>CM076582.1:1288105701-1289591753 GCA_034641835.2 Pinus albicaulis
CATGAAGGATCTTGGTGCTGCAAACTATATTTTGGGCAGGGAAATTAAGAGAGATCGGGCAAAGAGGAAGCTCTGGTTAAACCAGAGGAAGTATGTCGAGACTATATTGCAGAGGTTCAATATGCAGGATAGTAAACCGGTGAATGTTCCTATTCCTGTAGGTGTAAAGTTGTCTGCTAAACAATGTCCCAAGACACAAGAAGAAGAGGAGTATATGTCCCGTGTTCCATATGCAAGTGCAGTGGGTAGCCTGATGTATGCAATGGTCTGTACTAGACCATACATTGCACATGCAGTGGGAGTATTGAGCAGGTTTATGTCAAACCCAGGGAAGGAGCATTGGACAGCAGTGAAGCGGGTTTTCAGATATTTACATGGCACTAGTGATTATGGCTTGTGCTACCAAGGAAGACCAGGGTTGGAAAGAATGTTGGACATTCGTGGTTTTGTTGATGCAGACTGGGCTGGAGATCTAGACCAAAGAAGATCTACAAGTGGGTATGTGTTTAGCCTATTTGGAGGTGCAGTCAGTTGGATGAGTAAAAGACAGTCTTTAGTGGCGCTTTCAACTACAGAGGCAGAATACATAGCAGCCACTCATGCAAGCAAGGAAGCAGTTTGGTTGCAGAGATTGTGTTCAAGTATGGGGTTGGTACAGCAAGCTATAAGGATAGATTGTGATAGCCAAAGTGAAATTTTCTTGGCTAAGAACCCTGCTTATCATTCAAAGACAAAGCACATTGATGTTCAATATCACTTTTTGAGATATATGGTTGAGGCTAAAAGGGTGTTGTTGGTAAAGGTGGACACTTTGAAGAATGTTGCAGATGCATTGAAAAAGTCTGTGAGCACTCAAAATTTCTCTTGGTGTAGAGAAACAATGGGTGTTGAAGAATTGGCCCAATGACTAAGCTCTCCTGTGGCCCCCTGTGGAAAGAAAAAAACAAGTGGGATAATTTTGGGTATGTGATATATTTTTTCCACGACTAGCCCCACGCACTGTACATTACGCCAGGCATAGTAGGGGGGTCACAGGGGGGGTGGCAGCCCCTCCTGTCGGGGTCTGGGCTAGCGCCCTAGCGAAATTTTTTTTTGGTGTGCGGACCCACTCATAGGCAGACCCACCCATATTTTGTGCATGATTTTTCACATGGTTTGGGGGTGTGATGGTTTTAGGCTCGTGGTATTTTGTAGATCCGATCAAGGAAACTACAGTTATGTTATAATCCAGAGTTAATGGATTGGGGTTTATGTATGCTTCAGCATGTATATATATGTGTTGTAACATTAAAAGGAATATAATGCAAAATCAAGCTAGTCATCTCGATTTGGGATCCAGGGGAAAATCTCTTTGTTTATCTGTTTTATGTTTTATGCTTTTGCTATTGTTTATTTTCTGTTATAAGATTCGTGTGTAGATAATTTATGTTCAGGGTTAAAACCTACGACAAGCCTCTAAGTAAACTAGCACTAAAAATTGCCCCAACACTAGAAAAAAAAAGTGCACTAGGCTTATAAATTGTAAGATCACCTTCACTTAGTAAAATATTCAATAAATAATATGATGACTTCAAATAATTAAAAAAATTAGAAGCATGATCTTTAGAGAGATTGGTAGGGCCTCAAAAAATTGATGAGGTTGATAATTTTGGAGGGTTTTTGTAGTGGCTACAATAGGTACAAATCATAAGAAATGTGTGAATTTGGTAGCTAATCCATCCTGGGCCATCTAAACTAGATTTAACTGATGAAACTCCTTAGCTCTATCATCATTATTTCTGTCAGGTATTTTCCTTTGAAGTATCTTTTAAAATATTCCCAATTGAAAGCTTTATCTTCTATATTGTGCACAATAATCTCTTCCTGCTATAGGGATGCCTTACCTTGTAGCTGGTAAGTGTTGAATCTGGATTGCAAATTATCGAGAAATTCATCAATTTTAAAATCTATATTCATGTTTAAAAACCATGCTTCAATAACCTTTTTCTATTCACCATACATTATCATAGTATAATATTTTGAAACTCACTCTCCAATTCTACCTTTTATTTCTTCACCTAGTTAGGTATTATCATCAACAAATTGGATAAAATATGTTCATTTCCTTCTTTATATTCATATTTAATAGCCTCACTCTCATCTATACTATATTTATTTTTCCTTTTGTAGGACTCCTCCCTATCTCCTATCATATGAGGTTTATTTAAATATCGTCTAATTAGGATTTTTAGTTATAATTTTTATGACCTTTTCCATATAAAAACTAGCTTTCAATAATTTTCCATTGCCTTCTCTAATGATTGTTAGCTCTTTTTTTAAACCTTTCACACTTTCTAACAATTCTATTTTAAGTGATGATTCCTCCCCAAAGAGTTGTACCCAAAGTCCCACACCATCAGGAGGTCTTGGAGATGGTTCTATCATGATTGTTCTTTACTCTAATCCTTACTATGTAAAACAAATATTTACTCTATTAAAATCTACTTGTGATATGGCTCATAACATTAGAGAAATTTGGAAGTCTAAAATGGGCCTCCTAAGGAATATTATAAAATAATAATGGAAATAATAAAAACAAAAATATATTAAATTATCAAATTTTAGAGGAAAAAATATAAAGCTACTTTTTCCACTCATGTTTTCAACTTATCTCCATATTGTTTTACTCAAATTTTCATCATGAGAACTCGTTGGATGAAAATTTTAATTCCTCGTCCAAGGAATGCCCATCTTGCATTTTCTCAAAGGAACCTGCAACATGAAAAAATAGAAATACATTAAAATACGTGAGTGCAATCATGTTTTTCATGTATTTCTCATTTTTCGTGTAGTAAAGTCCATCGAAACTATGAAACATAGGTACTCCTTTGATGAGGAATTAAATTATGCATCCAGAAAGTGCTATCGCTCGAAATTTGAGTAAAATTGTAGGGAGATAAGTTGATTTTTTTATTTTTTTTTTACTTTTTTTTTTCCAAAAATGTTGAATCATCATGCATGGTTGAAATCGTCATCTTTAATCCTATTGGTTTTTATAAAGTTGATTATGGTTGTAAATTTATATTTTTAGGCCTATTTTATACCTTAAAATTTCTCTAATGGCCTTGATATTGTAACCTATATCTTTAATACAGCAAGTAACGTACCTCCAAGTTACAATTTTTTTTATATTGTTGGTTGTTCGCAATTAGTATGACCATTTAAGAGTTCATTTACCTAATTATGATACACATAAATGTATTTCTACATTTTTAAATAATAACATAAGTATATGTCTATTGATAACTAAGGGACATGAGCCCTTAACCTTGGATTCAACATATAACTTTGCAAACATTCATTATTCCAACTAGTTATGGTGAAGTCCTTTTCCTGGAGCTTAAAAAAGTTTGTATTATAAAGGATCCTCTTATTATCCAGCTTATACCCACTTGAAGTCTATAAATATCACTAAGAGTAATATTTATGATTTATTTCTACCATCGACCCCCTTTTCAACATCTAATTTGAGAATCTCCTCCACTAACCATAATACGTTACTTATAACTTGATGTTAATTATTTTTCATAGTAGATTACTAGGCCACTCACGACCTCTTGGAATGTCATTCTTGAGGTTATGTGGGTTCTGCACAAGGTTCTTCACCTCTCCATGTGGCAAGTTGTAAATGAGTGGTGTATATCATTCAAGAAGATTATAGGGTTGAGATTTCTCGATGGCTCAACATCTTAGGATGAATTGCCTTATGGATTGTCATTCTTCCATATTCTTCCTCGATAGTTCAAAATGTTTGCAAAATTCTCCTAAGGTTTAGTGTTAGGAAGATGAGGACATTTGTCTTTACACAGAATTGAGTTTGTTCAACATACTTGACTACAATTGTGAGGTGAAACACATTCCCCTTAAGAATGTGTTACTAGTTTTTTGTTCTTCAATTACATATTGTCACAAACCCTTATAGATTTTGGTTGACAATTTTCTCTTATTGGTATTATATACGATTTTACTGGGGTTTCTAAAATTTTCCTCGCTGGTGATACTTTCCCAATGTGCTGTTAGCCATTTCTTGCAAGGAAGTTAGTCGGTTCAGGCTAACACTATTAAAGAGTCTGGGAGCACTACCACTCCAAAGTTTTGACCCTTTGGCTCAACTAATAGAAAAATTTGTTACACGTAATTTGGTAACTATGACACTTAACGGTTGAAATGGATCTTTTGCCATACATAGCAGTGGTCCAATCCACTCCCTTGCAAGTCAAACATTTATATTCCTTGACCAAATCATCCAAGGAGAAGGATTAGATGCATTTGGGAAGAACCTTCATGACATCAAGGCAAGGTTGTAAGTATCTTATTTTATCTCTAAATTTATACATTTGAATCCTTTTTCTCATTATGCTATCTTATTTTAATTATGAATGGTTTATACTATTTATATATTCATTAAGGTGATCTCAATTTCTAATCTCCTTGATCATTATATTAAGATTTTTTTAGATCATTATATTGCATATGTCTTGATCCCTTGTATGTTTATGTTTGAAAATTTCATCAAATCATTGAGGAGCTACAATGGGATAGGTCAGGGATCTTCATCACGCATTTTGCGAAGAGGTAAGAGCACCACTCCACTTCTCTAGTTTTAATGATTTAAACAAAGTTATCTTAGGGAAATATATATTATTATGTTTGTTAGTTTCCAATTTTCCTTTAGTATTCTAGGGACATCACTTTTGTCTGTATAAGGGATTTATTTGTATAATCTCCGCTAGGGAATGTCTTAGTTCTCTATTTTTTCCTTAGGTTTCATTTCCAATATTTCTGGTTTGACTGCATCTAAATGTTAACACAATCACAAACATTTTGATACTCTACGTTTATAAGCCTTGATTTTATTATTTTGAAATTTCCTTCACCCACGTGCTTCTATTTCAACAATAAGGTGCATATTTGTGCAATTTTTTTCTCACACACAGTGCATACATGCACTAGATTGCACTGACTACCTACACACCCACATGAAATTTTCAAAAAAATATTCTTTCTTATGATCACAGTTTGATTTTTAATTTTTGAATGGTCATTTTTTTTTCTTAATCTTCAAAACCCTTTTGGGGATTTATTTGAGTGCCATACTGAAGCCTTTTTTAGAATTCATCTTATTCACATTTTTTTGTAGGTTTTGATATGGTATATTTGTTGGTTCATTAAAAAGCATAGGTTGTTGTTTGAACTCACTATTTTCCTGTCTTTTCCTTTCAAATACACCAGATTTGTTATTAATCTTACTTGTTTGAGAAAAATATTTTTCTTATTTGTGAAGGATCTTCTAGGTTAGTGAAGTTAGTGTTTTCTCAAAGAAGTAATTTTTTTGTCAAAAATACTTCTATTTGTTGAATTCAAAACTGAATTATTCATTTTTAAGTATGAAGTGTTCATTAAATTGCACTCGTAGGCATAATTAATTAAGAGCATTCATTTAAGAAATTTTCATCTTTTTAGAGTTTTGTTGGTTTTTCCATCAAATTTGAAGAATTGTAAGTGATTGTTTGTGAAAGAGATTTTGTATGTTTATTTGAATTAAGAGAATTGAAATTTTCATTTAGTTTTTGCAAGTGAATTGTTTTCAAAGTGAATTGGCATTTCATGGAAACAATGTTTTTGGATTTTGAGTTTTGCATTTTTTTGGGAAAAATCAAAGAACCTCTCACTTTCCCTTAACTAGAATTTCATCGAAAGGAAAATATCACATTTTCATTGTTGAATGCATTAGATTATTTTGAGTCGGTAAAAATATCATCAATTTCATCTTCATATCCCTCTTAGTAAGCAACAAAAAAATAACACAGCTTTAATTAAAAATCAATCTAGAAATTTTTACATTTTTAGGGTTGATTCCACCAACATAGATCAAGTTAGTGCATTGGAATAGGGAAGTACGGTAAAATTTCCAAAGAAATAAACAAATAGTAGAATCTTGCAGTAGGTAGAAAATATAGTTATTATAGTTTTTCTCTAAAAATCTCTTCTTACAAAAGAGTTAAGCACATGGTCATCTTAGACCCGGTGAAGTAATTGTACTTGCTTCATTGGTAAAGATAGAATATTTTCACACATTACAAACAATGTCGAAAGTTACTTGGGTTCACTTGTTAGTAAATCTTATATTTACCATATCGAGGAGAAATCAATGGGATTAAGATTAATTACTATGCCCTTGTGTGTACGTCGGACCTACGACTATCCCCCCAGGTTGAATTATGATAATTTGGTAACCTTAGTGACCATAATCTTAGGGATTTTTATGGAGGTGACGGTAGAGGGAAGGTCTCTACCGTACTTGGAAGAGATGTTGACTAGACTCACTTAGACTTTTTGGAGGGTAATCTCCACTTGAGATGGCATAAGTGGAGTTAGTTGCACCAAATTGTTTCATTAAGCAGGTTTTCAACGTTACTAGTTCCACCCACTATATTTTCACATTGATTTCGGTGACGTTGGATTTCATCACCAAATAGTGATTTCGTTGTGAAAATAAATTGTTTGTGCGTGTTCCCCAAATGTGGGTGTTTAAGGGGATCTGTACATCGACGCGTGGATAGACATGGTGGGATGGCGTGTGGACGTGTGCCACCGCCACCCAGCACTGTGTGCATCCTTGCATTAATAATCCTGCATTCGAATTCATTGCTGCCTTAACGCAGTGCATCCTCCCAAGCCCGCCTTCTAGCATTTCTAACATGGTGCCTCGTTCTCATTTCATTTCCGCAACTCCTCTGCATGCAAGGTGATCTAAGGTGGCAACTGAACCTTGTTCTCGGTCTGGTACTAGCAAGAGATGTGCTCTTGTGTGCTGCATTGAGCTAACGCCCAGTATTCACTTCACTCACAGCCCTCTCTGCAATTTCTGGTCCAATTCGCATATTGACTTTGATTCGGCTCCTCCTATTGATTCTCCCCTGCATTCTATTAAGGCCAGTTATTTTTTCCTCTGCTCAGCCGATTTTCAATTTCCCTTGATCGCCAGCCACACTATGCCTAGAATCTGTCATCATTTGAGGCCCAAAAGAGGTGCTAGTTGTGGGCGGATTTCCCGAAAACCCTCCTCCTCCAACTCGGGCACGACCTCTCATTCTTTGAAGTTCCTTTCTGGCCGCTTTCCTACAACTAGGAGTGGCCATGGCCAGAGGTCTAGCAATTCACATTTTCCCGAGGCTCCCTCCCTTCCCCTGTTTCTCCTTATCCCCTTCTGGTTCAATCCCATAGTGCTCAACTCCGCATTCCCTACGCTCACTGTCACTCCACCATGATTGCTAATATCACCTTTGATATTCATGATGACTCCGTCCATGAGAACGACCAGGATTTGGGCGCGCCTAAGGAGAAGAGCAGTAAAGTTTTACATTCCACTCCCCCTTCCAATAGCCTGAAGCATGAGGAGCTCTGCAGTAGCGAAATTCTTGGCAAAAGTAGCGAGATCCCTGGCTCGAGCAATTCAAAGTGTGGGGGTTCTGCAGGAAACGATGAACTCCAGAAGAAGGATGAATACCCCCATGACTATGGATGTCGCATCATCGAAGAAATGCCAACCGACTCTGAGGACTCCCGAATGCGTCTCCACCGTCAGGTTTTTGACTCATAGTCGTATGTATGGGCTTATTTTTTTTCGCCTGGGTTCTATTGATTTGCCTACCCATATCCTTGTTACTATGTCAAACAGCCGGTTTCCCCTGCGTCGGTGGCTTTTTACTGTTAGTATGACTCTGAACAGAGTAATAGGTCTCATTTTTGAAAACTTTTGGATAGTCATCATCTTTTTAATTGACAGATTGCTGCTTCACCAGGCAAGATCTTTGGAGGCTAAGACCTCTCTGTTATTTTTTGTATCAATAATAGGAGTAGACCAATTCAGAAAAAAAAAAAAAAAATTTGTTTGTGCATGTTTGACTCCTAGATTTTCTAGCGCATTTTCATTTGTTTGTTTGTTTTTTTACTCTTTATAGGCTTTAGGTGTTATTTATTGATATTTTTTATTTCTTAATTAAAATTAATCGTGTATGAAATACCAACACACTCACGAAGAATGCAAGGTAAACCCCCTGAGTACATGCTAAGTCAATTAGAGAAAATTAAGTCTGAAAGAAAAAAATCAATAGGTTTTTGGTCTTCAGATATACCTAAAATTTATATTGTGGTATAATCTGAATCTGAAGTGAATCAACCTCAGGAATTTGAAACAGACTTAGAACAAACTGAACCAGTAATCACTGAAACCATTATAGTAGAATCTATCACTAGTGAAGCATTAGATGCACAGTCAATTGAGCCAAAAAAGTCTGAACCTGAGTCTCACATTTTAGAACCTGAATCTCCTTTAGAAATTATAGCCCATACTCCTGCTTCACATTCACCCAAAGTAAAACTAATAGTTACTAAGGATATCCCTCCTCGTCTCATTAGTATCGAAGATATTACTGAAGACAACGAAGAAGAAACTCCTAGTAGTCCATTATTTTCCAGTGAAAATACCTTTCCATTAAACCTTCCTATTTCTCCTTTTCGTTCTGGCACTTGGTACCTTATACCTTTTGACATTTCATATCCATCTAGTTACGGTCATCTAGAACATCACATTCCATTTTACTCTTTACCCAAAAATAATATCTCAGAAATGGCTTCTGGAAGTATGTCTATCGATATATCCATGTTTTCAACTTCTCTAAAAATTTTGTTATATGGGAATCCTTCAATTCCTCTTGGATATTAGTCACTCACTGGTGCCTTTTCAGGAGTGTCTCCTTCTACTCAAGTTTATACTATGTCAACTGATCTATTAATGTATACTACCCACAACTTGACCTCAAACCAATACATTCACATGATTTCCAGTGGTAATCCTCAAGTTAACCTAGTAGGTGGTTATAATCTGCCTGGGTGGCAACAACATCCTTCTGGAGGGAAACCTTTTGTTGGTTCATATCCTATGCTTGTAGGACAACCTCTACCTTGTAACCATCAAATTTATGGTTTGATGCCCCAAGTTGGTTTAGGTCAACCCTTTTTTTCACAACCCTTAGTTGGTACTCCTTATAAAGGGATGTATACTATTTGTAATCCTTCATTTTCTAAACAATATTTTCAAGCTTCTCCACAAATTCCCATTTACCAACCTGGTCATCTAATTAGAAAAATTATTCTTACTCAAGTCCAACAACCTGTTCAGGGAAGTCCTCAAGTTAACACACATGCATTTATTTAACAACCAAGTCAGCAACATGTTACGGGTAGTCCACATCCTCTTATCTAATCTACTATGCAAACATATTTTCAACAACCTAGTACACCCAAGACACCCATCCTGGGACTATCTCAAGTTCCTTATCTAATTACCCCTCAAGTATGAGTGAAACCTATTACGCAAGGCTATCCCTCAAAATTTGGTTTATCAAGTTAGACATCTTGTATATAGCTCAAATGAATTTGGGATAGCTTGGTCTAGGAACTTTTCAAACGGATTTTCAAAGATAGCCCTTTCAGGGCCCATTCATTCAAGTTCAACCTTTTCAGGTCCATACTTATTAGGGTCAGTTATTTCAAGGCCAGCCTTTGCAAGGCCAAACCTTCATGGGAAATTTCAATTGGGATAGATGGGACCAAATATTCCCTTCTAGAGTTAACCATACCTTAGCCATACATTTCAAATATGATCTCAACCTCATTTTGGTATGGCTAACCCTGGTTACCCTAGAGATATGAAAATTCCAACTGCTCGGGTTATTCAAGGATATCCTCCCCCATGTACTAGAATTATCTCGTAGGGTTGTCACTTTCTAGAGAAATATCCTAACTTAAAGTTACCATTTATTGCAACCTTGTATTTACCGGATTTGTCTCGACTAACAACTAATTTGATTTAATATTTTCCTTTTCAGTCGGCAATGCTCACCAAGCTTCCCAGTGATATTCTGAAATTTTCAAGGTAAACCATGAGATAACCCTTCAAGCCATGTCATGATGTATCATCTATGGTGCGCATCCAAGTCATTAATGAATGATTCCATTTGATTACAAAATTTTCAATAAACCTTAATTGGTTCAGTCGCAAAATGGTACAGTGAATTACCGTGAGCTTCATTTAACAATTTCAATGCCTTAGCCACTACTTTCTTGACCCATTTTTAGTTACAAGTCTGTTATGATACTCGTAACGAATTTTTGAACTCACTAAAACATAATTCTTCTACCTATATTTCTGATCATATCCATGAATGGAGATGTATATGTCGTTTGGTTAAAGTTTTTATTCCAGATAATATTTTGGTTGAATGGTTTACCAAGTCTTTACTTCCAAATATTATTGAAGATGTTTCCAAATGAAATGTTGTAACAACATAAGAAGTTATCGTTCATTCCCAATATATTGACCTAGTTTACACGTAGTCTAGCACTTTGTATGAAAAAAATATGAAATTGCGTCACCCTAGTCAAATAACAAAAAATATTTCCAGATCCCACGCCGCGGATGGTGTAGTCATTTATGTTATTACATATCATAGAAAAAATAACATTCTAAATATAATAGTATGATTATAACTTTATCCAACTCATCTAAAGGAGACTCTTCTCCTAAAAATACTTCCTAGATTAACATTGTATATTCATCTACCAGTAAACTAGATCAACCGGAGGTAAAAATAAGGGGAAGGGTAAAGCAAAACAAAACAATCCCTGAAAAGAGAAAACTGATAAAACTGAACCATCTGACGAGAAGAGGAAACATTGTTATCCTTGTTTAATTTGTGATGAAGATCATTACACTAAGGAGTGTTCCCATCATGTTGAGGTAACTAAATTCATCAAAGATTCACCCACCCCTACTTTTTTGAAGGATACATTTCCTTTTCAAGACAATAAAATGGTCACTCATAATTCTTCTTCTTCCATATCATAAGCATATATCATGATGATGTATTCTCAAGTTATGGTTTCTACAAGATCTCACGGTTATAGATATAAGGTTCCTACAAATTGAAACGGCGTCGGTTCACCCAATCAAGCCTCCATGTTGATTCCTCCTCCTTCTGAACTACTACATATTGAGAAACCTAGTCCCAACATGCTGATTTGACCACCTCCTAAAGGTGTTCTTCAAAAGTCAGCTTTCAATGCACATGCACGAGCTGCTCAGAATTAAAACATTATTGAAGATATGGTTATGTCACCTTCAACAATTTTTGCCTTTGAAGTGTTGTATACTTGTCCAACACAAAGGAAATTAATTTTGTCTGATATAGGAGTTATTGACCCCTAGGATTCTAATCTATTTATCTTTGATGTAGACAGTTGTTGGCTCGAGGGGTCCTAACCCAGGTTCGGAGCTCAGGGTTTGCCAAAAAACCCCTATACTACTAGCCGTTTCGGTAGTGACCCACTTTCGCAGGTCAAAGTCTCACCCGAAGTAGTATGGGTGGGTGCTGGAACTAGGTTTCTGCACCCTGAGAAAGGATAGGTAAGGTAAGAAGAGCTACATTGGACCTTGTGATTCTCAAATTACCTTATTCTGCGTAGGGTCAATTAGGTCTCGATTTACATCCATGTGTGTTATATCTATAATTATATGCTTTCACGTGAGTAGCACAATATTTGCATAAACATAATAGAACATATCCAGATACAAAAAACACACTTACACAAATCTTCGCAGCTTAAATACAGAAAATGCACAATGTAGTAATTACCAACGATTCACACAAAGAGTACTCACAGATTTAGTTCTCTATCAACCTTTATTATCCATTCATTCACCAATTCCTCCTTACAATTCCCTTCCCAACCTATGCACACAACAGCAGGGTCCGCACATAGCTGGACTTCGCACACACAGCCAGTAGGAGTCCTTTCCCCAAAACCCAAATAGATAGCTTAAACCACAATTCGCATCAATAGCTCTTCCTTTTCTACTTTACCATACAAAAATGTTCCTCTATTTATAATAATCTAGCCTAGACATTCCTATGGTCCATAAACCATGGTTTTCAGACCCCTGGTTTACCTTTTTACCCATTAAAATTCTTTAGGGGCTTTGACCCGCCCCAAAACCCCTGTGCTAGACTAAATTTAATAAAATGTATTCAAAATGGACCAGTTTCCTAGCTTGTAGGAGACCCTGTTCCAACAGTCCCCCAACACAATCTTGTGACTCGTCCTGAGTCACTGCGGTGGTGCGGCCTCGATTTTCATGTGCAGGGTATCAAGAGCACGGGAGAGTGGAGGGAGCACTTCCTGACTCTGGATAGCAGCTCACTGTGCAATGTTGACAAGTGTCAGGGAGGCAGGGTCGTCTGGAGCTACGGTAACCTATTTTAACATCCGGTGGAGGTGCACAATGGCGGTATGAGCATCCTGGGAGAGCTGGAGGGCGATGTCACCCCATGGTTTCAACCATTTCCTAATGACATGCTTGTCTCAATGAAGATTCACAATCGTGTCCATGACGGCTAGACACTGCGCAGAAACGCTGGAGGGCAAGGGAGCTCTGATCTGATCGAGAGCAACTTATACCTATCGTAAGTCGTCCTGTATATGCTGAAGCATAGGATGGTACCAAACCGTCATCCAAAGTTGTGTAGCTTCTTTGACCAATTGCATGCTTCGCGTAAGCTACTCCTGAATAATATTTGTTGCTTCTGTGACCAAGGCAACCCACTGTGCCTGAACTTCCAGAGGTATTTCACGCTGCTGTTGCGCAGCATGGTCACGGTGGCGAACCTCTTGCAAGGCTGCAGTGTATAATCCTTATAGCGCTATGTGGGGTAGCTGCGCAAAATCTATTTGTATGTCTACAGCTATTGGAGCATGATCGTTAACTAGGACAGTGCGAGGGAGCGAAAAAATACGGCTTCTTCTGGTAGATAATCCGAGACTGCGAAGAAGTCGCAACATATCCCTATATCTCAATGTTCCTTCTCGCGCAGGACTCGTTGTGACCTGATTGCAACACTGTGGGTGGGGGACAATGAGAATAGCATACCCTCCTCTGTTGTATCATCCGAGACCATCCGGCTAGGTCTTGCGGTCACCCCCAGGGTGCGAAGGTCGGGTCCTCCTATCGCACAGCTATGGTGCCTCTCCATGCGGGGTTCACAGGAAATTCCCTCTGTAGGATGCCAAGGACCAATAATTTGATCAAACTCGACATTCCCATGCCCTCTCAGTATGATTTATGTGGGTGCTGAACAGCCAAGGACCAAAGAATCTGGCGGGTTAGGGACCGCCATAGCAACAGAAGGGCAAGCGTCCTAGAAAATATCAATGATCCTCATAAACCAGTCATTGAATAATTGGGGCATGGTGTAGATACAATATGTATCATTTTGCAAAGTTATCTTGCTATTTGCACATTGTCTGGAGCTATATAATGGCAGAGTAACTCTTACGTGAAACTTACCATCGATCCTTCGAATCAATCTTACCATAAATGGTTGCATTGATGGCCTACCGCCCATTTTACGTAACTGGAAGGTTCCTTTCTTATCAAAGTGGGGTGGAATGATGGTCGTTATTCATACCTAAGGTCTCTCCCATAGATTTTCAAACCTCAGATGACACCTACGTTCAGTTTGCATACCCCTAACATGGTTCAGGTACCAGTTCACAAATTTGGCCACCAAACTTCTTGATCGGTGCGCTTCTTCCTTGGTTGGGACATCCCTGTTTGATAGGGATGTGTCAAGCATCTTCGTTCCATCTGTTACCTAAAGTTTTTGCAACTTCTCCCAATTTCTCGTGGGTTGGTCTAGTTCCGCAGTCGATCGCAAGCCTAAGTTATTGGTAACCTGGTGAGCCTATTTGGGCAGGGTCCTATCACACCCTAGAATATCGTAGGTTAGCAAGTATCTACATGGGTCTACTGATCTCAGGGCCTGCTTGTCAGTCGGGGTCCCTAAGCCCAGGATCATCCTACTCCGGCACCTTTTTGTCCCTTGCGTGTCCCACCAATGCGTAGGTGCTCTGCATAGGGTTAGCGGTAGTGCCCATAGCCTGCATTATTTGGGAATTTTGTCTTCAACCAACTTCATAATATCACCTACGCTATCATGGTAGGGTAGGGCTCTTACCTTGGTAGAGATGCAGTAGAAATTCCTGGTGGTCCAAAGACATCGTAGTGCCGACACCACGTGCAATCGTCCTTGCCAGTTTTCCAGTTCCTCATCAAGGTCGGAGAAACATTCACTGTCCTTTTCCCAGCAGAGTACTCCTTCGGCCATGGGGTTAACCCGATATTCATCCTGCACAGTCAATTTGTAAATATGATCTATTTCCTCCTCCTTGTAGGCTGGTTCTGTATACCGTGCACCTTCTGTTGGATCTAGTGGTACTATTACGCACATACCGTTGTTCTCAAACACCATGCTGCGCTTTTTGAGATTGATGACACCCCCTGTGTCTATAGCCTAATCCAATCCTAGGAGTGTGGGGTAAGGATCCGCATCATCCAAATATTCTATGACTTAAAAGTCAGCTAGGAATTTTACTCCTGCGATATATACCATGACTTTTGGAAACCTTCCTAAAGGGATGATATTCTATTGATTTTCCATGCGCAGTTGGATGGTGGACCATTCCAATTTAGGCTCTCCGATTTGTTGCCATGTTTTCTTCAGTAATACATTCGCATATGACCCTAGATAGAGAATAACTTGATCCATCTTGTAGTCGCCAATCTGTGCAGTCAACTGCATTTCTCTTCCAGTGAGTTTTTTATAACTGTATAGTTTGTGTACATCCTTGGTCTCGGGAATCAAACTGGGCCGATTTGTGTAGGAATTCATTAATTCTTGGAGGTTCTCTATGGCCTACAGATTTCGTAGCAGCTTCAGACATGCCTGCAGGAAGGGCTCAACCCCCTCCCCTATCTTTTTCGACAACTACGTGGGGGTTGCTAGTGATTCCTGTTCATTGAAGTTCACTCCTCCCCCAGAGGCAAGCTCCTCATTTTCTCCTTGGGTGATCATCCTACTGTGCTTCATGAATTTTTCACTCAGATCTATATTTCTTAGCTCAGTTTTAACTTTTTTCACATTTCGCGTAGGAGTGGGATGTTTTTCCTACATCTTGGCTATTAAAATTAGGCAATCTTCCACCACATGGTCCAGTTGTCTACAATACTTGCATGATGCCCTGGTGGGATTTGGACATTCTCTGGAAAAGTGTATTATCTCTCCATAGTTATAACAGATTATTTTCCCACGTCCTCATGCTGCGCTTCCTCCCCAACCTCCTCTGCCTCGTGCTGGGGATCCTCCAAGGTGCACAGACAGTCCTAGCGACGCAGGGTTTGATTGTACCCTATATAATCTCCCATGATCTATCATCAAGTCATAAGTATGACAGTTCTTCTCATCATTTCCTACCAATCAACAAAATCTGCACCATTGTTGCTTCAGTTCTGATACATACACACCTAGCCGAGGGCAATGGTTGGTATCATGCAGCCCTACTACATGAAAATTGTCACACCATAGCACAAGGCTGCTCGAGCCTGGTCACGATAGGATGGGTTCCCCACTTTCTCCTAGGCATATCGGACTAGGTCCTCCCACCTGCATGTAATCCTCCAGTAGCAGACACTAATCCTTCGTGTGGCAAGATACCCAAAATCGTATGCACCATAGATCCATGCGGCCATCCTTTCCTCGCTCCTTTCGCAGGTTCTAAATTTCCATATGCATAGCCCCAAGATGTTCCTGAATTTTTTGTACCCCTACCAACACATCCTCTCTAGGTGTAGCTTCTAGTTTCATAGTGACTTCCACAGCTTTTTCCTGCGATTCAAATATTTGGTCACTCATTGTAGTGCGCAGGTGAGGTAACAACATAGTGATGAACCATTCCGTATGTTTCCTATTGTCATACTCGAATCCTCCTTCCCTGATTTCTCTCTTCAATCGCTGATTGGCATCCCACACTGACTTAGATGCACCTTGTTTAAATTCCTTTACTTCCGCTACCAGCTGAGAGTAATATTTTGGCTTCCGGACTTGTTGTTTTAGAGCATATTTGATATCTACAATAGATGCACTCCCATTCGGGGAAGTGTATCTCATATACCAGTCCAGTGCCCTATCCTTGAATGCCAGGGAAAACTGTGTCCTCTTCATCATATCAGTTGCCACATTCTGCGCAGTCCAAACAGAGTCGGCAACAAACCAAAACCGGTCCATATCTTCATCCCCCACCCCCTTGCGGGTAGGTAATCTCAGGTGCGCAGCCATATCACTGTTCAGTGGGGGTGTTGGTATGGGAGATTTCTTACCCTTGTGCTACTTGGGTGGCGGTGTAGCCAGGGGATCTTTCATAGCTGGTTTTTCCAATGGATTATAGGTGGATCTCCCCCCGTCAAGGTTGGTCCGATACAATTTACCACTACCCATTGTGCTCCCATCTAGATCCGAGGTCATTCAGTCGGTATGACTACACAGAATGCTTTTTTCACACAGTAATATCTTAATCAACAATGGTAATGTCCTCAAAAATTTTCCCCGAAACCCTTTAAAGAATCGTCGTTCGGCCTCAGAGTATGAAACAAACTGATCAGTGGCAAATTCTGTCACAAATCCTCCTAGAACACTGTCCACCCAGTGATCGACCGTGTGTGTGATAGTATTATCAGTCCTCTCCAGCTGCTGAATCAGCTCTAGGGTCCACTGAGTGACTCACTCATCCTTCTAGAACTTCTGGAACTCTATGAGTCTAACCAGCCACTCTTGAAGCTCGATCGCAAATGTCACAAAGAATATTTCGTAGCTTGCTATAAGAATGTACCTATTTTTCCACCTTTCTTCCATTAAATTTTTGCTGTAATTTTATTTTACCGCAAATTCCTGGATCTGCTTTTCGAACCAGTATTCGATTTCCTTTCTTTCAGGCTTCCAATATTCTCTTGTCATTACCTGATCCCTTTCTCAAGATTCTCCAAGTCCCGAAAACGGAACCATTTTTTGGCTCAAGGGGTCCTGTCCCAAGTTCAGAGCTCAAGGTTTTCCAACAAACCCCTATACTACTGGCCCTTTCGGTAGTGACCCGCTTTTGCAGGTCAAATTCTCACCCGAAGTAGTATGGGTGGGTGCCGAAACCAGGTTTCCGCACCCTGAGAAAGGATAGGTAAGGCAAGCAGAGCTACGTTAGACCCTGTGATTCCCAGATTACCTTGTTCTGCGTAGGGTCAATTAGGTCTTGATTCACATCCACATGAGCTATATCTATAACTATATGCTTTCACGCCAGTAGAACAGTATTTGCATAAACAGAGCAGAACAAATCCAGATACAGAAAACACACTTACATAGATCTTCACAACTTAAATACAGAAAATGCACAATGCAGTAATTATCAACGATTCACACCAAGAGTACTCATAGATTTATTTATCTATCAACCTTTAGTATTCATTCATTCACCAATTCCTCGTTACAATTCCCTTCCCAGCCCGCGCACACAGCAGCAGGGTCCACACACAGCTAGACTTGGATCTCTGCGCACACAGCCAGCAGGAGTCCTTTCCCCAAAACCCAAACAGATAGCTTAAACCACAATTCACATCAATAACTCTTCCTTTTATGCCTTAAAATACAAAAATTTCCTCTATTTATAATAATCTATCCTAGAATTTCCTATGGTCCGCAAACCGTGGTTTTTGGACCCCTGGTTTACCCTTTTACCCATTACAATGCTCTCGGGGTTTTGACCCACCCCAAAACCCCTGTGCTAGACTAAATTTAATCAAAAGTATTCAAAATGGACCAGTTTCGTAGCTTGTAGGAGACCCTGTTCCAAAAATAGTTATGTACCTAGACTTTCGCATCAACTGGCATTCCAAATGCGAGTTTCCATTAAAACAAAATGAGTTTTTTCATGGTAATTAATGAATGAGAATCTACGTGTATTATGCTTATTTCTCATTGGAAAGCCCTTGGTTCTCCATCGATCAAGCAATCCACCCATGACTTTGAAAGCCTTTGATGGAAGATGTTTATGCTGATATGGTATGCTTAATGATCTACCTATAGATATAGAAGGTAAAAATATTGCAGTTAAAGTTGAGGTTGCCGATGCTCAACTTTACTATAACCTTTTACTAGGACGAAGTTGGCCTTATGTTATGTCAGTTGTAGTATCTTCATATGTTTGAATGATTATGTTTCCCCACAAAGGGAGAATAGTGAATGTCGACCAACTACCTTACCATACTTCTGAACCTGCCTCTACAAACAGAATCCCTTTTGTCTGAAAGTTGATTACTCACTAGTACATTTGGCCCAATTTCTGATGGCCAAAATGTCACTCTTGCGACCCATAGGCATCCCAAGAGTGACAGTTTGAGGTGGGGAAAAACATGGTTTTCCTTAGCGTTGCAATTCTGAAACTTCAGTTAAGTGTCAAAAGAGCGACACATTTCTCGACGTTTCCAGACGGTCGTCGCTCTTCCGACGTTACGTACTGAGCATCGTTATTCTGAGGTTTTTGAGATAGTCTATATTTTGACATTAGCCAGATGCGTCTCTATTTGGATGTTAGAAAGATCATCGATATTCCGACATTAGCCAGATCGTCTCTATTTCGACGCTAGTAGACATTTTTTAAAACGTCGGTAGGACGTCGAAATACCGACGAAAAGAAATTTTAAAAATAAAATGGTAAACTTCGCAATACTGATGGAACGAAACATTTTTAAAATAAATGAAGTGTGGCTAGAGTGACGTTTCAAAATTTTTTTTTAAAAGAATGAGCCGTCGGAATACCAATGACACAAAATATCTTTTTTTAAAACTATCCGTCAGAATACTGACAGAAACAAAAAATTATTTAAAAAAAATTATTTCCCGACCATTTTATTACAAAGGAATATCGACTCGAATCTGCGAGCAGCGATGATATTCGGGGTTCATTTGATCTCTATGCCTCCTAGAACATAGCATAACCATTCTATTTCGATGGAATGTCGACTTAAATATGATGGTAAGGATGATCTTCAGGGTTCATCTGATCTCTACGCCTCCTAAAACAAAGCATAGCAGAGTAGAGTGTTATAATCTCATGATTCCGTTAATTTGTCCCTCTCACAGTCCCTATCTCTATACTTTTTCCAGTCTTCTTTTACTCTACCTGTATCCATTTCTCATTCATTTTCTTTTATCCTATCCATTTCATTCACTTTTTGTTTTTTATTTTCCTCAAGATCATTTTCCTTTGCCAGTCTCTCTTCCTCTCTTTCCTTTTCTTTCCTTACCTGAAAAGTTACATGAAGGACATCAAGTGCTCACCCAAATCAAATAAACAACCTAAAAGTAGTTACCTAGGAAGAATAAGTGCTTTTCGTGCTTAACAATTTAGAAAGGGTATCATACTCAAACCCAGATGGAAGCAGTTCAGAAAATGACAGATATTTACCTTGTACTCTGTAATAAAATCGCGCACCATGCCATATCCTATATGTTTACTCCCAGTTACATGTGATTGTGTTCTCTCGGCAACATCATTTTCCACCAAGAAGGAGCCACATATTTCACATAGAGCCATCTTCTTTTCCTGAGACAGTATTAGCCCTTTTTCACTTGATGTCTATTGAGTCAAAACTATCTTTTCGACATTCAATATATCCACCTTGTACCAAAAATAAAATATCAGCTCGTGCAAAAGAATGCCATCAAAAATATGTGAATAATAATCTGACAACTTATGAAACCATGCAAAGAAGATTATATTTATACTCCATTATACCTTCCTCATCAATGCCTGTGTTTCATCAACCTTGACTTCCTCTCCAATTTTTTCAACCTGTTCCAAGGGTTTCTTTATTCTTTCCTCTATTGTTGCTAATCGATCTGATCTCTTTGTCGAAATAAACATAATAGATGAAATATCGACATCTTGTGCTAAATGTTCACGGCCTCGTCGTACTTTATGATCTAAATCTTGTACCTGTAGACAAAAATGTTTTCAAACCCATTTCAAAAGACATGTGAAACTACTTAGATTTATCAAAATTGTGACTCAAGACTCAATGATAATATATTTTTATCAATATAATATGAATTGACCATCTTTTCACAAAACTGTGCAAGTTCTACTTCAAATCTAGGAACATATTCATCATGCCTCGATGACTTCTCAAAACTGTTCTAATGATGCAAACATCAGTAAGGATAGTATATATGAAAACTCAAAACGATAGGCTCAGATGAAACAAAAGCACTCACCAAAGAAATTAGATAACCATGACAGCTACTTTCTCATTTATTTTAGAAGACCTGACATTCTAAGTGAAAGGTTAACAGACATTAAAATATGATATGGAATCAAGATTAACTATTTTTGATCTTCAAATAATAAACAAATATACAACATTCATTCCTATTGATTAAAACAACAAAATACAAATTAGCTATATTTTAAGTTTTAACACAAGATGCTGAGTTATTCTTCTTCTGAGGGCATTCATTTTTCCTTCTTGTATTGGGGCATATAGCCACACTTTCAAGTAATTGCATTACATTTCATAATCTACACAAATATCTACATGCGTGAAATGCCTAACTTCCCTTCCAAGGTTTTTTTCTTCTCACTAGTGTTCCATGATAAGAAATAATAACCCTCTTGGCTTACTATTTGTGTAATTGATTAAATTGTAAATTTCCTTGTGGTTTTTAAAAAGATTCATATAAATTATGAATTTTTATGTTTATAATGTGACAAATTTTGTAGCTCCTATTTAGCAGTATTAGAAATTTACCAATCTATATCCAAATTTTCAGCTTTAAGTTTCCAGCCTTTCAAATAAGTGTAGTGGATAAAAACAATGGCAGGATCTTAGTAGTAGCTACATTTACTAACCTTTTTCATCACAATTTTCCTACTTTGTGCAAAACATTACAGCTCCAAAACTATGTTTTATTTGTAACTGAAGACAACGAAAATCCAAGTCAGGAAATGGTGTAGGCATAACTTAATTCTTCCCCATGAGACAAATGAAATTGTGGGTTATTAAATTTCTACCAATTGCACACCAAATGCTTCAAAACCTTAGTGGCTCCAAAAAAAAATCAATATTACCTACTTGTTTTTGTGGTGGTAACCAAATCAATAAAAATCTAACTTAAATGAGTAAATTGAACCTTAATAAGAACATCAAACCACAAATAATATGGGAATAATTGAATAAAATACCTTTTATCAATAATAAATAATTTGGAAATAGTGGGCATCAAGAAATCATAAAACAAATGAAAGAGTATACATAAAACATTCATAGGAAAATGTTATTCCCATTTAATATGAAATGAATAAGGTTCAGGAAGATTGCAGGTTCTGCGCATAGTTCCTTAGCAGAACTCCTTTGACAAACACAAATCCCAAAATTTTCAGACACTTTGATTTTGAAAATAATATATATGAAAATGTGAAAAATAGATTGGATCCTAGAGGGGAACATGAATCCTAAGCATTGAGATTAATGTCCAGTGGAGAGTGTCCACTAATTTAGGAAACTATTATTCTAAGGCACCCCTTAAAGGCCACATCCACACCACAAATAAAATCATGTAGCCATATAGTTGAAGATTCTAACTCAGAAGGTAAATCTCATACCGAGGTTACTTCAGGTAAATCTCATAATGTATTCTATTAAATCCCAATACTAATTCAACTACTAATGAATCAAAACATAGAAAATTGTGTGTACATTGGGATGAATATATAGTTTGTAATTAGCTGACCCATATCATCTCCATATGAATCCCCAAATACAATTGAAGGAATTTGAATGTAATGTATATCCAACCCAATGTTGACTGGATTTACTTGGAAATGAAAATCACCATGGCCTTCTTTGTAGTCATTGTCACCTTGGTAGCCTTTGTATTCATTGGATTTTCACCCCTGCTTTGTTTGTCAAAAGATGTAGGCTCCTACTATTGTTGAGAACAATTAGGTCAAATTTTCCAATCATACTTCTACAGTCATTATATGCTTCAATATTTAATGAACAAATTTCAAACAATGAGATGCTCAGAAGAACACTCTTAAATATATCTACTGCTAAGTATATTTGTACATTTCTAATGAGAAACTTAATGACTGTTCATTCAAGAAATCTACATAAGCCAAACAAGAGTCATGTTGGAGACACCTTTAACTGGGTGTAGATAAAACTCAGATAGATTAGAGAACCATTTAAAGACATACTCAGAAGGCTCATCTTAGCTTCCTCTAGGGTAGCTAGGGCTATAAAATAATTCATGGGTAACACAAGAAAACAATATGCATTGCATGCAAAATAATCAATGAGTTAGCATTTTTCATTTAAGGAAAAACCATATATAAACTAGGATTTCACAACTCTACAATATCTTATACATACAACTAAGGCTCTACAATATCTCTTCGCACAACTAAGGCTCTCAAGAAATGCACATTTCCATCATCAATGGGCAGTCAAATTTTGCAAATAATTCTAAAATATGAGATTTGTCATACAAACATAACACTAGATACAAATCTTCAAATAAGCTCAAATTCCAAAGAATAACATCATACCATGTGTCTTAAATCCATATCCAAATATTTATCATCAATGGGCAGTCAAATTTTTCAAATAATAATAAATCCTGAAATCTGTCATACAAACAAAAGCCTAGACACAAATTTTCAATTAAGCTCTAATTACAAGTTAGAAACACACAAGCATAAAATAGTACCATGTGTCTTAAATCCATATCCAAAGATTTTTTTGAGAGCATCCTTCCAAAGCCTATGTTATCTGGAGATAATACTGGCTTCACTAGCTCTTTAGCTTGTGTTGTAGATGAGATAGACCTCATAGATAATTGATCTTCATGTTGTTTTGGGGAAGCTCTTTTGCATTCAACACCTTTTAAACCATCTTGCTACCAATTAAACCTGACACTGAAATTTTATTACCAATATTATGTGAATTTCTAGATTGTACACTGGACCGGTCACTGTTCTGGCTGTCATTTGAAATTATTCCTCTCGTGACACTTGGAGAGCATGGCTACCTTCTTGGCCTGCTACTTGCAACGGTTCCTCATTAATAGATCGTGTAGCACTTGGAGCTTCCAATCTACCTCTCGTAGTTGAAGGATGTCGCTCTGGCATAGTAGTCCTTAAATTTGGAGGTGCATCAAGTGAGAAACCAGGGGTTTTTTCTCTAGTTTCATAAATCTACTAGTCATCAAAAAAAGTGCTCCCAATATGGTTTAATTGGTTCTCCTACATTTTAGAGAGAAACGTATACATATTTCAATAAATGGGATTTCATGAGGAGGCTGAGCAGACCTCTGAGCATTCTTGCAGGTTCAACAATGACAATGATGTTATTTCAGAGGTTATATTGGAGAAATATAATAAAACAGGTAATATTTCTGATATGGGTGGTCATATAATGGGAATTCCAATAGACAACAATGTCTTGGGATCGACATGTATCATGGGAGATCCAGCAGAAATATCCAACCATTCTGAGAATAAGGAGGATCCACCAAGAGCTTGGGGAGCTTGTGATCTTACTGTAAATTTGTAGAGAGAAAATAACACAGATACCCACATCAGGAATATTGTGGGGACTAATCATCCATCAATGGAGGCAAGCCCTTATGTTTTGTAAGGTGATCACACCCCTCCTTCAACTCCCTATGGAAGGTGTAAATCCCCATTTGTTCCTTCCTTCAAAGATGTCACGAAGATGCTCACATTCCTAACATTTATCTGCTGTAAATACAAGTTACTTATATGTACTAACATTTTTTCCAACAATTACTATTTTTTATTGTGCTTTGAAGTTATAATTATAAGTGTTAGCTCTGCTGGTACGGATTGTGTTGAGATGATAATTTGCATTGGGTTATTATTTTCGTTGTGAACAGCTAAGGTAGATTCATTCATAGAGAGCTTGAATAGATGTAGAAGAAATGATAATGGGTTAGTTGAGAATTTTTGGGCTCACAGTAAATCTATAAACTCTTTTTTCTGCATAATATTTCAATAGGAGTGAAACTGGGATTTTCTTATATGAAAAGTGGGTGAAAATTTTTCCTCTTCGAATGCATGTGGTTATAACTTTTTATCATTATATATATTATGTTCAGTGAAGCTTGGGGAAAGCATGTTTGAGACGGTATAAGAAAAACTAAGCTTGGGCACCAAAATAGTAAGAGAAGGTGGAGTTCAGAAATTCTTCAAGTCAAGCTTTAGTGTTGGTGCTAAAGAGAAGCTCTTGAAAAATTCAGCTTGTTACTTGTCAACAGCATTTTCCCAGTGGCAGGGCTATTGGGCATGTGTTATATTATTTCCATGACTAGTCACAGACACTGTACGTTGCACCGGGCGCAGCAGGGGGGTCACAAGGGGGGAGGCAGCCCCCGCTGTTGCGATCCACGGTGGCACCCCGATGAAAATTTGTTTGGTGTGCGGACCCACTCATAGGAGGACCCACCC
This sequence comes from Pinus albicaulis, assembly GCA_034641835.2. NCBI lineage: Eukaryota > Viridiplantae > Streptophyta > Pinopsida > Pinales > Pinaceae > Pinus > Pinus albicaulis. The sequence goes on from CM076582.1 coordinate 1,288,130,215, forward strand.
ATGTTTTGTGCATGATTTTGCACATGGTTTTGGGGTATGATGGTTTTTGACTCCTGGTATTTTGTAGATCCGGCTAAGGGAACTACGGTTATGTTCTAATCCAGGGTTAATGGATTGGGGTTTATGTATGCTTCAGCATGAATATATATGTGTTGTAACACTAAAAGGAATATAATGAAAAATCAAGCTGGTTGTCTCGATTTGTGACCTAGGGGAAAATATATGTGTTTATCTATTTTATGTTTTATGCTCTCGCTATTGTTTATTTTCTGTTATAAGATTCGTGTGTACATAATTTCTGTTCAGGGTTAAAACTTACATTTGGTATCAGAGCTGTTTCGGCTTCAAGGGGACGCCTTTTCTACTGAGGGTTTTTTTCTCGGGCTTGAGGTAGACCCTGTTCAATGGGAGATCTGCGAGATCGATTCTTGCGATGAAAGAAGATGGCGAGCGACGGAAAGATAGAGATCGATAAATTTAATGGTCATAGTTTTCAGTTGTGGAAGCTTAAGATGGAGGATCTGCTGGTGGATAAAGATCAGTGGATTGCAGTAGATCTGGGTACTAAACCAATGACAATGTCAGATGAAGACTGGAAGAAACTGGATCAGAAGGCTAAGAGCATAATACGGTTGTGTGTCTCAGATTCAATATTGTTGAATGTATCTGGGGAAGCTACAGTGAAGAATTTGTGGGAAAAACTTGGGACTTTGTACCAATCTAAGTCTCTAGTGAATAAGTTGTTCCTACGGAAAAAGCTATATAGCTTGAGGATGAAGGACGGAGACTCGGTGACAGAGAATATGAACACCTTCCATACTGTGGTAAGTCAGTTGTCATCTGTTGATATTAAAATATCAGATGAAGATAAGTGCCTCAATTTGTTGTGTTCTCTACCATATTTGTGGGACATTCTGGTTATTGCAATAGGTAGCAATACAACTACCTTGAATTTTGATGACATTGTCTCAGCCTTGTTGTCGGAGGAAATGAGATGGAGAAATATGGAGGGCCGGAATGGAGATGCTTTATCTATACGAGGAAGGTCCCAAAACAGAAACAAGAATAAGGTTTAGAGTGGGAGATCCAAATCTAGAGAGAGATCTAAATCTCCTGGAAAGTTTGTAAAGGTATGCTGGAAATGCGGAAAGGAAGGGCACTACAAAAAGGACTGCATATCTAAAGCTCCTAAGAAAGGAAAGGGATCTGATGATGCTCCTTCTGCATAGGCAAAAACCACCTTGGATGAAGGTGGGGATGTGTACTTGGCTTCTTCTTCAAATGCACATGTAGATCATGAGTCATGTTTGATTGACTTAGGTGCATCTTTTCACTTCACTCCCCATAGGGAATGGTTCTGCGAGTATGAAAAATATGATGGTGATGTTTTCATAGGGGATGATAGGAAGGTCAGAATCGTCGAACGTGGAAAGGTTAAGCTAAAGCTGCAAGGTGGAAGGATTAGAAAACTTCCTGGTGTTCTGCATATTCTTGCATTGGCCAGAAATCTGATTTCTATAAGTAATATGGATGATGCAGGTGTAAAAATAGTGTTCGAGAAAGATGTCTGCAAGATGGTTTGGGGAGCACTGGTATTAATGCGGGTAGTTCGGACTGGAAATCTGTACAAGCTACAAAGTAGCACTGTTATTGATGGGTGTAACAGTTTTGTGGTTCCTGAAAGTGGACTGGAAAGCCTAGTTGTCTCTGGAGAAAAGACCATGCTATGGCATCAAAGGCTTGGACATATTGGAGAGAAGGGCCTTCGGATACTGCATAGAAATGGTATGGTAGAAGGTATTTCTAATTGATCTCTGGATTTCGATTTCTGTGAACATTGTGTATATGGGAAGCAGAATCGGGTGATTTTTCCTTCTGGTGCTAAGAGGGTGAACAAGATATTAGAACTTGTGCACAGTGATGTGCTTGGACCTGTGTCAGTTCCATCACTGGGAAAGTCTGTTTACTATGTTTCATTCATAGATGACTTCTCAAGGAATACATGGATATATTTCTTGAGGAAGAAATCTGAAGACTTTGATAGATTTAAAGAATTTAAGGCTCTGGTGGAAAACCATACAGAGAAGAAGATAAAGGCGTTGAGGGCAGATAATGGTGGGGAGTTCTACAAGAAGGAATTTGAAGAGTTCTGTAAGAAGTGTGGTATAGCACGACATAAGAATACTCCATAAAAACCTCAACAAAATGGAGTTGCAGAAAGAATGAACAGGATGCTGATGGAAAAAGCAAGAAGCATGCTTAGTGGTACCGGGTTAGGACAAGAATTCTGGGCAGAGGCAGTGGAGACTGCATGTTACTTAGTTAACAGATCACCTTCATCAGCGTTGGATGATAAGACTCCACATGAGGTATGGACTGGTAAGAAACCCTCTCTTTCACATCTAAGGGTATTTGGATGTGATGCATATGTACATGTTCCAAAGGAGAAAAGGACCGAGTTGGATAATAAATCTGAAAGGTGCATCTTTATTGGGTATAAGGATGGTTTAAAGGGTTACAAGATTTGGAACCCAGAAACAAGGAAGGTTGTGTATAGTCGAGATGTGGTGTTTAGAGAAGTGAAAGATGTTGTTAAACATGAAGTCCTACCAAAGGAACCCGAGAAGATAGAGTTTGAGCTAAAGGAGGATGAATCAGACTCTACAACAGAAGAAGACTCAGAAGATGAAGAGCCACAAACTCCAGCTTTGAGAAGATCAGTTCGGGAAAGAAGGCAACCCGAAAGGTATAGTCCATCTGCTTTCTGTTCAGGTTTTGCCTTAACTATAACTGATGATGAACCCAGAACTGTCAGGGAGGCAGTAGATTCAGAGGATGGAAAACTCTGGAAGGAGGCCATGGCTGATGAAATGGCATCCTTGCAAAAAAATGATGCATGGGATCTGGTGGAGTTGCCGGCTGGAAGGAAGCCCATTGGGAGCAAATGGGTGTTTAAGAAGAAGATGAATGTAGAAGGCAAGGTGGAGAAATACAAAGCTCGGTTGGTAGCGAAAGGTTATTCCCAGGTGCCGGGAATTGATTTTGGTGATATTTTTTCTTCTGTTGCCAAAGTTACTTCTATTAGATTACTTTTATCTGTTGCTGCTGCATTTGATTTTGAGATAGAACAGATGGATGTGAAGACAACATTTATTCACGGGGATCTAGAAGAGGAGATCTACATGAAGCAACTTGAAGGCTTTATGGTGAAGGGTAAGAAAGAGCTGGTATGTAGGTTGAAGAAGTCTCTGTATGGGTTAAAACAGTCACGAAGGATGTGGTATCAGAAATTTGATACCTATATACGGGGACTTGGCTTCACCAGAAGCAAGGAGGATCACTGTGTTTATTTTAAATTAATTGGTGACCGTGTTATTTATTTGGTCTTGTATGTGGATGATATGTTGTTGATTGGAAATGACAAAGAAATTATCAAAGATTTGAAGACCCAACTGTTCTCCAAATTCGACATGAAGGATCTTGGTGCTGCAAACTATATTTTGGGCATGGAAATTAAGAGATATCGGGCAAAGAGGAAGCTCTGGTTAAACCAGAGGAAGTATGTCGAGACTATATTGCAGAGGTTCAATATGCAGGATAGTAAAGCGGTGAATGTTCCTATTCCTGTAGGTGTAAAGCTGTCTGCTGAACAGTGTCCCAAGACACAAGAAGAAGAGGAGTATATGTCCTGTGTTCCATATGCAAGTGCAGTGGGTAGCCTGATGTATGCAATGGTCTGTACTAGACCAGACATTGCACATGCATTGGGAGTATTGAGCAGGTTTATGTCAAACCCAGGGAAGGAGCATTGGACAACAGTGAAGCGGGTTTTCAGATATTTACGTGGCACTAGTGATTATGGCTTGTGCTACCAAGGAAGACCAAGATTAGAAAGAATGTTGGACATTCGTGGTTTTGTTGATGCAGACTGGGCTGGAGATCTGGACCAAAGAAGATCTACAAGTGGGTATGTGTTTAGCCTATTTGGAGGCGCAGTCAGTTGGATGAGTAAAAGACAGTCTGTAGTGGCTCTTTCAACTACAGAGGCAGAATACATAGCGGCCACTCATGCAAGCAAGGAAGCAATTTGGTTGCAGAGATTGTGTTCAAGTATGGGGTTGGTACAACAAGCTATAAGGATAGACTGTGATAGCCAAAGTGCAATTTTCTTGGCTAAGAACCTTGCTTACCATTCAAAGACAAAGCACATTGATGTTCAATATCACTTTGTTAGAGATATGGTTGAGGCTAAAAGGGTGTTGTTGGTAAAGGTGGACACTTTGAAGAATGTTGCAGATGCATTGACGAAGTCCGTGAGCACTCAGAGGTTCTCTTGGTGTAGAGAAATAATGGGTGTTGAATAATTGGCCCAATGACTAAGCTCTCCTATGGCCCCCTGTGGAAAGAAAATAACAAGTGGGAGAATGTTGGGCATGTGTTATATTCCTTCCACGACTAGTCCCACGCGTTGTACGTTGCGCCGGGTGCAGCAAGGGGGTCACAAAGGGGGAGGCAGCCCCCACTGTTGGGGTTTGGGGTAGCGCCCTGGTGAAAATTTGTTTGGTGTGAGGACCAAATCATAGGTGGACCCACCCATGTTTTGTGCATGATTTTGCACATGGTTTTGGGGTATGATGGTTTCCGGCCCTTGGTATTTTGTAGATCCGGTCAAGGGAACTACGATTATGTTCTAATCCAGGGTTAATGGATTGGGGTTTATGTATGATTCAGCATGCATATATATGTGTTGTAACACTAAAAGGAATATAATGAAAAATCAAGTTGGTCATCCCGATTTGGGATCCAGGGGAAAATATTTGTGTTTATCTGTTTCATGTTTTAAGGTCTCGCTATTGTCTATTTTTTGTTATAAGATTTGTGTGTAGATAATTTTTGTTCAAGGTTAAAACCTACAAGGGCTACTTTTCATATCAATAGAAAAGGTAGCCTTCTACAATGACCATCTACTCTCCTTCACATCTTCTAAAGGAGAGACTATCTCCAGCTATTACACGGTAAGCTATATTATTAAATTAATGTTAGATTAATGTTTGTGAAGTTGATTTTTCTTTTAATTATTTCTTTTAAGATTTATGGTTTTATAATGTTAGTTTGATATGGCACTGGGTTTGATATTATAGGTGGTTATACCTCTTGGAAGAGTTATATCAGTTAAACCTGTGTGAAAACATTAAGAAGGCCACAAAGAAGTATATTCAAATACATACTGTTGATGATCACAAGTTCTGGTTCATGGCTTTCGTCAATTATCAAAATGCCTTCAAGCATCTAAAATGGGCAGTGACATCTCATTAGTTCTCAGACCATATATAAAGAGGAAATTTGAGTCTCTTCAAACATACACACTGTTCTGGAGTAGCCATGACAGTTGTTTATATCTAGTTTATCGAAACTATGCAATAAGGAAAATAGAGAAAAAAATGTAATAGTATCATTTCTATGCCATGTTTTTATTTCTGACATCTCTCTAGATCACCCTTAGTTTCAACTTTTAATAGCCTAAAGGAAGTGATATCCGGAAAAATTTGACAGATTTCCACTGAAGGTTACTTCAGGTAAATATCATAATGTCTTCTATTAAATCCCAGTACTAATTCAACTACTAGTGAATCAAAACATAGAAAACAATGTGTACTTTGGGATGAATATATAGTTTGTAATTAACTGACCCATATCATCTCCATATGAATCCCCAAATACAATTGAAGGAATTTGAATGTAATGTATATCCAACCCAATTTTGACTGGATTTACTTGGCAATGAAAATCACCTTGGCCTTCTTTGTAGTCATTGTCACCTTGGCAGCCTTTGTATTCACTGAATTTTCACCCCTACTTTGTTTTTCAAAAGTTGTAGGTTCCTGCTATTGTTGAGAAAAATTAAGTCAAGTTGAAAATAATACTTCTGTAGTCATTATATGATTGAATATTTAATGAACAAAGTTCAAACAATGAGACGCTCAGAAGAACACTCTTAAATATATCTACTGTTAAGTATCTCTGTACACTTCTAATGAGCAACTTAATGACTGTTCATGTAAGAAATCTACATAAGCCAAATAAGAGTCATGTTGGAGACACCTTTAAATGGGTGTAGATAAAACTCAGATAGATTAGAGAACCATTTAAAGACATACTCAAAAGGCTCATCTTGGCTTCCTCTAAGGTAGCCAGAGCTATAAAATAATTCATGGGTAACCCAAGAAAACAATAGACATTTCATGCAAAATAATCGATGAGTTAGCATTCTTCATTTAAGGAAAAACCCTATATGAACTAGGATTTCACAACTCTACAATATCCTATAAATACAACTAAGGCTCTACAATATATTTCCATACAACTAAGGCTCTCAAGCAATGCACATTGCCATCATCAATGGGTAGTCAAATTTTGCAAATAATGCTAAAATCTAATATTTGTCATACAAATAGAAGCCTAGATACAAATCTTCAAATAAGCTCAAATTCCAAAGCATAACATCGTACCATGTGTCTTAAAGCCATATCCAAGTATTTATCATCAATGGACAGTCAAAATTTTCAAATAATAATAATTCTTGAAATTTGTCATACAAACAAAAGCCTAGACACAAATCTTCAATTAAGCCCTAATTACAAGTTAGAAACACACAAGCATAACATAGTACCATGTGTCTTAAAGCCATATCCAAATATGTTTTTGATAGCGTCCTTCCAAAGCCTGTGCTATCTAGAGACAATACTGGCTTCACTCGCCATTTAGCTTGTGTTGTAGATGAGATAGACCTCACAGATAATTGATCTTCCTGTTGTTTTGGGGCAAATATTTTGCATTAAACACCCTTTAAACCATCTTGCTACCAATTACAACTAACACTGAAATTTTATTACCAAAACTATGTGATTTGCTAGATTGTACACTGGACCGGTCACTGTTCTGGCTGTCATTTGAAATTTTGATAGTGTCATTGGTAGTGTATTAACATTGTTATTCACAATAAAATTTTTCATAAGTTTTTCCTTTGTTTTTATTTTGATTGTAAACACTTATATAGGGTTCATTGTTGATTTGATATCCTAAGTATTTATTCTAGTGTTTTCTATAAGGTTTTCCAAAAATGGATTTAGAACCAAGGTAGACTGTCCATGGAAATTCTCCAAGATACCTGGACCCTGCCAAATTTTACCTCAAAGAAATATAATTTTCCATTACTGTCAATGTCTACGTATCCTTAATTTTTGTACCCAAGTTGTTTTATGTTTTCTTAGTTCCCTTCCAAATGCATTGAAATTTAGCTTTTTGCAAGGCCTTTTTTTCCTTTACGTATCAACTTTGCATTCGATGACTTTCTGCTTCAAAAATGGAAATATACACACATATAAAAACCCTATAGGTTTTCTCTTTAAGAATTGAGTTTTTGATATTTACTTAGGCCTCAATTTTCAATAGTGTAGTATTGAATATGGGAAGTGAACATGAAAAAAGAGATTTAAAATTCAATGCATTGCATGCAAGTAGAGTTATTTGCTTCAATAGCCTTTAATATTTTCTACAGGAAGGTATTCATTCCATTTTATTTGCATGTTAAAGTTAGGACATGTATTATTTCAATAATTAGTGCCCTTTTCTAATGAGGATTCCAAATTTTTAAGTTTAGCAGCCTTGTTATTTCTCCTCTTGATGTGATAACTTGAAAAATTTGGACTAAAAGGAGGAAGTCATGGATTTTGTCACCAAAATATGATTTTTTTTATTTCTTTGGATCTCCTTTCCTACTGAATGTCTATGAAAAATGAGGAGTCTCCAAAAAAAAATGTATATTTAGAGTTTAATCATTTTGATAACACCACTTACATGCCTATTATAAGTCCCCTAAAATCTGCATCGTTGTTGGTGGATGAACCTAGGCCAATATGGAAAAGGATTGGGAAGTATAACTTACGAGATTTAAAATTTTCACTTGATGCACCTCCAAATTTAAGGACTACTATGCCGGAGCGACCTCCTTCAACTACGGGAGGTAGACCTGGAGCTCCAAGTGCTGCACAATCTGTTAATGAGGCACGCATTGTAGGTAGCAGGCCAAGAAGATAGTCATTCTCTCCAAGTGTCACAAGAGGAAGAATTTCAAATGACAGCAAGAACAATCACCGATCTAGTGTATAATATAGAAAATCACATAGTATTTGTAATAACATTTCAGTGTCAGGTGTAATTGGTAGCGAGATGGTTGAAAAATTGTTGAATGCAAAAGAGCTACCCCTTGAACATATAATAGAGTTGTAAAACATCTTTCCATATTATTGTACATGCTACCGCTACTGTTTTTAATGCCTCCTTGTCACATATAAAGGTTACTCCACATGGACCAAAATATATGAAATGAAGATATAAGGCTTGATAGGCCTAATAAATTTCAATATGAATAATCTAACATGGCTATACAATGTCTCCAAACAACCAAGATATCGTTCAAATTAACATGAATTCTCTCTCATGCATGATCATCACTCACATGACTTAACCAATGACCCATAAGAAGGACATGATAGTACATGGTTACAATAACACCAAAAACCCATACATATCTAAAAACACATGACATCAATAAGACCAAATGTGGTTGTAACAATTATCATCTCTCAAGAAAAACTCACATCAAAACATACTTGACATGACCCATGACTCTCTCTCTCTTAACTCTAGGACTAATCTGCTAACAACCAAATGATGAAACAACATATTACAAGGCCTCATATGAGAGTAAATTGCTGAAAATGATGATTCATAGTGTAAAACATGTGGTTGTTACATCATGTTCAAAACTCTCTGCAATGCATGACCAAGGCTCATCGCACTCTTCGAGACATGGATCACTCAACCAATGATAACAACAAAAATGATTACAATGTTGATCTTTGCACACATGAGTTCATACATGGTTGAAGCAACAAAATCACTCTACTACATGCCATAAAAAATGACTACTTAGTTATCACACCAATAATGAAAAATACATACAAATGGTTGAAGTACATGACATCCACTATAACTCCTCAGTCAACAATGGTATGCAATAAGATACATGGTTTCTACAAGATATACTCAGTCAATCCAAATGGGAATGAATATAAATGGCTGCTCAAATGTACATACAAGTGCTCTACATGGCTTCTACAACAATGAAACTCCTTTATGCATGGTTGAATCAATGATATTAATCTATGCATGGATATACATGAACTCTTCAACCAATTGTCAGTGAATACCAAGAGCATATATATGACTGAAAAAATACATTTTTTCTACCCATGAAAAGATATATGGGGTGGCTACAAATACATGAGTGAATAAAAAGTGAAAATTACAAACAAGCTATGAAACTCTATACCATGCGTAGATACCCCCGAGATCACTATACCTATAATAGGCAAGAGGATCTTGCAGACCTGAATATGAAATGAGGCTCATGAGTATACCATGCTACTACTACTCATCTCCACCAACCAATGATGCTATGGTATGCTTCCCTTGGGACCATGCACCTCTATTCAAATTTCACAGTCCTCTATGAATATACATGAGGTAACCAAGAACTAAAAATGGGACTGATATCTTTACTTCATGGGTTGTCGCTCTTTCTTCCTCCACACGGTATTTTGATGCTTATTTTCTTCTTTCTCTAGTTTTCTGTTAGGTCTTCTTTAAATCCACTATTCTTGTTGTATTTTCCTTGAAGAACTAGGGAGCATGCAATATCTTGTCATATGGCCAAATTTGTGACATGTATAACACTCCACATGGCCTACCTGCATGCAATATGGACTCTCCATTTTGAAAACCAAGACCAAATCTATTCAATGGAGATATTTTGGTTTTTAAGAAAACTATCCAAGGCTATTATGCTCTTCACTTTCTTCAACTGCTTGTGTTTTTCTTCCAATTAATTTCTCATTGCGACAACTTCACCTTCAATTTGAATAACATGACCTGCTTGTTATTTTTTCTAACTTCTAATAATGTCTTGAATTATTTAATATTTTTCCAACTGGGTCATCAAATTGACAATCTCTTCCTTGAGGTTCTTTTCTTTTTCATCATAAATATGCGAGATACTTTCCTAATCTTTGCATACAATTGTTAGTTTATTAAATTTACCAGATTTTTTTTCAATAACTACCATGGAAGACTCATAGTAAGCTCTAAGAATTTTACATTATCCTCATCTTCACTAGGAAACTTAGCAAGGCTAGAATCAGAACCATCTAAAGTAAACTTGAAATAACCTTTATATTTTCTACATGGAAGCACACTAATTTATGTTGAAGTCTGGAATCCATTATCAGGAGGTCCTATCTTCCTCATCATTAAGTCACAGAAATCAGAAGGGGAATTGAACAAGAAAATCATAAATCAACACCATAAAAATAAACCATCCCACATTTGTCCCATTTGGACCTGTGAGCATTTTCATTCACATCATTTAAAGAATTTCAGAATTGAGCCTTATGTGATTTGAAATGATTTGAACTTCTTCTTCCAGATCCATCGTATTGGAATATTTTTCATAGCAGTTCAAAAAATATTCCAGTTGATGAATTTGAAAAAAAAATACTCAAAAAGCAGCTTACTACTTAACCAATGCCATATTACTTCTTATAAATAACTAACTTAACATGCAAACACATAGATATAAACCAATGCATTACAAATCCCTTACCTGTAAAATGATCTCTGTAATATTTGTTCTCTGCATTTTTACGGTCTTCACAAGGAATGCCTCCTCTCTAATGGCAGAGGGAACGTGGCATGAGTCTTTGTTAGCAAGGTTGAAATATAATCACGAGGCTAAGAAATCCATATATCTAAAACCCTCTTGCTCCCATGAATTCTTGCAATAGAAGTTTTGGGTATGTGTGAATTAATCAACATCAGAAGGAGGAATGTCCAATGGTGCCATGAAGATAGAGGCCCGGTAACAACAACAACCACCGAGGACCCACAAACTGGTGTGTGCTCATATCAACGATAAATGAGGGAATTTTAAACTAGATCTCCACGAACAAAATTCATGTGTGCAATTCCAGTAGGTTTGATGGAAACCCACAATCTAATAACTATGCTAATAAAGAACTCTAACGTTAATGGTATGATTATAGTTGAATGAGAGGAGAAAGGCCATGAACCCAGTGGCAACTTGGTCTATTTGTTTAGAGTTCCCCACTAAATATTACCATACACTTATCAATATTACCGATTGCCTGGAGTATTTTCAGACTTCTTGGAGTATTTACAAATGACAAACTCCACTATAAAAATTAAATAATGCTGGAAAGTCTTCTGACCATGTATGTTGTGAAACGAGGAAAAAATATATCGTTCCAAGATCTAAGACAATATAAATGTATGAAAAACTTAGAGACATATGTGCTGTTCTACACAATGATTATGATTTCTGTATCAAATTCCAGTAGATCAAAGATCAACCATTCTCTTTCTTCTCGAAGTCAATCTGAAGCCACATAAAAAGGAAGAAATTAACCTTCAACCACAAATTTATTATCTCTAAAGAGACCGTGTAGAGCAGCATGATAAATCTATTTTTCAGGTAGTCCAATGTCTGACATTGTAAGGCTACCCTCAAGTGCCATCAACTTACGGACATTGTTAGCATACAATTTAGAATCATTCTTTTATTTCTCTGATGGACAATATATTGGGAACTGAGTTACTTCCAAATAATTTACAAACTGGCACAGTATCAATACTACATGTCGCACTCCATATATAGTATCTTTTGCTGGACTAAATCATTGATATGGGTATCTTAAGATCACCGAAAGCAATGGAATCCTGGCTAAAAATTCCCAGTCTTAAAGGGAAGAAGGAAGTCTCCATTTGTAGTTGTTCCTTTTGGAAAAAGCATCATCATTGGAGCAAGCTTACTATGATGAGTTGCTTGAAGCCTTTCAATCACTACACCTGAAACGCATTTGAAGTCAAAAGATTTTGATTCTTGTTGAACTTACACATAGCCTAAGCACTTTCTCATAATATCCACAAGGGGAAGTCTAGCCACTTCGCAAAAAAACTGGGAAATGAAGCTGGCATGTGATGTAAAATATCCAAATAGGAAAAGTGGTTTGAAACGCTTTCCCCCGGTTGATATGAACTATCTGCAGCATCACCTTCATTCTCTCACACCCTCTTCACACAGAGGCCACCTTGGGAACGAAGGGTGGGATCAGGTATTCTGTTGGTCTCCGTAATCCAATAAAAACCCAGGGTAAAAAATAGATCCCTGGGAAGAAAACGCCCAGATGCAACTATAATAGCCCTCCTAATTCCCAACATGTGAACATAATCCTCCTAATTATCTTCCCTGTTGGGAGTAGGGAAGATGGTACAGAGTTTACAAATGATATTATATGTGAGCAAAATTATGAACCCCAATACCAATCTGATGGGAAGCGGGGTGATCAATGCAATTAGCAGAATAGCCTTCTCCTTCAAAGGCAGCTGACCCTTTTCCATTGTACCATACATGTCATGCCTCACAAATGTAGCATACTTGGCTTCCATCTCCTTCAAAGCCTCTGGAGAAACTATCGCTGATCCTTGAACAGTAAAACTGAGCGAACAAGTGGAACAGGAAAAAAAATTTGAATAGGTCAATTAAGATAGAGTAGCCGCCAAATTAAATTTATAAGTGTTTTCCCTAAACATCGTAAGATCGATGTTTGTGCCCTCAACATTGCAATACCGATGGAATTTTTAAATGTCGCAAGACCGACGGTCATCTCCTAAATGTCACAAGATCGACGTATGACTCTGAAATGTCGGTATTCCAATGGGTTTTCCCTCAATGTCGCAAGACCAACGATATCCCTAAACGCCGCAATATCGACAGAGGTCTCCTAAATTTCACAATAACGACAGTTTGTCCTGTAATGTCAGTATTTGATGGTTTTTCATGTAACGTCAGTATTCTGACGATTGTACTAAACGTTTTTTTTTTCTGATGATACTCCAAAAACATCGCTAGAGTGACACTTGTTGGCGCGATTAAAAAAAATGAGAAAAATTGGGGAAATTTCCGATAATACATCAAAAGTGTCAGAACTAAAGTGTTGGAATTTTGACCATATGTACTAGTGACTCAATATGAAGATGTTGGGCTAGCTTTTGTCAAGGATTCATCTCTGATGGGAACTTTTTCTATACCTCCGCCAGATTTTCCTCAAGATGTTTCCCACTGCAATATGATTACATCAAGCACAGTTTCATCACCTGATCCTTGGATTGTTCCTTTAGAGTATGATTTGACCATGCACGGGAGTGAAATGCATTTAATTCCCTTTGAATTGGCTTACTAGGAAGTTCAATTCCTTTCTAACCCATCATCAGTTGAAACTGATCAAATGAATGTGATTAGTGATGACTATTCTCATTTACCACGTTTAACACCATTATCTTTTCTTGATCCTTTCAATCAAATATTTCCAACTGCAGAGAGTATTATGGACGTTGTGGATTTGTATTATTTTCCATGGAAGACTAAAAATCATCATTCATCCTTTCTACCTGAAGTTCATAAAATAGAGAATGATTTCTCATCCGTATTTTTAGATGAATTGTTGATAATCCTAAATTTCCTATGTCAATTCTTCGTTTTGATTCAGAAACAAATTTATGAAAAATATATTCAAAGATACCCATTGAAATTTAAGTTAAATATGGAATTACGGAAAATATTCATCTAGGTTCTTCATGCTCTCTTGATGAAATCAATACATATACGACCCTATTTCAGGAACTTTGTGACATTTTTTCTTGTTCCTATGAGTAAATTCCAGAAATCGATCCAAATGTTTAGATTCATGAAATTAATACATACCTGCATTCTACTCCTATCAGAAAATATTACGTCTAATTCATCCATGGAAAGTTTCACCTATTAACGTTGAGGTTGAAAAATTACTCATAGAAGGTTTTATTTACCCAAATCCCAGCTTAACTGATTGGGTTCCAATATTAATTCAGTGAACAAGAAACAATGGAATATTAAAGTATGTTTTGATTATAGGGATATCAATAAATCTTGTCTATAATATTCCCACTTAGCCCAAGCTAATGGGAATATTCAATTTTTCTTTGTCTTATTTTGATTTTTCATGTTGATAAATAAAATTGTGAAGGAATATCAATAAAAATCCTAAACAGAAAAATAAATCAATGCTCAATGTGAACAAAGCTAAATCTGAGCTATTTTCATAAACACCCTTAAGTGGGAAAGAGGTTGGATCAATTGATTGGGTCAACAGGACCAAATCAACAGCGTTTTCTAGGTGCAATGTAGCTCCAAAAGGCACATCGCAATCCATGTTGGAGGCCACTCATGTGACTGAGGCTAATTCATCAAGATGGTTTAGGGTTTGGCAAAAATTCCACATTATAAAAGAAAGAGGAGGAGACCAAGGAGAGGATTGATCATTTGATATTTCTGAAGGTATTTTCTGTTTAGACATCCCTCATTCTCTAGCTGTTTAGCTGAGAATAGTGTTGTTTAGCACTTGGGTGTTTCTAGTTGGGAATCCCACCTCCTTCCTAGAGCAGCTCTTGGAGGAGTCTTGTTGCATCTTGTCCAATATCCATAATTTTTCCAAGCTTCATTTTCCAACCACAACTCATATCCTGTTGACGGTTTGATTATTTTTGTAAGCTGCAACAAGTGGAGGCTAGATCTACTCAGATCTAGGAAAATCTAGAGGCTCTTTTCAGTGCGTAAGCTATCTATCCCATTGGCAAGAGGATTCTGGATCTTTTGAGCTACCATTTCAGATCTTGGCATCAGGAAAAACCAGTACTAGAGCCTACAATGTAGCTTTCCTTCCATAACTGTGTTATCTGCAAGTATTCAGTTGCAGGGTGTTTTGATTGCTTTTTGGAGGAGAGATCTCCAATGATAAGATTCTCCCTTTCACTGTGGTGATCCATGGATTGGCCATCCAATCCATGTTTGTTTCAGATACTATTTACTTATGTTTCTATTTACTATAGAATTCCTGAATATTGATGTAGATCTATAAATCTAGATCTCAGTTCTACTCGTGTACATTCATTTTTTGATCAAAACCCCAAGGGGAAATTGTAGAGGAACTCATCTAGTGTACAAATCTAATATAAATCTATATTTTTGTACAAAAATCTGTTCTATATCTGAAATGTAATATACCACTACTTCAGCCCATAAAATAATGTTTTCAAGCTTTGCAGTTTCAAATTGTTGTTGCAGCACCTCAATCTTGAGGTTTTCTTCTTGTAAATCTTCTATTTTTCTCTTATACATTGCATGGGCCACATTATAGATCTATTTTTCTAATGTACATGTAATTCTTCAGAATCCATATTTTTCTTCTCCTTTAAATCAGTGGGACTGTGTTATTTCTGAAGCAGATTTGATGTGCATGACTGCAGCCCCATTCTTTAGGTGTTTTTCAGCCATACTAGGTGGTGGGAGGTTTGTTTACCTCACCTAGTTTGATTTGTTTTTGATCTCATTTTGGATTTAGATATTAGATCCATTGATATAAGGGATCCAGGAGTTGAAAACTCATTTTAGCACACCAATTTTTGAAGAGAGCGTTATTCCAGTAGGCTTTGCTGTGAATCCCAATTTGGGGATATTACAGTGGTATCAAAGCATGTTTCTGAGCACAGCCTGTTCTTTTCTTGCAGAGAAAATATGTCTCTAGGAGGAGAAGAAACTCTCACTGACAGAGAGGAGAGGTACCAAATAATGAGACAGAATAAATATTACATATAAGACAAAGAGAAGAAGGGTGAAACCCCTTTATCTGAAAGGATTAGAAGAGAAGAGTTTTCTAACACTCTTTCTCAAGCTATGCATGAGCTGAAGGAAGAAATCCGGGGAATGAGGAGGGAAATATATGCAGATCCCTCAAGGACATTTTCACATCAAGGGAGCCCCAGTACTTCTTATTCTGTGTGTGAGCATTCAACCACACAACCTGATCTACAACACTGTAACATGCCCACTTTCTTGTCAAAGGAAGGAGAAGGAGAAGGAACACTAGAGGAGGAAACTATTGGTAAATATCTCTAATATTATGAATCTCAGTCAAAGAGATTCAAATAATATCTCAGCTTTCCAAAGTTCTGTTAGCTTAAATAAGAAAGGAGATCCTACAGCTGTAGTAGGAAGAGAGGGTGCATTCAACCCACTTTTGGTATATTTTATCTACCTGCTTTTGATGGATCACCTAAGAGCTCAGCCCAATCCTGGGTAGGAAAGATTGACACCTATTTGCGACTTCATCAAGTCTCTGAAGAAGAAGCCATAAGAGTAGAAGTTATGCACCTCCAAGGTAAAGCATATGCCTGGTGGTTGTTTGAGACTTCTTCATTGAAGGGTATAAACATCTCTACTTATGCAAAGTTCACTAGGAGGTTCGTGAAGAGATTTGATTCTTTGACGTCTGGGAATTATTTGGGTAAGAAAACTAAGCTCGAGGAATCAGAACCTTTGCATGAGATGGAAGGATCCATGGAGGTAACTCCATTTTAGAACATTGTTGAAGGGGTTGAAGATCTGGCACAATTTTTTTCCAAGGGAAAAGGCCCCACTTCAGAAAGAGCATCCTTCTCAAGGAAAATACATGGGTGTTCCTTTTACAAGGAGAGATCAAGAAACAAGATCTCTTATTGATGAGGCATACTCCATTGATGAGGAGAATAAAGGAGAAGAACTAAAATTTTCCTCCAGCGCTGTGACATTAGGAGGAGATATATTTCTATTAAGATATGGAGAGGAAGTCGTTGCTTATACTAGGAGGGCTCTTGTATCTTTGAAATAAGGCCCCAAGGATCTTATACATGAGGAAGGTGAGCAGCAAGAGTCTATGCTAGTAGACAATAAGATAGAACAAAGGAAGGGTCATAACGCTGTCATAGCAAGAGATGATCCACTAGTGCATGAAAAAGAGAAGGGAGAAAATGTTCCAATCAATAGCACTCTTGCATATTTAGGAGTGACATCACATTATCATGGGACTTCCACATAGAAATCAGAGGTGAACTTACACTGTGGGAGTAGGGAGATGTTGTTCCCATTTGAAAGGCATGTGAGGATGAACCATGAGGCATCACTATCTTATGGAAAACCACCTGATTGAGAGTTGGTGAAAGGTGTATCACATCTTGGTCTCCACTCATAAATCCAAGAAGGATTGGAGCATTAAAAAATAGAGCTATAGCACTGGGAGGCTTGGGTAAGCTTCAGAAGAAGGGAGATCTTGTTCCCTTATCATCACTTCCCACTCTCAAATCTAGATCTACGCAGTGGGAGGAGGATAATGGAAGGATCAACCTTCCAATACACACCTTTGACATAGGAGATGTGAAGTAAGAGATCAGCAACATGACAAACATTTCTGTTGATACATCATCTGTGATGTCAATATTGAACATTCTAGATCTGTATTGGAAATACCTACTTCTAGTGGATTATTCCAAATATCTACGCACTTGCATGATACTTGATGACCAATTGCATGAAGAGGGCTATTTAGTCCAAGAACAGGTCATATATTATCATGGTAGATTCTTCTTGCCTAGAGCATCCAAGCTCAAGCAGGAGATGCTACAAAGAGCTTACAAAGATTTTTGTTTTAGCCATATGTACTCCATGAGGATCTACAACATCATCATGAGAAGCTTTGATTGGGAAGGCTTTAAAGAATAACTGTATTAGCATTTCCGAAGATGCATAAAGTATGTGGAGTTGGGAAAACAATATGACTCCATAAAGGGGTTATTTCATCCATCTCTTCCTTCTTTTGGGAGAGGAGAAAGATTTATGCACAACTCCATGTGTATGAGAATTATTGATGGTCAGGAATCAAATTATGTAAGTCAAGTTTTATTTTTTGACTATACATATTATTTCACCATGTTTATGTAGGCCATGGCTCCAAGGAGGAGTGATATATCATGTAAACTTCATGGTAGACAATGGGCCACTCAAGTTTCTAAATTTGGCCACTCCCTTGATGAACAAAGGGAGATTTTTTATCATGATGTGTGCTTCCCTAAGGCACCAAACTTGTCTCACACTTTCAGCGAAAGTGAGATGGTAAGGGCTGCAAGGTAGTGGTGGGAATACCACTTACCACATCTTGATCTGATGCAGGAAGGATATGCCCTGTGCTGGTACCATATGTGGGACTATGACCCACCTCCTCTTATTCAAATTTCTGTTTATGTAATTTTAATTTTTCTTCCATACATGGACGATGTACTTGTCCTATTTTTGGATTTGTATGGAGGAAGAATAAGAGGCATGTGTGTACCACATGGGATGGAGACTCTCTTTAAATAATTTTCTACATATTTTAGGGAGATTAGGGGTTCAACCATGTTGTTTGTTTCAGCAGCATTCTTGACACTTTGTGGGATGGATTATGTACATCTCATGATCATTTGGAGAGACAACTCATGGAAGGATGGATTGGTGAACACTTAGCTTATGGAGAGAGCTGGATCCTTGATGGTGTCACCAATGGGGAAGGAGAAGTGTTGCAACACTCACCCTATCAGTTGCTTGAGGACAAGCAACATTTTGGAGGGGATGAATGTAATATTCCCACTTAGCCTAAGCTAATGAGAATATTCAATTTTTATTTGTCTTGTTTTCATTTTTCATGTTCATGAGTAAAATTGTGAAGGACGATCAATAAAACTCCTAAACAACAAAACAAATCAATTCTCAATTTTAGATCTTGGCATCAGGAAAAACTAGTACTAGAGCCTACAACGTATTTTTCCTTCCATAACTATGTTATCTGCAAGTATTCAGTTGCAGGATGTTTTGACTACTTTTTGGAGGAGAGATTTCCGGTGATAGGATTCTCCCTTTCACTATGGTGATCCATGGATTGGCCATCCAATCCATGTTTGTTTGAGATACGATTTACTTATGTTTATATTTACTATAGAATTCCTGAATATTGTTGCAGATATGTAAATCTAGATCTCAGATCTACTCTTGTACATTCATGTTTGGATCAAAACCCCAAGGGGAAATTGTAGAGGAACTAATCTAGTGTACAGATCTGATATAGATCTATAATTTTGTACACAGATCTATTCTAGATCTAAATTTTAATATACAGCTACTTCAGCCCATAAAATAACACTTTCAAGCTTTGCAGTTTCAAATTGTTGTTGTAGCACATCAATCTTGAGGTTTTCTTCTTGTAAATATTCTATTTTTCTCTTGTACACTGTATGGGCCACATTATATATCTGTTTTACTGATGTACATGTAATTTTTTAGCCTCCATATTATTCTTCTGCTTTAACTCAGTGGGACTGCGTTATTTCTAAATCAGAGTTGATGTGCATGACTGTAGCCCCATTCTTTAGGTGTTTTCTAGCCATACTAGGTGGTCGGAGGTCTATTTACCTCACCTAGTTTTATTTTATTTTTCTCTCCTTCTGGATTTAGATATTAGATCCACTCATCTAAGTGATCCAGGAGCTGCAAACTCTTTTCAGTACACCAATTTGTGAAGAGAACGTTATTCCAGCATGCTTTGCTATGAATCCCAATTTGGGAATATTACATTGTCCAAAGTATAATTACCCTACCCCTTACATCAACTAAATTGTTAGCAGTTCTACTGGAAATGAAAACTTTTCATTTATGGATGGAATTTTCAGATATAATGAGATAAACATACTTCCTGCTGATCATCCAAAAACTATGTTCATCTATCCACGGGGGGCCTTTTCCCATATCAAACTATCATTTTTATTGAAGAAAGTTGACGCAACTCTTTAAAGGGCCATGCCTTACGCATTTCACGATATCAAGCATATTTTTCAACCCTACATCGATGACTTACCAACGCATTCATTGAGACAACAAGATCATCCTATGAATTTGAAAACTATATTAATTCAATGTACCAATTACAATATTCATTTGAATCCACATAAGTCTGTATTTTTTGTACAATCAGGATGATTATTGGGATTTTTCGTTTCAAAGGAAGGTATTCTTGTCGATCCACTTAAGGTCAAGGCCATTTTCAATCTACCTCCTCTTTCCAATCTTCACGAACTCCAAATTTTGCAAAGGAAAACAAACTTTTTACGTATATTATTCCTAACTATGCCGAGCTAGCTAAAGGATTTACTTAGCTTTTGAAAAAGGGAATTCCATTCATTTGGGACGAGCTTGCTGTAAAATATTTTTATGCACTCTAAAAAGCACTGACCCATGCACCATTACTGCATATGCCTGATTATAATTAGGATTTATTTTTTTATTCAGCTGCATCTCATGCCACCATAGGCATGATGTTAGTTTAGGAAGATAAATCTGAAACTAAAAATGGGATTTTCTATTTGAGTAGGAATATCATGCCAACTGAAATCAAATATGCACATGTGGAGAAATTGGCCTTTGCAGCAGTTCAAGTTGTCCAATTTTTTCGTCACTACATACTTTTATGCAAAAGAACCGTGATCTCTTATTACAACCCTATGATGTACATTTAGACTGAATAATTTCTAAGGAAAAAATACTATAAATGGATCGTTATCCTCCAGGAGTTTGGTTTGGAATTTAAAAGATTTAAATCTAAGAATTCATTGGTATTTATTGAATTATTATGTGACTTTCCCTATACTGAATTTGAAACCATGGTAGAATATCATCTTCCCGATGAATCCCTATTTCTAATCATTACTCTCGATCCTTGTTATGGAGATATCATTATATATCTTCAAACTAAAAATTTGTGACCTAAACTGTAATGAACTGATCTTCATAGAATCAAATACCAATCCCAGTAATATACTATTGTTGGTGATACTCTTTATCGTTGTAGTGTTGATTTTGTCTTTCGACGTTGTTTAACACATGAGGAAGTTGATAAGGCCTTAAATTAATACCATTATGGAGCATGTGGTGGTCATATGTATGGTTTTGTGACTGCCCAAAATATATTGAATGCTAGATATTTCTGGTCATCACTTTTTAAAGATTGTATAACTATGGTTAGGAAGTGCCATAATTTTCAAATTTTTTATCATAAGATGTGTGCTCCTCCAGATCCTCTTCACCCAATCATAGTTGATAGTCCCTTTAAAAAATGGGGCATTTATTTCGTTACATGTAACCTTCACTCAGCCAGGGGGCATTGGTATGTTATTCTCGCAGTAGATTATTTTATGAAATGGGCCGAAGCAATGCCTACATTCAAGAACTATGTTGAAGCCAAAATTATTTTCATATTTAATCATTTGATTCCTAGGTTTGGCATACCCAAATCCATCGTTACAGACCATGGTAGCCACTTTCAAAATTTTATGATGACCGAGCTTTCTACTTAGCTTGGATTGCACCATGACAACTATACTCCTTATTATCGATAGTTAAGTGTCCAGATTGAATTTTTGAACAATTGTTTTAGCAACATGATCAAACAGATTGTTGGAATTCATAAACATAACTAGAAAACCACTCTTTTTTATCCTTGTGGGCATATTGTACCTCTACGAAAATATCAATGGGTTTTACTCCCTTCGAACTCGTTTATGGTTTGGAGGAATTTTTTCCAATTGAATGTGAAATTAGGTCATCAAAAATAGCCATTGAGTTGATACCAGCTACCTCTATAGAGGAAGAACATTTTTTATACTTATCACAACTAGATGAAATGCATCATAATGTTTCACTATCTACCGAGGCTCATAAGAAATGTGTTAAGGCTAAGTACAATCAAAATTTTAATCCTCGCATTCATTCAGAAGGTGACCTAGTCTTGCTCTATGATCAAGCACATGATAAACTAGGAGCTGGTAAATTCGAACATATGTGGCATGGTCCTTACATTGTCAAATGTGTACTAGCTAAAGGGGCTTATGAATAAGTTCATTATGATGGTGTCTCTTTAGGAGATCCCAGAAATGGTCTCTACCTGAAGAGATATTATGTGTGATTTATCTTGTGGAGATTATGTATACATTACTTATATTTTTATGAGTGTGCGTTATTGATTTACATTTTTTGTAATTTTCTACTACTTTTCCTGCTTATCTTGATTACTCTTGATTTTAATATTTCAACGTTCCTTTAGGCTTACATTGGCTTTGCTGATGGCGCTAGTTGTAGTACTCAGATTTTATCTTTCATAGCTTGGGTCATCTTCTCAGCCACTGATGAGTTTGTTTCTATTCATGGGATATGCCTCGGTCAAACAAAGAACATCATAGGAGAATATAATGAAGACATTGAACTATTATCTCATGCCATCACATTTCACATTTGATGTTTGATTGTTATGTTAGATTCACAACTCATTGTATTATATTTAAATGGTGTCTATATAGTTAGTAGTCCATCCATGTTAATAATTGTTTTACGGGTCCGTCACTTGGAAAGGCAGTTTTATTATATTGAACATCAACACATGTTAAGAAATTTAAACAAATTAGTTGATGCATTAGCTAATCAAGTGGTCAATAGACATTTGCAACATTTTTAAATACACAAATATTTTATACATATTGAACAAGATACTCTGAGAATAAAATTAGTAGTTCTCAATAGGAAAAATAGTATGTAGAGTGTGTGTTAAAAAAATATCATCGAAGAACATAAGGATTTGTGGCCTTTATTATCTGAATATGCTAATACAAAAAAAAAATTGTATCCTTAAATTACTGCCAACAATGCATAATGATGATCATGGTAGTAAACTAAAATGCGAGCCACAAGACACAACAGTTGCATGATCGGTACTAGAACCCAAACCACATGCCTCTGGTACCAAAGAGGCACATCATCAGTCCATGTCTCTGGGATATCCATAGTAGGCCTCTCCAAGCAGTGCTCCAACTCGGTCAATGCCTTTGTTGCATCTAAATGTGGTACTACAGCTACTGCATGTTGGTCTCCTCGCCTGTCTAATTTTCGTAGCTTTGTTGGCCAAGTTGGGCCGACATCTACATTAATGTTTTGATAATTATCTTTGGATGTTAAAATAAAAAATTAAAATTAAAAACATCAAAAATCAAAATGAGAATTTTTTTACCTAAATCACCCCACTGCATTCGAGTTGGGAGTGGTATATCTAGATTACACCTACAGTCCATTGCTACATGTGGCAAGTCTTCAATCATGGAAATATGGCTTCTCAGCCGCAAAAAACAGTGAGGATTATATCTCAAAATTTGGTTGCATTCTCCACCATTGCGAGCAATGAAATAAACGCACCACAACATGCATGGATCTCTAGATCTTGTCTCATCAGTGAGAATCCGTTGTGGGATGTGGAGTGGAATCCTATCTATGGAAAATGAAATAAGAATGGCTCCATAAATAAATTTCTTCAGTTTTACGTCCTTTCCTCTAGTAATTTTTCCTTTCATATTCACAACCACTCCTTCACACCAGTTGAAAATGGTGGACTCTGAACACTCAACTGAAATCTACATCTAAGCCTTTGTGCTAGATAGTTTGGTGACTATGAAAGTGATAGTCCTCAAGTCAAGTCACTGGATAGTTTTGATATCTATCCTGGCATCCTTAAGCACTGAATCAAGGACAAAATATCGCTTCAGGTATGAATCAATAGTTTCCCCACCTGGTCTCTGGCGAAATAAATTAATGTCATGTCTTCTATGGGATAGTCCAGTCAAAAAGTACATGTCATCAGCATCAATGGTAAGGTGGTGATCACCTATGATAAAACACCTTTCCTGGATATCCCAAGCCCTCACCAACCATTTCATGAGCTCTAAATAAGCTTTCATTCTTGGAATGACCCTAAATTTATAGAGACCATAGTTCTTTAGAGCTTCCAGAGTCATCGGGTTATCGAAATCTTCTGCATAATGAGTTTCATGTTCTCTCTCTCTCTCCACTCCAACATGGTTTCTCAAAAGTTCTAAAATTAACAATTTAGGAATATTAGAACATTAATTTAGAGAAATTTGTGACTTTTGGGGTGTGTTATTTTATATTTTTAAAATCCATCGGTGCCCTCTGCGGTTTTTCTTTACAAATAGATTTCATTTGCGTGGCTTCTCAGTAGAAAATTTGTGAAAATTGCGTGTTTTCTTGTGTAAAAAATTAACAGTGTGCACGATCCTCATGAGGGAAAACCGCACAGACCCGTGGGCGAATTTTTGAAACTACATCGGCTAAAAATCAAAGCAAAGATTAAAAACAAATTTTAACATGTGAAAAGAAATATATGGAAGAGATCTAATACCTAGAGAAAATGGTTCACCGATTGGTCCACCAGTTTTCCCGGAATAAGCCTCTAAAGTTTCATGGTAAAAACCCTCTCACTGCTCTCAAATTGGTTAAAATATCAAACAATAAAAGATGAATTACTTTTTCAACATTTATAGGGTTTTTGGTAAATAAAATATTATTTTTTATGCCTTTGACCTTTCAAAAGTCAAATTTTGTTGCTTTTTACCATAATTTTGAGTAGTTTTGATGATTTATCAAGTTTTATGTTTAGAATATAGGTTATGATGTAAAAATGGATAATTTTGATTATGAGTGAACTTTTATCACTTCTTAGGACTCTTACAAAATACGAAAAAGTGAAACCATGGAGTTCTCTTTTAATCCCTGTTCAAACTCTCTAGAAATGAAAATATCGCTGGGTACTTAACTATTTGAACTCGTAAAAATAAATGAAACATCGTTGATTCAGTATAATTTTACTCTTTTTATGAACTGAATTAGAATATTTAAGAAAAAGGTATACGTTGACTAATAATGTTCAACATATTTCTCTCTTGCATTGTTTTATACTTTTTGGGCTTGAAGAATTAATTTTCGAAAAGGAACATGTGGAGTTTACTTACGTTTTCCTTCTAAGTCCCTAAAAATGAAAAACATTGGCTTTTACTTTCTCTAGGCTCGTAAAAAAATTACGTTGAAAGAACTAAATGAGTTTTATTTTCGTGTCTTTTCAAACTCTTTAAACATGAAAATGACATCGATTTAACCCTACACTAGAAGCGTAAAACTAAACCTTACAGGACTCGCCAATCATGACGATGTCGAACCACTCCTTCTTAGGGTTCGTAAAAAATACTTTGGAGGACTCATTTGAAGGATGAGATTACAAGACAAGAAAATGTTATCCTAATGAAACTTGAAAAAAATAAAGAGGTACTTGTCAGTAATGGTAGGCAAACAATTGGGAAAAATGTGTTTATTTTTGCATTCATTTAAAGGAATATTGTCGCTCTTGAACACGACACTGTCACACTTGTGTCCGGGTTGGGAAATCCATTTTTCTTATAGTTAATTGAACCTCATTGAAATTCTTCAGTTGGTTTTGGGTATTATTATTGAGTAAAATGCTTCTAATTAAATTTTTGTGTCACCATGCTCAAGAGAAGTGAAACCTCAATTCATGTTCCTTTGCAAATATTAGCCCTCATTTGCGTCAGCCTGGGCCATCATTGAGTCAGTCCTTGCAAAAAAATTCTTCAAAACATGAGATGAAGTTTTGTGTCGTAGGCCCTGTTGTGATGGATCTCTTCCTAACAACATCAGCTCATTATCTAGGAAGCTGGTATAGGAAACCTTTTTAGTACCTTGAGGCTTACATGACATGTTTCTCGCCTTCGACGACAGGTTCTCATCATTGACCTTTGTTTGAGTGATTCCATGAAATCTTCGACTACAAATCACCTAATCACACTTTATAAATTGTACTAAAAGTACCTTGAGAACCATTTTCATTATTGGTAGTTTCTCTTTCACTTTCTAATGGTTCACATCATTGATCGATAATAAAGTGGTATCTATCATGTTTGACTTCAACACATTTTTCCACATGGTCAAATTCATACTACAGATCGAGAGATGGATATAATGACCTTGGATCTAGTTTCATCCATCCAAGCTATGAGGACTTATGTATTCATGATTATGTAGACATATTCATAACACATGCCTGCATCCATATTTTTTCTACTATTAATATGATTCTAGGTTATTTCTATACTTTTTCATTAAGTTGTCTTTAATCTTAGCATGGTAATTCCTACCTCAGTGATGATTATATATATTTACAATGTAATCCTTGAATATTCGTTGTATGGTTTCGACCAATGTGTCTGATCCAATATTTGGAATTATAAAGCACTTGAATCTTTTAAT
Organism: Pinus albicaulis; assembly: GCA_034641835.2. Classification (NCBI taxonomy): domain Eukaryota; kingdom Viridiplantae; phylum Streptophyta; class Pinopsida; order Pinales; family Pinaceae; genus Pinus; species Pinus albicaulis. Next base: position 1,288,156,445 of record CM076582.1, read on the forward strand.
TACTTTCCATACTTCACACTTTAGGGGGAAATCTGTTACATGTGATTTTGTCACCATGACACTTGATGGTTAAAATGGATCTTTCACCATCCATACCAATGTTCCAATGCACTCTTTTGCAAGTCAAACATTTATATTCCTTGACCAAATCATGAATTTTGGGTAAAATGGAATTTTAATTTATTTACTGTGACTTGTGCACTTTTCTTAGACTGTTTATGTGCATGTGCAGTTTCCTCCATTGAAACCCACGCAAAACTACACTTTTTTCTCCATTATAGATTGCGCACATGACTCAATGAAAAGTAAAAATAAAAATTAAGCTCTAGAAGCCTTGTTGGGCGAATATACCCCAACTAGAAGCTTCTTGGACACATCTATTCGAGAAAAACCCCTCTAAACATGGAGATAATTCCCTTGGATCAAGGAAACCTAATCCCATTATTAATGGATCTCATCCCTCTTTTGTGGATCTAAAACCTCCTCCATTTGTCCTATAAATTGGCTAGAGGCTAGAGGGTTAGGGGAGTTCACAAAAATTATGTCTTATGCTAGTAATTTTGGATTGGAAAGTTTATCATCCAAGGAGAAGGATTAGAGGCATTTTGGAGGAACCTTCATGACATCAAGGCCAGTTTGTAAGGGTATTATTTTATCTCTGAATTTATACATTTTAATCATTTTTCTCATTGTGTTATCTTATTTGAATTATGAATGGTTTATACTCTTTATGTATTCATTGAGTTAATCTAAATTTATAATCTCCTCGATTATTAGATCGAGATTACTTTAGATCATTTTATTGCGTATACCGTTGATCCCTTGTACGTTTTCTTTTGTAGGTTTGATCAAAGCATTAAGGAGCTACAGTGGGATAAATCAGGGATATTCACCAATAATTTCACAAAGAGGTAAGAGAACCACTCCACTTCCCTAGTTTTAATGATTTAAATGAAGTTAGCATAGGGAAAGAGTTATTATTATGTATGTTTGTTTCTAGTTCTCCTTTAGGAATATAGCAAGATCTCTTGTGTCCACATAATGGATTTTTCCATATAACACAAGTTTAGGATACAATTTAGTTTTGTTTTCTATAAAACTTATTGTCTTTTGTTCTCTACACTTTGTATCCTAGCTAATTTCTTCTTAGCATAATTTTTTTTTCAAAATTTAATTATGAGATTTCATAAACCAATTGGACGGTTTCTAGGCCAAAAGAATCCCTAAGTCCTCAATTATAACACATAGCAAGGATGCAAGAGTTACTCTAGCTAGTTAATAAGTCATTTTCTTATAACCCTGTTGGTTTCTTCAGTTCTAGAATCTTTAGGACATCTAGTTATGGTTTTTTATTGTAGTAAAGATTTTTTACCATGTATTCATGGTATTCAAACACGTAATACCTAACTATTTCTACGTTGGTGTTTGGAATGAAAACCTAGCATTCTGTTTCATCACAAAAGTTTTTCGTTTATCTCAAAATAAATTTTGAAGATGCAAGGCTTTTTCATTCTTCTCTCCTATGCTATTATTTCCCATACCTAACTTAAGGTTTAATACTTGGTTAATTAGTTCACGAAAAAATGGTTTTTAATGTCATAAATTAACTTAACTCAAACTCTTTGCAGGGATAACAGTCGTTCGCTAATTTTGGGGATCATGATAGTATGGTTGTAAGGATATCCCATTTCTTAACATATTTAAACCATAAATCCTAAAAAAACATACCCTTCCTATTTTCTCACTTTGGTATGCATGATTTATTTATTTATTGTCAGTTTTTATCTTTCTAATGGTTTTTCTTAGGGGCCCCTCTCATATTATTTAAGGTTTTTCATTTTAACACAAAAACTCCTCTGATGGTTCCTCGAGACTTAAGGGTTTCCCTACTCAAATTATTTTGAATATTTCTTGTAAGAGAACTAATATAGCAAAGGACATTTCCAACATGTATAAATTTCTTGTTGAGGCGCATAATATCTAACCAGGTATCAATAATGAATTTTTTTTGTATTGTCGTCTCTAGTTCTTGTTACACCCTTAAATAATTTATTCATGTGTAGTACGTATTCCTTAAAGAAAAGAGAATAGTGTTGTAAAAATCACTTTTACTATATTTAATCTTCGTATTCAAATAAATGGTGTTATCTCCAGCTATTTTAAATGTTTCCTCCAATTTATTTGAAGCCGCTACATTTTGTAATGACTTTTCAGGTAATATTTCTTATCAAATTTTTTTTGTTATGGGTTTTCAAATTAAGGATTTTAATATTATATCTAGGATACTAAGAGTGTATTTTCATGTCATTATGATAGGTTTTATCCTAGAACCTACTTTCTAAATCTCTCATCCACATATTAATACTTCCTTCCTGAGGATAGAATTCCTCTTAATACCATTTCCTCTTCCACGGGGCATGGCATATTATGGAGGGCAATGTTGGTAATGTTTAGCCACATTTTTTTATGACATCACTTAGGATATAACACTATATTCTCAACTTATTCTTTTTTCTTATTAGGACATTCAATTTGAGGATTCTTGTCATAATTATTTGTCTTATGAACCGAGTAATTTGGATGACTCCATAGTTGCTCAAGCAAGTTGTTTTGGAGAATTAGGTATTTAGTATACCCTATAATGGTTTATTTATATTAGTGATTTTTTAACTCCCAACTATGTATGGTTAATATAATTTAACATTTTTTTCAGTATAGTCCCTCTATATATGTTTATATTTGTCTATACTCTATAAATATTTATGTTAATGGTGTTGCTTCCAAAATTCCTTTTATATGGAATATGCATATTGTAGTTATTTTAATTAACATAATACTTATGTTTTTTCCAATAAATTGATGTGCTCCATACTATTTTAGCTTTCTTCAATAATTATTTCTTTATAATTCTCAACTAGTTCCCCACACTCGAGTTTATCTCTGTAATTTTTGTAGAGTAGTTATAAAGTACCTATACTTGTAATTTATACAAGGCAGTTATATAATATGGAGGTAAAATAATTTTTTAAATTCTCCATATAAATTTACAAAATTACTAATCCTACTTAGTTTTTTTCCCCTTTAAGAGTATGTGACCATTCATAAGAAAACAATTCAGTTTAAAATATTCTACTACCCCTTATTCGTATTTCATTGATATATATATTTTTCCCAAAAAAACAGAGTAATCCATAGTTTTCCATTCTTTTTTAAAGAATGCACTCATTCTTATTTATACACTATTTATTAAAGGAAAACATACTTGATATGAATTTGTTTTTCTATAAAAACAATATATGCACTCATACTTTTCTTACTATCAAAACCACATGCATTCATTCTTAATTTACTGTAAGCCACTACATGCATCCATGAAAATATTAAGTATGTGCATTCCTATCTATTCTTTTATGATACAACACTATAATCCAAATGAAAATTAGTACAAAATTGTTTTCAAAATAAAAAATATAATAGCTATCCAAACACAATAATATTTCTACTAATCTAGACTCTCAGAAATATAATAGGAACATGCAAATTCATCTAAAGTACTAAGTTGAAAACATAGAAACTCCTTCCAAACCTCAAGCTTCTCTGATGCCTCAACTATTTTCAATTAACGATATTTATTTCTTTCCTTCCTTATTATATTTATAGAAACATGCTACTTTTAACATCTACCTCCTTTTTAATTACCCATTGGTTCCCCCTTTTGCTTTTCAAAATAGGAGAAATATTTAGCTTTTCCTTGCTTAGCATGCATTTCTCTCTAGCTATGCTTATCCTTACTTTCCCACCCAACATAACATCTATCTCCAATTACGCTCTATATTGGTGTTAGCTATTCTCCCTGAAATTTTGGATAACTCATAAATTTTACAACTATGAAAACTATCACTTTGTTCTTTTGTGTACACTACTTGGGGCTTAACCACTTGAACAATTTTTTTATTGCAAATAATCCCAAAATATTAATGTCTTATTTCCATTATATTTCCAAGAGAATTTTTTTTATTTATTATTATATACAATTACTTGAACATGTTAATCAATTTTTTTATCGTCCCCACTGCTAATGACTCCAACTTAAATACTTACAAGTATATAACATAAAACAATAAAAATTTTAAAAGTAGTTGTAACAGTGGTATTACAATCGTCGCCTAGAGGATACAAATTCCAGGTTCATGGAACTCACCCAGCCCCATATAGGATAAGGTCACCTGTATTGAATGATGAGCCTCTCCATGACATCACCTTCTTACAAACATTAGAGGAAATTTCAGCATAAAAGTGGACATGAAATTTTATGTATTTTCCATTTCATAATATGTAAACGAATCAAAATGATCTAGATCTTGGGGGAGTCCCCCAAGATATAAAAATTTGAAATGGATCTTCGGGGGAGAGGCCCCCAAGATTTAAAAAATTGAAATGCAAAAAAAAGGGAGAACACACCGTAAATAAAACCACAAGGAAATTTTTTATTAAAAAAGAGAATAATTGTAGAAGCTACATTGTGGTGGCGAATCTGTCTTTTTACAAGATGTGACTTTTTACTTATAGAATTTTTTTGTTACAATACCACAGGTAAATTCCATGGGTGGTTAAATACCATGGGTGAATGAATACCATGGGCAGATGTCAATTACAATACCATGGGTGATGAATACCATGAGTGGATTCCATTTACAATACCATGTGTAATTCCATGTTTGGATGAATACCATCGGTGGATACATACCATGGGTAAATGAATACCATGGATAGATGCCACTTACAATACCATGGACGGATAAATACCATGGGTGGCTAAATACCATGGGTGTAGGCCATTTTCCATTTGGATCACAAAGTCCTTTAAATTTAAAAAGAGGTACATGAAATATTTTGAAGAGAAAAGAAGAAAAACTACTTTTTTTGACTGTATTTTCGGAATATCTCATTATGAGTTTACTCAAATTTAAGAACCACATTGAGAAAGAACCACATTGATAAAGATCGTAGAAACATTAAAAAAATGTGTTAAATGTGCTTTTTAATGTATCTGTGATTTTTATCAATGTGGGTCTTCTCAAAAGTATGTGTAATGGGTACTCATTAGATGTGGAATTTAATTCCACATCCAACGAGTGTCTATACTTGAAATTTGAGTAAACCTATGAGGGGATAAGCCAAAATACAAATAAATAAAAAACTAGTTTTCTTATTTTCCCTCCAAAATTCATAACTCTTATTTTATTATTTTAACTATTATTTTATTATTTTTCTTTAGGAGGCCACTTTTAGGCTTAAATTTTCTCTAATGACTAGATGATTTGGTGTTGGATGTATGTGTATCCATTTCAACCAATATATGTACACCATCAACTTATATTATAATTTGAAGTTTCTACTAGGAAGAATGTTGGTGGATAGGATAAAGCTTCAAACATACATCCTACACTCTCTAGAGGATTTCATTGTCATATATGAGACCTAGATCAATGCCTCGATCCCAAAGAAAGACACCTTGGTATCCCTCCCCCAACTAGAAGCACCCTCAACAATAATGAGGACTCCATTCAGGTTGGAGCAATGGAAGTTGATCCCTCTATATAGTCTTATGTTATGCTTAGGTTTATTTATTTTTTGGGTATAAGAGTCCATGCTAATAGCCCATCTAACCTACGTTTTAGTATATGTATCGTATTTTTGGTTTTTGTGAACACTATATTACCTTATGCCTCTATAAAGAGAAAGAAATTTTGGCTATGGTCCAGTATTCCTTGTGAAATAATAACCTAAAATATTAACATATCCATATACAATATTTTTTTTTAATGAGAAAACACTTTTTAAAATGAAAATTCTATTAGGAATTGACCTCGATACTTGGAAAAATCCATAGTCAAGAAGGTGGAATAATTTCTAAGTGAGAAGAAGAAGGGTAGTTTACCAAGTTATAATATTTACTGACCATTCTGAAATAAAACGTTATTTTGTCATAATGGCTCCCTCAATTAAAAATGACGGATTCATGTGAAATACCTAATCAATAGAATTCCTCTAGAGTCATCTTTAATCCATTACATTTTCTAATGTATCTTTGAGCAATTGTTTAATGTAATCACATAAAAGTGCATTAGCGTCTTCCTGTTTCACTCAAACTTCAAATAAATCATCTTATAATATATTTTAAATCATAAGTAATTCGATTTACTTTCCTTCATTGGTTTTCATTATTGAAAATGAAATGAATTAACCACATTTTAGTTTTCTATTTGGGGAAATAAAACTATCCTTTTTAAGAAATTGCCCCATCGGATTCTTAGTACATCAACATGCACTTGCATTTATTCATGATTCAACAAAATCACAGCCATAAAAATATTGAGATCTTTAACTCCTTTCTTACCCCTGGTTAAATTAAATAATAAGTAACTCCATTTTGTCTTCATATTGCCACGCATCGAAATTAATTCATGGAGTGTTTTAATTATGTATTTCCAACATGCCTTTAATCAATCACTTCTTTCTTGCGATATAAGACTTTATTACTTTTTCTAAGATTATTTCATATCTAACACCTTCATAATAAATGTATAGTTATATCCTCTTTATAAAACATTTCATCATCTTCCAAGTCCTTTTTCAAGTATTCAATAAAAGAAATAATTATACGGGATAAATTGGCCAAATCCGTCTCACACTTCCAAGATTGCATTAAATTTTTTATTTATATTACCATCCACATATAATTAGATTCTTAATAATACACTTGATGCCAACTTAACCCTTGACCTACTTTCTTAGATGCCATCCAAAATTTGAGTATGCCTAATAATGGGTCCTCGTTTAGTAAATGATGGCTTAAGTAACAAAACCATTTCTAATTCCTCTATTCATTGATTCAATATTACATTTTATTCATTGTAATTATTTATTTAATAAGTGAATGTGTCACCAAATTCCTTATGGAATGAAAATAACTGGGAGGGATTTATTCTTTTGATTTCTATTTCTAAATTCGAATTATCAAAACCCTAATCATTTTTAAAGTATCTATTTTTAAATTTTATATTTTTTGAGACAATATTACATACTACATGATGTAATGTTACAAACTTTATTTCGAGATTAATATGATATTGTTTATGCAATTCTCTAACAATAAATTGGATTTCCAATTCTTGATTTTCATCTCAATTTGGTATCTATATTGTTTGACCAATATCATCTATTCCAATCATGTAAATTTTAACATCCTAAGGTATGTTTTGGGTATTTCCCTGTGTGTTACTAGTTTTTCATCTTGAAGTAACTCCAACAATGTGAATCCTCTACAAATTAGTTTTGGTGTAATTCCTATCATCATGTTATCGAACATTGTTTCTATAATTCTTCTTTAGTTTTTTTCTTTGAAATTGATTGACTCTTACATGTAGAGGTGCATTATTGGGTTTTCTATGGACTAAAGGAAAAACAGGGAACGTAGTCTCCATGTTGTCTATAGTGTCTATTAGTATTGTGTAGATGTTGATATGTGGAAAAATTCCTCCCTCAAAAAGTGATCATCACTAGAGCAAATCCCTAACCAATTCTATACTCATTTGCTATGGAAATGTACATTTGTATATGGATTCAATTTCCCCAAAATAGTTTTGAAGTAATATTTAAAAATAGTCAAATTCGTATCAAATGTTTCTAGTCTTAATTAAGACTAAAATATGATAATTGAAATATGAACTTAACTATTAATTAATTATTTATCCCTTAGTGGAAACAATGATAAATAATGTAAAATATATCATTGGACAGTAGATGAAACTTGTTTATTCAATAATATAATTCTCATAAAGCTAATATCATTACATTTTCAGAAAAAATGTTATCTCAAAAAATAATATTCGATTTCTTGATACATAGAATTTTCATTTATTGAAATAAATAAAATCTCACAATCAAATAGATGAATCAACAATTTCAATAATATTTCATAATGATAAGAAAAATACATCCCTATTTCAAACACAACTAATCTGCTTAAACAAATGAAAGATGAAAACTCTTAATTGAAAATGTAGGGATAGTACTTAAGTTAAAATTAGAAATTTAGTCTTCTATTAAAAATTATATCTCTCATTCAAAGTAAGAAAAATTTAACCATAACACAAGCAATATCTTCAAAAATATGAACCCTTCACAATAATAATTTGACTATTATGGCATCATTATCCCACTCATATAACCTTGGAAATCGAAACCAAGTCTCAAAGCCTTTTGGTTGGGGTTTTCCCTCTATATATAAAAAATAACCTTTTATAATTAATCTTCCTCCTTTTTTTTGGTTGCAATTTTTTTTTCCTTCTTACTCATTCTATAATATAATTTTCTTAAAGAAGTTTTCAAATCAAATATAACATTTTCTGGTTACTATGTAGTTATAGGTTTCTTGTGTTTCCATATTTTCTATTTTCTTTTTATATATCATCTACACAAAATAATTTAAATATAATTATTGATATTTACATAATATAAATATATTTATTAATATTATTATTAAAAATAAAAATTCGTAAAATAATAAAATATAAATAAATTAATCAAAAAATATTAATCAAAATAAATTTCTAAGTCATTTTTTTTAATTCACGATTTTATAATCTTATTTTTTTCAAATAATTGAAAATTTATTAATGTAAAAACTACATTGTAATAAAAACCTAAATTTAAAAAAAATAATAAAAAAAAAAAAATCGAGCAATTAGGAAAAAAACATAGCATATTGAATAAATCCTTACTATTTTGATTTTCCATATTATTTTACTTACAAACTTATTATAAATACTTGCACGAATTTTTCAAATTGTCAATTTTATTAATTTGATATTTTATTAACAATTTAGTTTTTATTTGATTTTATAAACTTCTATGTATTCATAAAAAATATATTTCACATATTAAGATTTTGACAATTATTATAGAAGAAATAAATAATATATTTTTTAAATATCTAAAATATATATTCCTTATTATTATAGAATTTTTTTTAATTACTTTTAAGGAATAAAATCAAAATATTAAAAAAGGTGATTAAGGAAATATTAATGCATTCATCCATTATTTTATGATTTTAAAATGTATTTATATTAGTTAGTGATTTCTTTGGTATAGTATTTTATTATTTATTTTGTACCTATAGTTAATGAATATGTTTTATTTTGAAATAAAATCCATGTATCATAAAGTTAATGTAAAGGATTGTCATCATCTAGAACATTTAAATCTTGAATTGAAAAAGAAATTGATAATACAATAATATACAATTATATTCATTTTTAATATAGTGCTCTCTCAATTTAATTTAATTTAATTAATATCAAATTCAAATACTCTATTTTATTATAAAAGGAGCCATCACTTTATTAATGTTGAGGGGTTGCAAATTCTTGAATTCATAGTTGTGCAAAAGAATGGAAAACATAGAGAAGATTGAACGAGGGGAAGGAGAGGCTTCACCATAGTGGGATTTTGTTTTGGAACTATGGTTGAATGTTGTAATCTACAATTGAGAGTTGTGAATTATTGTTAATTATAGACGAAGGATTGTTGACATTTAAACTTTTATACCAATATATTATCGTGTTTATTTCAAATGTTACTATTTTCCTTGGGTGAAGAAGTTATTGAATTTTTTTGTTGTTTAGAATCAAAAGTCTAATTAGTAAAAATATATTGTTGGTAATGATGTGGACTATTTTCATATTTGAGTGTAAATACATTATAAGGGACTATTTTTAAATTTTAAATTGAATTATTATTTTTTTTGGATAATTATATTTATATGTTGAAATGGAATGCAATATTTTGTAAGAGATGTTATACATTGTATCTAACGGATTATTGAAGTGAACTATATTTTGCTTGTACAAATTTATAATTTTCTCAACATCATACAAATAAAGTGTTTCTTCTTCCTATTTGGATATTATGAACTACTTATTTATGGCAATAGGGATAGTTAGATTTGAATTAGTAGGTAAATTTTGATAGCTTGGTTAATTTTATTTTGGTTGTTATATTCTACTCCATTTATGCTCAGGGAAGCATATGTGAAAGTCTCATTCTGAGAATCAATTCATTAAGTGGAAACATGGCTCACATAGTAATCAAAATCACCACACCAAATGAGTATAGGCCTTATTGGGTCCTTGATTGAGTGATGATTCCATGTTTTAGGAGAAAATTTTCCACTTATCAACAGTTAGCACTAGAAGAAGAGAAGATGACATGATGACCTTGTGGAGCTATTATGTTTTATATCTTTTCATTATTAGTGGCACGTTCTAAATCCCCTACTTGGAGATGTGATTCTAGATGAGAGTCATGTAATACTACTTAAAAAATAGTTAAACTATTATCTGAAAAATAATTTGATTGTGAGGGTGATACATCTGCATCTAAGCATGTTCTTCAATTTATTCAAAATCACACTTTTAACAATATCCTTCATAAGGAATTCATGTGTGGATTTTTCACTCCTACGTTTAAAGTCTAGGTAAAACATGCATGTGGGGAACAACCAACCTCCTCTATTCACATATTCTGACATTTTGTAACTAAATTCTTACATGTTTTTCAAGATTATGATTACAATTGATCTTGTTTACAACTAGGAAATTAATGTGGTTATGAAGGTGAGGTTGTGGAATACTTTTTCTTCATATTTAGATTAATGTTTTTTTCTAATTTCATCTTGATGATTTTATGATAAGCCTCTTGGTATAGAGTTAAATCAATAGTTTCATTAACATTTTTGTCTTCCTATTATACTAAGAAAGGAAAATAATGATAAACATAAAGATCATTCTTTTCATAATATAATATGTATGTTGTAGAAGATATTATAGATGATTCTTTTAAACCTATTGTTAATATTTTTCAATTACATAGGCTGGAACATTTTGATACACCACTTCAACAATGTAATAATCATTCTAAAGACCTTGATGCTACTCTTGGAACTATTTCAAATGAAGTTGAGTTCTCTATTAATATTGTCTTTAAACTGAAATGAATAATGGAGAAGTGAACATTGATAGTGATGATCATTTAACCAATTGAAAAATATTAGACATTTATACTTATAAAAAAAAATCAATGTATCCTCATTTATTTGTGTTACCTTGTCTATATATTAATTACTCTTTCCATTCAAAAAAAAATTCATATATAAAGTATCCTAATGTATTTGTGTTATCTTGTCTATATATTAATTCCTCTTTCCATTAAAAAAAAAATCATATATAAATTCATATTCAGGGGATAAGGAAATGATTAGAAATAAAAGTAATTATGAATTTACCATCAGTCCTACTTATTATTATGAAATAATAAATCATGATTTTATGGGAAACTTTGAAAAAACACTTATATGTCAATTTAGTTCATTTGATGACACTTGTGTTTCTAATGTGTCTATTATAAAGTAGAAAGGAATATTTTTTTATGAACCCCGAGGAATTGATAAAACTAAGGAAACTCATCCAATGGTGATGATTATGATGAGTACTCATGTTTTTAATTCAAAAGAGAAATTTAAATTGCAAGATGAGACATGACCTAGTATGGTAAAATTTGTATTGAATTTTTATTTTATTACCTCTCAAATACAAAATGATGTCCATTTTTCATAGAATGCATTCATTCTGAAATATGATTATGAGCTCAAAATGAAGATTCTGATGAGGCATGTGATATTCTTGAGAAATCTTCAAAACTATATAATGATGCTTAGTTGTATCTTAATATTTCAATTAATACTTGTTTGGAAGAATTTTTCTATGGATGAATTTCCATTTCCTTAAATTTCATAAATAAAAACTTAAATTCAATGATATGCTTGTATGATAATTGTTTTACTACTTATAGAACACCTTATAAATGGCTGGAAGATAATATATTATTTGATCCAATTATTTCTTTCCATTTCCTTAAATTTCATAAATAAAAACTTAAATTCAATGATATGCTTGTATGATAATTGTTATAATACTTACATAATACCTTATAAATGACTGGAAAATAATATATTATTTGATCCAATTATTTCTTTCCAAGTTGATTTAATTTTGAAGTATGATCACTAAAGGATACATAAAAGGACAATGAGGAATTACTTAATTAAGCAACACCATTTCACTTTACATTTTAGATTTAATAATATTAATTTTAATAATTTTCCACAAAAATTAATACTTGAAATTCTACTATATAATCCCTACCATCTATATTATCCATTCATGAACCCTTCAAAAATTTTAATAGAATTTCAACATAATTTTGGTAATCCAATTGAAATTTTGTTGGGAAAATCATTATTGAAGAAGTTCTCATTGTATCATTATGTTAATACTCTTTTTCCTACAAATAAAAATAAATTATATCACCAATATAAAAAAAAATCTACTTGTTTTAATGTTGAGGCTTGTTTTAAATGATTCTCAAAAGATGTTTAATTAGTGTATATTTTATTTTCAATAATTTTTAATTACCAAATAAAATATGATGATCTAATAGAAACATGGCCGAGGAATATTTTCTTGTAAAATCTCTTATAAATAAGATTAATACTATATTTCTTATGTGATTACACGTTAGAATTTACATGAATGCCTACATTGACATTATGATTTCACTTAGTTAATGGTAATTAAATGTAATCTAGGCTCAATAAATTACTTAGTTCTTTTCGCGTGTTTCATGCATAGTTTTATTATTTTAATTGTGATCTTGTCAAAACATAAAATAGTTATGAAATGCTATGCCAAATTTAAGAAAAACATAATTCGAAGAATAAACTAATGGGGATGTCATTTTTTTAAAAATTGATGTCATAGCTATATTATTAGTTTACAATTTATTTTTAAATTTTTGTAGTTTATTTTAAATTTTTTATTCATTTTTAATGAAATGGGTCTAGTTAATTAAACATCTAACATTTTGATCCTCGATGGGGATGAAAGATGTGAGGAACCTTGGTGTTAGTGAGGGTGACCGCAACCCCACCGACCTTTCTAAAAATTTGTAGGGGTGGCATGTCGCAGTTCATGAATGCACTCTCATCTCACAATTAAGCCAGTTGGTGTTAAGCCAATGGAGTTGCTGGGAGTTAAATAATATGGTTATTGGTTTGGATTTTTAGTGTGTTCTATGAGGTCATGGGTGGTATTTTGGAGTGGATTTGTAAAGGGAGCGTCTTCAACTCCTACACAAGGATTTACACTCATTGTGGATCTGTAATGTGTGTTGCGGTCGATGATAGTTAGGTCCTAATGATGCATTTTTGGGAATTGTGTGCAAAATTCGACAACACATTTGGGACCTCGGTATTTTAGATACCCACTCAAATTCACTACATGGAGTTTGGGAGGTGGTTTAGCAATGTGAGGTTTGGTGCATGTATCATGGCTTGCTAGGCTTGGTTCCAACATTTCTAGTAGGAAACTTAATTCTCGTTGTTGGGTTACTATTTTTATGTCCTCTCACTACCAATAGTTTCCTCTCTCAGTAAGGATTTAGAATTTCCTATGTTAAGTCTAAGTTATTCTTTTATTTCTTGGTGGGGGTTCACTAGGGGTGAGATGCGGAAGCTAATCCCGCAATCCGACTACCTCAAGGATGGGTATTGCCAGAAAGGTTTTAATATAATTCTTTCGGGGAGTTGTTGATTTCAAGCTTGGAATTTTTCTACACCTTTATTAGTTGCATTGTAGTATAGGGTTTTTCGAGTCATATTAAGAAGTGTGAATTATGCGACCAAGCCCCATTCTAGGGAGCCTATAAGGTGTCATTGGTGGGTGGGTGGGATTTGGTGGGTGGGATTTTCCAGCCATGTCTTGGTTTCCTCGTCCTTGACTCCCACTTCGAATTTTTGTGTGATATTTTGGAAAAAAAAGGTGTGCGGTTCAAGAGTTAGTGGGAACAATGCTACCACTCGCATAAAAATTTTATTTTGGGTTTGTGGGATTGTATCCAATATTTGGTTGGTTATATAAATTAGGTTTAGTGCTTATTGATAATATTATTTACATATAGACAATTATTGTGGTGCCCATAGTTAAGAAATAAATTCTTATAATCATGGAACTTTTCTTGAATAGTAAGTCCAAATTAGTTATTGGGAGAAAATAGATAAAGATGATTGCTCCACCTATATGTCACCATTTATTGTGTGCTCAACAAATTCTCTTAAGTTTTGGTGAAAATAAAGGAGCCCCTATTAAACTTATGAAATTACCATATTTTTCATGTCACTTATTCTTCTCTTAATTTAAAGGAGTAATTCTCTTATATTTTATTTTTCAATATTTTTGTTATCATTAAATTTTGAAATACTCTATGAATTATTTTAGTTAATTATGTGATGAATTATTTTGTTAACAAAATTAATACATTATTCCATATTTATAATTTTACAATTTTAAGTAAAATTAAGAGAATTTAATCAAAAATTAAATAAATGCATCTAAATATTTTTCTAAAAATATATCTAAATTATTAAAGCCATATTAATAATATGCAATTTAAAGGACTCATTTTTTACAAAACTATCACTTTAATTTAAAAAAAAAAATTTATTAAATAATTTTTTCTCGTAAAACACTTTGAGTTTGGGTTTTCAATATTTAGGAACTCATTTCAATTAAAAAAAAGTTAGACAATGTGCTAATTATACTTAGCTATACATGAAATATCTTTGAATTACTAACACATTTTCTTGAATATATATTGTAAATTAACTATTTAAATTTAAATGAGTAAAACAATTTAGGTTGCAATCATCACGCTTGGAGTTTTTATAATTTTATTTGTTATTTTCCTTAGCTAGATACTTTATTAATGATTTATTCCTTTTTGGCAATCTTAAAAGAGGCAAATCTATAAAATATATTTTTTATAATTACTTTTAGAATAAAAGGTTTTCCAAATCTTTCGAATATATTTAGGTGGCTATAATAGATATTTATTTCAATTTATCATTCCAGTAAAGTTGAAGGTTATTACTTTCCACTGTTAATAATGAATAAACGTTTGTATAAAATATGATATATTTTGAAAATTCAAACTGCCTACGTTATTTTCATTTCCACATGGCAAATTCAACAAAAAAAAAAAATTCCCTCGCGACAAATATGGCCACTGGGTGGCCTGTCGTGTTCGATTGAAGAGCGGTTGGAACATATATACAAGAATTTCGCTGTGTATCTTACGATGTTATAGACACGGAGAGCCTGGCTGCTCAGAATATCTCTATATGTGAAAGATAGAAATGTGAAAAACAAATAATCAAACATATATTTTTGTGAAATGATCTGGTTAAACTGTGATCACTCATCATAATTTATGAGACTTTTTAGGGATTTCAAAGCCACGTTCATGATTTTCTTATTCTTGGTTGATTTACCTTTGGATCCGTAGCCTGCCCAATAATTCCTGCTATGACTTTCTGTGGCCATTAATTACTTCCACTACGCCATTCTTCATTTCATCAAAGTGTTGGTGACCATTAATTTGATGAGGAGACTATGACTGCCACCATGGTACCAGCTCCGAACGGCGAACAACCACTGGACATTGCCGACAGGCAGAATACACATGAAATTTTCTTCCCACCGACAATCGTCCGAACATGGAAAGGTTGACAACACCAAAGTGTATTAGGTTCAATCTTCGCCAGAATCAAACATGTTGCTTTCATATTTATTTGAGAATTGCCTAAATTTTTCATTGACCAAGGACGGCAATACTATGAGAAAAGTGGATGGGATTTTTTCTTTCTTTGTATTATTATAATTATTATTTAATTTTGAGTTAATTGCTAAACATTAAAGTGGTTTTTGTTAATGAATTTGATTGCTAAGTTTAAGAAGGCACATATATTTTACTCTTTTTTATATTGTATTAGGCTCCATCTTAACCAGAATCAAACATATTACTTATAATATTTGAGGTTATTGCTAAACATCAAATTGGTGTGGGTTCAAGAATTTGATTGCTAAGTTGAAGAAGGCATACATACTCTACTCTTCTTTCTACAGACAAGATTGACACCACCCAAGTGTATTAGGTTCCATTTTAGCTAGAATCAAACATGTTGCTTTAGTATTTATTGGAGAATTACCTAAAATTTTCATTGACCAAGGACAGAAATACTATGACAAAAGTGGATGGGATTTTTTCTTTCTTTGTATTATTATAATTATTATTCATTTTGAGGTCATTGCTAAACATCAAATTGATGTTTTTTCAGGAATTTGATTGCTATGTTTACAAAGACATACATACTCTACTCTTGTCAAATTGGTGTTTGTTCAAGAATTTGATTTCTAAGTTTACAAAAGCATACAGACTCTATTCTCATCAAATTAGTATCTGTTCAAGAATTTGTTTGCTAAGTTTACTAAAACATATATACTCTACTCTTCTGGTTTTGAACCTGTCAACTCTTGACAAAAAAACACATGCTCTTAACCATTAATCCCAGTCAAATTATACTTCATATACTAATACATCAATAATGTATTACAATATAAATAACCTATCCTCTAAGACAAGGAGTTTTGGATAAGATTTGACAATATCCACATGTAATGGAGAATCAAGTGTGCTGTTAGCTGAACCAGTCAACTTTTGAGAATGAACGTGCTAGTGTTGTGGCCCACAATGCTGATATTTTCATCCTCCATTCATCATTTACACCTCCTGGGTCCTTCGAAGGGTATTGATGGCTATAAATTCATGTGATGAGCAAGCTCTGTAAATCACATGGGCTTCTAAGAAGAGGAAACACCATGCGAATTCCTTCGGATGCCGCAGTTTGGCACGATCCGATGAACATTTATTAGAATATAGATTTCATTGCACCGTGCCAAGCTGCGTGCAGCTGAAGTATTATGCAGATCACTGTTCATGATGGATAGTTGCGCATTCAGTTCTCGGAAGAGTGGTGTGGTTCTCTACAACTACGCTCCGGAAATGCCTCTTTCCATTAGAACTTTGCTTCGTTAGTATTCTTTGATTTAGGAATTGAAATGGTTATGTATATGTGTTTGCTGACTGATAAGTCTTACGTTCAAATATGAAAGTATATTTTACATGTTTCAAAATTTGATACTTAACCATTTGCTCTCAAGTTCAATCTAATTATCTACTTCCTATTCTAACATATTTGCACAATATTTAATTTGTTTTGTAATATTCAAGGGAAAATATATGTACTGCCATGTTTGCCTTTTTGTCTTTTCTGTAATATTTCTAGAGTTCATTACAGGCAGTTGAATTCTCCATTTGGGCTGCCTTGCTAAAGGATTTATTTCCTTACATCTATACTATGCTGTTGTATATGTATATGACAATTTGCATGTTCGTAAGGGTATTTCAATTTATCTTATGTTGTACTAATTTGCAGATGTTTCCTTGAAAGGGAAAAAAGAAGGAACTTTCCCCAATAGGAAAGTTGTTAGCAACTATGTGTTTGCTTATATAATAAATGGTGTCCATTGCTTATATAATAAATAACATCTGAAATTATTTTCTTCATATGTCCTTGAGAAACTATTTAGGTGGAAGAGAGAAACTATTTTTCCTTGCCTTTGCCGAGCATTATAGCAATCACTTTGCAGTCAATATTCCTTTTACTTTTATGACGTTAACTAAATTTTTTTAAAAATGCTAAATATTTATATTTTTTAATATTGTTTATCACATCCTATCCACTCGTTTAGTTGCACAAAATGATAAACAATTCCATATTGCTAGAAGCTTCATATATCATTTGTCAATTCAGAAGGTCAATAGGATCATTTCATACTTATTTCCCTTTCGTTGAGTATGTGAGAGTCTTAGTTAGCCTTTGTACTGTGCACAGTCAATGTTTAATATATTTTCCAAAAAAAAATTTAACAACATTGGTGTTGGATAATAACAATAAATTAAAAATATGCCTATAGCTAAGTCGTCGATCTTTATAGGTAAAATCCACGATAAAAAATGATCCTTTTTAAGAAGGAAATAAAGTCATCTAAACAATGATATTTGCATACCTACCTTATACAGAAGGCCGTAGTAAAAAAAACCTTGTTTTGGACACCGAAATTTACACATACGACCTACTTAAGCATCGTTAACTTACCCTTCTAAAAGAGTCTAAATGGCTTATAATTTACCAAGCGTAACATCAAAACCATTCTGCATATTTTTGGATAGAACAATTAAGAGATTTATATACAGATAACCGTATGTCAGAGTTCTTAAAAAATTGACCAGAAAACATCTAGGCAACGTTAATGACACTTATTTTCAATAAAAGTAATATCAATGAGATTCAAGGATAACACTCCTTTCTTATAATAATAAGGTTTATTTATGTATGACAGTAATTTCTGATGGAGTCCTCGATAATAAAATTTACATTTGAAAATCTTATTTTGGGAAGCGTCGGTTAAAGTGGTCAAAGTGATTGTTGGTAAAAATCTGTTTCAGGATGTGTCTATTAAGGTGTGACTGTATTTGCACCATTTATATGTTTTTTTTTTATGTTTTTAAAATATTAAATAATAAATCAAGTTTGTTGCTCTTTTTTTTAATTTTATGTTTTTTTTTTCCTGTAAATTGGATCACAATTTAACTTTGGATCTTCTAGTTTTCATAGATTTCACATTATTTAGATCACTAATTGAGTTGTCTTTGGACAAAAAAAAATATAATAGTTTTTTGTTTGTTAAATTGTTAGCTTGGCCTGTGGCTTGAGGCACTGCAACCCAAAGACACCAACCCTAAACTGTCTCCATTTTTTAGTATGTCTCTTCCCGCTAGCACAAATCTCAACCACCTAAATTAAATAGTGGTAGAGATGAAGATAAATGGAGGTAGTAGACATGATCTAATAAATTACTCCATAATAAATTCCTGATTATTACCACCTGAGTTAAACATTCCTACTGATGTAAGTCTCAACTAAACTTAAAACCACTCAATTTCCTCAATCATTCAAACTTCTTGCAAAATAAGTCACGAGTCTCCATTTGGACTTCCTTGGTTACGGATTGCTTCCATTACATCTAGACTATGTCATTGTACATGTACACTGTTTTGATGAACTAGATGACAATATACAGTTCCATGAAGGTATTTCAATTTATCTGATGTTGAACTAATTTGCAGTTGTTTACTTGAAAGAGAAATAAGAAGCTTTGCCAGATAGGAGGGTTGTTAGCAATTCTGTGTTTGCTTATATAATAAATGGTGTCAATTTTTTATCTGCTCCTAACGGTTGAAGCAAAAGATTCTCGTTTGTCACGAGGTGATTGGTGGGATAATGGAAGGGGAGCAATGAAGACTTCAAGAACCATCGTTTTTATGTAAGTGATAGTTTTGCTTATTCAGCAAAGCTTCTGGAAATATTTCCTCATTTAACAGTCTACCATACAAATGAAAATCATGCAATTCATTCTCGGAAGCTTAAACACAGGCTGGTCTGCTGATTTATTAAAAAACATAAACTTTTAATAACATTCATGTTAAATAATAACAATATATTAATAGTATGACTGGTAAATTCCTAGTTGTTTAAGGGTAAAAAAAATCATCTCAACAATGAAAATTCCATACCTATCTTAAACATAAGGCCGTACTGTGGGCACTGAAATTTACAGATACGACCTACGTAAACATCGGTAACTTACCCCTCTGAAAAAGAGTAAATGGGTTATAATTTTCCAAACAAACCATCAAAACCATTCTCGATATTTCTCGATATAACATTTAACGGCAACTAAAAGCAATGAATAGCTAGATTTATATACACATAACCCTATGTCAGAATTCCTGAAAATTTGACCATAAAACATCAAAACTACGTTAATGACCTTTGTGAGCAATAAAAGTACTCACCAAAGGGATCGAGAGATGACAGTAGTTTCCTATAATGACAATAATAATATTTCGCGTATGACAGTCGTTTCTTATGACGTCCTCGATAATAAAATTTACATGTGAAAATCCTATTTTGGGAAGTGCCGGTCAAACTGATTTGCATGAAAAAGTCTGTTTTAGGATGTCTCTATTTTGGTGACTGTAATAAATAAGGTCATTTAAATATTTTTAAGGATGAAAAACATTGAGAAATATTTGGTTAAAATAATAAACATGGTACTATTTTCATTGTTACATGATTTTAATGGTAGATAAATAAAAAAATATATAAGAATAATAATAATAATAATAATAAATTAGATATAATAAATTTAGACAAAATATATAGATTAATTTTGTTTTGATGATAATTCTAAGTGTTAGTTTAATTTGTTGAGTCACTATCGTAAAAGCATGTGTGATATTCAGATATTAACTCAACCATTGGGTCAAGCTTTATGGTTGTGCTAAGTGATCTCTTCAGGTGGATCTCCCTAGTCCAAATATTTAATGGGCTTAGTGGCCACCAATCTCAAACTGCATTAAAAAAAACAAAAAAACAAAACAAAACAAGCAAACAAAAACAAAACTTTAATGCTAGTTAGTATAAAAAAACAATGCTCACTTACATTTTGAGAAGTAACATTTTATTGAAAAAATATCAAAACCAGAAAAATATTGAGTAACATTTCATGGTTTTATATGTCTTTAATGAGTATACCTAATGGGCCTTAAGTGGATCTCTTTATATTAAATAAATTTTTAACACAATTTTAGTGGACTTTAATTGAATGTGAATGGTGACATTCAGAAAATCACCATATTCTTGTAGCGTATAGTGGGGAGTTTACCATAGGATCTTTCAATGTGTTGTTGGGATCTCTTTATGGACAACTTTAGATGTGTTTATTGACAAATTTGGAGGTGTTCCTATATTGAAGTTAATTTGGCAAGACTTAATTGCATTTCACACAAGTAGTTAGGTTAGGAAAACTTATAGGTGTATCTTAACTAAAGTGGCATAGTGTGGCTATAGTACAATTAAATTATTCAAAAACCTATCCCTGGGGAAACATTGTACAACATGAACAAAAGTGCTAGAATGGGCTTTGGAAAAACTCAAGTTAAAAAAAAATAAAAAAAGGTAGACTTTATATCTATGATAGGTCAGACTTATTTAATCTGTTATAGGGGAACATAAGATGGTACTATCATTAGGAAGTTTTTACCGCATTATTAAGCCTTGGGATAGATTAGTGGAGGAATTGGACTTGTGTGTTTTAAGGGTATAATTACTGCATGTATGTCAAATGATGGATATGTTAGAATAGTTAAGTCATAAACATAGACATGTTTGATTCTTATGATTTATTTAATTATGTAGAAATTAGACAAGATGCATGTATATTACCCAACTCCCCTAATCTAACAAATTAATCTTATGTTAAATACAAAGTCCTTCCACCTAATTATTTGTGGAAATTAAATTGCCAATTGCAAAACACATATGAAGCAAAATCAATCACACATAAACACAGTTGTTTAATGGGAGATCTTAAAGCTAAAAACCCCAACTATCATATATTATGTATATCAATGGAACATGTAACAATCTCATACAAATATTAGTACATCAAGCTCTCAGTACAATCAACAATCATTACACACTATCATGCATAAATTTGCATGTCTATGCACCAATTTCTTGCCTCCTGACAGCCTGCCTCCACTGCACAATCACTGCTGAAGAAGACCCCTAAATGAATTCGAATTGGCCTTACCTTGACTGTGTAATCCTTATTGGCATCTCCAATGTGTGTCAGATGCATTGAATGCATCACTATAGTCACAACAAATAGTCCATCTCACCCTTTCACTTATCTCTCCACTAGGTCTCCACTGGAACTGAAATTCAAGTAGTTAACTGTTGTATTTGTTCAGTTTCAAGTGAGCCTCTAGTTTCAAATTAATTAAATAATTGATTCACTAAACTCTCACTAGTGCATCTTCAGTTAGAACTAGATACAACTAGCAAAACTGAGTTAAAGTAAATAATAGCTCTCATAACTATTCTTCCAACTCTGTCACAACTTGCCACTATCAGTTATAACTAAGTCCTCCATGCATGAGTCACCAAACACCCTAGGAATTGTGTAATTCCTTCAGCCCACTGATTTTCCAAATCTATTCACTGAAATAAAGTGCTCCAAGAGAATAAGTTGATATTTATTGTCGAATTATTATTAAGGGCTAATAATAATCGACATGCATCTATTTTTAGATTAGCTATTTATAAATAGACTTCGCCCAATCTTCTAAAATAAAATCTCATCTATTTTTCAAACATGATCAACCATCTACAAATAGCATCTTGCAACTTATAGAATATGCTCACAATGTCTAAAAATAGACATAAACCTAAAAATAGCTTGCAGGCCCCACTTAGTGAAGGTGCTTAATTTTCAATAAGCTCATCATCTTCTTGAATCTCAACACTCCCTCTCAACAAGATAGGGATTATCCTTCACCCTGATCCTGCCTCTATGGTAATCGAATTTTCTCCTGGTGAGTGTCTTCATTATAATATCTACATCCTGATCTTCTGTAGGAATGTACTGAAGCAACATGATCTTCCACTGCACATAATCTCTGATATGATGATACTGGATATCTATATGCTTAGATCTATCATGAAACACATGACTAATTGAGATTTTAATGCAAATTTGACTATCACAATGTATCACTGTAGGATATAAGTGACAACCAAACAAACTGACCACGATATTCCTCATCCAGATAGCCTCACATGTAGCTTGAATTGGTTCCATGTATTCTGCTTCTGCTAAACTGAGTGCCACGAATCTTTGTTTCCTGATGTACCAAGAAACTGTTGTAGATCTGATACTGAAAACCCCTCCTGATGTGCTCTTTCTATCCGTTGGGTTACCTACCCAATTTGCATGCATGAAGCCATGCAACTTCACCTCATCCATCTATCTGTACCATAAGCCATACTCAAATGTGACGCTGAGATATCTCAGGTCATGCTTTCCTACATTCCAAAATAGCTTGGCAGGCTTAACCATCGCTTGACTAAGTTGGTTCACCACATAGCATATGTTTGGTCTTGTATTAACTAAATAAATGAGCGAACCCACCAATTGTCAATAGATAGTAGCATCCACTACCTCTATCGATGTAGAATCCTCTTTCCTCCAATTTCTTGGAAGAGGAGTATCCATGGGCTTGTCATCCTGCATGTGAAACTTACCAAGTATTTCCTGAGCATACTTGCCTTGAGACACAAATAGTTCACCTTCTTGCTGCCATATTATTATATTTCTAATCCAAAGAAATAATGAAAGAGGCCCAAATCCTTCATCTCAAACTCCTTTGTAAGATCTTCCTTGCATGAGTGTATCAAATGCTCATCACTCGTTAGTATTAAATGATCAACATAAAGAAAAATGATTAAAATCTTACCCTCCACCACAATTTGGTATAGGTTTGCATCCGCCTCACTCTTGGTGAAGCCAAGTCCAGTGAAATAGTTGTCGATCCATGTGTACCAAGCACGAGGTGCTTACTTCAGCCCATACAATGCTCTTTTGAGTCTGTACACATGTGACTCACTACTGAAGGTCTCAAATCCTTCAGGCTGCTCAATGTACACTTCTTCCTCAATGATCCCATTAAGGAATGCAGTCTCCACATCCATCTGATGAATGTGCCAACCCATTTGCACTAAGAGAGAAAGGATGGTCCTTATGGAAGAATATCATGCGACAAGTGTAAAGGTTTCTTCATAATCAATCCCCTTGATCTGTGAGAAGCCCTAGGCAACAAATCTTTCCTTATACTTCTCGACACTCCCATCAGCAGCTTGCTTTACCTTGTAGATCCATCTTGAACATACCACTAATTTATCAACCAACCTTGGAACAATCTCCCAAGCATTTTTTTTGACAATGGATTCATACTCCTCCACCATGGCATCTACCCATATAGGCTCCTGTGCTACTTCCTGAAATGAATATGGCTCTCTCACATTACACTTTCTCATGAGAGTCATGTATCTAGTGAATCGGTCAGGGGACTGTCTTTGTCTGCGTTATGATGTAGGGACTTCTACATTATGTTCCATATCAAGCTTCAACCTCTCAGCTTTTGTGGTATGCCTTCTTCCAGTTCTAATGTTTGGCTCTGTGTGATTGGACTCCTCCACTCCATGATCCTCATCCTGTGGCTGATCCACATCTTGAGGCTCATCTTTGGGAATAATAAGTTCCTGCTCTGCATGCAAGTGTAACTCCATCTTAAGTGACAACTTCATGGCTTTCTCCTCATTGAATTTTATATCCTTGCACACCACAGTCATTCGACTATTTGGAAAATATAGACGATAATTGTGGGGTGTTTCTGTGTACCCCACAAATATCCCAACTTCTGAAGTCTACTCCAGCTTCTTCCTGGCATCCCTTGTCACATGAATGTAAACAGATGAGCCAAAAATATTCAAATAAGAAATATCAAGCTTCTTACTACTAAAACCTTCTTCAGGTGTACTCATGCCAAGTACTCTATGAGGACAACGGTTTTTCGCATAAACCGTAGTGTTGCATGTTTCCACCCACAAGTGCATCGGTAGGCCCTGGTCATGCAACATAACTCGTGCGGCACCCACGATCATTATGTTCTTCCTCTCTGCGACCCCATTCTATTGTGGGTTATGAGGCACTATGATTTCTCTTCAAATTCCTTCATTGCTACAGAAGTATTTGAATTTGTTTGAGATATATGCACCAACATTGTCGCTCTATAGAGCCTTCACTTGCTTCCTCGACTCTTTCTCTACCAATTCTTTAAACTCACAAAAATTTGAGAATGTTTCACTCTTCTTCTACATGAAGAAGATCGAGCATCTACGAGAATAGTCATCAATAAATATAACATAATACTTGTGTTTTTCTATTGAAGCAATCGAGAAAGGTCCACATACGTCTGTGTGAATTCTCTCTAGGATCACCAAAGCATGGTTCTCCTTCTCATGAAAGGTGGTCTTCACAAACTTACCCATAGTACATCCCTTGCACTGATCTAACTACATAAGAGTAACCTTGGGAAGTCCAGTAGAAATTTGCTGCAAAATATTCAAGGCGCCATGGTGAAGATGACCCAATCTCCTGTGCCATAATTTGCCCTCATCCCAGCTCACCACTTCTTCTGCTTTGCCCATCATTCCATCATAGCCATATACCTCCAACTTGTAGAGATTCTTAACTTGAATCCCTATCCTCTTGGTTTGAACCATTATTTTATGTTGCAGGAAATATTTTCCCTCATTGAAAACAATGTCATAACCTCTGTCCTCCAACATCGCGACCAAGACCAAGTTCTTCTTCAAACCTGGAATATGCATAACATCTTCCAACAGAAATGGTTTACCTGAACCCTCTGTTAGTCATCCATAATTCTGATAATATCCAAAGATGACTAAAATTTCCAATCCCAGATTTCTAGAAATAACATTTCAAAGAAACATTATAAATTATAGAAATCTCACTTCCTTCATCATTTAAAGTCTCCCAGTTTACCAAAATCTTCATCTATGTCTCCTAAAATGTTATCCAAATGTTTCAAATAAGAAAGCTCATTTCAAGCTTTTTATCCATGTTTTTATTAGTCCATTTTTCCTCTGAAAAATAGCCTATTTTCCTTTTATCAATTCATAATTAACTCTAAAAAACCATCATAACTCCTTTATATGGTTTGAAAACCCCTTTTTAAACCATTAAAATCACTTTGCTTTTGTTTAAAACGCCCCTTTTCACCTATCGAAACCTCTAAATTGGTCTAAAAACCCCATTTTTGGCCTAAAAGTAGTATTTTTATAATTATCGGTTTAAGCCCCCAAGGGCTTAAAATATTTAGCCCCTCTGCCATGTGACCTGAGGGCTCGACCATGGGCTAATTATTAGCCTCCTAGCCCCCTCGTTTCCTTTTCCCCTAGTTCCCTGCTCCTCCACACGACCACACTTCTACCTTATACTTAGCCCCCCTTCCCTTATCTTCTATTTTACCTCCCACACCTATGGAAAAATGTGTTTTTTCTTTGTTTTCTCCGCCCCACACTTATCAAAACCTGCATTAATCTAAGCCTTTGATCTATTTTGATCCTACAACGCTAACTCACCCTACCTTTACTCACCTTTCCTCCAGCCCTTCTTTTACCTTCCTTTTCCTCCGCACTATATATTCGTCGATCGATCTCCATCGTCGATCTATCCAATCTGACAGCTCTTATCTCCTCTCCGGTTCAATCTATCCCCTGATCTTCAAACCTATTCGTCCCCGCAAGTTGATCTACACCATAGATATAATGGATCTAATGGTTCTCATCTAACCTGACAATTTAGCGACCTCTTCGCTCCATGACAAATTAACCCACAACACCATATGGCCCGCCTTCCACCCACAGAACACCCAACCAATCATTGCTTGCCACTTGTCCCCCACTAAACACCTGCCCGTGCACCTTTCCATTGTGCTCCTCTCTGCACCGTCATATCTGCCCCTTCCCATCTGACGGCTCATATGCGATATCGCGCGATTTTTCCATCTCGAGTTTAAGCCACCCAAATCATGCGAAACCACCAGTTTTGTAAAAGACACATGTCACGAAATAATTAGATCATGTTCATTTTATAATAAACCACAAACCACCATTTCCCCCCATGCGAAAACCACTAGCGGTATTCCAAAACCACTTTTTCCTATTTTCATGCCAAAGTCCTTTTAAACCCCATTTCTTCACGGTTTTCTCAATAGAAATCCATTCTGTGCGTTCATTTCTTCCTCACTACTCCTCTGCCACTCCATTAACCTCTGTAAAGTAGTTTTAAGCCCTCGCGTAGGATTTTATAACATATTTTGTGTGTTTTTGTAGGTTCCATGGCAGTTTTAACTGCCGAGAACCCTCCCACAGTCCATAAAAGGCTAGGCTAGAAGGTAATGGCTTTCATAGTGAAAATAGAGGCTAAGTAACGAAGAAAGGGACTTCCATGTTTTTATTTCATGGTTGATTATTGCTTTATGAGAACTTTTTACACCACCAAACCCTTCAACACACTAAAAAGCCACCTACACATGACAAAACAAAGAAAATTCAGTGAAGTAAGAGTAGAGGCCAAAGAAACATAGATTAAAGGTTGAAGGATGAAGACTAAAGTTAAATATCGAAGATTAGAGGAGTTTAATAGTTAATGTAGTGTATAAAGGGAAAAGAAAATATAATTCATTAAAAAGGCTTAAGGAAAAATCAGAGCCCTAGCACAGAGGATTAAAGCCTAATCGTGGTTTTAAAAGGCATGAGGGTTGAATGAATAAAACAGTTATTGAAAAGAAAAGAAGGTAAAGGCAGAAAAATAGAGTATCAAGGTATAAAGATATAGAAAGAAGTGTTAAAAGTTTAAATTAGTATATCAAGGCTAAAAAGGTCTTAAAACATAGTTTTATGATAAAGTCAAGACAAAGCAAGCTTAAAGACAGCCTCAGATACTTCAAAGGGGCAGTTATTCACTTGATAGATCAAAAGTGACACCTTTCGCTTACTTTATACCTCAAAAGACAAATAGACAGTTATTACACTAAAGAAGATACTATAAACTGTCAGACAGTTATTGTAAAGACAAGAGAAGGCCTCAAAGTCAATATTTTTAGTTGTTTTATCCTCATGAAGTAAAGACATATTTAATACACAGATAAGTAGTTGAGAAACATTCCTACCTTATGCCTTGCATGGTTTTTAAGGATAGGAGTGCATTTATTGTGTCATTAATAAAATTTTGAACCCTAAATATTTCCACCTCCTCATTTGCAGCATAAATACTGTATTTGAACTCATTATATATGGGCATTTGATAACTCTTTGAAGTAATATATAGTTCTGTTGAGATTGAAAAGAAATTGATGTATTGGAAACTGTGGATGTTTTCACATGTTTCTAGATGGAGAAAGCTCTATCATTGGATCCCTGAGCTTGGATTTTGGTGAAGTATTCTATACAGTTGATGTTTTTCCAGTTTCCATTTTGTTTCCATCATCTCTTGCTTGTAGTAGAGTAAAATTTTTAGGCTCAGAAATGTCTCTTAGAAGCACCTTAGACCTGTTTATTCTTCACTGTCTTTATGTTTTCATCTACTGAAGGTTTTAATGAGTATTTTGACTGCATTTTCAAACCCTTAAGCTTGTTTATTTCCTAAATAGTTCAATACAATGGCCTCCAGTATGATTTATGGTTTTCCTTGCTTCCTTGTTGCTACCTAAAAACTGTTTTTTGAAATCTCCCTTTAAGGTACCATTGTCCAAAGTTTGCCAAAGAGGTATGTTTTTATCATACCCTTTGTACTTGCTCAAATAATTGTTTTGAAGGTCTTTATAGCTGTAATCATAGATGTTTAGGAGTTCCCTCTTCTATGAATGTAGTTATTTGTGAGTCTTAAATGTTTTCTTATCCTTGAGAGTGAAATCTTTGATGAAATATAGCATTCCTCGACTCTTAGATTTCATTTTGAAAGTCTGTCTTGAAATTGTTATTTGCTGAAGTATAATTTTGTAGAATTCATGGTTAGCCCTGTCTATAAAATACTTCTTCATGTTCAAATGATGCTTTAAGTCCCTTTGTTGAATATTACATATAATTAAGGATTCTTAACTGCCCTTAGTTCTACTTTTCATTCTAAAATATTGATGCTCATTTCATTTCACCTGAAAACTTTGTAGATCCAACAACCAAGTTAGATTTACCCTTTGATATCCCTAATTCATCTACAAACTTGTTAAAAACTTCTACTTGACTCCATTTCCCAATAACTTAGAGATTTCCCCTTTTCTATCTACGTTGTCTAGATCATCATGTCTCATAAAACAATCAAACAAAATCATACTTAATAACTAGCCTAAAATCAACCTTTTTACAAGCAAACAAGTCCTATCTTTGCAAACATATTGAGAGATCCCTCTCTGAGGCTAGGAGGGTTAGATCCTAGAGCTCTAAATACTAGTTTATATGTTTCCTTATCATTTGTTTTGCCAATCGGCCAAATCACAAGACTCCAACATTCTAGAGATCACGGTGGGACTTTTTGAGCAAATATCCCTAAACAAGACACTCATTATTCATTCAAGTGAACTATAGCCTCTTCAAGCACTACCAAAATAATGGTAATCATGATAGGATCTATCTGAATCAGTGGCAATCTAAGTAAACCTTAGGATTCTAAGAAACCCTTGTCAAACCTTGACGAAATCAGCTAGTAAGCCATAGAGTAGACTTTGTTTGTTTCATCACCTTAGCTAAGTGTTGAATCAGGTATAGGACACTCTCATAACCATAGAACCACATAAATCTCAAAAAAACCCAAAAACATATTAGATTGGTTTTCAAATAAACCATTGGTGGTGGACCATAAAACATTTTACCTTCAAAAAAGCTAAAAATTTCCACCTGGCGACTCCACTAGCTCCAGTAGGCCTATTACCTCACTAGTACTTCAAATTTCCTTAGGATTGTGTTAACAAGCATTGAGGAGGTTTATAAAACTATTCCCCTATTATAGAAATCACTGTGAGAGGAAAACCTTTGAGAAAATAGTCCTAAAACTTCAATCCTCTCTAAATTTTGAAAAGCTGAAATCTGGCTTCACATAGGGTCCATACTAGATCCCATCCAAATCCTAATCCCCCTACCATAGTTGAAAATCCAGAGAATATTTTGTGGTAGACTTATAGATCTGTAAAACCAACTACTGATAAGACCATCCTAAGGACAAGATCTGTCCCTAAAGATCTTATAGTCTTAGAAGATCCTCACTTTGACTTACCTTACACAAAGAACCTATTCAGAAATAAGTCTCAAAGTGATTTAAACCAAGCTGATTTCAAAACCACATATTTACAACAGAGCTTTAGCAGAGAAGCTTCACCTTCTACTCCACCTGATTCTCAGATTCTCCATAATTTCATCTCCTTCCATAACAAATCTGCTCATCATCAGTTTGATGGCCCAAGTGTTCCTTCCACACCTATCCACACATCCACAGTTCAAAACACTCCATTTTAGTCTACTTTCCCTCTTGTTAATCCACCTCTTGTAAATCCCCCATTATTTCCTATCATGGCAGCATGGTATGCTCCATTAGTGTTACCACAACCTCTGGTTCCCCTACCCAATGATTACCAATCCAAAATTCCCCATTTCACTAGAAATGAACTTACTACTACCCAAAAACATGTAGATAAAATGAATTATGCCTTTGATTACATGGAAATAGAAGAAGATTCCATTAAGACGAGAATTGTTTCTCAAATTTTAGGAGGAGAAGCCAAGAAATGGTTTAAAAACTTAGCTCCTCACAACATTAATGACCTCCCTTCTTTATATCAGACATTCATAAACAAATGGAAAATTAGAGAAAAACCCCTACAAATCCTTTCAAAATATACCAATCTCAAAAGAAATAGTGGGGAAGGTGTCCTAGAATATTGCACTAGATTCAATAATGTGTATAATGCACTTCCCCCAGACATGAAACCTTCAGTATGCCTAGCCTTAGCAAAAATCCTAGAAGGTTTTGATCCTAAAATGGCCTACCAAATAAGAGAAAGAGACCCCTCAACTTTAGAACATATGCAGAGGGGAGACTTAAGTGTAGAAGAAAATCTGATTGAGAAAAGAGCTAGGTTGAGAGCAGAGAAAAGAGTTACATACAGGGATGATATAATGCCATCAACCTCATCATCAGATACTAAAATTGATAACTTAGTGAAGGTAATGGAGAGAATGCTTGAAAAGATAAATCTAAATGATAGAGTGCCTCCTAGAGAAAACCAAAATAGAAATAGAAGCCAAAATCTTAGAAGAGACCCTAATCAAGATAGGCAAAGAGATAATGACCAACAGATTAGGCAGCCCTTTCAACAAAACTATATTGATAAAGAAGAAGAAAGGGAAGTTGAAAGGTTGGAAGAAAATCATGTAAATCTAATAGGATCTGATAGTGAGACAGATGTTTTTCTCACTAAGGAAGAACAAGGTTTCTTCTCTTCAGAACAAATTGAAAACAACCATGAAGATTCTAAAGATAAAAAATTGAGGTTTGAAAATGCAATCATGGAGGTACACAAACAATATAATCTTAGAAGCAAAGGTAGTCTAGAGACTTATAATGGCAGAAACATCGATACTACTGTTAAGAAAAATTCAGAAAATCATTCCAAAAAGATAGCCAGTAATATCAACACCTTGGCCAAGAAAAATGATATAAATAAAGACAAAAATAGTCAGCAAAGTGTTGAACAAAGCTGCCCTAGTACTTCTGCTAGTGGCCCTAACAAATCTATCCCAAATAACAGTCTAAATAAAAATCAGCAAATTAGAATTGCTGAAAGAGTTATAAATGAAGAAACAGATGTAAATATGTCAAGAACAATAGTTCCTTTCAGCCTTGAAGGGGAAATTTCCAAGATTAAAATCACCATACCCTTAGCTGAACTAGTAACTCAGGATGTATATAAAAACTAAGTTTTGAAAGCTTTGAATATAGGCAGTGACACTGATACTTTAAACTTGACAGATGATAAACCTGTGTTATTTTTTTTCCTGAAGTCGAAGGAAAATACCAAGAAGCGGTTGTCCCTCCCTTCTATGTCAACCTGAATATACATGACAGGATCTTGCATAATGCCATGCTAGACTCAGGTGCTCCACACAATATTATGCCCAAAGTAGTAATGGAAAGCCTAGGCTTAGAAATTACTAAACCATACAAAGACCTTTACTCTTTTGATTCAAGCAGACTCAAATGCTTAGGCCTGATCAAAGATTTTTGGGTCAATTTGGCACAAATTCCTGCTAAGAGTTTAGTAATGGACATAGTAGTAGCTGACATTCCCCCTAAGTATGGCATGCTTTTATCTAGATCATTGGGAGCCAAACTTCAGGGAAGCCTTCAAATGGACATGTCTTATGCCACCATCCCAGTATTTAACCAAACTAGAAGATTATATAGGTAATCCCACATGAAATACATGGTGAGCAACATAGATAGACCAAAAAATTCTCCTATCTACTACATCCATTCAAATTTGGATTCCTTTATCTTATATAATGAAGATGAAATCAGCCAACAAGAAAAGGAAAACAAAGGAGAAATTAGTATACCAGAATAGTCAAATCTACCATTAGCTCAAGAAAAGAACAGTCCATATTTTAGTAGCCTTGAACAGTAGAAAGAAAATGAAAATGAGTGTGAGATATCTTGGAAAATAAACTTTTATGGCTCTTGTATCAAAATAAGTGCAGGGGCTGGTGTATGGATACAAAACACAGACCAAGGATTTTCCTATAAGTTGGATTTTCCATGCACAAATAACATTGCTAAATATGAAGCCCTCCTTACTGGCCTACACTTATTCAAAGATTTAGGAGCCAAAATAATATCATTCCAAGGGGATTCTGAGCTAATTATTAGACAGATTAAAGGGGAGTATTCAACCAGGAACCCAGAAATCAGAGAATATGGAAATGTTGCCCTTTATCTCCTAAAAAATCTGGAGAAATATGAACTCGTTTTCATCCCAAGAGCTCAAAATCGTCTAGCAAATGAACTTTCCTTTGCTGCCAGTAATTTCCAAATACCATAGACAAATGAACAAAATATAAAGGTAAAAAATAGACCTGCAATACCTGACAATGAAGATTACTGGCAAGTGTTTCAAGGAGACAAACACATAGATGATTTTCAGCAATCAAAGAATGATTTTTCCATACCAACACCTTTTTCAAGTCATGAGGAAAACTATTTTAATTAAGAACAATACCCTGAAATGGAGCTGCCTTTTTTTGCTCATATAAACCATTTTGAACATCCTTGTAGAGGAGAAATAATTAACAACACAGATCAGAAAGACCTAGAATTTTTACAATGTAAAAGTGATACAATTCCAAGAGGTCTTGCACCATTAGAACAACTTTTTTATTTCAATGATGTAGTCAAGGAACCAAGGATGGATCCTATGGAAACAAACATAGAATAACATAACATAGGGAGCCTAGAAGAACCCAAGATGATAAATTTATCCAACACTCTCCCAACTCATATCAAGCTGCAGTACGTATACCTTCTCAAAGAATTTAGAGATATGTTTACATGGGGATACAAGGATCTAAAATCATACGATACCAGCATCATTCAACACAAAATTCCTCTTAAGTAAAATCAGAAACCTTTCAAAAAAAAATGCAGAAGGATAAACCCTGTTT
Source organism: Pinus albicaulis (assembly GCA_034641835.2). Classification (NCBI taxonomy): domain Eukaryota; kingdom Viridiplantae; phylum Streptophyta; class Pinopsida; order Pinales; family Pinaceae; genus Pinus; species Pinus albicaulis. The sequence goes on from CM076582.1 coordinate 1,288,189,728, forward strand.
TATTTCATTTATTTGTGAAAGAGATTAAGAAAATGTATGATGCTAGGATCATAGTTCCTATTAGGTATTCAGAATGGGTTTCCAACTTAGTATCTGTTAGGAAAAATACTGAGGAAATTAGACTCTGCATTGATTTCAAAAATCTAAATAGATTCTCTCTTAAAGATAACTATCCCTTGCCAAAAATGAATCATATACTTGAAAGGGTGGCTGGGTCTAAAAGAATTTCACTGCTAGATGGGTTCTCAGGTTACAATCAGGTTTTAGTACTCCCAAGTGACCAACATAAAACTGCTTTTACTATACCTTGGGGTACTTTCATGTATGTCAAAATTCCATTTGTCTTAATGAATGCAGGGGCCACCTTCCAAAGGGCCATGAACATAGCCTTTTCAGAATACATAGGCTATTTTATAATCATTTACCTTGATGACAGTACTGTTTTCTATAAAACTGATGAAGAACACTTGATTCATTTAAGAAATTTTTTTGATAAATGTAGTAAATATGGCTTATCTTTGAATCCCAAAAAGACACTCTTCAGTCTACAAGAAGGAAAGCTTCTTGGCCACATAATTTCTAAAGAGGGAATCAAGGTAGACCCTAAAAGGATTGATGGCATATTGAAAATTAGCCATCCTAGAAACCTTAATGAATTACAATCTTTCATTGGGAAGATAAATTTTTTAAGGTGGTTCATCCCCAACCTTGCTGAGCTATTGAGGAATATCAAAAACATGTTGAAGAAGGAGGTAGGTGTTAAATGGAAAATACAGGCTAAACATCCATTTGAACTAGTGAAACAAGCTTTAACTCAAACACTAGTTCTTATTAGTCCTTATTTCACCAAGGATTTTTATATCTTTTATTTCGCATCTGAACATACAATAGCTGCAGTATTACTATAAAAGAATGACATGGGGCATGAACAACCAATATCCTTTTTTAGTAGGGATTTAATAGATGCTCCACTCAAGTATAACATCATGTAGAAACAAGCCTTAGCCTTGGTAAAAGCATTGAAAGACTTTAGAGTCTATATTTTGCATTCTCACATCATTTCTTTTGTTCCACACACAGTTTTCAAGGATATTCTAAGTCAAGACCTTGATGGCAAAAGGGGAAAATGGATTGCTATTATTCTAGAATATGAATTAGAAACCAGGCCTGCCAAACTGATCAAAGGGCAGGGATTAGCTAAACTCATGGCTGAGTCAAACTTCCAAGCACTTGATATGAATATTGTTGATGTCTTAGAATAAATAGAGGAATTCATAGCTCCATTCATTCAAGAAACATTTGTGAATTCAGCTTGGTATGCTGACATCATATATTTGTTGCTTTATCTAAATGCCCCCCCTTCTTTGTCTAAAACTAAAGCTAGATTTTTGAAATAGAAGGTTTTAAATTATTGCATGTTAGATGGGGTTTTATATTGGAAAAATGTTGCTGGAATATTTCTTAAATGTCTACTTGAGGTTGATGCAGGAAAAATCATGCATGAGTTGCATGAGGGAGAATGTGGAGGACATCTGTACTGGAAGACTACAGCAAATAAAATCCTCAGATCTAGTTACTATTGGCCCACCCTTTTCCCAGATACTCAGAAACTTGTCATGTCTTGCCATAAGTGTCAATTTTTTTATGGCAAGAGAAAACTCCAACCTTTACCTTTACATCCCATCAGTGTTAAGGCTCCCTCTCAACAATGGGGCTTGGACTTCATTGGGGAAATTAACCCATCTTCATCAGCCCAACATAAGTGGATCCTCACTGCCACTAATTGTTTTACCAAGTGGATAGAAGCCATACCCTCTAGGAATGCTATTGATTCTATCATTATCAAGTTCCTTGAAGCCAATATACTATCCAGATTTGGTTGTCCTAGAAAAAGTATCACAGAAAATGTTGTTTCCATCAAATATAGTAAAATGGTTGATTTGTGCCATAAGTATCATATTACCTTGGGCCATTCCACTGCCTACTATCCTCAAGGAAATGGATTAGCTGAATCCTCCAACAAGAGCCTTGTCAATATTATCAAAAAAAATGTTGGAACAGAATCAGAAATCATGGCATAGTAAGCTTGTTCATGCTTTATGGGCTAATAGGTTAACCACCAAAAAGTCAATAAATATGTCCCCCTGTTAGCTGGTTTATGGCATGGATGCAGTCTTCCCAACCTCTTTAGGAGTTCTAGTCATGAAACTCCTCAAAGAAGTACAAAATGAAGAAAATGATATGCAGAGAAGGATAAATCAAACCATTCATTTACAATCTTCAAGAGAGGAAGTATACAATAGAACACAAACAGTCCAAAAGAGTATTAAGAAATTATTTGACTAAAGGACTAAAAAAAATTATTTCCAAGTTGGAAATGTAGTTCTAAAGTGGGATTCTAGAAGAGAAGAAAAGGGAAAACATGGTAAGTTTGACAATATGTAGAAAGGTCCCTACATTATTCATTCCATCAGGGGTCATAATGCATTCTTTCTGCAAGAGCTGAATGGAGAAGATTTATTGGGAGGTCCTGTCAATGGTAGGATGATCAAGCACTATTTCTGCCAAGAATCCTAAATTTCAAAATTTTTATTTTTTCCACTATGTATAACATTGTTTTTCAATTTGAAAAAAGAAGAAAAGAAGAAAAACAAAAGAAAAATAAAAGAGGGCAGATTCGAAAAAGGTACAGCCCCATACCCAAAAAGAAAATTTTCTGAAAGTGAGCAAATCGAACTGCCACTGCTAATTAAAACAAAAAATGATATATTGTTCAATCATCTAGCCTAATCATCATTGAACATTCCTTAAATTTATGTTGATAAGTTAGTAGAGGCATATATTGATAAGATTTTCTTTCAAACTTGGCTTATCAGTAGAATAGATTAGGATAGAAAGAAATGGCTCTAACATGATAAAAACTTTGGCCAAAGAGAGAGAGAAAGGCTGGTTCTAATATGCTAAAATTTGAACTAGCAAAAGAAGAAGACAACTCAAAATATCAAAATCAAGGGCTGGGGAAAGAAAAAGAAGGATGTTTTTAATTTTCAGATCTTAAGCCTTCACAATTTTGTTTTTCTACAAATAAAGTCTATGTGCAACTTGTACATACAACCACGGACACCATAGCAGATTAGATAGTCTAATCCTGATTTGACTATGTTTAAATTTCCCATTTTAGAAATAGAGAATGAAATTCGTCAAAAAGCTAAATCTTGACAGATAATAGCTTAGGTAAAAAATAAAAAGTTCAACAGTTGAAACTAGACTCTTGGAAGAAATAAGGATAGGATTAGATAGTTTATTTCTATTTTCAAAAATAAAATGTCAAAGAGTTTTCCAGTTCAAATTCACTCAAAGGAAGAAGAAAAAATGCTAGAACAAGTAAGGTTGGGTAGGTAGAGATGTTGTTTTGAAGAAATTTCATGCTGCAGGTCATTGAAGAATTGAGAAAATATAAAGAAAGATCAACAAGAAAAGAATAAATCTACCCAAAGGATAAGGCACTGGTTTGCTGAGATCTATAGATTAATAAAATGAGGTTCTGGACACCTAAAATGACAGTTGTCCACCCCAATTGGAGCCACTGTTAGTCATCCATAATTTTGATAATACCCAAAGATGACTAAAATTGCCAATCCTAGATTTCTAGAAATAACATTTCAAAGAAACATTATAAATTCTATAAATATCACTGCCTTCATCATTTTGAGTCTGCCAGTTCACAAAAATCTTCATCTATGTCTCCTAAAAGGTTATCCGTATGTTTCAAAGAAGAAAACTCATTTCAGGCTTTTTATCACTATTTTTATCAGTCCATTTTTCCTCTAAAAAATAGCTTATTTTCCTTTTATCAATTCACCATTTCCTCTGAAAAACCCTCCAAACCATCATAACTCCTTTATATGGTTTGAAAACCCCTTTTTAAACCATTAAAATCACTTTTTTTTTGTTTAAAAAACCCCTTTTCACCTACTGGAACCTCTAAATTGGTCTAAAAACCCCATTTTGGCCTAAAAAGTAGTATTTTTATAATTATGGTTTTAAGCCCCTGAGGGCTTAAAATATTTAGCCCCTCTACCATGTGACCCAAGGGCTCGACCATGGGCTAATTCTTAGCCCCCTATCCCCCTCTTTTCCTCTGCCCCTGGTTCCCTACTCCTCCACATGACCACACTTGTACCTTATCCCTAGGCCCCCTTCCCTTATCTTCTATTTTACCCCCCGCACCTATGGAAAAACACGTTTTTTCTTTGTTTTCTCCCTGTCACACTTATCAAAACCTACATTAATCCAAGCCATTGATCTATTTTGATCCTATGGTGCTAACTCACCCTACCTTTCTTCACCTTTCCTCTAGCCCTTCTCTTACCTTCCTTTTCCTCCACGCTATATATTCCTCGATCGATCTCCACTGTCGATCTATCCAATCTAACGGCTCTTATCCCCTCTCTCGTTCAATCTATCCCCTGATCATCAAACCTATTTTTCCCCGCAAGTTGATCTACGCTGTAGATCTAATGGATCTAACGGTTCTCGTCTCACCCAGCGATTCAATGACCTCTCCGCTCCATGACAAATTAACCCATGTCACCATATGGCCTGCCTTCCACCCACAAAACATCCAACCAATCATCTCTTGCCACTTGTCTCCCACTAAACCCCCACTCGTGCACCTTTCCATCGTGCTCCTCTCTGCACCATCGGATCTGCCCCTTCTCATCTGACGGCTCATATGCAATATCGCATGATTTTTCCATCCGGGGTTTAAGCCACCCAAATCACCTGAAACCACCAGTTTCGTAAAAGACGTGTGTCGTGAAATAATTCAATCGTGTTCATTTTATAATAAACCACAAACCACCGTTGCCCCGCACGAAACCACTGGTGGTATTCCAAAACCATTTTTGCCTATTTTCACGCCAAATTCCTCCTAAACCCCATTTCTTCGTGGTTTTCTTTATAGAAATCCCTTCTGTGCATTCATTTCTTCCTCACTGCTCCTCTGCCACTCCATTAACCTCTGTAAAGCAATTTTAATCCCTTGCGCGGGATTTTATAACATCTTTTGTGTTTTTGCAGGTTCCATGGTAGTTTTAAGGGCCGAGGACCCTCCTACAGTCCATAAAAGGCCGAGCTATAAGATAATGACTTTCACAGTCCAAACAGAGGCCAAGTAATGAAGAAAGGGACTTCCATGTTTTCATTTCATGGTTGATCAGTGCTTTATGAGCACTGTTTACACCATCAAACCCTTCAACGCAGGAAAAAGCCACCTGCACATGACAAAACAAAGAAAATTCAGTGAAGTAAGAGTAGAGGCCAAAGAAACAAAGATTCAAGGTTGAAGGATGAAGACTAAAGTCAAAGATCGAATATTAGAGGACTTAACTCTGCAGTTTAATAGTTTAAAGCAATGTATAAAGGGAAAAGACAATATAATGCATTAAAAATGCTTAAGTCGAAGTAAGAGCCTTATGATAGAGGATTAAAGCCTAATCACGGTTTTAAAAGGCATGAGGGTTTAATGAATAAAAAATTTAATGAAAAGAAAAGAAGATAAAGGCAGAAAAATAGATTATCAAGGTATAAAGAGAGAGACAGAAGTGTTAAAAGTTTAAATTAGCATATCAAGGCTAAAAAGGTCTTAAAACATAGTTTTATAATAAAGTCAAGACAAAGAAATCTTAAAGACAACCTCGGATACTTCAAAGGGGCAGTTATTCACTTGATAAATCAAAAGTGACACCTTTCACTTACTTTATACCTCAAGATACAAATAGACAATTATTACACTAAAGAAGATACTATAAAATATCAAACAGTTATTGTAAAGACAGGAGAAGGCCTGAAAGTCAATCTTTTCAATTGTTTTATCCTCGGGAAGTAAAGAAAGATTTAATACACAGATAAGTAGTTGAGAAACATTCCTACCTTATGTCGTGCATGGTTTTTAAGGATAGGAGTGCATTTACTATGTCATTAATAACATTTTGAGGCCTAGATAGTTCCACCTCCTCATTTGCAGCATAAATACAACATTTGAACTCATTATATATGGGCATTTGATAACTCTTTGAAGTAGTATATAGTTCTGCTAAGACTGAAAAGAAATTGATGTACCAAAACCTATGGATGTTTTGACCTGTTTGTGGATGGAGAAAGCTCTGTCATTGGATCCCCAAGCTTGGCTTTTGGTGAAGTATTCTAAACTGTTGATGTTTTTCCTATTTCCATCAGTGTTTCCATCATCTCTTGCTTGCAGTAGAGTAAAATTTTTAGGCTAAGAAATGTCTCTTAGAAGCACCTTAGACCTATTTACTCTTCATTGTCTTTATGTTTTCATCTGTTGAAGGTTTTATTGAGTATTTTGACTGCATTTTCAAACCCTTAAGCTTGTTTATTTCCTAAATAGTTCAATACAGTGGCCTCAAGTATCATTTATGGTTTTCCCTGCTTCCTTGTTGCTACCTAAAAATTGTTTTTTGAAATCTTCGTTTAAAGTACCATTATCCAAAGTCTGCCAAAGAGGTCTCTTTTGATCATACCCTTTGTACTTGCTCAAATAATTATTTTTAAGGTCTGTATAGCTGTAATCATATATGTTTAGGAGTTCCCTCTCCTATGAATACATTTATTTGTGAATCTTAAATTTTTTGTTATCCTTGAGAGTGAAAACTTTGATGAAATAGAGCGTTCCTCGACTCTTAGATTTCATTTTGAAAGTTTGTCTTGAAATTGTTATTTGCTGAAGTATAATTTTGTAGAATTCATGGTTAGCCCTGTCTATAAAATACTTCTTCATGTTCAAATTATTCTTTAAGTCCCTAAGTTGAAGAGTACATATAATTAAGGATTCTTAACTGCCCTTAGTTCTACTTTTCATTCTAAAAACTTGATGTTCATTTCATTTCACTTGAAAACTTTGTAGATCCAACAACCAAGCTAGATTTTCCCTTCGATATCCCTAATTTATCTACAAACTTGTTACAAACTTCTACTTGACTCCATTGCCCAATAACTTAGATATTTCCCCTTTTCTGTCTATGTTGGCTAGATCATCATGTCCCACAAAACAATCAAACAAACTCATGCTTAATAACTAGCCTAAAATCAACCTTTTTACAAGCAAGCAAGTCATATCTTTGCAAACATAGTGAGAGATCCCTCTCTGAGACTAGGAGGGCTATATCCTAGGGCTCTAAATACTATTTTATATGTTGCCTTGTCATTTGGTTTTCCAATCGGCCAAATCACAGGACTCCAACACCCTCTCAAAGGTAATGGTTCTAATCTCGGTTGCACTGTATCTACCATCGTCACCCATCTCTATATGCATTGGGAGATCTTTCTCCTCCAAGTCACTAAGCAAATCCTTGTCTCCTGTCATGTGGAAGGAAGCACCACTATCAAGATACGACACCGATCCCATTGAGCTTGAAACCAAGCATGCGATAAAAGAGAAATCAAGTTCAAATTGCGAGGCTAGGGCATCACCAGCTGCAACTCCAACAACCTTCTTGTTCTTCCTTTTGTATGGGAATTTAGTGGCAAGATGCCCATGTTTGTGACACTAAAAACACTTCACCTTGGAAAAATCCAGCTTCTTGCCATTAGCCTCAAATTTTGGATGGGATTTCATCCCCTTCCCTTTCCTTGCTTTCGAAACCAAAGCGCAATTCTCTTCATCATCATTCTTCGATGAAGAGCCATCCCTGGTACTTCGCCTTATCTCCTCTTGCACTAGATCCAACCAAAGTCACTCCCAATCCAGTAGTTTCTCCCATCCATCGACAAAATCCTGATAACTATGCCAACTCTTTGGTAGTCCAAGGAGAGCCAAGATCACCAAGTCATCATCTGAAACTATGATTCCCACACTTCCCAGCTCATCCCTACATTGGCCAAAATTTATGAGATATTTTTGAATACTATCGCCCTTCTCCTGTTGAGAAACCAGCTCCAAAAATAGAAGAAAAGAGATATCAATGCTTTAGAAATAAGCCACTTCGAGGGGGAAACCTCCAATATATTACATGAATGAACAATTCTTGGATGATACAAATTAAAAAACCTCCTTTCTATATATAGCAGTCCATGGGGCCACAATGTAATCTTAGTGGGGCCACAATGTAATCCTAGCTGACCTAACAATAATAATTTAAGGGCACAATAATAACAATATGGGGGTTACAGGGGTACAATAATAACAATAAGGGGGTTACACTAACAACAATAAGGGACTATACTAGTAACATAGGGACCTAACATGCCCCTCTCCTTCAAAAAAGTGTTGTCCTCAACGCTTGAGTAGCTCTGGGTGCTTCTGTATAAAATTCTCATCCTCCCATGTAGAATCTTCAGTGGGTAAGTTCTTCCACTTGATGAGATACTCTGAAATTGATCGATTTCGTAGCCGTCGAGTTCTTGTTTCCGTGACTGCTTCAGGTTCCAATATGATTTTTCCTTCCTCATCAAGTTCTGGCAATATTGTTTGAACTGGAAGATTTTCACCTATAACCTTCTTTAAGCATGAAACATGGAAAAATGGATGCACTCGTGAAGAAGCAAGAAGCTCCAATTTGTATGCCATAGTACCAATATTTTGCAACACCTTGTAAGGACCATAGTACTTTGGCGATAATTTATTATCCTTCTTAGCTTGCTTGAGGGACATTTGTTTGTATGGTTGTAGCTGTAAAAATACCCAGTATCCTACATCAAAAATTCTCTCACTGCAATGTTGATCTGCCTGTTGTTTCATTTGATTTTGTGCCAAATTCAGGTTATCCTTTAAGAGCTGGAGAACTTCTTGTTGATGCTCGATGTGATCTTCCACTGCTCGAACCTTCAAATTTTCTCTTAAATATGATGTGATGGATGGTGGATGATATCCCTAAAGTGCCATAAATGGGGTCATTTTTGCTGCAGTATGGAAGGAAGTGTTATACCACCATTCAGCGAGAGGTAACCACTTGACCCATTGTGTTTGTTTATTAGATACAAAACAACGACGATATCCTTCTAAACATTTATTTACTATCTCAGTTTGACCATTGGATTGAGGATGATAAGATGATATATGAGATAATTGAGTACCCAAACAAGGAAATAACTCTGTCCAAAAATTTCCAGTAAAAATGAGATCTTTCTCGCTCACAATAACCCTTGGGTATCCATGTAGCTTTTGAATTGTGTCCATAAATTTAGTAGCAACTGTACTTGCTTTAAATACATGAGATAATGCACAAATGTGTGCATACTTGGTAAGTATATCAACTACCACCATGATGACAATCTTGGCTTCAGAATTAAGTAAACTTGTGATAAAATACATTGAAATCTTATCAATTCAACTTGATTCTTCAAACAAGACTTATGCAATTCAGGGAAAAAAATACACACCTTTTACTTGCTTTTGAGGAGCTATATATTGAAATTGAATTATCTATATAATTGTAGATCCTCAAAATCTGAAATTCATCCTTGTAGTAGCCCTCTGAAGCTTCTTTCAAATTTCATAGGTCCGACCTAATTTGGATTCTTCAAGGCAAAGCTATGTCCAATCTCCCACAATGACCCAATGATGGACTGGTTCAGTAGAGAGAAATTTTACGGCTTTCCACATGTCACTGTTTCCTCCTTTGGATTTGAAATTGATAGACAAGAAACTAAAATCCATGTACTTGTGGCCACTTTTTACAGGATTTAAATTTGATGCTCAGAGAGAGAGTTATGAATATTTTTCCACAATAACCTCTTTGAGATGAAATTTAGGAGCCTGAAACAATACCTAACTTCCACAACTCATATCTCTGAAACTATTGTGAACCAAGATTTTAAATGTTTTGACGATGTTCCTTAGGATTTTTTCTTCGCTCTCTAAAAATTTCAGCTTCTAAATCTTCGTAGAAAAAACGTTATAGCGCAAATTCCGTGATGACCTATTTAGGTTAAATTCAGGAGCCTGAAAAAAGCCCTAAGTTCCACAGATCATATCTCTAAAAATGTTGTGAACCAAGGTCTGAAATTTTGCAAAAATGTTCCTTAGGATTTTGGCTTCGCATTCTAAAAATTCCAACTTTTGAACCTTCATAGAAAAAAATTTATAGCAAAAATTCCACGATGACTGGTTTGGGGCAACAAAAAACCTAGAATCCAAAGCTCTGATACCAAATGTTGTGAAAACAGCTCCAAAAATAGAAGAAAATAGATATCGATGCCTTATAAATAAGCCACTTCGAGGGGGAAACCTACAATACATTACATGAATGAACAATTCTTGAATGATACAAATTACAAAACCTCCTTTCTATATATAGGAGTTCATGGGGCCATATTGTAATCCTAGCCAACCTAAAAATAATAATTTAAGGGCACAATAATAACAATATGGGGGTTACATGGGTAAAATAATAAAAATAAGGGGGTTAGAATAACAACAATAAGGAACTATACTAGTAATATAGGGACCTAACATCTCCATTTTGATTTTCCTGAGCTTATCTTTCAGTGCCAACTTCCTATAGTCGCTGATTCTTTGGAAAAGATTTTTCAAACCCTTCCACATCGCAAATGGAGTGGCTTTCCCATGAAGGCTTGACACAATATGGTCTTTCACACCTTCCATCAGAATTATTCTTGTCTTTGCTACTTTCTTTTTCCATGCTTCAAGTAATGCAACATCACTAGAAGTAGGCTTAGGAACATTGCTATCAATGAACTCCTTCAGACCATTATCTTCAAGCACCGACTCCATCATGTCCTTCCAGGCTATGTAGTTCAAGCTACCCTTAAGGGAATACTCCAACTGCAACCCATCGAAATCCATTTCAATGAATACTCAATTATCGCACCAAGAAATTCTTGGAGTAAATTCGAATTGTCCACCAGCACAAAACTCAGCACCGCTCCAAGATTGCATTATTCAGTGATTAACACTACTCCAATACCATGTAGAAATTATAAAATATGCATGCATATTATTAGAATCCCATGATATAACAAATTAATCTTATGTTAAATACAAAATCCTTCCACCTAATTCTTTGTGGAAATTAAATCTCCAATTGCAAAACACATATGAAGCAAAATCAATCGCACATAAACACAGTTGTTTAACGAGAAAGCTTAAAGCTAAAAAACCCAACTATCATATGTTATGTATATCAATGTAACATGTAACAATCTCATACAAAGCTTAGTACATCAAGCTCTCAGTACAATCAACAACCTTTACACACTGTCATGCAGAAATTTGCATATATATGCAACAATTTCTTGCCTCCTGACAACTTGCCTCCACTACTGCTGTAGGGTAAAATTCTTGGGTTATTGGTTACCATATATTCCTCTAAGGGCTTTCCGGTGCCCGAGGCAGACAGTAGGATTAGTTGTATAGTTCACAAAGATGGCATATACATGTTCATATTAACTAAAAACAACTTGATAGAATAAGATAGAAGATTACCTCTTTAATGATCTTAGATTCCTTTGGAGAGCACTAGGCAGCGAAGCAAAGGTTCTCCTTCACCAGCTCCAATCTTGGCCTTGCAATCAATTAAAGCACCCGTGTAATTTCTAACATAACATACATTTCCTATCAATTAAGTCAATATATAATAATCATTTAAACTATGAACATCTAATCCATTCATCTCATGGTATATAAGTTATTAAATAATAATGACAATATCAACTCATAGAATGGACAAAATAGATACAGTTCTATTGATTTATAAAAATGAGGATTACAACCGTCGGTTGTACCAAGCCCTCCTTAACCTTCCAATCTCTCTATCTTTGAAAGTGGTGATGTCTTGATCAAAATGTTTTCAATGAACCTCTTTGACCTTTGAATTTCACACTACAACAATGATCTCTACTTCACAAGTATTCAAAAGCTTGACAATCCTTCGACCTTGAACCAAGAGCCTTCAACTCCATTTTATAGGAGATGGAGAGAGAAATCATTACCCTTCTCTTTCCACCTGTTCTAAATAGAAAAAAAGAAGATGTTTCCCCAACCTCCATGCTTTTTCCTTCTTTGAGAGTTTAGTTTTTTATGGCAAGGCCCAATAAGAGATTAGTGCTTTGTAGTTTCCTTTTTTTACTGACTCTCTTGTGAGAAAAATCTGGAGATTCAAATCATTCTCCGCGGGTTTTTCCCATTTCAAACTTAACGCATGGGTAACACTACCCTCTAGTGTAAACAGAGCATTGCCCTAGCCACTAACATGGCCTATTCATTGATCAGGTGTGTTATAACGCTCTTGTGTTGTTATAGTGAGGCATTACCTTGGTAGAAATAGGTTTAATTTAGGTCTTTGTATTCCTTCCATATTTATATTCTCCTCTAAGCTGATGAGGAAGTATTTTGACCTGTAACAGATGTCCCATAGAGTGTGAGGTCAAAGACGAGGATGATGGTCGAAATACTTTAAAATGTGTGTAGTTGAGATAAAGAGATTGAAAGACTGAGGAAAACCTGAAACAACAACATATGTCAGAAAATATAGTATCTACCTTGAGTCGGGCATTCCCATGCTCAATAGCTTAAACAACATGATTTCTATAGAATAAATATATGAAGAATCTATCCACTAATAATCACAATGTGGGAGTGTCTTTCATAATAGGATCAGGCTGAAGAAGCTGTCTCCATAAACAATATCGCAACTTGGGGAAGGGGACACAATTTTAATGATGTAACCTTTGCCCCAAGGTCTTGACCACTGATTCACTTAAACTGCATATTCCTCAACATGTGAATGAAGGAGTTGTCATCGAACATGTGAGAAATCATCTGATTACCAGTCGATAATGAAAATTTTTAACAGACACGAAGGTGGCCACCAATAATGATGATGGTCCCTAAAATTCACAGTACAATATAGCGAGTGTGAACAAAATGAGTTGAAGTCGAAAATTCGTAGAATCATTTGACCAGGAGCCAATGATGAAGACTCGTGATCAAACACAAGACTACCTGCCACTGATGTCTGCAAGTATCTGGGTACTGATGGGTTTCTAGATCACCTTCCTAGATAAGATGCTAAAGTCGATAGGAAGAGATCTGTTGAAAGGTAGGCACTGAGGCGTCCTACATAATTCAACAAGAAATGGAAACCAACTAATTTTGTTTATGATTGAGATAATGAAGAGTAAATGGGGATGTCATATGACAAATAATTTATGGCATAATGAGTAGTTTGGTTGATAATAGGAGTAAGGCATTGTAACAGGGTGCTAGGCAGCTAAGGCTTAATGAACACCAAAGAGTGTGTTAGGATTTTACCAGTGTATTGACACTGGTAGATGAAGGCTAATACTCATATATGGTAGGGTTCAGCTAACTGCAAAAGAGTTTTCTAGGAAGTTCCATGTTCAAGATTTTTTCTGCCAAATCGACCTTTATGAAATGTAACAGAGGTAGTATCCATTTTGTCCAAATTTTTCCCCGTCTGATTAATTTTAACAAGTCCAGATGAGTAAAGTCAACGAATTTTTCATATTTAGAGAGTCTGAAAAATATCATAAAAGACAACTCCAGGCCCCATCTTATTAGGTTTAACGAGTCCAGATGAGTAAAATCAGTGAATTTTTTATGTTTAGAGAGTCTGAAAAATATTGTAAAAGACGACTCCATTGGGGTACCTTTGTCATGTCTTTATTACCGGGCATGGAAAAGGGAGAATAGTAAGCCTGAAACAGTTCATTTTCCGTGAGTTAGTCCATCGAAGCTGGAAAAGTGAGAAATCTATGTTTGATGGACGTCTACCTCATTTTGTTATGAGTATGAGGAGACAGAGTAAACTCAGTACTCTTTGTGAAATTTTAACGAGTCCAAGAAAGAAAAACTCAGTGCCCTCCATGAAATTTTAACGAGTCATGCAAAGAAAACTCGATTACCTTCGTGAAATTTTAACGAGTCACGTGGAGAAAACTCAGTTACTTTTTCGATTTAAAGAGCTTTGAAAAAGAGGAAAAGAATGGCTCCTTACTCTCTGTCGTGGTAGTTTAATGAGCCCAACAAAGTCAACTCGGGGTTTTTAAAGTTTTATGAGTGAGAAAAAGGTCCCTAAAAAGAAAGCTCAGTGCTTCTTCATATCAGTTTTAACAAGTCTAAAGAAGAGAACTCTAGGTTTTTTGGATTAACAAGCATGAAAAAGACCATAAAAAGAACACTCGATATCAACTTTGTATAAGTTTAACAAGTCCGAAGAAGGGAACTCGAGGTTTTTTGGATTAACGAGCAAGAAAAATACCGTAAAAATAATGCTCAAATAAACACAAGTATGTTTGCATATGAATCTTGATCACTCATCAGAACATCAGTATCAAATCTCAATAGTTGTGCACATGCGCAACAAGAATTCACGACTTTTTCTGACTAAATTAAGAGAGTCATGCCCCAGAATTGGCTATAAGAAGGTCGGAAGACCTTCATTTTCACTGTTTTGAGTGCTGTGAAGGAGCTCTGGGGTGAAAAGGGGTGAAAGCTTCAGCTGACGATTATGGTCAATCTGGGCAACGATTTTCCTTTCCGCGAGATCCAGGTAAGAGCTAGAACCTCTTGCTATCATTTAATTATATTTTTGTTACTTTTTGTTGGTTCAAAATGGAAAATTTGTGAGGCCCTAAAAAATGTTTGTGCCTAACGCGGGCCAGTAGCATTAGATTCGCGTTAAGTGCACATTCGGTGAAGGGATGCCACATTAGCATGCTCTGTTTCACACTAAGACCAGTGTTAGGCACACCTCATTTTTTAGCAACTCATTTCCCATTGTTTTGAAGTGTTCCAGGAAGTTTTTAATTGGTTGAAAATGTTTCATTTGTAGGTATTCAGATGTTAATCATGAGTATCTGGCGAGAGAGAGAACATGAACAGGAAGAACAAGAGATGATGATAGATGCTACAAGCTTGATGGCTCTCTGTAGATGCGGATTGCTAAAATATTCCTGCTTAAAATTGATGAGGGTTCAAGAGGACCTCCTAAGGTGGCTAATCTAGCAATGGGGTGAATGGCACCATGTCTTTCGAATTGGGGGCAATGAGATCTCAATCGAAAAGGATGATGTGTAATTTTTGACCGGCCTATCATGTCATGGGCTGAGGCCCAACTTGACGGGGTCTAGAACTGACCTACATTCCACTGCTGATCTGATTCTTGAGCATTGCATACGTGACACTTAGGCTGTGAGAAACCAGGTACCGATCGCATGGGTGACTTTGAGACCATTGAGGTCTATATTGTGGATGATTTTTTGCTTTGTAGGTGCTAAGAGTCAGCATGTGGCCACCAAGGCACAGATACTCCTAGCCTTGAACTATATGCAGCCTCAGGTTTTTGACTGGTGTGATGGAGTTTTTTGTCGGGTCGGAGTAGAGCTTACCGCATGTAAGACCTGTACCCAGAGAGAGTTTGGGTATGGTACACTGATTGTCTCTTTATTACTGGAGTGGGTACCATTGATGAGGCCCAGGATTGTTACAGCGCCTTTGGGCCCATGCGAGTTGAGGTAGGCTCGGTGGGTAGCCTTGCTTCCACGGACTGGAGAGGGTCCCGTCTGCCACTATTTGGATGATGGATTTTTTGCTTTACTAAACTCCCAGATTATTATGATTGAGGATTATCCCTATGTAGGGATAAACTTCACAGGTGATCCGGAGTTAGCACTGCCCCCTTGTACCCTGTGGGGACTCGATGGTAAGAAGGAAATGATTAGTGTATTTTCAAAGAAGTATTTTTTTTTTTGTCTTTTGAATGTTTATACAATTTCTTTTTTTGTTGAAATAGGGTGAAAATTTATGTTTTGACATGAAGCATTTGTTTGCTTGAAACATATGTGGCACCTGTCCAGCCAGTTGGGGCCCCTCTCTATGCACGGCAAGGACTACAGCTACCCGGGGTTGGCACACTAGCAGAGGATGTGGAAGCCGCTGAGGATGATGATGCCCAGGTTTTACATGAACTCTCCAGAAACCTGTAGGGTTTGAGTATGGGCATACCACCCCTTCCTATGTGGGAGGTTCCAGTTCGTTTGCAATGGCATACCACAGGTGTGCTAGAGAGATACCTAGTGCCTCTGAGGAGGATAGCTAGAGCAGTTGTATGTTACCATGATCATTAGGCCTAGTTATTGGAGTGGATGTATTAGTGTCAGAGTGTGGCTTAGTATAGCCAAATTTTTGTAAAACACCCAAGTTTTTGGAAGATATTTTGATGTAACTATTGTACTGGACATGACATATATATACATACATACTTTTTGGTGATTTTGTGTTTTTTAATTTTTTATGTATTTTTAATGGGATAAAAATATATATACTCATGAGTAAATATTTTATAGTAAATGTGACAAATGCCAATCTAACACATAGTTTTCCAAAGAATCAGCTAATGCATTAAATTCTCTAGGAACGTGCTCAAATGTAATTGTTTGAAATTGACATTCTAAATGTCACACCCTTAAAAAATAACGTAACAAGACTGGGTGACAGACACGGTAATGATTGTTTAACTACATAATGACGAGTTTGGAATCTAACCTGACCACTAAATTGGAGATGTCACGAGATGCCGCTTCTGTGAGGAGTTGAATCACTGACATGTACTTGGAAAATTTATTGGTGGCACTACCCAGGAAGATTCCCCCAAAACCAAGACGGTCTGACTCAAGAGTGTAGAGAACCCAAGCAGCTGAAGCAATGTGTCTGGTGTGACAACTAGCACCGTCTGCATATCTGACGTATGATAAGGAGAGTGATGGCATCTGTGTGAAATAAAAATATTATACATGAGAAAAAACACCTCAAAAGCTAGAAAATATCTAGAAACATCAAAACAATAGGAAAAACTTATATACATAAAATTACAAAGCATATGCCTAATGCAAAACTAGGAAAAATACTTCTTTGGATAGAGCTTGCTGTAGGGCTCTGCGAGTGGAATTCCATTACAGTCCTGATGTTTGTAAGCCCCTTTTGAGAGGGCTTTAGTGATGATTTAAGGACCAAGCCATAATGGTTGGAGTGTTCCTGCCCCCAAGAGGTCATGTTTCTGATCATAGAGTAGAATAATATTTCCCTCTTGGAAAGAAAAAGACTTGACAGATTTGTCATATTGGGCTTTGACTTGGCACTGGTGAGCTTCGAGTGCTAGTGTAGCATCTCGACAAGTTTCATCCAAATGATTGACTAAGAGAAAACACTCTTCTGTGGCGGTGGTGCAAAGCAGGAGTTCAACGGCGAGTTTGAGTGATGGCATTTTGCACTCGATTGGAAGTACTGCCTGCAGGCCTAATGCAAGTTGGAATGGCATGAAGCTTGTGGCAGTCTTGACTGACGTTCGTTATGCCCATAACATAGAATACAACTTCTGATGCCATCTGGTTTTATTATTTTCGACCAATCGACGAATCATGGTTTTGAGGACGCCATTTACGGCTTCAACTTGACCATTAGCTTGAGGATAATAAGACAAAGATTGATCTTGACAAAAACCTAGCATGGATGTTAATTCGGTCATCATATGATTCTGAAAGTGGGATCCATGATCTGTGACAATCGATATGGGTACGCCGAACTGACAGATTACTTGATTGAACAGGAAGGGACAGTGGTTTCACCATTGGCCTTGAAAGTGGTAATGGCTTCCGCCCATTTCGTCAAGTAGTCAACCACAACCACAATGTAATTGTGTCCATTTTCCAAAGTGGGATTGAAAGTGACAAATTCAATTCCCCATTTAGTGAAAGGACCAATGGAGATAACCAGATGAAGGAGGGCAGGATGAGCGTGAATTTTCTTTGTGAAAATTTGACATGGATGGCACTTCTGGACCACTGCAATGCAGTCTTTAAACAAAGTGGGCCAATAGTAACCTGCGCGCAAGATTTTTTGGGTAGTAGCTATGCCCGAAAGATCACCACTGCATGCCCCTATGTGGTATTCATTCAAAATGCATTCCGCTTCATTGAAATTGAGACAACTTTGAAGAATAGTATCAACACCACGACGATATAGTGTATCGTTTAGCACGAGGTAGTGCTTTGCCTGGTGGTGGATATGACGATGGTTGTCAGATGTGAGAGTTAGGTAGAAGTGTTGGGTTTGTAGGTAGACCAAAATTTCTCCATACCATGAGTCCGAAGAATCGACCAAGTATACAGATTCATCAGGAAATGGATCATGAGCTACTTCTCCTAGGTTGATTCTGGGAAGGTCCGATAATAATTCGGTTAAGACAAGGGATTACTTTTCTTTGGCAGCTGTGAAGACCAAATAAATTTTTTGGAGGATTGTGATCCATTTGGAATATTTTCCTCCAATAATTTGTTTAGACATGATATGTTGCATAGGGTTCTCCAAAGCAATAACTATATTTTTTCGTAGCAATATATAGTGTCGGAGTTGGGTGACGGTCAAAACTACCACCAGAGAAAGTTTCTCCACATGTGAATAACATAATTCCGGTCCAATTAGACCTTTGGAAAAATAGTATATCACATGTTCACTGTCGTGACTTTGAAATTGAACCAGAACCATTCCAAGTTAGGATGGTGAGGTTGCCAGGTAGAGGAGAAAGTCGCATGAGTAGTTAGGGGCACTAAGGAGTGGGGCTGAAACAAGTGCATGTTTTAAAGCATCAAATGACCATTGAGCTTGGGCATCCCACAAGTATAGTGTTCCTTTCTTCAATAATTTCATAAATACTTTCATCATCTTGGTGTAGTTAATGATGAATCGACGTAAAAAGTTTTCCTTCCCTTGCAAACGTTGGAGTTGAAGGATGGATTGTGGCACCGGCAATTCAAAAATCGCCTTAACCTTATCAGGATCAACCATAATCCTGTGCTTGGAGACAATGAAACCTAACAGACATCCGGAGTTGACCATAAATACGCACTTATGAGGATTCAAACATATATTGTAGAATCTACACCTAGCAAAAATTTCTTTCAAATGAGTGAGGTGATCAGGCTGTTTCTTGGAATGGGCCAGAAGGTCATCCAAGTAAGCCTGTACAATACGTCAAATGTCATGAAAATCGTAGTCCATAGCCCGCTAAAAATTTGCTCTAGCATTCTTCAGACCGAATGGGAGTTTACGGTATGCAAATGTGCCCCAAGGACAGATGAAGGAAGTTTTATGCTGGTCGTCTTTTTTAATTGCAATCGGGTTATAGCCCGAGAATCCATCCATGAAGGAAAAATATTCACATCTAGCACAATCATCGAGAATCTAATCTATCAATCATGTAGGATAATTTTCTTTGGGAAAAGCGTCGTTCAGATCGTGATAGTCAACACAAAATTGAATGGTGCCTTGTTTTTTATCGACGGGTACCGGATTGGAAACCCATTCCATCAAAGGAATGGGATAGATGAAACCAACGTTTAAAAGTTTTTCTACATAAATTTTGATGGCGGCTGCTTTGTGTGAGTAGACAGGTCTGAGTTGCTACCGAATTGGTTTGTCATTGTCATAGATTTTGATTTCATGCTCGACGATAGATGGGTCTATGATGGGAATTTTGTCATAACACCAAGCAAACACATCATGGAATTCCTTGAAAAGGGATGTGAAGCATGCAATTTCCTCAGGATTGCAATCAGCTCCAATCTGAATATTTTCCACGATACCCATTTTGACCGAGATATCAATGAGCATTTTTTTAGAAATATTACCCATGTTCCCTTCTGAATCAATAGTTTGAACAGTCGTGTAAGCAGAGGGAACCATCTCAATTGGGTCAAAGGATGGGATTTCAGATTTTATCACGTCCGATTCAATCGTCGAAGCGCGATGGTGAAACTCTCCCCAAGGTCATTCTTCTAGAGACATGATCTCTCAAATAGCTTCATCTGTAGACAAGACTTCATTGAGGAGATCCTTAGAGAGAACTATGATGGTAGGGAGGTTTGTACCTTTGGTTGAAACCATAGAAGTGGAGGGTTCAGATGTGATTTGGATGGCTTTGTAAGCCAACTCGGTCGGTGAGAGTGGCATCTGATCTCCATAGGAATCAATGTCTGAAGGTGCCAGGATGATCCATGGGTCGATAGAGCCATCCAAAGCGGTGGATATCATTGCAACCGTGTTTGGGATCTGTGGCAGCGGGAGAGGAAAACAACTCAGTATGGAAGATGCCTTTAGAAGACTAGTACCGATACTAATGTAAGAGTCAAGAAAGCCTCCTATTAGGGGTACAGTGTCACTTGGTAATGTGTTATAATTAGGGGTGCAGAAGGATAACTGATCCACTGTGACTATTTTCCCATCCAATGGAAATATGATGAGTCAGAAGACTGAAGAAACAATGGCGGTCATGGCATAAGACCAACTATGACCAAGCAATAGATTATAGTCGAGATGGCGTTCTATGACTTCAACATCCACGTTTACCATTTTCCCACACAGAGTGATGGGAAAGCTAAAAAGGTATCCTTTTGGGAGGAACATGTGACCATTGAAAGATTTGAGGGAATTCAACAGTGGTGTTAAGGTAGGAGAACCTAAATTGAGCCAGTAGGCTCGTGACATAACGTAGGTCGAAGCACCTTCTTCTACGATAGTGTGATGGATTGGTCTCCCTTTCAACACAACCTGCACCTAGAATGCAAGTTGGTGTGAGAGGCGAGGCTTAGATTTTTCGATATCAAAGATAGCTAGCATGGAATCCTGGGGGTCTATTCCACCAATGGCCGAAAGCAAGACTTTCCTTTGTGCTGGATAGGTTTGTAATACTTTGAGAGTAGACATAGCTGAGAGTGCCTGTGCCAAATCCTCTACAATATTGTAGCTTTTGGCTGGACATGCATAGGTGTTATGAGTCATTTGTTTAAGTGTCCCTTCGGGGGACGAATCATGGGGTTAGCAGTAGGCCGTTCGATATGCAAATCATTGGGCAGAAGTGGATTTGAACTAGTACTAGGTTCTTGAGCATCTATGGTAGGATTTCCATAAAGCTTGGCTCGTGTTTGAAGTTCAACACTCTCAATGCCATAAATGGTGGATGTTCCTTCACCGAAAGGATGTGAACCACCATTGCCCTGTTGGTGGGGTTGTGGCGGATTGTCAACCATGTCTTGATGTTGCTATTGTTGATTAGGGAAAGGATTATGAAGAATGGCAGGTGTTCACCCAAAATCCTTGTTTGTAATAAAATCAGTGCATTCCTATAGCCAAGGAAATTTGTATGTCAAGTGGTCCTCTGCATAGATCTTGCAAGGAAATTTCATGGGTTTATCCTTCCCTTTGTCACTTTTGGTAGTGTTTTTCTGATTAGGGTTATTCTGATTTTCCAATTGCTCTTCCAAAGAAGATGTATTTTTCTTGTTCTTCTTATTTTTCCCACTTCGTTTTTGTAAAGTTTGCACATAATTTACCTTAGCGGCATGAAGAGTAGTCGTTTGGTGAGGGGAAGTGGTAGCCAAAGATGGCTAGGAGGCTTGCCCTCGAGACTATTTTGTGGCTACACTAGAGATTGCGCCAATGAGACCGTCGGCATGAGCTCTGGTTTTTTTAGTATTCGGAGGATTTGGGTTACCAGGGGCATTGGGAAGCAAATCATATAGCATGCCAGATTGTGAATAAATTAAATCCAAATTTTGGGCACAATGAATGCATTGATCTTCTGTAACCGCACTAGAAAGGCCAATATCTTTAGAGATGTGGGGTAAGAGAGACTTACAAAACCAATTGGCTAAGAGATGATTCGAGATTGGCACTTTGACTAGCCTCCTCCTACGTCTCCATTCATGAATGTGATCGAAGATGTGGGTGGCAATGTCTTGGTGTAGCGAGGTTAACAGTTCTGTTCTGGTTTCAAATTTGATTGGTAATTGGAATTTCTTTAGAAACTCCATCGCTAAAGTGCCGAAAGTGTTGATGGCAGCGCGTGGTAATTCAATATACCACTTGGTAGCATTGCCTATAAGGGTGCAGGGAAACAGTCGAAGCCGAACACTATCATCCACCATGGAATTGGATATAGACCATAGATGAAAGGTAGTGATGTGTGCGACTGGGTTGTCCCCTTGTTTCCCGTCGAACTTTGGGATGTCAGAAGGAATCTTATGCAGTACTGGAGGCCAGAGCGGGTTGTTATTGATGGGATCATTAGTCAGTTTATGGATGTCAAGGATGTCTAGAGCTGCCAAAAATGGAAATTGTGGATTTCTCCCCGAATTTAACCAAGGAAGTATGGGCTAACTACTTAGACCATAGGGTCCACCCATCAATGTGTTACCAGGAGGATAAGTAGGACTTTGATAAAAAATTCCTATAGGTGGAGGGTTAGGGACATATGGTTGTTGTCCATAGGGCATATTGTATTGGGGCGAATGGTTCATTGCCCCCAGTATAAAAGTGCCCTCCCATTCCAGATGGAGGTTGGGGTGGGTTAGTCCATATGGATGCAATAGAGTTTCCCAGAGGCATGCTACTACTTGCATAGTTCAGCAACGACATAGACCCTAAACCTATATTTGAACCACTTAAGTGAATAGTATTGAAAATAGGTTGTCTCGTTTGTCCTAAGGATTACAGGGGAAGTGAAATGTTCCATGCTACCTACGTGCTAGTGACACTACCCCGTGGTATAGTGGCCAAGGGGTTTGAACTAAGTAAAGGGTTCCAACCGAAAGGGTTGCTAAAAGGAACCAAAGTAGTCACACTCATGGGAGGAGCAACTGTGGGTCCCAACGTGGTCGCGGTAGGAGTAGATCCTGAAGGATTTGGCGAGCTACTGACAGTTGTGATGACTGTAGGGTTCGGATTAGGTATATGTTGACTACTGGGGTTACCTAGTGATGGCATAGAACTGACAACCAGTGGGGAGGATGGTGGCGAACCTGGGATGGTTTCCATTGGCATCGACCCTATGGATGCCGGTGGTGAAACAGATGTTTGTGCGGCTGAAGACATATCTTGGCGTGGTGGAACTTGAACTATCACATGCCCCAATGAATCAGTGAGTGGAGGATTGTAATGAGGTACAACCCCTTCTGTGAAAGGGTCCTCCGGAAATTCCATATGATATGAGGCTATGTGTAAATCAGTGTTTGTCAGTGGAGACTACTCTTCTGTAGAAGGCACGGGTTCACCAAGGTTGAGTTGTTCCTCTGAGGTAGAGGAGGTATCCCTTGCTATCATCGAGACAGACGGCATGGGTCGGACTACGCCACGGTGACCTATTTATTTTTAACAACTTTTAATAAATTGTGATGTATTATAAAGTCTCAATGACAGTAACAACACACCTAAAAAATAAAAAAGGACTCTCTAAAATCAATCAAAAAGCAACCGGAATAGGGTGCCCTGTCTAAGTACTACTGTTTACTGGTGATGAAATCCAGTATCACAATAGTATACAAAGAGGGTTGGTCGAAAGTACAATTACGGTCACTCTAGAGCTTCGCCTAAACCTCAGATGATAGGTGTAAGCATTGTCGTGAAGACGAGTACCCTTCTAAATACCGAAGACAGAGTGGGTCTATCTATTTCAAGTACCAGGATAGCCCATCCCAGTCACCTTTTGTAAGTCCCTAAAAAGTATGGCCACTAAAATCACAAACATCATCAGGGGGGTCCACGGTCAAGGACATCATGCTATATGGGCAGAATACCTAGATCCTCGATCTAGTTTCGACATCCCCGAAGGGAACCCAAATATATAACACACCTGGTGAATGTAGTTGAAGGTGGGCTACCGTCTTCTGTAGCCAAGTGTTGTCTCGCGTTGAGCTCCGGTAAAGGAACAGTACCGATAATATGAGTGGAGTAGGATTTCGCTCGTTAATGACTCTAGTTTCAAGTTTTGAGATCCTGTGTGATTTTCTCACTTTTCCTAACCCAAGATCCAGCCTAAACTATTGTTGGTGTGAGCTAAAAAAGAGTAATGTGATTGATTTTATTATCACTTGATTCTTAGTGTACTTCATTATTAGTCTTGTGGAGGGGGAGTGGACGTATGAAACTTAATGAGACTCTGACTCAAGAAACCATGAAAAATATGCTCTAAATATTCAATTCGATGAAGAGTATTTCTACAAGGAGAGGTTTCTTTTCAACATCCATGCACTAACATTCAAATAGCAAAGTTCAACTTTAAAGATTCAGACTTCTATATACCTCTTATTAACATTCTATAAACTGAAATTTTCAGAATTAACTCATCTAGATGTAGAAAAACTAAAAAAAAAAAAATTATTCTCTAAAAATTAAATGATTTTGACACTAAATTTTCAAAAAAGAGCAAAGAAATAGAAATTCCAGCTTAGTAAACAAGCACAGGGATTCATTCAAGGAGAGATACTGATGGCCAAAAAACTCTACAACCAAAACATAATCACAGTAGTGAATAGAAAATTTTGGCTGAGTAATGCACTATCTCTGAGTAAAGACAATGTTAATCCAGAGACTAACACACTTTATTTAAGCAAAGGTAGTGTTATAACACACTGCAAAACCCACAGAGGTAGCATTAGCCAGGGTAAAGTTCTTCAGATGGTCAAACTTTAACAAGATTAAACTCTGCGAGCTTTTGAAATGTCTACTAGGCATAAATACTAGTCAGAAGGGTCTGTGAATAAAGGAAAGAAGAAAGGAGGAAAGAAACAGTCTAGAAAGTCACCAATTCTACTGTAGGCTAAAATGCATGGGTTGTTGGTTATCATATATCCCTCTCAGGGCTTTCCAGTGCCCGAGGCAGATAGTAAGATTAGTTGTCTAGTTCACAAAGATGGCATATACATGTTAATGTTAACTTAAAACAACTTGATAGAATAAGATAGAATATTACCTCTTTAATGATCTTGGAGTCCCTTGGAGAGCACTAGGCAACGAAGTAGAGGTTCTCCTTCACTAGCTCCAAATCTTGGCCCTGCAATCAATTAAAGCACTCGTGTAATTTCTAACATAACATACATTTCCTATCAATTAAGTCAATATATAATAAACATTTAAACTATGCACATCTAAGCCATTCATCTCATGGTATATAAGTTATTAAATAATAATGACAATATGAACGCATAGAATGGAAAAAATAGATACAGTTCTATTGATTTATAAAAATGAGGATTAAACCTTCGGTTGTACCAAGCCTTCCTCAGCCTTCCAATCTCTCTATCTCTCAAAATGGTGATGTCTTGATCAACAAGTTCTCAATGAACCTCTTTCACCTTTGACCTTCACACTACAACAATGATCTCTACTTCACAAGTATTCAAAAACTTGACAATCCTTCGACCTTGAACCAAGAGCCTTCAACTCCATTTTATAGGAGATGGAGAGAACAATCATTGCCCTCCTCTTTCCACCAGTTCTGAATAGAAAAAACTAATATTTTTCCCCAACCTCCATGCTTTTTCCTTCTTTGAGAGTTCAGTTGTTTATGGAAAGGCCCAATAAGAGATTAGTGCTTTGCAGTTTCCTTTTTGTACTGACTCTCTTGTGAGAAAAAGTTGGAGATTCAAATCATTCTCCGTGGGTTTTTACCGTTTCAAACTTAAAACAAGGGTAATGATGCCCTCTAGTGTAAACAGAGTGTTTTCGTAGCCACTAACACGGCCTATTCACTGATTAGGTGCGTTATAACACTCTTGTGTTGTTATAGTGAGGCGTTACCTTGGCAGAAATAGGTTTAATTTAGGTCTTTGTATTCCTTCCATATTTATCTTCTCCTCTGAGCTGATAAGGAGGTATTTTGACCTGTAACAACTGCGCAATCCATGCTAAAGAAGACCCCTGAATGAATTCAAATTTGACTTGCCTTGACTGTGCAATCCTCATTGGCATCTCCAATGTGTGTCAGGTGCATTGAATGCATCACTATAGTCACAACAGATAGTCCATCTCACCCTTTCACCTATCTCTCCACTGGGTCTCCACTCAAACTGACATGCAAGTATTTAACTGCTGTATTTTTTCAGTTGCAAGTGAGTTTCTATTTGTGAATTAATTAAATAATTAATTCACTAAACTCTCACTAGTATATCTTCAGTTAGAACTAGATACAACTGGCACAACTGAGTTTAACTCACTTAATTGAGTTAAACTAAATAATAGCTCACATAACTACTCTTCTAACTCTGTCAAAACTTGCCACTATTATTTATAAATGAGTCCTCCATGCATGAGTCACCAACCACACTAGGAATTTCATAATTCCTTCAGCTCACTAATTTTCCAAATCTGTTCATTGAAATAAAATGTTCCAAGAGAAATAAGTTGTTACATAGTAATTTGTCACCGTCCCTGCAATTCCCCATCCTGCACATTGGAGGGCCTTTTCTGTGACCTTTGAGTAGTGACATAACCTAAAACCACTTTCATGGCATCCCCCTTGACAAGGAAAATCATTCCTCTGAAGAAATTTTTTCTTGAAAAAACCATAAAAACTGATCTTTTGGTCTTGGCGTGACTAGCCAGTTCAACCCTTGCGCCAATGGGGAAAATCCACCAAAGAGGGCATTCCAACCAGCACTTTGTCCTAGTGACTTGCTCATACCAAGCTTAATAAGGATTTTTTAAAAAAAATAAATGGCAAAATCTTGATTCCAAAAAAATCCTGAACGAGTCTCTAAAATGAGTTGGGAAGTTTGGCTCTGGATCTCCATGTATGGGAGGTGGTTTTCCACCTATCATGGAAGCTTCCTTGAGGATAGGGCCAATCCCATGATT
Organism: Pinus albicaulis; assembly: GCA_034641835.2. Taxonomy (NCBI): domain Eukaryota; kingdom Viridiplantae; phylum Streptophyta; class Pinopsida; order Pinales; family Pinaceae; genus Pinus; species Pinus albicaulis. The sequence continues at coordinate 1,288,216,420 of CM076582.1, forward strand.
GTAGGGATCCCAACTCCCCTTCCACCATCTATATAAGCATGCCATTTTCCCTTAGCGAGCTAGTAGTGCTAATATTACTAGAGAGAAGCAAGAGCTGAATCTATAGCAAGGAGACTATCACCAGACAGCCTTTGAGAGCCAAGCTGAAGAGAGAGAGCTTTGTCCCATTTCCGATGAGCTTCATTGAGACGTGCTTTGCTGTCAGCCCCATCGAAGGAAGATCCAGTGCTAGAGCTTTGGGTTGTATCTTTCCTTTTTTATTATTAATGATAAGTGACTTTGATTATGGTTTCATTCATGTGTTTTTGTCTTTGATGCAATGAATTACATCCTCTCTAACTAATGTATGGTTACAAGATTTAGATTTTATGCTATGTATAATTGTGTTTCTTCACATGTGTGCAGGTGTTCAGATGTGTTAATTGGAAGGATCGCAATCTGCCAAAGCAGAGGATGGGAAGCGTCATCCTTTCTTCGATGACCATTGCATAGGATCTGAGGTAGGAAACTTGTTATGTTTTGTCGTTTTGTAACTAGATACCTACATCACTGCATGACTGATTTTTGCTAGACCTGGTCTGGGCTAGTAGGGATTGCCTCTATCCGCAGAGGGGATTTACGTCTCCAACAAATTGGAGACTCCACTAGGGACTCAGTTGGAGTTAGTCTTTCCTCTTTTGGTTGATTTTGTCTTTTGATTGATTTATTTTCTCTTCTGGTTCACCCTCCTTGGTCTTAGACCCCTATTTAGCCCCAGAGGATCAGATCTGACCTCTTCTTTTCTGGAATTTTCATCTTTTCATGGTTGGATTTATTAGCACGGTTTCCACCCACACAGTCGCGCCCATTGGTGCACATTTCCAGTTCATCACCAGCGCCATCCCCTATTTGGCACCGATTACAGCCAAACAGTCACGCCATTTCTTTTAGGTGCTAGGTTTTTCCCTTGTTCAAGAGTTTTTTGGCCAATACTTTTGCTTCTGGTTTTTTTTTATATTTTTCTTGAAGTGGTGAGTCTAGTCTTGGTTGGGAGAAATTTTTTTTTTTTCATTTTCAGGCATTGGCACTAGTTTCACCCACAAAGTTGTGCCAATTTCAGGGTGTGTGAAAATTGAGATTTTTTCCCTAAATCCTTCACTACTGTGTCTTTCCCTTCCAGTATTTTCTCTGTATGAGCATAGATTACATTGCTCATTGCTTAGCTAAAATGTCTTCTTTCCATGATTTCTTGGTGTAAAAGGGAATGAATGCCTTGTTTTGAGCTCATGCTTTGGAAGTACTTTTGTGCTTGACCTCATATGTCTTGTAGCCTTTTGAGGAATTTCGTTACAAAGTTTTTAAAACAACGATTGCATTCTTAGTGTTTGTTTGCATCCCTTTTGCATTCATCCTTCATCAAGAAGATTTGCATTCATTTAGTTTTCGTCTCATAGTTTTCTTTCCGTTAAAATAAATTAGATCACATTGCATTGAAAAGTATTTTTTGAGATCCATCATTGAACTTAGGTTACATTGTTTAATGATTGAAAATTAAAAATTGCATTGAGTGAATTCTCTTTCATTAAAAGCATGAATTAAGTAGATTCTCATTTCATCAAAAAATGCATTGAGTTCATTCTTATCATTTGAAAAGAAAAAGGAAATTGTGCATAGATTACAATTTCCTAGTTTTCAAAAAAGAGGATTTTGCATAGATTACATTGCATTGTTCGCATCGTTGAATGTTTGAGATTACTTTTGGATAGTGAAAGTCATCTAGTTTGAAAATTTTTTGTTTGTAGTGTTGTTGCTTGTTGCATCATTGTTTGAAGCTCTTCCCTTAACTAGATAGCATTCATCGAATTGAAAGGTTTCTTTCGTCATATAGCTGCATATAGGATATTGTTAAACGACATGTGGTAGGGCCTTGAAACCGAGACATAATTTAAGATCAACCATAAAATTTATTGGATTAACCTAAGGAAGAATTGAAACCTAATGAAACACTTTTAGTGGTCTAGGCTAGTGACGTGTTTCAGCGTCATTAAACCTAGTAGTTGTCGTTCACCATCTGGCTTTAGATAGCGCTAGTATGGATTTGTTCTCCCCGTACCTTCGCGTATATAAAGGGATACCCCATTAGGTTGTTATCCTTTATCTGTAGGAAGATGATTCTGCCGCCATGTAACCATGATACACCGAACACAACATTCGGGGAGACTACCTGCATGTATGGAAAGTCCTTCATCATTTCTCTTTCATTTGATTACTAAGGTGTATATTGTAGTTCACGGAGACTTGGTACACCTCTTACCTAGATTATGAGAGCAGTCAGTTTTATCTTTACTGACTCCCTAAATTTGAAAAGATCCTAAAGCGCTTGTCCTTTCACGGCTGTTTCCAAACTAAAAGAGATAGATTCATATTTTACTCGTTTCTTGACTCTTAAAATATGAAACATCAGAGTCTGGTTTCAATGTTTTAAAATTAACTACCCTCGAAATATTCATGTTTAGTTTCCTTAGGGTGTTGTTTTGAGTTGTCTCCAATGAAAACTTTCCCAAATTTCACCAACCAAGGAATCCCCTCCAATGGGAATCCAGGTCATTTTCCTCCTTTTGCAAATGTTGGTGCTCCTTATATGGAAACATTGTCCCTTCCTGGGTTAACTGTTGGGTTTCCTGTTTGGTTTTTTTCAACCTCTATGGTCCTGAATGTCCTGTCTACTGTTCAATCAGTTCCTCCACCTTAACAACATCATGTTGATTCCAAGGTGGACCTCTCCCCTTCTTCGCCTATTTCTACGTCCTCGTCTTCTACTTCGCTAGGTGAAAGTCTGGATTCGAGTAACTAGGTGGCTAAGAAGAAGAAGGAGAAGACAAAGAAGAAGAAGTTAGATAAAGGAGAAGCTAGCTCTATGGCTATTACACCTGAGAAACCATCCATTGATAAACCTTCCAACCCTCTGTGGAAAGTCAAGTTCCCTTGCATGTTGTGCTAGGGAAACCATCTTCTTCAAGATTTCCCTGGCATTCCCAAGGTGATCGAATTATGGTCCAGCAGTCGTCCTCCATTGCCTTTGGCTTCCGAGTGTTAGTATGGATTCTTTGTCGAAGTGTACGAAAAAGACCCACTTTAGCTACGCATAACTAATAGCCCTAACAACAATAATGGCTGCAAAACATCTTCAGATCTACAATTAGTAGTTAGAGTACAGCAACAAACAGATCTATAAATGGAAAGACATTAAGCAGTAAAGTAAATAGTTTGCTCCATGCATCCAATAGACAAGACAAGAACACGATTTTTTGAATGAATTTTTATATTACAGGGCACCTGGGAGGAAACAAGAAGGTGTATCCAGATCTCCTCAATGGGATGGGTTCTTTGTAGTCCTCAGCACTTCAGATCTAAGCTTTCTCTCTCTTGTAGATGTAGAAAACCCAATGTAGAAGGTAGAGCTCAATGGGAGCAAAAAATGGCAGAAAATGAGACCAAGTGTATAGATCCAGAGTGATCTAGTATGCAACAAAAGGTGAAGAATGAAGGGGAAAACCCTCCTATTTATAACAAAATATTGGGTCATTCTAGATCTTGGTGCATGATTAAAATAATGTTAACCAAATCTGGATCCACCTCTATGGAATATTTTATTATTATTTGTTGGAGGGAAAGGGTGTTTGACTTGGGTCAAATCCCTTGATTAGTGAAAAATAAATAAATAAATGATTTATTTATCTTTTTAAGGAAGTGGTTGGGATATAAGCAAATAAATAATGATTTAGTTGATTAATGGTGGTTGATTTGGTCATATTTAACAAGGAATATTATTTAAATAATTATTCCTAGAAAATAATAAGATAACTATGGGTTTATCTCATTAATTTCTTTGTTTTTGGGTTAAATATGACTGGGAATAATAATTAAATTATGGTTTAATTAATTATTCCTTTTGGGGTTTCCTAATTAACATAGTGAAAGCAGTTTTACTTGGGGTAAAACTGGTCTTACATGGTGTACTTGGGTCCATCTAATGATGAAGAGTTAGATGACCAAAAAATGGTGTAACACCGAGAGTTAGGTTGGGGGTACATCTTTAGCTAGTGTTGGTAAAGCTCCTAAGAAGTAGGGTAAGCTTGCCAATCCATTTAAGTTGTGTGAAGGGCACCATGCCATTCACCTTTGTCTATATATGGATGAAGCCAAGAGATTTTTGGATAACTCGACTATTTCTGCACCGTGCTTTCTAGCTGGTTAAAAACAACTTACTTTGAGTCCTTCACCAGTTGATTCAACAATCAGTCAAGAGTCACCCTTGGTTGATCTTGCTCCCCTGGAAATTCCAAATCATGAATCCACTCCTGACCAGCCATTAGTCATGGGATTGGTTGAGCTGGCCCCGTCTGCGGTGTACCAGGTCTTTTCAGTTGAGAGTGGCTCTCACATCCCTCATGTTCTTCTTATTTATTTAGATTCATTGGACTTGGAGAAAGATTCTCTTGTCCCTATACCTCAAGAAGCTGCTGCTCCGCCTCCCATGATGGAGGTCCTGGAGGACACCCTTCATCTCCTGTAACAACAGGGGAAGACCATATCAGTTCGATGGTATCCCCTCCTATTAGTTTGGTCACTTCCTTCGATTAGAGTCGATTCGCAAGCTGTCGCCTTCCTTCTTATGTGCCCTTTGAGATAACAGTACAGACCTTTGATCTATTCATACCCAACACTATAATAGATGAAGGCGTGTCTATCAATATTTTATCTTCAACTACTTGGCAAGATTTTGGTTCACCACTGCTTGTGCCCATTACATAGAATCTATTGGCATTTAACAGGAGAACTAGCCAATCGTTAGGGATCCTTCCGAAGTTTCCTATTACTTTGGGAGGGAAAATTGTCCATATGAACGTGACACTTGTTCCTGGCCCCTTGGACTTTAATTTACTCTTGGGCCACGATTATACTTATGCCATGGGAGTTCTTGTCTCCTCCCTCTTTCGTGCAATGTGTTTTCCGCACCAAGGTTGGATCGTGACCATCGATCAGCTTCCATTCTTTGGTCCTACTATGGCAGCTAGCCCACCATCATCCTTGCCAGATTTTTATCTACCGATTCTATCATCCCTGCCGCATGTTAATTATGTGGCCACCTATCATGTGCCCATATTCAGTGATAGTGCCATTGTACATTGTGTGTTGGGGGCATTGGGTCCAAACTTCCAAGAAGTTTTCCTTCCATCGTATAGGCAACTCTTGGAAGCTATGACTTCTTATTCATTATGATGAGGTTTTCGAAGCACGGTTTCTTTTCTTGTGTCAAGCTCCTTAAAAAATGAAACAAGGTCCTCGGAGCAGAGTTTTTCTTCTTGTGTCAAGATCCTTAAAAAATGAAACAAGGTCATCGGAGTAGAGTTCATTTTCTTGTGTCAAGCTCCTTAAAAAATGAAACAACGTCTTCAGAGCAGAGTTCATTTTCTTGTGTCAAGCTCCTTAAAAAATGAAACAAGGTTTGTCAGAGCAGAGTTCATTTTCTTGTGTCAAGCTCATTAAAAAATGAAACAAGGTGTTCCGAGGATAGTTTGTCTTTTGTATCAACCTCGTTAAAAAATGAAACAAGGTCATCTGAGGATAGTTATTTTAATGTGTCAACCTCATTAAAACAATGAAACACTTTCCTGTCCAATTTTATTCTTTGATAAGATCTTGTAAAATCTCAGTCGAGTCTTTCCCTTGATCTCATAACTTGAACCTTCACTCCATCTTCCTTTCATATGGATTGAAGCTTGGGGGGCATGTGCCTCGAATTGAGTCACCATGTTGGGGGCATGCTTACTTTTTCAAGCATAGTTTGTTTCCGTTTCAAGCTTGTGTAAAAATGAAACTGGTTTCAAGCATAGTTTATCTTTGTTTCAAGCTTGTGTAGAAATAAAAACAACTTCAAGCAGAGTTTTCTAATTTCAAGCTTGTGTAAAAATGAAACCATTCCCATTTCACCTCTTGTGATTTCCATTTTATCATCTTGTTTTTCCAGATGAGCCTTAGTTTTCTCACTCCATCGTCACTATCTGCTTGGCCGATCATATGCCTTCACTTGGCCATTTTATCCATTCTTGAGGAACCGCTGTGATGAGTGGTCTTGTTAGCTAGCCTCTTGACCCTTATTTGTTTTGAGCAGTTCCACCATTACCAGAACTAGTTGCTACCATTTATACCACTCGTTCCTCCAGGAGGAGTCATCTTTCGGCTCTTTTTTTACTCTTGAAAACTGAATATATTTCCGAGTCACTTGTCGTTTTGATCTTGTTAAATCTGGCTATGAAACAACATCTACCCAGTATATGTTTACCCCTTTTTCAGGCTGGGAAAGATTATTTATGAAAAAGGAATACCGTAGCCTATCGCGTCTAGGAGTTTTTTTCAGACACAGTTTTCTACCTTTTTGAATCTGAGAAACTATCTACGAAAAGGGACTATTGGAGTTTACTTTTCCGTTGTCTTTTCAAACTCTTTAAACATGAAGACATTGAGTTCTTCCTTTGTCAGAATTGTTGAAACCTGATGACATCGGACTTCATCGCAATGACGTTACTCAATTTCCTCCTTCCTAGGGCTCGTTAAATGTAGTAGGTTGGATTTGTCTGAAGGACAAATTTATATTGCAAGCATATGTTATCCCCTTCAAACATGTTTTCAAAAATAATTGGGGTACTTGCCAGAAATGGTGGGGGAAAAGTGAAACCAATATCATCGCCGTGTCAACAGTATGTCACTCTTGAACATGGCACTTGTCTGCATTTGTGTTGGGTTAGGGACATCTCATCTCTTTTTCTGCTTGCCTCCATGGGTTTGGGTAATCCTTTTTGACCACTCATCTTCTCTTTTCCTTGTCATCACGACCTTAGATCTTTTCATGTCAAATACTGCTAAATCCAATGTCGTGCCGCCGATATGTTCAAGAGAAGTTGACCTCTGCAGTTCTTAACCCTCCTCTGATTGTCATCTAATCCTGATTCACGAAAATTATGTTCCTTTGTCTTGTGTCAATGATGTGGGAAACACTATGGCCCACCTTCGATCAAGGTCACTTCCTGTCGAATCAGCTCATTATCCAAGAAGCTGATCTAGATACTCCCTTCTAGTACCTTGGGGCCTACATACCTCAATGGAAGGTTCCACATTCGATGCAAGGTTTTCATCATTGGCCTTCGATCGAATGATTCTACAGGTGTTCGATGCTAGCTCACTATTCACATTCCGTGGATTGTACCTCTAGTACCTTGAGGGCCATCGTCATTATTGGTGGTTCCTCTCGCATCTATTAATGGCTTTCATCATTGGCTAGTAATAAGACAATGTTCTTACATGTTCGACTTCAACTCACATATTCACATGCTTGAACTTATACGTTGTTTGGGTCCAGATGGAGTGCAAGACCTTGGGTTTTGTCTGATGAAATCTAGGCTATGGATTTTTGTGGATTATCATGATTGGTTACATGAATCATTGATTAGATGGATGTGACTATACCTGAGTCTACTTATTGATCCTTTTTGGATGGCTGCATCCATGCCTTGGATCCTAATTATTGTATACTCTATTATGAATGGTTGTGCCCATACCACACATCATGTATTTGAGATATCAGTTGTATTTGTCTACGCAAGTTTTCCAACAGTAGTGTTTTCATTTAGGCACGTTCTCATAAAGCATTTCACCCCTCTCTCTCTCTCAGGCCTCATACTTTAGGGGGCATCTGTTACACAGTAATTTGTCATCGTCCCTGCAATTCCCCGTCTCTCACATTGGAGGGCCTGTTCTGTGACCTTTGAGAAGTGACATAACCTGAAACCACTTTCATGGCATCCCCCTTGACAAGGAAAATCATTCCTCTGAAGAAATTTTTCCTTGAAAAAACCCTAAAAACTAATCTTTTGGCCTTGGCACGACTAGCCAATTTAGCCCTCACGCCAATGGGGAAAATCCACCAAGGAGGGCACACCAACTGGCACTCTGTCCTAGTGTCCTGCTCGCACCAATATTAATAAGGATTTTTTTTAAAAGTAAATTGCGGAGGTTTGATTCCAAAAAACTCCTTAACAACTCTCTAAAATGAGTTGGGAAGTTTGGCTCTAGATCTCCGTGTATGGGAGGTGGTTTTCCACCTATCATGGAAGCTTCCTTAAGGATAGGGCCAATCCCATGATTGTAGGGATCCCAACTCCCCTTCCACCATCTATATAGCTTTCCATTTTCCCTTAGTGAGCTAGTAGTCCTAATAGTACTAGAGAGAAGCAAGAGCTGAATCTATAGCAAGGAGACTATCGCCAGACAGCCTTTGAGAGCCAAGCCAAAGAGAGAGATATTTGTCCCATTTCTGATGAGCTTCATTGAGACGTGCTCCGCTATCAGCCCCGCTGAAGGAAGATCCAGCATCAGAGCTTTGGGTTGCATCTTTCCTTTGTTATTATTAATGATAAGCAACTTTGATTATGGTTTCATTCATGTGTCCTTGTCTTTGATGCAATGAATTACATCCTCTCTGACTGATGTATTGTTACAAGATTTAGATTCTATGTTGTGTATCGTTGTGTTTCTTCGCATGTGTGTAGGTGTTCGAATGTGTTAAGTATAAGGATCATGATGTACCAAAGCAGAGGATGGGAAGCGTCATCCTTTCTTCGACAACCATTGCGTAGGATCTGAGGTAGGAAACTTGTTATGTTTTGTCATTTTGTAACTAGAGACCTACGTCACTGCATGAATTATTGTTGCTAGACCTGGTGTGGGCTAGTAGGGACCGCCTTTGTCTATAGAGGAGATTTACCTCTCCAACATAAGTTGATATTTATTGTCAGATTATTATTAAGGGCTAGTAATAATAAACATGCATCTATTTTTAGATTAGTGATCTATAAATAGACTTTACCCAAGATTCTAAAAATAGAATCTCATATATTTTTCCAACTTGATCAACCATCTATAGATAGCATCCTGCAACTTATAGAATATGCTCACCATGTCTAAAAATAGACATACACCAAGCCCCACTTAGTGAAGGTTCTTAATTTTCACTAAGCTCATCATCTTGTTGAATCTCAAAAAATTATTCCTCATAAGGTTTCATGTTTAATTAGTAACAACTTAGTAAAATATGGTTTATCAAGTTATTTCATGTAGTGAAATCAATTTTACTATGGTAAAATTGGTCTTCCATGGTGTATTTCAATCCACTTAGTTAGATAATCCTAAGTGATCATTTTTTGGTGATAAAAATTTCCCCCCAACGTACGAGCATTAGGATAAAATTGTATGACTGAAATACATTGTAAGAACAAAATCACTAGACACTGAAGGGGAGTTGGAGAGAGACAGAAATAACTTAATCAAGATGAGGAAGGAATTGAGGGGGAAAGACGTACTAACTAATATAAGTATCCTTTTTTTTAAGTATAGTACCTCAATGAGTTGTGGGAGGCATACCCATACCCACCAAGATAATTATGTATAAATAATAATTATGAGCCCTCCAATGTGGCACTAAGCTAAAAAATATCTAATACATGATACATGGCATGCTCACATTAATGGGCCAGAAAATAATACAAGGGATTCCATATACATGACGTGAATGGAAAAAGGCTACAACTGAATACAATAACATCTGAGTACATGACACATAATTCCACTCCATATGACATGGGGAGGGGAGACCACAACCAAAGATGTCATGTTGAGCAGGAAAGAGCTCTAAAGATCTGAGTGGATCATCTAAATGAGACATGCATGTTGTGGTTGTTGCAAGTAGTTGGAACTAAACCCCTCAAATATGTGAAACTGCATCTAATTTTGGAGCATGATATAAGGTCATCTGAGCATGTGGGGGGCTACCTGAAGGGCCACCCCCTCATGAGGTTTGAAACATTTCACACACACCTGGGAATCACTTGTACAATCTGTGGGATCACCGAACCATCAAGTGTAGGATTTTCAATAGTGCGATAATGGGTTGGGATTGCGCACGTGAGAAAAAAACCAAGTGAAGGGGCAATAATGATTGAATTTTATTAATCTGATTTACTGAAAAATGATGAAATTTGGAACCAAGGTACACTACCCTCTAGACTGTTCTTCTGGAATGTATGTGTTGAAGTTAATAGAATAGGGTTTGCCATAGTTGATGCAATAAGGAATACTCAACTAAGGCATGAGGGAGTATAGTATAGTGACTAATGTACTGACAGGAGGGGTAATGATGGAAGGAGGGGAAGTTGAGAGGCAGACTAATGACTTCCTTTGTCAGAGCATAAAAATGCATGTTTGACCTGGCAGTGACTGACTCGATTCTGGATGGGATGATGAGGGACAAGATGGTTGGAGGAAAAAAATGTGCAAAACAGGATGAATGTGACACAAAGATGGATGGAATACTATAATAGTAGATAATGGGACCCAATATAGACTCCATGAATGTGAAAGACCCATTATAGTGAGATATTTCTAATGGTGTTGATAGTTCATCGAACTGAGCTACGGCTTGGTCATAATGGGTGATAGAAAAACTAGTGTTTCTCCTATAAAAGAGTGTTTTTCCTCCAAATTCCAATTCATTTGATAAGTGAGATGTGGTGAATTTGGAGAGGGGGAGAAGGCCCTAAATCTTGTGGAGATTGTAGCGGACAAACTGACCATCAGAATTAGGATCTGTGACTTTTAGGCAGGTGGCCTTACTTGTCTTAAGGTGGCCTTAATGCTTCTTCGAAGGATGGTTTCTCATGAAAAATCAAGGTAAGAAAATAATATAGGTATGAAATAATAGATAAGCTCTAGAGTCATCCCCACCCACCAAGTCAAACATGGGTACCAAGTGGTAAGTTTGATATCACATAGAGTAGAATGTTTGAAAATATGGTATGAAGCATATATGATATGTGATGTATATGGCTTGCCGGAGAGGTTGGTAAGACAAACTATCCAGGGAATTAAAGGATAATGGACCATAACTAGATTGTTGGGGTGTAGACTGAAAATTTTGTTAATCATGTGAGAAGATGGCCATGGGTGCCATCATGCCCCCAAGCATGTGATACTGCCTCCAAGCATATGCAATGGAGGGGACTGATCTGGTTCCATGGCATTCCAGGTGCTTAAATAATGGACTCTAACATCCATTCTCATAGGAACTACATCTTGAAGATGATGATGAGTATATATAGGGGAATAGGTTCCCCCAAGCATGTTACGGACATGCCAAATTTAAAGAGAATAATGGACTCTAAAAATATTTTGATGATGTGGTTTGTCATTTGTTTATGTTATGGTTTTCTTTCTATGGAGATAATGGATATATATAGTTAGAGAAAGAAAATAGTGTATTAACAATCTCATTTGGCACTACATGTATGAATCAAATGGACTGAATTTTTGGGTTTGCATACATGGCGTCACTATACCAAAGAATGGATTTAGAGATAATTAACTATTTTCACCAAGAAAACGCACTGGTTGACCAAGAAAAATGTCTAAGGGACTGGGTTATTGATGTAAGATGAAGGAATTATTAAGTTGATCATCCCTAGAGTGATCCAAAGTGATATGGGACTTTAAAGTTTCTTCTAACTAGGGAATAGTAATTGGACTAAAGTTTACACTACCAGATACCCTAGGAGGGTTGGGCTAAATTTCTTCTCCTAGAGTCTCAAAACTGGATGCCCCCTTATCCAAATATTGAGTGGTAATGTAATGGCCACAAGGTCTATGTGGTTGGAATGCATGGGTTCTAAGTAAGGGGTGATTGAGCCAATCGACCTCACTATGAATGAAGTCTCTTGAATCCACAACATATTTGTCATGGGTCTGCTGCAAAAGGAAATACACACGATGGCACATATCATCCAAGGAAAATTTTAAGGATGGGAAATTATTTTGAAGTTTAAAACACTAGCGAATCTCACTAGTCTCTAATATGAAAACTGTAAAATGTTTATTTATATATTTGTAAAATTATTCAAATTTATAATTATTTTCTCTATACTCTCTATATAATGTTGGTGATTTTTAAATTAAAATAGTTTATATTGTAAAATTTGAATGAATCATTTTTATAAAAAATGGAATTTGGCGAATATTTTTTTTTGGAAAAAACATGAAAAATTAGCCCACCTATGAATATTAGCACCTAAAATTTTCCATGATATCATCCCAAGGATAATCAGGCGTGGTCATGTCTTCGATGATGTATTCATCGAACTTGAAGATGGGAAGACAAGAGGAAGGGAGACCACTTGATGTGGAGGGATTATCTGAAGCATCATCATGAAAAAAAAGGTTCACATGTGCATCAACAATAAGAGGGGATGAATGAATAGCAGATGGAATATCTACGGATGATGAGATTTGGGTATCCACCGATGGAGGTTTGACCAAATTAGTATGGAGAACTCCATAAGAGTCTCAAGATGAGCATCTCATGGATGAAAACAAGTATAGAATAGTAGTCGTGTAATCTATCATCTCGATATCAGGAGGATGAATCACAATGGATGGTTCCTATTCTAGTTCAAAAATGGTGCCAAAAATCGTGGGTAAATAAGTGGTGGGTTCAGTACAAGTGAACTCTATTTCACAAAGTGCCTGACAGGTATTGCAAAAATCTTCAAGATGATGAAATTGATGAGAGTAGTGGCCATAATTTTCACACAAAGAGCAAGGGTGATTCATGCATAATGATGTGTTTTTCTTGGATGACTTATGTAAGGTAACCTCCACCATCAATATGTTAGAGTCAGGAAATGTATCGTTGACCACCTCTTTGCAATGAGGGAGTTCAGGACAATTATTGGTGGCATGCCCAACAACATCACACAAAGTGCATAGAGGTGTCCTCTTTGGAGGCTTAGGTGGAGGTGGAATTTTTTGGGGAGCCTTGTCCTTAGGTTCCTTTCTTTGGCTTTTCCCCATTCTCCTAATGCTTTCACAATGGGAGTAGGTTTGTGTTGAATTTTTTGTGGAATTGTAGCAAAGGAAGGGGTGATCATGACTGGTTGAACTGGGGTCAAAGAAGTATATGGTTTGAGTTGATATGGTGGAGCATTTTTAGGGGGATAAATGTATTAGAATGGGATCCTAGGGTCAAATTGGGTAAACTCAATGTATCCATGACAGGCACAGATAAGACTCCAAGTGGGGGGCTAAAAATGATATCTATCCTAAAGGATAATTACCTAATGTAATGACTCCCAGATGGTTAATATTTGGGGTAACTTTTCCTCATTGAAAATGATTAGGAGAGACACTAGTAGAAGGAGATGGTCCTTGAGGCTCTAGTCCTAATGTCTAGGTTGAATGAACAACAATAGATTTCGAATGTCCTGGCTGTTAGATAGTCGCACTGGACCACTTGTGGCTAGACTGTGATGCTTACAACATGTAAACACTAGATGAGTTAGGCTTAGAAGGGGCATATCCTAGACCATTAAATGCACCAAGAAATGTGGAACCTTTATAGACTCTTGGAGATACATTGGTGAAAGGCAAGGGAGGTTGATTTTTGGTCATTGAAAAAATGGTATATTGGGTGAGGTCTAAGACTTCAGATCCTAATATGACAACTGATCGATGGTAATGATATTTACATTATGGAAAAATAACATCTTAGAGTGAATCGAATATGTGATGGTTGACATCGTATAGGTGTAGCTATGACCAAAAATAATATTGTAATCTAAGGGGAAATCGATGACTTCTATGTTAACACAAACAATCTTTCCTATAACCATGACAAGACAATTTCGATCCATGCCAAGGGGCGGTGAAGGATGACCATCTGAGGCACATAAAGTGATGGTGGATGGGTATAGATCAGGTGATCCTTCAACGACTGCCTTCGTCTATGATACACCATTGAAAATTGTCGTTTCGAATGGTGATTGGTATTTCAAAAGAAACTGATGAGGGTAAAGGAGGATGTTTTGACCTGTCAACATCAAATATGATCAAGCAATCATCTGAAGGATCCACATCACCCAAAGGAGATACTAGATCTTTTCTTTGGGATGGGCACGTTTGGATAACTTCCAGTGTTGACATAGAGGTAGGGGACTGCACCGAGTCATCTACTATGTTGTATGTATGGGAGGATTTATCTGAAGCAACATTGTGGTGTAATCACCCTTTGGGGATCTTGGGAATGACCTATTTGTTAAGCTGAGGGATTTTTAAGGGAACATTTAATGTCAGAATATATTATATGGATACTTTTTTTTGGGAATTCATTACATATGTAGTGGGTTTCTTTTCATATTGGTGTGACCATCTCTGAAGGTTGACATTAGCGGTATTGACCTCGTAAGGGTTCATCATGAGAATATCATAATGAGTGTGACTTGATTTCTTAGGTTGAGGAGCAACCTTACCTTGTGTATTTTGGGCAGTAATGTATCCTTGATGACTCAAAGGATTAGTGAACATAGTTGGTTGAGCTGGAGAAATATTCTGAGGAATAAATGATGTGGTTTTTTCTCCTTGATACACTGGTTGGGTATCCCACATTTGATGCATTTTGGGTAGAAGGGGAAAAGCATGTGCATAATGGACATGTACACCACAAAATGCATAAAGCGTGTTTGTATGAACGGACTTGTTCTTCTTGAGATGATTTCCCTATTGTTGGGTTGTGGTATTAGGATGGTTCCCCTAGGTTTAATTGAGCTGAGTACCTTGGTGACACTGGTTACCCTGTGGTTGTTGTTTTTGTTTTCCTTTCCCCTTATTATTTTTCTTCAAATTAGAGGGATTAGTCATGCTTTGCTGAGCATACACTTGATCTTGAGGCAGAGGTGGCTATTATGTCAGAGGTTGAGGATGCATGGGAGGCAGGGGCACTGATGCCGAATGGGCTAAAGATTTTGGATGTGAATAATGATAAAAAGTATATGGGACAACATTCTGGTAAATACATTGAGAAACAGCTTGCCCTAGAATCGGTTGATGCAGTTGGGAAAAGGCCTAAGACATTCTTTGGCTAGTATACCAGTTGTCTGGACAGGGATAGATGTTGGAGGAACTAGTCCCCCCCTGAGGGTGACCATAAATCATATGAGAATGATAATATGGCAAGTGGTGTGAAATGGATACAACGATGTTTTCGACAGTGTCAGATTCCTCGGTGTAGTGGCACCTCCAGTTCTAGGAAGGTCTGGTAAAACGGTATAAAAATAACCTGACTAGCATAGATCAAGTCATATTTTAAAGCAAGCTAGAGAAATTCTTCCTTGGTATGAGGAAAATGAGATGTGACACCTTTACCTATGGGGGCTAAGAGCATTCTAAGAAACCAATCCATATAGACATGGCCATCGAATGTAGGAGCTCTGCACATGATCCTCCTTATATGCCATTCTTGGACATGGTAAAAAAGGCAGGTGGAAAATTTTTGATGGAATGGGGTCAAAAACTCGGTAACAGTATCCTAATAGAGTGGTAACTAGAAATGTGACCGAAAAGCTTTAGCAAGAGTCGCAAATGTGGAATTATATGTGACAGGTTGGTCAATGTACCACTTTGTAGCTTCTCCAGTGAGCTTGCATTGGAACAACCAAAGATGAATGGAGTCATTAGTGATGGAATTAGATGAACAACACATATAAAAGGAGCAAACATGATTAGTGGATTCCTCTCCATTATTTAATTCAAACTTAGGGATGTCAAAAGGAAGCTTAGTTGGAATAGTTGGCCAACCTACATCATGGTGACATATGGGGTCATTGATTAACTGGCCAAAATCCAGAAGGATTAAACATGCCATGAAGTAGATTAATGGAGTGGAAATAACCATAGTTGTAATGTTTCTGTTAGTGGAAATGCTTAGATTGGGATCAGTAAAAAAAACTTGGGGCTCTGGACCTGCATTGGTGCCAAACATGGTGGTGATATGAGGATGAGAGGATGTGAAATCACAGGAAGAACGCAATGAATCAGAAGAGTATGAGTCATAAGAGGGACTCTATGAAGTATTGGGAGGATTATTTCTACCTCGAAGGTTTGGATAAATATTTCCTAATGCAAACTGAGGATGGAGACCTTATGTTCTCCATGACAAATACCTTGGGGGCGCAATGATGTCAAGAAACATATGACACTAAAATCTAAATAATTATAAAAATAGAAGAGTAAAAAACAATAATAAAACACCAAGTGAAGTGGTTCCAAGTGTAAAATAACTATTCTAGGAGCTATAGAGATGGAGGATATGAAATTAGTAACATCTGGCGACCTCTAATTCGACAAATGTGCTCCATAGGTTCATCCTCTTCCCAGGTATAGTATCGCAGGTTTGCTTCTTTCTCTCCCATATAGAAATTATTTTTTACGGTTTGGTCACTTCAAAAACCTAATTGAATCATTCTTCCTAATAATTATCCTGAACAATTATTATTATTATCTATTAATAAAATTTAATTAATAATTATTATTGAAGAAAATTAGAATTTAATATAGAATAGAATTAAATATTAAAAATGAAATTATATTAAATTTGAAATAATTCATTCTAAAATTTGGATTAATAAATTATAATTATTTTTAAAATCACTACGAGTTTTATTAAATAATTATAACCTAATATTTTACACTCTTAATTCAAAGAAAGTTTGATTTATTAAGTAAACTATTATTAATTTATATTTTATTAGTTATTAATTTTATTAGGAATAATAAATATAAACCTTTATTAGTTACCTCTAGGGCTTTATCTCTTCAATATATTTGTCCTTAGGTTTTAATTTAATTAGGCCTTTTTAAAAAATTTAGAGAAATTGTATAGATTAATATAATTAAATAACATTTAGGTTTATCAAATAGAAATGAAAGCTATTAAATAATTAATTATTTAAATTATTATAATTAAAAATAAATTAAACTTAATGATAATATTATGTGCTATTAAAATTATATTAATTTAAAAATTTAAGTTAATTTATCAAAATTTAGATTAAATAGATTATTAGTTTATTTGAACTATTGAAATTTAGAAATTTAAAATGGATTTAGTAGTATTATTAAATAGGTGATATTATAATTATAAATGAATTAAAATTAATGTACTATAAAATATTAAAATCAAATTATTAAAATTAATTTATAGATTAATAATTTTAGTTCTTGTCGGCCCTTGTCATTTTCATCTTTCACTATTTATAACCACAACCTATGCGTCCTTTTTTCACTCTTCATTCTCATCTTGTCCCGAAGATGGATCCCCATTGGGATTCGAAACGCTGACCAATGTTTTTCGATACTGTGGATAATTCGGAGAATTTTACAATGAAATACTCTAATGCAATCAAGCATTTCCTATCAAATAAAAAATGACCTCTAGCCTAAAGGTGATCTAAATTCTCAAACAATCCTAGATTCTATGTTTTAGATGACCTTTCACGCAGAAAGGTAGGGTAGAGAACCAATTTCTTCCCACAGCCAATCCTATAAGGATATTTCCTAAGATTGGCCACTAAGTTTACCTTCATCCAATGGGAGTGGTCGATTCTTGAGCTTCTTGGTAAATCAGAAAATGCACGGAATTCCCTACCATGGGATGGGTAGCCCCGAGGAGAACCGCTCACACAATTTCTTAGCCTAACCCTATTTGAAACGGGTTTCTAACACACTCCTACTTTTACCGTGTGATGGTGAAGGATTTTAAGCTCCCTACTAACTCAAATTTCTATGTCTCAATTTACGTGATTGATGGTTGTTATTGGAATCCTATCCCACTAATCATACAACTAACTACAAATATTTTTTGGCCCTAATTCCCAAGTGGTCTTAATCTATGTGAGTTAGATTTATTAATTGATGTGTTTAATTCTTGTCTTGGCGGTACAAACCAAACTATCGTTCACTTTAGGTGTGAGTGTGTAAAAATAAGTGTGTATTTTGGATGAGTTAATTAAGCATGTTTTATGATGATGTCATGGTAATGCTGAAATAAAAGTTTGAAAACTATAAATGAAACTAAAATAATGATAGTAAAATAAATAGTAAATCAAGAATAAAACCCAACAAAAAAAGGCTCTCAAACAACGAAAATAGTAGAGGAAAAACAACAACTCAAAACACATGAAAAGGGTCACAATATTTAATGTCTATGGGACTCGAATCAAATAACTCTAGACTACTCGAAATGTTGCAGAAAACAATAAGATACCAGAAGGGAAACATGCTTCAAAAGATAGGGTAGAAGCATTCAAACCTACGGAAAACAATGGGACCCTATGGGGGAAATTGAAAAAAATCTCAAGAGGGGGCTTTGGATTTAAAAAAAATATCCTAAAGGTCTGAAAAAAGAATGGATTTGACCCTGAAAAAATGGTCAAAAGAACTAAAAATTGTAGACTACCTACCCATCTAAACTCCTCCTAAAAATTTGGAAGTGTATTGAACCTTAGGGGGTTTGTTTCTTTTTCAAGGAGACAAAAGGAACGTAGCCAAGCCTAATAAGAGTTGAAACAGAGGTAAAACAACCCTAAATAGTGCTCTCATCACACCCTGGAAAAATTAGAAAAAAATCCCAAAAAAAGTTATGAATTGCAGGGTTTGACCTATTACATTAGGATAACACAGTTTTTGGGCCAAAAGGTGTGATCTCAAGGAGAACACAAGTCTGGGGCTAAAAATTGTGAGCTTCCCTGCTTGACTCTCAGGCAACATGTCTTGTGATATTTTTTGTCTCTTATGTGGCTGGTACCCGTGACTTGCGGAAAATACCAAAAAAACCTCAGAATTTATAATTTTAACTAAATAAGGGAATTAAAGATGAAAATGAACATCAATATGTTGAAAACTAGCTAAAGAAAAATCCTAATTTTTAAAGTTTTTTATCACACATGAATCCAAATTACACCAGCAGAGTCTTCATTTGTTAGTGTAAAATATTTTTTCAAGTGTACCGAAAAGATGTTACTTAAGCCATGAGATATTAATGGCCCTAAAAATTGATATGGTCATTTAAATATTTATATCTACAATATTGTTAGAAGAAACCTGTAAAATAATAGATGTATGGCAACAAAATACATTAAACAACAAATATTTAACTAAAATAAACCACATAACATAGACAAAGTAATATGAAAGTATGAATGATATATTATAAATGTGTTACACCTAGTGAAGGAGACTCATATGATGGCTATAGGTCCCCCTCAAACAGGATGTGTCCTTTAGCTATCCTGTATGCTTCAATATACTAGATCTTTTTCTCTCTATGATGTGTGAAACCCAAAACATGTGTTGAACTCATATGGGAGCTCGAATGCAAAAGAATGATAATAGCGATGATGATAATGGTCATAGTCAAGAACGGATGGAAACCCATACTATTTATAAAAAAATATTGGGTTATTCTCGAATAATGGGAAATAATAAAATATTATTAACCATAATCTAGATCTAACGGCTTCGAATATTTTATTATATTTTTTGGAGGGAGAATATATTTAAGTTGGTTAAATACCTTTATTTACAAATAATAAACAAGTAGATGATTTATTTATTATTTCAAGGAATCAGTTAAGGAATAATAGACAAATAATTGATTTATTTAATCATTCCTAAGTGAATTAAGCAAACTTTACAAGAAATATTCAACTAAATAATGATTTAATTAATTATTCCTAGATAAAAATCAAATAAACAGTGATTTATTTAACTATTTATCATGATTTGGTCAAATGTGACAAGGAATAATAAATAAATAATGATTTAATTAATTATTGCTAGAGAAAACTCAAATAAACCATGTATTATTTAATTATTCATAATAGTGTTTCATTATGTATAAGAATTTTTGGTGAAAATCACATGTAATAAAATTTTGTCGATGCATTTCCAACCAGCCAGCCTGTTTCATGTTTTAATTAGGAACAATGTAATAAAATATTTTTTATTAAATTACTTCGTGTAATGAAAGAAATTTTACTATGGTAAAATTGGTCTTACATGGTGTATTTCGATCCACTTAGTTAGATATGGCTGAGTGATGTGAGAACTTATATTTTTTTTATAAGTTATATGAGTAGTAGTGTGAGAAATTATATCATTGTATTTGATTATTTGATATTTAACATGCATAAAATGAAACAAATAATTAGATATTAGTGCATCAAACATAAAACAGAAACCATGGAAGAAATCACACAATGGACATAAATGTTTATGGTGGAAAACCCATCCCAGGAAAAAAACACCTTGTTGTTGTTGCATTGCTGAACTATTTTATTAATTTTTCAAGAAAATTATACATGTATCAGCTCACTTCCATGATACGAAAGACTCAACTTCTTTCATAGTATGCTGGAACTATCAGACAGGAAATTGTTTCTCTGATGGATCTATGAACTACCAGCCACTGAAATCCACCATGATCAACGATCCTTACCAAATTACTCCTGAACTAAACATTCGACTCCACAAAATATGATCTTCTAGTCACTACCATGACCAATGAACCTCACTCAGTTTCTGCCAAACAATCCAACAATCACCATTTGACTCTAAAAGCTTTCTCAACATGAGCACTTCAGCAACATAGCATCAAAGCTAAATAAAATTTTCCACATTATGTAATATTCCCAATTTTCCATTAGTTAATTAGAATATTTTAGTTCTTAATTTGTCTAATTAATTAATTAAATAAGAGGGTGGAGGGACCCATAAACCTCATATATGAATAAAATTCAATTTTGGTGTGTGTATGTGGATAATTAGATGGTAGACCTACATTATGGAGTAGTGGAGAACCTTCTTAATGAAGGAAGAGTGGATATCATGCAACATTAATGGTAAGATCATGAAGATCATGGAGGAAGTCAAATGAGATCATGGTGTAATAAAAGTAAGATCATAGAGAGCTAATGATGAGATAGTGGAGGAAGTGGTGCATCTAATGCACACATGATGGAGAGAGTGGGAACTAAATGTAGAGATGTTGGAGAACATGGAGAGACAACGTAGTCTTCATGGAGGCTAGTGGCCACATGTGCAGCGCAGTTATGAGGTGGGTCAGGGCTATGGAAGGCTCACAAAGCAGAAAAGGAAGATGAATGCAGAAACAGAAGAAGGCTTTAGATTTGGATTTTAGATTTGGAATTGTCCGTTGACATTTCTATGCATGCTTTAGCTGTTTAGCTATGTCTGCAGTGTTGTTTAGCACATGGGTGTTTCCAAGAAAAAATCCCACCCTTACCCATGGGGGACTTCGAGTGCCTACCCTAGGAAGGTTCTATTGAGTTTCCATACATCATCAGGAATTGGTGCCACATTCAGCCCCTCTCTACAACATATTTAATCTTAGGAATTACACATTCTTGCTAGAGGATTTGAGAGGATGAGGTTGTTTCTAGAATTTCAGATAGGAAACTAGTGGAGGATTCATCATTTCACCTTGTGCTTCAATATCGGTCTTCCAGGAGCATCATATTCATATCCAACATTCACGCCATCAGGTTATACCTCCATGCAGCAATAGTTCCCCTAGGAATTGCGCAGTCTAGTCCTGTAGATATTTTGGAGGAAGGAAGTTTCAAATATTTCAACTAGAAATCCCATGAGGGACCATATCCTCACCTTGTATACATTATTTCCATAATTCGTGAGCTACATTGCAGCATCCATCATTAGGCTTCAGCTACTGCCTCGTTGAAAGTGCAATTTTATTCAGTCGTTGTGTATTCAGCAATTACATCTAGTGGAGGAGTAAGGAGGAGCTAGATCTTGAGCTTATGGCTTGAGGATCTAGTGGATGGATCAACCCTTATTGCATTGAGATGATTTTATATTATTGCAACCATCTTATTATTAGTTCATGCTTCAAATCTGCATACCCAACAGTCGTATGTTCCAAGCCTTAAGAGGGTGATTTTCTAAGATTTTCAGATCTGGAAATCCTTTCTAGGTTATCTTGGGTACTCATAATAGAGCTCAGATCTAAAATTCCAGCATCATCTGAGCTCCAGAACTTCTAGATATAAATTTATATTTTTAGCTATGTTACAGTTCAAAATACCTCCTCATCAGCTCAGAGGAGAAGATAAATATGGAAGGAATACAAAGACCTAAACTAAACCTACTTCTGCCAAGGTAACGCCCCATTATAATAGCATAGGAGCGTTATAATGCACATGATCAATGAATAGTCTGTGTTAGTGGCTAGGGAAATGCTCTGTTTAAACTATAGGGTAGCGTTACCCATGTTTTGAGTTTGGAATGGGAAAAACCTGCAGAGAATGATTTGAATTTCCATCTTTTTCTCACAAGAGAGTCAGTACAAAAAGGAAACTGCAAAGCACTAATATCTTATTAGACCTTACCAAAAACTACTGAACTCTCAAAGAAGGAAAAAGGATGGAAGTTGTGGAAACATATTGGTTTTTTCTATTTAGAACTTGTAGAAAGAGAAGGGCAATCACTTCTCTCTCCATCTCCTATAAAATGGAGCTGAAGGCTCTTGGTTCAAGGTCGAAGGATTGTCAAAGTTTTGAATACTTGTGAAGTAGAGCATTATTGTTATAGTGTGAAGGTCAAGAATCAAAGAGGTTCATTGAGAAATTGTTGACCAAGACATCACCACATTGAGAGATAGAGAGATTGGAAGGCTGAGGAGGGCTTGGTACAATCAACAGTTGTAATCCTCCTTTTTATAAATCAATATAATTGTATCTATTTTTTCCATTCTATGAATTGACATTGTTATTGTTATTTAATCACTTATATAGCATGAGATGAATGGCTTAGATGTGCATAGTTTAAATTTTTATTATATATTGAATTAATTGATAGGAAATGTATTTTGTAGTAGAGATTACAAGGGTGCTTTGACTGATTGCAGAGTCAATATTTGGAGCCGGTGAAGAGGATCCTTGCTTTGCTATTCAGTGCTCTCCAAAAGACTTCAAGATCATTAAAGAGGTAATATTCCATCTTATTGCATCAAGTTGTTCTAAGTTAATATGAACATGTATGTGCCTTCTTTGTGAACTATACAACTTATCTTACTATCTACCTTGGGCACCAAAAATCCCTGAGAAGGATAGTCAATAACCAACAACCCAAGCATTTTACCCTATAGAAAAATTGGCGACTCTACTGGGGAGTTCCTCTGATCACAGACCCTTTTGACTAGTATTTATGCCCAGTAGACATTTCAAAAGCTCACAGAGTTCAATCCTGTTTCTGTTTGATGATCTGATGAACTTTACCCTAGCTAACACTACCTATGTTGGTGTTCCAGTGCATTATAATGCGAGCTCTGCTTAAATACAGTGCATTAGTCTCTGGATTAATGTTGTCTTTACTCAGAGACAGTGCGTTACTCAGCCAAAAAAATTTTGTTCACCCCTGTGATTGTGTTTTGGTTGCAAAGTTTTTTGGCCATCAGTATCTCTCCTTGACTGAATCCCTGTGCTTTTTTACTAAGCTAACATTTCTATTTGTTTGCTACTGTTTGAAAATTTAGTGTCAAAAGCATTTACTTTTTAGAGAAGATTTTTTTTTTTTAGTTTTTCTGCATCTAGCTGAATTAATTCTGAAAATTTTATTTCAAATATTGTTAAGATGAGGTAGATAGAAGTCTAAATCTTTAAATTTGAACTATGCTATTTGATTGTTAGTGTATGGATATTGAAAAAAAACCTTTCCTTGTAGAAATACTCTTCATTGAATTGAATATTTTGAGCATATTTTTGCATGGTTTCTTAAGTCAGAGTCTCATTACATTTTATATGTCCACTCCCCCTCTACAAGACAAATAATCAAGTACACTAAGAATCAAGCGATAATAAAATCAATCACATTACTCTTTTTGATCTCACACCAACAGTAGTTCAGGCTAGGATCTTGGGTTAGGAAAAGTGAGAAAATCACCCAAGATCTCAAAACTTGAAACTAGAGTCATTAACGAGTGAAATCCTACTACACTCATATTATCAGGACCATTCCATTACCAGAGCTCAGCGCGAGACAACACTTGGGTGCACAAGAAGGTAGCTCACCTTCGAATGCATCGAATGGGTATGCTATATATTGGGGTTCCCTTCGGGAATGTCGAAACTAGATCGAGGACCTAGGTATTCTACCCATATAGCATGTTGTCCTTGACTGTGGACCCCCCTGATGATGTCTATGATTTTAGGTATATTTAGTGGCCATAATTTTTAGGGACTTACACAAGGTGACTGGGATAGGCTGTCCTGATACCTGAAACAGATAGACCCACTCTGTCTTTGGTCTTTAGGATGGTACTCATCTTCATAAGTGATGCAAGGAAACCCTGCAATACCCAGAATCTTTCCAAATACCATGCATATAAAATGGAAATTCCTGTTTCATGTCAAGAAAGTCCACTTTCTTGCAATTTCATAACTTTTGTGAAAGCTCAAAAATTAATCTTTTAATTTATGGTTATAGAACCATGACTATTAACCTCAATAAATCCAGCCCAGATTTAAATATCTTTCTATTAAAAACCGAAATGGTCCTCATTTTCCACAATCTGGAAATCTCAAACTATCAACCATTACTTATTTAAATGGTTCACCATTCACCAATATGTTCTCACCCTCTAAATGTCAACATATATCTTACTCAAGACTGTTCAAGAATCAAACTATAGATTTATGGTTATTCAAGGCATTCTTAAAACTTTACCAGCTAACAATATAAGCCATCGTATCAACATTAACAATGCATTAAGCCCAACGCATCTCCATTCAGTTTAACAAATTTCAATTTCACATACCTTGTAACCCCTACACCTTTCATCAAGATTTCCTTGCAAATATTCATCGCCCTCTGAATATTGTTCATCAATCAAACCATCGCTGCATTATTTGAACTCCTCTGCGTTATAAATTAACCCATTCATTTGGTTAAACTACGACAATTTGCAAACATTCCAACTGTCCACTTTAATTTGGAGTTTTTCTCCCTCAACATTCGATTGTCAACGCTCCAATAGATCTAACATCTCGCACTTCTGAATTGGATGAACCTTCAATTGATATTTCTTCTGCGCTAATACACTATCATAGTCTATCGACTCTGCTCTTGGTTTGAATCTTCAACCAGACTCAACCCAGTCTTGAGTTTAGCGTCCTTCACTTTCAGAACTCTCACTGGAAATTGCGTTATTTAAAATTGCTGCAAACAGGACTTCAACATCATCGATTACCTGTCACAACACTAAACTAATAAAACTGCAATTTCTGAAACGCTGAACTTTAATATGCCAGAGTTCTATGTTATTGGCTGTAAAACTGCTTCTTCAAGGCTTAACTTTCTGATTGCTTTGAAGTTGAATTACACAGACCTTAATTCGATTCAAAAATTCATCGCTTCCTCTCTATGCTGAAGATTGTGTTCCAGCAACATTAACAAACAAAACGAATTGCTCTCTACACTGAATATTGTGTTTCAGCAACATTAACAAATAAAACGAATTGCTCTCTATGCTGAAGATTGTGTTTCAGCAACATCATAGATTCTTCATTAGTAACTTTTAAAGCCAGAATCACATTGATTCTCCATATACCAGGTTAAAAAAACATTTAATATGCAATGGTCAATAACTCTTGTATGATGGCTTTCATTTAAAATTGACATCGATTTTCATAACTTAACCGGAATCGAATCCAATTAAGTTAACCCAAAATCATACCAATCTCTTAATGCAGAAATTGTTCACCTTGTCCAATACTAAAAACACAGTTGAATTATGGAGTCTCTCTCATAAAATACGCAGAAATTTATTGCTTGCATTGGAAGAACGTTCATTATAGTGCGTCTCTTATAAACCAGCAACACCAATTCAATCGATATCGAGTCCCGATTCATTCACACAACATAACTCAATAATGGAATAAACTTCAGAAATCAAATTCTGTATTAATACACACAATACTTACATAAAATCTTCTTCCTTTGCCTGATTTCCAATCATTGGCCCTTTACAATTTCCCGTAGGCTTGCAAGCAAAAGCCTGCTTCTACTCTACTCACACTCTTTCTCTTTTTTATTTTTCAATGCCTTTGAGGCTTGATAATTTATACAATTTTAAAATAATCTATTTTGAGTTCAATCCCTTCAATTTATCAACAAAATCCTAAAATCACTCTTGAATCCCTAAGGATCCTCTCTCACCCAAAATTAATGAAACTAATTTCTAAATTAATATTTAGAAAAATCTCTCTATCCCTTTACATCCTCAACTGACCAAATTCTCTCATATTCTCAAACATTTGAGAATTATTTACAATATTTAATTAAAAATACATAAAACCCACTCAAATCATCCATAAAAATCTAGATCTTCTAAAACTTAAGAACCCCTAAGTTTTAATAATTACAAAGTATTTCTCTTTGCCTAATGCTCCTGCATCAGACTCCCAAGGTTGAAAATGATCATGATCTCCTAATTATGCGTGTTAAGTCTTTGTTCTTGTCTTCCTGGATCCCATACTTTGTTCTTCAAGTCATCATCTACTATCGCTTGCTGCTTTTCACCAAGTTTCCATATCTCGTTCTGCATCTTGCCTCTAGCTATGCTTTCATACTCTTCTTTTGTCTTTCCCTTGTTGAAATTCCTCTTCTTTCTTGTTGCTGTTTGCTGTCTCTGAGACACCTTCATCATCAGTCTTTTGATGCTTTCAATATCTATGTCCAACCTACTACTTCTGTCTCCAATTTTTGTTAATTCAGCTGCAGTAGCTTCTTCTGCTGTTACTTCTCTTCTTTCTGCCAACATTGATTTTACTCCTCCAGATGTCACCCCACATGTTGTTGCCTCCCAAACTTCCTATCCCTCTACAACATTCTTTTGCTCAACACCTGCAACTTCTTTCTTTGGTTCAAATGTCTCCAGCAAAAATTTCAGCCATTTCTTTTCAAACATTTCATCAACATGCTACAAATTAGTTCCAGCATAACCTTTGTCTTCCCTATTGACAATCTTCAGTAATTGTCCATCATCATCTTGATTGATTCTGGCAATCAAATCAAGTTCTTCAAACACTGTAGCAGTTCCAAAATTTTTCCCCAAAGTCTTCTCTTGGCTATACAGACAAGCCAACTTTTTCTTGTCACCCATGGTAACAAGCCTCTGCTCATGAGACACGATTGTCTCATCCTCTTTCTGCAACAGTTTTTCTTCTTCCAAGACAATTCCAAGTGATGGACTGTCTTCTGCATCACCTGTATACACAATCAAATTGTCAGCTTCAAAATCACAAAACCAAATGGTTTCACTTGTTGATTCAGTCACCAAGTTTTCTCTCTATAGCTCCAAGTCTTTTTCAGGACTCAGAAAATCTTCACTGGTTTTTTCCTCAGCTTTCTCTGGCAACACTTCAGTATGTTGCTTGGAGTCATTTTCCAAATCCTTAGTCAGCACATTAGTATGCTGATTTGCATTCACCATGAGATTGTCAGCTAGTCTCTCCTTCTTTCCATCCTCTGCTTCATGACTGTCATTCATGAAAACTTCCTTACCTTGCTTCTTCTGCAAATTAGCGTATGTGTAAGTTCTCTGCCTCTCCAAATCTCTTCTCTAAAGATCTAGTTTCCTATACAATTCAATAATTTCATTAGGAGTAGAACTTGGAAACTTCACACAATTTTCCATACCTTCACCATTTCTTGACTCATCATCAGATGGTCCTTCTCTCTCTGCACCAATATTCTGATTAGAATCCTTTGTCTTCATTTCCTCCTAAGATCTTGTTATCTCAGCATTGATTTGAATAGAATTCATATTCAACTCATCTCCCTGTGCTGTACCTGCAAACATACACAACTTATTAGTTTTAAAACCACAATACTTTTCAGTCTTGACTACTTCTTCAAGCACTTCCCTTTGAACATATTTGCGTGTGGAATCTTCAAATTCCCTCTCTGACTCAAGAACTCTAAGTTCCTCCTTCAATAAGGCAATTTCACTTTTCCTCAACCTCATCTGCAATGGTTTCCAAATCACTCTCTTTCCCTTCAGTGGAAAGATCCATCCTCCTTTCTGGTTCTCCTGCTCTTGCAGCCATTCCTGTAGTACCTGCAATTGTACCTTCATCACTGCAATCTCTCTTTCTCTAACTTTATCAGTCATCTCATCTCTGTGGCATTCCTCTGAAACTCTTCTCTGATCCTCCATGATCATCTTCTCCATGAGTTTCTCACTCACCATGAGTTGCACTAGCCTCTACAACAACAAGCTCTCCTGCTGCCACTTACCTCACCAATCCACTTCACTGGACCTGGTATTTTGGTAAGTACTATTTCACTGCCTCTGGAACCTCTTGAGCACTCTCCTCTGCTCTCTCTAGGCTATCTCTTCAACTCACCTTCTCTTCAGAACATTTTAGTTGTTCTCCCTATCCAGCCTTTAGCTAAATGTCAGGTTCACTGCCATCATCATTTTATCTGCAACCATAAACCTTAATCACAAATTTAAAATCAGAAAATTATCTCACCTTTAAGATCTTGTATGATCTTGTCCTCCATTCATTTTTGCAATCCCGTTCACTACAATTGTGTACCTTTTCATATCATATTTAAAATGTGATCTTCTTTTCAGTCTTCATCACACATTCAAATAAAACACACTTCAATTCAACATAACCTTCCTCACTCATTCAGAAAAACAAACATCTTCAATTTCAACAGAGGGTTTCAGCTCTGATACCAAAATGATGCAAGGCAACCCTGCAATACCCAGAATCTTTCCAAATACCATGCATATAAAATGGAAATTCCTGTTTCATGTCAAGAAAGTCCACTTTCTTGCAATTTCATAACTTTTGCAGAAGCTCAAAAATTAATCTTTTTAATGTATGGTTATAGAACCATGACTATTAAACTCAATAAATCCAGCCCAGATTTAAATATCTTTCTATTAAAAACTGAAATGGTCCTCATTTTCCACAATCTGGCAATCTCAAACTATCAACCATTTCTTATTTAAATGGTTCACCATTCACCAATATGTTCTCACCCTATAAATGTCAACATATATCTTGCTCAAGACTGTTCAAGAATCAAACTACAGCTTTATGGTTATTCAAGGCATTCTTAAAACTTTACCAGCTGACAATATAAGCCATCGTATCAACATTAACAATGCATTAAGCCCAACGCATTTCCATTCAATTTAACAAACTTCAATTTCACATACCTTGTAACCCTTGCGCCTTTCATCAAGATTTCCTTGCAAATCTTCATTGCCCTCTGAATCTTGTTCATCAATCAAACCATCACTGCATTATTTGAACTCCTCTACGTTATAACTTAACCCATTCGATTGTTTAAACTACGGAAATTTGCAAACATTCCAACCGTCCACTTTAATTCAGAGTTTCGCTCCCTCAGCATTCAATTTCCAATGCTCCCACAGATCTAACATCTCGCACTTCTAAATCGGATGAACCTTCAATTGATATTTCTTCTGCGCTAATACCCTCTCATAGTCTATCGACTCTGCTCTTGGTTTGAATCTTCGACCAGACTCAACCCAGTCTTGCGTTTAGCATCCTTCACTTTTAGAACTCTCACTGGAAATTGCATTATTTCAAATTGCTGCAAACAGGACTTCAACATCATTGATTACCTGTCACAACACTAAATTGATAAAACTGCAATTTCTGAGATGCTGAACTTTAATATGCCAGAGTTTTGCGTTATTGGTTGTAAAACTGCTTCTTCAAGGCTTAACTTTTTGATTGCTTTGAAGTTGAATTACACAGACTTTAATTCGATTCAAAAATTCATCGCTTCCTGTCTATGCTGAAGATTGTGTTCTAGAAACATTAACAAACAAAACGAATTTCTCTCTATGGTGAAGATTGTGTTTCAACAACATTAACAAATAAAACGAATTGCTCTCTATGCTGAAGATTGTGTTTCAGCAACATCATAGATTCTTCATTAGTAACTTTTAAAGCCAGAATCACATTGATTCTCCATATACCAGGTTAAAAAAACATTTAATATGCAATGTTAAATAATTCCTGTATGATGGCTTTCATTTAAAATTGACATCGATTTGCATAACTTAACCAGAATCGAATCCAATTAAGTTAACCCAAACTCATACCAATATCTTAATGCAGAAATCGTTCACCCTGTCCAATACTAAAAATGCAGTTGAATTATGGAGTCTCTCTCATAAAATACACAGCAATTTATTTCTTCCATTGGAAGAACGTTCATTATAGTGCTGCTCTTATAAACTAGCAACACCAATTCAATCGATATTGAGTCTCGATTCATTCACACAACATAACTCAATAATGGCATAAACTTCAGAAATCAAATTCTGTATTAATACACACAATACTTACATAAAATCTTCTTCCTTGGCCTGATTTCCAATCACTGGCCATTTACAATTGCCTATAGGCTTACAAGCAAAAGCCTGCTTCTCCTCTACTCACACTCTTTCTCCTTTTTATTTTTCAATGCCTTTGAGGCTTGATAATTTATACAATTTTAAAATAATCTAATTTGAGTTCAATCCATTCAATTTCTCAAAAAAATCCTAAAATCACTCTTGAATCTCTAAGGATCCTCTCTCACCCAAAATTAATGAAACTAATTTCTAAATTAATATTTAGAAAAATCTCTCTATCCCTTTACATCCTCAACTAACCAAATTCTCTCATATTCTCAAACATTTGAGAATTATTTACAATATTTAATTAAAAATACATAAAACCCACTCAAATCATCCATAAAAATCTAGCTCTTCTAAAAATTAAGAACCCCTAAGTTTTAATAATTACAAAGTATTTCTCTTTGCGTAATGCTCCTGCATCAATGAGAATTCTTACACCTATCATCTAAGGTTTAGGCAAAGCTCTAGAGTGACCGTAACTGTACTTTCGACCAACCCTCTCTGTATACTATTGTGATACTGGATTTCATCACCAACAAACGGTAGTACTCAGACATGAAACCCTATTCTGGCTACTTGCTGATTGATTTTAGAGAGTCCTTTTTTATTTTTTATTTTTTAGGTGTGTGGTTACTATCATTGAGACTTTATAACACATCGCAAATTATTAAAATTTGTTAAAACTAAACAGGTCACCATGTCATCATCCGACCCACACTGTCTGTCTCGACGACAGTAAGGTCTACCTCCTCTGACTCTTGAGGAAGAATTGAACCTTGGTGAACCCATGCCTTCTGCGGAAGAGCAGTCTCTATTGACAAACCCTGATTTTTACATAGCCTCATATCATATGAAATTTTCGGAGGACCCTTTCACAGAAGGGGTCGTACCTCATTACAATCCTTCACTCACTAATCCGTTGGGGCCTGTGATAGTTTAGATTCCACCACGCACTGACATGTCTTCAACTACACAAACATCCATTTCTCAACCGACATCCACAAGGTTGATGCCAATGGTAACCATCCCAAGTTCACCGCCATCCTCCTCGCCAGTTGTTAGTTCTATGCCATTACTTCGTAACCGCAGTAGTCAACATATAACTAATCCCAACCTGACGGTCATCACAACTGTAAGTAACTCGTCGAGTCCTTCAGGATCTACTCCTACTGTGACCATGTTGGGACCTACGGTTGGTCCTCCCACAAGTGTGACTACTTCTGTTCCATTTAGCAACCCTTTCGGTTGGAACCCTTTGCTAAGTTCAAACCCCTTTGCCACCATACCAGGGGGCAGTGTCACTAGCACGCAGATAACAGGGAACATTTCACTACCCCTGCAATTGTTAGGACAAACCGGACAACCTATTGTTAACATTGTTCCCTTGAGTGGTTTAAATATCAGTGTAGGTTCTACGTCGTTGCCAAACTATGCAAGTAGTAGCATGCTTCTAGGAAGCTCTATTGCATCCATATGGACTAACCCACTTGAACCTCCATCTGGAATGGGAGGGCACTTTTACACTGGGGGCAACCAACCGTTCACCCCGCAATACAATATGCCCTATGGATAGCAACCATATATCCCTACCCCTCCACCTATAGGAAATTTTTATCAAAGTCCTACTTACCCTACTGGTAACACATTGATGGGCAGACCCTATGGTCCACATAGTCAACCAATACTTCCTTGGTTAGATTCGAGGGTAAACCTGTAATTTCCATTTTTGGCAGCTCTAGACATCCCCGACATCTATAAACTGACTAATGACCCCATTAATCACAACCTGCTCTGGCCTCCAGTACCACACAAGATTCCTTCTGACATCCAAAATTTCGATGGGAAATAAGGGGAAGACCCAGCCACACACATCACCACCTTTCAGTTATGGTCTATATCTAATTCCATGGTGGATGATAGTGTCTGGCTTCTACTGTTTCCCCGCACCCTTACAAGCAATGCCGCCAAGTGGTATATTGAATTGCCATGCACTTCCATAAACACTTTTGGTGCTTTAGTGATGAAGTTTCTAAATAATTTCCAATTACCAATCAGATTTGAAACTGGAATGGAACTGTTAACCTTGTTGTGCCAAGACACCACCACCCGCATCTCTGATCACATTCATGAATGGAGACGTAGGAGGAGGCTAGTCAAAGCACCAATCCTAGATCATCTCTTAGCTAATTGGTTTTGTAAGTCTCTCTTACCCCACATCTCTAAAGACATTGACCTTTCTGATGCAGTTACAGAAGATCAATGTATTCATCGTGCCCAACATTTGGATTTAATCTATTCAAAATCTGGCATGCTATATGATCTACTCCCCAATGCCCCTAGTAACCCAAATCCTCCAGCTACTCAGAAAACTGGAACTCACACCGACGGTCTCATTGGCACAATCTCTAGTGTAGCCATAAAACAGTCTCAGGGGAAAACCTCCCAGCCATTCTCGGCTGCCACTGCCCCTAACAAAACAACTACTCTTCCTACCGCTGAGGTAAATTCTGTGCAAAATTCACAAAAACCTAGTGGAAAGAATAAGAAGAACAAGAAAAAGACATCTTCTTTGGAAGAGAAGTCGGACAATCAGAATAATCCTAATCTGAAAAATGCTACCAAAAATGACATAGGGAAGGATAAACCCATGAAATTTCCTTGCAAGATCTGTGTGGAGGACCACTTGACATACAAATGCCCTCAGCTACAGGAATGCATCGATTTTATCTCAAACAAGGATTTTGGGTGAACACCTTCCATTCTTCATAATCCCTTCCCTAATCAATAGCAGCAACACCAACACATGGTTGAAAACTCACCACAACCCCAGCAGCGGGGCAACGGTGGTTCACATCCTTCTGGTGAAGGATCATCCACCATTTATGGCATTGAGAGTGTTGAACTTCAAACACGAGCCAAGCTTTATGGAAATCCTACCATAGACGCTCAAGAACCTGGTACTATTTCAAATCCACCACTTCCTAACGATTTACATATCGAATGGCCTACTGTTGACCCTGTGATTCATCCCCCCAAAGGGACACTTCGACGCATGACCCATAACACCTCTGCACGTGCAGCCCAAAACTACAACATTGTAGAAGATTTGGCTCAGGCACTATCAGCTATGTCTGCTCTCGAAGTATTGAAAAATTGTCTAGCACAAAGGAAAGCCTTGCTTTCAACCATTGGTGGAATAGACCCCCAAGATTCCATGCTAGCTATCTTTGATATGGAAAAATTTCAGACTCGCCTCTCACAACAACTTGCATTCCAAGTGCAGGTTGTGTCGAAAGGGAGACCAATCCATCACACTGTCATAGACGAAGGTTCTACGACCTGTGTTATGTCACAAGCTTGCTGGCTCACTTTAGGTTCTCCTACCGTAACACTACCGTCGAATTCCCTCAAAGATTTTGATGGACACATCTTCCTCCCAAAAGGATACCTTGCTAGCTTTCCCATCACTCTGAGTGGGAAAATGGTAACTGTGGATGTTGAAGTCATATATCACCATCTCGACTATAATCTATTGCTTGGTCACAATTGGTCTTATGTGATGACCGCCATTGTCTCTTCGGTTTTCCAACTCGTCCTATTTCCATTGGATGGGAAAATAGTCATAGTGGATCAGTTATCTTTCTGCACCCCTGATTATTCCACGTTACCAAGTAGCATTATCCCCCTAATAGGAGGCTTTCCTGACTCTTACGTTAGTATTGGTACCGGTCTTCTGAAGGCATCTTCCCTACTAGGTTGTTTTCCTCTCTCGCTGCCAGAGATCCCAAATACAGTTGCAATGATATCCACCACTTTTGATGGCTCTATCGACCCATGGATCCTCCCAGCACCTTCAAACATTGATTCCTACAGAGATCAGATGCCACTCTCACCAGCATAGTTGGCCTACCAAGCCATCCAAATTACATCTGAACCCTCCACTGCTATGGTTTTGACAAAAGGTAAAAACCTCCCACCCATCATAGTTCTCTCTAAGGATCTCATCAATGAATTCTTGCCTACAGATGAAGCTATTCAAGAGATCATGTCTCTAGAAGAACGACCTTGGGGAGAGTTTCACCATCACGCTTCGATGATCAACTCAGACGTGATAAATATTGAAATGCCATCCTTTGACCCTCCTAAGATGGTTCCCTCTACTTACATGAATGTTCAAAATATCGATTCAGAAGGTAACATGGGTAATATTTCTAAGACAATGCTCATTGATATCTCGGTCAAAATTGGTATTGTGGAAAATATTCACGTTGGAGTAGATTGCACTCCTAAGGAAATTGCATGCTTCACATCCCTTTTCAAGGTATTGTGCGATGTGTTTGCTTGGTCTTACAAGAACATTCCCATCCTATATCCTTCTATTGACGAGAAAGAGATCAAGAAATTCTGAGCATTCTTTTTACAGTATTTTTCTTGCTCATTAATCCAAAAAACCTTGGGTCCTCTTCTTCGAGCTCCTTAAACTTACACGAAGAAGCTCTGAGAAATATTTTTACGGTATTTTTCTTGCTCGTTAATCCGAAAAACCTTGATTCCTCTTCTTCGGGCTCGTTAAACTTACATGAAGAAGGTTTGAGCATTCTTTTTATGGTATTTTTCTTTCTTGTTAATCTGAAAAACCTCGAGTTCCCTTCTTCGGACTCGTTAAACCTATAAGAAGTCGATTTCGAGCATTCTTTTTATGGTATTTTTATTTCTCGTTAATCTAAAAAACCTAGAGTTTTCTTCTTCAGACTCATTAAAACTGATATGAAGAAGCACTGAGCTTTCTTTTTAGGGACCTTTTTCTAGCTCATAAAACTGAAAAAACCCCGAGTTTCCTTTGTCGGGCTCACTAAACTAACACGACAGAGAGTAAGGAGCCATTCTTTTCCTCTTTTTCAGAGCTCTTGAAACCAAAAAAGTAACTGATTTTTCTCTGCATGACTCGTTAAAATTTCACAGAGAGCACCGAGTTTTTCTTTTTTGGACTCGTTAGAATTTCACAAAGGGTACTGAGTTTACTCTGTCTCCTCGTACTCATAAAAAAATGAGGTAGACATCCATCGAACATAGATTTCTCACTTTTCCGACTTCCATGGACTAACTCACAGAAAATTAACTATTTCGGGCTTACTATTCTCCCTTTTTCGTGCTCGATTATCAAGAAATGACAAAGGTACCCCAATGGAGTTGTCTTTTACGACATTTTTCAGACTCTCTAAACATGAAAATTTACCGAGTTTACTCATTTGGACTCGTTAAACTAATTAGATGGGGCACAGAGTTGTCTTTTATGATATTTTTCAGACTCTCTAAATATGAAAAATTCACCAAGTTTACTCGTTTTTACTCGTTAAACTTAATCAGACGAGTAAAAATTTGGACAAAATGGATACTACCTGTATTACATTTTAGAAAGGTCGATTTGGCAGCAAAAATATTGAACATGGCACTTCCCAGAAAAATCTTTCGCAGTTAGCCGAACCTTACCATCTATGAGTATTAGCCTTCATCTCCCAGTGTCCCTACACTGGTAAAATCCTAACATACTCTTTGGTGTTCATTAAGCCTCAGCTGCCTAGTACCCTGTTACAGTTCCTTCTATTGTTCAAGCAGATCTCGCTATCTACTGCTCCTCTTATCAACCAAACTGCTCATTATGCCATAACTTATTTTTCATCAAACATCCCCATTTTCTCTTCATTATCTCCATCACAAACAAAATCATTTGGTTTCTATTTCATGTTGACTGATGTAGGATGCCTCAGTGCCTACCTTTCAACAGATCTCTTCCTATAGACTTCAACATCTTATCTAGGAAGTTGATCCAGAAACCCATTAGTACCTGAATACTTGTAGACATCAGTGGTAGTTAGTCTTGTGTTTGATTAGGAGTCTTCATCATTGGCTCCTAATTGAATGATTCTATCAGTGTTTGACTTAAACTCTTTTTATTCACACTCGATATATTGTACTGTGCATCTTAGGGACCATCATCATTATCGGTGGCCACCTTCGCATCTGTTAACAGTTCTCATTATCGACTGGTAATCAGATGATTTCTCACATGTTCAACGACAGCTCCTTCAATCACATGTTGAGAAATATTCAGTTTAAGTGAAGCGGTAGTCAAGACCTTGGGGCAAAGGTTACATCATTAAAGCTATGTTCCCTTCCCCAAGTTGCGATATTGTTTATGGAGATAGCTTCTTTAGCCTGATCCTGTTATGACAGACACTTTCACATTATGCTCATCGGTGGACATATTCTTCATATCTTTGTTCTAGATAAATCATGTTGTTTAAGCTACTAAGTGTTGAAATTCCCGACTCAAGGTAGATACTATATTTTCTGACATATGTTGTTGTTTCAGGTTTTCCTCAGTCTTTCAATCTCTTTATCTCTACTACACACATTATAAAGTATTTCAGCCTCGTCTTCATCTCTGATATCACACTTTAGGGGGCATCTATTATAGGTAAAAATACCTCCTCATCAGCTCAGAGGAGAAGATAAATATGGAAGGAATACAAAGACCTAAACTAAACCTACTTCTGCCATGGTAACTCCACACTATAACAACACAAGAGCATTATAACGCACATGATCAATGAATAGGCCATTTTAGTGGCTAGGGAAATGCTCTATTTACACTAGAGGGCAGCGTTACCCATGTTTTGAGTTTGGAACGGGAAAAACCCGTGGAGAATGATTTTAATTTCCATCTTTTTCTCACAAGAGAGTCAGTACAAAAAGGAAACTGCAAAGCACTAATCTCTTATTGGGCCTTGCCAAAAACAATTGAACTCTCAAAGAAGGCAAAAGCATGGAAGTTGAGGAAACATCTTGGTTTTTTCTATTCATAAATAGCAGAAAGAGAAGGGCAATGATTTCTCTCTCCATATCCTACAAAATGGAGCTGAAGGCTCTTGTTTCAAGGTCGAAGGATTGTAAAAGTTTTGAATACTTGTGAAGTAGAGCATTATTGTTGTAGTGTGAAGGTCAAGAGTCAAAAATGTTCATTGAGAACTTGTTGACCAAGACATCACCACATTGAGAGATAGAGAGATTGGAAGGCTGAGGAGGGCTTGGTACAATCGACAGTTGTAATCCTCCTTTATATAAATCAATAGAACTGTATCTTTTTTGTCCATTCTATGCGTTGACATTGTCATTGTTATTCAATAACTTATATAGCATGATATGAATAGATTAGATGTGCATAGTTTAAATTTTTATTATATATTGACTTAATTGATAGGAAATGTATGTTGTAGTAGAGATTACACGAGTGCTTTGACTGATTGCAGGGTTGATATTTGGAGCTGGTGAAGAAGGATCCCTGCTTCACTGTTCAGCACTCTAAAAGAATTCAAGATAATTAAAGGGGTAATATTCCATCTTATTGCATCAAGTTGTTTTAAGTTAATATGAATATGTATGTGCCTTCTTTGTGAACTATACAACTAATCTTAATGTCTACCTCGGGCACTAGAAAGCCCTAAGAGGGATATTCAATAACCAACAGCCCAAGCATTTTACCCTATAGCAAGCTAGCAATTGTAGTCCCAGCATTTGGAATGGGGACAATGCAGTATTACCTCTAGCATTCCAATAGTTACGCAATCCCTCTTATGGGAGGATCTCAAGGTCATTCTATCCTACTTGTTTTTTCTGAGTGTCTCATATTTTGAGCACTATTGTACTTGTTTATCCACATCCATATTAATAAAAAGGTTTAGTTATTATGTATATTTTATGGTGTATTTAGATTATTTGTTTATGGCTTCAGTTTATAGCTACTATGTCTTTCTTTTACTATCTTCTCCCTTTTTGGATATTACAGTGGTATCAGAGCATGATCTTTGGCTCAACTTATGGGCACTTCATCTTATAACATCAAAAGAAGAATAAAGTAGATATTTACAATGATTGAGGGTTTAATTTTTGCCACTCTTCTCTATATATATATATTAAAGATCTATCCAAGGAGGTCAAAAAAATGAAAATAGAAAGCAAAATGAGGATCCATGAAATTTTTAGAGTGAGGAAGGTCCAAGCACTTCCTATTAGTAGCATAAACAACCGACAAAGCAAAGAGGTCCACAACATTAAACTAGATCCACTTTCTTTGAGAAGGAAGGCGAATGGTATGAATATGGAGGAGACTTTGGGTATGAGACCCTAATTAAATATCTGTCTAATTACAAATCACAACCTATATCACTCAAGGAGAATCTAACTCTTCAAAAAAATTTACAACTCAAATAAGAAAGGATATCCCGCGGCAGCAATCAAAGAAAGAGGCCTAAATTCTTCTTGCCTACATTTGATGGATCATCCACAAGCACAGTAAGGGCATGGAGGAAGGAGTTAAATGGATTATTTTATCTATACCCAATAGTGGAAAGAGAGGTTATTGACATTGCAGCACTGCACCTTTATGGTGAAGCAAAGAATTGGTGGTTCAGTCATTTGACACATGCCAGAGTGACTGCTTATGTAGATTTCACTCAAAGATTGAAGAATAAGTTTGGTAGAAGTAAACTGGAGACATTTTCCACAAATAAAATTACCATCATTTATGAGATAGTACACGAGGAGACAAAGTAAGATTTTTTCTTTATCACTCTAGAAGAGGAGCCCCTACCACCACCACTAGCTGTAGAAGTACTTACATCAGGAGAGGGAGCACTTGCATCTTTGCAAGATGGTCTCGAGCTCTTCACATTATGAATGCCATGAATGATTTAGGAGATGCATGAGGAGGAGGAGGCAAATTCCAATTTTGGTACAAAAGAAGAGAAGCAACCATCACCATTACCAGTAGTTGGAGAGGTCATTTCACCGGTTGGAGAACTCTGTAGCTGTGCAAGATGTTTCCAAGATTTAGCATATCCAAGGTT
Organism: Pinus albicaulis; assembly: GCA_034641835.2. Taxonomy (NCBI): domain Eukaryota; kingdom Viridiplantae; phylum Streptophyta; class Pinopsida; order Pinales; family Pinaceae; genus Pinus; species Pinus albicaulis. The sequence continues at coordinate 1,288,255,735 of CM076582.1, forward strand.
TGCAAACACTTTCATCCATCTTATTTTAGTACCTCAACTTGATATTTGTGGGGACATGCCATTAGGGCAATTGCATAACGAAGGATTAAAGCACCTTGCTGATTTGGAACAGAAAACTATCACTACACAGAGGACCCTTGATTTGCTCAAGTAGGAGATGTATAACCATCCCAGTTGTTCAGTATTTAGCTACACACAACACTTTTTGTTGAAGTGTGGAGTTTTAGAGGATGGGATGAGCATAGTCCTATTGAGTGTAATTTCAGACCATGAGTTCAGTATTGTGTATGGCCATGAGACAACAGATGTATCACCATGTAGATCTACAATGTTGTCAGTGAGTAGTAATGATGAGATGAGGGTCCCATTATTCTTGGAGAATTTTGAGGAAAACTTCACTCTTGAAGCATTGAAGGGACAAATGATCCATGGTAGACATCCTATGATGGATATCACTTTCCATTTTTAGGATGGAGTTTTCATGATGAGCTTCTCATTGCTCAAAGATAAAATCCTACCTACAGCCGGCATGGAACCTTATGGGTTCTATTTGGCCATTGATGAGAGGATATCATGGAGAGACCTAAAGGATGGTGCAATTCAACATCTCATGGATTGAAAATATTATCAAATGGAGGATTCTATTCTACCTTGGGTGGATACCAAGTTTGATCATGACATGTTTCATCATCCACAATGAGATGGATGGATGAGGAGGATGAGCAAGGGGTTGACAACCTACTTGCAGATCTATAACATAGGGCAACAAGAAGCATGGTTGTGCTAGTTGCTCTTGGGTGAGTATGGTTACTACCCAACATCTCACATGTGTATGATCCATGCCATGTATATTATTGATGACATGTAGTAGCAGGAGGCATGGTTGTGCTGGTTATTGTTTAGAGAGTTTTTCCATCACATGACATATCCTAAGTCCATATATGTGATTTTTTTTGGGACATGGAATAACTCTCACTTGATGTGACAGCAAGGAGCTTGGTTGTATTGGGTGGATGTGACATTCTACATGTCAATTAGTATGTTGTTGCTCCATGACTTGCATCATGATGATGTAAGGTGGCAACAAGAATCCTTGTTGCTTTGGTTACTCTTGGGAGAGTATGGGCTAACATTAGGGGAATTTTGAGGTCTAAAATGGGCCTCCTAAGGAAATTATAAAATAATAGTGGAAATAATAAAATAATTTTTGATAGCATCATCAAATTTTAGAGGGGAAAAAAACTACTTTTTCAGCTCGTATTTTAAACTTATATCCAAAATCATTTACCCAAATTTCGAGCGAGAGTACTCTCTTGATGAAAAATTTAATTCCTCATCCAAGGAGTACCCATGTTGCATACTTTATATGGATCCTCACATATGAAAAATGAGAAATACATGAAAAACATGATTGAAATCACATTTTTTCATGCATTTCTCATTTTTCATGTAGCAGAGTCCATCAAAAGTATGCAACGTGAGTACTCCTTGGATTAGGAATTAAATTTCTCATCCAACAAGTACTCCCACTCGAAATTTGAGTAAAATATTTGGGAGATAAGTTGAAAATATGAGTTGAAAAAGTAGTTTTATTATTTTATTATTTTTTAATATTTTTACCCTTTTACTTAGAAAATGGTGAATCATCCCCCATGGATGACACCATCATCTTTAATCCTATTGGTTGTTATAAATTTTATTTTTTTGTACATTTTTCTTAGGAGGCCCATTTTAGACCTCAAAATTCCCCTAATTTTTTCCCCATACATTGCATGATATTGATGGAGGATAGGAACAAGAAGCCGTACTATGTTGGATTTTGTTGAGGGATTTTGGTCATTATATTTGGTATGACGATGATGTGATGTGGCTGCAACATGTATTGTTGTAATGGTTTCTATTGAGAGAGTATGGCTTTCACACTTGGTCTAATGATGATTTTGCATGGCAGTAGGAGGCTTTGTTGCCGTGGTTGTTATTGGGAGTGTATGGTTTTACATTGTACATGTTCATCCATATGTCTCTACTTATTATTTTTCACAGTGTCGGGATGATGCTTGGAGCCAACAAGGCCAATGGGGCCAATGATGAGAGCTTGGAGAGATGAAATCTACTCTATGTAGCATGGGTTGGAGAGATATTTACTGAGTTGGGACTTTCCATTTTGGGAAGAAACCACTTCACATTATGTATCTCATGCACAGAGGAGATATTTGGACAACATATGGTTGCCACTTGGAGATACGTTGATGAGGAGAGTCATCTAACTTTTTAGCTGGAGGCCATTCTAGACATTCTAGAGAGGAAGCTTTGGAACTTGGCATGTATAACATATTGGAGCAAATGGGGAGGCCTTCCATATGAGGATACCATTTGGAGGGAGATGGATTGTTGTAGCATTCACTTTTGTAGTTGCTTGAGGACAAGAAACATTTTGGTGGGGAGGACTATAATATTCCCAATTTTCCATGGAAGAAACCACTTCACATTATGTATCTCATGCATAGAGGAGATATTTGGACAACATATGGTTGCCACTTGGAGAGTCATTGATGAGGAGAGGCATCTAAATTTTTAGTTGGAGGCCATTCTACACATTATAGAGAGGAAGCTTTGGAACTCGGCATGCATAACATATTGGATCAAATGGGGAGGCCTTCCATATGATGATACCATTTGGAGGGAAATGGATTTTTGTAACATTCACTTTTGCAGTTGCTTGAGGACAAGAAACATTTTGGTGGGGAGGACTATAATATTCCCAATTTTCCATCTTGCAATTTTAGAGTTTTTACTTTCTCTAATTAATTAAGTAAATAAGAGGTTGGAGATACCCATAAACCCCATAGATGAATAAAATCAACTTTTGGTGTGTGCATGTGGATAATTAGATATAAGATCTACATTATGGAGTAGGGGAGAAACTTCTTAATGAAGGAAGAGTGGATATCATGAAGGATTAATGGTAAGATCATGGAAACCATGGAGGAAGCCAAAATATATAATGGTGCAATAAAAGTAATATATTAGAACACTAATCATGAGATAGTGGAGGAAGTGGTGCATCTAATGCACACATGATGGAGAGAGTGGGAATTAAATGCAGAGATGGTGGAGGACATGGAGATACAATGCAATATTCCTAGAGGCTAGTGGCCACATTTGTAGCGTAGTTATGAGGTGGGCCAAGGCTATGGAAGGCTCACAAAGCATAAAATGAAGATGAAGGAAGAAATAGAAGGATTCCTTAGATTTGGATTTTAGATTTGGACTTGTCGGTTGGAATCTCTATGCACAATTCAATTGTTTAGCTAAGTCCGTAGTGTTGTTTAGCATATGGGTGCTTCCTAGAGGAAAACCCACCCTTACCCATGGGGGAATTCGAATGCCTACTATGGAAAGGTTCTATTGAGCTACCATACATCATAAGGGATTGGTGCCACATTTATAACCTCTCTACATCACATTCAGTCTCACAAATTGTGCATTCATGCTTGAGGATTTGAAAGGACAAGGCTGTTTCTATAATTTCAGCTATGAAACCGGTGGAGGATTCACACTTTCACCTTGTGCATCAAGATTAGTCTTTTTCGAACATCATATTCATATCTCACATTCATTCCATCAATTTATACCTCCATGCAGCATCAATTCCCCTAAGAATTGTGCATTCCAGTCCTATAGATCTTTTTGAGGAAGGAAGTTTCCAGTATTTTAGCTATAAATATTGTGAGGACCATCTCCTCACCTTGTATACATTATTTCCATAATTATTGAGCTACATTGTATCATCCAGCATCAGACTTCAACTACTACCTCCTTGATAGCACAATTTTATTCAGTCATTTTGTAATATTCCAAAAATTTAGCCTTAAACTAAATGGAATATTATAGTTTGTTTTGTCACTAGGTAGGTGAATAGGTGGGTGGGGAGGCCCATAAATCTCTTTAGGAGGAATAATAACACTCCTAATTTTAAAGGAGGAAGAATAAGAAATTAGATTAAGCACCTTTGGGTGTGAATTGGAGGGAATACATGTTGAATAGGTCAACTTTGACCAAGTCAATAGCACTGTCATGGAGGAGTGGCATTCATTATGAGACAATGTTGTTTTAGTGGAGGACAAATTGCATGAGCTTAGTGAAAATTATGGATGGGACCCAATGTGAGAAGGCTTGCAAACTATATATGGAGAGGATGGCAACCACTATTATTCATGTTTTAGATTATCATTTGATATTGGTCTATTTAGGCTTTGCATCATTTTGTTGTTTAGCAGGGTTGTTGTGTTGTTTAGCACAAGGGTGTTCTGGATCGAGAATCCCTACCTCATCCTCAAGGAAGAAGAGGTTATTTGGGATGAATTTCCTCATTCTAGCATTTTGGCCAAGCTACCTCTTTCAGCTAGAATGCATTTTCTGTTAAGTGTTGGGTTGTGTTGTAGGATGCAGCAAAGGACGACCACATAGAGCCAATTCTAGGCTTCTTTTTCAGTCGAGAGGTAGCCTATCCATTGGAGGATCAGCAAGGAGGGCCCCTAGGCATATTTATACATTTTTGGCATTAGGCCAACCATCTACCATCCCTCATAGTGCATTTACAAACAAGATCTACATTATTTATAAATGCAATTGCTGGGAGGGTTCATCGAGCTCATTAGGAGGGTCTATTTAAGAGTATAGGGATCAACCTTTTATTTAGAAACACCATTGGAGGAGGAAATCATCATTTCAGATCTGTCATATCCTCATTCTATTCAATTCCAGTTTTTAGTGGCATATTGACCCTAGGGTTATTTGTCACATTGTATATTTCTTGGTATTTCTAGCAAACATTTCCAGGTTTGCTAGAAATCATGTATTATAGCCCACATCTTCTTTTCTGAGAATTTATTTATATCTATTAGCCATATTTCATTTATGTATGTTTACAGTAGCAGCTACACTGATATAGAAATCACTGTCACTTCTTTTTGGCATTCTATATAGTAGCAACAACTCGTGTTGATTGTTCTGATCATTGGAGGCTTGTTCTTATTGCTTGAGTGGCTTGACCCTCAAGATATTTGTGTATATTGTTGCTGATATCTTAAAAAAATGATGGCTTCATATTGATCCCTCTTATGACATGTTTATAATTGATGTGTTTTACATTATTATGTCTTGTATTGCTGCTATTTCCATTTTGGAATACTACAGTGGTATCAGAGCATAATCTTGGCTTAGCCTGTGCATTCAAGACATTATGCCATTAGAAGGAGAAGCTTATCATAGAAAGGAGAATTTATACAAAAGAAACAAAGGTAGGACTCCATTATTTGGAGAAATGAATTAAGAGAGGATCTCCTAGCTTCTTTTCTAAACTGTGAAAAATATCACGAAAGATCTGAAGGAAATGAAAGGGGAAAGGCGTAGAAAATTTACAATAGGGTTTGAAAGGGATGAAATCCCTATATGTTCACAGTTTATTGCCCACATTCACTACAAGAAGGATGGAGGAAGAATATGGACCAAGGGAGGATACCTTGAGTGACTATCTTTAGGAGTATGAGTCTCAATCTTGGAGATTCAAAGAGCACTTGGACTTCCAAGGGTTTTTCCAACTCAAGGAAGACAGAAGATCCAAAAACCATGATAGAAGTAGGAGAGGTAGAATATTTCTATCTAACTTTGATGGATTAGCAAAGTGCACAGCCAAGGCTTGGGTGAAGGAACTAGATACCTATTTTCAACTACACCAAGTTTTAGAAAAGGAGGTCATTAGAGTACTAGTGTTTCACCTTAAAGGTATGGCCCATGATTGGTGGTTTTATAGTTCTTCTTATTTTCATCATGAAAATGTAAATACTTATGTGGGTTTCACTAAGAAATTAGTGAAAATATTTGATATCAAACATTGTGAAACATCTTTTGTTGAACCCAAAAACTTAAAACCTTTGCATGAGTTGGAGAGAACTATTTTACCAAATCCACGCCATATTTCTATTGAAAGGGATAAAAACGTGCATAAAACCTTTTCAAGGGCAAGATACCTACTTATTGAAGAGCCCTCTTCTATAGATGAGGACATGGAGATTCCTCCTTCAAGGGAAGACCAAGATCAAGGGTCTCTCATTGATGATGAGGAATTCTCAAATATTGATGAAGAGATATCAGTGTTGTACCATCAAGAGAAGATCCATCACCACATGGAGGTGGAAAATAATCCATTACTTCCATTAGAGGAGCCCTTGTGTCTTTGCAAGGATTTCCAAATGATCCAACATGTGGGAACCAGAGCATAATTCCAGAGCATCATGTATTAGTTTTTGTGGATTGTGAGATGGGAGGAGAAGAAGGGAAGAAGGATCAACATCAAGGGATGATGAGCATTAACCCTTATCTATTTCAGGAGGTTTCTGCATAGAAGAAGGAGACTTTATTATGCAGTGAAAGGAGGGATAAACCAGTCCAGTCATATATACAGTCTACTTTAGATCTTGATTTCTCACTACAAGGGGGCATTCCACCTAGGAAGCCACCAGATCTGGAATTGGTGAGGGAAATCTTACCATTTGGTTCACCACTCTTAGATCCTGGAGAGGTAGATAATATGGAGGGGTCTAGTACAACGCAGAGATTCTTGGATAGACTTTAGGAGGAGGGAGACATTCTCCAATTTTCAGCACTACTCACTCTCACTACATATTATGTGCTAACAGAAGTTGTTGCAATGATGGATGATGGCACCACCATGGTGCAAGGGAGTTGCTCCATGGATTTGGAGAAAAATAGGGTACTTCCTTTGAGGAAGGAATCCTCTATAAATTGGAGTATATGGAGGCTACTCATGCTTACATTGGCCAAGATCAGGAGGTTCTGTTTGGATGGTATCTTCTTATGGGAGGCCAACTTCCAAAGGCCACCACTTCTACTTGAGCATGAGAAGCTACATGATGGGCATGGAAGAACTTTGCAGGATGAATTTTTCATGAGGGACATCAAAGGAAAGGACAGAAGCATGTGGGGAACTTCACATTTCAAATCTACAGCGCTGTCTCTTAGGAGGATTGATCCATATTGGAGGTCTCAACTTTTGGTAGAGTACTCCAAGGATCTTAGTGCCTGCATGATTCTTGATGACCCAGACGGAGATGATATATACATGGTGGATGATGAGGTCATCCATTCTTATGGTAGAGTCTTCTTGACTAGAGCTTCTGAGCTCAAGGAGAAGCTGCTACATGTAGCACGTGTGGACTTTCTTCCCATGCACTTTGATGCATATCATTCCTTGATGGAGGAGTTCACTTGGTAGGGAATCCAACAGGATATATATAATCATATGGAGATATGCATATCCCAGATGATTATGGAGAGGTTGTCACAACCACTTCCCAACTTATTGAAAGTGAGGGAGAACTTACAGTTGATCCATTTCAGCTCAATGACCAAGGTACATAGTAGAGGATGTACATTTATGCATGATGATTTGTACTTCTTTACTTTTTATGAGTAGCATGTTGTACCAAGGAGGATTATTCATTCTTTTATATGGTATTTTGATTTACTTGAGGCCATTTGCAACATTGATGTTGGCCATGCTATTGGTAGTTTGTGGGGGAGGCCACATGATTTTTGGTGTGCACCATTAGCACCACATGTTACTTTTATGATCCTATCTTGTAGGATGATTGTGGCAGAAAACAAGTGGCTGAAAAGACACTTTTTATTTTTTTTTGAGGTAGGCAGGTGATGCATTGTGCTTGTTCCATATGTGGAACTATGATCAACCTCTCAGTTGGCATATGAAAACTTGTTTCTATTTGTTTCTTCTCCCATATATTGATGATGTTCTTATGTTTATGGGAAGCTTTGTTGGGAGGGTGGCACAAGAGTTGAAGGTGCCCATTTGGAGTATTATTCTCCATAATTTACATATTTCATTTTTCAAGAGATACCATGGGTAAACCATGATTTTTGCACTACATCTCTTGCCTTCATGTGGGAGGAGCCATTTGGAGGACTTGAGTTTTTTGGAGAGGCACTTCATGGATGTTTTGTTTGGTGGGGTTACTTGGATCATTCTTGGAGGCCATAATATTTCAGCCCAAGATCAAAATAAACCCCATACATACCATAAATGGAGAGAGAAACAACTTGGGTGGAAAAATCTAATCTCTCCATGCAGCCCTAATACATCACATAAACCAGGGGTTGAGGATTTCTTTGATGAGCTACCTAGAATGGCTCATTTCATTTGGATGATAGCATGGGTATGGGAGTATCTCATTGGGAATGAGATCCCCTATGTTTTTCACCACTCCTACCTTGAGGAGGCCATTAGAAAGAAAAAAAAATTCCACTCACACCTTCCACTTTCTCATGATGTGAGCCATTTGGTTTTGCATACTCGGGAGGAACCAATGGAGGGAAGTTTTATTGCATATTATTTTGGGAAGTGGTAGGGACTATTGATGATGAGGTGAAAAGAGGAGGAAGGGAGGAATTTTTCTCCACCTTTATAGTTGCTTGAGGACAAGCAACATTTTGGAGGGGCGGACTATGATATTCCAAAAATTTAGCCTTCAACTAAATGGAATATTCTAGTTTGTTTTGTCACTAGGTAGGTGAATAAGTGCATGGGGAGGCCCATGAAGCTCTTTAGGAGGAATAATAACACTCTTAATGTGAAAGGAGGAAGAATAAGCAACTGTATTAAGCACCTCTGGCTGTGAATTGGAGGGAATACATGTTGAATAGGTCAACTTTGACCAAGTCAACAACGTTGTCATGGAGGAGTGGCATTCATGATGAGACAACATAGTTTTAGTGGAGGACAACTTTCATGAGCTTAGTGGCAAGTATAGATGGGACCAAATTTGAGAAGGCTCACACACTATATATGGAGAGGATGGCAACCATTTTTATTCGTGTTTTAGATTATCATTTAATATTGGTCTATTTAGACTTTGCATCTTTTTGCTGTTTAGCAGGGTTGTTGTGATGTTTAGCACAAGGGTGTTCTTGATCGAGAATCCGTGCCTCATCCTCTAGGAAGAAGAGGTTATTTGGGCTGAATTTCCTCATTCCAGCATTATTTACAAGATACCTCCTTTAGCTACAATGTAGTTTCTGTTTAGAACTAGGTTTTGTTGCAGGGTGCAGCAAAGGAGGACCACATAGAGCAAATTTTGCGCTTGTTTTTCAGTGGAGAGGTAGCCTATCCATTGGAGGATCATAAAGGAGGGATCCTAGGAATATTTCTACATTTTTGGCATCATGAAAACCATCTACCATCCCTCACAGTGTAGTTACAAACCATATCTACATTATTTTCAGAGGCAATTGTTGGGAGGGTTCATTGAACTCATCAAGAGGGTCCATTTTTTAGTAGAGGGATAGACCTTCTATTTAGAAACACCATTGGAGGAGTACATCATCATTTCATATCTTTCATATCCTCATTCTATTCAATTCTATTTTGTAGTGGCATATTAACCCCAGGGTTATTTGTCACATTGTATATTTCTTGGTATTTCTAGCAATATTTTCTCAGTTGGTGAGAAATCATGTATTAGAGCCCACATCTTCTTTTCTTGGAATTTTTTTGTATCTATTAGCCATATTTAATTTATGTATGTTTATAGTAGTAGCTACACTGATATAGAAATCATTTTCACTACTTTCATCATTCTATACAGTAGCAACAATTCATGTGCTGATCGTTCTAATAATTGGAGGCTTGTTATTATTTCTTGAGTGGCTTGACCCTGAAGATATTTTTGTATATTGTTGCTGATATCTTAATAAAATTATGGTTGCATATTGATCCCTCTTATGAAATTTTCATGAGTTGTGTTTTACATTATTATGCATTGTATTTATATTATTTCCATTTTGGAATACTACACATTTTGTATTCAATAACTGCATCTAGTGGAGGAGGAAGCAGGAGCTAGATCTTGAGCTTCTAGCTTGAGTATCTAGTGGAGGGATCAAATCTTCTTGCATTGAGATGATTGTATGTTATTACATCCATATAATTATTAGATCATGCTTTAGATTTGCATACCCAGTAGTCATATGTTGCAAGCCTTAAGAGGGTGATTTTCCAAGATTATCATATGTGGAAATCCTTTCTTGGTTATATTGGGTATTCATCACAAAGCCCGGATCTGAAATATCAGCATCATCTAAGCTCCATAACTGCCAGATATACATTTCTATTTTCACCTGACAATTGCAGTCTCAATATTTGTAGTAGGGACAACGCAGTATTACCTACGACAATCCAACAGTTATGCAGTCCCTCTTGTGGGAGGACCTTAGGGTCATTATAGCCTAGTTGTTTTTCTTGAGTGTCTCATATTTTGAGCACTATTGTACTTATTTATCCACCTCCATATTAATAAAAAGGCTTAGTTATTCTATCTATTTTATGGTGTATTTATATTAATTATTCACTGTTTTAGTTTTCAACTATTGTGTTTTTGTATTAATGTATTCCCCATTTTGGGATATTACACATTAGCTGCCATGAAAACACCAAAAAAAAACTTCACTCAAGATGTAAAATAAATCCTCAAACACTACTGCAATCCACACCTCAACATCTCACATACTGTATAAACATATGGTTGAAACAAGCTTCAACAATCTATTGCTGATGCTGCAAACTAATTCAAAGCATATGCATAGTGAAGCTCACATAATTTGCATGTTCTTCTCCAACCTCGCACTCTCCGCACACACTTGTTCAATCAACCATATAGACAATGAATTATCTCCAATATAAATATTAACTCAAGTTCTCAACCCAATAATTACTCAAAAATACTGAGCTCAACAGTCTCATTAATATGCTTGAATGGATCCCGATTCATCTCATTGACTCAATAAACCACTAATTCCACTATAATGTTTTATATTTTCAACTGTAATCAAATTTTAAAGGTTCCAAGAACTTTCATACCATAAACTTAAAAATTTTTATCAAGGAATTAGCCATGAGCCAAAAATTAGCTCAACAGTGCGAGGAATGCATATCGTTTCTCACAAAAACCCATATTCACTCCATTAGCACTGTCATCCATGTGACTATAGCCTCTTTGAGCTATAACCACTCCCTTATGCCTACCTTCATGAAAATTTAGTATTTCAATCACTCCCTTGACTTGGAATGCCTGCGACTTGGCTAAAAACTAAAGTAAAGAATTTTTTCTTCAGTCCAACACTGCTACCACTTGATGGAACATATTTTCTTGCATCTGGGGACTCCTCCAAGACACTAATATATTTTTTCAACTAATCAAATATGGTAAGAAAAATTAAATGACATGCTAGACCTATTGTGCCAGCCTTTGAACCAAGACCAACACCTCCATATCCTCAAGCAACAACCTTACATCTCTAACACCTCCACGACCTGTAGAAACATCTATATCTCTTTTAGTAACAACCTAAACACCTACATTAAACAAATAAAGGCATCCAATTGTCTCCAACACTGGTAGAATCACCTCCAACACAAGTAGCCACAACTGAACACTTGTAGTAGAAATATTATGTCTCCAAGACATGTAGATACATGCAACATCTAGAGAAACTCTCCAACCTCCTGCAACAATAACATATCTGTAGTATTCCCAATTAGCCATGAGCTAGTTGGAATATTAAATTTTTCTTTTTCTTTATGTTTAATGAATAAGAGGACAACGGAGGTCCAAAATTCTCCTTAATAATGAATAAATCAATGCCAATGTGAAAAGGATATATCTTCGCAAATTAATTTAGCACCTTTAAGTGTGAAAGGGGGCTATAACACCTTGACTAGGTCAATTTTGACCAAATAAACAACACTTTCCTGGAGGAGTGGCCATCAATGAAAGACGATGCAGTTTTAGATGGAGATTCTTTGCATATACAAATGACAAAGAAGAAAAGGGTAAAACCCCTTTATTAGGAGGAATGAAAAGGAAGGAGTTTTCAAGACTTCTTTTCAAAAGTATTTAAGGCATTAACAAAGACATCATAGAAATGAGGATGGAGAGATGTATAAATTCTCCAAAAGATCTTATGCATAGCTAAATCTCTAGATTTTCATATTATGGGTGTGAGCATTCAGCCACACAATCATATCTACAATGCTCTACCATGCCTATGTTCATAGCAAGAGAGATGGAGGAAGGATATGTTCCAAAGTGGAATACTCTTTGTGACTATATACAAGAATATGAATCTCAATCACAGAGGTTTAGAGATCATCTAAACTTCCAAGAGTTTTGCAATATCAAGGAGAATAGAAGACCTAGAAACCATGATAAAAGTAAAAGGTCCAAGCAGCATGATTTGGGTGGATTCTTTCTATCTACTTTTGATGGGTCACCTAGATGCACAACTAGGCCTTGGGTGAAGGAGCTAAAAACCTATTTGTAGCAACACCAAGTTTCAAAAGATGAAGCCATTAGAGTATCAGCACTACATCTTGAAGGTAAGGCTTATGTCTGGTGGTTTTATGAAACTTCTTCCTTGAATCATGCAAATGTATCTACTTATGGAAACTTCACTAGGAGGTTAGTGAGAAGATTTGATACAAAACATTCTGAAACATCCTCAGTTGAGCTAGCCAAGCCTAAACCAACAAAAACTTTGCATGAGTTGGAAGGATCTATAAACCCAACTCCATTCTAGAATGCTATTGAGGGGGTTAAAAACTTGTAGAATACATTGCTAGAGGCAAGATCCCCACTTCAGAAAGAGCTCTCTTCTCAAAAGGAATACATGGAGATCTATTTTTCAAAAGAGGAACTAAGAAAAGAGCCTCTTAATGATGATTAGGCAACCTCCATTCATGATGAAGGGGAAGAGAAGGTAAGAGGTAACAATGCTGTCACATCAGGAGCGGATCTAGTACCTCATAGAGAGGAAGATGGAGAAATGGCTCCAATGAGAGGAATTCTTGTACCCTTGCGAAAAATTCCAAAGAATCTCACATGTGAAGATCAAGGCACAGTCCATGAGCAGCATGTGCCATCATTGATAGATTGTGATACCTTGAAGATGAAAGAAGAGGATAGGAAGGAGGACCAGCATCATATGATCGGAAGCACACACCCCTATCTATTTCAGAAAGTTGATGCACACAAGAGGAAAACTAATTTTTGTAGTGGAAGAAAGGACCTAATAGTTCCATCTATTATGCATATGAGAATGGTCCATGAGACATCACTATCTTGTGGTAAACCACTTGGGAGGCCATCTAATCCAGATTTGGTGACAGATGTCTCACATCATGATGCACTATTCATAGATCCGGGAGGAATGGGAGCATTAGAGGACCATGATACAATGCTGAGAGTCTTGGGTAGTCTCAAAGAGGGGGGATACATTCTCCCACTATCATCATTACCCACTATCACATATCATACTACGCTGAGAGGAAATGCTGCAAGATTGGAGGATGACACCATCATGGGAAAAGGAGACCATTCCTTGGCTATGGAGACTTAGAAGATATTCTCATTTGAGGATAAATATTCCATAAATGGTAGAATATGGTGACCACACATGAATTCTTTGGCTAAACCCAAGAAGTTTTGGATGGATGATAGCTTCCCATGGGAGACTAACCTCCAAAAGCTTCAATCTTTACTTGAGCATGAGCATATACAAGAAGAGCAGCAAGGAGGGGATAGCAACATCCCAATGAGTAACTTTGGCATGGGAGATTTCAAGGAGAAGGGCAACCATATGACAGATGTTCTTTTTGATAAATCATTCGCGTTGTCACTATAGAGGATAGATCCATATTGGAAATCCCAAATGTTGGTGGATTATTCCAAGGATCTTTCCACATGCTTGATACTTGATGACCAACTACAAGAAGAAGGATATTTAGTCCAAGATGAAGTCATCTATTATCATGGTAGGATCTTCTTATATAGAGCCTCAAATCTCCATGAGAAGTTGCTACAAAGGGTTCATCAAGATTTCCTTTTCAGCCATACTTATTCCATGAGAACCTACAACACTATCTGGAGAGCTACACTTGGGAAGGCTTTGAAGAGGAACTATATCAGAATTTTCAAAGATGCATGAACCATTTGGTGTTGGAAGAGATACATAACTCAATGAAGGAGTTAGCACAAATACCTCTTTTCTCTTTTGGAATGAGAGGGGATCTATCTATGGACCACTCCATTTGTATGAGAATAATTTTTGGTAAGGAACATGCTTATGTACATAATGTTTCATTTTATGATTACTTGCATTCCTTTACCATGTATATGTAGGCCATAAATCCAAGGAGAAGCATTATTACATATAAACTTCATGTCCAAATTTGTGCCATAAACATTTATGAACATGGCCACTCCCTTGGAGGATATAGGGAGATTTTGTATCTTTGTGGGTGCACTCCAAAAGCACCAAACATATCTCACACTTTCAACCATTGTGAGAAGACTTGGGTAGAAAGTAAGTGGTGGGGAAACCACATCATTGTATGATGCAATCAGGAGATATACTGTGTTGGTTCCACATGTGGGACTGTGACCCACCTCCATTTGTACAAATTTTCCTTTGCATGTACTTAGTTTTAATCCCATACATTGATGATGTACTTATTCTTTTTATGGGAATGTTTGGAGGGAGGATGGGAGGAATGTATGTGTCCTATGAGATAGAGTTTCTCCATGTTCATTATGCTACATGTTTTAGGGAGAACATTGGGAAAACCATGGTTGTTTCATTGGAACTATTGTCTCCTTGTGGGATGAATTATTTGCATCTCATAAGAACTTTGGAGGAGAAATTCATGGATGGATGCATTGGTAGACATTTAGCTTATGAGGGAAGATTAGCACATGTTGGTGTCACCAATGGTGGAGGAGAAGAGTTGCAACAGTCACCTTGTCAGTTGCTTGAGGACAAGCAACATTTGGGAATGGGGGACTGTAATATTCCCTATTAGCCATGAGCTAGTTGGAATATTAAATTTTGCTTTTGCTTTATATTTAATGAATAAGAGGACAATGGAGGTCCATAATTCTCCTTAATACTGAATAAATCAATGCCAATGTGAAAAGGATATATCTTCGCAACTTAATTTAGAACCTTTAAGTGTGAAAGGGGGTTGGAACACCTTGACGAGGTTAACTTTGACCAAATCAACTATGTTTTCATGGAGGAGTGGCCATCAATGAAAGACAACGTGGTTTTAGATGGAGATTGTTTGCATGGAAGTAGTCCTATTATTGGATGGGGCTTAGGGTTTGGAAGCTAATATCTTATAAAAGGAAGAGGATGGCATCCATATTCATTATGTTGATGTATATGATATTTATGAAATAATAATGAAAAATACAGAGAAATATACAAGGTAAAGGTTAAACAGATTCATAATGCAATTTTTATACAAAATTGGGCTTTTTTCATTGATTATGGCACGAATATTTTATATTAATGATAATTTATTTAATTAAATGCATAATGGATGGCTTTCCCTAGGAAGGGACGTAATTGGAAATGGGCATAAGTGAGTTGGCATGACAAGATTGGTGGGCGCAATAGATATGTGAGCGGTTTAGGTATTATGGGGGAAATGTTAGGTCTCTATATTACTAGTATAGTCCCTTATTATTGTTAGTGCGACCCCCTTATTTTTATTATTGTACCCTTGTAACCCCCATTTTATTATTATTGTGCCCTTAAATTATTATTGTTAGGTCGGCTAGGATTACATTGTGGCCCACTAGGATTACATTATGGCCCCATGGACTCCTATATATAGAAAGGAGGTTTTGTAAATTGGATCATCCAAGAATTGTTCATTTATGTAATGTATTGGAGGTTTCCCCCTCAAAGTGGCTTATTTCTAAGGCGTTGATATCTCTTTCTTCTATTTTTGGAGCTAGTTACACAACATTTGGTATCAGAGCTTTGGATTCTAGGGTTTCGTTGCTCCAAACAAGTCATCGTGGCAGTTTCACTATAAATTTTTTTCTATGAATTTTTAGAAGCTAAAATTTTTAGGGTGCAAAGCAGAAATCCTGAGGAAGATTTTCTAAAAATTTCACAGCTTGGTTCGCAATATTTTCAGAGATATGATCTGTGGAAGTTAGGTATTTTTTTAGGCTCCTAAACAGGTCATCGTGGAATTTTCACTGTAATTTTTTTTCTATGAAGGTTAAGAATCTGAAATTCATATGGTGCGAAGCTGAAATCTTGAGGAAATTCTTCAAAAAATTTCATAGCTTGGTTCACAATATTTTTGGATATATGATCTGTGGAAGGTAGTGCTTTTTCAGGCTCCTGAATTTCATCTCAAAGAGGTGATCGTGGGAAAAGTTCAATAACTCTCTCTCTGGGCATTGGATTGGAGTGTCGTCAAAATTTGTCACAATCAAATGGACTTTAGTTTCTTGGCTACCAATTTCAGAGACAAAGGATGAGAAAGTGACGCGTGGAAAGTCATACAAGTTCCCTCTACTAAACCAGTCCATAATTAGGTCATTATGGGAGATTGGACACAACTTTGTCTTGGAGAATCCAAATCAGGTCAGACCTGTGGTATTCAAAAGATCATTTAGAGGGCTACGTTGGTACCAAAATTAAGATATTTAATTTCTGAAATTACAAACTGTTAGTATGAATCCTTTGTCAAAGTGTACGAAGAAGGACCCCTTTAGCTACACATAAATAATAGCCTTAATAACAAAAGTGGCTGCCAATATCTTCAGATCTGCAGTTAGTTGAACAAGAAAAGAGCTGCAAAAAACCAGATCTATGCATGGAAGACATTAAGCAGTAAAAACAAGGGTTTGCTCCATATACCAATAGACAAGACAAGAACAATTTTTGAAAGAATTTTTGTATTAATCGGGCACCTGGGAGGAAAAAAAGAAGGCGTATGCAATTCTCCTCAGTGGGATGGGTTCTTGGAAGTCCTCAGCACTTCAGATCTAAGATCTCTCTCTCTTGTTGGTGTAGAAAACCCACACAAAGAATGGAACTCAAAGGGAGCTCACACAGCAAATGGTAGAAAAAAGTGACCAAGTGCATAGATCCAGAGTGATCTAATAGGCAACAAAAGGTGAAGAATGGTAGGAAAAACCCTCCTATTTATAACAAAATATTGGGTCATTCTAGATCTTGGTGCACGATTAAAATAATGTTAACCAAATCTAGATCCACCTTTTATGGAATACTTTATTATATTTGTTGGAGGGAAAAAGTATTTGACTTGGGTCAAATCCCTTTATTTGTCAAAAATAAATAAATAAATGATTTATTTATCTTTTTAAGGAAGTGGTTGAAAGATAATCAAATAAATAATGATTTATTTAATTATTTGTGGGTGATTTGGTCATATTTAACAAGGAATATTATCTAAATAAGATTAAATAATTATTCCTGGAAATTAATAAGATAAATAAAGGTTTATCTAATTAATTTCTTTGTTTTTGGGTTAAACATGACTAGGAATAATAATTAAATTATGGTTTAATTAGTTATTCCATGAGGAAAATTAAACAAAATGGGTTTGTTTAATATTTCCTTTTGGGGTTTCCTGTTTTGACCATAAACAACCTAATAAATGTGGTTTATTAAGTGATTTTACATAGTGAAATAAATTTTACTTAGGGTAAAATTGGTCTTACATGGTGTACTTGGGTCCATCTAATGATAATAGGTTAGATGACCAAAAAATGGTGTAACAGATTGCCCCCCAGCGTGCGAGTGTCAGGAGAAAATCATATGACCGAAGTACATTGTAAGAACTCAATCACTAGACAACAAAAGGGAAGTCAGAGAGAGAAATGCAAGGTAGATAGTGTGCTGAAGAACTAGACCCTGAGGAGACGAGACTCGCAAGTGCAACAAGTCTCTTTTTATGAGAGGGTACCTGTGCTAAAGGCGGCGGGGGAGGCATACCTATGCCCGCCGAGACAAAGTACAAAAGAATAGTGTGTCCAGTAAACAAGGGACCGAACCATAAAGTACAACCGGCATAAACATGAGCCAGATAATAATACAAAGAGGGATCCCACATACATGCTGTGCCTGGGATAATAGCCAGGACTTGTACAATAATATCTGAGTATATGAGATACAAGTACAACCCGAATGCCCCCTATACGCGGGGAAGGGCTCACTGCACCGGGATCGATACATGCAAATCAAAGAGGCGCTGCAGCGGCTAAGGCCGACATCATCAAATATATGAACCGCATCGAAGTCCGCAATGAAGAGGTCATCCGGGCATCTGGGGGGCTACCTGCAGGCCCACCCCCTCATGAGGGTCGAGACATCTCACACACGCCCGGGAATCATCAAGAGCGGCCGCCGCATCGGGACCATCGCTACGCATCTCGAGAAATTCGAGTTGAGCCGGGAGGGAAGCGGTCGTAAAGAGTGATGAGAGATCCCTTTTCCTGATCCGAGGCACCGAACAAGAGTGGAAGTTGGAACCAAGGTACACCGCCCTCTAGACCTGGCTTCTGGAATGAATGAGCTGATGTCGACAGAAGGAGGTCCGCCATAGGTGAGGCAATGAGAGATCCTCAACTAAGGCACGAGAGAAAATAGTAGAGCGACGGACAGACTGACACTAATGATGATGGTGAAATGGAAAGGACTGAGTAGCTAATGGGCGACTTCCCTTGTTAGAGCATAAAGAGCATGAATGACATGGCAGCGACTGACGCAATATCGTAAGGGATAAGGGACAGTGGGACTGAAGGTCATAATATGCGACACAAGAGAGAGGCCAAGCAATGGAGGATGGAGGGCTATAGCGGGGTACAAAGGGACTTGGGATACACTCCATGAATGCGATGATGACTCGACTTGGATGCTATAAACAAGGGTGACTCGATGGTGCTACCACATAGTAAAGGCCCAATGGGGGACCATAAAAACATGAAGACAAGATGGTAACTCATGACGAAAATCGACACGAACAAAGACAAGTAAGGAGGCAAAATGGTGCCCCAGGTACAAGTGTCGTAAGTGAGGAAATTCGATTTTAAGGAGGGGGGAAGTGACCCTTCTTGGACAAAATGTGTCCTGGTGAAGTATCAAATAACAAAAAACTAACAGATACCCATTTGAGGGCTCGGTGAGAGTTTTCCAACGGTGTGGATGGTTTGTCGAACGGTGCTACGGTATGGTCGCAGCAGTCGAAAGAAGAAACATGGGTTCTCTTTTAATAAGGCAGTTTTCCCTCCAAATTCACTCATTTTCTATTGTTGCTGTGGTGAATGTAGAGAGGAGAGAAGGCCCTAAATCTTGCGGCAAGTGTAGTGGACAAACCGACCGTTGGAATCAAGATCCGTCAGCTATAGGTAAGAGGCCTAACCTTACTCTTTCATTTTGATGGATTGAAAGTTCAGTTTAGGGCCCAAAAACTCAGAAACAAACCCTCCTTCATCTCTACGGAAGGGTCACACTTTTTGGGCCAAAAAGTGTGACCTGGGACGTAGGTTTTAGGGCAAAAACTGCGACCTGGTCCAGAATTGGGCAGAAAACTGTGACCTGGGAGATGAGGGGGTTTTGGTGCTATTTTATGGCTGAGAGTTGGGTTTTCGTGTTTGGTTATGGTATTCCTGATCTGTATGCTGACAAAGATGATGTTTTTGTGCAGGTATGGCAGATTTACGGGTTAACTGGAGAGAGAGAGACCTGGGTACATTACGGGCAGAGATCTAGGCAGATCAGGGTGTCCGTCGTGTGTTGGCCAGGTTTGGGGTTCTAAAGTTTTTGGAGAACCCTTTGATGAGAGTAGGAGAGCCGTTGTTGGCCCGGATTATCAGTTACTAGGATCCAGAGCATGAGGTCTTTGTAGTGCAGGGGCACAGGATCGAACTGACAGTCCAGGATGTGTATTTCCTGACGGGTCTCCCACCACTGGGGATGGTGGGAAACACGCAGCCAGTATTACCGCGGGGGCGGCATATCATGGAGTTTGTGGAACGACATTGTCGACCGTGTCTCCAAGTCAAGGGGACTCAGATACCGATCAGGGATCTAGAGAGGCTAGAGACCCGTGCAGTGGCCACAGCTGTGCTGCATGTCCTGGGCAACCAGGCATTCCATCACATCACCGGGGGGCAGATGATGCTTGTAGAGAGTGTGTTGAGTGGGACCTACTATGGGTGGGACCAAATGATGCTTGTGTCGCTAAAACGGCAGTTGTCGCTCTGCAAGCGGCAAGTGAACCACGATTTCTCGTATGAGACTTTATTGTGCGCCTTCTTCTTTGAGAAGATCCCGACCTTGCGGCCTCATATACAGCTCCCAGATGGGGGCCCGAGAGAGCCCAGGATGCGCCGGTGGGGGCAGCTACTGTGCAGAGGAGGAGGAGGAGGCAAAAAAATGGGGAGGAGATAGAATGACGCGGGCAGCTGCGAGTCGAAGGTATTGGCACGAGCCACATAACCGCAGGAGGGAGTGCAAGGAGCAGATGACTATGACTCATATACAAACTAGAGGGCGGCATATGAGGGCTATCGTAAGTGTACAGGACCTCGACAAGTGAGGTCAATGGAGATACCATGGGAGTGATCTGTGGGTAGTAGCAGGGCCGGGTGAAACAATGTGAGGATGCAGGGGGACTGGGCTCCAAGTGTCGTGCAGAGGAGGATAGGTAAAGAATGGGTGTGGTAGACTCTGTCATCTGAACATCAGGGGGAGGAATGTCGATGGGAGCGAGGGGATCCTCTGGCTAGCCTGAAGCATACTGCGTGAGGATGGGAGAGGCAGATTGATTTTGTTCCACCTCATACTCTCGGACTACCTCTAAAGAGGCGCGGTAATGCATCAGGTGAGGACAATGATGGGAGTAATGGCCATGAATACCGCACAACGCACAAGGTTTGTTGGTGCGGAGAGTCTTGGGGTTCTTGGTTATGGACGAAGAAGGAATGGAGGCTTCAGGGACCGTGGACTCGGGGAACGCGACTTTGACCATGGGTTGAATCCGGGGCAATTCGGGACAAGCAGGGGTGGCATGACCGATGACATCACACAAGGCACAAGGCTTTGCGAGCGGAGGAGGGGCCGGGTCAGTTGTGGTGGTCTTGTCTTTGGGTGCCCCCTTGCGGGCTTTGCCTCTCTTCCCGGGAGCTATCACGATAGGAGAAGGGTCCTGTGGCGGTGCTGGGGGCACAGTGGCAACAGGGGAAGAGAGGGGGACCGGTTGGACCGGTGTCAAAGCCATGTAGGGTTTGGGGTGACCAAGAGGGGTAGCGGCTGGAGGATCAAGGTACCAAACCGGTATGCCCAAAGTCAGGTTAGGGAGGGAGAGGGTGGGCATGACGGGGATAGAATATACTCCGGGAGGGGGAGCCAGGCAAGGTATCTACCCAGCAGGGTAATGACTAGGAGGGACGGCTCCGAGATGGTTAAGGCCTGGGGGAACCGATCCAGGAGGATAAAGGGGTTCAGGGATACCAGCTATAGGAGCAGGGCCAGAAGGAGGAGGTCTGGTTGGCAGAGATGAAGGGCTAGGAGCAGGTTTCGGTGGGCGAGGTTGAGTCTGAGGTTGCTGACTAGCTGAAGCAGGCCGCTTAAGGGCAGCCCGAGACGATTGCATCATGCAAACATTCGACAAGCTGGGATCAGGGATATGATGAGGGGGAAGACTAGGAAAAGTTCCAAGCAGGGAGGAATCTTTGTAGACGCCGGGGGAGACACTGGTCAAAGAATCAACGATTTTCTTATTGGCTACAGAAGAGATGGTCGTCTCAGGGGAGGTCTGAGACGGTGGCTCATGATAAGACAGCTAGTCAATGGTGACTATCTTTCCATTGTGTGGGAAAGAAATCTTACAGAAAACCGCGGATGGGATAGCAGACATGGCATAGGTGTAGCTTCGCCCCAATAGAATGTTGTAGTCTAGAGGGGCGTCAATGACTTCGACGTCAACGCAAACGGTCTTACCGGCGAGGGTGATAGGACAATTACGGAAAAGGCCAATGGGCTGGGAGGCATGGCCGTCCCACGCTTGAAGGGTGATCGTGGAAGGGGCCAGCTGAGGAGATCTGAGTTGCTTCCAAACTGAAGCAAACATCACGCAGGTGGATGCCCCCTCATCAATTATACACCGAGAAACGTTGGCATTCCAGATTTTGACTAGGATTTGGAAGGCGACGGAAGGAGGAAGAGGAGGATGGTCTCATTGAGTGGCGTCGAAAACAATCATTTGGTCATCAATAGGATCTACAGCGCCCACGGCAGATAGTAGAGCCTTCTTTTGGGAAGGGCACAACTGGAGGAAGCAGCTCGACCGGAAGCAGCAGATTGCGCCAAATCATCTGCTATGCTATACGAGTGAGCAGCTCGACCGGAAGCAGCGTTTAGACGTAATGGTCCTTTAGGAATCTTGGTATGAACCTCAACTTTGGGTTGAGGGATTTGTAAAGGGCCACTAGGTGTCGAAAGAGGCTCTGTAGAACCTGAAGAAGTAGGCTCAGGGGCAGACTGAGCAGGAGGCTTGGGGTACTGGTGAGACCGAGTTTGCAGGTGAAGGTCGACGGTCGGGGAAGGATCAGAGTGCATCATAAGGATATGGTAATCGGAGGAACCAGAAAGGGAAGGGGGAGTGGCGACCTGGCTATCAGGCGGTTGGGTAGCCACGAATCCTTGCTGAGGGAAAGGATCAGTAAACACAGCTGGTTGGGTAGTGGCCACATTAGGAGGAGCATGAGGGGAGGCGTGTTGTCCATGCAATGTGGCTTGAGACTCCCACATCTGCCGCATCTGGGGTAAGAGGGGACAATCATGGGTGTAATGACCATAAACACCGCAACATGAACAAGGCTTATTTGTGCGAAGCGGCCTGTCCGGCTTGGGCTGAGTGCCCTGTTGCTGGTTGGCAGTGTTAGGGTCCACACCAGGATTGGGTCCACGGGTACCAGGGGCAGATTGGTTTTGATTGCCTCTCCGCCTTCTTTGAGAAGAAGGGGGATTAGTCGCGCCCTGATGTGCAAATACTTGCCCTAGAGGGGGCTGTAAGTGCTGTTGCGTGTTTGGAGGAGGCAAGGGAGATGGAAGAAGAAGCGTGACATGTCGGAGGTGAAATGGCACCGGCCGGCGGTGATAAAGGCATGCATAGGGTTGGGCAAATACTGAGACAAGGTGAGGTTGGGCAAAAGGGAGGGAGGCATGCCGCATCTCCGGATACATGCTACCGGGAGGGGGAAGAGTGCTAGAGGTGCTGGCCCCTCCCTGAGGGAGACCATAGCCCACAGGAGGTTGAGCATACGGATGGGAAAGGGCTCCAACGATACCGTTGGCAGAATGAGATGCCCCCGGGGCGTTAGCGCCGCTGGGCCTGGGGAGGTCAGGAAGAACGGTATAAACATAACCAGATTGAGCGTAGATTAGGTCATATTTCAAGGCTATTTGGAGGGCGGCTTCTTTTGTTTGAGGAAAATGGGAGGCAACATCTTTGTCGATGGGAGCTAAGAGGGTGCGAAGGAAACAGTCCATGTAAACCCGATCTTCGAAGGGAGGGGCTCGACATAAGCTCCATCTCCATCGCCATTCCTGGACATGGGCGGAAAGGCAGGTCGAAGAGGTTTGCTTGAAGGAAGTCAAGAGCTCCGTGCTAGTATCATATCAGAGAGGGAGCCAGAAATAAGACAAAAAGGCTTGGGCAAGGGTCATAAAGGTGGTATGGGAAGAGGTGGCTTGTTCAACATATCATTTAGAAGCTTCGCCGGTAAGCGTGTGTTGGAACAAACGAATATGGATGGAGTCATCAGTAATGGAATTGGAGGAACACCACATGTGGAAAGATCGGACATGATTGGTTGGATCTTCTCCAATAAGGCCTTCGAACTTAGGGATGTCGGAGGGGAGCTTGGTTGGCATAGCAGACCAATTAGCATTGTGGCGGATAGGGTCATTGATCAACTGATTGAAATCGGGGAGGCTGAGGCCTACAATGTACGACAGCACGGGGGTGGCCGGGGTAGTTCCTGTGGCGGTTCCGCTAGTAGTATTGCCGGCATTAGGGCCGGGGGAACCGCTAGTGTTAGGCCCTGGACCAGACATGGTGAAGGTGACAGGGGGAGAACCAGGAGGAGAAGGAGAACCCAATGAATCAGAAGAGGAGTCGGAGTGTGGACTCGGAGGAGGACTGGCTCGACGATGACGGGGCGGAGCAGGTCGATCGACCGGAAACTGCGGGTGAAGGCCAAGAAGTCTCTGGGAAAGGCGCCTTGGGGGCACAATGATGACAGGAAGAAGGAAACCGACACGGACAGAAAGGGACAGAATCAAGTGAGGTCAAGGGCAGACAAGGTGCAGTGACAATTGATTTCAGAGTCTTTTCCAGGCGGTGTTAACTAGGCGCTTCTTCACTTAGGGTCAGTGCGTGGTGTGCGTTAATTTTAATTTTTAAACCCTTTTCATTTTGAGAGCAAGAAAAAGAGTGTTGCGTAACTGAAAAGAAATCGGCAGAGAACAATATATAATGCTGAAATAACAAAACATTTAACAGCTAACCATGCATCAATCTAACCCACAAAGGCGGGTCTCTCAAAACTACTCTAAAAGAGGGCAAAAATCTAGTCAAAACACACTTAAAAATAGGCCAATAGATCTAGGGTCAAAAAAGGGACGGGGATCTAAAGGATAAGGCTGCTAAAAAGAGGTGCAGATCACAGCCAAGAGACAGAGGCAAGGTGGCTGGAAAAAAGGGAAAATCAGCAAAAACGGAAGGGGCAAGGAGGAGGCCCTAAGAGTAGATCCAAAAAAATATTCAGGAGGTCATTTGAGAGGTAGAGGAGCTGATTAAAAGGGATCTGAAAAGGAGGTATCAGATCTGGAAAAGGGGAGTCTGAAACTCAGAAAAACAGAGGGCTGAAGCAGCTAAAAACTCTTCCACAAAAAGTGGAGGGTATTGAAGCCCTAGGGGGCTATGTTCCCACTTAGATGAGCTAAAAAAGAGCAGAACTAGGTCAAAGCGGGCTGAAACAGAGGCTGGAAAACCCTGACAGAAGCTGCAGCAGAACCCAGAAAAATTGCAGAAAAATAGCTGAAAAATTGGTAGGTCGCAGGTTCTGACCTGTTTTCAGTGTAGGTCGCAGAAAAGAGGCAGAAAAGTGCGACCTGGAGGTCTAGGTCACAGATTATGGGCCAAAAAGTGCGACCCCCCCCGTTCCGGTTGTCTCGGCGGCAGATTTTCAGAAAAGTTGTCGTCTCAATTGCGGCTGATATCGCTTACCTGCGCAATAGGGCCAGAAACACACGGAAGTTAAAAATTTTAATTTTTTAGGGTTTTATGTGAGAAAAACAACATAAAAATAGGAAAAATAAACAGCTGAAAAGAAACCCTAGGGTCTGAAGTAGCTGGATATGCATGAATATGAAAAACGACAGCAGTCGTAATTGAAAACCCGTGTGGAGTCGCCATTTGTTAGTATGAATCCTTTGTCGAAGTGTATGAAAAAGGACCCCTTTAGCTACGCATAACTAATAGCCCTAACAACAAAAGTGGCTGCAAATATCTTCAGATCTATAGTTAGTTGAACAAGAAAAGAGCTGCAAAAAACTAGATCTATGCATGGAAGACATTAAGCAGTAAAAACAAGGGTTTGCTCCATATACCAATAGACAAGACAAGAACAATTTTTGAAATAATTTTTGTATTAATCAGGCACCTGGGAGGAAAACAAGAAGGCGTATCCAATTCTCCTCAGTGGGATGGGTTCTTGGAAGTCCTCAGCACTTCAGATCTAAGATCTCTCTCTCTTGTTGGTGTAGAAAACCCACACAAAGAATGGAACTCAAAGGGAGCTCACACAGCAAATGGTAGAAAAAAGTGACCAAGTGCATAGATCCAGAGTGATCTAATAGGCAACAAAAGGTGAAGAATGGTAGGAAAAACCCTCCTATTTATAACAAAATATTGGGTCATTCTAGATCTTGGTGCATGATTAAAATAATGTTAACCAAATCTAGATCCACCTTTTTATGGAATATTTTATTATATTTGTTGGAGGGAAAAAGTATTTGACTTGGGTCAAATCCCTTTATTTGTCAAAAATAAATAAATAAATGATTTATTTATCTTTTTAAGGAAGCGGTTAGAAGATAATCAAATAAATAATGATTTATTTAATTATTTGTGGGTTATTTGGTCATATTTAACAAGGAATATTATCTAAATAAGATTTAAATAATTATTCCTAGAAAATAATAAGATAAATAAAGGTTTATCTAATTAATTTCTTTGTTTTTGGGTTAAACATGACTGGGAATAATAATTAAATTATGGTTTAATTAATTATTCCATGAGGAAAATCAAACAAATATAGGTTTGTTTAATATTTCCTTTTGGGTTTTCCTGTTTAGACCATAAAAAACCTAATAAATGTGGTTTATTAAGTTATTTTACATAGTGAAAGAAATTTTACTTAGGGTAAAATTGGTCTTACATGGTGTACTTGGGTCCATCTAATGATAATAGGTTAGATGACCAAAAAATGGTGTAACACAGAGATAATCCAATTTCAATATCGAGCTCCTCAAAAGCAAGAAAAAGGTGTGTATTTTTTTTCCAAATTGCATAAGTCTTGTTTGAAGAATCAATTTTAATTGACTCCAAGGGCATATTGTAGAATAAATATCAGTATTGGGTTCTAAAAGATGCCCCGTAAAAATAATTCAACACCCATTAAGCCTTCAGAAGGGTCTACTATGACTCATGAAGATGAAGAATTGCAACATGATCTATCAAAATTACAAGAGCAAGTGAAACAAATTTCACTCTCGCAAAGAGAAACAAAAAATGAAATGGAAGTTTTGAAGAAAGGAATGGAAGAGAAGATGGATGGTTTGAAGAAAGGCGTGGAAGCTAAGATGGATGGCATGGAAGCTAAGATGGATGACATGAAAGACAACATGGAAAACAACATGAAAAACATGAAGAATGATCTAAAAGCACAAATCGAAGGTTTGACCAAGATGATACAAGAAATTTTTCCTAATGGTGAAAAGATAGTAGAAGAACCTCATGATGAGAACAAAATAAATGTTAATCACGATTTCATAAACTCTAATGTTCGTAGGAAGAACTACCATATTCCAAAAATGGATATGAGGAAGTTTGATGGGAAGGATCCTGTAACATGGATACTACAGATGGAGCAATATTTTGATCTCCATAATGTGAAAAACACACAAAAGGTATGCATTGCAACTTTACGTTTAGAAAAAAATACATTTTTATGGTATCGATGGCTTTGCTCCCGTAAAAAAATTGTCACTTGGTCAATTTTTATGGAAGAAATGATAGCACATTATGAGGATACAAAGAGAAACACCTTCTTTATCCAATTGATAAATCTCAAACAAAAGGGTTTAGTGGGGCAGCACATTGAGGACTTCCAAAAATTGAATATAAGGGTAACTGATATTCCAGAGGAACACATGATTGATTTCTTCATAGGAACTTTAAAGGATAACATCCAACATGAAGTTCGTGTTCTAGAACCTGATTCATTGGAGAAGACATTCAGGTTGGCAAGCAAAGTTGAATGTAAAATTATGGCAACAAGGAAGCCTACCACTCAATTCTATAAAGAAGGAAGTGTTGCTATGTCTAGATTTCCACAACCTACAAGGTTGACACCACAAAAATTGGAAGAAAAAAAGAGAAAAAGGGCTTTGCTACAATTTTGATAGCAAATACTCTAAAGGTCATAAGTGTGATGAGAAGAAATTATTTTACATAGATTGTGAAGAGGAAGAAGAAAATGAACAAGAAGAGGATATACACCAGGAACCAACCCTAGAAGAGGAGGAAATGAATCTGACCATATCGTGTAATGCACTGGCAGGAATTACCACTCCTCAAACTCTCAATATAGAAGGAAAAATAAATAAGAAAAGGGTAATAGTGTTGATTGATTCAGGTAGCACCCATAATTTTATTCATTGTAAGGTAGCCAAGGAATTAAATTGTTTCCTATACCAAGCACCAGAATGTCAAGTGATGGTTGCAAATGGAGGAACTATAAATTGCTCTGGAAAATGCCATAATATCAAGCTAACCATGGGGGAATATGTATTGACTAGTCCAATGCTTTTCATTCCTATGGGAGGTGCTGATGTTGTACTAGGAGTACAATGGTTACAATCTTTGGGGACGGTAGCTTTTAATTTTCAAGAACTTTTCTTGAATTTTTTTTCAGAAGGAAAGGAAGTCGAATTATGGGGTATTGAAGGGAAGCCAGGAAGGATAATAATCTCTAATGTCATGACAAAGCTTCTAAAGAAAGAACAACGAGGCGTAATTGCACAATTATGCTCACTAGAAGTTCCGACATCAAAATCATCTATTTCTGCAGATCTCCAACAAGTCTTGGACAATCATTCCAAGGTGTTTGAAACTCCCAAAGGATTCCCACCTATTCATGATCATGATCATGCTATTCATTTGATTCCAGGAAGTGTTCCTCCAAACATCAGGCCTTATAGATATCCTTACTTCCAAAAGAGTGAAATTGAACGTATGATTGCAGAAATGTTAGAGGCGGCTATAATTCAACCTAGTCAAAGTTCTTTCTCTGCTCCTGTAGTATTGGTACACAAGAAGGATGGATCATGGCGAATGTGTCCGGATTATAGGGAGCTCAATAAGCTCACCATTAAAGATAAATTTCCCATTCCTGTGATCGATGAATTATTGGATGAATTACATGGAGCAATTTATTTTACCAAGTTGGATCTTCATTCAGGATATCATCAAATTAGAATGAAGACCGAAGATATTCCAAAAACAACATTTCGAACTCATGAGGGTCATTATGAATTTTTGGTCATGCCTTTTGGCCTTACCAATGCACCTTCTACATTTCAAAGTTTGATGAATTCCATTTTCAAACCCTTCCTTAGAAAATTTGTGCTAGTATTTTTTGATGATATACTAATCTACAGCAGGTCTTGGAAGGATCATGTTGGACATGTTGACAGGGTGCTCAAACTATTGCAGGAGAAACAATTATATGCAAAAAAATCCAAATGTTTCTTTGGAGTACAAGAGGTGGAATATCTGGGTCATATTGTATCTCACGAGGGTGTTAAAGTAGACCCTAACAAAATTAAAGCAATTAAGGAATGGAAAGTCCCCACAACCATAAAGTAGTTGCGAGGATTTCTCGGGTTAACAGGTTATTATCGCAAGTTTGTTAAGAATTGTGGGAGAATAGCAGCACCTATAACAACATTATTGAAGAAAGATGCATTTTCATATACTTCTGAAGCAACTAAGGCCTTTGAACGTCTTAAAGAGGCAATGTGCCTAGCACCAGTCTTAGCTATGGAAGACTTCACAAAAGCCTTTATTGTGGAATGTGATGCCTCAGGAAATGGAATTGGTGTGGTTTTAATGCAGGAAGGAAGACCCATTTCTGTTGAAAGTCGTCCAATCAAAGGAAAGTATTTACAGAAACCTATTTATGAGAAGGAAATGTTAGCAATATTGCATGCACTAAATAAATTGCGAACTTACCTAATGGGAAGACACTTCAAGGTAAAAATTGATCATGATAGTCTTAAACACTTTTTGGAACAAAGGCTATTGTCAGAAGAGCAGCAAAAATGGGTCACAAAGATGTTTGGTTATGACTTTGAAATAATCTACAAAAAAGTAAAGCTTAATGTTGTTGCAGATGCACTCTCAAGAAAGAATGAAGAGGTGGAAGTATTGCTTTGTGCCATTTCTATTATCCAACCAGATTGGATAATCGAAGCAAGAGATGAATGGAAGAAGGAAAAAGATGTATGGATACTCATTCAAAAGTTGCAGCAAGATCCTAGTACATCTGATACATTTAGTTGGAAAAATGGTTCCTTATGGTATAAATATCGCTTATATCTTTGTAAGAATTCCCAACTAAAACAAAAGATTCTTTTGGAATTGCACACTTCTCCTTTAGGAGGACACTCAGGATTTTAAAAACTTACCACAGGGTGAAGAAAGAATTTTTTTTGGGATGGCCTTAAATCTGATATTCAAAATTTTGTGGCAGAATGTTTGGTTTTCCAGCAGAATAAAGTGGAAACAATTAATACCTCGGGACTTCTACAACCTTTATCCATTCCAAGTCAACGTTGGGAGGAGATTTCAATGGATTTTATCACAATTTTACCTAAGTTTGAAGGAAATAATGTCATCATGGTGGTAGTTGATAGAATTACCAAGTATGCACACTTTTGTGCATTATCTCATCCATTTAAAGCAAGTACATTCGCTACTACATTTATGGACAGAATTCAAAAGCTACATGGAAGCCCAAGGGTTATTGTGAGTGACAGAGATCCCATTTTTACTGAAAATTTTTGGATAGAGTTATTTTCTTGTTTGGGTACTCAATTAGCTCATAGCTCATCTTATCATGCTCAATCTGATGGTCAAACTGAGATAGTAAATGTTCGGAAGGATATCTTCATTGTTTTGTATCTTATAAACAAACATAATGGGTCAAGTGGTTACCTCTTGCTGAATGGTGGTATAACACTTCCTTTCATACTGCAGCAAAAATGACCCCATTTATGGCACTTTATGGATATCATCCACCATCCATCACATCATATTTAAGGGAAATTTCGAAGGTTCAAGCAGTGGAAGATCACATCGAGAATCAGCAAGAAGTTCTCCAACTCTTAAAGGATAACCTGAATTTGGCACAAAATCAAATGAAACAACAGGCAGATCAACATCGCAGCGAGAGAAATTTTGATGTAGGAGATTGGGTATTTTTATGGCTACAACCATACAAAAAAATGTCCCTCAAGCAAGCAAATAAGGATAATAAATTATCTCCAAAGTACTATGGTCCTTACAAGGTGTTGCAAAAGATTGGTACCATGGCATACAAATTGGAGCTTCCTGCTTCTTCGCGAGTACATCCAATTTTCCATGTTTCATGCTTAAAGAAGGTTATCGGTGAAAATCTTCTAGCTCAAACAATATTACCAGAACTTGATGAGGAAGGAAAAATCATATTGGAACTTGAAGTGGTCATGGAAACAAGAACTGGACAACTACAGAATCAATCAATTTCAGAGTATCTCATCAAGTGGAAGAACTTACCCACTGAAGATTCTACATGGGAGGATGAGAATTTTATACAGAAGCACCCAGAGCTACTCAAGTGTTGAGGACAACACTTTTTTGAAGGAGAGGGGCATGTTAGGTCCCTATATTGCTAGTATAGTCCCTTATTTTTGTTAGTGTAACCCCCTTATTGTTATCATTGTACCCTTGTAACCCCCATTTTATTATTATTGTGCCCTTAAATTATTATTGTTAGGTCGGCTAGGATTACATTGTGGCCCACTAGGATTACATTATGGCCCCATGGACTCCTATATATAGAAAGGAGGTTTTGTAAATTGGATCATCCAAGAATTGTTCATTTATGTAATGTATTGGAGGTTGCCCCCTAAAAGTGGCTTATTTCTAAGGCATTGATATCTCTTTCTTCTATATTTGGAGCTGGTTACACAATAGGAAATTAGTTTTCAGGGGTAAAGGGGGTATGAGGTGGTAAGGAGTATGAGCGGAGGGGGGTGTGAAATCCGGAAGAGTCTCCATGTTGCTGTGGGCTCGAAATTTGAAACAAATTTTTTTGGGCACCCAGCCCCCCACCCCCCAATGGTAAAGCTTGGATGGAGAGGGGGGTCGAAAAAAAAAGTGGACCATTGGATTGAGAGCGGAGGAGATGATGGGCGGAAATATGGGCAGAGTTTAAAATGATGTGACATGATGGATTATCAGGTAGTGGGAGGTTTAATGAGGATAGAAACTTAGGATATATGGTAATATGCCAAGAAGTTTTATTAATGTGCCCAAATACTTATAGCTAGGATAAATTAATATTATCCTTTTTTAGTTTCATATGCATAGATATATTTGTAAACCACAACTTAGAATAACCAATTTAATTCTTTTCAAGGCTTCAAAATACTTCTACCTACCCATGAATTTAGTTTCTTTTGATAGAAGCTAACATTTTTCTCTTCTTTTTCTTAGGGTTCATTTAAGCTAGCAAACCCACATCACTTTTTTTTAATAAAAAATATAACCTACTCTATCACTTATTTCTCCTATTGATTCAAATTAAACAGTTGGATCAATTTCATTTTCTACCTAACTACTAATTTTCCGAGATTAATTTTTTGGAAAATCTTTATTTAGTAACCTAATTAACAAAAATTAACAATTGTTCAATCATGATTAATCTTTATGATTTGAAAAAAAATCTAGTCATTGTGGCATTTTTTAAACAAGTTGCACACAATATTATTTGATGATGACATAAAGAAAACTAATGTATGTGTAGTGGCATTTTAATTTGCAACACTTCCAATATTATTTTTCTATTTTATTTTGTGGGGTTCTTATTTTCTTTTTATTCTTTTCAATTTTTTATTTTTTTTGTCCTTTTCTCTGTATTAATTTTTTGACATACCCTCTTTTCATTTTCTTATATATATATATATATATATATGGAAATAATTTTCATATTGAAAATTATTTACAATGTAAAGTCACAAATACAAAATACTAAATGACCTTGAGATCCTATAAATTATAGGACCCTAACAGGTTCAAATTTCTCAAAGCATCATTTACAATTATTCTTATGAGGCCAAGTATCGATGTTTTATTTGCCTCACTTTATGGCTCATGTCAGCTATGGAGTTTAGGAGGAAGTGAGGGATATTTAATCTTTGTTCAAGTAGGAGTTCTCCTTGAAACCTAAGCTCATTTAAAAATCTAAAATGATACCCATAGACCACAACAAGTCTTCCTTCACAAGAAATAAAATTCATAATGTGGAAAGCTACTTCATCCCAGGGGTATGGAAGGCTTTCTCTCCTCACTCCATTTTTGTCTTCATTGTACTCCTCTCCTAGTAGAAAGAAATTCTTCTTGGCTGCAGTGCTAGCCATTATTTCCTTAACCCATTTGACTCCTAAGGGAAAATTTGTAACTCTGCTTATGAATTCAAGAGATAGTGTGATGGCTAGGCCTCTAACCATAGTGGTGGCTCTCTCTTTTGAATGTGACTGCAGAGACACTACAAATTATTTAGCTATTTCTTCATCAAAACCTTTCAATAGCTCAAATAACCCTAGCCATTGGTGATTTCAGAATATTTCCACAAATTGGGGTGTTGCCTAATTCTTTTAATGTTAGTAGGATATCTTCTATTGAATTCCCCTCCCATTTTAATGGTTGCGATATGAAGGTGGTGAAATATTTTAGAGTTATGTCTTAGATACGAAGGTCTTGAAACAAAATGCAAGAAATTTTTCTTTTACCCTTTAACTTCTCAAAGAATATTTGGCATCTACCCCTAATGATGGACTCACTTAGGAAGTTTGAAACACTGGGTTATTAAAAAAACTCGAAAACAGGTTATTCCTCTCTCTTTTGAAATCCATTTCACCTGTATGGATTCTCTTTTCAAATTTAATTTGCTAAGTGTGAATTGTATGGAGAAATTTTAGTGCTAGAGGATGGAAACCGCTTACCTTTGTCCTTTTTTATTTTGGTTTGAGAGATGAAGGCTTTGGGAAGACAATTCACCCACAGGTGACTTTGTATTGCCTTCTTAACCCTTGGTGATCTTCTTTTGAAGTTTCCTGTAGCACGATGGTGCATGCAAGATCAAACCTCAATGACGCTATTATGATGGCTCCCACTACGCTCCTTCTCTTACTTCTCTTTGAGATTCTCAACACAATGGTGAAAATGAGACAAATCTTACCGTTATTGGATTGTTAGCTAAATTTGGAGCATTGTGGTGATTTGTACTTAACACGAGTTTTACTCTTTGAGACCATTGGAACCACTTCAGTTAATCATTGTTGAGCCTCTTGAACACTATATTCATACCCATCCACTATCTCTTGACTTTGTTTTACTTTCCTAGGTGGAATACACTTTCACTTTTCCTCTAGTTTCACTTTACGAAGGTGGCCAAATTAACTGGCCACCTTTTTGCCTTAAAAAAGTTTCAAAACTTGACATTCAACCATTTTGGCCATTATGGATGCATAGCAAGAGATGAGGGGCCATACCTGAGATTACCTGGTGTTGGTGAGGTGATTAAGGAGGTGGTGCAAGGAGCTGGAAATAGTGGTGGCAGCCTTGATCTTTTCTTTGTTGTGTCTTCATTTTTTTTTTCCAAAGTGTGCTGCTTAATCTTTTCTTGTTTTTATGTTTATTTTGAAAGTGATGCATGGAGGTATTAAAGTGTCATGGTTGGTGTTATTTACCTTCTGGAGTCTACTAGTGGTATTCTGTGGTCATCCTCGTCATATTCCTTCATCTTTTGATCTTGTTGCGCTACACACAGATTTGCTACAGGAAATTTAATGATACCTGTAACATTCTATTTCTTCCCTCTTATTGCTTCATTTTTCTTATAAATGGAGGGATATGGTTCATGGAGTTTATGGAGGAAGTCATGGAATGAATGGAGTTGAGGATAGGAAAGTGAAAGGGGTCCCATGCCAAGTTTCCAATGATTTAGATGCTAATGGTGCAACATAGGGTTTAGATAGGGAAACCTTGTGCATGAAGTGAAATAGAGCTTTGGGAATGGTAGGTATAGGAAAATCATGAATTATCATGCCCTTCTTGAAGTTCATGAAACCTTAGGAAAATTTTTTCATTCAAGAATGAATTTGCTGTAGCATTTACAAGAGTTTCCTGTAGTGCCATCGGAATCATGTAGCTAGCTAATTTTCTTATAGAAATTAGAGTTTAGGAAAAAAAATGAAATTGTTTCCTATATGATGGGTGAAATGGATGAAGGGATGTATGATGGAGTGGCTTATCGAGTGTGCGAGTAGAGGAGAAGAGGTAATGAAGATAAATTTCTCCTTTGGATCCCAAAAACAATCTTTAATCAATAACTTGCAAAATAGAAAAACACATAAGTGCATAGGTATTTTTCTTCTTTCACTTTTATTTATTTTCTTTATTCTTTTTCCTTTTTTTTTTTTTAAAGGCAAGTGGGCTGCCTCCACAGAGGTTTTCAGCCCGCAAGCCTACCTTGGGGACCTCAGAGAAATTTTCACCCAAGGAGCTTTTATTCTCTATTTTTTTATTTTTCTTATTTTTTCTTGCTCTAGGACTGCCTCATGAAGGTTTTCAATGTTCGAGTTGGTCCAGGGCACATCAAAGAGGTTTTCACCCATGCCTTTTTATTTTTATTTTTTTTATTTTTTTTCTTTAATCTTTTTTCTCTAGGACGCACTGGAAGCTATGGAGTTTCACATGAAATACACCTCCCTATTTATGCAATTTATAAATTATGCCCTTGATAAGGGCTTCTTTTAAACCTTAAGCCTATAACCATTGACAAGTAGGGGAATTCCTTCTTCATCTTTGGTTATGATCTAAAATGTGCCATTATCATAAAATTTTTCCACTTTGTAGGGTCCCAGCCATTTTTTCAACAGTTTGCCTTCAAAATTCTTAAATCGTGAGTCATACAACAATGCACAATCCCCTTCTTGAAACGTATTTTCCTTAATGTACTTTTCATGTGAGACCTTCCTTTGTAGTTGAATTACCTTTGTGTGAAGGAGTGCTTGCATCCTAAACTCATCTAATCCATTTAATTTCACCAACCTCTCTTTTTTGGAATTTGATAGATCTAGGTCTAGCTCAGCTTCCATCCTTAAGGTGCTGAATTCAAATTAAACTGAAATGAGAGCTTTCTTGCCATATACCAAGTAATAAGGAGTGAATCCTGTTGTTTTTTTCCAAGTAGTGTTGCAGGTCCAAGCAGCTTCTACCAATCTGTTTGCCTAATATTTTCTGGTGCTGCTCACAACCTTGGTGAGGATATTCTCCAAGGCTTTTGTTGGTTACTTACACTTGGCCATTCACTTGAGGGTGCTAGGTAGTAGAAGTATTATGATTTTTCTTGTGTCTCCTCAGAAGATTATCAATTATATGAGATGTGAATTATGCCCCTTGATTAGTGACTACTTCTCTAGGGTATCCAAAGTTTTTAAAACACATCCTCCCTTAGAAATTCTGCTACTTTCTCCTCGGTTTCTACCTTCACAGCTTTTTTTTTAGCCCACTTTGTCAAGTATTTGATGCAAACTATGATATACCTTTTCTATCCAGATGGTGGATCAATGGGTCCAATGAATTCCATGCCCCATTTTTCAAATGGATCAAGATCCACCTGAGGGTGCAAAGGCATCTCATCCCTTTGTGTAGGTTTCCCCATCCTTTGGCATTGGTCACACCGGCTAGTGTATCTTCTGGAATCCTGGTGAAGGATAGACCAACAATACCCTGCCTACAAAAATTTTAAGGTGTTCCTTTTTTATAGCAAAGTGGCCTCCACAAGGGCTAACGTGACATGCAGAGAGGATATAAAAAACTTCTTCCTCCCTCACACATCTTCTGATAATTTTTCTAGGGCCTACCTTGAATAGATTTCCCTTCGTCCATGTGAATGGGGCGCCTTTTCTAATGCTATTTATTTTGTCCTTGAATGAGAGATGAGGAGGGAACTTTCCAGCAACCAAGTAGTTAGATATGTTAGCAAAGCATGGTGAGAGTGCTAATATAGTGAAGATATTTTCATCTGGCAGCTGGTCATCCACCACTCCTTCATCTGCAGATACAGCTAACTTGGATAAAAAATATGCAATACCATTATCCTTTCTAGGTTTATCAACAATGGTTAGGTAAAAATATTGTAATAGTAACAACCATGTAATTATCCTAGCATTAGCATTTGGTTTGTTCATTAAATATTTGATGGTTGTTGGTAAATTTAAAAAGGTTTGATACCCAGTGACATAATTTCTATTTTTTTTAAAGCATGGACAATGGCTAACATCTCCTTCTCTGTGAGAGTATAACTGACTTCGGCCTTATAAAATTTCTTACTGATGAAATATATTGCATAAGGTAATTTTTCTTCTAGTTTCCCTAATGCTACCCTTACAACTTTGTCGGGTGCATCTGTGTGGATGTGGAAAGGCAGAGTCCAATTTGGACCTTCGAGACTGGGGGCACTAGTTAAATTTTTCTTATTGAGGTAAAAATCTTCTTCATAAAGACTAGACCAAGTAAGCTCACAATATTTTGCCAATAATCCAAATAGTGGCAAAGCAATC
Organism: Pinus albicaulis; assembly: GCA_034641835.2. NCBI lineage: Eukaryota > Viridiplantae > Streptophyta > Pinopsida > Pinales > Pinaceae > Pinus > Pinus albicaulis. The sequence goes on from CM076582.1 coordinate 1,288,292,899, forward strand.
TTACTGAAATCCTTGATGAATATTATATAATATCCATCTAACCCTAAGAAGCTCCTAACATCTCTTTGATTTTTAGGAGAAGTTTCCCTTTTGATAATAATGGTTTTTCTCGGGTCCACCTGTATTCCTGCTTCAGAGATTGAGTGTCCCGATACAACTCCTACTCTTTTCAAGAATTCATAATTTTCTAGGCTTAGGGAGAGATGCATCTCAATGAACCTTCTGAGCACTTTACCCAAATTGGAGAGATCTTCCTGGAAGTCATCCCCATAGGGTGTGAAATCATCCATGTTTATTTCAACTGATTCGTGGACTAGCTTAGATAAAATGCTCAATATAGCTCTTTGGAAGGTAGCTAGGGCATTGCACAATGAAAAGGGTAGGACTCTGTAAGTGAAGGTACACCAAGGGCAGGAGAAAGTAGTCTTTTCCTAGCCTTCATGGATGCTATGGATTTGTTTATACCCACTTAACCCATATAAGAAGGAAAATCACTTCTTTCTTGCAAGGTCATCCAATAATTGGTCTATAAAGGGAAAATGGAATTGTTCCTTATTGGTGGCTATGTTAATTTCCCAATAATCAACATAGATTCACCATTTTCCATTCTTCTTCAGGACTAGGACAAGAGGAGATACCCACTCACTGTCTGATATAGGATAAATGAATTCTGCATCCAACAACTTCTATATTTCTTCCTTGATTATGTCATTTAGAGATGGTTTCATCCTTCTTTGGGGTTTTCGGATAGGATTGCATCCTCCCTTAATGTAAACATGATGTCTCCATACTGAAGGATGCACCCATTTCATGTCCTTGCAATTCCAAGAAAATGAATCTAGGTTTTATTTTAGAAGCTGGCATAAGTGATTTTCTTTTTTATCTAATAGGTTTGAGTTGATTTTCAGAGATATGGATGGGCCAAACTCTACAACCTTTGTGGTTTCATATGTTGAATTGACTGAGTTCAATTCCATCTAAGGTCGGCTTTCAGATTCTTTGACTACGCTTTGAAGTGGATCGTTAGTGGGGGAATATTTTTGAATGAGATGGTAGATGAGTTAGTATTCATCAAGATGTCCCCCTCTAAGAACAACATATATGGTAAAAATGGAGGTAGTTTTATATACCTCATATTATTCATCCTCCAATCATACAGGTAGATCATGATCAATCGAAGGCTAGGCTAGAGGATATAATACCAGTTGTTTAGACAAGCGCCCATTTTGAGTAGTCATTTTTCTCATGATAAATGGAAGGCTGGGCTCAAGGATATAATACCAGTTCTTTATAGAAGGGCCCATTTTTAATAGTCATATTTCCCGGCCCAACAAATAATATAAGCATTTGAAATGGCTAACCAAGGTATCCCAAAGATGAGAGGATATCCATTGAACTTGGTTTTTAGCTAAAGAACTAGGAGATCTGTGGGATACTCTCAAGATTCCATTGAAACCATAACATCCTCAACAATTCCTTCCGAAGTTACTGTGGACCGATCTACAAGTTTTAGAATTATTGTGGTTTTCCTCAAAGTCCTTTGGAGGTTGATTTTCAACATATTTTCCTTGGTCATGACATTGACGGTAGCCCCTAGATCAATTAGAGTATTGGGAACTATGACACCATCTATGTGCACATTTACAACTGGACTGCTAGGGTCCAAGTATTTTGGAAATATCACCCTTCCAAACATTGATTTAGACATCTATCTTACTACATTGATGGTGCGGATGTCTTTCTTCTTTCTCCCAGGTTTCTTGAGGCACTTTTCCTTGATGAGCCTATTGTAAATAGGGACATCCTTAATGGCCTAGAGAAGCGATATATTTACACACAATTTTTTCAATTCTCCTAGAAGTTCAGTCTCATTCGGGGTGTTCTGAATGGAATGGATCAAGCACTCGGGAAAATGAGGTTGTTGGATCTGAGTGTTACTTTCTTCCTTTTCCCCCTCAACCTCTACAGGCGGAGATGAAGGGTGGTTGTATGGGAGAAATATTCCTGACCTGAGATTAATCTCCTCTATCTCCACAACATAAGCTATATAGGATGTCTCTCCACTATAAATATTCTATGCATGTCAATTGTTTGGGTTCGGATTGGGATGTGTAGGCATCTGAGGCAACTTGGGTAGAGCATCATGAGTAATATGATGTTGAGGTTGGGGTGGATGCATTATATTAGGTGGTTAATTATGTTGAGGCCTCCACCCTTGGGATGGGTTTTTCCACTGAGGTTGATGAGGAACATACTGCTCAAATGGTTGATTCATAGGCTGAGGATGATATGGAGGGTTGTAAGGCCAAGTAGGAGGTGTAGGCCACATTGGAGGAGTGGGGGTGTACCAAGGTTGCATGGGTGCATTCTGATTATTGTGATAGTAAGAATAGGGTGCACCTTACATACCCTATTAATATGAACTAGGGCCTTGAGGCCTTCTCTGGTTGATGAAATAGAGTTGCTCTGGTCCTACTTCCCCACCTTGACATATAGATTTGAGCTCAGGTAAGGAAGGACAATTTTATATGGCATTATTCTCCTCACAGACTAAGAAAACCTCTATGACATTTATTGGACATTCATTTCTAGGGTATTTTCTGGTAATTTAGGGAAAAATGTAGAAAAGGCTCTTTTTTCTTCCCCTTGCTTCCTTTTTACCTGCATTGTGTCCATTTTCAAAGAAAAGGTGTGCAACATGTCACTCTCGAAGTCCTCCGGCATATTTACAATCTCATGTTTGATTGAAGTGGAAGAGGAAGGGGTATTGGTTGTACTTTTCCAAAATCTTCCTTTCTTCCTAGCTTCCATAGAATGGTTCATGAGAACAGTTTTTATTGTTTCATAAGGAAGTTGGTAGATATCTCCTCTTGACAATATATTGAGGGTTTCTATCACCTCCTCCCTAATCCCTCAAAGAAGTACTAGTTTAAGTGATCTGAAATCTAGTGTACAGTTAGCTTGCTTATATTTTAATTGAAACCTATCTCCATAGTCTTCTAGGGATTCATCAAGCCCTAGAGTCATCTTGAATATCCCATCCTTATTTTCCTTGGACCTATAGTATTCCCTATACTTTTTGTTGAAGGCTTCTTGCATTTGTTCTTAGTTATTGATGTTGTCCCCAAGTAGACCCATGAACCAGCGCAAGGTTGCATCCTTAAGGGTATATGGGAATAGATTCAAATTTTGATCATCTGAGGCATAGTCATAGGCTCTATAGACAACAAAAAATTAAAACATGAATGTGTTAGGATCTTATAAGGTAAGTCCATGAAAATGTGGAAGGGTAGAAGGGCTAATGTTTTTCATTTTAGTTTCCCCATTTGCCTCTCTAATGGGAAAGCCTTCTTGGGCTTCAGTGGTGAAGCAGGTTCCTTAGGTGAAAAAATATATTCTTCTTCTCCAATAGGTTCTTCAAAATTTTCAGAAGGCTCACCTATGGTGTGTTCAACCTCACAACCACTGAAGAAGAGTGATGGGTGAATATGTGGTGATGTGGGGATTTTAGGTAAAACATTTCCTTGAGTATCCCTACTCCTATGAGGCATGAAAATCAGATTTTTTTTGTATTTTTTCAATATTTTTGAAACAACATGTAAAAGGAAAGCAATAAATAATGCTAAAACAAAATCAAATCATCTACTAGATACCTCCTCAAAAATGACGCCAAAAAGTGGTGAGCCCTAGTATTGCACCAAGAATGTTGAAACTCCTAGAGGTTGCCCTACTTTACTTTATCAGCCTGAGTTTCATAAAAAATTTGAGGTGACATTTCTATATACACAGAAGATACATTCTACCCATTTCATTCACTTCTAAGCTTAATGAATGGGTGCTAATTCTAGGGTTTTTGGATGAAGTCTGTCACACTTCTGATTTTATGCCTAGGGCTACAAAAAATTCAAATCCATGGCATTATTAGAAAGTATAGAACTACACTACATCAAGAAAGTAAATCTAACTACTCTGTAATGAAATAATTATACACATTATGATGTGATAACAAATGAAAGCAACCTAGGCATCTTGCATGAAGTGAATTTCTAAGTTGACATTGCATAAAGGAAACTAATATAATCACACTTTGTTGGACCAAATGGCTAAAAACATTCTACTCACTCTATGCTCTATCTATAATTCTTTTAATCATGCAACTAATCATGACCTAACTATGCTTGTAAATGTATTGTGTTGCAGCTAGGAGAAGAAAGTGCTAAGGTGGCTTATGGAAGGCTTGAACACATGGGTGCAAGGTTGAAGGTGTATGGGTGGTTTTTCTAGGTCTAGAGTATGTGGATGGTGGTTTTTGGGCTTAAGGAGGGGTGCACTAGTCCTAATTCAAGTGCTCCTACATGTTTCCTATAATGCTACATGAAAGTCCTAAATTGCTACAGGAAACAGTTTGAGGGAAATCCAAGGCCAAAAATAGGTGTGAAAATGGTAGGGAAGTTGGAGTGAAGGTGTATTTGGATGATTGGAAGGTGGCCCACCCCTTCACCATGATCATAACCTCTTGGGAGTCCTATCTTACACCCCTAGGGTTTTCTCACGGTGTAGGGATGAAAAAATTGAAAACAGGGTTGATGGTGATTTTGATGAACAAAGGGTTCATGAAGGGTGAGAGATGAATTTGAAGGTGTTGGTTAAGTTATCCTTTCTTGTGCTACCTAAAACTGCAAGAAAACTACCTAGTCATGCAATAAAAATGGACAAATTCATGATAAATAAAATGGAAAATATTACTTGAATTTGGAAATGAAATCTAGTTTATCCTACAAATGGAGATCTAGCACAACATTATAAATATATCCATGGAACTACAAAAACCTAACTTATCCATTCCAAGAAATCATAAAATAAAGCGAAATTTTTGTCTGTGGGGAAGGTCTACCCTCCTCAAGCTCCAATGAAAGATATGAGAGGAGGAGTTTTGACTCACATATTTCTGAATTTATAACCTATTCCACTAACATGTAAGCAAGCTAAATCTACAAAAAAAGAGAAATGGAAGAAAACTAAAAGTAGTGAATGAAAATAAAATCAAAATATCTAAATACTCATAAGAAAAACTAGCTAAATGAAATGAAAGTAAAGAATGATTACATAAGAGAGAATAAGGTACATGGATTGGGCCCTAACCCACAATCTTGGATCTCTAAAACTAGATCAGTGAATCGCAATTTGAATAACCATTTTATTTTAAAAGCTAGTCTCATTACATCAACATGAAAGTTATAAAAACTGATTACAAGAGAAAAGAGCCTAATGGATTTCTCCAAAGTTCAAATCATAATGAGCTCTTGTTTAACCCTATTTAACCTAAAGGGTAGCTACCAACATCTCCCTAAAAAGTAGGTGATGTGTCCCATTTACTACAAGTGTAGTGTGGCTTTGGTGCACTTGATCTTGAGTTTTCTTGGTTGCCTTTGATTTCGAGTTGTTGGAGGGAATATTTAGGATCCCTTCGCTGCCTTTGGGAGTTAAGGAGGGTGGAAAAACCCCATAAAACATCTCCTTTCTGTCTACTCCAAGTCTTAATGACAAAATATTCACCAAAAATGAAATATATTCATGGTCTTCCTGCATTTAACACATTTTAGGTACTCAAAGTATGATAAGACTCAATCACCATCTCCACTAGCATCATAAGACCATAATATAATCATAATGAAAGAAAAAGAGACTTAATAAGGAAAAAAGGTGACCATTAACCCATCCAAATGTACCTAATGATGGAGCTCATCAAATTGCATGTTATGACAACATAATATTGGTTTATGATGTTATAGGATTTGTTTATGTGATCATTAACTGAATGTGGCAATGTAATGTATGAGTTGTAAGAATAAGATAACATGAAAAAACCACACATGTACATACCTCAAGGTTGTAGAAACTTGGTACTACATCCACCCACAGTCACTTTGGGTGAGACTGTGATTTGCTTGCAGGTCGTTGCCAAAACTTCCAGTGGTCATGGGTTATTTTAGTGCACAACATAGTTTGAACCTGGGTCAGCCCCAAACAAACCAACGAATTGTTTCGTTGTAGGTACTAGGATCTATTTTAGGGATATATGGATGTGGTACCTATCAAAGAAGGAAATTCAAGATTGGAATAGTCCAGAAAGAGCGATAATTTTCAGATCAGGAAAACAAAAATCCTTGTATTACATATGAAGCTTGCCTACATAGGTATATTTTCACAGAGAAATATCAAAATTTTCTTTGGTTCATTTCCTGGTGAGTTGTACAAGTGGACATCAAGGTTGAATAAAATAATCAACTACTTTAATAATGAAGACCCTACTGGAGGGACTCCTGAGATGTTAGAACAACTCAAGAACAATGACAACAAGATTTCAAGGGCTGTCAATTTCTAGATTGATGGCATCTTGGGAGGATTCATTACATAGTTCACAATAGACTTGAGTGTGTCCTACAGTGAAGCAAAATGAATATTATTCAAAGGGCCACGAGGTAAGTATTTAAAGTCTTTGAAGTTTAGACTTACATGGCTTTGTGTGAAAACGGAGTTTTATGGATGCAATCATATTTCTAGTTTACTTATGTTTGGAGGAAGAAAAAGTCAATTTGAGCCACAAAGAAGTGCAAAAAAAAGTGGAAAAGTATATATAATAGATAACAAGAAAATATATCATGGAAAATATTTGAAGACCTTTGTAGATACTGATTATAGTCCTCTTTTGAGTGTATAGGAAAGTGAAAGAGACGATTACCCTTAGGTAACTTTGCATCATTCCCCCTCCCAAAGTAAGAGTTCATTGAAGCAAGAATCCAGTAATAGTAAGGGTGTATTTCCCACTTGCCCCCTACCCCTCCTACCTCGCATCCCCCTCCCCCCTCTTCCTCCTCCTCTCCCTCCCCTCCCCCCCCCCCCCCCCAAGAAAAGGTATGGCTAATGATATTAAGATACTCGTTTCCAAAGGAGCTAGATTAGAGGATCCATAGAAGTTTTGGTTTTTATGTGAAGTAGTATGGGAAGGAAAGTAGATCAATGACAATAATATAATGAAGGAAAAAATCATTAAAACATTGTGTGATAGGGAATTGAATTAGTACATGAAGTATACAAATAATCAGAACAAAAAATTCATAGATATTAAAACAACATTGGTAGGAGAGTTTAAGAGGTCAAAGTCGCAATCGTAGTGCATTACTAATTTTAAAGAAATATTTAAAAAAAAACCCAGTGAGTCTATTTGGGAGCTATATCAAATATTTAATTGTTATTGGATCAAGTAATCTTCGACATAGCTCCAAAACAACATCAATAATGTTTTATAGTTTCACTGCTACCACAAATCAGATTGCCATTGATGCAACAGAACATAGGAAGTCAAGCCAAATGTGTAGAGATGGAGATCAAGTTGTAAGCTATGCCTGTAGGAGATAAAAATGTAGGCATGCAACATATTCAAATTCATCTCGAAAATCTCACCCTATAGATACAATATATTAAGAAAAGAAAGAAACTAGAGAAGAAGTATTGTGTTGTTGTGTTATTCAACAACTCCCATTATTTTAGAATAGTTTTTGTTACTAAGGACTAATCCTTAGTTCCTATATTTTCTATTTTTGACCCTTTGGTTCTTTCCCTATGTCACTTCCCGTTCTTCTCACATCCATTTCTGATAATTTCATATGCTCTATGACCATCTCAATATCTCAAAGTTTTCATAACAGACCTTACTTGGCCATTTTTTGCAATTTTCCCTCAGTAATGCACCCCTTGTGTGTGTTACAACGCATTATAATGCTTTTTATTCTTGGGAAAAATGTTTTATTCCTACTATTAATGCTCTGTATCCCTTGCTAAACTGTGTTGCCTAGCCAAAAACTTGTTATTTCACCCCTGTTGTGATTTCTCTGGTTGTTAAGTTGCTGGTTTTCAGTTTGGCTTCTGTGTTTTGGATCTATGCTTAGTTTCCTGCTAGCATTTTAGTTTTTATGATTTGAAAAGTTAAGCATTAGTTTCATTTACTTTTTGAAAAGGAATTTTTTTTTATAGTTTTTCTAAACATAGTTGATTTCATTCTGAATTTTTTGGGTTAAATAGTTGTTAGAGAGGATAGATAGATGTGTGAATTTTTTTAGGTTGAACTACATTATTTGGATGTTTGCTGCTGCATGGATGTGTGAAATATTTCTCCTTGTAGAATAATCTCTTTCATCAAATTTAATATTTGTAATATTCCTAATTAGACTTTGCTAGTTGGAATATTATATTTGCTCCATTTTGTAGTTTAGAAGAATAAATGGGGTGGGGAGACCCCTTAAACATCTTTAATAGCAATAAAAAAATCTCAATGTGAAAGGGGATCAGAATAGGAGGGAAAATAAAGCCACCTTGGTGTGAAAGGAGGTAGTGTAGGTGAACTAGATCCAGTTGACCAAATCAACAACACTGCTAAAAGAGGAGGGAAACCAATAAGGACAACGTAGTTTTGAAGGAGGAATCTTTTCAAGGAGGTCAGCCCATTAATGAGTGGGGTCAGGGTTGAGGAGGCTCACCAAGGATAAGAAGGAAGGGATAGTAGCAAGGAGGGAATTCAGTATTCATATATGTTTGGTCTTTTGACTACTTGCATGATTCAGCTGTTAAGCTGTGGTTGCAACACTGTTTAGTGCAAGGGATTCTCATGCGGAAATTCCATCCTCTTCCTTGGTTCAATTTGTTTAAGGGATCTAAGTGGAAGGTTCTGAGCTATATTTCCACTATGAAACTTGGGTCAAGCATTCACCAAAATCTGAAGGCGCAGTATCCACTATAAACTGCATCATTTCTGAAGGTGAAGCAGTGGTAGGGTTGGATCCCTTGATTTTGTGCTAGTACTTGAGGAGAGGGTGTCTCTTTCTCTCCTGGAAGGCTAGTAGGGAGGGCCTTTGCCCATTTTACACATTGATCAGATATTTCATGTAATATTCAGTCATATCAAATATATATTTTCATTGGACTACGTGATTTTCTGCAGTACTTCGTTTTATACTTGTGTAATGCCAGAAACCCTTGCCGGGTTGTCTTAATTCTGGTATAAAAGAGGCTAAACCTCCATTTTCTTGGCTCTATGATTCATGTAATCTCTAGAAATATATTGATTCACATTTTTCTATAGAAACCCTCATATTAATTATGCTATTATAGTCTTCAGAAATTCTGTTGTTGGAAGTCATGGGATTGGGGTGTTTTTCAGCTATATTGATCTGGGGAGATTTGTTTAACATAGCTAGAATGATTTTTTTCTGATTCCATTTGGTATGTGAGGTCCATACGACATATATAAGATGATACAAGTCCTGTTTCATGTTTCTATTGCGTAATTTTCTGTATATAGTGTTTTCCTTGACCATAGTGTAACAATTCCTGAAAAGGAATATTACAGTGGTATCAGAGCTCTGATCTTGGCTCATATTGTGGGGATAATCTACCTAGAGTATGGAGGAGAGAGATATTTCAAAAATCCTACTTCAAACCATGTATTACATTGCAAGAGACCTCAAGGATATGAGGCATAAAGGATACCCTAGAAGGTTTTGCCATGAGGCAAGCACCATAACTTCACATGATATGGAGGATTCAACTATATTGCAACACTCTACCATGCCCTCATTCCTATCTGGGGAAGATTAGGAGGAAACCTTGGGTAATTATTTTGAAGAATATGAATCCCAATCTCAGAAGTTCAAAGAACACTTGAGCATTCAGGAGTTTTGTCGGATCAAGGATGGGAGGAGAGTTAATTCTCATCAAAAGAAGGGGATTTTTAGGCAGGGATCAGACCTATAACCTAGTATGGGAAGGTTCTTCTTACCTGCATATAATGTAACACCTAAGTGTACAACCAAGGCTTGGGTGGAAAAGTTGGACACTTATTTTCAGCTCAACGAGGTTTCTGAAATGGAAGCTATCAAAATAGTTGTGTTACAATTAGAAGGGGAGGCTCACGAATGGTTATTTCATGGATTAACCACACTTGGGAATGATCACATCACTTCATACTTAGTATTTACCAAGATACTAGTATAAATATTTGATCCAAGAGATCTGGAAGCCCATTTTGTCAAGTTATCCAAGCTTAAACAGGAGGGAGATATTGAAGACTATATTGCTGAATATTTGCAGCTCTCAATGACGGTATCCAACTTCACTATGATCAGGAAGGTATGCATGTTTTTTTATTGGATAGCCAAACCATTTCATGGGTTGGTCAAATCCACTAAGCCAACCACTCTCCTTGAAGTTATGAAGAAAGCTAGAGACTTGCAATATACCTTGCCCAAGGCAAAAACATTACTACAATAAGAGACTTCTTCAGAGCCAAAGAAGATAATCCTTGATCATGATTTGAAGAAATTAAGGAAGGAAGAATGTGTTTCATGGAATACACATTATATTGAGACCTTCTCCAAGGAGGGGGAGGAGGCCAATGCTGTACCATCCATAGAAGACTTTGTTCCAAGAGGGGGAGCTATTGCAGTGTTAAGAGGGGTCCCAAAATATCTGACCTTGAGGGTAAGAGGTACTATTATGGGGCAAAGAGTGTTTGTGCTAGTAGATAGTGGAGCTACTCATAATTTCATTGATGCATAGCTGGTACATAGAAGAGGGATCCACATGGAGGAGTTTGAGGGATTCTCAGTCCTAGTTCCAGGAGCTAGAAACTTGCAATGTGCGAAATATGTTCCGGTACTATCCATCACCATGGGGACCTACACATTAATAAACCACTTCTTTGTGGTTGATATTCTAGACACCAATATCATATTGGGGGTCCAGTGGTTAATCACTTGAGAGATTTACCATTGATTGGAAAACTTTGGAGATGGAATGGATAGAAGGGAAGAGTGGTAAGCATTAAAATATCAACATAAAAACATAGCCCCCCCAGATTGTTTCATCACATAGAATGGAAGAATATTTGTGAAGAGGAGATATAGAATTGGCAGTAGAACTACATCTATCAGAAGCAAGGGGCAAGGATTCACCAGTACATCTAGATGTACAATCTCTTTTGGATCGGTATTATACAATGTTTGGAGATATTCCACTAGGAAGGCCTCTCGATCGGGGGTTTAAACACACTATTGAGTTGGAGCAAGGAATCCAAGTAGTAATCACCACTCCTTATAGGCATCTTAAGGCTTATAGGGATGAGATTGAGAGGGCCATCCAAGAGCTATTGGATCTAGGACACATCAGGCCTAGTACTAGTCCTTTTGCTTCTTCAGTGGTCTTGGTAAAGAAGAAGGATGGCACATTGAGGATGTGCATTAATTATAGAGCATTGAACAAGAATACCATGAAGAATAGGTACCCCATACCTAGGATCGATGAAAAAATGGATGAGATGAGGGGATCTAAATACTTCTCCAAGATTGATTTGAGATCTGGGTATCATCAAATCAAGGTGAGGGATTAGGATATCCCTAAGACAACATTCAGATGTCACTATGGGCATTTTGAATTTTTGGTGATGCCCTTTGGATTGACCAATGCCCCAGCAACTTTCCAATCTTGCATGAACCACATATTCCATGGTCATTTGAGAAATTTTGTATTGGTATTCTTTGATGACATTCTTATCTACAGTCGCACTTGGGAGGAGCATTTGCAACATATTGAAACAATTTTACATATTCTCAAGGAGCAGCAATTCTATGCCAAGCTCTCCATATGTGAATTTGGTCTCATAGTGATGTTTTATTTGGGTCAAATCATAGTAGTGGATGGAGTAAGGGTGCATGAGGAGAATATTTGGGCTATCAGAGATTGGCCTAAGCCTAGACATGTCACAGAACTTCAGGGATTTGTAGGCATATGTACTTATTACCAGAAGTTTGTGAAAGGGTTCTCACAACTAGCAACACCACTCACAGACTTGAACAAGAAGGGAGCTTTCAGTTGGACACCTACAACGCAGAGGGATTTTGATAAGCTGAAAGAGGTCATGAGTGACTGCCCTGTATTAGTTTTGCCTGATTTTTCTCAACCTTTTGTTTTAGAATGTGATGCATCAGGTGAAGGAATTGGAGCAGTATTGATGCAAGGAGGGCATCCTATAGCCTTTGAAAGTAGGAAACTACTTCCTCATGAAAGGTTATACCCCATATATGATAAAGAAATGCTGACTATCATGCATGCATTAGCAAAATTCTGACAGTACTTGGTGGGGAATAAATTCAAGGTGAAGAATGACCATAACAGTCTTCGATTCTTTCTTGAACAGAAGAAAATCCAAGAAAGATAACAGAAGTGGGTGAGCAAAGTCCAAGCATATTAATTTGACATAGAATATGTCTATCAAGGGGAAGAGCAATGTAGTGGCTGATGCTCTATCCATGAGACCTACAATGCTGTCCTTGAGGGGCATGGACGCAGATTGGAAGGCTCAACTTTTAGTTGAGTATTCCAAAGATGAATTTTCATGTGAGATACTTGATGGAGTGGTATCAAATGAGAGGTATAGGGTGATGGATGAGGTCATCTATTACTAGGACCAGAGCTTCTTGGTTAAGGATTCCAAACTCAAAGGGAATATCTTACAAGCATCACATGATTCCCCACTTGCAGGGCATCAAGGATTCACACAGACTTATAGGGCCATAAGGGAGAGATTATCATGGAAGGGTCTCAAGGAGGATGTGCTCCAACATGTCAAGGAATGCATATTTTTCAGCAAAATAAGGGAGAACACACCCACCCTTCTGGGTTATTGCAGCCACTACCTATTCTGGATGGGAAATGGGAAATCATCTCTATGGATTTCATCACCGGCCTACCTACAGTACAGGGTAAGGATTGTATCTTTGTATTTTTTTATAGACTAACAAATTACTCTCATTTATTTGCCATTTCTGCACATTATACTACTTCACAGGTGGCTGAGCTTTTCTTCAGAGATGTATTTAGACTCCATGGTCTCCCAAGGACCATAGTGAGTGATCAAGATAGCCACTTCATGGGTGGCTTTTGGCAAGAAATTTTTCGGTTAGTGGGGACTAATTTGACACCAAGCACTAGCTATCACCCAGAAAATGATGGAAAGACTAAGATAGTGAACAAGTGGCTAGAAGGCTACTTGAGAAACTATATTGCAGGGTAGGAGAGGGCTTGGCTATGTTGGCTTCACTTGGGGGAGTATTGTTACAGCACCACTCACCATATGTCTATTGGTATGACTCCATTCTGGTCCCTATATGGGTATGAAGAACTCTCATTTTCTGATGTTATGTTTGGGGAAAGTAAGGATCCAAGAGAAAAGGAATTGATTCAGGAGAATCAGGACATACTTAGAGCCCTCAAAGACAACATTGCCACTACCCAAAACTAGCAGAGGATTTGTGCAGACTGTGGTCGGGTATAGAGACAATTTGAGGTAGGAGATCTAGTCTATCTGTGTCTTCAGCCTTATATATAGCCTACACTCAAGGAGAAGGGGGCTGAGAATCTCAAACCACATTTTTATGGGCCATACAAGGTGATTAGTTGTGTCGGTAAGATAGCATATGAGTCGGAGCTTCCTAAAGGGAGAAAGATCCACAATATTTTCCATGTATCTTGCCTCAATTGGGCCATTGGGAGAAATGTAGTTTTCATCATGGATCTCCCCACCATTGATGATGAGGGCCACCTAATTTTGCAACCAGAAGCAATATTAGACACAAGGGAGAGGCAGCTAAGAAGCTGAGTGATCAAGGAATATCTAATTCGATGGAGGAATCTACTAGATGAGGATGCCACTTAGGAAGGAGAGAAGATCTTGCAGCATCCTTATTTGCTATTTCTCGAGGACAAGCAACTTTTAAGCAGGGAGGATTTCATTATTCCCAATTAGCCATTACTAGTTGGAATATTATATTTGCTCCATTTTGTAGTTTAGAAGAATAAATGGGGTAGGGAGACCTCTTAAATATCTTTAATAGTAATAAAACAATCCTAATGTGAAAGGGGATTAGAATGGGAGGGAAAATAAAGCCACCTTGGTGTGAAAGGAGGAAATGCAAGTGAACTAGATCCAGTTGAACAAATCAACAACATTGCTAAAAGAGGAGGGAAACTAGTAAGGACAGCACAGTTTTGAAGGAGGAATATTTTCAAGGAAGTCAGCTCATTAATGAGTGGGGTCAGGGGTGAGGAGGCTCACCAAGGATAAAAAAAAAGGGATAGAAGCAAGGAGGGCATTCAGTATTCATCTATGTTTGGTATTTTGACTACTTACATGCTTCATCTGTTTAGTTGTGGTTGCAACACTGTTTAGTGCAAGGGAATCTCATGCGGGAATTCCATCATCTTCCTTGGTTCAGCTTGCTTAAGGGATCTAAGGGGAAGGTTCTGAGCTATATTTCCACTATCAGACTTGGGATAAAGTAGTCACAAACATATACAGTGTAGTATCTGCCAGAAACTGTGTCATTTCTGAAGGTGAAGCAGTGGTAGGGTTGAATCCATTGATTTTGTGCTAGTACTTGAGGAGAGGATGTCTCTTTCTCTCCTGGAAGGTTAGTAAGGATGGCCTTTGGCCATTTTATATATTCATCAGATATTTCATGTAATATTTAGTCATATCAAATATAGATTTGCATTGGACTGCATGATTTTCTGTAGTACTACCTTTTATACTTGTGTAATGCTGGAAACCCTTGTCGGGTTGTCTTAATTCTTGTATAAAAGAGGCTAAAACTCCATTTTATTGAATTTATGATTCATGTAATCTAAAGATATATATTTATTTACATTTTTCTTTATAAACCCTCATATTAACTACGCTATTACAATGTTCAGAAATTCTGTTGTTGGAAGTCATGGGATTGGGGTGTTTTTGAGCTGTATTGAGCTGGGGAGATCTGTTTAACATACCTAGAATGATTTTTTTCCGATTCCATTCGGTATGTGAGGTCCATAAATCATATATAAGAGTATCCAAGTCGTTTTTCATCTTTTTGTAGCTTAATTTTCTATATACAACGTTTTCATTGACCATAGTGCAGCAATTCCTAAAAAGGAATATTACAATATTAAAAGAATTTTCCGCATGGTTTGAGTCAAATTTTCATAAAATTTCATATGTCCAATCCCCATCTAGAGACTTATAATCAATTACACTAAAATTAATTTCTAATAAAATCAATCAAATAACTCTTTTTCTGAGCTTACACCAGCATTAGTTCAGGCTAGGATCTTGGGATAGGTAGAGTGAGAAAACTACCCAAGATCACAAAAATTAAGACTAGTGTCATTAAATATTGAAAATATTGTTGCACTCATACCATTTGGATTTCTCCAATACTACTAGATATAAGCACGAGATAACACTGGGGTGCCTCAAAAGGTAGCCCACCTTCGATTGCATAACAATGGGCATTCTATATAATAGGGTTCCCCTCAGGAATATCGAAAGTAAATCGGGGATCTAGGTGTTCTGCCCATATAATGTGTTTTCTATGATCATGACCCCCCTGATAGTGTCTGTGATTTGAGGTATATTTAGTTTCCATAATTCTAGGGATGTACACAAGGTGACTAGGGTGGGCTACCCTGGTACTTGACACAAATAGACCTACTTTTTCTTCAGTCTTTGGGAGGGTACTTGTCTTCACAAGAGTGCTCGTACCCATCATCTGAGGTTCGAGTGAAGCTCAAGAGTAACCATAATTGTGGATTAGACCAACTCTCTCTATATGCTATTGTGATACTGGGTTTCATCTCCAAAAAATAGTAGTACTCGCACAAGGTCTTACCGCTCTAGCTGCTTGATTGATTGAATTTAGAGTTCCTTTTTTAGGTTTGTGGTTCTACTATCACTGCGACTTAATAGTACATCAAAATAAAATTTTGATAAAATTAACTGGTCATCGTGGCATCCTTTGACCCTCATCATCTTTCTAAGGGACAACAGGGTCTCCCTCCATTGACACTGGGGGAGGAGTCGAGTCTCGGTGACCTAGTGCCTTTTTCGAAAGAGTGGTCTCTAGTGTTGACCCCTAATTTTCACATTGATCCTTACATTACAAAGTTTCCTGAGGATCCTTTCACTGAAGGAGTTGTACCTCATAATCCTCCTCCCACTGACCCATTGGGGCCATTATTGATCTAGGTAACATCAATACCATCCATTTATTTGCTTGCACCCGCATCCACTTCACAACTGGCGACTGTTGGGTCGGTTCTATTGGTGGCCAACTCGGTTCCACCACCATCTTCCCTACCAGTTTTCATTTCTACACAACTGATCGAAAACCCTAGTAGCTAGCATATGCCTGGTATTAGCAACTTGGTCACAATAACTACGAAAGGAATTATGAAACCTTCAGTATTCACTCCTATCGTGTCTTCACCCGGACCCCTAGTTTCTGCTCCCACTAGTGGGGCTACTTCAGTTCCCTTTAGAAACCCTTTCTATTGGAATCCATTGTTGAGTTCAAACCCCTTGGCTATTATGCCAAAAGGTAGTGTTGCAAAGACTTAAATGCCAAGGGGAACTTTGGTACCCCTACATTTAGTGGGAGAAGCAGTTCCATCGATTTTTAATTCCATTCCTCTTAATGGTCAACCTTATGGTGTAGGGTCTATGCAAATGGTCAATTATGTGAATAATAGTATGCCACAAGCTAACTCTATCATGTCTATATGGGCGACCCTTCCCCAAAACCATCTTGGGAAAGGGGGAAACTATTACCCTAGGGGAAACTAGCCATTTGTCCTCCAGTACAACATCCCCTATGGACAACAACCTTAAATCCCTACATCTCTACTAGTTGGAAATTTTTATCAACAGATTCCTACTTATCCAGTTGGAAACACTTTGATGGGAGGACCCTACAGTCCAAATGTTCAACCAACACCTCCTTGGTTAGAATCGGGGGCAACCACACAATTTCCATTCTTGGAAACTTTAGACATCCCTGATCTATATAAATTGACGAATGATACTATCAATCATAACCCACTTTGGCCTTCAGTACTGCATAAGATTCCATCTAGCATCCCTAAGTTTGAAGGGAAATAAGGGGACGATCTGGCTACACACATCACCACCTTTAGTCTATCGTTTTTTTGTAACTCCATGGTGGACGATAGTATCTAGCTTGGAATTTTCCCCTGCACTCTCATAGGCAATGCTCCCAAATGGTACATCAAGTTACCATGAGATGTAGTCAACACTTTTGGTGCCTTAGTAATGAAGTTTCTAAAGAAATTTACCTATCTGATACAAAACCGTAATGGAACTCTTAACCTTGTTGTGCCAAGACACCACCACCCACATCTCTAATCACATTTATGAATGGAGACATAGGCAGAGTTTAGTCAAAGTGAAAAATCCTGATCATCTATTATCGAACTGGTTTTGTAAGTCACTCTTGCCACCCCTTGATAAAGATGTTTTCTTTCCTGGTGCGGTCAAGGAAGACCGATCCATTCTTCATGCAAAAAATCTATATCTCATCTATTCGAAATCTTGCACAATGTATGAGTTACTCCACCCTGCCCTTGGAAACTTGAATCCTCGTGCTACTCAGTTACCCATAGTGCATGTCGATAGCCTCATTAGTACAACTTCTAGTGTAGCTGTAAAACAGCTTAGTAGGAAACTTCCCAACCATCTTCAATTGCCACTGTCGATACACAATTGGCTGCTCCTACCACTATTAAGGTACACTTTATGCAATCTACACAAAAACCTAGTGGCAAGAATAAGAAGAATAAGAAAAATATCGCTGCTTCTGAAGAGTAGCTCAACACTCAGAATAATCCCAGCCAGAGAAGTGCTGCTAAAAATGACAAAGGAAAGGAGAAACCTATGAGATTCCCTTGAAAAATTTGTTCAGAAGACCACTTGACATATAAATTTCCTCGGCTGTAGGAATGCATAAATTTTATCACACAAAAGGACTCTGCAAGGAAAATTTTCATCCTTCAGAATCCCTTTCCTAATCCGCAGCAGCATCAACACATGGTTGCTAACCTGCCACAACCCCCCAAAATGGGAGATGGTTTTACTCATCCTTCCGGCAAAGGATCATCTACGATTTATGGCATGGAGACTGTTAAAATCCAAACCTAAGCTAAAATCTATGGAAATCCAGTCATCAAGGCTCAAGAAATTGGTTCAAGTTTGAATCCACTACCACATAACAATCTTCATATCGAAAGGCCTGTTTTTGACCCTGTCATTCATCACCCCAAACGGACCCTTCGAAGCATGACTCATAACACCTCGGCATGTGCTGCACAGAACCACAACATTGTAGAAGACTTGGCATAAGCACCATTAGCTATTTCTGCACTCGAAGTGTTGCAAACCTGCCCAATGTAAAGGAAAGCGTTGCTTTCGGCCATTGGTGGAATTGACCCCTAAGAATTTATGTTAGCCATATTTGACATGGAAAAATGAAAACCTCAACTTTCAGACCACATTTCTTTCTAGGTTCAAGTTTTGTCGAAATGGAGACCAATCCATCACATTTTCATAGACGAAGGTGCTTCGACCTACATAATGTGAACTGCGTGCTCACTCACTTTAGGTTCTCCTACTCTGTCTTCATCATCGAATTCCCTCAAAGATTTCCATGGCAACACCTTCCTCCCAAAAGGCTACCTTGCTAGCTACCCCATTAAACTTAGTGGGAAAATGATAACTATAGATATAGAAGTCATAGATCTTCATCTCGACTATAATATTTTGTTGGGTTGCAGTTAGTCTTATGTGATGACTGCCATTGTCTCTTCAGTTTTCCGAATCATCCTTTTTCCATTGAATGGGAGGATAGTTACAATGGACCAACTATCCTTTTGCACCCTTGATTATTTCACATTACCTAGTAGCATTGTGCCCTTAGTAAGAGGAGTTCCTACCTCTTATGTCAGTGTTAGTGCGATTCTTCTCAAGGTAACTTCCCTAATGGGTTCTTTTCCTCTCCCATTGCATGAGGTTCCAAATATTATTTAAATGATATCCATCATCTCGGATGGCTTTATCATCCGCTAGATCCTACTGGTACCTTCAGAAATTTATTCCTACAGAGATTAGATGCCACTATCGCCCACTGAGTTGGCTTATCAAGCCATCCAATAAGCATATTAACCCTCCACTACTTTGGTTTAGACCAATGGTACCACCCTGTCACCCATCACAATTCCTTATAAGGATCTCCTCGATGAAGTGCTACCTATGGATGGATCTATCTGAGAGATCATGTCTCTAGAGGAATGAACTTGGGGAGAGTTTCATCATCAAGCTTTGATGTCTAATTCAGACACGACCACTATTCAAATCTCGTCTTTCGAACCACCTAAGATCGTTCAATCCTCTTACACGATTTTTTAGACTATTGATGCACAAGGTAACATGGCTAATATTTGTAAGACCATGCACATAGATATCTCAATCAAAATAGGTATCATGGAAAATATACAGATTGGGGAAGATTGTAGTCCGGAGGGAATTACATGCTTCACATCCCTTTTTAAGGATTTTCACAATGTTTTCACTTGGTCTTACGATAAAATTCCTAGAATAGATCCTTCTATTGACGAGCAAGAGATCAAGAAGTTTCGAGCATTATTTTTATGGTATTTTTCTCGCTCGTTCAACCAAAAAAACCCTAGTTCTCTTCTTTGGGCTGATTAAACTTACACGAAGAATCATTGAGCCTTCTTTTTAGGGAATTTTTCTAGCTCATAAAACTCAAAAAAACCCAGATTTTCCTTCATCAGGCTTGTTAAACTACCATGATGAAGAACTATGAGCCATTTTTTTCCATCTTTTCTAGCTCCTTAAATGACTGAAAAAGACACTGATTTTTTCTCCATTAGACTCATTAAAATTTCATGGAGAGGATCAAGTTTTTCTTTGTCTTACTCATTAAAAATTCATAAATAATATTGAGTTTACTTCATCTCCTTGTACTCATAACAAAATGAGCTAGAATTCCATTGAACATAGTTTTATCACTTTATCAGGATTCAATGGACTAACTTACGGAAAAGTAATTGTGTCAGGCATACTATTCTCCCTTTGTCACACCTAGTTATCAACCATGACAAAGGTACCCCCTTGGAGTTGTCTTTTACGATGTTTCTCAGACTCCCTAAATATGAAAAGATCATCAATTTTACCATTCTAGACTCGTTATACTTGATCAGATGGGGAAAAAATTGAAAAAAGTGGAGACTTATTCTATTATGATTTGAAAGTCAATTTGGCAGCAAAACATTGAACATGGAACTTCCAAGAAAATTATTTGGCAATTAGTCAAACCCTACGCTTTTATGAGTTAAGCCTTTGTATGCCCATGTCATTGCATTGGTGAATGCTGACACCTTTTTGGTCTTCATAAGCATAAGTTTCCTGGTACCCTGTTACTGTGCCTTTTATTGTTCAAGAATATGTCACTATCTACTGCTTCCTATATCAACCAAGCCATCATATGCCAAAAATCATTTTTCATCATCATTTAGTACCATTTTCTCTTGACTATCTTCAAAACAAAATCATCATTTCTCGTTCCATTCCAACTGATGCAAGACGCCTCATTTCCTGCCTTTTGACAGATCTCTTCCTATCGACTTGAACATATTATCTAGGAAGTTGATCCAGGAACATATCAATACCCTATAACTTGCAGACCATAGTGGAAGGTTACCTTATGTTTGATTGGGGTTTTTCATCACTAGCTCCCAGTCGAATGATTCAACGAGTGTTCAACATCAACACCATTTATTCACAGTCACTATATGGTAATGTGAATCTTGGAGAACATCATCCCTATCGGTGGAAATCCTTGCGTCTATTAACAATTTTCTTCGTTTACTAGTAATCAGATGATTTCTCACATGTTCGACTACAACTCCTTTATTCACATGTGCGGAAATGTTTAGTTTAGTGAATCGACGACCAAGACCTTGGGTTGAGGCTTACATCATTCAGCTTTGTTTCTTCTTCGAAGCTACAATATTGTTTTAAGATGCATCTTATCCTATTGATCCTATCATGACACAAGCTTCCACATTGTGCTTATCGATGGACATACTAGTCATATCTCTTCTTGGAGAAATCATTTTGATACAACTACTGAGCATGGGAGAACCCGACTCAGGATAGATACTTATATTTCTGACATATGTTGTTTGTTTAAGGTTTTCCTCAATCCTCCAACTCCTCTCACTCTACTAGACATGTTATAAATTATTTTGACCATCATCTTTGACTCTGACCTCACACTTTATGGGGAATCTTTACAGAACGAATGACCTCCTCATCATCTCAAAGGAGAAGAAAACATGCAAGGAATAAAATGACCTAGACAGAGACCTATTTTTCCAAGGTAACACACCCTAGAGACAACTAGATCAAGTTATAACGCATCCTAACCTTTCCTAGGGAGTGTTAGTGCCTATTTTAATGCATTGTATTGCCTAAGGGGTAGTGTTACTCATGTTTCATGAAGAAAAAGGGACAAATCCCACAATAACTAACTGACATTTACTGCTTTCTCTCAAAAGAGTTAGTCCAAAAAGCAGGAAGCTGCGGTGCAAGCCTCTAACTAGACATTACTAAATCAAATTGAGCATCCTATTAGTTTGAGGGGTCTTGACCCAGGTTTATATTTTAGGTTTACCAAAAAACCCCTCTATTACTGGCCCCTTTATGAATGGCCTGCTTGCGCAGGTCAATGTCTTAGCCTAAGTAGTATGGGAGGGTGTTGGAACCAGGTTTTTGCACCCTGAGATAGATAGAGCTAATTGAAGTGGGCACCTTCAGATATAATAAGCCTATGCTTATGAAGGCCTAACCTAGAAAACCCTTAACGATATATTCAACTAAACACCTTTTGCGAAGCCCATAGACCATAATAGAACAAGTTAATCAGAAGCAAGGTGACAAAACATAAATAGATCTATGCATTTATTAATCTCTAAAGCTTCACATCCACGTGCACATTAATTAATAGTATTAAATTGTGCAGATATAACTCGGAAATCAACAGATGGTATAGCTCATAACGTAACAAAAATACATTCCAATATTAGAAAAATGGTCTTCGCATTCAATATACTTCAAAATTCACTTATAGACTCTTTATCAACCTGCGCACATAGCTAGCAGGGTCTGCCAACAACAGGACTTAGGGTCTCGATGCACATAGCCAGTAGGAGCCCTTACGAAGACAAATCCACAACAAGTATCACAGAACCCACATTCATATCTAGTCTTAGTCCAAACTTTTTCTTACCTCTAGACTCGATCTATCCATATATTTATACTATATTAGCCTATGCTACTCTATAGTCCGCATACTGGGGTTTACGGACCCTTGGTCTACTCTTTGACCGATTATAATTAATTAGGAGCATTCACCCACCCCAAAGCCCCTACGCCAAACTAAATATTACAAAATATTACAAAAATACATCAAAATTACTATTAGGGCACCCTTCTCCAATAAGCACCCAACACAACTTTTTGACTCGTCCTGAGTCACAGTGGCAACGAGGTATTCATTTTGTCTTGGAGCTGCTCAATGGTGGTGGAAAATGAGGGTAGGATATCTTCACTCTGTGTTGTTGTGTTCTGCACAATCTTGACCAATTTTTGGGAATTCAGTCCTTTAGTAGTCGCAGTGACACTTTCCAAAGTCTGATTCAGACGCTTGACTGTTGTGTCTAAGTCCTATGAGAGCTACAATTCTTTGTCTACCTAGGGTTTTAGATGATTATTGAGGACTTTATTCTTGTGGTGAATCTCTTTCATCTCCTCCCTCAGAGCATGGTTGGAGCGAAGGCATGCCAAACCCTAGGCTACAACAAGGGTTGGCATGGTTACTTCCATCTGTTCAAAGTCTTGCTCTTTCTGTCACAGCTCCTAGTTGAAATTTTAGAGGAGGGGATCACATTGTACATTGGACCATAGCTCCATAGCAGTATATAATAACTCTAAGCCCTTGGTGATATGGGCGGAAATACTTCCTATGGCTTCTTTTAATAGAGCAACTCATTGGGCTCGAACCTTTGGAGGGGTTTCTTACTCCAGCTTGGCCTGCAGTGCAGCAATCTATTGCTCCAGGTCTTCTTTGACAATCTGTACTTTTGTTATGGATGCCTTCAACGCAGCCACGAAGCCCTCAATATTGGCCTAAGGTGCAACAGAGGTAGGAATTACTTCTGGCATGTGTCCACATAACTAGTCTATCAAGTTCTCTAACTCTAATTTTTGTGTTATGGATATGAGTTGTGCTACTTGCGCTTAGGCAAATTCGGAAACTTTAGTGGCAATTTTTTTCTTAGCCTCACTCAATTGTTGTTGTGCCTGCATTTACCCATGTTGGAGTTCACCGAAGATGAACAAGTGGAGAGTGTGTATATTCTCACTCATTATTTTCACAATGTCTAGATCGACCTTCGAACATGCACGAACTTGCTCGCATAGGAGTGGTGGTTCTACTTTCAAAGCCACACCTAGGAGGGGGTAGATCCTACTTTTAGTCACTTCAACCAAGGTTGTGACTATGGCTAGATGGCTCTCTTGAATCTGCCTCACTTGGTTCACACCTGCATGAAGTGTATTTTCTTTTAACTGAATTACCTGCAGCCCCAAATGCAAGGCCTTCACCGCAACCTTGTGTTGATCTTCGAGGGCATTCCATCGATCTTCAGATTAACTGGTGACGGCATCCGTGATATTTTAAAATTCCTTATCTGTTAAGGTAACTTATGTGTCTCCCCTAGACTTGTCACTATTGTGCTTCTTTCTCTGCCCTTTGGGAGGCTCGCTAAAGTCTTTAGTGTTGCATGGGGGATTTGGGCCCTCCCCACCAACTCCTCCAGTATCAACATCATGCTGTGGCTCCTGCTCTGATCCTTTCCTAGCCTCCTTTGGGGTATCCTTGGTGGTTGTCTTCTCTGCAAAGTGCAACTGATTCTCTGTGATGGGAACAACTAAATTGATGATGACTGCGATCTTGGCTGGGTCAACCATTATTCCCTGACATATGTTGTGTCCCAACAAAATCCCAAATGGTACACAGAATATGAAATTCTGAAGGTTTAGCCATATCTGGTATCCAAAATCATGCCTAGGTTCGATACATGCTTCTTCACCAACCAAAACACTATCTAATCATCAAAATAAACCTCCAAAAACTTATGGATGAACTCTTTGAATACTGCTACAACTACACGTAAGAAAATTGCAAGGGTGTTATTTAGTCCAAATGTCTTGACAGTGTACTGGAAGGAGCCCCATTCGATTTTGAAGGTTGTATTGGTGCGATATTTAGGTGCAATTGTGATATGGTGGTACCCTGAAAACCCATCAATGGATGAGTATGCTTCTTGGCATCCCACATTATCCAGGATTTCATAAGAGAATGGCGTAGAAAATGGATCATGTATGTAGGCATCATTAAACTTGCACATATCTACACAAATACTTATCTCTCCTTTGGTTTTATTTTCTTAGACCACCATTGGGCTTACCCAATCAGACTTTTATACCAGCTCAATGATACCTACGGCCACCATCTTATCTATTTCCTCCTAGATGTTTTGCCTATACTTAGAGTTCAAGCGATAGGGTAACTGTTTGACAGGTCGTGCATCCAACTTCAAGGTGATTTTCATGACACCTAGATCTCGTAAAATTCGCTTGAGCTAAGAGAAATTCATGGGGAATAGGTCCTGATATTTGGTCAGAAGCTCCACAATATTTCCAACCGTATCATCGTCCCAGAAATCCCCAATTTTAGCCAACTTGGGTTGCTCCTCTGTTCCAAGGTTGACTTCCTTCAACTTGAATGGTTTAGTAACATCTACTGTCTGCAATCGGGGTCCGACAACAACATGCTCTCCTTCTAACTCTCATATGGTGATATTCCTGGGATCCTCATCACAATCCTCTATTGACTAATTTCGATAGTTGACAATATCCTTCATCTATGGATCCCAGGCGGGTGCATCACATTCTTTCTGAGGTAGAGACTCATTAAATACAAGAGCATCTATATCTTATAGGGCTTCATATACTTTCCTGTTCCCTCCAACTAAACCAAATGTTACAATGAAATCTTCTATCATTGTTCCCCAATGGCGAGTGCACTGGGGTAGCTTTGTATTTAAATACTAGGTGGTGGGGACTCATCCTAAAGCATGAACAAACATATGGACCCATTCATTCCAGGTCCTTTCATTCCATACCTCCATCAACACAGCCAAGTGCTTGTGCGGGTCCCCATAGCTAGAAAAGAGCTCCATGGGTGGGTTAACTGGAGGTTCAAATCATAGGCTCATCATTTTTTGAAATTTCTCCCAGTCCTCGAAAACCCCCTTGTGGGTTTCCCACCACTGCACAGGGGTTGCATGCATGGCCAAGTCAAGTGCCCAAAACCTCTGCTCCTCAAGGATATCTTCTTCCAATGCTTTAAGAAATTCCTTAATGCTACCAAAACCATCAAAGTAAGGTAGTTATCTTACCTCTAAGGAGATGCATTGAAAGCTCTTTGTGATGTTGAGGCATCGCAGCACAAACACGTCATGTAACTAGTTCTGCTAGTTTTCTATCTCACCATCTAAGTCTGAGAGAAATGAGTTGTCTTTCTCCCAACATAACATGCCATGTGTTGTAGGGTTGATCTAGTCATCATATCAGGCAGGCAGTTTGTAAATATGGTCAACATCCTCCTCTTCATGCACCGGTTCTATATATTGTTCACCTTCCATTGGATCTAGGGGGACTATGACCTGCATACCATCATTCTCGAAGACCATGCTCCTCCTTTTCAGATTAATCATACCTCCCATGTCAATTTCCAAATTCATTCCTAAGAGCATAGGGTAAGGGTCTGCATTATCCACAATCTAGATTACTTTGAAATCTATGTAGACTTTAACTCCTACAATGTCTACCACAACCTTCAGTAGCCTGCCTAATGGATTGATCTTCGACTGGTTAGCCATACGTAACTGAATGGTGGACCATTCCAATTTAGGTTCTCCTATTCTTTGCCAAGTTTTTTTGGGTAGGACATTAGCATCAGTTCCCAGATCCAGGATGACTTTCTCCATCTCATATTCTCCAATCTATGCAGTCATACGCATCTCCTGACCAATCATTTTCTTATTCTTATAAACCTTGTTCACATATTTAACCTCCGTTCAGGGATGTTCCTTTTCTACATAGCTATATATTAATATTTGGAGATTCTCCACTGCCTTCTGATTGCGCAGTAACTTCATGCATGCCTAAAGGAATGGCTTAACTACTTCATATGCTTTCAGATCCACATAAGTCCTTGAGGTGGATGCTTCATCCCTAGAAAATTCCTTCCTAGCTTTGACAAAAGTATCTTTGTCCTTCTGCAGGCCGAGTCTTTCATTTTTGTAAAAGGACCTTCTAATTAATGGTTCAGCAACAGTTTTTTCCTCAGCTCCTCCAGTTGCAATACCAATGTGCATAATTACATTGATACTAGGTCCATCATCCTGCGGTTCCGCCTTGACCCATTACATATTTCGTGATGGTGTTTGATGTTTTTATTGCATTTTAGCTATCAACACAAGGCAATATTAAGCTACATGATCAAACTATCTACAATACTTACAGTGTTGACACGTAGGGTTCGAGCAATCTCTTTCATAATGTCCGACATCCCCTCAATTGTAGCAAGTTAGTTGACCTCTTCCCCGACCCGCACCTCCACCTCTCCCCCCTCCCCACCCTCTTGCAGGGCACCCTCCTCACCCAGAGAGAGATACTGGCAATGAAGGGTCAGCCTTCACCCTGTACAAGTTCCCCCTGTATCTCATTAGATCATATGTTTGATATTTGTGCTCATCATGACCCCCTGATGAGCAGAATCTGCATCATTGTTTTTTCAGTTCTGGGACATAGGCACCTAATCATGGGCAGTGGTTTATATCATCTAGTCCTGATACTTGACAATCAACACACCACAATGAGGGGGTACTCGGCCCAACAATGTCTCTTGGGTGTAATGTACTTGGTCCCCTGGCCTACATGTAATGTCACAATAGAGGGCACTGATCCTTAGTATGGCCTGATACTCTGAATTGTATGCACCATACCTCTTCGCTAGCCTCTTTACCCCAATCCCTTCAAAAATTTTAAATTTCTAAGTGCATTTCTTCAGGTTGGCTCTGGATCTGCAATGCCCCAAACTGATCATCATCCCTTAGTGCAAATTCCAGCTTCATGGCAATCTCCAAGGCCTCTTCCTGTGAATAAATATTCTGTTGACCCATAGGCCCACACAAATGGGGTAATAGCATGGAAATAAACCATTTCTTGTGTTTTTTTTCCTCACAGATGAATCCTCCATCACTGATGAATTTCTTAAGCCACTGGTCAACTTCCCAAATTGACTCTTTAGGTACCTACTTAACATCTTCCACCTCTACTATGCATTGAGAATATGACTTAGGTTTTCAGAAGTTCTACTTCAGGGCATCCTTAATCTCCCATATTGTAGGATTTTCACGTTGAGTAATGTATCCCATGAACCAATCCAAAGCTTGTCTTTCAAAGGCTATTGGTAGGTGCACTCTTTTTACAGCATCATTACTAACATTTTTCACAATACATACTGAATCTTCAACGAACTAGAATTGATCCATATCCTTTTCCCTCGCACCCTTAAATGTGGGTAGCTTCATGTGCCCAGCCATATCATCTACAGGTGGCAGTGAGGGTGGGGTAGGAGCATTATTACCATTGCGCGAGTTCAAAAGTAGCGTAGCCATGGGAATAGTTTCTGTGTGCATAATCCCTTCTTTGTTTACATAAGGTGGATCCCTTAGAGGTATATATACTGATCTATCCCCTTCTTGATTAAACCAGTAATATTTACCACTTCGTGTTATGATTTCACTGTGATCGGAGGTTATTCACTCAGTGTGACTACACAAGACACCCTTTTCACACAATAGAATCTTAATCAACAATGGAAATGTTTGTGAGAAATTGCCCCTAAATACTTTGAAGAAAATTCAGTCAGCTTCATAATAGGATGTAAACTGATCAACTGCAAACTCAGTTAAAAATCTACCCAAAATACTCTAAAAAAAGTGATCTACAGTCTAGGTGATTTTTTTATCAGTCTTCTCTAATTTTTGGATCAACTCAAGGGTCCACTGCATGACTTGATTATCTTTCCAACAATTTTGGAATTCTGCTAACCTTACTAGCCACTCCTGCAGTTTGTGTGTGAGGGTTACAAAGAAAATCTAATGTGCCTCTATAAAAATACACTTATTCTTCCACTCTTTGATAGATAGGTTCTTAATTTTGTTTTCCTTTAGGTCAAACTCATGAATATAATTTTCAAACCAATCCTCAAGTTCAGGCTTTAATGGATGCCAATGACCTCATGGCATTACCCAATCTCTCTCTCAAAATTCTCCTGGTCCCAGTAATGGAACCATTTGTTTTTTTGAGGGGTCCTCACCCAAGTTCAGGTTTAAGGTTTACAAACAAACCTCTATACTATTGGCCCTTTCGGAAATGGCCTTCTTGCGTAGGTCAAGGTCTCACCCAAATTAGTATGGGAGGGTGTTGGAATAAGGTTTCCGCACACTGAGAGAGAGAAAGAGAGAGAGAGAGAGAGAGAGAGAGAGAGAGAGAGAGAGAGAGAGAGAGAGAGAGAGAGAGAGAGAGAGAGAGTTAATTGAAGTGGGCACCTTCAGATCTCACAGGCTCGTGCTTATGAAGCCCTACCCCAAAAAACCCTTAACGATATGTTCAAATAAACACCTTTTGTGAAGCACGTAGACCATAAGAGAACAATTTAATTAGAAGCAAGGAAACAAAACATAACCATATCTATGCATTCATTAATCTCTAAAGATTCGCATCCATGTGCACATTAATTGATAGTATTTAGCATGCAGATATAACTCAGAAATTAACAGATGGTGTATCTCATAACATAACACAGCTACATTCAAATATCAACAAAATGATCTTCTCATTTATTATACTTCAGAATTCACTTACAAACTCTTTATCAACATGTGCACATAGCTAGTGGGGTTTGCGCATAGCAGGACTTAGGGTCTTCGCGCACACAGCCAATAGGATCTCTTCCTCAGACAAATCCACAACAAGTATCACAGATCCCACATTAGTATCCAGACTTAGTCCAAAATTTTTCTTACTTCTAGGCTTGATCTGTCCATCTGTTTATACTATATTAGCCTGCGCTACTCTATGGTACACACACCATGGTTTGCGGAACCTTGGTCTGCATTTTGAACCATTACACTTCATTAGGGGCTTTGACGCACCCCAAAGCCCCTACACCAGACTAAATATTACAGAATATTACAAAAATACATCAAATTTTCTGCTAGGGGACCCTACTCAGCCACATCCAAAGAGGGAAAAAACAAGGAGAAGCAAGGAAACATCATTTTTTTTCCTTATTCGAATTTATGGAGAAGATTGGCAAGATTAGTCCTCCCAAATTCTTATAAATTGGAGGCTAGGTCTCATTGTCAAAGGTCGAAAGGTTGATCTTGTGTAGAGCATAATTTTTTTGTTGAGTGTGAGGCTTAATGATTGGCAAGGTTCATTGAGAACTCTTGGCCTAAGTATCACTACACTTGGATATTAAGGAATGAGAGAGAGAGGAGTAAGAAGACCAAGGGAATCTTGGCCAAACCAAGGGTTCTAATCTTCCTTCTATTATTAATAGAGTTGTATCTATTTTGTCCACTTCATGTTTTATCAATGCATCCATTTCTTTTTTTTTATGAAACACGATATAAGTTGCTTAGATATACATGGTTAAATTTTGAATACATACTTGTTTAGTTGCTTGTAGTGATATAACTGTGAATATTACACTTGTGCTTTCTTTCTTTGCAGGATCTAGACTTGGAGCCAGTGAGGAGGACATCTGCCACACTGCCTAGCACTCTCCAATAGATTTGTCATCTACGAAGAGGTAATCCTTCAATATCTCACTTTATCAATTAAGAATTAGTAGGAACATGTATGTAGTTTCTTTGTAAACAATACATCTAATCTAACTGTCTACCTCAGGTTCCGAGAAGGCCTGAGAGGGATTTACGCCAACCACTGCCTGTGCATTTTACCCCTAAGAAGTTTCCTTAGAAAAATAATAGGGAAACTTTAAAAAAATTTGGACTAGAACAAATAAAATTCTTAAGTGATTAATTCAAATAAAAATAAGAGTTAAATGCGCTAAGAAACACCTTTTTATTTAAAGGGCACTTAGGCGGAAAATTCAAAATAAAAATTCTTGTAGATCATAATAAAAAAATCACATTGATAGCATATGGCCTTTAACGCCACTGTAAATGGTTTGCGATGCAAAACCAATAAAATAATTTAATAAAGGAAAAAGGCTTCCACCTGAATGATATTTCATGAAAAGAAAACCGCAAGACACACCACTGCCACGTAATAAATCACAAATCACATTTCTACCGTGCCAACATTCAATCCATCCCCCATTTTCATTTCCTCGATGTGATGCATTCCATCTCATTGCACTTTTTCTAATAACCACTTCAGCCCACTATCCAATTTCGCTGAAATCGTGATTACAATATTGCATCACAATTTTCATACTTTCCTTTCCCCTAGTAATGATTGAAGCCTTTAAAAAACTTTAAATTGTCTGATTTAAGACAAAGTTATAAGGGCTAAAATGAATTGATCGCAATTTTCAAGAAGTAGGTATTCGACATTTTAAAGAAGTACACACAGAAATGGATCTGTGATGAAAAACTATATTATTTAAATGCTTAAATGTCTACTCAAGTACATGAACCCACACTTTCCATTAGATGCCATAACTTAATGGTTTTAAAAGCTCGAGCCTCCAAATATGATTTGACCATAAGAGAATTAAATTTTTATATTATCTGTGTGCCAAGTTTTATTTTTCCATTATTTCCATTATTGTTACACTACTCTTATATTGTGACAAGATTTCCCCTTTTTACTTATCGTTCTTATTATTTCGTAGGCAAGTCCAAATAAACATAATTCCTCATAAATGTCTAAGACTGCAAAGAAGTCCAAAAACCCATGGCTCCCGTAATCCTGCATCTTCCGTTAGTGAAGTAACAAAGATTCCCCCCTTATTCACAGATACAACATGTGCATCAAAGAGTGGTTCTGCTTCTTGGGAAGCAATGTATATATTATTTGAAAATTAGAAACCCCACAAGGTTGAAATAAATGCTACTCCAAAAGCTTCTGATTATTCAAAAGCTATTATAATAGAGGTCACCAACTCTTTTATGCACCAAATTACTACATGCCCCAATATTTTACCATATACAGATATGGTAAAATGGATTATTGACAACCTCAACATTGGAGATATAAATTTCCTAACAAGAAGAGGTACAATGATAGGGTCATTCAGAGCCAAATATTCGAAGAAAATGTACCACATTCCAGACCCCAAGAAGGTGTATGATAAAAATTTCCTAGCACAATTCGCCAAGGAGAATGAGTTATAATTGAACCCCATAAAGAAATGGAGTAGCAACCATAACAAGAATAAACATAATGATAGGGGTATGTATTCCACTAATTCTCTTGTTGGTCCCTTCTATTATATTTATTCTATTATGTCTAGGTTTTTTGGCCAACCCAATACCACTAAATTCTCCATTGAATGGGTTCCCCTTATGGATGTTGTTATATAATCTTATATTATGGACTGGGGAACCATTTTGTAAAATAATATTTCTACCCAAATTATTGAGTACTGAAAGAATCATTCCTTTTTGTCTAAAATCCTTCCCCCATTTTATATTAGTCCCTATATTATGGATGCAGTTGTTTTACATGAGATTTTATGACCATGGGTTGGAAATGGACTATCCGAGACACTACTCCCATTCATATTTATCATAGTATTCTATGGGAATCAAAATATCAAACTAATTTCTACAAGATCTTCCATGGAGTTATGCTCCCACCATTTCAAGTTGTGTTTGATGAAAAGGCCCCCAGATTGTCCAAAGAAGCTCAAGCAGATTTCACCTCCATTCTAAAATGGTTTGGGAAAATTTTTTTCACTTTTGTCAAAGTTTTCAGGAGCTTAGCCCGACCACATGTCCTACCATTATATGTTCCAGATAAAATTCTCACAAGAGAAATTTCTTATCAGACTGTGGGTCATGGATTGGATAAGGTTTTGAAAGAAGCAAAGAAAACTTCAATGCCCTATTTTCCTATTTACCATGGTGTCTATGCATTAAAAAATTTCAAGCATAAATGGTTAGAAATGAATCAAATCCAATGTTTGAAATTATTCACAATTTCTAACAAGAAATATGACCCAAACGAGGTTGAATTCAATTTCTCTTCAAGTGAAAATGAGTCTGTTTTCCCATGAATATTATGATTTTTATGACTTTTTTGAGTCATTTGATACTTATTCTACAGTGGAGAAATTAACAACATAATGCCTCAATCCTTTGTAACTTTCAAAGTTCAAGCATTATAGAAATATAAGATTAGAAGGGATTCCTCTAAATATGTTGGAGATATCCCAACCTATTTGAAAAAAGGAACAACAACATAGAAAAGAGGGAAAGGAGAAACCCCATAAGGATATTGAAGTCCTTAGTGAAACAAAAGAAGATAAGTCTTCTAGAACTCAAACCAAAAATCCTTTCTTTCCAAGTGACTTGGATGAATTCTAGAAATATTTTGATCAAAAACTGAAAGGAGACCAAGAAGTGGTGATCATTGATCATCAAAAAAATATAGAGCACCTCATGGTAAAATTCAAAACTCATTTACTACTGGGTCAACTAACAAATTAGTTAACACAAACGAAGTATAATTTATCTCGTCATACCCTAGATTAAAAATTATGTTGAAAATTGAGGAAATACCTCATTTGGATATATTTTATAGCCACATGCATAAAGTTGTCATGAGAAAGTAGAGAAAAAGGAGAATAATAGAAAAATAAAAAATCCTCATTCATGAGGATGTCTCTATGGAAGTAGTTTGGAAGGGCTCGCAAGTAGATCCATCTGAGGGTCTAACACGGTTGACGAAGTTTGCAGGCGCATATGCATATTCCATCATTGAGAAAGCCACTGAAGTTCAAAAATTAGTCAAATAAAAGGACAAAATGATCCTTCAATTGGAACATGAATTGCTAGCAAAGAAGAAAATTATTAATCATCAATTACAACCACAAGTGTCACAACTCCAATAAAGCTTGGATCAATTAAATCTGTAGTACCAATCTGAAATTGGTGCTAAAGATACTCAAATATACCCACTGCAATTCACTATTGAAGAATTGAAAGATAATCCTAAAGTAGATTAATTCAAGAAGGAAGCTTTGGAACTAAATACCATGTTGGCCCAATAAAAAAAAAAAATTGCCAAAAATTATCTAGCATTATTGAACTATGTGAAAATAGTGATTCACCGATGAATCGAGTAATTGACCAGAGGATTAGATTTCATTGAAATGATGACAAAATATCCCAAAATTTCACCTAGCAAGATATTGCTGTAGTCCAAAAGGAAAATATTACCAAGATTGAATATTCTAAAAAAGAAATATTATTTACTGATTGGGACACAGTTAAAACAGTCTGAAAAGTAAATTTGCAGAGCCATAGATGTTGCCAACAACATTGTTGAAACAGTTAGCCAAAATATCATTGCTACTAATCTGATTGATAAATTGCCTCTTGGTTATCTACCTATTGTAAAATATTTGATAAGAAAATGGTAGGAAATGTACAAGATGAAGGAATAAAGCATCAAATTTTGGAGAAGTTGGACTGGGAAAAGTATTGGAAGCACTTGGTCAAGCCACATAGTTAATGGCTAATGTTTTGTTGTATAACCGACACTTATTCTTACATGATGCCTCCACTATAATATGCGGTCTATACAGGAAAAATACATGTCAGGCCAGGCCAACCTTCTGAGGTTCAGCCTATGATCGACACCCTTCATCTTAAAGAACCAATGGCAAAAGAGACAATCATACAATACTGAAGTGAGTCACCCCACCAAAATATGTTTCTATTTTTATTTCACTTAATTTAAGGAGAGTTGTTTAAACCTCCTCAAATATTTGTGTAATTTATATTTTATTATATAAACCCTTTCATGTCTTTTAAGAAAGGGTCCTAAAATTTTGAAAAAAATACTTTACAAAGTTGCACTTTGTACTCTTAAAGTTTTTATTACTAGAAAAGGTTGGACAAGACTGTTTTTCAGATGAGTAGAGGTATCATATATATGGTACTTTGATATTTATGTTTATATTTTTTTTCAAATGAGAAATAGTTGATATTCCTTATGATGTTTTGTTATATGTATGTTTTTAACACAATCTAACATTAATTCACTTCTGAACATGTTGATTTCCATTTTTTATACATATTCAATAAATTCAATAAATAGATGCAATATAAACTTAATAAATTGATTTGATTAACTATTTAATCAAATAAATTATCTTAAATTGTTTTACATGTCTCTAAGTGTTTGTTAAGTCTTCATTTACATTCACTAAAATATCATCTTTTTAAATCACATATAACAAAAAAATAATTCACCCTGAGATAGAGATAGGTATATATATTTTCTTTAAACTTTTTGTCACTACCATTAACCAAGTGACACTCAGTAAAAATACCACCCATCCACCAAATTTTATTTCATTAGGAAAATGGTCCGATAAATCCAATCGGATCCACTATCTCAAACGAATAAGGGATGGTTTTTATGTCCTCAGCTAGGTGGTTTTCCCAAATGTCATTTCACTGATTTTTGAGGCATCAACAATGTAAAAAGTTAAAATTTGAGGGCCATTCTAAAGAGAAGTGCCCTATTTTCATGTACTACCTAGCTAGTGGGGCACTAAATCCCTTAAACGCAAGATCTATCCTATGGTGAAAGATATGCATAAATAGAGGTAAACATCGCTTAGAAGACTACTACTTGTTGGATAAATATGTAAAGACTCTGAAGAATCTATTTTGAAAATTTTATAAATCAGTAGGACATGATGAGAATAATTGTTGGGGTTATGATATATTGATGGAGTGTGGTACTGATTCCTATAGAATTCAAGCAGAAGAGTATGGACATGAAGAGAATGGAAAATGCAATGGTTGAGGAGGCTACCTAGAAAAAGGTCGCAGTGGTGGAGCTGATCGAGGACCTGAACAAATCATTTGCTATAACTATGGTTAGGAAGGTCATTTTGCAAGAGACTACCACAACCCCAAATGACATGTAAGTACTACAAATAATTTGATCATGTAATTGAAGAATGTCCTATACTTATGGCGAAGATGCAAGAGAAAAGGAAATAGTAGCTGACATAGAACATTCAAATGATGATTTTCAAAATGAAAGATGAGCCTCACATTAGTATTGTTACTACAAGTGGAGATGTGACTGGTAGTGATAATATGGATGAAAATAAGGAATTTTAAAATATAGGTGCATGGGTTAGAAGGACTATTGATAAAGCTCCTATTTTTATGTTCATAAAGAAAATAAATTGTTTATGAAAGAAGAGAATTTTTTTATGGATGTTGGAGTTTCAACCTCTAGTGCAAAAGAAAATTCAACTAATTTTGATGTGTAATCAGCCTCGATGTAGAGGTAAACTCCTACGTAATATTAAGCTCCAACACAGGATCCAGTTATGACGTAAGGCCAGGAGTTGACAAATCAACTAAGTGTTTTAAGTTATTTTTTGTAGACTTGTATGAAGATGTTAAGAGATCAAAAGGTTGTAGATGGGATTATGGAGTTGATGGAATCCTATCCATCAAAAGAAACACCGCGAAGTCAGATGCTCGTAGTCCATAATTTTCATTAACATAAGAGAACTAGGAGAGAAATGAGGGTCAGTGCGCAGATAGGAGAATATGAGATGTTTCAAGTTATTTTGGAATTGGGATCTAATGCTAATGTTTTGACAAATCATACATCATAATTTATGGGTAAGCCAAAGCTACAATGGTCACCCATTCCGTTAAGGATGGGAAATCAACGAAACATCCTCCCTATGGAAAGATTACTAGGTGTCATAGTGGATATTGGAGTAGTGTGAACTACTATTGATTTTGAAATAATAGTGATTGTCGATGAAAGTAATCCTTATGCCGAATTTCTTGGACTTGATTAGGAATTTGATAATTTTTCCTAATTAATTTTAATAAGATACATATTATATTTGAAGGAAACAATATAAGGGTAATTTTTCTATTGGATCCATCAGAAGGAGTAAGATACACAAAACCAATCATAGAAGAATATTATGCAGCTAACATAGATAATATCTATGAAATAACAACAAAAGAAGAGGACTGGTTTAACCCTACTACATAAGCCAAGTTGATTTTGGGGCATTATATTTCTTTTACCTCAAATTTAGAAGAGGAATTAGAGAATTGGCAGAATAGCCTACATGAAATAACTAAAAGGCATTCTGCAAGAATGAACAAATCACTTCATTGTATAATGACTGAGGTATGTAACCTACCTTTTTATGATGGTATAGGTGCTATAAATTCTTTTCTTAAGAAGTATGAAGAACAAGTTCAAGATAATGAAAGTTTTTTAGCCTTGGATATACCCCTGAAAACTACTCCTACTAGATGGTGGAATGAACACAAGAAAAACATAGGAGATTGGTAGGAATGTCTAAAATTGACATGGATATGGTTTTGGAAAATAGAAATGGAGATGGAAATAAAATATGATGGGAAAAATAATCATAGGGAGCATATCCATATATGATCTTCAATATGTAAGGAGATTCCATATCAGGAATGAGTACATGGATTTATTCGCACGTTAGTGGTAATTCCCATGAATTAGTACCTAGAAACAAAGCTTCTACATGGCACTAAAAATTGGGCAAACATGGTTGATGGCTTCATATTGAAATTTGGTTTTGAGGATGATTTACCATGCTTATATCTAGCCCTTCAGACAATAAATAAGAGGATATTTGAAAATATAACCTCACTGACATGGAAACAACCTGATTGGGTTGTGCAGATATAATATGCAATGGAGTCCTATAACATTATTGCAAAAGAAGAATAAGGTCTTATGGTTTTCAAGCTTCTGTGGTTATCATTATTTGAAGGAATCTTTGGATTATCCACACTATTATAAAACAGTGGTATATGTTTTTAATCCCAACGGGGATCCATCTTTAGGACAGGAAGTTGATGGATTAAAAAAAATTATATATATCCTCACAAAATCAACATAGAATAATCAAAAGGATACCATGAAGTACATGGACCTAAGATAGAAACACCAGTCATAATAAATCCATTGAGACAAAGAAGGTGAATATAGGATCATAGGAAGAACAGAGGTTTTCAACAATATGATATTACTGATATGAGGAGACACTCACTAAAGTTACAGAGCTACTTCATGAATATCATGAACTGTTTCCCATTAAGTTTTCAAAGATGAAGGGTATATTATGATATCTGTGAGTTATGAAGGTTCCCCTTAAGCTTGATATGAAGCTAGTTAAAAAAAGGCCTTATTGGCTCAAACCGATGTATAAGGAGAAAGTGAAAGTATAACTTCATAAGATGATAGAAACAAGAATAATTGAACCTGTAGAAGAATCAGTATGTGTAAGTCCTATGACAGTGCAAGAAAAAATGACTGGAGGAGAAATCGAGATCTATGTTTATCTAACGAAGTTGAATGATGCATGTATAGATAATCCATTCCCTACCCCTTTCACATATGAAGTGCTCGAATATGTAGGAGGTTAGGAAGCCTACACATTTACAATTGGATTCTCAGGTGCTCATTAGATCATAATTGCGCCTAAAGATCGACATAAGGCCACATTTTCTAGAGAATGGGACTCATTTCAGTACATAGTGATTCCTTTGGATTGAATAATGCCCCTGATATATTTTCTATGGTGGTGGTCGTAACTTTTAAGGAGTACATCCACAAGTTTTTGGAGGTATATTTTTATGATTTGAAAGTATTTGGGTTGTTTAGCAAACAAGTTGTAAGTCTAAGAGTGATGCAAGACACATGTAAACAACATCAAATATCTTTGAACGTAAAGAAGTGCATATTTTGTGTACCTTTTGGTATATTGTTGGGACATGTTGTTTGTAAGAAAGGACTAATGGTGGACCCTACAAATATTTTTGTCATTGTGAACTTGGACCCACCTAAGACAATAAGATATCTTTACACTACATTGGGACATACAGGGTATTATAGAAAGTTCATTAAGGGGTATGAACAGATCAATACACCCATGGAGAAATTGTTGAAGAAGGATGTAACTTTTCAATGGGATGAAGAATGTCAAAAGAGCCTCGACATATTAAAATAAAAGATGGTAGTTTCACCTATACTAGTGTTCCCTTATTGGTGTTAGGCCTCTGTATTTTGCAAGATTGGCAGGTAAAAACGCTACAGAGCCTACATCAAAACCACTTTGGAATCTCAGGACCTAGCCATCCAAGATTCGGAGAGGGATCTCTCTATATATGTGTTCAAAGATATGATCTTTAAGGGTTCAAATATGATTTTAGGATAGTTATGAGGAACAATTTTCTTTGTTTTGTTTTGGTTGGACATGATCATATGAAGATGAAGGAAGCCTGTATGAAGGGTGAAGGTGTGAGTAAGTCAAAAAATGGTTCAGCTAATAAGACAAGCAAGGAATCGCATAAATCCATGGGGCTATGGAGTCATAAAAGGGTTTAATTGAACAACAAGGTTCAAGAGTGGTCCATGGGGCAATTTATCTATGTCAAAGGATCTATTTAAGTTGATTTTATGGAATGAAACAATAAGAAATGAAGTGAAGGAAGTAAGACACATGAAGAAACAAAATACAGTCTAAGATTAGGTCAGTACTTTTAAACTAGCCTGCTTTTGACATCCACTTAAGGAAAGAACACAAAAGTAACCTAAGATCAGTAAATACTTTTAAACTAGCTTGCTTTTGATATACTTTCAAGAGAAAACATTTATAAAAATAGAATAGCTTAAGATCAAGTAAATAATTTTAACTTAGCCTACTTTCAGCATATTTAGAGGGGAAACATTTATGATAAA
This sequence comes from Pinus albicaulis, assembly GCA_034641835.2. Lineage (NCBI taxonomy): Eukaryota > Viridiplantae > Streptophyta > Pinopsida > Pinales > Pinaceae > Pinus > Pinus albicaulis. The sequence goes on from CM076582.1 coordinate 1,288,332,044, forward strand.
CATAAAAAGTAGTCTAAGATCAGGTAAGTACTTTTAAACTAGCCTACTTTCAACATACTCTTAAGGGAACTTTTCAAAGCAACTGTTGGAAATAAACCAAAGGACAAGGCTAACCATAAACTTCTCTAGCTCAGCTTTAATTACCAGACTTCTCAAGAACATTTAAAGACAATTTCTCAAGTTGTACTCAGGAAATATGGGCTTACCAACACTTCATTGGTTATACTCTATTGAATTAACTTCAAATTAACAATGAACAGAAAACATAAAGGATAAAGATTTATCAGTGAGATTTAGGGTACTTCAGGAGTAAATCCTAATCTATATTTGTTGTTCTTTATCAGAGAAAAATAGACAGAATGAAAAAATAAAGAAAATTTACAATTATAGTGAGAAACACATATTAACCATTGACATAGACCAAGATCCCATAAATCACCTATTTGTATTTGATCTTCAAAAAAGTTACAATCTCCAAGTCCATTGCATCATTATAGCCTCAAACTTCTCATCTTAGCTTATGTATTCTTCAATTCCTAACAGAGCTACAACAACTTCAAAAGCTATTTATATGCAACAGATATCCAAAGACCAACCCCTAAACTGTCTTCTATAGAAATATTTATAGAAGAAAGAGGAGGTGGAGTGTAAGAAGAGTTCATTAGTTCAATTAATGCAGAGTAGGAGCTTCTCGGCCTTTGAAGGGCCAAATGGAGAAGAAATGACATGAATTAACTCTACTAATTGATCATTACATTAAAGTTCATCAAATTTAGTGACGTTTGTTTACTTTGAGGGTTTTTGGTAGGTTGGCAGTTAATGTTGAGATGTCTTCTGTAAAAGATCTTTGAATGTGCATTCATTGTGTATTCTTTTGAGAAAATAAATCTGCAAGTGGAATTTTGAGGAGTAATGGCCTTGATGATGTGGCATTCAGAGGCTCCTTCACTGATTTTATGTTGATCTAGTGGCTTTTAAACACTATTATAGCTATGATTCTGCTTTATGCCCTCGTAATCATCTCAGAGACTTTAATCCTGATCTGCTGACTGTGTTGATCTTTGCACTGTGTTTTAACCTTAACACAACATGTTTTAACTCTTTAATCCTTCACACTTATGCACAAAACCCTTTTGATTTCGACTGTTCATTGGCTTTTTCTTTATTTGATCTGCCTGATTTGTTTGTCCTAAAAACATGTTTTAACATTAAAACCATAGGATTTGAAGCTTTCAAGCTTCAATCTTACGCACCAGAAATTCTTCAATTTTTTAATCTTTAGATTTTACTATCTTTTCATTTATCCCTGTGGACTAGAGGTTCTTGGCACGGTGGAGAGTTTTAAGGGTATGACTAGTATTCATACAACACGGTCCAAACCTTTGGGTGAAACCAGACAACCTCCTTCCTTCGTGATTTAACTTGCAAACATGGAAGACTTTGGCACTGTCTTTTTGCAAGTTCTAGATAGGGTTTTTGCCCCAAAAAATATGGTAAAAACCTACAACAAACCACAAAAATCGTTATAAAAAAACCTACAATGGGGGGTTTGATGGCTTAGGAGGCTGATGGAGTAGAGAAGCGACGTAGAGGGGGGTGATTATGCAGGCTGATGAGGCTTATGGAGGAAAATAGGTGAAAATCCAGTTCAAACTGTATTTGGTATGAACTGGAAAAAAATGGGTTTTGAAATATCACAGGTGGTTATCGAGCGACCATTGGGTGGTAAGTGGTTTTTCCCAGAGGGAATGCGATTCCATTGATCGCTCACCATGTGGATTTTTTGATACCACTGGTATTGCATAGCTTTGGAGTTTTAAACTCTGGACAAAAAAATTGTGCGATATGAAATACATATCATTGGATGAGGGGGAGGAGATCTGATGGTGCGGGTTGGGTGTGATGAACAAGCTTCACAGTGGGAGTTTGAAGTGGGGGACAGGTGTCGGGGCGTGATAGGAAGGGTCTTTTGCATAGTGGATGGTAGGACCCGGCGGAGTTGGGTTTTCGGGATTAATGAAGACTATCGGACCTTATAAGATCGATGGAGAGGATTCATTGGCAAGGGTGAATGGATGGTAGGATTTGGGCAGAAGAAGGATAGGGGAAGGGAGGAAGGTAAAAGTGGGCTCAAAGGGTTAGGGACATAGAAACTTAGTGCCAAGTTGTGGGCTTTAGGTTATATGGTGGAAGGGGTCGTGGCTCAAATCCAAAGGGGCTTAAGCCTGAGGGTAAAAAAGGCCTAAAATGAAACCTTTTAGGTATTTTTAGGTGTTCTGATAGGAAGAATGAGGGTTTTTAAATCATTACAAGGGATTTTTAATGATTTAAAGAGGGGTTTTTTTAGGGAAAATGAGGAGAAATAAGGGGAAATGAGGGTTGGAAAATGAGTGAAAAATAGGTTTAGATAATGACGAAAAAAAGGTCTAGAAGCAGTGATTTTGGACACTAGCATGGCTCCTTGGTGGGTTTTCTTAATGGAACAGCAATGAAGATTACTTGCTGAGTTTAGGCAACACAAGAAGTTTTCAAGAGTGAGAAGTTTTTCATAAAAACAATCTCTTGAAGGATTAGTAATTTTTTTTTTAGCCATCATTTGATCTGTCAAAATTATTACTGATGGCTAACAATGCCTCCACTTGGGGATGTCAGCTCCTTGGAGGTGTCAAGAATATTTAGAATTTGATCTCTGGTATGCAAACCTGTGCCTTGTCCACAACAACCTGTTACTCTTTGATCATGCAGCTTAGAAATATGATCAACATTTATATCAAACAAAGTTATTCCCCAAACAACTACCTACACAGCCTATTTCCTAGCATTTTTTCTTCAGCAGGTGCATTTGGACTTGCAGACCTTGAACATCAAAATTTTATTCTTTTTTGAAGATAGGAAAAACTAATGTAAGTCTACCCTTATCTCTCCCATGAGTTCATATTAGACTGTTGAACTCATAAATTCTCTACCTAAGCTATTATCTGCCAGGATTACACTGTCTGGCAGATTTTATTCTCTATTTTTATAAAACAGAAATTCAAACATAGTCAAATCAAGATTAGGCTATCTGATTTTCCATGATGTATATGGCTGTATGTACAAGCTGCACATAGACTTTATTTTCAGAAATTTGAAACAAAACTGTGAAGCCTTAGGATCTAAAAATATTTACAACATCCTTCATTCTTTTTGTAGCTCTAATTTTGACCTTTTTTGAGTTGTTCTTTCCTTTTTTCTCGATTCATATTTTGAGTAGATTAGAGCCAATTCTTCATCAATCTTCTAGGTTCAGGTTTTCAGCTTGTTTGAGCCATTTTGTTTCTATCTTGATCTCTTCTACTTGATAATCCAAGATTAAACAATTTGGTAAATATTTTTCACTAACTTATCAGCAGAAAATTGAAATATATCTTGGTCATGATTAGGCTATATGACTAATATAGCAGTGTTTTTTTTTGTAGTGGGATTTAAGCTTTCTCACTTTCAGAATTTCTCTTTTTCTTTTTGGTATGGGGTTGTACCTTTCTTGTTTTATTTCTGCCCTCTTTTTCTTTTCCATTTTTTTTGTAGTTTCTTTCTTCAAATTGAAAAAAAAAAGTAGTGTTATGTACAATGGATAAAAAGCCTTGAAAGAAAAATATCAGTTAACTGTAATAATGTTTGAGAACCATGCCATTAACAGGACCTCCAAAGTATTCAGTTCCATCCAATTCTTGCAAAAAAATGCATTGTTTCCAATAGTAGATTGGGTAAGATAAGGGCCTTGCCATAAGTTATCAAATTTTCCATGTTTGCCCTTATCTTCTCTTCTTGAATCCCATTTCAAAACTTTATCACCAATCTTGAAATCACTTCCCTTGGTTCTTCTGTCAAACAACTTCTTAATGTTTTCTTGTAGTTGTTGTGCTCTGATGTACACTTCCTCTCTGGTTTGCTGTAAATGTATAGTCTGTCTTATCCTTCTTGTTACATCATTATCTTCAGACTGTACTTCTTGGATTAGCTTCATGAGTGGCACTCCTAACTAGTTGGAAATAGTGCATCAGCTCCATAAACTAGTTTGTATGGAAACATTCCAATTGATTTTTTTATTTTCAATATTTTTGCTCATAAAGCATGTACTAGCTTATTGTGCCATGACTTCTTGTTATCTTCCAGCAAATTTTTGATGATGTTTACTAGACATTTATTTGAGGATTCTGCCAGCCCATTACCTTGAGGGTAATAAGCTATGGAATGACCCAATATTATCTGATATTTATGACAGAATTCTACCATCTTCTTAGATCCAAATGCAGTTGCATTGTCAGTAGTGATCTTTCTAGGATAGCCAAATCTGGAGAGTATGTGGTTTTCAAGGAATGAAATGATGACTTAGTCTGTGGCATTCCTAGATGGGATGGCTTCTATCCACTTGGTGAAATAGTCTGTTGCTGTGAGTATCCATCTATGTTGGGTAGATGAGGGAGGATTGATTTCCCCAATGAAGTCTAGACCCCACTACTGAAAAGGAGCTTCAACAGTGATTGGTTGCAAAGGTAAGGGAAGTAGTTTTCTTTTGCCTTCAAATATTTGGCATTTATGACAAGCTATAATCATAATGTGTACATCTTGAAAGAGAGTGGGCTAGTAGTAACCAACTCTAAGGATTTTATTAGCAGTTGACTTCCAGTAGAGATGGCCTCCACATTCTGCTTCATGAAACTCATGCTTGATCTTATCTACATCATTCTAAGGCAAAAATTTAAGCAATAATCCACTAGCATTTTTCCAATATAAAAATTTATCTAAAATGTAATAATTTACAGCTTTTAACTTTAAGAATCTTTCCTTTGTTTTAGACAAACTAGGAAGAACATTAATATTGAGCAAAACATACAAAATGTCAACATACCAAGATGAATTTAGAAAATGTTTTTCAATGATTGGAGTTGAACACTCCTCCTATTCATCTAATGCATTAAACATGTTTATATCAACAACTTGAAAGTTGGATTCAGCCATAATTTTTGCTATTCCTTGACCTTTTATGAGCTTTGTGGGCTTGATTTCTAAGTCATACTCTAAAATTACAGCAATCCACTTTCCTCTTTTGCCATCTGGATCTTGGGTCAACATGTCTTTCACAACTGAATAAGGCATAAATGCTATTATGTGAGAGTTTAAAATGTAAAATCTGAAGTCCTTTAAGGCTTTGACTAAGGCAAAGGCTTGTTTTTCCATAATTTTATACTCCAGAGATGCATCTCTTAATGCCTTGCTGAAAAATGCAATGGGTTGGTCTTGTCCATTCCAATTCTTCTATAATAGGACAATAACAACTGTGTGTTCTGATGAAAATGAAAAAATGAAGAAATCTTTTGAAAAAACAGGACTGATAAGAATCAGTGTTTTAGTGAGTTCTTGTTTTACCAGTTCAAATGATTTCTTTGCTTCCAAGGTCCATTTAACTCCTTCTTCCTTTTTAAGAATGTTTTTTATATTTCTAAGGAGTTCAACTAGATTGGGTATGAACCTTCTCAAGAAATTAATCTTTCCAATGAAAGATTTAAGTTCCTTGATTTTTCTGGGATGGATGATTTGCAATATGCCATCAATCCTCTTTAGGTCTATCCTTATTCCTTGTTCTGATATGATATTCCCAAGAAGTTTACCTTCTTGGAGACCAAACAATGTTTTCTTTGGATTCAAGGATAGTCCAAATTTTCTGCATTGTTCAAAGACTTTTCTCAAGTGTATTAGGTGTTATTCATCTGGTTTAGAATAAACAGTTATATCATCATGGTAAATCACAATGAAGTAATCTAATTCTTCTGAAAATGCAATGTCCATGGCTCTCTAAAATGTGGCACCAGCATTCATCAAACCAAAAGGAATTTTCAAATATATGAAAGTACCCCAAGTTGTAGTAAAGACTGTTTTAAGTTGGTCATCAGGATGTACCAATATTTGATTGTAACCTGACAAGCCAACTAGCAAAGAAATTCTTCTAGAACCAACTACCCCTTGTAAAATATGGTCCATTTTGGGCAAAGGATAGTTGTCCTTAAGTGAGGCTTTGTTTAAGTTTCTAAAATCAATGCAAAGTCTTATTTCTCCTGTTTTCTTCCTAATTGATACCAGATTAGACACCCACTCTGAGTATCTAATACGGACTATAATTCCAACATCATACATTTTTCTAATTTATTTCTCTACCAGAGGTAATTAAACAGGGTTGATTCTACGTAATTTTTGTTTAAAAGGTTCCTGGTTCTCTTTGAGGGGTATCTTATGTTGGATTATTTATGTATCATATGATTTCAGAACTTCATAGCTCCATGCAAACACATCAGAAAATTCTTTAAAGAGCTCAATATATTTCAACTTGATATGAGCTGACAGTGTTTTAGACAACTTGATTATTTTGGGTTTTTCCTCACTGCCTATGTTGCATTCTTCCACTTTAGTTTCTATGGGTTCCAATTTTGGCTTCTTGGCCACATCATTTAAGTCAAATAATTCTTCTAAGGGGACCAAACCCTTTGGCAAGCTTTGGTATTTATCTTGTAGCACTTCTAAGTCTTTGTTTTCTAAATTTGTGCTATTTTCTGTTATTTGTTTGGGTTCATGTGTTAACAGATTTATTTTTGTAATCTTGGGATATTTTTCTTCTTTAAAAAGTGGGTTTTATTCAATAGGATAGTCTTGTTCATTGTCTGAATCCGAATTTGGAATTTCAAATTCATTCTTAGATTGCAGGAAGTCTTCTATTTGTTTATCTCCCTCAAAAACTTGCCAGTATTTTTCATTATCCGGGAGAGCTGGTCTAAATTTGACTTGGGTGGTGCATTTCTTGGTTTCATAAGGTGTAAGACAAGTTCTAGCAGCAAAGGCCAAACCATTGGCAAGGACAATTTGGTTTCTTGGGACAAAGATAAGTTGAAATTCCTCAAATGTTTTCAACAAGTCCATGACATCATCTCTATAGGCTCTAAGTCTAGGATGTTTGGCACTATATTCTCCATTCACTTGCTTAATAATCAACTTAGAATCTCCATGAAATTTTATCCTTTTAGCCCCTAATTTCTTCAATAAATGCAGGCCTAAAAGGAGAGCTTCATACTCAACTATGTTGTTGGTACATTGAAAGTTTAACTTATAGGAATGCCCCTCAACATGATTGTTTCAGTGTTGTGTATCCATATGCTTGCTCCTACATCATTTTTAGTGCAAGACCCATTGAAATTAATGTTCTAGAGAGGACTATTTTCAGATTTTTTTATTTACTTCATGGTTTTCCTCTCTGTTTTATTCATCTTTCTGCTCTATACAAGGGTCTGCACTATGTTTTTCTATGTTTAGTTACTCAAAGTTTTCAATGTTTTGAGGTGTAAATCCTTGATTCTCATGATTTGCATCATAATTATGACTGTTCTAGACCTCAATACCTTTACTCTGTTTGCTGTAAATTTCTGAATTAGCAAACTATTTTTTAATTTCCTCTTTGTTCTCCTCTTTATCAATGGCTGAAACTATGTTTGAAAGGGAAGTGATTACAACGTTTGATGTTTTTTCATTGACTAGCTCTTGATCTTTAGGAATATCATCATTAAAAATAATGAAAGAGTCAAGGTCAGTGTGGATGGAATAGAGAGGAGAATTATCTGGTCTTTCTTGGTTACTCACCATATATTTCATGTGTGTTTCCTTATAGAGTCTTCTAGGTTGACTGAAAACAAGAATGGTGGCATAAGTCATATCCATCTGCATTTTTCCTTGTAACTTAGCACCCCATGACCTTGAAAGGAGCATACTATATTTGGGGGGTATATCAGCCACTACAATGTCCATCACTAAACTCTTGGCTGGTATTTGGTCTAAGTTAACACAGAGGTCTTTTATTAAGCCTGGGCATCTCACCCTACTTGAATCAAAGGAATATAAATATTTGTAGGGTCTAGTTACCTCTAAGCCTAATATTTCCATAATCACCTTGGGCATGAGGTTGTGTGATGCTCCTGAATCAAGCATGGCATTGTGCAAAATTTTATCGTGTATGTTTAAGCTGATGCAGAATGGAGGGGTGGTTCCTTCTTGAAATTTTCCTTAAATTTTTGGTCCAAAAATTAGTTCTGGGGTATCATCATTTAAGTTAAATGTGTCATGAAAATATTTTATGCTGAAAGTCTTCAAAATTTGACCTATATACATTTTGAGTGACTAACTCAGTGAGTGGGACAGAGATTTTGGTTTTAGATATTTCATTCTCTAAACTAAAGGGAATCTAGTTTTTTAAAATGTTTAATTCGGCCTTCTTGTTCACTGACTCATCAGCAAAATCATTTTGCTGACTTCTATTATTTACAAATATTAAAATATTTCTTTCAGGAGCATTAGCTGAGGTGCTAGTGCTACTGGGGTTAACATTGTTTTTTATTGGCTTGGGTGTTTTTTTCTTTGTTTAAGTTAGAATTTACAGCCCTTGTTTTGTGAGTTTCAACTACCTTTTTGGATGCATTCTTAGGGATTTTTTTGGTAGATTTATCAGAGGTTTTGTTTCTGGGAGTTTCTTGATTCTTTTTACTTCTTAGGTCATATTTTTTAGGTCATCCTATGATGGCATTTTCAGAGTATTGTTCATAATAATTAGTTTGTGGTCTTTTGTCATCATAAGGTGTATATAGACCTTGTTTTCTTTCATAAATGAGATCAGAATCCTCATTACTTACTCCCAACATATTCATGTTGTCATCCTATGTTTGTTCATTGGTTTCTTCATCCTCATTAACATAATTTTCTTGGAAAGGAGTTCTGATATGTTGATCCTCCTCTATTTTTCTATTTTGAGGTTGGTTTCTCCTAAAGTTCTAATTCTGATTTTGAGATTGATTTCTGTTTTGGGGAGCTAATTGATTTTCCCTAGATTGTGCTTTCTAAAGTATGCTCATATTCTTCATCATTTCCTCCATCATTCTCTCCATTTTTGAACTAGATGTGGAAGGTGTAGTTTCCTCCCTAAATGATACTCTCTTTTCATTCCTCATCCTAGCTCTTTTTTCAATCAGATTTACTTCCATAGCAAGAGCTCCTTTCCGCATGTCTTCTAAAGTCAAATTATCTCTCTCTCTCAACTAATATGTCATTCTAGGATCAAATCCTTTAGGAAATTTGGCCAAATTTTAGCCTTGTGGAGGTTTCAATTCTGTGGGTAGGGCATTACAAACACTATTGAACCTAGTGCAATAATTTTGAACACTTTCCCCGGTATTTCTTTTTAGGTTGTTGTAGTCTGAAAGAATTTGGAGAGGGTTTTTTTCTGACTTCCCATTTGTTTAGGAATGACTGATGGAGAGCTTGGAGGTCATTAATACTATTAGGGGTTAAGATTTTGATTCATTTTCTTACTTCTCCCCCTAAAATTTAAACAAACAATCTGAGTTTGACAGTTTCATCATCAGTCTCATTTCTATCAAAATAGTCATTAATCTTGTCCACATGTTGTGAAGTAGTAGTAACACCACTGGCATCATATAATGGAATCTTGGACTGATAGTCCTGTAGCATATTTACTAAAGGTCAAGGAAGGACTAGAGGGGCATACCATGTTGGCATGATAGGAGGTTGTGGAAAAAATGGGGGGTTTACAACTGGAGGATGTAAGATAGGAGGGGTTTGATGGAATGGAGTAGTTTGAATAGTGGGAGTATGGATAACAGAAGTGGATGGACTAGCAAGAGATTGTTGAGTAGATCTTGGATGAGAGAAAGCAAAATTATGAAGGAAATGTAAATCAGGTGGGGTAGTTTCTCTAGTAATAGTTTTTTCACCACTATGTTGGGGTGGGTGTGAAGGCTCGAATTCTATCTGATCAATATCATCAAGTGACCTAGTTCTGAATGGGTTTATTAAGTAAACTTGTGAATCTTATAGAGCTATAAGGTTTTCAAGAACAGAACTAGATCTATGGACTAATCTGACAATAGTTGAAGTGTTAGACTTAGGAGACTTCCTAAGTATACTTTCTAGATTATCAACTATCTCAGGAGGATTTGGGTCAGGATAGGCTCTAGTATGAATTCTTCTAGAAGCCACTATGTGGTGTTTTTAGACCTAATAATAAGAAAATTTTAACCAAGTATGACAATCTTGAGTAGGCTAACCGATCTTTAACAAGAAAAATTAATCCTAAAAGTTTCCTTAACAGAGTTTGTATGATATTATGAGAGTAATGGGTTTTCTAGTGAAATCTTTAGGTCTATTCAGGACTGTGGAGTCACCAAGTGGAAATTTTTAGCTTTCTGGAAGGTAAAATGTTTTATGGTCCACCACCACTTATTGGTTTGAATACCAATCTGAAATTTTTTTGGGTTTTCTGAGTTTTTTATAATCCTGTGAGTTATGAGAGTGTCCTAAACTTGTTTCAACACTTAGCTACAGTGATGAGACAAATAGAGTTTACTCTTGTGGCTTAGCCAGCTGAATTCTTCAAGGTTTGATAAGGGTCTATTAGAATCCTAAGAAGAAATTAGATTTCCACTGATCCAAACAAGTCCTATCATGATTACCAATATGCTTGGTAATGCTTGAAGAAATATGCTTATATTTCACTAAATACTGAGTGTTTAATTTTAAGTATTTTACTCAGAAGCATCCCCGGTATGGTCACCAGTATGTTAGGCCTCCGTAGTTTGCAATATTGGCAATTACAAACTCTACAGAGCCTACATCGAAATCACTTTGGAATCTTAGGAACTAGCCATCCTAGATTCGAAGAGGGATCTCTCTATGTATGTGTTCAAAGATATGATCTTTAAGGGTTCAGGTATGATTTTAGGCTAGTTATGAGGAACAAGGTTGTCTGTTTTGTTTTGCTTTGACATGATCATATGAAGATAAAGGAAGTTTGTATGAAGGGTGAAGGTGTGATTAAGTCAAAGAATGGTTCAGCTAATAAGACAAGCAAGGAACAACATCAATCCATTGGGCTATGGAGTCATAAAAGGGTTTAATTGAACAACAAGGTTCAAGAGTGGTCCATGGTTCAAGTTATCTATGTGAAAGGTTTCTTTAAGTTGATTTTATGGAATGAAACAATAATAAATGAAGTGGACAAAGTAAGAAACATGAAGAAACAAAATACAGTCTAAGATTAGGTAAGTACTTTTAAACTAGCCTGCTTTTGACATGCACTTAAGGAAAGAACACAAAAGTAACCTAAAATCAGGTAAGTACTTTTAAACTAGCCTGCTTTTGATATACTTTCAAGAGAAAACATTTAAAAACATAGAATAGCTTAATATCAAGTAAAGACTTTTAACTTAGCCCGCTTTTAGCATATTTAGAGGGGAAACATTCATGATAAAAATAAAAAGTAGTTTAAGATTAGGTAAGTACTTTTAAACTAGCTTGCTTTCAACATAATCTTAAGGGAACTTTTCAAAGCAACTGTTGGAGAGAAACCAGAGGACAGGGCTAACCATAAACTTCTCTAGCTCAACTTTAATTTGAAGATTTCTCAAGAACATTTAAAGACAATTTCTCAAGTTGTACTCAGGAAATATGGGCTTACCAACACTTCACTGGTTATACTCTATTGAATTAACTTCAAATTAACAATTAAAAAAAAACATAAAGGATAAATATTTATCAGTGAGATTTAGGGTACTTCAGGAGTAAATCCTAATCTATATTTTCTATTCTTTATCAGAGAAAAATGGGCAGAATGAAAACATAAAGAAAATTTACAATTACAGTGAGAAACACATCACCATTAACATAGACCAGGATCCCATAAATCAGCTATTTGTATTTTATGTTCAAACCAGTTACAATCTCCAAGTCTAGTGGATCATTACAGCCTCAAACTTCTCATCTCAGCTTATGTATTATTCAATTCTTAACAGAGCTACAACAACTTCAAAAGCTATTTACATGCAACAGATATCCAAAGACCAACCCCTAAAATGTCTTCTACAGAAATATTTATAGAAGAAAGAGGAGGTGGAGTGTAAGAAGTGCTCATTAGTTCAATTAATGCAGATTAGGAACTTCTCGGCCTTTGAAGGGGAAAATGGAGAAGAAATGACATGAATTAACTCTACTAATTGATCATTACATTAAAGTTCATCAATTTCAGTCACCTTTGTTAACTTTGAGGGTTTTTGGTAGGTTGGCAGTTAATGTTGAGCTATCTTTGGTAAAAGATATCTGACTGTGCATTCATTGTGTATTATTTTTAGAAAATAAATATGCAGGTGGCATTTTGAGGAGTAATGGCCTCGATGATGTGGCATTCAAAGGCTCCATCACCGATTTTATGCTGATCTGGTGGCTTTTAAACACTATTATAGCTTTGATTCTACTTTATGCCCTCATAATCATCTCGAAGCCTTTAATCCTGATCTGCTGATTGTGTTGATCTTTACACTATGTTTTAAACTTAACACAATAGGGTTTAACTCTTTAATCCTTCACACTTATGCACAAAACCCTTTTGATTTCAATTGTTCATTGGCTTTTGCTTTATTTGATCTACCTGATTTGTTTGTCCTAAAAACCTGTTTTAACCTTAAAACCATAGGATTTGAAGCTTTCAAGCTCCAATCTTATGCGCTGAAAATTCTTCATTTTTTTAATCTTCAGCTTTTACTGTCTTTTCATTTATCCTTGTGGACTAGAGGTTCTTGGCACGGTGGAGAGTTTTAAGGGTATGACCAGTATTTGTACAGCATGGTCCAAACCTTTAGGTGAAACCAGATAGCCTCCTTCATTTTTGATTTAGCTTCCAAACATGGAATACTTTGGCACTGTCCTTTTACGAGTTTTGGATAGGGTTTCTGCCCAAAAAATATGGTAAAAACCTACAACAAACCACAAAAATCGTTATAAAAAACCTGCGATGGGGGGTTTGATTATTTAGGAGGCTAACAGAGTGGAGGAGTGATGCAAAGGGGGTGATTATGCAGGAAGAGGAGGCTTATGGAGGAAAACAGGAGAAAATCCAGTTCAAACTGTATTTGGTGTGAACTGGACAAAAGTGGTTTTAAAAATAGCACGGGTGGTTATCGCGCGACCCTCGGGTGGTAAGTGGTTTTGCCCAAAGGGAATGAAATTCCATTAATCGCTGACCATGTGGCTTTTTCAATATCGTCAGCATCGCATGACTTTGGAGTTTTAAACTCCAAACAAAAAAATTGTGCGATATGAAATACATACTGTCGGATGAGGGGGAGGAGATCTGACGGTGCGGGTTAGGTGTGATGAACAAGTTACACGATGGGATTTTGAAGTGGGGGATAGGTTTCGAAACATGATAGGAAGGGTATTTTTCATAATGGATGGTAGGACCTGGCGGAGTTGGGTTGTCGAGATTAATGAAGACCGTCAGATCTTCTAAGACTGATGGAGAGGATTCATTCGCAAGGGTGAATGGATGGTAGGATAATTTCGGCGGAAGAAGGATAGGGGAAGGGAGGAAAAGGGAGGAAGGGAAAAGTGGGCTCAAAGGGTTAGGGACTTAGAAAATTAGTGCCAGGTTGTGGGCTTTAGGTTATATGGTGGAAGGGGTCGGGGCTCAAACCCAAAGGGGCTAAAGCTTGAGGGTAAAAAATGCCTTAAATAAAACCTTTTTAGGTATTTTTAGGTGTTCTGATAGGAAGAATGAGGGTTTTTAAATCATTACAAGGGATTTTTAATGATTTAAAGAGGAATTTTTTAGGGAAAATGAGGATAAATAAGGAGAAATGAGGGCTAGAAAATGAGTGAAAATAGGTTTAGATAATGATGGAAAAGAAGTCTAGAAGCAGTGATTTTGGACACTAGCATGGCTCCTTGGTGGGTTTTCTTAACGGAACAATAGTGAAGATTACTTGCTGAGTTTAGGTAGCACAAGAAGTCTTCAAGAGTGAGCAGTTTTACATAAAAGCAATCTCTTGAAGGCTCAGTATTTTTTTTTTAGCCATCATTTGCTCTATCAAAATTATTACTGATGGCTAACAATTGGAATAAGGAATCTCATGTGCATTTGAATGCCTCTTGCATAACTTTGGGAGTGGTATTGACACATCCTAGTGAAGGATAGATTGATAATCCTATAGCTTTTTCAAGTAGAAAGTTATATAGATTTAAGAACAATTACACCACTATAGTAAATAAGGCCTAGATATAGTATATGATTTGAAGAATTTTAGACACTATTTGTTGGGAGAACACTTCAATATGTTTACATATCATTCTGCTTTGAATTATTTGGCTAATAAAATCTTCTTACGGAGAAATATCTACAGATCGTTGTTTTTATTCTAGGAGTAGGATTTTGAAATCATTGTTAAACAAAGGATATTGAATGCATGACCTAACCATATGTCGATATTGGAAACAAGGGCAGAAAAAGAAAAAGAATATAATCTCCCTAATGCACAGTTATTTGCAATCATAGTGGAAAATGATCACTTCGCATATATCATTCAATTTTTTAGTACAGGGATGGCTCCTTCATAGTATACTACACAAAAGAAGAAATAATTAGTGGTTAAGGAAGATGAATTTCCCTTAATAGCAAGACAATTATATAATATGGGCCCAAATGAGATACTGCATAGTTATGTTCCTGAACATGAAAGACAAATTATTCTATTAGAATCCAATGAGGGTGCAGTTTGTGGAAAATATGCAAGAAAATATACAACGCAAAATATTTTGAGAGCAGGATTGTGGTGGCCTACACTACGTAAATATACAAAGGATTATTGTATAGAATGTGATATGTGTCAAATAACAATGAATCCTTCTGGAAGGGGAGAGGTTACATTAGCAGCACATGTTACATTGCAAGATTTGGATAAGTAGGCCACTAATTTTATTGGAGCCATCAACCAACCTAGAAAGAGGACCGATGCAAGGTACATAATTATTGTGACTGATTATTTGAAAATATGGGAAGAAAAACAACCATTAAAGGACTGCAGCATAGAGACAATAGTGAAGTTTATTTTTGAATACATATTATCTATAATTGGATGTCTGAATATTTTTATGAGTGATCAAGGATCACACTTCCTAAATAAGGCTATTGAAGCATTGAATCAGGAATTCCAAGTCTATCATCAGAAGAGTACTTCTTATCACCCTCATGCCAATGGAAAATTGGAAGAATTTAATAAGATTTTGGACAATGCACTCACTAAGGTATGAAATTTGAATAGAAATGACTAAGACCTCATAATTCTAGATGTATTGTGAGTTTACAGGACCACATGAAAGAAGTTGATAGGATAGAAACCCTTCAGATTGGTTTATGGTAAAGAATTTTTTATTCCCATGGAGCACTTTATGCCTTGATTCAGGATTTAAACTTTCAAAGAGATGGAAGACCCTAATATAGTGAAAGAAAGAATGTCGTAATTGATTTCCTTAGAGGATGAAATATTTGTAGTAGGATTCCATTTACAGGTGCAAAGAGAAAGAGAAAATACCTAGCATGATAGACATATCAAGTAGTAGAAGTTCAAGGTAGGAGACCTTTTTATCCTTTATGACATAAGTTTGTAAAATTTCCAGGAAAATTAAATATGCATTGGTTGGGCCCACACATTATCAAGAATATTACTGATGGAGGTGTAGTTCAATTAGTGAAGTTGGATGGAGAATTTATTCAAGTAAGATTAAATGGAAGTAGGTTGAAGTTGTACAGGACAACCCTGCCCCTATAGCCTCACTCTGAAGAGTAAAGTAAAAAAATATTAGTGCCACTTACAGTTGAAAGTGGGAACTAGACTATAAAATATGCTATAGCAAGAGCTTTGTGTGGGAAGACACTTTGATACATCCTAGATTATGTTAAAGTTTGTATAATCTGTGGCATATGAAGGGTTCTATGCTGTAATATGAATGCATCAAAGTTTTCTAGAAAAATATGATCGTTAAAAAGGAAAGTTTCCATTAGAAGGCACAAGAGGATGCATTTATGAAGACAAATATGGAAGGATATAACAACAAATATGTAGTTAATGAACAAAATAAGAAAAATATATGAGCTAATGATGAGGTTAGAAGTTGAAAATCACTATATAAATCCATGTCTCGGTAATATTTTTCCACTTTGATGTATGAGAGCTCAAAAATTACTAAGTATCGAGAAGTTGCAAATGTTTCACTACTGTATGTGTCGGCCTATGACCACACATAACATGGAGAAGTGATCGCCATGAGGAAAAAAGACAAAGGCAATAGTGAAATAGTTAAGATTGAAAAAAAGCAAGGGCAGAGTCCCGAGTGAGGTTGGGTCAATTTGTGCAGCATTCAGGTCAAGTCGTGAACACGAGGCAAGTATTCTAGGAACATATGAGAAATGATTGGACACAACCAAAGAGACAAGGTTGAAAAACCACAACAAGGGGAGTAGTGAGGAATGTTGATCCAACCATATGTCAATGACGGAGATTAAAATCATAGTTGTAGCGTGCAAGTGTTGTAAGACATGCGCAAAGGGTAAAAGTAAAAAATTCTGAAGTGTGATGTGCGATAACGGTGGGACCCAGTCACTTGCCATACCTCCTTTCATTCTTGGACTTGATTGGGAATTTGATAATTTGGCCTAATTAATTTTAATAAGAGACATATGATATTTGAAGGAAACAATATAAGGGTAATTTTTCTCTTGGATCCATCAGAAGGAGTAAGATACACAAAACCAATCATAGAAGAAGATTGTGCAGCTGACATAGATAATATCTATCAAATAACAACAAAAGAAGAGGGTTGGGTTAACCGTACTGTAGAAGCCAAGTTTATTTGGGGGCATGATATTTATTTTACCTCAAATTTAGAAAATGAATTTGAGAATTGGTAGAATAGGCTACATGAAATGACCACAAGGCATTGTGCAAGAATGACCAAATCACTTCATTGTATAATGACTGAGGTATGTAACCTACCTTTTAATGATGGTATAGGTGATATAAATGCTTTTCTTTAGGATTATGAAGAACAAGTTCAAGATAATCAAAGGTTGTTAGCCTTGGATATACCCCTGAAATATACTCCTACTAGATGTTGGAATGGACAAAAGAAAAACATAGGAGATTGGTAGGAATGTCTAAAATTGATAAGGATATGGTTTGGGAAAATAGAAATGGATATGGAAATAAAATATGATGGGAAAACTAATCCTAGGGAACATATCCATATATGACCTTTAGTATGAAAGGAAATTCCATATCAAGAATGGGTACATGGATTTATTGACACATTAGTGGAAATCCCATGAATTAGTACCTAGAAACAAAACTTCTACATGGCACTAAAAATTGGGCAAACATGGTTGATGGCTTCATATTGAAATTTAGTTTTGAGGATGATTTACCATACTTATATATGTCCCTTTAGACAGTAAATAAGAGGATCTTTGAAAATGTAACCTCACTGACATGGAAACAACCTAATTGGGTTGTGAAGATATAATATGAATTGGAGTCCTATAACATCATTTCAAAAGAATACTAAGATTTATGGTTTTGAAGCTTCTGTGGTTATCGTTATTTGAAGGAATCTCTATATTATCCACATAGTTATAAAACAATGGTCTATGTTTTGAATCCCAACGAGGATCCATATTCAGGACAAGAAGTTTATGGATGAAAATATATATATATATATATATATATATATATATATATATATATATATATATATATATATATATATATCTTCACAACATCGACATAGAAGAATCATAAGGATACCATGAAGTACATGGACCTAGGATAGAAACGCCAATCATAATAAAACCATTGAAGGCCAAGAACCTGAATATATGATCAGAGGAAGAACCAAATTTTTCAATAGAATGATATTACTTATATGAGGAGAAAATCACTAAATTTACAGGTCTACTTCATGAATATCATGAATTTTTTTCCACTAAGTTTTCAAAGATGAAGGGTATATTATGAGATATGTGAGTTATGAAGATTCCCCTTAAGTTTAATATGAATTCAGTTTAAAAAATGCTTTATAGGCTCAACCTGATGTATAAGGAGAAAGTGAAAGTAGAACTTGAGGAGATGATAGCAACAATAATAATTGAACCTGTAGAAGAATCAGAATGGGTAAGTCCTATGGTAGTGCAAGAAAAGAAGACTAGAGGAAAAATCAGGATCTATGTTTATCTGTGGAAGTTGAATGATTCATGTCTACATAATCCATTCCCTACCCCTTTCACATATGAATTGCTTGAATATGTAGGTGGTTAGGAAGCCTACATATTTACAATTGGATTCTCAGGTGATCATCAGATCCTAATTGCACCTAAAGATAGACATAAGACCAATTTTATATAGAATGGGGCTCATCTTAGTACACAATGATTCCTTTGGATTTAAGAATTCCCCTACTATATTTTCTAGGGTGGTGGTCACAACTTTTAAGGAGTAAATCCAGAAGCTTTTGGAGCTATATTGTTATGATTTGACATTATTTGGGTTGTTGAGAAAACAAGTTGTAATTCTAATATTGATGCTAGACACATGTGAACAACATCAAATCTCTTTGAACCTAAAGAAGTTCATATTTTGTGTACCTTTTGGCATATTGTTGGGACATGTTGTTTGTAAGAAAGGACTAATTGTGGAACCTACAAATATTGTTGTCATTGTGAACTTGGACCCACCTAAGAAAATAATATATCTCTGCACTACATTGGGACATACAGGGTATTATAGGAAGTTCATTAAGGGGTATGGATAGATCAATGCACCCATGGAGAAATTGTTGAAGAAGGATGTAACTTTTCAATGGGATGAAGAATGTCAAAAGAGCCTCAACATATTAAAATAGAATATGGTAGTTACACATATACTAGTGTTCCCTTATTTGAATAAGCAATTTCTTGTGCATTTTAATGCCTCTTGCATAACTTTGGGAGTGGTATTGACATATCCTAGTGAAGGAATGATTGATCATCCTATAATTTTTTCAAGTAGAAAGTTATATAAAGCTAAGAAGAATTACACCACCATAGTAAATAAGGCCTAGATATGGTATATGATTTGGATAATTTTAGATGCTATTTGTTGGGAGAACAATTCAATATGTTTACATTTCATTCTATGTTGGATTATTTGGTTAATAAAATTGTCTTAGGAGAAAAGATCTACATATTGTTGGTTTTATTCCAGGAGTATGATTTTGAAATCATTGTTAAACCAAGGATATTGAATGCATGACCTGAACATATGTCGATATTGGACACAGGGGAAGAACAAAAAAAATAGAATATAATCTCCCTAATGCACGATTATTGGCAATCAGAGTGGAAAATGATCACTTCGCATAAATCATTCAATTTTTTAGTACAGGGATGGTTGCTTCAGAGTATACTACACAAAAGAAGAAATAATTAGTGGTTAAGGAAGATGAATTATCATTAATAGCAAGACAGTTATATAATATGGGGCCAAATGAGATACTGCGCAGATATTTTCCTGAACATGAAAGACAAATTATTATATCAGAAGCTCATGAGGGTGTAGTTGGTGGAAAATATGCAAGAAAATCTATTGTGCAAAATATTTTGAGAGCGGGATTGTGGTGGCCTACACTACATAAATATGCAAAGGATTATTGTAGAGCATGTGATATGTGTCAAAGAATAATCAATCCTTCTAGAAGGGATGAGGTTCCATTAGTACCAAAGGTTACATTGCAGGATTTGGATAAGTGGGCCACTGATTTTGTTGGAGCCATCAACCCACTTGGATAGAGGACCAGTGCAAGCTACATAATTACTATGACTAATTATTTGAAAAATGGGAAGAAGTAGAGCCATTAAAGAACTATAGTGTAGAGACAATAGTGAAGTTTATTTTTGAATACATATTATATATATTTTGTAACATTCCCAATTAGCCCAAGCTAATGAGAATATACAATTTTGTTTCATTTTTCTGTTTCATGAATAAAATTGTAAAGGAGGATCAATAAAACTCCTAAACAGAAAAATAAATAAATGCCACATGTGAACAAAGCTAAATCTAGGCTATTTACATAAGAACACTTAGGTTTGAAAGAGGTTGGATCATTTGAACAACTCAACCAGGAC
Source organism: Pinus albicaulis (assembly GCA_034641835.2). NCBI lineage: Eukaryota > Viridiplantae > Streptophyta > Pinopsida > Pinales > Pinaceae > Pinus > Pinus albicaulis. The sequence continues at coordinate 1,288,352,121 of CM076582.1, forward strand.
CAAATCAACAGTGTTGTCTAGATACAGTGAATCTCCTAGATGCAAGGTGTAGTTTTAGTTGGAGGTTACACATGTGAAAGAAGCTAAATCATTGAGATGGTTTAGGGTTTGGTAGGACTTTCATATTATAAAAGGAAGAGGAGGACAACAAAATAAGGTTGTTGATTATGTATATTTCTGAATATATGGTCTGTTTGGACATATATCATTCTCTTGTTGTTTAGCTGAGAATAGTATTGTTTAACACTAGGGTGTTCCTGATTGGGAATTCCACCTCTTCCATTGAGGAGCTCTTGGAGGAGTCTTTCTGATCTTGTCCACTATTAGGCATTTTTCCAAGCTCATCTTCCAACTAAAATGCAGAACATGTTGAGGGTTTGGTTGTCCTTGTAAGTTGCAACAAGTGGAGGCTAGATCTACTCAGATCTAGGCCAATCTAGTACATCTTTTCAGTGCAAAAGCATTATATCCCCTTGATAATAGAGTATTAGATATCTAGAGCTATATTTTCAGATCTTGGAATCAAGCCAAACTAGTGCTAGAGCCTACAACATAGTTTACCTTCCATGAATGTGTTATTTGCAAGTGTACAGTTGCTGAGTGTTTTGACACACTTTTGGAGGAGAGATCTCTAGTGTTGGGGTTCTGCTCTTCACTATGGTGATCCATGGATTATAGATATAATCCATGTTTTGTTCAAATATGATCTAATTTTATTGTAATCAACTTCAAAAATTCTGAATATTATTGTAGATATGCAACTTAGATCTTAGATCTACTCTTTGTATTTCATGTTTTTCTCAAAACCCCCAGGGGAATGTGTAGAGGAGCTCATCTAGTGTACAAATCTGATATAGATCTAATATTTTGTACACAGATCTTCTCTAGATCTAGAGTGTAATATAAAACTACTACAACTCTTTAAGATAATGTTGTCAAAGCCTTTTGCAGTCAATACATGTGTTGCAGCACCTCTTTTTGAGGAATTTCTTATATTCTTGTCTTTTGTTTCCTGTTATAAATTTTATGGGCCCCATTATGGATCTGATTTAATGATGTATATATGAATGTTGAGCCTTCTTTTTGGCCTCCCATTTTTTCTTATTAAAACTATGTTATTTTCCTACAGTGTTGTTGCATATTACTGCAACCCCATTCTTGGGTGCTTTCCAGCCATACTAGGTGTGGGAGGTCAGTTTACCTCACCTAGTTTGATTTGTTTTTGCTTTCCTCTTGGATATAGATGCTAGATATCTATATATAATGGATCCATGATTTGAAAATTAATTTCATTTCACATAATTCTGAAAAATGCGATGTTCTAACATGTATTGTTGAATCTACCCTTTTGGGGATATTACAGTGGTATCAGAGCATAATCTTGGCACAACTTGGATTTTATTTTCTTGAGAAGCCAATAGGTCTTCAAAATCGATAGAGATAAGAGGCATCTAAATATAAGATATAAGAAATTTGATTACACCAATGATGATCAAGACAAGGGTAAAGCCCCTGAATCTAGAAGTGATGTAGAAGGAAAGCACTTTGAAAATATCCTTTTGAAAGCCATGCAAGATCTTGCTAGAGAGATCAAAGAGATGAGAATGGAAAGAATCAAGGAATATCCTAAGATATTTCATCTTGGAGAAAGCTCTAGCATGTCTCATCACTAGAATGATCAACCAGTGAACCAGCCACAAGCTCCACAACGCTCTACCATGCCTACTTTTTTGGTTGTGGAAAATGAAGGGCCTCAAGAGAAAGCATCCCTTGAAGAATAATTTGAATAATATGAGTCTTATAATCATAGATTCAAGTATCACTGGAGTTTTCAATAGTTTTGGCACCTTAAGGACAAAAGAAAAAGACCAAGGCATCAACATAGAGATGGTGGATTCACTCAGAATCATGATCGACATCACTCTATGGGCATATTATTTTTGCCCAAGTTTGATAGGTCATCCACTTGTTCCACCAAAGCATGGCTAGAAAAAATAGATATCTATTTAGTTGAACAAAGTCCCTGAGATGGAAGCTATCAAGATTTCAGCTCTGCACTTTGAAGTTGAAGCACACAACTGGTGGTTCCATGGCTTGTCTACATTGGGTCATGCCAATGTGTCTGCTTATTCTGAGTTCACTAGAAGACTGGTGGGGAGGTTTGATAAAAAGGATCCAGAAACATCTTTCATGAGTCTTGCAAAGTTAAAGCAGTCAGGTAATACAAAATCTTATATTTTTTAATTTTTGAGATTATCTGTTATGGTTCCTGACTTGTCTGCAACAAGAAGGGTGTACATGTTCATCGATGGCTTAGATGAACCTTTGCATGGGTTGGTTAAATCTACCAAGCCCACTACCTTGCATGATGCCATCGAGAGGGATAGAGACCTTCAAGATGCCTTGCAAAAAGCAAAGGAAAACTTTCAGAACAAGCCCTCTTTTCCTTCTAAAGGAAAGGAAGAGAAAGCTGCTCCTTCAAAGGAGAGCTCATACAAGAAGCCTCTTGATGATGAAGTCCGAAGAGATATAAGAAAGAAGAAGCTATGCTTTACTTGCCAAGAACCATGGGTACCTAGACATAGATGTGCTACTATTAAAGCACATTATATAGAGGCCTTCTTAGATCTTGAATAAGATGAAGATGATGAACCAAGAAGGGGTCACACCGCTAACAATGTTGAAGGAGATCCAACACCATCAGGAGATGGGAATGGAGCATTTTATCCTATTGGAGGAACTCTTGCATCCTTGAGAGGAGTACCTAAGTACTTGACCTTAAGATTTCAAGGTCAAACATGAATCAAAGGGTTTCTGTATTGATTGATAGTGGGGCTACCCACAACTTCATTGATGCCCATCTTGTGCAAAGGAGGGAAATACCCACTAATAATTTTTATGTATTCTTTATTTTGGTCCCAGGAGATAGAAAAATGAAATTCATGAATTATGTCCCATCACTTTCAGTCACCATGGGATCCTACACTTTGGTGGATCACTTATTTTTAGTTGACATACCAGACACCAATTTTATTTTGGGTGTTCAATGGTTGATTACATTGGGGAAAGTCACCACTGATTGGGAGGATTTGCAAATGGAATGGGTGGACAAGAAGGGTGGTGCACCTAAAATGATCAAGGGCATTCATACTTACCCCTCACAGAACACTTCCACATAGAAAACATATATGGATTTACACAGTGGAAGAAAGGACCTCACTGTCCCATCTATTATGCTCATGAGATTTCTGCAAGGGATAGTCTTATCCAGTGGCAAACCACCTGGGAGGTCACATGATTCAGTTTTGGTGAGAGATCTCTCACTACTTTATGCTCCAAAATCAGATCTAGGAGGGATCAGAGCATTAGAAGATATAGCTACAGTGTTGGAAGGTTTGGGCTAGCACAAGGAGGGAGATTTTCTTCTCTCATCATCATCACCCACCTTCATTTCTGATTCTGTGCTATTGGAGGAGAATAAGTGAAGGTATGTCATTTCTACATGTACTTTTGGCATACGATGTGTAAAAGAGGAGATCAAAAACATGAAAAAAATTCTTTTTGATGCATCATCAACACTGTCATTGTTGGGGATTGTAGATCTATATTGGAAATCCCAGCTGTTGTTCGATTATTCCAAAGATCTTCACACTTGTATGATGCTTGATGACTAGCTGCATGAAGAGGGCTATCTAGTCCATGAGGGAGTCATCTATTATCATGATAGGATCTTATTACCTAGAGCCTCCAATATCAAGGAGAGGATGTTGCAAAGGGCCTACAAAGAGTTATGTTTCAGCCCTACCTATTCTACGAAGATATACAAAACTATTATGAGATGCTTTGAATGGGAAGGCTTTGGAGGAGAGCTACATCAGAATTTTATAGAATCCATGAGCTATGTGGATTTGGGGTAGCCAAGGGGCTCTATGCAAGAGTCATTTTAGCCATTTCTTCCTTCTTTTGAAAGAGGAGAAATATCCATGCACAACTCCATGTGTAGGAGAGACATTGTTGGTGAAGAATCTGATCATGTAAAGCAAGTTTCATTTTCTGATTTTACATATTCTTTCACCACGTTTATGCAGGCCATGACTCCAAGGAGGAGTGATGTATCATATGAGTCTCATGGTACACATTGGGCCACTAAAATTTATGAATTTAGCCACTCCCTTGTGCAAAGGGAGATTTTCTTCGATGATGGGTGCTTCCCAAAGGCACCAAACATATCTCACATTTTCAGCCATGGTGAGATGACTTATGCAGCAAGTAAGTGATGGGGAGATCACTTACCATACCTTGATCTCATATAGGCAGGAGATGCACTGCACTGGTACCATATGTGGGACTATGACCCACCTCCACATGCTCCAATTTCTATTTGTATATATGTAATTTTGCTTCCATACCTTGATGATACAGTTGTAATTTTTATGGGATTGTATGGAGGGAGGATGAGAGGCTTATATGTACCACATGGGATGGAAACTCTCTATGTACCTTATACTACATGTCTTAGAGAGATTCTTGGTTCAGCCATGTTTGTTTCAGTTGAGTTCTTGATTCCTTGTGGGATGGATTATATACATCTCATAATGACTTTGGAGGAAAAATTCATGGAGGGTTGGATTGGTAAACACCTAGCTTGTGAAGGAAGCTTGATCCTTGATGGTGTCACCAATGGAGGAGGAGAACTGTTGCAGCACTCACCCTATCAGTTGCTTGAGGACAAGAAATGTTTGGAGGGGAGGACTTTAATATTCCCAATTAGCCCAAGCTAATGGGAATATACAATTTTGTTTCATTTCTCTATTTCATGAAAAAAATTGTAAATGAGGATCAATAAAACTCCTAAATAGAAAAATAAATCAATTCCACCTGTGAAAAAAGATAAATATAGGCTATTTATATAAGTACACTTCGGTGTGAAATAGGCTAGATCATTTGACCAAGTCAACCAGGACCAAATCAACAGCGTTGTCTAAATACAGTGAATCTCCTAGATGCACAGTGCAGTTTTAGTTGGAGGCTACATATGTGAAAGGAGCTAAATCATTGAGATGGTTTGGGGTTTGGCAGGACTTTCATATTATAAAAGGAAGAGGAGGACAATAGAATAAGGTTTTTGATTATGTATATTTCTGAATATATGATCTATTTAGACATATAATTCTCTTTTTGTTTAGCTGAGAATAGTGTTGTTTAGCACTAGGGTGTTCCTGATCGAGAATCCCACCTCTTCCATTAAGGAGCTCTTGGAGGAGTCTTACTGATCTTGTCCACTATTAGGCATTTGGCCAAGCTCATCTTCCAACTACAACACAGATCCTATTGATGGTTTGTTTTTCCTTGTAATTTGCAACAATTGGAGGCTAGATCTACTCAGATCTAGGCCAATCTAGTGCCTCTTTTTAGTGGGAAATCCTTATATCCCCTTGATAAGAAATTATTATATCTTTGGAGCTGCATTTTCAGATCTTGGCATTAGGCAAAACTAGTGCTAGAGCCTATAGCATAGTTTACCTTCCAAGACTATGTTATTTGTAAGTTTACGGTTCCAGGGTGTTTTGACACACTTTTGGAGGAGACATCTCTAGTGTTGGGGTTATACCCTTTACTGTGGTGATCCATGGATTATAGATATAATACATGTTCTATTTAGATCTGATCTTCTTTTATTGTATTCAACTTCATAAATTCTAAATATTACTACAAATCTGGAACTTGGATCTCAGATCTACTCTTTGTATTTCATGTTTTGCTCAAAACCCCAAGGGGAATGTGTAGAGGAGCTCATATAGTGTACATATCTGATATAGATCTAGTATTTTGTACATATATCTACTCTAGATCTATAGTGTAATATACAACTGTTGTTGCTCTTTAAAATAACGTAGTCAAAGCCTTGTGCGGTCAATACATGTGTTGCAGCACCTCTTTTTGAGGAATTTCTTCCATTCTTGTCTTCTGTTTCTTGTTATACACTGTATGGGCCTCATTATGGATCTGATTTAATGATGTATATATGAATTTTGAGCATTATTTTTTTCCTCCTACTGTTTCTTAGTAAAACTGCATTATTTTCCTGCAATATTGTTGCATATTGCTGTAGCCCCATTCTTGGGTGTTTTCCAGCCATACTAGGTGTGGGAGGTCTGTTTACCTCACCTATTTTGATTTTTTTTTGCTTTCCTCTTGGAAATAGATGCTATTTCTCTAGATATAAGGGATCCATGAGCTGAAAATTCATTTCATTGCACATACTTCTAAAAATGCGTTATTCTAGCATGTATTGTTGAATGTTCCCTTTTGGGGATATTACATATTTCAATGTCTAAATATTTTTATGAGTGATCAAGGATCACTCTTCCTAAATAAGGCTATTGAAGCATTCAATTAGGAATTCCAAGTCTATCATAAGAAGATTACTCCTTATCACCCTCAAGGCAATGGAAAATTGGAAGCATTTAATAAGATTTTGGACAATTCACTCACTAAGGTATGAAATGTGAATAGAAATGACTAAGACCTCACAATTCTAGATGTATTATGGGCTTACAGGACCACATGAAAGAATTTGACGGGTGAGAAACCCTTTAGATTGGTTTATGGGAAAGAATTTTTTATTCCCATGGAGAACATTATGCCTTGATTGAGGATTGAAACTTTCAAAGAGATGGAAGACCCTAATATAATGAAAGAAAGAATGTCACAATTTCTTGCCTTGAAGGAAGACATATTTGTAGCAGGATTCAATCAGCAGGTGTAAAGAGAAAGAGAAAATACCTAGCATAATAGACATATCAAGTAGTAGAAGTTCAAGGCAGGAGATATTTTTCTCCTTTATGATAGTTAGTTTGTAAAATTTCCAAGAAAATTAAATATGCATTGGTTGGGCCCACACATTATCAAGCATAAAAATTATGGAGGTGTATTTCCATTAGTGAAGTTGGATGGAGAATTTATTCAAGTAAGAATAAATGGAAGTATATTGAAGTTTTACAGGATGACCATGCCCCTATAGCCTCACTCTGAAGAATAAAGTAAAAAATTATTAGTGCCACTTGTAGTTGACAGTGGGCACGAGACTATAAAATACACTATACAGAGAGGTTTTTGTGGGAAGACACTTCGACACAGTCCAGATTATGTTAAATTTTGTATAATCCATGACATATGAAGACTTTTGCATTGTAATATGAATGGGTCAAAGTTCGCTGGGAAAATATGACCATTAAAAGGGGAAGTTACCATTGGAAGGCACAGGATGATGCATTTATGAAGACAAATTTAGAAGGATATAGCGACAAATATGCAGTTAATGAACAGAATATGAAAAATATATGAGCTAATGATGAGGTTAGAAGTTCAAAATCATATAAAAATCCATGTCTCGGCAATATTTTTCCACTTTGATGTATGAGAGCTCAAAAATCACTAAGTATCGAGAAGTTGTAGATGTTGCACTACTGTATGTGTTAACCTGTGACTGCACATAACATGGAGAAGTGGTCCCTATAAGGAAATCACAAGACAAAGGCAGTAGAGAAATAGTTAAGATATAAAAAAAATAAGAGTAGAGCCCTGAGCGAGGTTGGGTCAATTCGTGCATGCGTTCAGGTCGAATCATGAATGCTAAAGCATATCTAGTCATGAACACGGGGAAAGTATTCCATGAACAAATGGGAAATGACTGGGTGCAACCAAAGAGAAAAATTCCGCAAACCATATCAAGGGGAGCAATGAGGACCGTTGATCTAAGCATTGGTCAATGACAGAGATTAAAATTGTAGTCGTAGAGGAAAAGTGTTGCAAGATAGGCACAAAGGGTAAAAGTTAAAAATTCCAAATTGCAATGTGCACTGGTGGTGGGACCCAGTCACCTACCACACCTCCTTTCATTCCATTTCCCTAGAAAATCACTAAAACCTTATTGTTTCTGCCTTTTCACTTCATTTCTCTAATTTACCTTTTTCACCGCTATATCATTGCTTCTCCTGCACTTTTCTTATCTCCCTGATTGCGATTAAAGTGAGCCAGTCCCCCTGACACGTCACCCCTTTCTCCCCCACATTTCGCACTTTGCAAAAAATAACACTTAACCCCCATTGTGCGCATTATAAAACTTGTGATCTATGACTTGCGGCCATGGTCCCACCTCTGTGCCACATCACCTACCTTCTCCCTCACATTTCCCATCATTTTATTGTTTACCACCTCCGCTTATAGTTAAACCTTGAGTTTTGCAATTTGCAAGAAGCAGGCAAGTCCCACCTTCGTCCATGTCACCCTTCTCTCCCCTCTCTTCACATGTTTTAGATTTTCAACCCCCGTTTCTTATAAAAAAAACTTAATGTTTACAATTTGCGATGTAGACTGGTCCCACCTTACCTGCCACGTCACTCTGCCCTCCCCGCGCATCGCACTTCACACATTTTAGAGTTTATCTTTACTGCTTCATGGCAAAGAGTTGTGATTGTGATGCAGTTGGGCCCCACCATCACTCCCATAGTTCTCATTTTTTTTCACACATATAATCACTGCTAAGCCCTCCACATCCCTTCGTCACCTCCACTTTTCCCCAATGCATATGATGGTCCTTGATTCATTTCACACCCCCTACAGCTTTCTAACTTTAACCATGGGGAGGGGGTCTGAAATGGGTGGCATCCATTACTGCCCACTCCTCCACATGTCTTCCTCTCACCATTTCCCATCCCACTCATCTGATACCTCTTACCACTTGAGACCCCCTCCGAAATCTGGTTCCCATTTTTGCAATTCAAAAAACTGCATGGGCATTTGAGGCATAACATACAATTGTGGCTTATGTGGTCTTCTCAGGAGATCTCAACTAAGGAACCAGGTGCGCTCAATATGACCGGATTCTTTATAATGGATTAAGTGGAAATCACCAGACTGAGGGAGTGGAGGTCTGCAGGAAATATATGGAATCGTAAAAGGACAGTCAGCCTGTACACCTACGACCACTCCTCGCCATACTGTCTTGAAGGCTCCCATTATTAACCTCAATGGGTGATTGTTTCCTTTCTGTTTTTGGTTTAATTTTGATGATTTGTTGGTGAAATCTCAATTTCACCCCATTCCTATTTTAATTCTCTTAGTAAAAAAGTAATTTCTTCATGTAATCTCTACAATTTAGGTGGCATGGTTTGATTTCATAGATATGGGTCGATCATAAATGACCAAGCACTGTAGACCCTCTAGGGAAACTCTATATATAGTAAGTTTTAAGATGAAAGTAGGGTTCTAGAATTCTAGAAGAATTTTGATGTAGTTTTGTATGATTGTGCTCCTTATGCTCTAAGATACATATTTGGGAGAGTTGTTTGAACTTAATATAATACAACACTATTATTTGGATTCTAGATGGAGAAATGAGTATAACATATCTATTTCCCTCTGTTATCAGTAATCTCTTTTTATGTATAATCATCTGTCATACTATGTTGCTTTAAAGGTTCGTTTAATGTAGCTACTGGTAGTCTGCAATTTTATTCATGAATTCATGTTTGCATAATTCTCAGGTGTTAACGCTCATGTATTAAACTTCCCACTCTCCCTTAATTTTTTCTCTATGAAACTCTATTCTTTCCCATATATCATTCATATCCGATTCCTCTGAGGTCACTGGGGGACAGATTCTTAGATATCTTAAGCATGTCTCTTGTGGGTTCATTCTCCATTTATCCTCACCGCCTCTACACATTTTAAGGCTTTTTCTCATTGTTTTATACTTGTCCCAACTAAAATCCATCATCCTCACATCCTCTTGAGCCCTCTCACTATTTGGGGAATTCACATGAATCAGACTCACATGGTCTTCTCTATTCTTGAACCACCGAAACCATTATTCTCTTGACCCATATTATGTAAAAGGAATTTATACAATTTCCCACATTTGAATTATGATTTTAAGATGTCCTAGGCACTGGTATTTTTCAACTCAAGGATCTCTATAGGAGATAAAATGTCTTTTGGAATTGTTTCCAGGGATATGAATTAGAATTTTTTTTTCGTGGGATACGAAATTATCTTCACCCTTCAATCAGGTGAGCATGAAGGGTTGAGAGTTTCATAGCCCTCACCTAGGCGACTCCACTTTTATTAAATTTAAAATCAAGTGTAATTCTGGCTTACACTAGGCCCCATACCTAATCGGATACTTCTTAGCAGAAAAACCCTTCTGTATTTGATCATGAAAATATTATATTTAAAAAAACCTGGAGGGAGTAGCAGCCCATCCAAGCTGACCTACCCTCATTTTCTCTAGAAGATTAACCTTCCTCTTCTCAGAGAGCTGATATCTATGGTCCTAGCTCCACAACCCATGTAATCGAGTATCCTCCAAAAACCTCTACTTTAGCTAGTTGAGACATAAGAAATGAAGTTGAATCCACTGATACTTATTTACCCCCCTTGCACCCTACTCCAAAGGCTGAAGAATTCAAAGAAGTTATAGCACTTCAAAGCTCATTACAGACAAATATCCAAACCTATAATCAACATATACCTATCTTACCACAACCACCCCTCATGGTTGTACCTGGCTTCCTCCTCAAAAAATATACTCCATTAGCTTTACCTCAAGTGCTGCATGACATGCCTCAAGATTACCTAAAGCTCTTACCTCGGTTCATCGGGGAAGATAGCACCTCTGTGCAGAAACATATTGAAGACTTTTGCTCCTTTGCTAAGAATGTGAATTTGGAACGCCTAGATGTGGTGTTGAGGCTTTTCGTCCAATCCTTGGATGGAGAGGCTTGAAAGTGGTTCAAATCTCTTGCTAATAATGCAATCACCACTTAGGAAGAAATGAAGAATTTCTTCACACAAAAATGGGGAGAGAAGAGGGACCATGTATATATCCTAACAGAGTTCAACGCTCTTAAAAGGAGACAAAATGAGGATGCAACATAATTTATAATGAGGTTCAATAAGCTTTATAATAATATTCTTACTAAAATAAAGCCTCCCCAAGTAGCTAGTAAGGTGGTCTTTGCAGGAGCTTTGGAACTAGAGTTTGGGTTCACCCTAGGACAAAGAAATTTTTCATCTCTGGATCAGATTCAAATTGATGCACTCGAGGTGGAAGAAAACTTTTCTTCTACTAGTAAATTCAAAGGCAAGACAATGCATGAAGCCAGAAGAAGGGGTAGGGAGGAGGCTTCTACCTCTAATCAAGAAAGGGATTCACAGGAGTATAGAATCAAAGAGATGAATAAGCTAATCAAGAACCTCTCAAATAATCTGGTGAAGCTTGAATTGGAGGCCAAGAATTCCCCTCCTCATCCTAACCAAATGATCCCAAACCATGGGTTTAATCCCTAGTACTAGAAGACCCCTCTACATTTGTTGCAGCGAGAAAGGAAAGAACAACAAGATGACATCCAACCTCCTCTATACCTAGAAGGGAAAATGGAGGGACAAACCAAGGAAGTCACAAACAGTCAGGAAGACAAGTTCCTCGCTTACTCATAGGATTAAGAAGGTGAAATCACTCTGCAAGAAGAGCCAGAAGAGAAGGAAGTCCCGTTAGAGGATCAAGAGACTGAAGATTACTATAGGCAGTTTGTGGATTTCACGCAATCTCAACTCCACAAGAAGTATGATCTCAAGTCCTCTAGGGAGAGAACCTGAGTGAAGGAACAAGATGAAGAGTCGACATCAAGAGAGAAGAACCCTTATAGTTTTTCAAGTAAAGGAAGAATTCCTTTAGAAGAGTTTTCCCATCCTAAAGCCTCTGCACCCACCTCCTCAAAATAGGTCTCTGATCCTCCCCAAAATGAGAAATCCATAGCTACCCCCTTGAAACTTCCCAACCCTCCTAAAGAGAAGTTCAAAGAAGTTATCAGAGAAAAAATTTTCATGACCTTTAGCCTCCAGACAGAATTAGAAAATTTCAAGACCACGGTTCCGCTGATCGAGCTCCTAAAACAGCCCTCATACAGGGCCCAAGTCTCTCAATTCATGTTGCCCCAGGGCGTAGGCCCTCTCCCTGACAGCCTCAATCTCCAACAATAAATACCCATGGTAGTCTTTGGACCTAATGCAGAAGAGCTATATTCAGCCACTCATCCATTCTATGTGACTCTGGTTATACATGGCCTGCTATTGCACAACTGCATGCTAGATTTCGAGGCTTCACATAATTTGTTTCCATTATCTGTCATGGAGCAGTTTGGGTTACAAATTATTAGGCCATATAAAGATATGTAATCTTTTTATTCCAAGATGGTGAAATTCTTGGGCATGATAAAATATCTGGTAGGAAATTTAGCCCAGATTCCGGCCCAAAGCGTGGTAATTGATATTGTTGTGGTTGATATCCCAACTCAGTTTGGAATGTTGCTATCTAGATCATGGGGTGCCAAGATTGGAGGATCCATAAAACTTGACCTCACCCATGCCACTATTTGAGTATTCAGTGGGGAGGAAAGGATATTATACCATGAGTCCAGATTCATGAATATGGTCACTAAATCTAATGGTTCCACAAATTCTCCGATATATACTAAGGAGGGTGAATTCTCTTGTCTTATGCTCAAGGAGGATGAAAATTTCCTGCAATACACGAATATATTTCCTCTCATCCAAGATAATCCTATGAGCAGAGAGGAAAATGAAATATGAACATTGTAGTTTTATGGAGCTTACTCACGGGAAGGAAATGGGGCCAGGGTACTCTTGATATCACCAGGAGGATGCTTCGTTCCCCTCTCTTCTAAGCTGGAATTTTAAGCCAAAAATAATGTGGCTGAATATGAAGCATTGTTGTTGGGGTTGTAGATAGTGTAGAGCATGAACAACGAAACCTCAAGGTATTTGGAGATTTAGAGCTTGTAGTGAGGCAAGTCAGGAGCCAACGAGAAAATAAACACCTGTGGCTCAGAGCTTAAAGGAATGTGGTATGGGATTTATTTGAGAACTTCTTTTATTCTTTTAACATTCAATTCATGCCAAGGGAAATGAATAGAACTTTGGACTCATTAGTCGTGGTTACTAGTAATTTCCACCCCACACAGAATCCTTTGCTCAGATATGAGGTTGAAATATGATATCGCCCCTCCATTTTGGACAATGTTAAGCATTGGAAAGTCTTCAAAGGTGAAGAACAGGTACAAAATTTTATGGAAATAGTGGGCGAAGTTTTCAAATATGGTGATTGATTCATTCCCAGAGGATGATAGTGACAAGCCAAAAGCCATATGGGAAGAGACAATGGATGGGAAACTTGTTCTGCAATTAAAGGGAAATTTCATCCCTAGGGGTATGGTGCCATTGGAGATATTGTTTGATAAAAATTATATCCTGGTGAATCCTAGCAAAATTACCCTCAACAAGCCTATTATGGACGTGAAAATTGGGACAGAAAAAGATCCAAAGGTGGTAAAGTTGTCGAAAGGGGCCCTCAAAGAATACCAAGATTAGTACCTCAGGCGGTTTCAGTCATATAGTGATTTCTTCACTTGATCATACTAGGATCTGAAGACTTTTGATATTTATATTATACAACACAAGATACCACTCAAAGAGGACACCAATCCTCATAATAAAAAGCTGAGATAGATCAATCCCTTGCTTCTCCCAACCATTGAGAAGGTAATAAAAAGTTGTTGTTGGTCAAGATCATTATCCCTCTAAGGTACTTTGAACAGGTGGCAAACCTGGTGGTTGTTCAAAAGAAGAACGGTGAAATCAGGCCTTGTGTGGATTTCTGCAATCTAAACAAAGTGATCTAGGTGGATATTGGTTGTAATATTCCTAAAGTAGCATGCATCTAATAGGAATATTAATTTTTCCTTAACACCTAGTTGGATGAATAAATGGGAAAGGAGGCCCACACATATATTAAACAGGCATAAAATCCCTCTTGATGTGAAAATGGATCATAAGAATATCTGGATCTAGCACCCTCATGTGTGAATAGGGGAAAATACATGTGGACAAGGTCAAGTTTGACAACGTCAATAGCGCTGGTATGGATGGAATAGATCATCAATAGAGACAATGCAGAGATAGTGGGAGGAAGATTCCATGATGGTGGAAACCCTAATGAGTAGGACCCAAGGTAAGAAGGCTCACACTTTCTTATAATTAGGGCAAGCCATCCATTGTGAGGCATGTTATTGATTATTGATATTATGGTCTACATGAGTATTGTGCATTATTCAGTTGTTTAGTTGAGATTGTTGTGTTGTTTAGTAGCGGGTGTTCCCGAGAGGGAATCCCATCTCCTTTCTTGAGAGGCCTCTTGGGGGAGCATTGCACTTTATTTTCCACACTCAGGCTTAAGGAAAAGCTTCAATATTTAGCTACAAGGTAGTTTCTACTGAGGATTGTGTTGTGTTGCTGGGTGTTGCAGTGGAGGGTTGAGAAATCCATTTCTGGAGCTAGTTTTTCAAAGGAGGGAGCATTCTTCTATTTGGGAGATCAACAAGGGAAGTTATTGATCTTTATTTGACATCTTGGAAATAGGAAAACATATTCATATCATCTACAGTGTATTATCCCTCTTTGACTATGTTATTTCAGTGAGCATTTGCAGTGGGGGTTTCAGTGCTTGATTTGAGGGTGAGATCTTCAGTGTTAGGATCAGCCTTTCACCTGAAGGATCTGTTGGGGTTCCCATGTTTTGGCTAGATTTACAAGACCAAAAGATGAGACAACATCAGAACCACTTTCAGACCTTAGGATCTAGCCACTCAGGGGTCTAGAGAGGGATCTCTCTATATAAGCAAAGGTTTTATGTCTTTGAAGCTTCTGTGTTAAGATGTTAGGCTAGTTATAGGCACGGGTTTGTTTGTTTGGTTTTTGGTTTGGTTGTTGGGAATCAAGAAGGAATATTTCAAAATGAGATAAGGCTATATAAAGAGGATTCTAGGAAAAGGAGATAACTAAGAGAATGCTCAAGACCATTGGGAAATGGAGTCAGGAAAGGGTTTACTTGCTATTCAATATGCAGGCTTTTAGCTGGGCTAGTCATCTAAAGCATTGGATCTTAAAGATGATAGTGTGGCATGAAAAATCAAGAGGGGAGGTGAAAAGCAAGGGAAAACTCCAAGGTGACCTTTCAGGAATCAGACCCAAGGATAGGACATGCCATTGGACAATCTGTGATCCAAAACCTAAAAGGTTAACTCTTCAGACAAGGAAACATTAAAGATTTAAACACAAAGGTGAAAACCTGAGATCAAAGAGAGACTTTGAACTCTCAATTCTTTGGCATCCAGCTTGAGGGAACTTGAAAGATTCAATTATTTGAAAGGGAATCTTGTCAGACAAAGGAAAATTTCCTGGACTCCCAGTATCCAAATTAATTTATTCAAAGCCTGACAAGAACATCTAAGAACAGATTCATTAATTCATACATCAAATAGCAGTATATATTAGCCACTACTCTGGTTAAATTAGTTTGAAATCAATTCTCAGATAACACAGACAGTAGAAAACATTGAAGGCAGGGAGAGCAGAAACATAGGGTACCTAACAAGGGTAAATCCTATGCCAGATTTCTGATGCATGTCAGAAGAAATGAAATGTAATGAACTAACAAGGGAAAACATAGACAGATACAGAAAACATCACCGCCGCTTTAAATTAGGATCCAAAGAAATGTGCTTGTCATATTAAAGAGAAACACCAGTCATGTAAAACATTGCCAATAGCTTGATATTAAACCTGAAAACATCTTCCTCAGCCTATCTTACAACTTTACACAGAGAACTATGTCTCATGAGGAACATCTTACAATTCTTAGATATCCTATCAACAACCCTTACAATGAGTTTCTTCATGAAATTTATAGTTGAATGAGAAGCAGAGGAGGTAGATGAAAACTAAATGTAGCATTAACACCCAGGGGAGGAAGAGGGCCGAGGCCCCATTCTATTTTAAATTCTGGGCACTTATCTTCAGTACTCTTTGGATGAAAGAGTGGTCTATGTCAGGCTGCAATTTACGTCAAGTATGTCTTTGAGGTACTTGTTGTAGCACTCTCTGGAACTCTGGTGAATTGAACAAAAAATAGATTAATGATTCAGGTCCGCCATACTGTGTAACAAATTATTTTGATAGCATTAGGATTGTTGTCAGGGCTGAAATTTCCTCAAGAACATAGTATAGAATGCAGACGGTATGGGCACTTTGTCCTTTTACGCAAAGAACATTCTGCTGATAGTGACACTGATATATCATTTTTTTTTTGTGGTTTAGGTTTTATTGGGCCCTCTGTGTTAGTCTCAATATATTCAATCTGGTATATTTCAGTTAAAACATTTAATTAGGGCTCAAAAATATTCAATAATGTGCATTAGAACTCCTTAACTCTGAACTGACACTCTTTTTTGCCTCATGATTGTCTCTGTCGGCGAACTTGGAACTTTAAATGATGTAGGAGAGGTTTTACAGGGTCGAACCTTGTACTTTGATGAAATATTTCATGCAGAGACCCCCCCGAACATTTTTATGCTATATCGGGTTCTAACATTGGCCCTCTCGACCTTCTTCCCTGTGCTCTATGCCATGATAATGGTGGCTATGAACCATGGTGGTTTCCACCGCCAGTAACCCTGCAAAACACACAAACATGTTAAGAAATCATGCATGTGGTCGGATGCTGTGGATGACTGCGAAAATGGCAACGCGGCATAGATGAGGAAAATGAATGCAGAGGATACTATGGAGGAACGCCATGGAACAATGGGAGATGTATTTGGAAGACAGTGAGATGGAAATTTTAATGTAAAACATTAAAATTTTACCTTTGAATGAAATATAAAGGGAGCGGACGAAAATGCGATGAAAATATATGAAATGGGTGATGTGGTGGGACCTGATCAATGGTGAGGCGTGAATTTAATCTGGACCGTCTGATCTCGGGAGGAGATCGACAGTTGTAAGTGCATTGTAGCGTGACAAATGGTGGGCCTGGGGTCCTGTCCACTTTGGTTATTGCCCGAGTATTTTTGGGGCGTGATCGCTGTCAGATGGTAGGCCTTAGATCGGACGATACATGACAATATCGCGCCGAGCTCACAGTCGAACACTAATGCGTGATGAGAGTAGTTTCCCAAAACGGTTCGAGGACACATGCTGACCGGTGGTGCTAATCACTGCCGAATGAAAAATACCACCCTCCTTCTAAAGGCGGTGCGATAGAAACCACCGGATTTTCATAGGACATGATCGCGGGGACCACCAGGGCAGATGAATTGTGGGTCGTCGATCTGCGGATCGGATCAACAGTGGATATGTGATCGGAGGAGTAAATGAGGGGGGCCATGGGCACGATGAGATTTGTGAAGACCTTCGGATCTGTATAGATTGACGGTGGGTATTGCACTCGACCATTTATTTGATAAGCGTGCTACAGGCTAGCAGTTGGTTTAGTGCCCAAGTCACGCAAGGAATGGTTTAAGGGCTAGCTGAAGGGGGCTAAGCATGATATATGAAGAATATGGGTTTTTTGGCTTGGTTTCAAAGCAATTTAAGGCCAAAAATGGAAAACGGTAGAGGGGAAAAGGGGTTATTTGGCCAAACAAAGGGTATTTGTGAGGCTTTAAAGGGGAGATGGGAATGATTTAGAGGGTTTAGGAAGGGATATTGGGAGAAAAAAGGGAGGCTTTGAAAAAGGGAAAAAAGGTTGAAATGGGAAATTTTGCAGGGATACAAGAGGAAAATGAAAGCCCTTTTTTAGCACAATTTGTTTTTTACAGTCAGTGAGGTTCTTTTCAAAGGGAATGGAAAAAGGCACAAGGATGCTTCAAGGATGATGTGTTTTCAAGGGAAAATGCATTCCTTCAAGGCTCAAAAAACAACTTAGCCCCCCCTGTTTGCTTGCCAAAAAATTCATAGGGGGCTAACAATGCCTCCACACGGGGATGGCTTCTTCCTGAAGGAGTCAAGAATTCAGAGAATGATATTTGGTGTAGGCCAGATGCCTGCTGCTTGTACCATCCATTTTACTTCTTGGACCAGTTGCCACAAATCATGAAGACATCATATCAATAGTAAAATTCTCCCAAACAACTACCTACCCAGACTATAGTCCTATCATTTTTCTTCAGGGTGCATTTGGACTAGCAGACCCTTTACATCATGAATTTTTTACAAACAAGAAAATAAACCTATTCTATTTCTATGCTTGTTACTCCATGAGACCAAATTAAACTGTTGGCCTCATATGTTTCACTACCTAATCTAATATCCGCTAGGATTAAACTGTCCAGCAAATTTCTTCTCTACATTCTAAGAAAAAAATTGAAAAACAGTTAAGCCAGGATTAGACTTTCTGGATTGCTATAGGCCATGGCATAAAGACAAACTTCTCATGGGCTGAAACTTTGCAGAAATTTAAAACTACTAATTGAATGCTCACTGGCTGAGCCTTATTGAGATTTCCTACCTATCCTACTCTAACTTGAAAATCTCTGTTGTGTTATATGATACAATAGTGCCAGTGCAGCCAGTTCAATAGTGGCAAAAATGAGGAAGAGATCCGACTGCTTGTCAGAGATAACCATGGAGTAATTTGAATGTGGGTTTTCAAACTAAGGCCACCATCAGTGGTGACCACTCTTGATGCATCTGGTCCCTTCCAAGGGTCAATGTTTGGGAGCTTGAGCTAATCAGGGCCTCCATATACTTTTCCACAAGATCAATGAACATATGATATAAAATTTCTTCTTTCAGGCCTTCCATGACTGGTAGGCCCCCTGCATCCTTGGCAGCTTGGGTCACTACATCTTCAGTGTGGCTCTTGAAGGTCCAATCATCCTCTTCCTGCATATTAAGAGGTAGTGAAATTTCTTGTTGCTTAGGAGGAGGGAGGCTCTCCAAAAATTCTCTAGGGTCTCTGAATTGATATGTTTGTTCTTGTGAGTTTAAAACTTCAATTTCAGCTTCATATATTTTGACCACCAAGTCTAGGAGAATTTTCTTAAGCTCAGGTTGAGCATCGAATTTTGAGCTGAGAAGGAAAACTTTTAGAAGGTCCTCACATTTAAGTTCTACTAGTATACTTGATATTCCATACTAAAACTCTTCTATGGGACTTAATTGCTTAGAGTCTTCCATTGGTGGGGAGATTTGGTCAAAGAAAATTGATACTCATAGTCTCCTTTAACATGGATGATGCTGTAATGCAACTCTGATCTCCCAGTGGAGTCTTATGTGAACCAAGATAATTAGCAGGCCTACTGATCACCAGTGGAGTCTTTGATCTTTAAGGAACTATGGAGTCGCCAGGTGGAAGGTTTAGGATGTTTCTAGGAGGTACGATGTCCACCACAGTGCTTATGTAATGTCCCTTTTCAAGGATATCCTCAAAACATAGAAAAATCTAACCCGAGATGGACTGGGAGGCTTTTACCAGATATTTCACCTTTGAAAGAGAGTGAGATTTGGAGGCTATCTGGCCCTTTCCAAACTCTATCTAAGAGTGTGGGAGAAACACAACAAGTGGTGCAGAAAGTGAATTACAAGTGGAAGTGTTTCACTGCCAACCTAACCAGATATTGTTGGCTTTCTAAGGCTATTGTGATGTATCAAGATGGAAAATTCTCAAAAATTCCCAATGGAGTCACCATTATGTTGGGGACTACAATGGGACACAAGACTGGATATAGTAGTTAAGGGTACTCAAATTCGTTCCCTAGTGGAGTCACCATTATGTTGGGGTTCCCATGTTTTGGCCAGATTTGCAAGACCAAAAGATGAGACAACATCAGAACCACTTTCAGAGCTTAGGATCTAGCCACTCCTCGTTCCATAGAGGGATCTCTCTATATAAGAAAATGTTTTATGTCTTTGAAGCTTCTGTGTTAAGATGTTAGGCTAGTTATAGGCACGGGTTTGTTTGTTTGGTTTTTGGTTTGGTTGTTGGGAATCAGGAAGGAAGGGTTCAAAATGAGATAAGGCTGTATAAAGAGGATTCTAGGCAAAGGAGATAACTTAGAGAATGCTAAATACCATTAGGCAATGGAGTCAGGAAAGGGTTTACTTTCTATTCAATATGCAGGCTTTCCGTTGGGCTAGTCATCTAAAGCATTGGATCTTAAAGATGATAGTAATGCATGAAAAAGCAAGAGGGGCAGGTGAAAAGCAAGGGAAACCTCCAAGGTGAGCTTTCAGGAATCAGACCCAAGGACATGACATGCCATTGGAAAACCTATGATCCAAAACCCAAAAGGTTAACTCTTCAGACAAGGAAACATTAAAGATTTAAACACAAAGGTGAAAACCTGAGATCAGAGAGAGAATTTGAACTGTCAATTCTTTGGCATCCAGCTTGAGGGAGCTTGAAAGATTCAATTATTTGAAAGGGACTCTAGTGAGACAGAGGAAAATTTTCTGAACTCCCAGTATCCCAATTCATTTAATCAAATCCTGACAAAGACATCTAAGAACAGATTCATCAATTCATACATCAGCTAGCAGTATATATTAGCCACTACATTGGTTAAATTAGTTTGAAATCAATCCTTAGATAACACAGATAGAAGAAAACATTGAAGGCAGAGAGAGTAGAAACATAGGGTACCTAACAAGGGTAAATCCTATGCCAGATTTCTGATGCATGCTAGAAGAAATGAAATGTAATGAACTAATAAGGGAAAACATAGACAAAGACAGAAAACATCACCGCTGCTTTAAATCAGGATCCAAAGAAATGTGCTTGTCATATTAAAGAGCAACACCAGTCATGTACAACATTAACAATAGCTTGATATTTAGCCTGAAAACATCTTCCTCAGCCTATCTTACAACTTTACACAGAGAACTATGTCTCATGAGGAACAACTTACAATTCACAGATATCCAATCAACAACCCTTACAATGAGTTTCTTCATGAGATTTATAGTTGAATGAGAAG
This sequence comes from Pinus albicaulis, assembly GCA_034641835.2. Classification (NCBI taxonomy): domain Eukaryota; kingdom Viridiplantae; phylum Streptophyta; class Pinopsida; order Pinales; family Pinaceae; genus Pinus; species Pinus albicaulis. Next base: position 1,288,373,018 of record CM076582.1, read on the forward strand.
CAGAGGAGGTAGATGAAAACTAAATGTAGCATTAACATCGAGGGGAGGAAGAGGGTCAAGGCCCCATTCTGTTTTAAATTCTGGGCACTTATCTCCAGTACTTTTTGGATGAAAGAGTGGTCTATGTCAGGCTGCAATTTACTTCAGGTATGTCTTTGAGGTACTTTCTATAGCACTCTGTAGAACTCTAGTGAACTGAAAAAAAAATAGATCAATGATTCAAGTCTGCCATACTATGTAACAAATGCTTCTGATAGCATTAGGACTACTGTCAGGGCTAAAATTTCCTCAGGAACACGGTATAGAATGCAGACGGTATGGGCACTTTGTCCTTTTACGCAAAGAACATTCTGCTAATGGTGACACTGATATATTGTTTTTTTTTTTTGTGCTTTAGTTTTTATTGGGCCCTTTGCGTTAGTCTTGAGGTATTCAATCTAGTATATTGCCTTTAAAACATTGAATTAAGGCTTAAAAATCTTCAATAATGTGCATTAGAACTCCTTATCTATGAAATAACACTCTTTGTTGCCTCATGATTGTCTCTGTCAGCGAACTTGGAACTTTAAATGATGTAGGAAAGGTTTTACACGGCCGAAACTTGTACTTTGATGAAATATTTCCTGCAGAGACCCCCCCAAACATTTTTCTACTATATCGGGTTCTAACAGTGGCCCTCTCAGCCTTCTTCCCTGTGCTCCGTGCCATGATAACGGTGGCTATGAGCCATGGTTGTTTCCACTAACTGTAACCCTGCAAAACACACAAATGCATTAAGAAACCGTGCATGGGGTCGGATGTTGTGGATGACTGCAAAAATGGCAACACAGCATGGATGAGGATGATGAATGCAAAGGATACTGTGGAGGAACACCGTGGAACAGCAAGAGATGTATTTGGAAGAAAAAGAGATGGAAATTTTAATGTAAAACATTAAAATTTGACCTTTGAATGAAATATAAAGGGAACAGATGAAAATGCGATGAAAATATATGAAATGGGTGATGTGGTGGGACCCAGTCAATGGCAGGGCATGAATTTAATCTAGACCATCCAATCTCAGGAAGAGATTGACGGCTGTAAGTGCATCAGAGGGTGACAGATGGTGGGCCTGGGGTCCTGTCCGCTTTGGTTATCACTCGAGAATATTTAGGGCGCGATCACCGTCGGATGGTAGGCCTCAGATTGTATGGTACATGACAATATAGCATTGGGTCCATAGTCAAATGTTAACGCGTGATGAGAGAAGTTTCCCAAAACAGCTCGAGGACACGTGCCGACCGGTGGCACTAATCGCTGCCGAATGAAAAATACCACCCTCCTTCCAAAGGCGGTGCGATAGAAACCACCGGATTTGCATAGGATGTGACCACGGGGATCACTTGGGTGGATGAATTATGGGTCATCGATCTGCGGATCAGATCGACAGTGGATATGCGATTGAAGGAGTAAACGAGGGGGGGGGTGGGCATGGGCACGATGAGATTTGCGAAGACTGTCGTATATGTATAGATCAACAGCGGGTATTGCACCTGACCATTTATTTGATAAGCGCGCTACGGGCTAGCACTTGGTTTAGCGCCTGAGTCACGTGAGGAACAGTTTGAGGGCTGGCCGAAGGGGGCTAAGCATGATATATGAAGAATATGGGTTTTTTGTCCTGGTTTCAAAGCAATTTAAGGCCAAAAAGGGAAAACAATAGAGGGGAAAAGGGGTTATTCAACCAAAAGAAGGGTATTTGTGAGACTTTAAAGGGGAGATGGGAATGATTTAGAGGGTTTAAGAAGGGATCTTGGGGGCAAAAAGGGAGGCTTTGAAAAGGGAAAAACGGTTGAAATGGGAAATTCTACAGGGATACAAGGGGAAAATGAAGGCCCTTTTTTAGCAAAAATTTTTTTTTACAGTCAGTGATGTTCTTTTTAAAGGGAATGGAAAAAGGCACAAGGAGGCTTCAAGGATGATGTGTTTTCAAGGGAAAATGCATTACTTGAAGGCTTAAAAAATAACTTAGCCCCCCCATTTTCTTGCCAAAAAATTCATAGGGGGCTAACAGGATCTACTGGAGGGAATCTATTCATTGTATATATCATATTTAGCCATGTCCATCCATTTGTTGAGTTGCAGTTTCTATTCAACCTTAGGGCTGCATTCCAAAATTTTGGAATTTTTGTATATTTCAAGAAATCCTTTCTGGGTTGTCTTGAAAATTTTTTTGGGAGCTTAGATCTTTACTCCCAGCACTTTTTAAGCCATACATTAGTAGATCAATATTATTTTACATTTCTAGTAGCAGTGTACCATCTAAAAATGCATTGTACTTGTTCTTGGGCATTTTTCTATGTAGCAACATCTAATTTTTGGCATATGTATTTATGGGAGGATTGCTTGCCTTGATTGTTTGAGTTGTGCCCACTTTTATTGTACTTGTTTATTGTTGATTCACATAATAAAATGGCTCCATGGTTTTCATACATTTCGGTGTAATTTTATTCATTGCTATTTCCAATTTTATGTTCATATATTCCTGCTTCCCTATTTGGGAATATTATAGTGGTATCAGAGCATAATCTTGGCTCAACCTCTAATCTTTCATCCAATATGCTATAAAGAAGAAGGAGAGAAGGAGAAGAGATTTAAAATGATGGAAGGAATGAGCTTGTCTCATCACTTTTCAGATTTGTGATGAACCTCTCCAAGGAGTTTAAGTAGATGAAATAGGAAAGATGCAATGAGACCTATAGAGGGTATGAAAAAGAGGAAGGTCCATGTACCTCCTATTATCAAAAGAAAGAACCAGTATTGAAAAGAGCTCCAAAGAAATACACTATGTCTTTTCCTTTTGAGGAAGAAGACAAGAGGCATGGAGATGGAGGGAATTTAGAACATGAGATCCTAAGTGGATACCTGGTAGAATATAAGTCTCAGCCTAGAGCTTTCAAGGAGACTCTAACTGTAATATTCCCAAATTTTCACCTGATATTCGGAATATTAGAGTTCTTAACTTTCTTAATGAATTAAGTAAATAAAAACGGTGTAAGGACCCACAATCCTAAATATGGATAAATATCCACTTTTTGTGTGTGAATGTGGATTAAATAAGCCTAGATCTACATAATGAGGTAGTTGAGCAACTACTAATGCGAATGAAATTGAAGATCATGTCTTATTAATGAGATAGATCATGGGGGTTGACATAGTCAACTAAGATCTTGGAAGAGATCAAACAGAAGATCATGGAGGTTGATACAGTCAACCAAGATCTTGAAGATTTCAAATAGAAGATCATGAATTATTCATGATAAAGTGATGGAAGATGTTGTGAAATTAATGCACATGTGAGGGAGAGGGTGTAAATTGCTCCTAGACATGATGGATGACTTGGTCAAATAGCACAGTCAAACATGGAGGATCTTGTCCACATACACAGCACAGTCTAGATGAGGGCCAAGGCATGGGAAGGCTCAAAAAATATATAAAGAAGATGAAGGCACAATGGAAGACATGCTTGTGATTATTGATGTTGAGGATCTTTTTAGATCTGGAATTGTCATGTGACATTCCATTTCTTTTTTGGGCTATTTAACAGAGATTGCAAGTTCTTTTTAGCATAGGGTGTTCCTGGTCGGGAATCCCACCTTTTTCTTAGAGTAGCTCTGGAAATAATATTGTACTTCATTCTACATCAGGCATTGGTGCCACATAACTTTTCCTACTTTTTGTAGAACATTCATATTCAGAAATTGAAGATTTCCTATCACCTTGGGCTTATAGATTAGCATTCTTAGAGCTTCATATCAGATCTAGCATCAGGCCAAAATTTATTGACCTCCTAGCAGTAGTAATACCTTCAGGAATTACGTTTTCCATTTTGCAGATCCAAAAAGAGGAAGGAGGTTACTAGAATTTTAGCTAGCAATCCTATGAGGGATCATTCCCTTAGCTTGCCATCAATATTTCCATCAGCCTAGAGTTTATTGCATCATATTTTATTAGGAGGAAGGCCTCTCTTTCCCTCATAGCATAGTTTCTATTGGCAGTTGTGTTGCAGTAGCTATAGTCATCATTGGAGGATTGAGAAGCTAGATCTAGAGCTTCTAGCTTGTAGATATGAATGAAGGATCAACCCTTCAAGCTTAGATATGATCTTGCAACATATTTCAGCCATCTAATTGTCAAATCCAGCTTCAGATTTGTAATTCCTAGTAGTTCAAGGATCAAATCCTAGGAAGGTGATTTTCCAAAGTTATAGATCTGGAAAATCCTTTCTGGCGTATCTTGGGAGTCCATCACATTGGCCAGATCTTGAATCTTGGCATCATTTGAGCTCCAAATTTGAGTAGATCTACATTTTTCTTTTCAACCTGTAGTCATATATCCATATTATGCTGAAGGGAAAATACATTATTTTCTTCAATAGCTCTCCAGTTACGCAATGCCTATTATGGCATGTTTTCTGGGCAATTCTAGACCATATTTTTGTTGGAAATACTGGTGGGGGGGGTGAATCAGTATTCATTTCAATTATAGCATTAGTTAATCTTCAATTATTATCAATGTTTGTAGAATGATAGTAGAAAACAAGAGGAACAAAAGTGCACATAGTTTTAAAGGTGGAAACGCACTCCAAGACAAAAACCACCTAATGTTTTTCTAATATTTATTTAATATTCAACTCCAATTGAAAATAAAGCTCCAACTTCCTAGAATATAGAAAAGAATTCTTCTCTAGCTCCCACTAGATGGATGCTCCAATGCCCAAGATTCTTTAGTAGTCAACTGAATGGATGCCCCAACACACAATGAGCTACAACTCACCCTAGCACCACCTTACCACCGTATATAAGAATAAAAGAAGAATGGACTCCTGTACTAGGGAAAATGGTCCACTTTACAATGATATAGAATGATGTAGAAGAAGAAGATATACTAAACCATAACCCCAACTTTGACACAACCACCTAATGATGATCCTAGACCTCCCAACACTTCCTCTTCAACACTTGGCAGATAGACACTAGTACAATTTTTACAATAATGTATTTACAATGAATTAGTACAAAGATACCTTTCCAATGATTGTATGCAATGCTACAGACTTGAAGACTTCATATGATGAGCTTATTGCTGTTGTTATGCACCTTGTTTGCTGCTCTTGTCATGCTACCCCCTTTTGCGCCTTGATTTGCTTTGCTACCGTAGAAAGTCTGGCCCTTTGCAACCCTTGACAACACATGATCTAGAGTTTTCTTGCCTTCTAGGAGCTTGATATTGAATCTAGTGTATCTCTATTATTTCAGAACATAAATATTTGATTTTTGGTCCTGTAGTATTCCTCTGAGTTTTCTTTCCAATGCCATAGATCTGATCCAATTTTGATTCTTTAGGAGAGAGTTATACCCAATCTCTCACAATACCCTAATTATGTATTATTTCCACAAAGTGCACTTGTACTTCATGCCACGTGTCATTTTTTCATCATTTGGCTTTCTAATTGATAAAGTGAAAATTAAAAACTATGCACTATCTGCCACCTTTTACAGAATTCCAATTCAATACTCACAGAGAGAGTTATGACAAATTTACCAAGGTCACTTCTTTGAGATGAATTTTAGGAGCCTGTAGAAACCTTGACTTCCACAGATCATATTTCCAAAAATGTTGTGCACCTTGACCTAAAATGTTTACAGTAGCTTCCTCAGGATTTCAGCTTTGCCTCATGAAAATTTCAGCTTCTGAACCTTCCTAGAAAAAAATTTAGAGCGCAAATTCCACGATGACCTATTTCAGATGGGCGAATCCCTTACCTCAGGAGGAAATGAAGATCACAATTTATATAAATGCTTAAGTTGAGAGGGGCTTCAACAAGTGAACGTTGGAGGGATTTTAGGAGCTTAAAAATATTAATTATGACTTTTTAATGACCCATGCCTCAACACCATGGGGTTTTAGCCCACTAACTGGTGGTACAAACTTCAAACATGAATATTTATCAAACCGCGAAGAATTACGTGGCATGCCATATATCAACAGAAACATCTCAACAAGTAGAAACCATCATTATTGAACCAAAATATATTAATTTTGTAGGTCAAAATTACCATGAAATATTGGGTTAGCCCCTGGTGCTACTTGGGTTGACATCAATGACAACCACTGATCAACAATCTCCCCCTTTAGCATTGATGGCAACACAAGTACTCCCCCTACGATCATGACACCTCTTCCTACAACATTCTCTCCCCCTTTGACATCAATGGAAAAGGGTAAATCCCTCTGAAACACAACCATCCAGTGGACTTGTACACACTTCCACTCCCCCTGACACACAACCATCCTGCAAACCTGTAATCTACTTCTGTTCCCCCTTTATATTCTGAAAAATGAAAATCTAATGAAAACTTGGGAGAATCCCAAGCTTCTGACGAAGAAAATGCTGGCGAATATTTAATATGTTATTCTTTTGGTGTTGCTTGGAATCTTGCTATTTGTCCAACTACTTACATAACATCTGGTCAAGAGGCTATTACATATAGAAGAATACTAATCACAGATCTGTAAAAACTTTGATCCACATCCTTAGATGAGTCGTCTATGCTCAATTTTCAACTTGTTACCATTGGATTAAGGATGGGTTTGCAATATTCCATTTTAAATTTCTTGATCAATTCCTTGATGTACTTTGCTTGACATATAAATATTCCTTTCTCTTGCTAAGAAATTTGAAGCCGTAAGAAGTATGTCAGCTCACCAAGTAAAGACATCTTCAAATCACTTTGCACCTTTATAGAAAACCTCTTACTTATTTGATCATCATTGCTACAAATTATTTTATCATCCTCTTTAGCTATTAGACATTGTCTACTTGCTTCATCCAGAACATATATGTCATTTGGAGCTCAACTTGTTGTAGCCACAATTTCACCATACACGCCTTTCCTGATTTCACATTTTGTAGAATTGAATAGTATTGTGTGTCCTTGATCAAACATTTTTCCAACACTGAGTAGATTATGATTCATGTTTTCAACCAATAAAACATTCTTGGCTAGAGCATCTTTGCTTCCAAGAGTGACAGTACCTGATCCTATAACATTTGAAGATCCATCATTTCCAAATGACACAGTTCCATCCTTCTTCTCTTTCAGAGATAAAAATTTATTTCTATCTCTAGTCATATGCGTTCAGCGACCGCTATCAACGTACCACACATCTTTGTTCTTTTGAGCCTTGAAAGCAAGACCACAATTATCATTCTTCTTCTTCTTCCATGTTTGTTCATTCTGTGGCTTCGAAGATTCTTCTAGACGATTTTCAAGTCTGCAGTCTTTGGCTATGTGTCCAAAGTTTCGACATTTGTAACATTCAATATTATTTCTTAAATGTTCAAATCTATTTATGTTTCGATGAGCCCTGGGAGGTTCATATTTGATAGATCTCCTGGAATTGTATTCATTCCTATGGTAAGTGCGACATTCTACAACTTTATGACCAAATTTTCCACATGAATAACAATAACCATAAAAAATATGTTGGTACCTAGATGGAAATTTTTGTCGACCAATTTTCTTCCAAGGTTGTTCCTGTCATTCTTGTCCAATGAAGTCTACATGCATGTCAGATCTCATAGGTTCATTGTATTTTGTTGTAGAAGGTCCTGCTTCTTCTTCTTTGTAACCAATGCTGGTTTTGTCGTTGTAAGATAGTTGATTGTTGATGAGTTCTTCCAATACCCTTGAGCTATTGGCATATTTTTGGATAGTTTTTCCTTTCTTCACTTCCTCACGCAATGAGACTACTTCACATTCTAATTATTCCCTTTCTTCGTTGCTTTCTTCCAACTTATTTTGAAGTGACTCTTCAATGCATTTGTGTTCTTCAACTTCAATTTTGAGACCTTGAACTTTTTCTTCAAGAGTATTGGAATGGATCTTCTCCGCCTTGATATCTTTTATAAGCTTGATTTATTCCTCATAAAATTATTCTATGGTCCATCCTTCTTCTTCGTTGTTTGATACCTCTTGTTTATTGTGATTGGGTTTATTGTGCTTGGCCATAAACAATACTCTCTCATTAGCTTATTCTGCACTTTCATTGTCTTCATCAGAAGATGAGCTATCTTCTTTAGAGAGAAATTTCCTTTTGGATCATTGCTTGTTGAATTTCTTAAAGCCTTTCTTTCCTTTTTAGTTTCCATTACTTCTGTTTGGACATTTTGCTGCAAAATGCCTAACCTCATTACAACTGAAACATATCAATGGAAGTTTACCTTTGAATTGTCCCTTACCAACTTTTAGTTTTCTCATGAAGTAAGCATATTCTTCATCTGAAAGACCTTCTTCATCATCTCCCTTTTCTTCACACTTGCAGGTGCATGTATTTTCAATTGAATTTTGTTTATCCTTATTGGTTTTCTTAGATGCAACAAACACAGTTTCAAGATGCGAAGTACCCTCTTCTTCATCGAGTCTCATTTCATATGCTATGAGAACTCCATGTAATTCCTCTTTGCTGAGTTTTTCTAGATTTGCATTGTATTCTAAGACTGATACCTTTGGGTTGAATCTTCCGTATAATAGTCTTCTCGTCAACTGGCTCTCCCAATCCTTCCAGAGTATTGTTTATTTCATCAATTTATTGGAAGTATGCAGCAATGTTGCAATCTTCTTTCATTCTGAGTTTCTCAAAATTTTCTCTATAGATTGAAGCTTTGCTTCTTTGACATTTGAGTCACCTGCATATATATTCTCAAGCTTTTCCCATACATTTTTGGTAGTTTTACAACCCAACACCTTATGATAAGTAGATTCAATAAGTCCATTAATACTAATATTATTTTCTTCTGCATCATTTACCAAATTCTTCTTGCCTTGTTCATCTGTAGTTGATGTAAATCCATTTTGAACAGTGTCCCATACTTTGTAACCTTGCACCAAGAGATAGACCTCCATTCTTCCTTTCCAAAATGCATAATTATTTTCATTGAATAGAGGTACACTATTCTTGGTATGCTCCATGACCTCCTTCCAGCTGTTAAACTTCTATTGAAGGAACCAAGCTCTGATACCAATTGTTGGAAATACTGAGAAGGGTGGGGGGGGGGGGGGGTGAGTCAATAGTCCTTTCAATTAGAGCATTAGTTAATCTTCAATTATTATCAATGTTTGTACAATGATAGCGGTAAATAGAGGAACACAAATGCACATATTTTTTAAGGTGGAAACCCACTCCGAGACAAAAACCACCTAATTCTTTTCTAATAATTCTTTAATATTCAACTCCAATTGAAAATAAAGCTCCAACTTCCTAGAATCTAGAAACACATTCTTCTCCAGCTCCCACTGGATGGATGCTCCAATGCCCAATATTCTTTAGTAGTCAACTGAATGAATTCCCCAACACCCAATGAGCTACAACTCACCCTAGCACCACCCTGCCACCCTATAGAACAATAAAAGAAGAATGGACTCCCGTACCAGGGAAAATGGTCCACTTTACAATGATATAGAATGATGTAGAAGAAGAAGATATAATAGACCATAACCCCAACTTTGACACAACCACCTAATGATGATCCTAGACCTCCCAACATTGCCTCTTCAACCCTTGGCAGATAGACACTAGTACAATTTTTACAATAATGTATTTACAATGACTTAGTACAAAGATACCTTTACAATGATTGTATGTAGTGCTTCCCACTTGAAGACTTCATATGATGAACCTATTGTTGTTGTTATGCACCTTGGTTGCTGTTATTGTCATGCTACCCTTTGCTTTACCTTGATTTGCTTTGTTGCCGTAGAAAGGATGGTCCTTTGCAACCCTTGACAACACATGATCTAGGCTTTTCTTTCCTTCTAGGAGCTCGATATTGAATCTAGTGTATCTTTGTTATTTCAAATCCTCAATATCAAATTTTTGGTCATATATTAGTCCTCTAATTCATCTTTCCAATGAAACAGGTTTGACCCAATTTGGATTCTTCAAGAGAGAGTTATACCCAGTCTCTCACAATTCCCTAATTATGGACTGTTTCAGTAGAGCGCACTTGTACGGCATACCATGTGTCACTGTTTCTTCATTTCGCTCTAAAATTGATAGAGAGAAAATTAAATACTATGCACTATCTGCCAAATTTTACATAATTCCAATCTGATACTCAGAGAGAGAGTTATGACGAATTTACCAAGGTCACTTCTTTGATATGAATTTCAGGAGCCTGCAAAAACCCTGACTTCCACATATCATATCTCCAAAAATATTGCGCACCTTGATTTGAAATTTTTACAGCAGCTTCCTCAGGATTTTTTCTTCACCTCATAAGAATTTCAGTTCTGAACATTCGTAGAAAAAACCTTAGAGTGCAAATTCCATGATGACCTCTTTCAGATGGCCGAATCCCTTGCCTAAGGAGGAAATGAAGATCAAAATTTATATAAAGGCTTAAGTTGAGAGGGGCTTCAACAAGTGAACGTGGGAGGGATTTTAGGAGATTAAAAATATTAATTAGGACTTTTCAATAACCCATGCCCCAACCCCATGGGCTTTTAGCCCACTAACTGTGGGTACAAATTTCAAACATGAATACCTCTCAAACCGCGAAGAATTACATGGCGTGCCATATCTCAATAGAAACATCTCGACAAGTAGAAACCATCAAAATCATTATTGACCTAGAATATATTAATTTGGTAGGTTAAAATTCCCATGTAATATTGGGTTAGCCCTTAGTGCTGCTTGGGTTAGCATCAATGACAACCGCTAATCAACACTTTTTGGCTATATCTCTTCATATTTTGTACATTGTGTAACTGAATCTTCTCCAATATTATAAAATGGCTCAGCTTCTCTGTAAATTCTGATGTTGTCTTAAGATTGATTATTTACTCAGTTGCAGTTCTTATATTTTGTTTATGTATTACTGCATTTTCCCTTTTGGGATATTATAGTGGTATCATAGCATGATCATTTGCTCAACTTGTGGACACTTCATCTTTTGCATCAAAAGAAGAAGTATATAGATGAGATCTATCATGGAGGAGGATAATTTTGCTGCTCATCTCTTTAGATCCATGCAAGATCTCTCCAAGGAGGTCTATCAAATGAAGAAGGAAAGGCAATGGAAGGATCCAAGAAGAAAAATTGAAGAGGAAGGTCCAAGCACTTCCTATCAGCAACAAGGAAGACCGGAGAATCATAGATCTCCTCATGGATCTACTATGCCCACTTTCTATGGAGAGGGTGAGAGGTATAGAAATGAAGAAAGAGGAGAACCTGAGACTCATGAGACTCTCATTTTGTATCTTGAAGAGTATAAGGAATATTTTAAAGCTTTCAAAGAAAGCCTAACTCTCCAAGAATTCTTTGAACTCAAGGAAGAAAGAAGATCCTATAGCAGCAATAGAAGGAAGAGGCACAATAGATTCTATTTGCCTAAATTTGATGGGTCTTCCTCAAGCATTGTTAAGGCTTGGAGGAAAGATTTAGATTCCTTTTTCATGCTACATCATGTGGTTGAAAATGAGGCTGTCCAAATTTTAGCACTTCATCTCTTAGGTGAAGCCAAGGGTTGGTGGTTTAGTCACATGGAGCATGCAAAGGTTACTAAATATTCATATTTATTTCACAAGTTGAGGAAGAAGTTTGATATGAAGAAGAAATAAATGGAGTACAAAGAGACATTTCCTAAGGAAACAAAGGAGGATGTCATTCTTGTCACTCTGGATAAGAAGTCACTTCATTCACCACCAGCTGAAGAAGTACTTATATCTGGAGAAGAGACACTTGCAATCTTGCAAGATAGTCTTGAGCTCTTAACACATAGAGTCCCATGCATGATTTAGGAGATGCATGAAGGAGAGGAGGAAGATTCCACTGCTAGTACATTAGAAGAAGAGCAACCATCTCTCTTATCAGCAGTTGGAGACACTATTGTCCTAGTTGAAGGAACTCTTGTTTTCTATCAAGAGGTTCCCACATATCATTTGATCCAAGGTATGCAAACACATTCATCACCTATTTCTTTAATAGATCTTATTGAAACTTATGGGGACATGTCATCAGGGCGAATGCATGACCAAGGGTTAGATCAAAATGTTGATTTGAAGAAGCAACATATCACAGTGTAGAGGACCCTTGATATAATCAAGGAGGAGATGAAAATCTATCCCAATTTTTCATGGATGCAATACATTCAACCTCTTGAGTTGAAGTGTAGAGTTTCAGAAGAAGGGATGAGCATGATCCTATGTAAAATGACTAGTTATGAGATCAGTATTGTACCTTGCTTTGAGATAGTAGATGTATTACCTTGAAAATCTACAGCGCTGTCACTTAGTAGAAGTGATAATGATGAGGCCCCATTATTCTTGGAGCATTCTGAAGGTAGCTTCACTCATGAATCAATGGAGGATAAGATGATGAATGGTAGACATCTTAATGTGAGAAACCTTTTCTCCTTTCTTGATGACACTTTCTCAATGAGGATCTCATAGCTTAAAGAGAGACTTATACCTATAGCATATCTTGAACCTCATTGGTTTTGGAAGGCCATGGATGAGAAGAAGGTATCATGAAGAGATCTCATTGGAGGTGCACTTCAACATTTCATGGAGTGTAAGGTTCTTCAATAGTTTGAGGAGGTTGGTGTCGTACAATGGGAGAATACCAAGTATTTACAGAATGAGATCCATCATCCACATTGGGATGAATGCTTGACAATATGGAGCAAGGGTTTTCCAAACCACTTGCAAATCTACGACATAGGCCAACAAGAAGCATGGTTGCACTGGGTGCTCTTGGGTGAGTATGGTTTCTACCCAAAGATTCATATTTTCTTGTCTCATGCCTTATGTCCCAATAATAGAATGCATAATAAGAAGGCATGGCTACTATGGTTATTGAAAAGAGATTTTGGACATCACATGTTATATCTTATGTCCATATATCTACTCTTGTTTGGGATATGTCTCATATATTTACATGTATTTCTGTTTGGGATGTATCTCATGTTCATGTATGTACTTGGGGTTGGGAGAAATTATAACTCTCACATGATATGGCATATGGGAGATTGTTTGTATTATTTTGTTGAGACATGTCACATGCCCGCTACTTTATTGTTGCTTCATGACTTGCATCATGATAATGCAAGAAGGCAACAAGAATCCTTGTTGCTATGGTTACTATTGGGAGAGTATGGGCTGAATTCTTCCCATACATTGCATGACACTATTGGAGGATGGCAACAGGAGGCATTATAGCATTAGTTTCTATTGGGTGATTTCAGTCATTGTACTTGGTATAGTGATGATGTGATGGGGCAGCAAGATGCCTTATTGAGGTGGCTTCTCTTGAGATAATATGGCCACTACATTTGGTACAATGATGATGTGGTATGGAAGCAAGAGGCATTGCTGAGATGGCTACTTTTGACAGAGTATGGCTCTCATATTCTCATTAATGTTTTGACATGGCAACAAGAAGCATTGTTGAGGTGGCTTCTTTTGAGAGAGTATGGCTCTCTTACTTGTTATCATGATGATCTAGCATGGCAACATGAGGCTTTGCTACGTTGGTTGTTGTTAGGAGAATATGGTTTGAAATTGATTATGTTTTCCCATATGTCTCTACTTCTTTTTTTTCACTATGTTAATGTGATGTTTGATTCCTACATGGCCAACATGGCTAATGATGAGGGCAATAATGTATGTAATCTACTCTATGTATCATGGGTTGGAGAGATAGTTCATGAGTTGGTACTTTCCACTTTGGGAATGAACCACTTTATCTTATGTATCTCATGTATAAAGAAGAATTTTGATCATCATATGGTTTCCACATGGAGATTCATTAATGAGGATGGTTATCTAACTTTTCAGTTGGGGGCCATTCTAGACATTCTAGATGGGAAGCTTTGGAGCTGGACATACATGACACATTGTGATAGATGGGAAGACCTTGCACATGAGGATGCCATTTGGAGCGATGTTGTTTGTTGTAGCATCCACTTTTGCAGTTGCTTGAGGACAAGAAACATTTTCTCGGGGAGGACTGTAATATTCCCAAATTTTCACCTGATATTTGGAATATTAGAGTTCTTAACTTTCTTAATGAACTAAGTAAATAAAAGGGTGGAGGGACCCATAATCCTCAATATGAATAAATATTGAATTTTTCTGTGTGAATGTGGACTAATTAAGCCTAGATATACATAATGAGGTAGTTGAGAAACTACTAATGTGAATGAAATTGGAGATCATGTCTCATTAATGAGATAGATCATGGGGGTTGACACAGTCAACTAAGATCTTGGAAGAGATCAAACAGAAGATCATGGAGGTTGATATAGTCAACTAATATCTTGAAGATGTCAAACATAATATCATGAAGCACTCACGATAAAGTGATGAAAGATGTTGTGCAATTAATGCACATGTGATGGAGAGGGTGTACATTGCACCTAGACATGATGGATGACTTGGTTAGACAACATAGTCAAACATGGAGGATCTTGTCCACATACACAGCGTAGTCTAGATGAGGGCCAAGGCATGGGAAGGCTCAAAAATTATATAGAGAAGATGAAGGAAACAATGGAAGGCATGTTTGTGATTATTGATGTTGAGGATCCTTTTAGATTTGGAATTTTCATGTGACATTTCATTGATTTTTTAAGTTTTTTAGGAGAGATTGCAAGTGTTGTTTAGCACAAGGTGTTCCCAGTTAGGAATCCCACCTCTTTATTAGAGTAGCTTTGGAAATATTATTTTACTTCATTCTACATTAGGCATTGGTGCCACATATCTTTTCCTACTTTCTACAGAACATTTATATTCAGAAATTGCAAATTTCTGAGGACCAGTTTGGAAGGTGGAAGTTGTCTTCAATACTTCAGTTGGAGAACTAGCAAGGGTTTATTGTTATCACCTTGGGCTTATAGATAAAAATTCCCAGATCTTCATATCAGATCTAGCATTAGAAAAAAATTTATTGACCTCCTAGCAGCAGTAATACCTTTAGGAATTATGCTGTCCATTTTGCAGATCCAAAAGGGGGAAGGAAGTTACTAGCATTTCCGCTAGTAATCCTGTGAGGGGTCATTCCCTTAGCTTTCCATCAGTATTTCAATCAGCCTAGAGTTTATTGCAGCATATTTCAGTAGGAAGAAGGCCTCTCTTTCTCTCACAGTGCAGTTTCTATTGGTAGTTGTGTTGCAGCAGCTGTAATCATCATTGGAGGATTGAGAAGCTAGATCTAGAGCTTCTAGCTTGTAGATCTGAAGGAGGGATCAATCCTTTAAGCTTAGATCTGATCTTGTGACATATTTCAGCCATTTAATTTTTAGATCCAGCTTTAGATCTGTAATTCCTAGTAGATCAAGGATCAAATCCTAGGAGGGTGATTTTCCAATGTTGTAGATATGGAAAATCCTTTTTGGGGTATCTTGGAAATCCATCACATTGGCTACATCTTGAATCTTGGCATCATCTGAGCTCCAAATTTGAGTAGATATGCATTTTCATTTTCAGCCTATAGTCATACATCCATATTTTTCTAAAGGGACAACACATTATTTGCTCCAGTACTTCTCCAGTTACGTAGTGCCTATTGTGGCATGTTTTTTGGGTGATTCCAGACCATCTTTTTGGCTAGATCTCCTCATATTTTGTACATTGTGTAACTAAATCTTCTCCAATATAATAAAATGGCTCGGCTTCTCTGTAAATTTTTATGTTGTCTTGAGATTAATTGTTTACTCAGTTGCATTTCTTATATTTTTTTTAAGTATTACTGCATTTTCCCATTTGGGATATTACACTAACTCTTCCACAGTTTATTCAACTTGAAGAAGAAAGGAGGCCTTGCAGCAATAGGAGGATAAAGGGCAACATATTTCTATTTTATACTTTTGATGGGTCATCCACATGTACAGCAAGGGCTTGGATAATGAAGCTAGATATATTCTTCCTACAACATCTAGCGGTAGAAAGAAAGGTTGTTGAGATTGCAGCGCTACACCTTGAGGGTAAAGCAAAAATTTGGTGATTCAACAATTTGAGTCATGCAAGAGTGATTTTTTTTGTATATTTTACTCAAAGGGTGATCAAAATATTTGAAAAGAAGAAATTAGAGGAGGAGAAGCCTTCACCAACACTTGAGGAGACTTGTACCAATGCTGATACAACTATGGGGGAGCAGACATCGTCATTAGTAGTTGGGGGAGCCAACACATTGGAGGAAGGAACCCTTGTAGCCATACAAGATGTTCCCAAGCTTCACCAAGGTATGCATAAGTTTCCACTTTTTGTTATTTCAGAAAATATTATGAAGGCTTGTGGAAACATTTCATTGCATGACCAAGGGTCAAAACATATTACTGATTTGGAGCAGCAGACTTTCACTACGTTGTACAGCCTTGAGTTTTTCAAGGAGGGAATAAAAAATCATCCTAGTGTATCATTATTGAGCTACACACAACACTTGGGGTTGGGGTGTGGATTTTTGGAGGACAGGATGAGATTTTTCCTAAACTATCCATTGCAGAACTGTATGTTCAACATTGAGCTTGAACATGAGACAACAAATACACCATTTTGGAGATCAACATCGCTATCATTGAGAAGCAGTGATGAGCTGGAGGCCCATTTATTCTTAGAGAATTATAATTACCATTACACTTGTGTGGCATTGGATGAGCAGATGATCAATGAGAGACATCTTGTCTTTCATCATTGTGATGGACCTTTTGGGATGAGCATTGTATAGCCCTATGAGGAGGTTTTGCATTCAGCACACTTGGATCCTTATGGATTCAATATGGTCATTGGTGCGGGGTATTCACTGAGAGGTCTCCAAGATATTTCATTTCAATATCTCATGAAATGAAAAGGTAGAAATATGATTTGGGAGGATGGTATTCTCCATTGTAGGAGTACCACAATGGAGCATGGTAGGAGACACCCACATTTGGATGAATAGGTGTGGATGGTGAGCAAGGGGTTGGTGAGCCACTTGCAGATCTATGGCACAGGGTAGAAAGAGGCATGGCTATGTTGGTTACTCTTGAAAGATTTTGGCTATCATGTGACATATCCTTCTTCAAAGGGTATGTTCGTAAAGGAAACTTGGCAGGACACTTGCATCATATGGTAGCAAGGAGTTTGAGTTCATTGTGTTGATATGACATTATTCATGTCAATCATCATATAATCACCTCATGATTTGTATGATGGAGGTGTGAGGGAGCAGCAAGAGTTATTGATGCTTTGGCTACTCTTAGGAGAGTATGGGCAGATTTTTTCCCATACTTGGAATATTTTTTAGGAGAAAGGGATGGCACAATCAAAGTGCAAAGAGGCTACCCTTCAACATTGGAGGATAAGAAGGTACTTCCACATAGGAAGGAGATCTCCACACATAGCAGCATGATAGTCGATGACTTTGGCATGGTATATCAAAGAAAGGAGTCATGGAGTGATAAGAGCCTTATCGCTAAGGCCAACAGCACTGTCACTTGGAGTATGTTTCTATTGATAGAGTGTTCCAAGGGGAGTATGCATCCTTTCATTTTGCAGAATTTTATGAAGAGATTCTCATGGGAGGACTCACCCATGGACCTCACTTTCAACATACCCACTTGCATGGTAAGAAATGTATTTCTATACTTATTGATCATTTCATAAAGTATTTGCATCTGGTCACCATCTATGTACAGTGAATTGCTCCACAAGAGGGCAAGATTATTTTTGGGTTTCATGGTCATTCTAGGACCAACAATTATGATGGAGATAACCCTTTCCTACATGAATTTGGAAAAGTGTGGTGCTATTCTTATTGTGCTCAACTGATATATAATGTTATTTACTACCTCATAGTAGATGAGAAAACATGCATAGCTAGTAAATTGTTGGAGGACCACTTGCCACATGATGTTCTAAAACAATAGTTGGAAAGACTGTGTTGTATCCACTGGAGAAACCATTCGTACCATCCAAAATTTCACATAACCTTCAGCATTTTTCTAATTTGGATACCATATGGTGATGATGTACCATTCAATTTGTATGGGATGGATTGGGCCAACATGATTCAGGATTCTATGGAGAGGATCTTTGAAGATCCAGTCTTCTTCTTGCTTCTTGAGGGAAACATTATTGCAGCCCAAAATCAACAGCTACTCTACACTTATCATAAGTGGAGAGAGAGACAATGTGGGTTAGGCTATTTTGTCTACCATGTTCAGTTATTCATCCCACCTACATTGTAGGAGCCAAAGGTGGAGGAGATTTTTCATGAGTTACCATTTTTTAGGGTGGCTCATTTTGTATGGATGATAGCTTGGGGATGGGAGTTTCACATGGGGATGATAGATCCCAAGATATATTATATATCATGCCTCAAGAAGGCCTCTAAACAAAAAATTGTTTCCTGCATGGGTATGTTACTTCTTCATGATGATAGCTATTTGGGATGCTCACCAAAAGCTAACTTGCATAGTTGGGAGGGGCAACTTGGAGATGTATTGATGAGACAACATCTAGTTCCTTGGAGGAGTTTATCATATGAGGATAACATAGGAGGAGGATAAGAGGCACTTCAGTTCTATACTTGCATTTTCTTGAGGACAAGCAACATTTGGGAGGGGAGGACTGTAATATTCCCAAATTGGCATGCAGCTAATAGGAATATTAATTTTTCTTTTAACACCTAGTTAGATTAATAAATGGGTAAGGATTCCCATACATATATTAAACAGGAAAAAAATCCCTCTTTATGTGAAAATGGATCATAATAATAATTGGATATAGCACCCTCATGTCTGAACAGGGGAAAATACATGTGGACAAGGTCAAGTTTGACCAATTCAACAACCTTGGTATGGATGGAGTAGATCATTAATAGAGACAACATAGTGATAGTGGGAGGAAGATTCCATGATGGTGGAAACCCTAATGAGTAGGACCCAAGGTAAGAAGGCTCACACTTGTTTATAAGTAGGGAAAGGCAGCCATAGTGAGGCATGTTATTGATTATTGATTTTATGTTCTACATGACTATTGTGCATTGTTCAGTTGTTTAGTTGAGATTGTTGTGTTGTTTAGCACCGGCTGTTCCCGAGCGGGAATACCATCTCCTTTATTGAGAGGCATCTTGGGGAATAATTGCACTTCATTTTCCACACTCAAGCTTAATTCCTAGATTTATTCTTTAGATAAAGTGCAGTTTCTGCAGAGGATTGTGTTATGTTGCAGGGTGTTGCAGTGGAGGGTTGAGAAATCCATTTTCGGAGCTAGTTTTCTAGAGGAGGGAGAATTATTCTCTTTGGGAAATTAGAAAGGGAATTTTTTGAGCTTTATTTCACATCTTAGCATCAGGCCAACATATTCCCATCATCTACAATGCATTATCCCTCTTTCACTACATTATTTCAATGAGCATTTGTAGTGGGGGTTTCAGTGCTTGATTTGGAGGGTGAGATCTTCAGTGTTAGGATCAACCTTTCACCTGAAGGATATATTGGAGGGGATCTATGCATTATATATATAATCTTTAGCCATCTCCATCCAATTGTCGAGTTGCAGCTGCTATTCAGTCCTAGGGTTGCATTTCAGCATTTTGGCATTTTTGTATATTTCAGGAAATCCTTTCCAGGTTGTCTTGAAAATGTGTTTGGGAGCTTAGGTATTTAATCCTGGTACTTTTTGAGACCTACATTAGTAGATATATATTATTTTACATTTTTAGTAGCAATGCACCATCTAAAATTGTGTTGTACTTGTTCTTGGTAATTCTGCTATGTAGCAGCGTCTCATTTTTGGCATATGTATTTATGGGAGGTGTTGGCTGGAGGGGTCCTGACCCAGGTTTAGAGGTTAAGGTTTGCCAAAAAACCTCTATATTATTGGCCCTTTTGGAAGTGACTTTCTTGCAGAAGAAAAAATCTCACCTGAAGCAGTATGGGAGGGTGCTAGAACTAGGTTTCCGCACCCTGGGAGAGGGTAGGTAAGTCAAGTAGAGCTTCTTTCGACTTCAAAATTACCAGATCGTATATCACAAAACCTAGTTCTATAGATCCCTTCGCATCCACATGTGCAATACCTATTATAATCATATTAAACAATAGAGCATAAATTCACAAAAGAATAACGCAACAGATATATATAAATTATAAAAAATAGATCCAGATCAGGTGTCAATGCAGCATTAGTAGATAACACAATTATTTTTGCAACTTAACACAGAATGATGCATAGCTTAACAGATATCATAGATTCACATTAGCAGATTCATATATTCCAACAACCTTCCACTTTCATTAATCCTTTAGATCCTTTTACAATACCCAAAACCCAACCTGCGCACACAGCAATAGGGTCCGCACACAACAGGATTGAGGATATCCACACACACAGCCAACATGAGTCTTTTCCCTAATAACCAAAATAGATCTACTAATTCGTAATTCACACCAAACTTAATTCCTCCAATTTGACTCAAAGTGTCCTTCTATTTATAACAATCTAGCCTAATCTTTCCTGTGGTCCATAAACCATGGTTTGTGGAATCTAGTTCTACCCTTTGACCCATTAAATTGCTTTCAGGGCTTTGACCCACCAAAAACCCCTGCGTTAGACTAAAATATGCCAAAATTATACAAAAATACTCAAAATTGTCCCAATTCGTAGCCTTTGGAGGACCCTATTCCAACAGTCCCCCAACAAAATCTTATGACTCATCTCGAGTCACTGTGGTGGTGGAGTCTCCACCTGCACTTGTATGGCTACTCCAGCCATAGAGTCATTTGATCTGATATGGTTTGAGCTGGCTACCATTGACGTAGCCTGGGAGCATATCACTGTGCAGGGTAGCAAACCTAACCACTCTGCCATCCATGATCTCCCTAACTATGTAGGGACCAAACCAATGCTTCCAAAACTTCCTGGGATGCTTTGCAAACTGGCTATTATATAAGAGGACCAATTTTCCCTTCACGAATGTCTTCTGGCGAATATGGTGATCATGCCAGGCTTTATCGCGGGCCTTCTGGACTTGCTGATGGAAATTCGCAAGAAACTTATCTTCCTCCAAAGCCGTAAGTTGTGCTAAGTGCTCCTCCATGATGTCAGGTTCTACCATGTTAGTAAATGCTGTGACACGCAGACTAGGAACAATATACTCCATGGGCATAACAAATTCTTTACCATAAACCATCTTGAATGGGGTTTTTCCTGTTAGCTTCTTGCAAGTTGTTCGATAGGCCTAGAGGACCGATGGGATGCACACGTCCCAATTGTTGTGATTAGCATTACATACCTTTGTTAGTGTTTGTTCCAAGATGTTATTAAAAGCTTGAACTGTGTCGTTGGCCTATGGGTGATATGTTGTACTCTTCACATGATGGATCTGGAACTCTTCGGTCAAAGCTTGGATTGTTTCATTAAAAACGTGCATAACTCTGTCACTCATGAGGATATTTGGACATCCATATATGATCAGGATTTTTTCAAAGATGAAATGTGCAGTGGTATCCACGATACAATCCTTTACTGCTTATTCTTCCACCCACCTGGTTACATAATCAGTGGCAGTAATAATGTAGTGCACACTCGTCTTCTTCCGTGGTGGGTTGATAGGCCCGATGAAATATATAGCCCACTTATCAAATTCTTGTATAGCCATTTGTGGTTGAAGGGGCATTTCATCTTTGCGAGATAGCCTCCCCATTCGTTGGCATGTATCACAGGATTTACAATAGTCGTGGGTGTCACTATGCAGGGTTGGCCACCATAGCCCAGCTCTCAAGATATTTTGCATCGTTGCTTTCCCTACATAGTGACCTCCTACTACTCCATCATGAGCCTCTGCCAAGATAGCGTGCCTTCCATACTCCAAAAAATATTGCAGAAATACTTCATCTACTCCAATCTTATATAAATGACCTATGATGATGGTAAAATCTGTTGCTCAGGTGACTAACTCTTTCTTCTGTTGTACAAAGTACTCTGGAGGTGCCTTTCCAGTAGTCAAGAACTGAATGATATCCACGAAGTGTGCATCTAATACCTTAATAGAAAATAGCTCAGCATCAGGAAATATGGTTTCTAGGTTGGTTGGCTCCTCACCACTCTCTATTTGGGACAAGTGGTTCGACCCAGCATTCAACTTTCTCGGCTTGATGATGATTTCAAAGTCATACTCCTGAAATAATAGTAGCCATCGACATATTCCCCCCCCCCCCCCCAATACAGGCTTATTTAATATTTATTTTAAAGTTGAATGTCTGAATAACATCCTAGGGGCGGTTCCAGCGTCACAATTCCAATATTTCTGCAAAGCATAGGCCATGGCCAATCCCTCCTGTTCTGTGGTGGAGTAGTTGCATTCTGCACCAGAGAGTTTCCTACTTTCAAAGGCAATCGGATGGTTAATATCTCCTTCTCTTGGATGCATAAGGATAGCCCGAAGCTTAATGCCCGATGCATCAATGTGAACATGAAATACCTTCTCCCAATCAGGAAACATGAGAATAGGTGTCGAGACCCTTTTTTATTTAATTAAATAGAATCTCTTTTGACATTCGTCATTCCAAAAGAATGAAACATCCTTCTTGAGAAATTTTTCCATAGGGTTAGTAATCAGCGCATAACCTTGAATGAATTTCCTGTAGTAACCTGTGTGTCCAAGGATCGAGTGCAGTTGTTTCTCCATTTTTGGTACTGGAAAGTTTATGATAACTATGATTTTGGCAAGATCTACCATCAGTCCTTTCCGACAAAATATGTGACCAAGAAAGATTCTGAATGGTACGCAATAGATACACTTCTTAATATTTAGGGGAATCTGGTGTTTCCGGTAGGCATCAAGCATCATGCATAGGTTTGATATGTGCACATTTACCAGGCTGAAGATAGTCCAATCATTGAAATACACCTCGAGGAACTTGTGGATGAATTCTTCGAACACTACGACAACGACCTGTGAGAAGATACCAGGGGCATTTTTTAGTCCAAATGGCATGACAGTATACTGAAACGATCCCCACTCAGTGGCAAACATGGTTTTGCTGTAGTAATGAGGTGTGATTTTGATCTAATGGTATCCTGAGAACCTATCCATGAAGGAGTATGCTTCCTGTCCTCTCATGCTGATTAGGAGATCATATCCAAATGGAAAAAATGCTAAAAAATGGATCTTTTTAGAAATCGTTGCAGTCTAAATGACCAGAAGGGCCTCGTTGCTGCGATTCTAACACCATGAATGAGACTCAAATCTGACATCATATGTGAAAGTTATGAAGGTTTGAAGTCTCCAGTAAACTCCATTTTTCAGTTGACCAAAGTTGACTTTTTGAATTTGAAAAAAAATAAAAAAAAGAATATTCCAAGGAATATTCTGGGAATATTCCTAAAAATATTCCCTAGAATATTCCACAGGGGCGAGTAGCATTATGACAAGTGGAAACTGATTATTGGATGTTGGGTTGACTTTATGGTTTTATAACCAATTAATGGATGCCATGTGGCAAGCGCAAAGGCCGCCACGTGGCCCCAGGCCCGAGGATAAACGAAATTTTAAAATTTTGTAAGTCAGCAGGTTTTGAACACGAGACATTGCAAATAGGTGCAGGACGCCCACCCATTCGGGCTACAGGTTGAACGTTGAAAATTTATCGCAGAAATATATAATTAGAAGGATACATTTAATACTGCTCATGGTAAGGGGGCCAACCCTCACTTCATAAAACTGTTCGTTGTGACCACACTCCAATACATGGGGGGCAAAAGAAATCCATAGTTATTTAGTGGTTCCACAAGCCATGTGGCCAGCTCTACATAAAATGTTAAATGTAAAGGTTACGGATAAGCATTAAGGCCACTATTTTCACCGGTGGTTCTGACGAGCTCGTCACATGCCACCCTAAAATAGCTAATGCCACATTTGTTGTTACAACTTTTTCTGCTGGTGGTTTGGTTGGT
This sequence comes from Pinus albicaulis, assembly GCA_034641835.2. Classification (NCBI taxonomy): domain Eukaryota; kingdom Viridiplantae; phylum Streptophyta; class Pinopsida; order Pinales; family Pinaceae; genus Pinus; species Pinus albicaulis. The sequence continues at coordinate 1,288,396,996 of CM076582.1, forward strand.
CAGATGTGATCACATCAACGCCCCCCTCCAACATTTATGATAACTACTAGTGGTTCCTCCATATTTGGGGTGCATTCCACCAAATCTAGAGTTATGCCAAATTTAGCATGCTTAATTGGAGTTCACCCACATTTGGTGGGGTTTTCAAGTGACATTGGGAAGTTTTCTTTGGGAGGTCATAACTTCCTCAATATTGAAACAAATTAGACGAAATTTTAGTCAATTTTGGCTTTCTTTAGCATTCTGGAGAGTTTGGGACAGGTTGCAGAGTGAACATAGGTGTTCTTCAGCCATTTTTTCTTCAGGGAAGAGGAAAGAGCCACTAGGGACATCAGGGAAATGGAGCTGTACTGGGTTGTATTTCACTGTTTGAGGTGAAACAAAAGCCATTTTTATCTTATTTCTATCTTCTGAAGTCAAATTCACAACTTTGTTTTCCTATTTAGGCATATATTTCACTATATAATGATTTTGAGCAACTTAATAGAGCAAGGACATGCCCATTGGGAGCCTTGGACCCGACAGATGTAGCCTAGGAGGGGTGAACTGCCTCATCAATTTGTTGTGTTATGCTATGGTGAGTTTTCCTTGCTGTGTATTTCTGTTGTGATATATTAAACAATAAATTTAAATAACAAATCCTCACACATAAACTCAGAAAAAATTACCAAAAACACTTTGTTTAACTTGTCAGTCATGGAGAACACTTTGTACACTAAATTGAATGGAAATGGATAATTTTTATAGAAGTAAAAAAATTTCCATTTTCAAATTAGTTGGTATCAGAGCTAGATTTTTACTTTTCATTTTTTCTTGTGCAAAGATATATTTGATTGTTTGCAATTTTTTGTGCTTACTAGGCTTAAACTCAAGAGAGGTGAAGGACACTTGGTTAGTGCACAAAGTAATCCTAAACCAAGAAGGGCTAGAGAGCCACCTCCAAGAGCCATTGAAGAAGCCTCAAGCATGTCTTCAAGAGAAGGAGAAGCTCCTAAAGACATTGATCCCAAATAAGAGGAACGGGTGTTTCGAAAGTCTTTCTTGGACATGACGGAGATGGTGAGGATACTTTACCAAGAAGGGAATGATAGACTTGTCGGAGAAGGTTCTAAACACTAGCAAGAAGGAGAGGGTTCTTCAGGAGGAAAGAAAAGTGATGACAAGTCAAAGAAAGGACATGGAGGTAATGGTGATCCACCATCCTCATCTTCATCCTCTTCCTCTACATCGTCATCCTCTACTTCATTGAATCAATATCACAAGTCTAAAACCACTGGTAAAAGTCCATTTTTAAAGCTTGATGTTAAATTTTAGTTTCATATGTTTAATGGTGAGGTCAATGCAGAGAAAATTGAAAATTGGATAATATAGTTGGAAGTTTATTTGAGGATACAAAACCTTCATGAAGAATACACCAAGATTCAGTTAGCCTCTTTGAGGATGGAGGGAGTAGCATCGGTATGGTGGGAAGCGAAGACCAAGGATGAAATTAAAAAAGATGGTAATATCACTTTATCATGGGCTGAATTTATTTCCGTAATTAAACACCAATTTTATCCATTAGCTCATTTACATAAGGATATCATGAACTAGAAAAGTTTTAGACAACTTAAGGGACAAGTGTTCAAGATTACACCCAAGAGTTTAGATGAAGGGCTTTATTACTTGGAATTGATTTGCATAGTAAAGATACTCTTCTGAAATATATAGGTGGTTTACACAAATATCTTATACATACTATCCTTATGTTCAATCCTACTAGTCTAGACGAGGTTTGTGTACAAGCCATGCATTTAGAAGCTAGAGGTAAACAATCTTTTGATGGGAATGAGGGTAGTGAATTTAAAGGCAAAGGGACAAAAATGATGCAAAATATAGGAAAGGAAAAGGAAAGTTCTTTTGTAAAAATTGTTCCCAAACAAGCCATGATGAAGACCATTGCTGAAAACTTCATCCGGAATTAAAGCCAGAAAAATTTAAAACCAAAGATAAGGCCAAAGAAAAGGGAAAAACAGTTACAATTGTTGAACAAGACTTAGGGTCTAAGTCAAGAGATGAAACTAAAAGCATAGGTTTGGCACTAAAGAACATAAAGGGGAAAGAGATTGTAAAAGAAAAAAATCCCCATTCTAGCACTTTAAACTGTCACATAGAACCTCCAAATGAAGAGAGGAGGATTGAGCTATTTCATGTGAGGATAATTTCCAAACACACAAATATAGACACACTATTTGATAGTGGGTCTCAAGAAAACCTCATCTCAGAAGACCTAGTCAAGAAGCTAAAACTTGAAACCATTCCACATCCAAAGCCATATCCACTTGGTTGCATTTGCAAGGATGCTAATTTACAAGTTTCAAGGAAGTGAATGTTGCGCTTCACCATAACAGCTCATTATGTTGACTTAGTTGAATTAGATGTGGTACCGCTTGACATTACAGGTTTGGTGTTCGTTAGTCCGTACTTATATGACAGAAAAAAAATCTTCCATCTCCATAAGAAAAAGTATCACCTATTCAAGGATGGCAAGGAGTTTATTGTGAGAGCACATCGAAAGAAGCTAGAATATTCTTTAGTGAATGCAAGGAAATTGAAAAGGCTTGTCAATGCAAGTTAAAATTTGAATTTCTTGATGATTAAGCGAAAATATTTTGTACATAATCCTTTTCATGTTATTGCTAATGTAAATGATGAAATTTTTTAGTCTAGAAGTAGGTCATCTTTGGAAGAAGATGACAAGATTTTGCACAAGGGGTCTTTGGTGTCAATCGATGCAGAGAACAAAGTTTTGGTGCAAAGTGGTGCAAAAATATAAGAGAATTAAAATCATGCAAGAAAAGAGGGCACAAAGTTTAGCAAGGGTCATTGCTGGTTTTAGAATGGCAGATTGGTATGGTGGGAAAACTTGGTCAGGAATTGACACAAGTATATGGCTCATTCAGAAAATTTTTTCCATAAGGACAGTTGGAAAGGTGAATCTTATTTTTAGTTTCCTTGGAAGGTAGACCATTGTAGGAGCAGTATGTTTTCTGCAAATTTTAGTTGTTTTTTTCCTGCAAATTTAAAAATATTGCATCATGACACATTCAATATTAGCAACAGTCAGTCAACAGATTCAAGGAAGAATTTATCTTTTTATGAGAAGCTCAATTTGATGAAGTCAGGAATATTTCAATGGTTCAAGGTTGGAAGAGTGGAGAATCAATCTCCACATCTTCAATTTTTGTAATTCAGAGAGCTTTTGGGGTCCAAAATCTTCCCATTGGGGAGGTGTGATCAGGATACCATGCCCAAGTGGAAAAAATGTTAAAAAATGGAACTGCTTAGAAATTGTTGCAGTCTAAACGATCGGAAAGGCCTCATCACTGCGGTTTTGGCACCATGAATGGGACTCAAATCTGACGTCATATGTGGAAGTTATGAAGGTTTGAAGTCTCTAGTAAACTCCATTTTCTAGTTGACCAAAGTTGACTATTTGAATTTGAAAAAAAATTAAAAAAAAGAAATATTCCAAGGAATATTTTGGGAATATTCCTTGAAATATTGCACAGGGGAAAGTAGCATTATGATAAGTGGAAACTGATTATTGGATGTTGGGTTGAATTTTTGGTTTTCTGGCCAAGTAAAAGATGCCATGTGGCAAGCTTGGAGGCTTCCATGTGGCCCCAGGCCAGAGGATAAACGACATTTTAAAATTTTGTAAGTCGACGGGTTTTGAACCCGAGACATGGCACATCGGTGCAGGATGCCTGCCCATTTGGGCTATAGGTTGAACATTGAAAAGTTATCATAGAAATATGTAATTAAAAGGTTACATTTAATATTTACAGTGGTAAGGGGGCCAGCCCCTAAGGGCTAGTCCCCACTTCATAAAACCGTTCGCTGCGACCACACTCCAATACACAGGGGTAAAAAGAAATCTGTGATTAGTCGGCGGTTCCAAAATCCATGTGGCCAACACTACATGAAATATTAAATGTAAAGGTTATGGATCAATGCTAAGGCTACAGTTTTCACTGGTGATTCCGATGGGCTGGTCACATGCTGCCCTAAAACAGTTAATGCCACGTTTGTTGATACAACTTTTTCCATCGGTGGTTCGATTGGTCACATGTGACCACATCAATGCGCCCCTCCAAAATTTATGATAAATGCTAGTGGTTCCGCCTTATTTGGGGTGTGTTCCACCAAATCTAGATTTATGCCAAATTTAGTGCGCTTAACTGGAGTTCACCCACATTTGGAGGGGTTTTCAGGTGACATTGGGTAGTTTTCTTTGGGAGGTCATAACTTCCTCAATATTGAGCCAAATTGGACAAAATTTTAGTCAATTTTGGCTTTCTTCAGCATTATGGAGAGTTTGGGATAGGTTTCAGACTGAAAAGAGGTGTTCTTTAGCCATTTTTTCTTCAGGGAAGAGGAAAGAGCCACTAGGGCCATCAGGGAAATGGAGCTATATTGGGTTGTTTTTCACTGTTTGAGGTGAAATAAAAGACATTTTTAGCTTATTTCTATCTTCTGAAGTCAAATTCACAACTTTTTTTTCTTTTTTAGGAATATATTTCATTGTATAACCATTTTGAGAAACTTAATAGAGCAAGGACATGCCCATTGGGAGCCTTGGACTCGGCAGATGTAGCCCAGGAAGGGTGAACTGCCTCATCAGTTTGTTGTGTTATGCTATGGTGAGTTTTTATTGTTGTGTATTTCTGCTGTGATATATTAAACAATAAATTTAAATAACAAATATTCACACATAAACGCATAAAAAATTACCAAAAACACTTTTTTTAACTTTCCAGTCATGGAGAACACTTTTCACATTAAATTAAATGGAAATGGATACTTTTCATAGCAGTACAAATAGTTCCATTTTTAGATCACACACTGTCTAGGATTTCATCTAAGAAAGGTGTCAGGAATGGATCATGAACACAAGCATCGTTCAACTTGTGCAGGTCCACACAGATCTGAATCTCCCGCTTAGTTTTTTTTATCCTGAACCACCATTGGACTGACCCATTCTGACTATTCAACAGGTTCGATGATACCTGCAGCAACAATTTTATTGAGTTCATCCTTGACCTTCTGCTTATACTTGGGGTTCAACCAATAAGGTCACTGATTTATGGGCCATGCATCGGTTTTGAGAGTGATATGCATGACCCCTAAGTCCCCCATGATCCCCTTTAGCTCTGAAAACTTTATCAAGAACAAGCCCTGGTATTCTGTAAGTAATTCAGCCACTTTGCCTATTGTATCCTCATCCCAATAGTCCCCAATATTAGACAAATTAGGGTTCTCTTTCATCCCAGTGTTGAATTCATGCAGCTTGAGAGGCTTAGTGACATCGACTTCTTTCAGTGGAGGTCCCTCAATGGCACGCTCCCCTTCCAACTCTGGGATAGAGACAGACTGCAGATTATCTTCACCTTCCTCCCTTGCCAAGCTGCAAAAATTGACAATATCCTGAATCTGTGTTTCCCATGTTGGCACCCTGAATACTGCAAAGGAGCTAGACTTGCCAAACATGAATGTATCTATGTCCCACAGAGCTTCTTCGAGTGCCTTAGAACCCCCTATCAGTCCAAATGTTCCAATGAATTCATTCTTCAGAGTTTCCCAATAGCAGGTGCATTAATGTAGCTCCGCATCCAAGTACCATGCAATAGGGATTGGACCCAACGCATTAGTGAATAAGTGAACCCACTCTTCTGTAGTTCGATTGCCCCATGTCTTTATCCACACAACCATGTGTTCACATGGATCCCCTGGGCCTAGGAACATATTGACCCGTACCTCCAACAGAGTCTCAAATCGTAGGAGCATCATGGCCTGACAATCCTCCCACTCCTGGAATGCCCCCTTATGTGTATCCCACCATAGTGTAGGGGTTTCCCACATAGCTAGGTTAAGGGCCCATAACCTTCATTCTCTGGGAACATTAGCTTCAAATGCTCGCAAAAAGTCCCTAACATTACTAGAACCATCAAAATAAGCTATATCTCTTACTTGTGAGGAAATGCAGCAGAAGTTCTTTGTGACCCGAAGACATCACAGTGCAGAGACATCATGTAACCAGTTTTTCCAATTCTGTATCTCCCCATCAGAGTTGGAGAAGCATTCATTGTCCTTTTCCTAGCAGAGTACTCCATCTATCGTGGGGTTGATCCAATCTTCATCTCACCCAACCAACTTATAGATGTGATCCACATCCTCTTCGTCACTCACCGGTTCTGTGTATTGTTCGCCTTTCGTAGGATCTAATGGTACTATTACCCTTGTACCGTTATTTTCAAGTACCGTGCTTCTGTTTTTTAGGTCAATGATGCCTCCCATATCGATGGCCCAGTCCAAGCCTAGGAGCGCAGGGTACAAGTCCACATCTTCTACAATATGAATTACTTCAAAATCAACTTGGACCTTGACCCCTGCGATATCCACCACGACCTTGGATAGTCTCCCCAAGGGTATGATCTTTTGCTGATTAGCCATATGCAACTGGATAGTGGACCATTCCAACTTAGGCTCCCCCATACGTTGCCAAGTTTGTTTAGGTAATACATTTGCATCTGACCCTAGGTCCAAGATAACTTGATACATCTCGTAATCACTGATCTGCACAATCAACCACATCTCCCTACTAGTTTTTTTCTTATATCTATAGAGTTTGTGTACATCCTTGATTTCTAGAGGGAGGTTAGGTCATGTTGCGCAGCTATTTATTAATACCTGAATATTTTCCACAACCTTTGGGTTGCGCAACAGCTTCATACATGCCTGTAAAAATGGTTTGACCTCCTCATCTGCCTTAAGGTCTCCAGGCAGCTGCGAAGTAGACGGCTCTACCTCAGCAAAGTCTTTGTGAGCTACGACAAATGTTTCTTTCTCTTTTTTTAGATCCAAACCTTCCTATTTGATAACAGCTTGTCGGATCAGAGGTTCGGTCACAATCTTCTCCCCAGGCCCCCTGGTGGCCATCCCACTGCATGTTACGACATTCACGCTTGGATATTTATCACATATTTTAGCCTTAACCCTCTGTACATTCTACGTAGGTGTCGGCTGCTTCTCCAGCATCTTTTCTATCAAAATTGGACAATCTTCAATCGCATGGTCTATCTGTCTACAATACTGAAAGGACTGCCTTGTAGGTTTTGGACAGTCCTTGGTGAAGTGTCCTACTTCTCCATAGTTATAACAGATTAGTTGCCCTCGTCCCCAACCTACTCTCCCACCTCTTCCGCCTCCCCTGCCCTTGGCTGGGGAACCACCTATGCTCGAGAGGGATCTTGGCGAGGATGGATCTGACTGTACCCTATAGAGGTTCCCTTGATCGATCATCAAATCATACATTTGGTAGTTTTTTTCATCATGTCCTACTGACCTTCAGAACTTGCACCATTGCTACTTGACTTTTGGGACATACACAACAAGGTGTGGGTAGTGGTTGGTGTCGTGCAGCCCCGCAACACGACAATCATCGCACCATAGCACCGACCCACTTGATCCTGCAACTTCCCTAGGGTGCAATGGACTAGGTCCCCCGGCCTGCACGTAGTCTATGAACAAAGGGCAGTTATCTTTAGTGTGACCATTCGTCTTGCATCGTATGCACCATCTTTCAGGGCTATCCTCTGCTCGTCGCTCCTTTTGCAGATTTTTGATCTCCACGTGCATCACCTCTAGTTGTCCTTGGATCTGTTGGAAGCCCAGCTGGGTATCATCTATGGGCGTAGCTTCTAACTTCATAGCAACCTCCAGGGATTTTTCTAGCGATTCAAAAGTTTGATGACCCATAGGTACACGCAGGTGAGGTAGCAGCATAGAAATGAACCATTCTGTGTGTTTTATGTCATCACACTGAAATCATCCTTCTCTTATCACCTTCTTTAGTCACTGATTGGCCTCCCATATAGACTCAGAAGGCCCTTGCTTGAAATCCTTTATATCAACCACTATTTGAGAGTAGGACTTAGGCTTCTTGAACTGTTGCTTCAAGGCATTCTTAATCTCTTCAATGGTCATGTTTTCATGTTGATCGATGTATCCCATGTACCGGTCCAAATCTCTTCCCTCGAAGGAAAGGGATAGTTGTGCCCTCTTCACCACATCACTAGCTACGTTCTGTGCAGTCCATAGTGATTCTGCGACAAACCAAAACTGGTCCATGTCTTCATCTCCCACACCCTTAAAGGTAGGAAACTTCATGTGCGCAACCATTTTATCTTCTGGTGGTGGCGGAGGTGTAGGTGAATTCTTATGCCTATGCTGGTTCAAAGGTGTTGTGGCTGGAGGACCTTGCACAACTACTTCTCTTACCGGACTGTAGATAGTCCTATCTCCTTCTCGGTTGGTCTGATAGTATTTTCCACTTCATGTCATACTCCCGTCCATATCAGAGGTCATTCATTCAGTGTGGCTACATAGAATATTCTTTTCGCACAATAATATCTTAATCAACAATGGTAAGGTCTTTAGAAACTTACCTCGGAATCCCTTGAAGAATATTTTCTCTGCATCAGAGTAGGAGATGAACTTATTGATGGAAAATTCTATCACGAACCCTCCTAGCACACTGTCCACTTAGTGGTCCATTGTGTGAGTGATGGTGTTATCAGTCTTCTCTAACTGCTGGATCAATTCTAGGGTCCACCGTGTGACCCACTCGTCCTTCCAAAAATTCTAAAATTCGACCAACCTTGCGAGCCACTCTTGAAGCTCAATTGCAATGGTTACAAAGGAGATCTCAAAGATCTTCGTGAAAATATACTTATTATTCCACTCTTCGGTGGTCAACCTCTTACTGCAGTTTTATTTTACTGTGAATTTCTAAACTTGTTGTTCGAACCATTCATCAATTTATTTTCTTTCAGGTTTCCAGTATAGCCTTGGAATTACCCGATCCCTCTCTCAAAATTCTCCCAGTCCTGGCAACGGAACCATTTTTTGGCTTGAGGGGTCTTGACCTAGGTTCGGAGGTTAAGGTTTGCCAACAAACCCCTATACTACTGGCCCTTTCGGTAGTGACCTGCTTGTGCAGGCCAAAGTCTCACCCAAATTAGTATGGGAGGGTGCTGGAACCACGTTTTCACACCCTGGGATAGGGTAGGTAAGTCACGCAGAGCTGCGTTCGACTTCACAATTACCAGATCGTATATCACAGAAGCTAGATCTATAGAACCCTTCGCATCCACATGCGCAATGCCGATTATAATCACAATAAACAACAAAGCATAAATTCACAGAAGAATAATGCAACAAATATATATATATATATATATTATAACAAACAGATCCAGATCAGGTGTCAATGCAGCATCAGTAGATAACACAATTATTTTCGTAGCTTAACACAAAACCATGCATGGCATAATAGATATCATAGATTTGCATTAACATATTCATATATTCTAGCAACCTTTCACTTTCATTAATCCTTCAGATCCTTTTACAATACCCAAAACCCAACCTGAACACACAATAACAGGGTCTACACACAATAGGACTGAGGATCTCCACACACACAGCCAGTAAGAGTCCTTTCCCCAATAACTCAAACATGTCTACTAATTCATAATTCGCACCAATCTTAATTCCTCCCATTTGAATCAAAATGTCCTTCTATTTATAACAATCTAGCCTAATATTTCTTGTGGTTTACCCTTTGACCCATTACAATGCTTTCAACGCTTTAACCCACCCCAAAACCTCTACGCTAGACTAAGATATGCCAAAAATATGCAAAAATACTCAAAAATATCCCAATTCACAGCCTTTGTAGGACCTTGTTCCAACAGAAGGCTTGCTTGCCTTGATTATTTTAGTTATTCCCACTTTTATTGTACTTGTTTGCTATTGATTCACATAATAAAGTGGCTTCATAGTTTTCATACATTTTGGTGTAATGTTATTCATTTCTATTTCCAGTTTTATGTTCATATAATTCTGCTTCCCCATTTGGGAATATTACATTAGTGGCCACCCACCTATTCCACTTGGGGCCCCACCATTGTCTCTTTTAATTTTTCAGTTTCGGCACAACTTACTACTTTTAGCAGTTTTTCGGGTTCTGAACTTCCGAAGCTATTTTGAGGCCTTAAACAACTTTTTTTGGGAAAATCAGGAGCAGCATGGGTCCATGGACTAATGTTGCTCACATGAAAAGTTTTAGTCCTCAGATATATCTTTCTAACAAGGTATGGTGCAAGGAAAATGGAGATCATATGCCAAGGTTACGTCTCTGGGAAGTTGAAACACCAATTTACCGAAATAGGGCCCATAGTTTTGGTGCTTCATCTCCTAGGGTTAGGATTTTTGATGTTTAGGGTTTTCCATTGTTTATAAATAATAAATATGCCCTAGAGCCTCATTGTAACTTAGTTCAGAGGCCTATAGCCACCACATCTCCTCTCAAAGATAAGCTACGAGGGCCCTAGCTAGTTTATTTTCATTCTGTCTGTAAGCAAATTTCAGTTGTTTGATATTAATGAAATAAAGTGTTATTTCTACTGCATCTTTGTATTTATGGTTACATGTGTATTATGTTTTGTTTCTGCATAAATTTGAATCAGTGGTATCATAGAGATCTATTTTTTCTCGATCCTCCTTTGTATGTCCCCAACGAAGTCAGGGTATAAGGAGTTGGGGCTCAATTTGGTTGAACCTTTGCAAGATTAGACGGAAAGAAAGATGAGGGATTAGGAGATCCTATCAAAATATTTCTTGAGGAGGCCCTTGAAAAAAAAAAGGAACGCGATGATGGATAAATTTTCCCAGATCCTTCAACGACTGCCCGCCGGTGGCACATCTCCATCTAACAACCACGTTGTAGGCATGAATCCCTTTAAGGTACAAGTAAACTTTGACATTCCCATATTTGAGGGTCAAATAGATGTAGATGTCATAGATTGATGGTTGAATCTATTTTAAGTATATTTCTTGGTTCATGAATTTTTCGACCGAGAGAAGATTATTTTTTCACTCCTCAAAGCCATCCCCGATGTCAAGGACTGGTGGGAAACCTACTGTGAGAAAAATGATGAGACAAAAATTTCTCTATTCTTAGTTGTACCCACTTTGAATTATTTCTGAGATGCCATCAAGGAACAATACTATCCCGTGGGGACCTATGAGGACAAGTACATACAATGGACCATGATGCGGCAACAAAGGGATCAAGATGTGCATGAGTTGACGAATGTGTTCCATACCTTGCACACAAAGTTGGGTATCAAATATTCGGAGAAAAATTTGGTGCTAAAGTATTGTATTTATCTACATAGATACATTTTGGAGGAAATGGAGTTCCTCAACATCTCCTTGCTTGGTACGGCATACCAGTATGCTACCAAGATTGAGTAGAAAATCAAGAAGAAGAAGAGAGACTTTGGATCTGTGAATCAAAAGCAAGAGAAAGGTGCCCCCAAACTGCAGAACAAAGGAAAAATCCAAGGCATGGTCAGTGAAGAGAACTTGCCAAAGACAAAATCAAAGAACAACATCACGAAGCCAAAGAAGGACACGGGAAAGTGCTCTGAGTTCCATAAGAGCTCCACTCACAACACAAGTGAGTGTCGGGCCAAGCAGTCGCTCATGGCCGAGATGAGGGCTTCTGAATCAGATGCACGCTCTGACTTTGAATCAAAACCTAACAAAGATAAACATATTATTGATGCAGAGCCCAATGCCACTATTTCCAATGCGAAGATCCAGAGGAGGTGGAGCGTCTCTTCCACTCCCAGATGTGGGTAAAGGGTTCCTTGCTATAGTTCATTGTTGATAATGGGAGCCAAAAGAACCTCATTTTAGCATATGGCACAAATAAATTGGGCTTTCCAACCACAACACACCCATAACCATACACCATCGTGTGGCTTCACCAAGGACGGGGTCTCCATGTCAGCCAGTAGTTCCACCTTCCCTATAGCATCAAGCCCTTCATGGATGAGGTATTATGCAGCATTTCTCCTCTTGATGTTTCTGATGTATAGTTAGGCCAACCATACTTGTGGAAGTGACATGTTGTGTATGAGTCACAGCCTCGCATTGTTATTGCTACTTTTGGAAATATGCTATACAGGATACCAAAGGTACCACCACCTACCATTATCTTTTTGGTTACTACAGAACAATGAAGTAATCTCATTTTGCTGATGATCTGCCCCCAGGGAAAGAAGAAGAATGTGGTGACGACCTCCATACATGGCTCCTCTGCACGACAACAACAAATGGAAAAGGTTGTGGAGGAGTACTGGGACATTTTCACCTCACCCACAAGGTTGCCTCTACACTGTCAGGTCAAGCACCCTATTGATCTGACCCCAAGTGTGCCTCTACCCAATGGACTGATCTATCGATGCTATATTTTGGAAAATGATGAAATCAAGAGGAATATTTAGGTATTGCTGCAGAAACGTCACATCCGGCCAAGTTCATCACCTTGTGGGAGCCTGATCATGTTAGTACAAAAGAAGGATGAGACTTGGAGACTCTGTATTGACTATTGGGTGCTGAAAAAGATCACTGTCGGGAATAGGTACCCAATTCCATGGATTGCTGACCTTCTGGAAAAACTCAAAGGGGTGAAATATTTCAGCAAGATCAACTTTAAGTCTGGGTATCACTAGATACCAATCGAACCCTATGCTGTGTGGAACACTTCCCTCAAAGCCAAGGAGGGCTTTTTCGAATGGATTTTCATGCCTTTTGGATTGACGAATGCTCCTGCAACCTTCATGAGGTTGATGGATGACATCTTGCAGCCATTCACCTACTCATTTTTAGTGGTGTACTTGGATGAAATTCTGATCTTCAGCCAAACAACTCCTCCAAACACTACGGAAACACAAGTTGTGTGCAAATTTGGATAAGTGCACTATTGGCATGACCTACGTTCAATATCTGGGATAAATTATTGATGAAAGGGGGGTGAATGTGGATCCAACCAAGATCCAAGTCATTTAAGATTGGCCAGCCTCAACCACTCTAATAGAGCTTCACAGCTTTCTAGGTCTTGATAATTTCTACCGTAGGTTCCTGTTGGGATTCGCTAATATCACTTGGCCCTTGAGTCAAGTCACAGAGGGAGGAGCGAAAGAAAAATTCTTTTGGTTGGAATATAAACAGAAGGTATTCTTATAATTGAAACATCGCCTCTATTCTACCCCAGTGCTTACATTACCAGAATTGGAAAAATCATTTGAGATCGAGATAGATTCCTCTGACTATGCTATTGGGGTAGTTCTTACTCAACAGGAGCATCGAGTGGCATATCACAGTGAGACACTGTCCAACATAGTTTGCAAGTGTCCCACTTATGAAAAATAAATGTATTCCATTGTGTAGGCTTGTGGACAATAGAATCATTACATTTTGGGGAAGGAAACAATCATCCACATAGACCACTAACCCCTGTAGTTCATACAAACACAAGGGAAGTTGAGAACAATTTCCATCAGAGGTGGTCCACATATCTGCAATAGTTTCATTTGAAAATCAAGTACAAGAAGGGTAGCACCAATTATGTTGCAGACTACCTCAGCCAACCACTAATCATGGCACTAACCACCATTCTCAACTCTTGTGGGCACGAGATTTCGAATTGGCTGCTTCTCTACAAGAGCAATCCAGAATTCAACCACACATACAAGGCACTCTTGGGAGGTATGCAAGTTCCAAATTTTCACCTCCAAGATGAACTTTTATGTCATCTAGGAAACCTTTGTGTTCCTTTAAGTGAGCTACGAAGATGAAATGGGAAGCACACTATAGTCGAGTCGCTGGGAATTTCAGGGTCAAAAGAACAGTGTCAATACTGCAGAATTATTTCTATTGGCCTAAACTTCGATAGGATGTTGGAAATTACATAAGGTCCCGCATTGCTTGCACCATTGCCAAATCGACCATCAAGAAGCAAGGCCTCTATACTTCACTACCTAAACCTAGATAACATTGGGAATCCATCTCCATGTATTACATATCAAACCTTCCTTCTACTAAGCATGGAAATGACTGTGTTTTCGTGGTCATTGATAGATTCTCGAAGATGGACATTATGGAGGCCTGTAAGAAGAATATCATAGTAGAAAACACTACTAAAATATTATTTGAAGGAGTGTGGGTGCACTTTGGGATCCCACAGTTTATCATATTAGATCGTGAGAGCAGGTTCCTCAGCCCATTTTGGTCTAGCCTTTAGTCAATGTTGGACACCAAGCTCATCAAGTCCACAACTTTCCATCCCCAAACTGATGGCCAGACAGAGGCCATCAACATGATGATTGTACACATTCTACACATGTATAATTCAAAGCATCCACGAACATGGGATGAGAGCCTCCCCTATGTACAAAACAATTATAATCAGGCTCTCCAGAGCTCAACTAGCCACAACCCCTTTCTGGTGGGCTTGGTATTCTAGCTACTATGTCCCATTGACGTAACCATGCCATTTGTGGATACTCAGGCTGATTCAGCTCATGTCTAGTCTGAAGCTGACAACGCGAATAGCTTCATCGAGTGCATTTAGCACATCCACCAACAATTTTATGACATATTGGAAAGAGCCAATTCTAAGTACAAGCAACGACATGATCAACATTGGGTGCCACACAACTTCCAGGTGGGCGACAAAGTGTGGCTACATTTTCAGAAGGAGCGCCTCACTAGACACCACAGAAAGCTTCGCCCACTCCAATATGGGTCGTACAACATCACCAAGGCTGTAGGGAACAATGCCTTCGAGCTTAGTATTCCACCATTCCTTTGTCTGTGCCCAGTTGTAATGTTCCCAAAATTAGCATAAAGCTAATTGGAACATTGATTTTGTTTATATCATCTAGGAGGTGAATAAAATGGGTGAGGAGGCCCATGAGCAGGAATAAAATCCCTCATAGTGTGAAAGGGATCACTAGAGTAGCTATATTTTCGCACCTTCCAGTGTGAAAAGCGACTTTTACAAAAGTGACAAGGCCTAGTTGACCAAGTCAAACAACACAGTGATAGGAGGTGGAGATCATCTTGTGGGACACTGTAGTGAAAGAGGAGGGAATTTTCCTTGATGGAGAAAACCCTAATGAGTGGGACCCATGGAGAGGGAGCTTGCATTTGTTTAAAAGGAGGGCAAGGTAGCCATTGTTACTCATGCATATGATTATTGATTTCTTGTCTGCTTAGACTCTTTGCATTCTCGGGCTGTTTACCAGAGTTGCAGGGGATTTCTTGTTTAGGATTCCTTCTCCTTCTTGAGAGGTATCTTGAAGGATTTCACTTCATTTCTCCACAACTAGGCTTAAGGCCAAGCCACCTCCTTCAGCTACAATGTTATTTCTACTGAAGTATAACGTTGTGTTGTAGGGTGTTGCAGTGAGGGTTCCACAATGCCATTTCCTTGGCTCATATTTTAGAGGAGGGAGCTTTTATTCCTTTGGGAGGTTAGTGAGGAAGGTTTCATAGCTGATTTTCATATCTTGGCATCAGTCCAAGCATCTCCCATCTACTATAGTGTAGTCCCTCTCCTTGACTGTGTTATTTCAATGTGTATCTGCAATGGGGGTTTGCACCACTATCTTGGAGGGTGAGATCTTCAATGCTAGGATCAACCTTGCACTTGGAAGATCCATTGGAGGAGGTTCACTTTAGATTGGACATCATTTTCAGCCATCTCCATCCATTTCTAATTTTGATTTGCAGTTGCTACCCTGCAACTCCGGCATTTCTGTAGTTTTCCATTTGTGTATATATTTCAGTCAATCATTCTAAGCATTGTTGTACTATTGTTTCCAGGGGTTGAGAAATTTCTCCCCACATTTCTTGAGCCTGATATTGTTATATCTTTGTATTATCATTTATTATGTTGCAGTGTCTCATATAAACTACCAATCATAGCCTTGGCTTTTTCATATGTAGCAGTGCACTTCATATTCCTTGTACATGTCCTTTGAGGTTCTTTTGCCCATGCTTGAGTGATCATTTCCTCAATATATTGTACACATTCTTCTGCTATAATGTTAATAATATGGATATGAGTTCTTCTATCATTTTCTGAAGTTGATGCAACCCTGCTCTTCATTATTATGTTTGGATATTGCTGGATCTCCAATTTAGGAATACTATAAGATATTCCTAACATTGTAGATTTTCCCTATTTTGGGATATTACAGTGGTATCAAAGCATCTTTCTTGGCTCAGCCTGTGTGTTTCAGCCCAAGAAGATAGAGGAAGATCAGAATGATGAAGAATATGAGATTACTCTCATCAGTGTTCAGAACTAAGAAGAGCATCCCCGAAGAGAAGGATCAAAGAAAAAAGGAAGGGCCATGCACTTCCTATTCTCATAAGGAAAAAGAAGACAAGCATGAAATATTATTGGATCATCAGGTTCTAAGTAAATACCTTGGTGAATACAAATCTCCTTATAGAGCCTTCAAGCAGACTATATCCCTCCCACATTTTATTCAAGAGAAGGAGGAGACAAGGCCCTGCAGCAGAAGGGAGATCAAAGGCAATAGATTCATATTGCCTACATTTTATGGATCAAATACAGCAAGAGCTTGGGCAAGAAATATTGAGGCATTCTTCCTACTACATCCAGTAGTAGAGAGGGAGACAGTGGAAGCTGCAGTGCTGCACTTGGAGGGTGAAGCCAATGACTAGTGGTTCAACCATTTGAGCCATACAAGGGTGAAATTTTTTGCAGAATTCACTCAAAGGTTGATCAAAACCTTTGATGGAGAAAGAAAAAAGGAGAGAGAGCCACCTTATACATCTACCAATGAGGTAGCCATTGCATTGGAGGAACAAACTACTACAACTATACAAGAAGATCCCAAATTCCACAAAGGTATGATTGAAGTTCCACCTTCTATTTCAACAAATCATTTAGAGGATTGTGGAAATTCATTTATTAATGACTAAGAATCAACACATATTTCTAGTCTAGAGCAACATGATTGCACTACATTGTGCAAATGGTTCAAGGAGGAGATGAACCATCGTCCTCATACATATCTGTTGAGTTGCACACAGCCCTTGAGGTTGGAGTGTGAAATTTTGGAGGATGAAACAAACCATGACACTCCCAAGAAAAACTATGAAATCATCCTTGAGTTGGAGTATGAGATAGCCACTACGTCATTAAGGATATTAACAACATTTTCAAACAATGGTGGAGGGGAGATGCTATCTTCATCATATTTGAATCCTTGTGGATTCAATATAGTCATGGGTGAGAGATCTTCTCTAGGAGGTCTCCAAAGAGCTACATTTCAAAATTTCATGAAATGCAAAGGGAGAGATTTGGTTTGGAAGGAGGGTAGCCCTCATGAGAGGAGTACCAAGGGAAAGGAAAGGATAAGACATCCACAAGTGAGTGAGTGGATGTGGTTGATGAGAAAGAAGCTAGAAAGCTACCTGCAATTATATGACACTGGGCAGCAAGAGGCTTGGTTGCACTGGCTCCTTTTGAAGGAATTTGGCCATCACTTGGCATATCCTCTTCCAAAGAAGATGGGGATGGAGAATAGGTGGTAGGATGCTTTCATCATTGGGCAGCACAGATTATGGATGTATAGTGTTGATGTGACATTCATATCATTCATTGTATCTTCATCAAATGAGTTGTATGATGCAAAAGATATGAGTGTACACACTTTGTTTGAGTTGCACTTAGAGACAGTGAAAATTCTTTCACACACAGTATGCCTAGAGGAATAGCACTCTTGCTGGTGCAAAGTGGGCCACCCCTCGTCTTTCATGACTGTAGCTACGTAATAATCCCAAATTAGCTTGCAGTTAATAGGAATATTAATTTTTCCTTTAAATACTAGATGGGTGAATAAATGGGCAAGGAGGCTCATGAATTGCTCAAGTATGAATAAAAATCCCTCATAGTGTGAAAAGGGATCATGAAATAACCAGATCAAGCATCCACTTGTGTGAACAATGTCTAAACTATGTGGACAAGGTCAAGTTTGCCCAAGTCAACAACATTTATTCTTAAAGAGTGGATCCTAAATAAAGACATCTCAATGTAAATTAAAATCAATCTAGCTAGCTAAAATGAAGACACCTTGAGTGTGAAAGAGGTTGATCACTTGACCAAGTCAACCTTGACCATATCTACAGCACAGTCTAGATGCATTGAACCTCTTTGAGGGATAGCAAAGTTCTAGAAGGAGATTCTAAATTTGAAAGGAGCTAAACTAATGAAGTGGTTTAGGGTTTTGAAAAGACTCCAATATTATAAAAGGAAGAGGAGAGAAACATGAAGGGGTTGTTGATTATCTATATTTTTTATTATCTTGTCTGTTTAGACAAATACCATTCTTTGTTGTTCAGTGGAGAATAGTCTGCTTAGCACTTGGAGTTCCTATGCAAGGATTTCACCTCTTCCATTAAGGATCCTTCGAGGAGTTTTTTCTGATTTGATCCACTATCAGGCTTTAGGCCAAGATCTACTTCCAACTGCAATGTAGATCCAGTGTGGGTTTGGTTGCTTTTGTAAGCTGCAGCAAGTGGGACTCTAGATTTGTTCAGATCTAGCTTGTATTGGTGCCTCTTCTCAGTAAGTGTGCCTTTTAACCTGCTGGAAGAGTGCATCCACTTTTTGAGCTTTATATTTTTATCTTGGCACTAGGCCAATTCTGTTATTTGAGCAACTGCGTAGTTTTATGCAGTCTTTTCTTATGGTGGTAGCACCTCATTTCTGAGGATTTTTCCTCTATAGTCTCATTTTTTCTCTTGTACAATGTATACTGCTGTAATTTAAATCTTATTTGCTGTTATATAACTGATATTTGAGCCTCCATATCAGTCTATTTCTTTTCTTCAGTGGATTTTCATTAATTCTGAATCAGTCTTTTGCATATAGTTGCAGCCCCTCTCTCTGGGTGATTTTCAGCTAGACTAGTTTGTGGGAGATCTGTTTAACCCACCTATTTTAATTTGATTTTGCTATCCTTTTGGATTTAGATCTTATATGAGCTGATATAAGGTATCCAAGAGCTGAAAACTCATTTTGGTGCATATATTTCTCAAGAGTGCGTTATTTCAATAGGCTTGATGTGCTATTCTAGATTTGGGATATTACAATGGTATCAGACCAAGATCTTTGGCTTAGCCTATGGGATTCAAGAAAAATTGATATAAAGAAAATATAAAGGTAAAAATTATGGAGAGGATGATATTTCTCTCATCAATTTTCAGATCTAAGAAGAAAGAAGAAGAAGAGGAGAGAAGGAGAAGTGAAACTCCTAGAGAGTTTCAAGTGCATTAAAATCTCCCGATCAGATATACAAGATCTATACATGAGGAAAATTATAAATCCTCGTGTCATGGATATGTGCACTTAGCCATATCACCAAATATTCAATGTTATATCAGTGAATTCTTCATGAAGAAGGAGAAAGAAGGTGTGCCCAAGGAGGAGACTCTTGGAGAGTATTTGCAGGACTATGAAGGTCAATCTAAGGAGTTCAAAAATAATTTGAACTTCCAAAGGTTCTGTAAGATCAAGGAGGATAGGAGCACAAAGAGGAAGTATCATGATATTGGTAGACTCTATCTATCAACTTTTGATGGATCACCTAAATGTCCAGTTACGGTTTGGGTGGAGGAACTAAGCAGATTTGTGCATCAACATCAAGTTTTAGAAATTGAAGCCATCAAAGTAGTAGCACTACATTTTGAAGGTAAAGAATATGCTTGGTGGTTTTTTGAGTCCTTTTCCTTAAGAAATTAAAATACACCTACTTATGTAAATTTTATTGAAATATTAGTTGAAAGGTTTGAAGAAGCTTAATGTGTAACATCTTCTATTGACACTTTCAAACCATATCAAACAAATCTTTTGCATGAGTTGGAAGGGTCTATGAATCCAACTCCATTTTTGAAGACCATGAAAGAAGGTGTAAGTTTGTTTGATTCCTTTCCAAGGGCAAGATCTCCTTTGGATGAAGGGCTCTCTTCTAAAGAGGAAAGCATGAAGATTCCTCCTTCAATAGATGACCAAGATCTAAGGTCTCTTGTTGATGATGAGGCAATTTCAATTATTGAAGAGGAGGGGAAGGCAGGAGATGATAACGTAGTTATGAAAACAGTACCTCAAGAAATTCATGAAGATGAGTATGGAGCACTTGCTCCAAGGAAAGAAACTCTTGCACTCTTGCAAGGAGTTCCACAAGGTCTCACATATAAAGCTCTTGGCATAACCCATGAGCAGCATGCACCGTCATTGTCAAATAATGAGATATTGAGGATAGAAGGAGGAAAAGAGGAGGAAGGGAATCACAAGATGAAGATCATGAACCCTTCTCTATTCGAAATCTTGGAAGAACAAAGAAGGCAAGAGGACCTATGCAATAAAGGTAGGGACAAACCTGTCCACCTACATTCAAGGCAAGGAGGCATTTCACCAGGAGGACCTCTTGATTGGAGGGAAACTAAAGTGTTCTCTAAATTATGGGCAGAATTTGCATACCTAGCTAAGGAGGGAGCCTTGGCAGAAGCTAGCATAGTACAAAGAATCTCTCATGAATTCAGAAGAGAGGTGAGGAATTTCCTGAAAGGGGCATTGCTATCTCCCACTCAGTTATCTGTGTTGAGAGAAGAAAGATAAAAATTCTATCATGGCATGAGCACGGGAATACATGGAAACTCCATAACTTTGGGGTAGCCCATCATATCTTCATTCACAAAGAATATTTCTGAACATGGCAAGGGGATGCTAACCCTCTTGCATGCATGGGCCAAAATGAGGAAGTATTGGAAGACAAGGACTTTCTAAGGGGAAGTTGATTTCCATCTGCTTCAATCTTGTCTTGAGCAAGATCAGCTGCAAATGAGGCAAAAAAGGGGAGATTATGATGCTCCAACACATGTTTTTGATATCAAGGATGTCAAAGAAGGGAGCCATGAAATGACAGGGGCTACATTTCAGACCTTTACAACACTGTCATTCTTGGGAAGCCTAGATCCTTATTGGGATTCCCAACTCATGATGGAATACTCCCAGGACCTTTTCACATGTGGGGTTCTTGAAGGGGAGGTAAGGGATAGAAGGTTTAAGGTAGTAGATGGAGTTATTTATTTCTATAATCTTATCCTTTTGGTTAAATACTCCAAGCTCAAGGAAGGACTACTAAATGCAGCCTACGAGATCCTGCTTTCCAAACCCACTAGTTTCATTAGAGCATATCATACTCTCTTGAGTGGATTCATATGGGAAGGTTTCAAGGAAGAGGTACACTCTCATATGGAGAAGTGTATGAACTATTTTTTAGAGAGGGAGGAACATAGCTTTGGGGAAGACCCATCACTCATGCCTCCTTCCTCATTGAGTGTGAAAGGGGACTCATCCATGAGTTACCTCATTGATGTAAAACAAGTATATAGAGGAACTTGTCCTTTTGAGTATTATGATGTATCTCCTATATGCTTATATTTTTCTAACACTCATTTGCAGAAAATTGCTCCAAGAGGGGGTACTATTTATGATGGGCTTCATGGACCACTCAAGGCCATGAACTATGTTGATGCAAGTCATTCCTTGGAGGATCTTGGGAAGCTATTATATTCTTCATGGTGTGATTCTCTTACACTCACTATGATACACCTTCTCCAAGAATTCAGAAGGGATGGGTAGCAAAAAATTGTTGGGGGAGGCACTTGTCATCTCCTATTCTATGGCAGTTAAAGGTAAAAATGCACTGGTTTCACATGAGGAGACACCTTCCTTATCCTTTACCATACATGGTAGCTAGCATGATTCTAATCATGATTCCGTATGTTAAAAATTTTCTTACTCTTGGGAACATGGTTGGAGGAGAGGCACATTGGTGGGATGTGTCCTTGGAGGAAGGAGTTCCCCACTCTTGTTGCACTGCATGCTTCAATGGGAGCATGAGATATTGTATGGTCACTATGATAGATCACTTGTCTCTTTGTAAAGTGAGCCATATGTTTTTTGGGAACATGCCTCTCATATGTATTGGGGAGAATTTTTTCTATGGATTTCCAAGCTGGGAGGTGATCCACTTCATTTGGATGATAGCATGGAGATGGGAGTCTTTCATGAATAATGAAACTCCCTATGATTGTCATCACTTCTATCTTGAGGAGGCCATGGATCAGCAAGAAGGTTTCCATAAAAACCTTCCATTCTTTCATGATGAGATCCATTGGGTTTAATCACCAAGGGCCAACTTTCACATTGAGGAGGGACCATTGGAAGATAGAACTATTGCAGAAAATTTAGAGCAATGGTGGAGATTATTGGATGAGGAGGCCACAAGAGAAGAAGGGGAGGTTTTGCAGCACCCTTGTAGTTGCTTGAGAACAAGCAACATTTGGGAGGGGGAGAATGTAATATTACAAAATTAGCTTGTAGCTAATAGGAATATTAATTTTTCCTTTAAATACTAGATGGGTGAATAAATGGACAAGGAGGCTCATGACTTGCTCAAGTATGAATAAAAATCCCTCATAGTATGAAAAGGGATCATGGAATAACCAGATCAAGCATCCACCTGTGTGAACAATGTCTAAACTATGTGTACAAGGTCAAGTTTGACCAAGTCAAAAAAATTCATTCTTAAAGAGTGGATCCTAAATGAAGAAACCTTGAGTGTGAAAGAGGTTGATCACTTGACTGAGTCAACCTTGACCATATCTACAGTGCAATCTAGATGCATTGAACCTCTTTGAGGGACAACGCAGTTATAGAAGGAGATTCTACATATGAAAGGAGATAAACTAATGAAGTGGTTTAGGGTTCTGAAAAGACTCCAATCTTATAAAAGGAAGAGGATAGCAACATGAAGGGGTTGTTGAAGATATTATTTTTTGAAGGTATTGTCTGCTTAGACATCCCTTCTTGGGCTTTCCTGTTTAGGATTCCCACCTCCTTCCTTGAGCAGCTCTTGGAGGAGACTTGTTCCATCTTGTCCACTATCACGCTTGGGCCAAGCTTCACCTTACACCTACAACGCTGATCTTGTTAAGGGTTGGGTTTTCCTTCTGAGTTGCAGCAGTGGAAGACACTAGATCTGATCAGATCTAGTCTATACTAGTGGTTCTTCTCAATGAGTGTGTCTTTTAACCTCCTGGATGAGTGCATTAGCTAATTGAGCTTCAGATCTAGACCTTGGCCTCAGGCCAAATAATTCTCAGAGCCTACAGTGCAGTTCCTCTCCCTGGACTTCGTTATTTGAAAAGGAGGAGTTGCAGGGTGTTTTGTCTGCACTTTGGAGGAGAGATCTCCGGTGTTAGGATTCTTCCTCTCACTATGGTGATCCGTGGATTGGCCATCCAATACATATTGTTTCAGATCTGATCTACTTCATATATTATGATTCGTTTATTTTTTGAATATTTCTGCAGATCTACTACTTTAGATCTTAGATCTACTCTCTGTGCTTCATGTTCTGCACAAAACCCCAAGGGGAATGTATAGATGAGATTTTCCTGTACACAGATCTGAATTAGATATATATTTTTATGTACATATCTTCTCTAGATATGAGTATTAATAAAATTCTACTTTAGCCCCTAAAAATAATGTTGTCTTGTTTATGCAATCTTTTCTTATGGTGGTAGCACCTCATTTCTGAGTATTTTTCATGTATAGTCTCATTCTTTATCTTGTACAATGTATGGGTTGTAATGTAAATCTGATTTGATGTTATATAACTTATATTTGAGTCTCCATATCAGTATATTGCTTTGCTTCAGTGGATCTGATTTATTTCTGAAGCAGTCTTTTGCATATAGCTGCAGCCCCTCTCTCTGGGTGATTTTCAGCTAGACGAGTTTGTGGGAGGTTTGTTTAACCCACCTAGTTTGATTTTATTTTTCTCTCCTTTTGGATTTAGATATTATATGAGCTGATATAAGGGATCCAAGAGCTTAAAACTCATTTCTATGCATATATTTCTCAGGAGTGCGTTATTTCAGCAGGCTTGCTATGTTGTTCCAAATTTGGGATATTACAAAGCACTTCCATCTTGGAAGATATTCCATATTTGCAGCAACATTGCTACAGGAGTATTTTACAAGGAGCATGTCAAAGAACAGAGCTTTGTATTGAAAGGAGCCTATTTGCATGAGCTCACAACATTTTCACTTTGGAGTAGGGACTTATGGATGGAGCGTCCCCATGATCACTTCACATTGGATGCACTTGGTGAACAAGGAGGAAGTGAAAATGATGGGGTAGTGGATGGAGACATCTATTAATATGACATGTTCTTCTTGAATTGGGCTTCCAAGCATAAGAATGATGATCTTCTTGCAACACATGGTTCATTCCTCTTCATAGCATGCAAAAACACTATGGAGGACTCACTCATGGATCCATATATGATCTTACTTCTGGCATATGATAAGAAATTTGTTTTCACATTTATTGATTTTCATACTCTTACCATTAATATGCAGTGCATTACTCCACAAGAGGGCAAGATTTTCACATTGCTTGATGATCAATGTTGGGCCAAACTATATGATGGAGGCAGCCATATTTTATGCGGCCTTGGGAAAATGTTTTCTCATTACATGTATGTTCAGTTGTTATATCCAACTATTTTCTATATGTTGACATACATGATTAACTATGTAACAAAAAACATTTTGCCTTGTAATTTCCTGAAGTAGCAGTTTGTAAAACTATGTTTTCCATACTTAGGATACTGTTGGTATCTTCAAGCACCACATGAAGCCATCAATATCTCCTTCATTCTTGTACTGATCATGTCTTCATTTTCTGATATTGTTTCTATTCATGTTGAGAGCATGGTTGGCGAATTGACACATGAGTTGGGTGTGTCCTTGAGGGGAGAGAGTTCCCACATTTTCTACACTACATGTTCTAATGGGAGCATGGGAGGAGATATGGCCACCACAGCCATATATTTGTTCTCTTTGGGGGTGGGCAATGAGTTTGATAGCCATCCATTGTATAACCATGGTAAAGTATTTGATCATGTATTGTTGACACATTCAGCCATTTACTATTCATTAGTAGATGTGATGATTTTTGTATGTTACTTGCCATACTATTTTCTGAAGTTGTAGTGGATGAGACTGCGTTGTGTCCTCTTGAGATATTGCTTGTATCATGCATCATCATGTAAAACCTTTAGAAAAATTCTCATTTGGATACTCTATGATGACCATGTCCTATTCATCATGAATGAAATGTTTTGGGCCAACTTGTTCTTTGATGTTGGAGGGGAGATCCTTGGAGGATTGTTCTTTATTTTTCCAATTGAGGGCAATACTTTTGTAGCCTAGGATCAGCACAACTCTACACTCATCATGACTGGAGAGAAGGACAATGTGGGGTAGACTACCTTGTCTACCATGATCAGACTTTCAGCCCACCTACTTTGTATGAGCCAAAGGTGGAGGAAGAATTTCAGGAGTTACCATATTGGAGGGTAACTCATTTTGTGTGGATGATTGCTTGGGGATGGGAGATTCATATGGGGATGGAAGATCCCAATTCATTTTCATCCCACATGCCTCAAGTAGGCCCTTCATTTCTATCCTTGCAGTTGCTTGAGGACAAGAAATATTTGAGAGGGGAGGACTTTAATGTTCCCTAAATTAGCATAAAGCTAATTGGAACATTGATTTTGTTCATATCATCTAGGAGGTGAATAAAATGGGTGAGGAGGCCCATAAGCAAGAATAAAATCCCTCATAGTGTGAAAGGGATCACTAGAGTAGCTAGATTTTTTCACCTTCCAGTGTGAAAAGGGACTTTTGCAAAAGGGACAAGGTCTAGTTGACCAAGTCAAACAATGCAGTGATAAGAGGTAGAGATCATCTTGTGGGACAACGTAGTGAAAGGGGAGGGAAGTTTCCTTGATGGAGGAAACCCTAATGAGTGGGACCCATGAAGACGGAGATTGCATTTTTTTAAAAGGAGGGCAAGGCAACCATTTTACTCATGCATATGATTGTTGATTTCTTGTCTGCTTAGACTCTTTTCATTCTCGGGTTTTTTAGCAAAGTTGCAAGGGAATTCATGTTTAGGATTCCTTCTCCTTCTTGAGAGGCCTCTTGAAGGATTGCACTTCATTTCTCCACAACTAGGCTCAAGGCCAAGCCACCTCCTTCAGCTACAATGTTGTTTCTGTTGAAGTATAACGTTGTGTTGCAGGGTGTTGTAGTGGAGGGTTCCACAACACCATTTCCTTGGCTCATCTTTCAAAGGAGGGAGATTCTATTCCTCTGGGAGGTTAGTGAGGAAGGTTTCAGAGCTGATTTTCATATCTTGGCATCAGGCCAAGCATCTCCCATCTACTATAGCACAGTCCCTCTCCTTGGCTGTGTTATTTTAGTGTGT
Source organism: Pinus albicaulis (assembly GCA_034641835.2). NCBI lineage: Eukaryota > Viridiplantae > Streptophyta > Pinopsida > Pinales > Pinaceae > Pinus > Pinus albicaulis. The sequence continues at coordinate 1,288,423,346 of CM076582.1, forward strand.
ATTTGCAGTGGGGGTTTGCACCACTATATTGGAGGGTGAAATCTTCAGTGCTACAATCAGCCTTGCACTTGGAAGATCCATTGGAAGAGGTTCACTTCAGATTGGACATCATTTTCAGCCATCTCCATCCATTTCTACTTTTGAGTTGTAATTGCTACCCTGCAACTCTAGTATTTCTATAGTTTTCCATTTCTGTATATATTTCAGTCAATCCTTATAATAATTGTTGTACTATTGTTTCCAGGGGTTGAGATCTTGCTCCCCACATTTCTTGAGCCTGATATTGTTATATCTTTGTATCATCATTTAGTATGTTGCAGTGTCTCATATAAACTGCGCAGTCATAGCCTTGGCTTTTTCATATGTAGTAGTGCACTTCATATTCCTTGTACATCTCCTTTAAGGTTATTTTTCCTATGCTTGAGTGATAATTTCCTAAAGATATTGTATAAATTTTGCTGCTATAATGTTAATAAGATGGCTATGAGTTCTTCTATCATTTTCTAAAGTTGATGCAACCCTGCTCTTCATTATTATGTTTGCATATTTCTGGATCTCCAATTTAGGAATACTATAAAATATTCCTGACTTTGTAGATTTTCCCTATTTTAGAATATTACACTAGTATTCAATGTGGACTTCCTTCGTCCCTACTTCCCACCTCTACTAGACACCTATGACATTGCAGAACCACTCACACCAATAGATTTAAACCCAGAATACATGGAAAAATCCACCACATATTGTATCATGGTAATGAAAATCAAGAACACTCGCCAACAAAAGATCCAAATATATTAGGTTGTTAAAGCTGGCCAACTCCTGCACCAAGGGAAGTGGTTCACTAGGGACCAAGTTCAACAGAAGTTTCCTCATCTCATGGAGGAACTCAATGAAATGGGGACCATTACTTCCTAATGGGGGAGGAATGATCCAAGTGGATATTGGTGGCAACCCACCTATTCCACTCGGGGCCTCACCATTTTCTCTTTCATATTTTTAGTTTTAGCACAACTTACTATTTGTAGCATTTTTTCTGGCCCTGAACTTTCAGAGCCATTTTGAGGCCCTAAACGACATTTCTTGGGAAAACCGAGAGTAACATGGGTCCATGGACTGATGTTGCTCACATCAAAAGCTGTATTCCTCGTATAAATATTTCTAACGAGGAATGGTGCACATCAAACGGAGATCGTATGCCAAATTTATATCCTCGGGAAGTTGAAACACTAATTTACACAAATGGGGCCCATAGTTTTGGTGCTTCATCTCCTAGGGTTAGGGTTTTTAATGTTTAGGGGTTTCCATTGTTTCTAGGCACTCAAGCCTCATTGTAACTCAATTTAGAGGCCTACAGCCACCACATCTCTTCTCAGAGATAAGCTAGCAGTGCCCTAGCTAGTTTATTTCCATTTTGTCTGTAAGCAAATTTCAATTCTTTGATATTAATGAAATGAACTGTTATTTCTGTAGCATCTCTGTATTTATGGTTACATGTGTATTTTTTTGCGTTCGTGAATAAATATGGATCACAGAGCCTCACTCAAACATAACTATCCCCTCCCGAAGATGGACCACATCTTTTAGATGGTGGTGGGATCCTCCCACATGTCCATGATAGATGGCTTCTCAGGATATAATCAGGTGGCAGTGCCCCCGGAAGACCAAAATAAAATGACATTCACTATGCCTTAGTGAACCTTCATGTATGCCCAAATTCCCTTTGACCTGATAAATGCTGGTTCCACATCCAGAAAGTGATGGAAATTTTTTTCATAGGAGAGAAAGACAATTCTGTGGTGATATACCTAGACGACATCACCATATTTTCAAAAGGTGATGCTAAACATATAGAGAAACTTCGAAGAACCTTTGATAAATTCCACAAGTATGGCCCATATTTGAATCCTCAAGAATCCATGTTTTACTTAGAGGAAGGAAAGTTTTTGGGGCACATAGTAACTAAGGTAAGAGCGAATATTGAACCGAAGCAGTTAGGGGTGATAAATGACATTCCCCTACCAAGAAACAAAAATGAAGTACAAGTGTTCTTGGGAATAATAAATTTACGCAGAAGGATCATTCACAACTACGTCGAGATTGTCCACAACATCACTGGAATGCTGAAGAAGGATAGTGAAGTTAGATGGACCCATGAGGCTAGGGACTCTTTCAACAGGGTAAAAAAAGGCCTTTGTAGAAGCTCCAGTGCTGGTAGCTCCCGATTATCGGAATTCGTTCAGGATTTTCTCCTTTGCCTCTCCTCACACAATAGCTGCAATCCTTTTATGGAAAAAAGCTGAGGGACATGAACAACCCATTGCATTATTTAGTCAAGTCGTGTAGGACACTGGATTGAAATATGATATCCTGGAGAAGCAAGCTTATGCTCTGGTCACATCGTTGAAGGCATTTGGGGTGTATGTGTTACAATCGACCATAACAGCCTATGTACCCACTATAATAGTGAAGGATATTTTGGTATAGGGTGACAGTGAAAGGAAGAGGGGAAAATGGATAACTAAGATCCAGGAGTACGAACTAGAGATAAATCTTACTAAACTGATCAAAGGCCAGGGGCTGGAAAAAATCATGTCTGAATCCAACTTTCAAACTCTGGGAATAAATATATCTATGACAAGAGGAGAGGCATAGAAGGACACAGGTGCACACTAAGGTGTAGAATATTCCGCTCAAAAAACACATGTCAAGTACCTCCTATCCTTAGGGTATAAATATATAGTGGAATATCTCATAACTCTTAGGTGTCCCCCTCACTATTATAATATCAAGAATCACACTTTGAGACTGGGGTCTCAAAAGTACAATGTGGAAAATGGGTGACTATATTGGAGAGACTCGTCAAGAATCTTATTATTTGTTTGGCAGAGCGAGAATTTGATCATGTGATGACCGAGTTCCAAGAAGGGATATGCGGCAGGCATTATAGTTGGTGATCCACTGCACATAAGATCCTGAAGGCAGGGTTCTTTTGGCCTAAGTTCTTTGGTGATGTACATGCCCATGTCTGGGCCTCTGAGAAGTGTCAGGCATTCGCCGAAAAACAAAGGTATGCACCTCTCCCATTAATTATAGTACATGTTGAGGAACCTTTTAAATAATGGAGGATTGACTTCATAGAAGAGATCCACCCTACCTCTAGAAATTAGCATCAACGAATCCTCACTGCTATAGATTACTTCACCTAGGTGGAAGAGGTCATGCTTGCAAGAAATGTTATATATTCGGTCGTAATCAAGTTACTAGAGGTGAACATAATAGCTAGGTTTGGATGCCCAACTAAAATCATTACAGATAATTCCTAGGCTTTCAAGTCAGCTAAATTTTTTAATTTATGTCAGCATTACAACATTCTACTGGGCCACTCCACTGCATACTACCCATAGGGAAACAGGCTATTAGAATCATCTAACAAGACACTAGTGAGGATCCTAAAGAACACCATCAATGAAAATCAAAAGAACAAGGATTCCCAGCTCAAGTTTTCACTTTGGGAAAATTGCATCACCACGAAAAGATCCACTGGAAATTCCCCTTATGAACTAGTGTATGGCAGGGCCGTAGATTTCCCGTGGCCCAATTCTTACAATAAAGTGAGGAGGATCCAAACAACCTTATCCAAAGAATGAATCAGTTGGTGGATTTGAATGAAACACAGGAGAAGGTAAGCCTCAGACTAGAAAAATATCAAGAAAAAATGAAAGGCTTGTTTGACCAAAGAGCCAATGATAGAGAAATATAGATACGGGATTTTGTGTTGCGATGGGATGTCAGGAGATCAAAAAAAGGGAAACATGGGAAGTTCAACCCCCTCTGTTTTGGTCCTTTCAGGGTGGCAGAAGTCAAAGGCAACAATACTTGTTCCCTAGAGAACTTAGAAGGAGATATACTTGAGGCACCCATGAATGGGCAGTTACTCAAATTCTATTTTCATCAATGATGAGGGCTAATAAAACTCATTATATATATCATTCCACTATCCATACTCCATTTTGTTTATATTACTCCCATTTCATCTTTCATTTCATCTTCCATTTTTGTGTCCACTTGAATATTGGTATAAAATGTTGTCTAATCAACATGTATTTGTGACTCCATGAGCCAAATAAACCACATGTATTCAGGGTCTGCAGGTCCTCAATTCACTTAGAACAACATTTTGTCACAAGATGTAGCCTATTATCACAAAATTGGACCTGGTAGGCTGCTTGATCAGACAATCTCATCTAACTATTTCAAACCTAATATTTTGACTGAGCCTTAACCTCCTCAGCCTGAGAGGGCTCTCTTAAGGGTTAAAGATATGGATAAAAACATATATAACTAACTCTATTTAGGAAATAAACTGATAAAATGATAGATGTAGGTTGAGAATCACATTAGCATGTATGTATTGGGCTTATGGAGTCAAAACAATTTAGTAATTCAGTGAATCTACTTAACATGGAAGTTTAGGCATATCAGAGTTTTAGTCATAAGGTACACACACATGAAACTGTAAAAACACATTCAATTCACTTATATAGGAAGTTAGCGTTGAATATTGCAACAAGAAATAGTGAAGGAGGCATCCTGAAACATCATCCTTGATCTTAGTTGGAAAATAATCACCTAAACTAGGTGGGGTCCACACAGGTGATTTTTGGCGCAAAGTATATTTTTATACTGTCTATTTTTAGACATGTTGATCATATTCTATGAGTTGCAGGATGCTATTTGTGGATGGCTGGTCAAGTTGGAAAAATATATGGATTTCTATTTTTATACATATTGGGCAGAGTCTATTTTTAGACTGCCAGTCTAAAAATAGATATGCTAAATATTATTAGCTATTAATAATATTTGGACTCTAAATATTATCTTATTCTCTTGGAGCACTTCAGTTAAGTGCACAGATGTGGCACAGGAGCTGACAGAAGGAATTATGCTATTCTTGAGGGTTTAGTGGAGCTATTGCATGGAGAAATTCAGTTAGAACTCATGTGACAGAGTTTGGTGGAGTTGTAGAAGTAGTTGGTGGAGTTGTATTCAATTTAACTCAGTTAGACTAAGTTGAGCTAGTTGTATCTAGTCTAACTGAATGATACACTAGTGAGAGTGGAGTGAATTAATTAGTTAATTAATTCACAAATAATAACTCATTAATCAACTAAAGAATACATCAGTTAAATACAGTGCATGGCAGTTTCATTGGAGACTAGTGGAGAGATAGGTGAAAGGGCAAGATAGACTATTTGTTATGACTATAGTGATGCATGAATTTCATCTACATATACATTGGAGTTGCCAATGATAATCACGCAGTTAATGAGAGTGGGATTACATTGAATTGGTCTTTGTAATCAACTTGGATTGTGCAGTGGAGGCAGGTTAGCAGGAGGGCAAAGATCGGTGCATGGATTTGCAATATTGTTCATGATTAGTGTGTGATGATTATATTGTACTGAGAGCTTGATGTACTAAGCTTTGTATGAGGATTGTTACATGATCTCCATGATATATAATATGATAGTTATGGTTTTTAGCTTTAGGCTTTCTCGTTAAACAACTATGTTATGTGTGTTTTTATTTCTTCATGTGTTTTGCAATTGTTGATTAAATTTCTGCAAGAATTATAGTGGAAGGATTCTGTATTTAGCAAGAAGATAAATATTGTTAGATCAGGAGAGTCTGGGTATATACATGCATATTGTATATAATTTCTACAAATTGGTGGTTGAGAGGGAGCCTCTCAACATGAAACGTGAGAAGTAGTCTCAGAAGGTTGTGGAGCTACCACAACTGGAGATGCAGAAGAATCTTTATAGATTTGCTGTAGACGGGATTTCTACGGAGCTTCCTACTATTGGGAAGTGCAAGAAAGCCATGCAATTGAAGCTTGAGAGGGAGTTGGATTTGCATGCAGGTAAGAGTGAACCTAGAGATGTGGAGCAGCCACAAGATGAGGATCATGGAGTGGGAGCAACCACTCATGCAGAGAAATTTCGTGCCGGATGGGCAGAGAGAGTGCATGCAGCTATACCACCAGGTGATAGGTGGGGTGACATGCATGAGTAATACCAAGAGCATATTTGTAGGAAGGATTCCTAGAGATGTTGTGGATCTCATGAATTGAACCTGGCTATGAGGTGCCCACAGAGCATTAGTAGCATGATCAGTTGGATTGATGCAGGCAGATCAAAGTGACAGTGTCGGAAACTGGAGCGCGGTTCAGATTTGATAGCAAGTGGAAAGTGCAATGGTGCAAAGTTCAACAACGCAGTGTTTCCTGAAGACATGTGTAGTAGCTAAGTAGAATTCTAAGACTTTGATGATAGATGCATCAGATTGATTGAGTTTTTTGGAGCCTATTTAGTTTTGGAAGAGTTGCAGAGCAGATGCATGGAGTTGCAGGGCGCTTGCAAAGGTCGCAGGGTGAATGCATGGAGTTGCATGTCACATGCAAAGACAATCCTTTCTTGTTGAGAGGGAGTGTTGAATATTGCAACAATAAACAGTGAAGGAGGCATCCTGAAACATCATCCTTGATCCTAGTTGGAAAATAATCACCTAAACTAGGTGGGGCCCACACAGGTGATTTTTGGCACAAAGTCTTTTTTTAGACATGTCGATCATATTCTATGAGTTGCAGGATGCTATATGTGGATGGCTAGTCAAGTTGGAAAAATATATGGATTTCTACTTTTAGACATATTGGGCAGAGTCTATTTTTAGACTGCCAGTCTAAAAATAGATATGTCAAATATTATTAGCTATTAATAATATTTGGACTCTAAACATTATCTTATTCTCTTGGAGCACTTCAGTTAAGTGCACAGATGTGGCACAGGAGCTGACAGAAGGAATTATGCTATTCCTAAGGGTTTGGTGGAGCTATTGCATGGAGGAATTTAGTTAGAACTCATGTGACAGAGTTTGGTGGAGTTGTATTTAGTTTAACTCAGTTAGACTAAGTTGAGCTAGTTGTATCTAGTCTAACTGAATGATACACTAGTGAGAGTGGAGTGAATTAATTAGTTAATTAATTCACAAATAATAACTTATTAATCAACTGAAGAATACATCAGTTAACTATAGTGCATGGCAGTTTCAGTGGAGACCAGTGGAGAGATAGGTGAAAGGGCAAGATAGACTATCTGTTGTGACTATAGTGATCCATGAATTGCATCTACATATACATTGGAGTTGCCAATGATAATCACGCAGTCAATGAGAGTGGGATTACATCGAATTGGTCTTTGTAATCAGCTTGGATTGCACAGTGGAGGCAGGTTAGCAGGAGGGCAAAGATCAATGCATGGATTTGCAATATTGTTCCTGATTAGTGTGTGACAATTGTATTGTACTGAGAGCTTGATGTACTAAGCTTTGTATGAGGATTGTTACATGATCTCCATGATATATAATATAATAGTTGTGGTTTTTTAGCTTTAGGCTTTCCCGTTAAAAAACTTTGTTATGTTTTTTTTTATTACTTCATGTGTTTTTCAATTGTTGATTAAATTTCCACAAGAATTATAGCGGAAGGATTCTGTATTTAGCAAGAAGATAAATATTGTTAGATTAGGAGAGTCTGGGTATATACATGCATATTGTATATAATTTCTACAACTTGGTGGTTGAGAGGGAGCCTCTCAACATGCAGTGTGAGAAGTAGTCTCAAAAGGTTGTGGAGCAGCCACAACTGGAGATGCAGAAGAATCTTTATAGATTTTCTGTATATGGGATTTCTACGGAGCTTCCTACTGTTGGGAAGTGCAAGAAATACATGCAATTGAAGCTTGAGAGGGAGCTGGATTTGCATGCAGGTAAGAGTGAACCTCGGGATGTGGAGCAGCCACAAGATGAGGATCATGGAGTGGGAGCAACCACTCATGCAGAGAAATTTCGTGCCAGATGGGCAGAGGGAGTGCATGCAACTATACCACCAGGTGAGAGGTGGGGCGACATGCATGAGTAATCCCAAGAGGAGATTTATAGGTAGGATTCATTGAGATGGTGTGGATATCATGAATTGAACCTGACTACGAGATGCCCAAAAAGTAGCAGTAGCATGATCAGTTGGATTGATGCAGGAAGATCAAAGTGACAGTGTCGGATACTGGAATGCGGTTCAAAGTTGACAGCAAGTGCAGAGTGCAGGGGTGCAAAGTTCAACAATGTAGTGGTTCCTAAAGACATGTGTAGTAGCTATGCAGAAGTCGAATAATTTGATGATAGATGCATCAGATTGATTGAGTTGTTTGGAGCCTATTTGGTTTTGGAAGAGTTGCAGAGCATATGCATGGAGTTGCAGGGCACTTGCAAAGGTTGTAGGGAAAATGCATGGAGTTGCTTGTCGCATGCAAAGACAATCCTTTATTGTTGAGAGGGAGTGTTGAATATTTCAACAAGAAACAGTGAAGGAGGCATCCCGAAACATCATCCTTGATCCTAGTTGGAAAATAATCACCTAAACTAGGTGGGGCCCACACAGGTGATTTTTGGCACAAAGTCTATTTTTAGACTATGTCTATTTTTAGATGTGTCGATCATATTCTATGAGTTGCAGGATGTTATTTGTGGATGGTTGGTCAAGTTGGAAAAATATATGGATTTATATTTTTAGACATATTGGGTGGAGTCTATTTTTAGACTGCTAGCCTAAAAATAGATATGTCAAATATTATTAGCTCTTAATAATATTTGGACTCTAAACATTATCTTATTCTCTTGGAGCACTTCAGTTAAGTGCACAAATGTGGCACAAGATCTAACAGAAGAAATTATGATATTCATGAGGCTTTAGTGGAGCTATTGCATGGAGGACTTCGGTTAGAACTCTTGTGACAGAGTTTGGTGGAGTTGTATTTAGTTTAAGTCGGTTCGACTTAGTTGAGCTAGTTGTATCTAGTCTAACTAAATGACACACCAGTGAGAGTGGAGTGAATTAATTAGTTAATTAATTCACAAATAATAAGTCATTAATCAATTGAAAAATACATCACTTAACTACAGTGCATGGCAGTTTCAGTGGAGACCAATGGAGAGATAGGTGAAAGGGAAATATAGACTATCTGTTGTGACTATAGTGATGCATGAATTGCATCTACATATACATTGGAGTTGCCAATGATAATCACGCAGTCAATGAGAGTGGGATTGCATCGAATTGGTCTTTGTAATAAGCTTGGATTGCATAGTGGAGGTAGGCTAGTAGGAGGGCAAAGATCGGTGCATGGATTTGCAAGATTGTTCCTGATTAATGTGTGACGATTGTATTGTACTTAAAGCTTGATGTACTAAGCTTTGTATGAGGATTGTTACATGATCTCCATGATACATAATATGATAGTTGGGGTTTTCAGCTTCAAGATTTCCCGTTAAACAACTCTGTTATGTGTGTTTTTATTGCTTCATGTGTTTTGCAATTGTTGATTAATTTTCCACAAGAATTATAGTGGATGGATTCTATATTTAGCAAGAAGATAAATATTATTAGATCAGGAGAGTCCGGATATATACATTCCTCTTGCATATAATTTCTACAGTCAGAGCATCTAATAGATGAATTCTGAGTAATATAGATGAACACCACTACAAATTATATATATAAGAGATGCAAATAGAATAGGAAAACACTAGAACTCTTTCTGAATCTCCATTTGGTCAAGTAGAAGATCTTTATATTAGCTAAAAACTAGTCAATTCACAACAAGCACAGTTTTGTTTAAATGTCCAACCCTTAAAAAATTTGAACTCTTGGTCTTTAATAGCCATCTCAAAACATGAAATGATATTCCTCTAGGCTAGATACATTGAATGTATGTCCCTTAACACCTTGCATAATCATAAAACATGGAATTTATCACAAAAGGATACCTATCCTACTTAACAGTCCTATTCCAAAAAGGACTCGAACTATTTATCACTATCTATAACAACCTCATCTATTTGAATTTACATCATTTACAAGTGTATCATCACATGGTTGAATTTGGATGATAGGCTTCATTTCTTCATGACCACTTTGCTGACCTCCACAAAAATAGGAAACAACACCCTATTTTTTAGGCATAGGACCTTTTGCATTCTTTGAACATTCTAACCATCATTTACTCTTCATTTCATGGTCCTTGGTTGTTGGAAGTTGGATTCACATGTCCCATAACTCCTCCCTAGCCTCCAGCTATCTAAAATCACTTTAAACACTGCTCAAAATTCTGTAATGTCCTGTGCTACGAAAACACAACAGTTTTGTAGTGCTTTTTGTAGCGCTGCCATTCCAAGTCTTTATCCTCCAAAAACTCAATTATTTCCTCTAAATCACTTTAATTACCCTTTAATACATCTCCCATAGCAGATTTAGTTCTTAACTTAGTCTTCAACCCTTTAAAATCTAATCAAAATAAGCAAGAAAAGAAGCTATAGCATTTTCGTAGCGCTTTTCTGCTTTTTTACAGTGAATGCACTACGAAACTGCTGAGTATGCAGATTCTTCAAAAATTTGCCAAGTGAAAACCGTGTTTGCCTCCAAAATTCAAAACATAACCTTTCTTCAGTATTTACAATTCATACAAACTATAAACCCACTTCATTCTAACTTTCTTGAGGATCCTTCTTCACTAACACTTGGTTTAGCTATTGGTTCTTTTATGACTATCATTTTAATGCCTATGCTTTTTAACTCATCATGAATTAAATCTAGATGTTGCTCTAAATCTTTCACTTGGTTTTTAAGTCCTTTGTTAGTATCTCTCAGACGAGTGTTTATTATTCTGACAAAATTGGCTTCTTTTATTGCTGGAACTGTCTATTTAAAAAATTTCTCTGTATTACTTAAGTTTTCAAAAGAAGAATCTCCTTCCCAGATTTCCTTCATTATTTTAAACTGTACTTTCTTAGCATTGTGTTTTCTAGCTCTCTTTTTCATGACATTAATTTCCTGATTTTCCAACCTTAATTTCTCCACAAGGCGCTAAAATTATATCTTCTTTGTCATTTTCTCTTTTACTCTTTCTGTTCTGTTAATTGTATGCTTCATTGTAGGTGATTAAAGATCAAATATTTATTTAAGAGTTTTAACTATCTTAGTGGTTATTTGAACCTCCTTGCTACTCTGTATCAATTTCCTAGCATGCCTTGTCACATGATTTCTTGCTTGAAAAGTGAAACCTGCATATTCCCCCTCAAACTCTAGCCTCTTTGTAGACTTGGCCTTTTTCGACTTATGCTCATCTTCCCCAATGAACTCAGCTTGGACAATGGGTGTTTCTTCTATGTAAATATCATGAATAATATACTTTATATTCCCCTTTGTTACACGACTATCTTCTGTAGCAACTATCTTTCCTTTCAATGCCACTACTTGGATTCTAGTTACTTTTTTGGTCTCCTATTTGTTGACATCTTGTTTATGTTTTGCAGGTGGGACAGTTGGTGTATCAAGCATTTGCATTTTCTCTGGCCCTTTCTCAGATTGCTTTCTTGGCTTCACTCTTGTAGTTGATTTTTGTTTTGCAACCATAGGTTGTCTTCGTTCTGTTGCTGGTGACGATGGAACTCCTTTATCTTTAGGGTTTCTTGTAGGATTTAGGGTTTCCAACTCAAAAAAATTTATAAACAATAATGATGAAAAATCTCTGCTTGTTTTCTGAAGTTCATCTAAAATTAATAATTTCATTAAGGCATGATGAAATAAGGATGTTGCACTCCCTTCATATTTTTCCTACACCTTATCAGCCATCTTTCCAAGACTCCTATGTAGATAAAAAGGTAAATCAAGTGAAATCTTACCAGTGAAGTGTAAAAGAAATTTGAAATGATATGAATAAACCTTGTGATATCTGCCTTCACAAGTAAAATATTTATGAATGTTGGGAAATAGTTTTGAGTAGTTATCTTTGATGCAGCTTCTAGGGATAGCATTATTAAGGTCCATGTCTATGTGCTCAGGTTTCATGAACTCTTTACATTTCTTCATATCAAATTTGAACCCTTTGAACCAGGTTTCTTGACCTCTTGGTATCTCTCTAACGGCAGCAATGACCTCTGGTGTAATAGACACACTTAGCATCCCGACTTTAGTGGTTTTTCCATTGAAATTCATAGCAAATTCCTTGGATACCTGTGTGTGACAGCCCTGCAAATTCTCACAAAACCGTAGGCAACCAACTCTTCTAAATTCTTCCATCACTGTTGGGTTTTCAATTATTTCCTTCATGTCTTCAGGTTCATTCCTTAAGCATTATCCTCCTCTGTGAATTTTTCTTTCCCCTACCATATATTTTAGAAAATATTTCAACCTCACTTGATATGGATGTATCAGCCTTGCTTGAATAATTTTTTTAGCCTCTATTGATATGGGTGTATTAAAACATTTTTATGAACCAGCCATAGGTTTGTCTTGACACTCAGAGCTCAGACATTTTGAATGGAGGCAAAAGGATGAGAATGACTAATTAGGAAATATTTTGAAATTTTAAATTTCCTCTCATAACTAAAATGATGCCTCATTCATAGCCTATAATGACCATGATGACTGCAAACATGGGTGTGTACTTAAATTTCATCATTACATGACTCAACATGCCATTATCCTACACTTTCCCAATGGTTTCTGACATTTTCCAACTCAAGACAGTTACAAAACCGCACTTTCATAGTGCCTACATTGTAATTTTTCTTGTTTTCGCTACGAAAATATCAGCGCTTTCATAGTGAAAAATGACTTTTTTCAACAGCTGGCACTACAAAACTGTGGTTTCTCAGCTAATTGGATAGTTTTGATGAAGAAACTTAGGGAAATGAAATGAAACAAAAAATGATGAATGTTTGACATGATAGAGCTTTAAAGAAGGCTTTATTTGAAACTTAAGATGAGCTTTAAACTATAAGAAATCTAAAACCTTCCCTCGATCAAACCTAAATTGACTCATAAAACCCTATTTTGATCCATGAAATTTTGTAACCTTGTCAAAATGATGTTTTGAAATTTTTTGAGTGATAACAGAGCCAATATTGGCCTGTGACCGCACATAACATGGAGAATTGGTCCCTACAAGGAAATCAGAAGACAAAGGTAGCAAATAAATAGTTAATATAGAAAAGTAGCAAGGCCAGAGTCCCAAGCGAGTTTGGGTCAATTTTTTCACGCGTTCAAGTCGAGTCGTGAATGCTAAAGAAAATCTAGTCATGAACGCGGGGCAATTATTCCACAAACAAATGAGAAATGACTGGGCGCAACCAAAGAGACAAGGTCGGTAAACCACAGCAAGGGTAGTGGAGACTAAAATTGCAATCACAGAGTGAAAGTGTTAGAAGATAGGGGCAAAGGGTTAAATTTAAAAATGTTGAAGTGCGATGTGCAATGGTGGTGGGACCCAATCACTCGCCACACCTCCCTTCATTCCATTTCCCTTAAAAATCACTAAAACCTTATCTTTTCCACCTTTCTGCTTCATTTCTCTACTTTACCATTTTTAGTGCTATATCATTGCTTCTCCTTCACTTTTCCTATCTTCCCGATTGCGATTAAAGTGGGCCAGTGCCCATGACATGTCACCACATTTTCCCCCACACTTCGCACTTCTCAACAAATAACAATTAACCCCCATTGTGCACATTATAAAACTTGTGAACTGCAACATGGAAGCTCTTGGAAGTTAGTCCTCCATAGGAGGTTATTATCTATCCCAAACCTCCTTGGCCTTGCCAAAGTATGCATGTGCGGCCACCATCTTCTATAATGTATGGAAGACCTTTCTCCAAGTGAGATTATCTTCTGAGTCTTCATAGCCAAGGATCTCTCTCCTTGCCACATGATGGTGCTACCCTTCAATATTTTAGTCTCTATCCTCCACGTAGTATGAGATGAGAGAGTGGAAAATGGTGATAGTGGGGAAATATTTCCCTCCACCTTGAGCCCCTCCAGCACTCTCATCGATGTATTGTAGTCTTCTAATGCTCCCTTCCTTCTTGGACCCTTGAATGGAGCATCCAGATGTGAAACATCTTTCACCAGATCTAAATTAGGTGGTCTCCCAGGTGGTTTGCCACAAGAGAGTGAGGTTTCAGGGACCCTCCTCATATGCATAATAGATGGAATCCTCATGTCCCTACTTCCACTGTGCAAATTCAACTCTGTTTCATGTGTGGAAGTCTCATAAAATTTTGAGGCCACTCTTGGTGATGCAAGAGTGCCTCTGATTGGAGCATTTGTTCCATTCTCTTCTCCTAACAATAGTGGATCATCTTCTGCTATCTCAGCTTTGTGAGCCCTCCTTTGTTCTGTCTCATTGTCTCTTAGCATAGACACATGATGCTCATGTCCTCCATATGGAATATCCTTAGGAACTCCCTGTAAGGATGCAAGAGTCTCTCTAGTGGAAGCAATTTCTTCATCTCCATCTCCTAATAAAAATGGATCTCCTCCTACTATCACAGCGCTGGAGGATCTTCTCAGCTCTTTCTCTCCCTTATGCTCATCAATGGAGAATTCCTCATCATTAAGAGACCATTTTCCTTGATCTCTTTTTGAATAAGGAACCCTCATGTCTTCTCCTTGAGAAGAGAGACCTTGTTGTAGTGGGGCTTTTGCCTTTGGAAAATCATGCAACAGATCTTCAACCCCCTAAAAAATGTTCAGAAATGGAGTTGGCTTTATGGATTCTTCCAACTTATGCAAATATTCAGATTTCTTGGGCTTGATTTTCTCTCCCCAAGAAGTTTCAGAATTTCTTGAATCAAATTTTTTCACTAGTCTCCTAGTGAACTTTTCATAAGAAGAGATATTTACACTTTTCAAGGAAGAAGACTCAAATAGCCACCAGGCATAAGCCTTACCTTGAACATGTGGCACTGCTACTCTCATGGCATATTCTTCTTAAACTTGATGCAGCTAGAAATATGTGTCAAGCTTCCTTACCCAAGACTTTGCTAAGTTCTTAGGTGATCCATCAAAAATAGGTAGAGAGAGTCTACCCAAAGTGTGTTGTATGCACCCTCTCCTTCTACTGTAGTTGTTGGATCTTCTTTCTTATTTAAGTTGATAGAACTTTGGAAAACTGAGATGCTCCTTGAATCTCTCTAATTGCGACTCTTATTCTTAGTGATAATCACTAAGATATTCCTCCTTTGGTGTTCCTCCTTTCCCTTCTTCCTTTTTCAAGAAAGTGGGCATGATCCAACGTTGTAGATCAGGTTGTGTGGTTGAATGCTCATACACATAGTAAGAAGTACTCGGGCTTCCTTGATGTAACAATATTCTTGAGGATCTGCATGTATTTCCCTCCTCATTCCCCATATTTATCCTTTCAGCTCACACATAGCTTGAGAAAGAGTTTTGGAGAACTATTCTCCTTTCAATCTTCCAGGTAAAGGGGTTTCACCCTTGTTTTATTTTTCTTCTGTGTAATCACATTTCCTTCCTATTATCCTTAGATACCTCTTCTCTCTGTCAATAAGAGGCTCATATTCTTCTAAGTTCATATTGTATTCTTAAGAAAGAACATATCGTGCCAAGATGATTGCTCTGATACCACTGTAATATCCCAAAATGGGAATAACAACAATATTAAACAATATTGCTTCAGAAATAATGCAGTTCAGCAAATTAAGTGCAGGAGGCCAATATGGAAGCTCAAAATCCACATATACATCAGAAAATAAGATTTACAATGAGGCCCATACAATGTATAACAGGAAATATAAGAATTATATAGAAGAAATCCCTCATAAAGAGGTGATGCAATCACATATATTCACTGCAAAGGCTTGACAACATTATTTTATTGATAATACAACAGTTGAAGATTAAAACTTAGATTTAGAGCTAAATAATACATGAACATTCAGATCTATGATAGATCCATACACTATAGAGTCTCTACTTTACATACCCCTCGGGCTTTTTAGCAAAACATGAAGCATATGGAGTAGATCGAACATCTTATGCAGAAGATCTGCAGAATGATTCAGAATTTGTGAAGCAAATATAGGAGTATTCAGATTAGATCTAAATATGACATGTAATAGATCAAAAATATACATATCACCACAGTGAAGGGTAGGTTCCCATCACTAGAGATCACTCCTCCAAAGTTATGCCAAAGGCTCTGCAACTTTACACTTGTAGATAATGCAGTTCTAGAAGATCAACTGCACTGTAGACTTGAAGAATAGTTTGGCCTAATGCCAAGGTATGGATCTAAAGCTCCAATGATCCAATACACTCTTTTCAAGAGGAGAGAATACTTTCCAACTGAAAAGAGGCACTAGATTGGCCTAGATCTGAGTATATCTAGCCTCCACTTGCTGCAGCTTACAAGGAAAACCAAATCCTCAACAAGATCTGCATTGTAGTTGGAAGATGAAGCTTGGCCAAATTCCTGATAGTGGACAAGATCAGCAAGGCTCTTCGAAGAGGCCTCTCAAGGAAAGAGGTGGGATTCCTGATCGGGAACACCCAGTGATAAAAAACACTATTCTCAGCTAAACATCAAGAGAATGATATATGTATAAATAGATAATATATTCAGAAAATGTAATCACATCAAAAACCTTCTTCTGTTGTCCTCCTCTTCCTTTTATAAGATAAAAGTCTTGCAAAACCCTAAACCATCTCAATGATTTAGCTCTTCTCACATGTGCCACCTCCAACTAAGACTGCACTATGCATCCATGAGGTTCATCCCCTCTAGACAGCGCTGTTGCTCTGGTCATGGTTGATCCAGTCAAAAGTCTCAATCCTTTTCACACATAAGGGTGTTTTATTAAGATAGCCAATATTTGTCTTTGTTCACATGTGGCATTGATTTATTTTGATGTTTAGGAGTTTTATTGTTCCTCCTTTACAATTTTATTCCTGAAATAGAAAACAAAACAAAATTGAATATTCCCATTAGCTTAGGACTAATTGGGAATATTACACCAGCGTTGCTCATAGGCAAATTTCCACAGTGTAAAAATACACTACGCTGCACTCAAAGGAGGAGGTGATGCACTTACAGCAGGGCACTACGCGAAGATCCAGTTTACCCGAAAAAGACCCAACCTACCCAGAAATAGTTTGGAATTGCACTCAAAAATGACCCAACTGGCCCAGTCTGCCCGACATTATGCCCAGAGACACCTGACAAGCATAGGAAGAACATCAGGCCTGCACGAGGCATGTAATGCTGCATGCAGAAGGCGAACTGACAGGCTTGATGCTACGCATAGAGCCCAGCAGGCCTACACGTAGGCAGCACTCGCCTAGGAAGAACCAACTCGCCTGGCACTATGCACACAGAGAACCCAACTCACCCAGAATTCTGCCCACCGCTACACTTAGGGAAAAAAGGCCTCTTTTCTTGAAAATTTCCATCAAAGGCCAAAGGGACACCTCCCAGATGCTTCCAAAACCCTGCAAAGAAGTTTAAATTGTTTATGAAAAGGGTCAATCAAAGATGAATAAGAAATAATAGATGAGGCAGAGGATGATGAAGAAGAGGTAGAAATAGTGAAGAGACGGAGGCAGACAAGGAAGAACAAGGCAGTAAGAAAAATAATGACAAAGAGGCAGATAATAAAGAAGACAATTAGGGAAAAAACAACAAGGAAGACAATAGTCATGACAGTCATGACTGCAATTAGCTCAACAGTGATAATGAAGGTGAGGACAGTGCAAAATATAAGGAGGTAAACAACTTTGATGAAGAACAAAATGACAATTCAAAATATCTACAGGAGGTTGAGAGGAAGTTTTGAACTCATCCATGTATACAGTGATAAAGAGGACAAAAAGAGGTTCCATAACATACTCCTTCAATGCCAGAATGCAACTATTTAAAGACCTACAGAGGATCCCTAACATGGCACAATACATCATTGAATATTACTAAGATGAACACAAACATATGAAGAAAATGAAAAGATTCCTTGGCCTACAAACTATGCCTTGAAAAAACAAACTTAATAGTGCCAAGCTCAAAGAGGACCTCATTAAAATTCAAGCACTAAAATGAGGAAAATACCAAGTAAACCTTGGAATATTGCCTCAATATTTTCTACAGGTCTCTCAAACCCCATGAGGGAGACATCCACCAATTTTGAAGAAATTTGGACAAGTTTTTGTTTTCTGAGAATTTGGAGGACTATAAGCGCAACGCCACTGGTGCTACGCTTTTCAGTAAGGCATCCTCAGAGGGAAAATTTCATATTTTTGGATTTCTAATGACTATGATACTATTCTCATCAAATTTCAGAAAAATTGGAGCATTTTTTACCCCTCAAAAGGTCACAAAACACCTCATTTTTCACCATTCTGCCTCTTTTTCAAGCTTGGCGTTGTGCTTAGAGCAGTCTTTGGGATTTGAATTTTTGAATAGGTTAATAGTGCTCAATAATAATAAAAAGGTACATCTGGAAATAGGACTCAACAAGCTTTCCAATGGGCCACCACAGAGAAACATCCGACATCAGGAGGGTCCCCAGAACATGGTTGCAACAGGACCTATTTTTTGCCTAAGTTGGAGCCGCGCTTATAGAAAACACTATGTGTTTTTGGCCAGAAGTACACAAAACAAACTCATTTATTGAAAAATAATATTTTAGTGTTTTTTAAGGAAATTCACTCTAGAATTAGGTGCTAGAAGTTATTTTGGCATTTATTTCATGGGATATTTTGTGCCTTGGTCCTTGCATGGTCTCTTGGGAATTTAGGACATTTATGAGTGATTTTGAAATTTTCCAACCCTATATAGGGTTTTTCCCTCTCTTTATTATATAAATAGAGCATGATTTTTCCATTGTAAATGTTTTCATTTGATGAGCTTTGAGAGCAATACAAGTTTTTCTAGAGTTTGAAGAAGAAATTGCTCTTGTGGTGTTTCTGAATGGATTGCTTTGATTGATGATGAAGGAGGATAGCTTGTAGGATCCCTGAGCATGGTTAATGGTGATTTGCCTCTATTATTTCTTGTTTTCATATTTATCATTATGTTCATCTTTATATGTTGCAGTAAAATAGAAGATTATAGGCTAAGAAATGTTGTTTGAGGCACCTTAGTCCTTCCTGTTTCTATTGCCTTTATATTTTCCTCTATTGGGTTTGTTTAAAAAATTCTTTGATGCTTCTTAGACCTTCCTATGCTTGTCTATTCCATGAATGGTTCAATACAGTAGTTTCAAATATGTTTTATGGTTATCCCTACTTATTTGATGCTATTTAAACTCTGTTTTTGGAATCTCTCTTTGAAGTACTACTTGTTAGGTTTAAGCCAAAAAGGCCATGTTCTGATTATGCCCTTTGTCCATGCTTGAGAAGCTCCCTTCAAGTTCATTGAGGCTTGATCATAGATTCTTAGGATTTCCCTCTTCTTTGATTAAATTTATATGTTATCTTGTATGTTTTCTAAAACTTGAAGGTGAAATCACTAAAAGTTAGATTAGTTTCTTGGTTTCTATGGTTCATTGAATTGTTCATCTTGAATGCTTGTTTTCTTAAGTATAATAAAAAAGCTATTTTTTTGCAATGTCTTATGATTATTTCCTTATGTTGATCAGTATTTGAGACCATATTTTTTAAAACGTATTTGTTTAAGGATTATTTACTACCCTTATACACCTACTATGCTCACAAACTTATTGTTCATTTCACTTCACACATACCTTAAAGATCCATTTGACCATGCTATATTTTCCCTGTTATGCATCTTGTTTCATTGATTGAGATATCCATGACTTTCATTGACTCCATAGCCCAATTATTTGAATACCTCTCACTCCACCTTTTCTACTTGACCATCTCACCCAACCAAAACAAACAACAAACCCTACACTTAACAACTAGCCTAAAATCAAACCCTAGGTGCAAAAATTTCACATCCTTTGAATACAATAGAGAGAGCCCTCTCTGATTCCAGGAAGGCTAGGTCCTAAGACTCCAAAGACTGGTCTAATGTTACCTTGTGCATTTGGTCTACCAATCTACTAAATCACAGGACACTAACATAATGGCGATCACGGTGGGACCTTTTGAGTAAATGATGTCTTAGACATCCTTAAGACCTCAGAAAACAAAAAAATTCCTTAGATTGGAATTTAGTTGTTGATGGTGGATAACAAGAAAATCCTTAAAACAGTAAACATCATCCACTTGATGACTCCACTGGTCTTCAATAGCCCTGTTGACATCACTAGTTCTCATAAAATCTCTTGGGAATGCATTAAGAAATCCTAATCATGCTAATGGTGGACAGTAAAATTGAAATATTCCACTTGGAAACTCCACAGTCCTCAATATACCTTAAGACTCAACTGGTAGAAATCTCTAGACTAGTTGGAAAGATATAGTGACCCTTTCTGATTTACAAACATGGGTCCAAGGATACAAAGGAGATATGCTCCGATGAGTAGAGATCATATCCCTAGATTCCCACATAAAATGCCTTAGATAAATTGGTTAAAGAACCTCCCTATATTTCAAGATGAAAAATATGATGACCCCTTGCTACATCTCATCAAATTTCATAGACATGTATGGAGGCTAAAGGTTGAATGACACGAGGACTGCCTCATGAAAAATTTTATGGAAACGTTAGAGGGTAAGGCAAGAGAATCGTATGAATGGCTAAAACCTGGTGGCTTGTTCTCCTTAAAATATCTCCAAAAGGTATTTTGTGAGCATTATAAAGAAAATTATCCATCTCTATCATTAGCTAAAAAATTTTGTGATCAATCCGAAGACCTCATACAGTACCTTGCAAACATTGATGAAATTGGAATCTTGAAGACCTATTAGAGGAAATTCATGCATTGCATTCTCAAGGTAGCTATCTAGAAAACCTAGAGGAGTTAGTTGAGGAAAAACCCAATCAAGAAATAGAAGAAACCCACAGGATATTCTGAAGGCAAAAGTGATGATTCACTATCTCTTCTAGGTGAGGCTGAAGAAAACATTCAGCCTCAAAATCAACCTTTACAAGAGAAAGAGAACTATTTTACTTATATCCAAAGAAAGAGAAAAATGCCTCCTCTTTTGACTGAAGAGGAAGTAAATCAAATGCTAAACATGTAGCCAACCTCTAAGTCTTCATGTGAAAAAAACTTTTCCGGTCTTTCTCCTACTAATCCCATCTACCATAAATCAGAAAGTGAACTTATGGTCAATTCAAAGAAAAGCAATATGATAATCAAATTTTCTTGATTGGTAACACTACTTCTTTGGATGATTTCCTAGAGTTTGATCAATATGATGACAATTATGTACTCCAAACAGAAGATAACCTTGCAAAGCTATCAGAAATTAGTTTGTGGGAGCAAGATATACTTCATCAACTTGAAAAAAGTAATCAACTAATACAGGTCACCTATGACACTGATGAGGAAAGTCTTGAAAGTTTAGAGTTAATTGAGGGATCTTTGACTCTTTGCTCTACTTCATTTTAGTCCATCAAAAATAACTTTCATGTAATTGAAAATCAACAGTCTTTCAGTTTTTATGTTGAGGTTGGGGAAGATAATGAACTTCTTGAGCAAGTTGTTGATCAAGAGCCTTTTCCTGAGATAGTTGAGAAAATCATTGGTGACATAGAATTTTCCATAGCCCCTTATTTTCAGCCCCCAAGTCCCATTTAATTTCACATTACAGATGAAGGTTTTGAGATTTATGATCACATAAGAGCTACTACACCTCCTTCTAAAGAATATTTATTGCCAAAGAATACCCCCGCTCACCAACATGGTGGCCTTCACATAGAGTTCAGTCCACTCAATAAAAATACATATGGATTGTTAGAGGACAACATTGTAATATATGATGAGGCTACCAGTTTAGATGATCTTGAGGAAGAGGTGGAGTTTCTTTCTCAAAAGAGTCCCAAGTTCAGCAGTGTGGAGAAAAAAGCAGTCATGGATCAAGCTTATTTCCTAAATCCTCTAAGCCAAGTCTTATTTCAAGATCCCTTTGCTATTTTCTTAGAGTAAGTTGAAGAGGGAGTAAAATATATCAAGAGAAGTTTGATCCAAGATTTAAAGAAATGTTTAGGCACTACTGTTCAAACACAAGTGATGTGGGAGTAGCCTTTTTATTTTTTCAAAACCCTCAAACAGCTGAACCAAGGTCCCTCATGGAATCATCTACTTGATTGGTTTTATTGGAAAAGAGAGTTCACCAGCCGAATGTATATCGCGTATAAGTTAGATAAGGATAGATAGGAATTAAAATAAGCTCAGAACTATGAGAATATTTCTAGTTTTTAATCTTAGAATATTGATCCAAAAAAAAAAAAACAAAAAAAAACAAAAACAGAGAAAAGATGAAAAAGAGGACAGATTTGAAAAAGAGGTACAACCCCATACCCAAAAAAGAGTACTACTGAAAGTATGCAAGCTTAAATGCCACTACTCATTCGAAAGAGTCTTGTTTAGTCATCTAGCCTAATCATGGCTGAACATTTTTTCAATTTATTGCTAATAGGTTAGTGAAAGAGAACTTGTCAAAACCATCTAAACTTGACTTGTCATTAAGAGTATATTAGAAAGAAAAGATACTAGTTCTCCATGCTCAAATCCAAACCAAAGAGAAATATGAGAGACTTAACAAATGATAGATCACGACTCTCATGTTTTCTAAGTTTTGTTTGTAAAAAAATAATGTTTGTGTGCAGCTTGTTCCAATGCCACAACCCATTGTGAAACAGATTGCTTAATCCTAATTCAAGCCATGTTTTCAATTTCATGTCAATAGCTTAGAGAATGAAGTCTGTCATACAGCTTAATCTTGAAATTATGTTAGTCTAGGTAGAGAATAGAAAGAGTTCACTAGCATAATCTAAGCTCTTGGAAGTGATAAGAGTAGATGCAGATAGTTTGTTTTCACTTTCAAAATAAAAAATGTCAAGGGTTTGCTAGTTCAAGTGCACCCAAGGAAGAAAAAATGTTAGGCAGGTAGGCCGGGTAGGTATAGATGAGTTTGAAGTAATCATGTTTTTTCTGGTTCTTGAGATTATAACTTCACTAGAAACATTAGCGGATGAAAGAAGAAAAAATCTACCCAATGGATGAGGCACTGGTCTTCATAAACCTTGAGATCTGAACTTCTAGACACCTTCTGAAAAGGAGCTACTCTCTCTAAGTGCAGCCACTATTAGTCATCATTAATTTCTGCCATTTTTTAGATGACTAAGTATTTATCCCAGATTTCTAAAAACAACATTCGTGAACATTGCGAGTTTTAGAAATCTCATTGCCTTCATTATCCTTAGGATAATTTTTCACTGTCTCACTACTCTATCATGTCATAGTCAGCCTATCACTCATAGAAGATCCCTCACATACTCATGCCACTCATATTTGTCCCATTTTCACACTCATAACCTTAGTACTTTGTTTTTCTTACCCCTAACCTTCCCACTTCCACCTAAGATTGCCAAACAACCTATCCTTTCACATGTTCATCAAATGCCTCAAACATTGTTACTCTCAAAACTATCTCTGTAGACTCTTTAGATAAATCAAGTACATTGGATTTTGGAACTTCAATACATAAAATTATCGAAAACTCTATTCTTCATACTTGAGGACCCTAAGCTAAGCTTTTAGTCAAAGGACAAGTCTAAAAAGCCTCCCACTAGGTTGCTAGGGTTTCATAGGTTGTAGTATTTTCTTTGGCATTCTAAATCACTATTTTTTAATATGATAAGAAGCTAAATCAAATGGGAAAGAAGGTCAAAATATGATTATCCAAAAAGAAAAAGATCAGAAAATCTCCAAGGAAGACCACTTTGTCAAATTCAAGTTTTGCTAAGGAGAAATGTCTCATTACCTCCAAATTAAAAGGTGTAAAATGTATCAGAGAAGGTAAAATTAAAAGCCAAATGCCATGAGCAAAGCCAAAGGATTATGAAGATGTCACTATGAGTAAAGATCCCAAAATTATCCAAAAGTAGTTCTATCATGTCAAATAATCAAAGGGAGGTTTTATCTCCAAAGTTGAAGCTAGGGATGATTTCAAAGTTGCTGCTATGTCAAATAAAGGTGTCAAGTTTCAAGATCAAAAAAGAAAAAAATTTCATGACTCCAGCTAACCTGCCAGGCAAACAGTGTAAAATAGCAGTGATAAGGTGAAAGGCTTGAAAACATTTCCCAATGAATTGCAAAGATAGATCAGAGTTTCATAAGCCCATAAAAGGTCATCTAACACTTCAAACATCTCATTACACCATTGCAGAGGCGATCAGAGCATCCAAAGGAGAAATTTGGAAATTTCAGTGAAATTTTGGCTAAGTCTGTCTGGCACTATGTCCAGGACTTGGCACTATTCTCACAGACCCTAGCACTATGCATAGGCAAGTTTCCACAGTGTAAAAATACATTACACTATGCTTAGAGGAGGAGGTGTTGCGCTTATAGCAAGGCACTACGCACATACCTAGTTTGCTAAAAAAAGACCCAACCCACCGAGAAATAGTTTGGTGCTACACTGAAAAAGGACCCAACTAGCCCAGTCTACCTAATGTTATGCCCAAAAATTCCTGACAGGCATGGGAAGACCAGCAGGCTTGCATGAGGCATGCAGCGCTGCATGCAGAGGGTGACTCGATAGGCCCAGTGCTGTGCATAGAGCCCGATAGGCCTGCACGCAGGAAACACTCGCCCAGGAAGACCTGACTCACTCGGTGTTATGCACACAGAGAATCCGACTCACCCAGAATTCTTCTCGGTGCTGTGATTAGGGAAAAAAAGGATTCTTTGCTTCTAAATTTCAATCAAAGGCCAAAGGGACACCTCCTAGATGCTTTAAAAATCCTGAGAAGAAGTTTACATTTTTTATGAAAAGGGTCAAGCAAAGATGGACAAGAAATCATAGATGAGGCAGAGGATGATCAAGAAGAGGTAGAAATAATGAAGAGATAGAGGAAGATAATGAAGAACAAGGCAATAAGAAAAAAAATGACAAAGAGGCAGATAATAAAGAAGGCAGTGAGGGACAAAACAAAGAGGAAGACAATAGTCATGACAGTCATGACTACAGTCAGCTCAATAGTGATAATGAAGGTGATGACATTGCAGAAGATAAGGAGGTAAATAGCTTTGATGAAAAAAAAAATGACAATGCAAAAGATCAGTAGGAGGTTGAGAAGAAGTTTTCAACTCATCAATGTATACAGTGATAAAGAGGAAAAAAAGATGTTTAATAACATACTCCTTCAAAGCAAGAATGCAGAGATTTAAAGACCTACAGAGGAGCATTGGCATGGAAAAATACATCATTTACTATTACTAATATGAGCACAAACATATGAAGAAAATGAAAAGAGGCCTTGGACTACACACTATGCCTTGAAAAAACAAACTTACTAGTGCCAAGCTCAAAGAGGCCCTTATTAAAATTCAAGCACTAAAAGGAGGAAAACACCAAGTAAACCTTGGAATATTGCCTCAATATTTTCTATAGGTCTCTCAAACCCCATGAGGGAGACATCCACCTATTTTTAAGAAATTTGGACAAGTTTTTTGTCTTTTGAGAATTTGGAGGCTTATAAGCGCAGCGCCACTGGTACTACACTTTTCCCTCAGGCATCATCAGAGTGAAAATTTTACATTTTTGGATTTCTCATGACTAGCATACTATGCTCACCAAATTTTAGAACAATTGGAGCATTTTTTCTCCTCAAAAGGTCAAAAGACACCTCATTTTTCACCATTCTGCCTCTTTTTTAGGCACGGGGCTATGCTCAAAGCAGTCTTCGGGATTTGACTTTTTGAATAGGTTACATGTGATCACTCTGGAAAAAAAAGGTATATCTGGAAAGAGGACTCAACAATATTTCTAACTAGCCATCATGGAGAAAACTCCAATATCGGGAAGGTCCCCAAAACATGGCTGCAACAGGACCTATTTTCTGCCTAAGTTGGCACTGCGCTTATAGACAACACTATGTGTTTTTGCCCAAAAGTGAACAAAGAACACTCATTTATTGCAAAATCATATTTTAGTTTTTTTTTAAGGCAAGTCACTATAGAATTAGGTGATAGAAGTTATTTTGGAATTTATTTAATGGCATATTTTGTGCCTTGGGCATTGCATGGTCTCTTGGGCATTTATGACATTTATGAGTGATTTTGACATTTTCCAACCCTATCTAGGGTTTTCTCCCTCTCTTGCTAAGATAAATAGAACATGAGGGTTCCATTTTAAATGTTTTCATTTGATGAGCTTTGAGAGAAATACATGGTTTTCTTGAGTTTGAAGAAGAAATTGGTCTTGTTGAGTTTTTGAATGGCTTGCTTTGATTGATGATGAAGGAGGATAGCTTGCAGGATCCTTGAGCATGGTTAATGGTGATGTGACTCTATTAGTTCTTGTTTTTATGCTTATCATTATGTTCATCTTTCTATGTTGCAGTAAAACAGAATATTATAGGCTAAGAAATGTTGTTTGAGGCACCTTAGTTCTTCCTGTTTCTATTGCCTTTATGTTTTCCTCTGCCAGGTTTGTTTAAAAAAATTTAGTTGCTTCTTAGACCTTACTATGCTTGTCTATTCCATGAATTTTTCAATATAGTAGTTTCAAATATTTTTTATGGTTAGCCCTACTTATTTGATTCTATTTAAACTCTGTTTTAGAATCTCTCTTTGAAGTACTACTTGTTAGGTTTAAGCCAAAGAGGCCATGTTCTGATCATGTCCTTTGTCCATGCTTGAGAAGTTGCCTTAAAGTTATTTGTAGCTTGATCATAGATTCTTAGGAGTTCCCTCTCCTTTGATTAAATTTATATGTTATCTTGTATGTTTTCTAAAACTTGAAGGTGAAATCACTAAAAGTTAGATTAGTTTCTTGGTTTCTATGGTTCACTGAATTGTTCATCTTGAATGCTTGTTTTCTTAAGTATAATAAAAAAGCTATTGTTTTTCCATGTATTATGATTATGTCCTTATGTTGATCAGTATTTAATACCATCTTGTTTAAAAGGTATTTGTTTAAGGATTCTTCACTACCCTTATACTCCTACTATGCTCACAAACTTATTGTTCATTTCACTTCACACATACCTTAAAGATCCATTTGACCATGCTAGATTTTCCCAGTTATGCGTCTTGTTTCATTGATTGAGATATACATGAATTTCATTGACTCCATAGCCCAATTATTTGAATACCTCTCACTCCACCTATTCTACTTGACCATCTCACCCAACCAAAACAAACAACAAACCCTACACTTAACAACTAGCCTAAAATAAACCCTAGAAGAAAAAATTCCACATTCTTTGCATAAAATAGAGAGAGCCCTATCTGAGTCTAGGAAGGCTAGGTCATGGGACTCCAGAGACTGGTATGATGTTAACCTGTGCATTTGGTCTACCAATCTACTAAATCATGGGAAACTAACATAATGGCGATCACGGTGGGAAATTCTGATTAAATGATGTATTAGACATCCTTAATACCTTAGAAAACCACAAACTTCATTAGACTAGCATTTAGTTGTTGATGGTGGTGTTAGCACCTTGTAATCAGCAAGATTGGTAAAATTCCAACTGCAGGGAGAACATTGTTTCAAACACTTTTGGATTCTAGGATCTAGCCCTCCTGAATCTGGAGAGGGATCTCTCCAATAAGTGCAAAGATGGATTTTTCTTTGAAGTTTTGGGTATTGATATTAGGCTAGTTATGAAGGTCAAATGTTTTTTTTGTTTTTGTATGGTTGAGAATGATTACTGTTTGAGGTGGAAAGTTCTAAATGCAAAGAGTTTCAAAGGTGTGAAGTTGCAAGTAAATAGAACAAGCTTTGGCCAGGAAGATAGATAACTGCAGGTTTTAGTCCATTGGGCTATGGAGTCATAATATGGTTTAATTAAAACAACAAGAGGCAAGAGTGGTCCATGGGGCAAGTCATATATGTCTAAGGATCTCTTTAAAGTTTTATTTATGGAATTAAATGGTATAATAAGAAGAGGAAATTAAACAGATGAAGAACAAAGAGCAACCTAAGATCTAGTAAGTACTTTTAAACTAGCCAGCTTTTGACATACACTTAAGAAAGACATGAAAGTAAACTAGGATCTGGTAAGTGCTTTTAAACTAGCTAGCCTTTGATACACTTTCAATGGAAAACATTTTAAAACAAGGTAAACAAAAATGATAACAAAGAATGGCCTAAGATCTGGTAAGTGCTTTGAAACTAGCCAGCTTTCAACACATTCCAAGGGAAACATTCAGACAGTCTTTGGGGATAAAACTAGGACCAGGGCACACCATATCTTCCTTAGTAAATCTCTACTTAACTAATACTAAACATAACATTTAAGAATAACATTCAGCTAAGAGAATAAGACGAGGGAACACCAGCATTCCTATGCTTAAACTGAATTAAATCATTCCCAAATAACACATATTGGAAGGAAACATTCAGATAAAGATCTTCAGTCAGAGAAGGGTACTGGTATATAGTAGGTCCTAACTCTATGCATGCTATTATTTATAAGAGAATATGAACACAGTGAAAATAGAAATAAAACAACAATTCACAATGAGAAAAATATCGCCGTCAACATAGACCAGGATCCCATAAATCAGCTTGTATTGATGCTCCAAACCAGTTACAGCTTTAAGTCCAATGCTTTAGTTTAGCAATCATCTACACTTCCCAGACTAACTTATCTATCACAATCAGAGCTCCAATAGCCAATGAACACTATTTACAAGTAGAAGTCTCAAGCTCAATTACATTTCAATGTTCAACAACTAAATCAACCAACATTTTCTCATCTTCTACAACAGTATTTATAGAAGAATGAGGAGGTGGGAGAGGATAAAAGATCTCCCAGGAAAATTAATACAGATTAATGACTTCTCAGCCTTTGAGGGGCTTAATTGAGAAGTGTACAGATATTCTTGCTGTATTAATTGATTTACATTTAAGATTAAGCTCGGTGGGAGCTTTTGTTGACCTTTAGGCTCTGTTTCATGTCTGTAGTAAATCAACAGATATTTTTCATTTAGTTCTCTAGCTGAATTAACTCTTTGGTGGTTGTGAGGCAAATATCTGATCTTGATCAATAAATTCAACCTCTGTTTGAATGCTTTGAGGCAATAGGTGGCTCTATGGTAGCTGGGAGGAATCAATTTTCCTCTAATGTGGCGATGGAGGCCTTTCTGTTTGATAGATCTTTTGATTTACCTTTAATTCTGTTTTTAATTTGGGGGATTAGGATTTTAATAATCAATCTTAGCCGTGATCCCTGCAAATCTGTCTTCAGTCTTCTGTTCTATTATGTTCTGTCTTCAACACTGATACTCTTTTAATTGTGATTTGAAATCACAGTGTCTTTTTGATGTGCAAGCTGTGCGAGGCTCGTATGGCATCAATGCCCATGAAGCATTGATGAAACGTGTTTCTAGACCTTTTATAGTTCTTTCCCTTTGATAAATGAAAGTCCAGAGGATCGTCACCCTCGACTTTCATTTCCCTTTGTTATAATGGGAAAAAAATTTGAAACCTACAAAACACACAAAATATTAATAAATCCTGCGTTTATTGGTAAAACTGCTTCAGAGGGTGTGGGGAGAGAGCGTGGCCATTGGATGACAACATCCAATGGTGGAGATCAGCTAAGAGAAGGTTAAAAGGAGAACAGAGGGAAGAATAAGACGGAACCATCGATCGTGCAATGATCAACGGTGGGGATTACGTGTTAAAATCTTTTGGTGAAAGGCAGAGGGTGATGAAACCATGAGGAATGATTTGGGACTGTCCGATATGGACATGTGGATAGTCTAGATTTAATCGGAGGATCACAATTGGCGAGAAAAAACAAATGTTAAAAAGATGCACACAATGAAAATATCTGATGTAATCCAATGTGGGCTCTTGATCTGATGGCCAAATCAACAATGGGGAGTGAATTGGGAATCGGCGATTGGAAGTGGGCTAATGTGATGGTTCAATCGGGGAAAGCTGATGAGATGATGTGATTGGGTAAGGCCGATGCAATTGCGCGATCGGGCCATCGCAAATCACAGGTCGGACCATGTCTTTTTGATCTACCCCTTGGACCTTTGCGATGTGATCAACGCCTTGGGATTTAAACTCTTGGTCCCAGGTGTAAACTATATGGAATAAAAAGCGGAGGGGCGGGGTTTAAATAAAATATTTTTAATCACATCAGAACACTTTAGAAAATGGAAAATAAAACTTGCGTGCTAGGATTTTGCGATGCGATTAGTGTTGAAAGGGGTTAGCGTTTGGTCTCAGCACCAAGGCGTATGGAGGGGAAGTGGTTTTTAAGACTAAGCCCTAAGGGGCTGAAGCCTTTATGCAAAAGGTATTTTTTATGAAATTTTCAATGTTTTTCAATGGATTTTGAGGGTTTCAATAAGGCAAAGAAAGAGTCTTAAACCTTATCAAAGGGGTTTTGAGGGAGGGGGAAAGGGGAAAAATATGAAAGTGAAGGATTTTAATGGGGAATAAAGGGGTAAAAATGAGGTTATTTTGGAAGTGGAAGAATGGGGAGAAATGATGATTTTGCAGCAGTCTTTTCTCATGAAATCAATGAAATTTCTGAGTATTATATGGGAATAGCAGTGAAGATTTGGACAGAGGCATGATGCCTTCAAGAGTCTTTAAGAGATAACATCTTTTTAGCAATAAAAACTTGTTTCTTGAAGACTCCGAAAATGTTTTAGCCAGCATTTGATATAACAAATTTTATAGCTAGCTAATAGTGGCTCGTCTTGGGGATGGTGCCTTCTTGAAGGCATCAAGAACTTCAGACATGCATTCTTTGGGAGGCTGACATGTGCCTCATCCATTGGATTCTCTGGGGGTTGACCTGTGCCTCATCCATTGGGTTGCTCTTCCTTTGCTGGGATGATCTTGCTCTGAAAAAATATTAGCACCATAAAAACAATGGATCTTTCATCAACAAGATTTCTACCTACCCAATCCTACTGATCTAACATTTTTTCTTCTTTAGAGTACACTTGGATTGGAAAACTCTTTTCACAACATTTTATTCTTTTGAAAGCAAGAAATATAATCTATTTCTACTCCTTATTTCTCCATGAACTAAGATTAAACAATTGAGTCCATATGATTCTCTACGTAATCTATCAATCTGTTAGGTTTAAACAATCCAACAACTTTTTATTCTCTAAATTCTACAACAGAAATTTAAAAGCATACAAGTCAGGATTGAACAGTCCAACTTGATGCTAATCTATGGCATAAAAAATAAGCTACACATAGATATTTTTTTGAAGAAAATTAAAACAAAATGGAAGGCTTAAGATTCAAAATTTCAAAGCACTTCCTTCATCTTTTTACAACTTTTTTTTGACTTTTGTTTTGAGCTGTCTCTCCTTTGTTGACTGGTTCAGATTTTGAGCTGATTAGAACCATTTTTTACCTCTGATCTTGACTCAAGAAATAAACAAATTTGAGTCATCTTTTTGGAAACTTAGGTTCATATTTTGAGCATGTTTGAACCTTTAATTTATAGCCTAATATACCTACTGATAAGCCAAGATTAATTAGTTTTGCAAATCAAATTCACTATCCTATCAGCAGTAAATTTAAAACTAATTAGTCAAGATTAGGTTGTTTGACTAACTAGAAGTGTGTTATTTAGGAGTGGCATTTAAGCTTGCACACTTTCAAAATTTGTTTCTCTTTTTTGGTATGGGGCTATACCTTTCTTGTTTTCACAATCTGCCCTCTTTTCTTTCTTTCATTGTTTTTGTATTTTTCTTTTTATTTTAAGACAAGAAATCAACAACTAACTAAATGCTCAAAGTTGAGTTGTATTGACACTCCTATCTAACCTAAACTAACTTGGAATATTTACATTATCATATGATACAAAAATGCCAATGGAGCCAGCTAAGTAGTGTCAAACAGAAGAAATTTTGGCTGCTGTTCATGGATATCCATAGTACATTTTGAAGATTAATCTTCAAAACCAAGGCTATCACAGAAGGTGACAGTTTTTCAGGTATTTGGCTCTTACAAAGGATCACTGCTTGATAATTTGAGCCAATTGGGAATTCCACACACTCTCCCATAGGATCAACAAAGAAAATATGAAGATTCTCTTCTTTTTGGCCCTCCATGTCTGGTAGATTGTCTACTTCCAAGACTTCAGCTTTGAGGAGTATATCTTCAGAAAGTTTCTTGGAAGCATTGCTATAAGGTAAACTGCTTGGGTGGTTGGTTTTCGAGGATCCCTCTCAGGGCTTTCCGGTGCCCGAGGCAGACAGTAAGATTAGTTATGATGTTCACAAAGATGGCATGAGTATGTTCATATTAGCTTGAAATAACTTGAAGGAATACAATAGAGAATTACCTCTTTTATGGTCTTGGAATCCCTTGGAGAGCGCTGTGCAGCAAAGTAAGAGCCCTTCTTCGCCGGCTCCAAATCTGAGACCTGCAATCAGTCAAAGCACCCACGTAATTTCTAATATAACAAGTATTCTGTCAATTAAATCAATAATAAACATCTAGATTATACACATATGAGCCATTCATATCATACTAAGTAAATATTGAAACAACAATAATAACATTAAGCATTGAATGGAAAAAACGAACACAGTTCTATTGATTTTGCAAGAAGGAGGATTACAACCATCGGTTGTACCAAGCCCTCCTCAGTCTCCCAATCTCTCTTCTCTCTAGTGAAGAAGTCCAAGTCAACAAACTCTCTAGGAGCCTCTTTGACTCTTGGCCTTCACAATGTCACACTATTCTCTATTCCACAAGTATGCAAGAACCTTGAGCAATCCTTCGACCTTCAATTAAGAGCCTTCAGCTCCTTCTTATAGGAGAGGGAGAAAGCCATTTTTGCCCTTCTCTTTCCACTAGTTTGGAATGGAAAAAACTTAGATGTTTCTTTGATCTCTATGCTTTTTCCTCCTTTGGAGTTCAGTCTCTCATGGCAATGAACAATAATGAACTGGTGCTTCTACAGTTTCCTTTGTGAATTGACTCCTTTGTGAGGGAAAGTCGGAGATTCAAATCATTCTCCGCGCTCTTTTCCCATTTCAAACTTAAAACACGGGTAACGCTTCCCTTCAGTGTAAACAGAGCATTTCCCTAGCCACTAACGCGGCCAATGCACTGATTGCCTGCGTTATAACACTCTTGTTCTGTTCTTCATAGGCGTTACCCTAGCAGAAATAGGTTTAACTTAGGTCTTTGTACTTCTTCCATATTTGTCTTCCCCTCTGAGCTGATGAGGAGGTATTTTGACCTGTAACAGATGCCCCCTAAAGTGTGAGGTCAGAGACGAAGATGATGGCCGAAATACTTTATAATTTGTAGAGATAGAGAGAGATTGAAAGACTGAGGAAAACCTGAAACAACAACATATGTCAGAAAATATAGTATTTTCCTAGAGTCGGGCATGTCCCATGCTCATTAGCTTAAACAACATGATTTCTCTAGAATAGAGATATGAAGAATCTTTCCACCAATAGGCACAATGTGGAAGTGTCTGTCATAACAGGATCAGGCTGAAGAAGCTGTCTCCATAAACAATATCGCAGCTTGGGGAAGGGAACACAACTTTAATGATGTAGCCTTTGCCCCAAGGTCTTCACCACCGATTCACTTAAACTGCATATTTCTCAATCATGTGAATGAGGGAGTTGTCGTCGAACATGTGAGAAATCGTCTGATTAGCAGTCAATAATGAAAACTGTTAACAGACGCGAAGGTGGCCACCGATAATGATGATGGTCCCTAAGATGCCCAGTACAATCTAGCGAGTGTGAATAAAAAGGAGTTGAAGTCGAACACTCGTAGAATCATTCGACCAAGAGCCAATGATGAAGACCCTTGATCAAACACAAGACTACCTACCACTGATGTCTGCAAGTATCTGGGTACTGATGTGTTTCTGGATCAACTTCCTAGATAAGGTGTTGAAGTCGATAGGAAGTGATCTGTTGAGAGGTAGGCACTGAGGTGTCCTACATCAGTCAACACAAAACGGAAACCAATTGATTTTGTTTATGATTTGAGATAAGGAAGAGTAAATGGGAACGTCAGATGACAAATAATTTCTGGCATAATGAGCGGTTTGGTTGATAACAGGAGCAGTAGATAACGATATCTACTTGAACAATAGAAGGCACTCTAGCAGGGTACTAGGCAGCTGAAGCGTGATGAACACCAAAGAGTGTGTTAGGATTTTACCGGTGCAGGGAGACTGGGAAATAAAGGCTAATACTCATAGATGGTAGGGTTCGGTTAACTGCGAAAGAGTTTTCTGGGAAGTGCCATGTTCAAGAATTTTGCTGCCAAATCGACGTTTTTGGAAATGTAACAGAGGTAGTATCCATTTTGTCCAAATTTTTCCTCGTCTGATTAAGTTTAACGAGTACAGACGAGTAAACTCGGTGAATTTTTCATGTTTAGAGAGTCTGAAAAATGTCAGGAAAGACAACTCTGTGCCCCATCTGATTAGATTTAATGAGTCCAAATGAGCAAACTCGGTGAATTTTTCATGTTTAAAGAGTCTGAAAAATGTCATAAAAGACAACTCCATGTCCTGTCTAATTAGGTTTAGTGAGTCCAGACGAGTAAACTCGGTGAATTTTTCATGTTTAGAGAGTCTGAAAAATGTCGTAAAAGACGATTCCATGTCCTGTCTGATTAGGTTTAACGAGTCCAGACGAGTAAACTCGGTGAATTTTTCATGTTTAAAGAGTCTGAAAAATGTCGTAAAAGACGACTCCATTGGGGTACCTTTGTCATGTCTTGATAACCGGGCACGGCAAAGGGATAATAGTAAGCCCGAAACAGTTCATTTTCCGTAACTTAGTCCATCGAATCCGGAAAAGTGAGAAATCTATGTTCAATGGACGTCTACCTCATTTTGCTATGAGTACGAGGAGACAAAGTAAACTCAATATTCTTTGTGAAATTTTAACGAGTCCAACAAAGAAAAACTCAGTACCTCCGTGAAATTTTAACGAGTCACGCGGAGAAAACTCGATTTACTTTTTCTGTTTAAAGAGCTTTGAAAAAGAGGAAAAGAATGGCTCCTTGTTCTTTGTCCCAGTAGTTTAACAAGCCTGACAAAGGTGACTCGGGGATTTTTTCGGTTTTATGAGCGAGAAAAAGATTCCTAAAAAGAATGCTCAGTACTTCTCCATAGTTTTAACGAGTCTGAAGAAGAAAACTCTAGGTTTTTCGGATTAACGAGCAAGAAAAGACCACAAAAAGAACGCTCGATGCCAACTTCGTATAAGTTTAACGAGTCCGAAGAAGAGAACTCAAGGTTTTTCGGATTAACGAGCAAGAAAAATACCGTAAAAAGAATGCTCGATAAAACATGAGTATGTCTGATCATAAATCTTGATCCCTTATTAGAATCATCAGTACCAAATCTCGAGAGTTGTGACATGTGTACAGCGAGGAATCACGACTTTGCCGACTAACTTAAGAGAGTCATGCCCCAGAATTTGCTATAAGAAGGTCAAAAGACTTTCATTTTCACTGTTTCGAGTGCTGTGAAGAAGCTCTGGAGTGGAAAATGGGTGAAAATTTCGGCTGACGATTATGGTCAATCCGGGCAACAATTTTCTATTCCGCGAGATCCAGGTAAGAGCTAGAACCTCCTGTTATCATTTAATTGCCAATTTGTTAGTTTTTGCTGGTTCAAATTAGGAAATTTTGAGGCCCTAGAAAAATGTTTGTGCCTAACGCGGGTCAGGAGTATAACAGTCGCGTTAAACGCACAACCCGTGAAGGAAGTGCGCGTTAGAATGCTCTGTTTTGTACTAGTGCCCGCGTTAGGCGCAACATGCTTTCTAACAATTCAATTTTTCCATTTTTGAAGTGGTCTAGGTGTTGGGCCATTAATATGCCATTATTATTATCAGTTTTGAACACTTATTCCACCCATTTCTATTATTCTTCATCATGTCATTTATTATAATTTATTATATAAATCCATTTTATGATGATTTATGCTCTTATGAATGAATGTTATTTATTCTCCTTTATTTCTAATAAATTGATGATTATGCATGATTTTATCAATGATAGTTTTAATAAATCAGTTGTAACATTATTCACCATTTTTAGCCTCCAAGATAATTTCCAGATTGAAGATTTGATCATTAAAAGTGCCAACTCAGAAATTCGCTGGAATAATAAGTGACGGTTTTGCGGTTGAGATTTCGAGCAAATGAAGCAAAATCTGGAAAATCCGGAACATGGGTTTTGTCCAGAACGGACCCAATTAACTTTATTAAAGAACGGTTTGCCCAAATTCGGCTTTTACTGAGAGAAACGCAGGGTTCTTTGAGCACGATTTTATGAGATTTGTTGTTGCGGCCGTCCTCCAAATCTCAGCTGCAAAGCCAAATTCGCCTTGTTCTTGTTGATCAAATGGTTAGAAGCAAACCAATTTTGTAATAGAAATCATGTTATACTTATCTTTATTGTAACTTCTCTCTGATCTCTCTCTATTTAAATGAAAACAAAGATCAGAGATGGGGATGATTTGGGGATGAAAAATGATGGAAAAATGATAAAGAATGATGGTCGATTATTCATGATAGGGTAGGGATTGTTGCATGCTATAATTCTCAAGCCTTTGCTGTTGTAATGATTCCACAATTTGTTGATTAATACATGATTTGGGAGTTGCTGTTCATTCTTTTCCTTCTGAAGTAACCCAGCAGCGTCCGCTGGCGGCTAAGGGCCCAGCCTCTGGTGGAGTACGCTGCTGCTGCTGTGTATCATATATTTACAATTGTTGCTGTGTGATGGTTTGATTTATTTCCTATTCTTTTGAATTGCATTATTTTATAGTTTCATGTTTTTATAGTGTGCTGTTAGAATATTTTATGGAATTATTTTATTGCACAAGTTGAGATTGAATCGTGTGGTTGTTCTTTTCCATCATAACAGAGATTATTATCCTTTTCAACTTATATTGTTATGCTGTTCATTTCAAATGTAAAGCTTCGCTGTTCATTTCAGATTGTTGGTTATTCGATTCCACTAATTAGAGTTTGATGTTCAGATTTATTAAATATGATTCGTTGTTTAATTCCTTTAATTATAAGTTTGTTGTCCATTTACTTCGCTGTTTAGTTTGGTTGATTAATTGCAAGAGTTTGCTTTTAAGGAGTTTTCCTAGTTTACTTTCAATGGCAGCTTTAGTTTAATTTCTATTTCCTTTTAATTTCTTTAAAGCAGGACTCTCAATTGTAGAGAACATTGGTTATTGCTTCCTCGTTCCTAGATTGATTGTCTTGTTCCGGTTTGATTTCAATTGCATCAATATCCAGAGGAATGAGTTATTGCTACTGTATCCTCGATTGATGGTTGTTTGAGTGAATGATTTAGTTTAGAACATTTCAGTTTCTTGTTGTTCTAATTAGATTTTGTTTCCAGCTTTCATTTACTTTTGCATTTTAAGCACTATACTGCAAAACATTACTCTTGAGTAAATAGCCGCCTCAGACTGAGTACACTCTTGAAATAAAAAGTCGTCCCTGGGTTGATAATTAATGTGAAGGTAATTAGGAGTTAAAAAGACCCTTTTTATCGCTCCACATTTTGGCGCCGTTGCCGGGGAGAGTGTAGCAATTTCTAAAGAGTAGTGTGAATCTGATGAGTGCCTGCTAGGAGAGAATTGGGTATTAAAAACGGAAGGTAAGAACCTGCGTACGGAGCATGTAACAGCCCTGCTCCCCCGCCCGCTTTCTGGCAGATTTGTTAATTTTTTGTGTAGAAATAGATGTTTGAATTTTTGTGTGAATGACTAGAAAAAATATAGAAATTAAAAAAAAAAAACGAATCACATGATTTCACTCAAGTGGTGATGTAAGCACCACCCATTTCGCTAACTAATTGACAGGAACATTTGAAGAAGGAGCCTCGAAGAAACACATGAAAAACATCTTATATTATGGTAAGAAATGGCTCACGTTTCTACTTTTGAATTTCCTATCAAAGATCTAGGAGGAGTGACACAAATGCACATAATTCCCCCATCTTTACCAAATTTTCATGGTTTAGCAAATGAAGATCCGGATACATTCTTATTTGAGTTCGAAATACTTTGTAGAGGATATGATTATTGTACTAATGATCAAAGATTGAAAGTGTTTCCTCTTACTCTAAAAGGAGCAGCTCTCCGATGGTTCATGAGCCTAGGTGGGAATTGCATCGAATCATGGGAGGACATGAAGAACATATTCTTGAAGAAGTACCAAGACTATTGCAAATCCAATGAAGATATTTTCGGTATGATACAAGGGGAAGATGAAAGTTTGGAGGACTATGTAAATCGATTTCATTATAACCTTCAAAAATCAAAGCATAAGCATTTGGAAAAAGAGATCTTAAAAACACTCCTTCTTAAAGGAATCAAAGATGAATTTTTAGAACTCTTAAATCTGATAGGAAAATGTGATGTTTTTTAGTTATCATATGATGATGTTTGTGAGTTGTGCATAAGGTATTCAAGAGGAATCTCCAAGGCTGGTAAGAATTCTAGAGATGTTTGTTCTTTCTTTTCCAAATATGCTACAAGAATAGGAGACATAAGAGCTGAAATCAATGATTTATTTGAAAATTTTAAAGTTGATTTTATTAGCTCTCTAAGTGCAAAATTGGACGTTTTGCAGGTTCATAAAAATGAAGAATTTGATGAAGTGTTTTTCCCTCATGACCGAAAGGAGCAGCCCATAGATGGTTACTCTTCCTTATCTAGGATGGAAGTATCATATCAAAGAGGTGAGGAAGCTGCAACAAGGTCAAAACCCTGGAAATCATGGCCTACAGGTATGGTTCAAAACACTTCTTCTCCATTCTCTTACTTGCATAATCCATTATGGAATACTCATGTTCTAGGGCAGCCATGTCAATTTCAAAATAACCACCAATCTTATCTACAAGTTTGGCATGGTTCACCTTATGATTGCATGACTACTCTCCCTCATCTTGTAGCACAAGCACATTCTCCATATTCTCCACCAGCTCTTTCACAACATCCTGCTTGCATATCAAATTTATCCACTCAACCGAACCAACCACATCATCACAATGCTCCATTCCATACACAATTTCCTGCTCAACTAATTCCACACCCTCACCACAATAAACCAGTACAACATGCTTACAATGTTGAATTGCAAAATTTACCCATCCTTCCCACCCATTCTATCTCACATGCACCAATGGAGAAAACTTACAATGAGATTCAGAATGTTTCAAATTCAAAAATTGTAGAAGTTATGGAAGAAAATGAGGTTTCTTTTAGTATGCCTCAACAAGTCATTTTAAAAGCTCAAGAACTTCATGATATGATGGCTATGGGAAATCAAGAAAGTAACGGATATATTGAAGATTGGTTTCATTTCATCACTTGTTTGCAGCATCACTCTATACTTCAACAATTTTTGACAACATCTTTTCAAAGGAAGTTGGCTTCTCATACCCTAATTTTTATCAACATGCATTTTTCAAATTTGGGTATGTACATATTTGAAGCCTTATTTCGAAAATGGTTCCATTGGAAGTACTCCTATACATAGTCATATTTATATTTCAATCAAAGTAGGTTAGTGAAAAAATAAAATAAAATAAGAACATAAATAAATGCATTTTGTTTTTTTGTAAAAATAGTTGTTTTTTTTGTTGCAACACGCTATCGAAATCAACATCGGTGATAAATATTTCAATTTATTTGTGTATGTAGATGAATCATAATAGAAATAATAAGTTCTACAAACACTCATTTTTCATTTTTATCACCAATTTGAAAAAATGCTTGAATATCATTTTTTTGGCTTACGGGCTTGATGAACTTTCTGGAAAAACAGTTGGGACAGTCATGTTTTGAGGGACCAAAAGTGAATATTTTTAAAACCTGTTTCTACCCTAGGTAGCCCTTGATGTCTACTTTCTAACCCAATTTGAATCAGTCAATTTGGATTTGAAATGAAAAAGTTAGAACCAAAACATTGACCGGATGTCTAGCGGGCAGCTCAGGAACAGAGTTGGGACAGTCAGTTTTTGGAGGTCTAAATGAATGAATTTTTAAAACCTGTTTCTATGGTAGATTCCCCTATGAATCTAGTTTACAATGCAATTGGAATCACTCATTTTCGATATCGTATGGGGAATTTATGATCAAAATACTGACTGTCTATCGTAAATCAACACCCTTA
Source organism: Pinus albicaulis (assembly GCA_034641835.2). Classification (NCBI taxonomy): domain Eukaryota; kingdom Viridiplantae; phylum Streptophyta; class Pinopsida; order Pinales; family Pinaceae; genus Pinus; species Pinus albicaulis. The sequence goes on from CM076582.1 coordinate 1,288,463,528, forward strand.
AAACTATGTCTTTCCGGCTGTTCCTTACAGTATTTGACCTATCAATTCTTCTTGTCTTCAAAACCTGTTTCTATTGGAAATAAATAAATGAATCTAATTTCATTTCCAATTTGAATCATTTGAATCCGACATCAAACGAAAAAGTTACGCTTAAAACATTAACTGTTGATCTGAGCTAGGTAATTGAAAATGACTATGTTATGCAGGTTGTTCTAACTAAAATTGACATATCATATCATTGAATTTATAAAACCTGTTGCTACTGGAGATAAAACTTTGAATTAGCTCTCATTTGGCTTTGGAATCACTCAATTTCGATGAAAAACAAAGAAGTTGTGATTAAAACACTGCTGGATAGTATGGTCGACCACTGCTCTCCCGCAGGTGACAAATAAATTTTACTTTGTTATTTTCTCAATGGATTTGTTATATAGAGTAACTACTTGTTGTTTTTTGCATCATTCTTGGATTAGGGGAGCCTGATCACCTCTCTTTCTCCATGATTTAATGTTTTATTGCAGGTAGACACTCGCTTTTTTGCAGGTCCTGGGAAAATAAAGAAGGTCAATTTATGGACGAGTGATTCTTGAAAAAAATTTTAACGAAACAAAGGAATTTCATCTAAGTCATTACCCAACGGATTCATAATAGAAGAAATGAAGAATTTATTTCGATTTGAAGATTCATGTCTTGTCACTGCTGCCAAAACATTCTTCAAAAAGATCATTTTTTTACATAATATCATAGCTGTTGTAACTTAATTTACATATTGTTTTTAAATAAAATGTTGTTTCTTTTCTAATTTCTCTTATATTTTGTGTTTCATGTGTTGCTTCATTCAAAGTGTAACTCATCCTCAGCATCAATGCTGTGAACAGCGAATTTGTTTTTTTTGCATGTTTGCATTTTATGATTGTCCATTTTGCTGTTCCTTTCCGAATGGAACATCACTTCTGCACTTTCACGTTTTGCTGTTCCTTTTCAAATGGAACAGCACTTCTGCACTTTTCATTTTTGCTGTTCCTTTTCCAAAGGAACGGCACTTGCATTTCTGCTGTTCCTTTTCCAAAGGAACGACACTTTTAGTTTTTGCTGTTCCTTTTTCCAAAGGAACGACATTTGCATTTTCACATTTTTTTATGTGTATTTTTGCTTTTTGGTGTGCATTTCCTTTGCTGTTCCCTACACGGAACACCACTTTTTGAGTGTTTTTGTTGTTCCTTCAAAAGAGCAACCCTTTGGGAGTATTTTTGAGAGCAACATTTTCTTCCTCTTATGGGACTATTCCTAGTTCATCTCAACCACATTTTACTGATTCCCCTTCATGGCATGAAGTACACTATTTTTATAAGGACAAGAATTATGGATTCTATTGAAGCGAGTTAATATCATTCACGTTATGATCTTTAACAGGACATCTCCTTGATGATAGATTATTTTCAAAAGGAACACAATTATTTATATACTTTACTACATTGTTTTCTGTTGAACATGATATTGATTGATCATCTTAATACCATGCTGGTTCCACCCTTCTGGATTATAATCTTCTCTGTCTGTAATAAATGAGATTATGGGTATATTTTTCTATTGACATGTTCAACTTCTTCCACCATCCCTGCTCTTAAGGAGTACCGAGCCTCCCTCTTTTTATCATAAAATTGTGTAATAACAACAAAATTTTGTTCACAGATGGAGGATAGGGGGTCTCATTACGAGCCAACCTACCATGTTCATAAGGTTGTAAGAAAGTGACATTCCCATTATGGCCACCACACCAGGGTTATGATCCATTGGATAGCCAAATTATCCTTGGAACAGGAGGTCTCATCACGAGCCGGCCTGATCACTTTTGCTACATCCTAGTGAATGGCAGTGTGGTTATCTGGTTACCACGCCAGCACACTGATCTCTTCTGTAGAACAGCATTGTAACTCTCCATTTATAAATTGAGGATCCTGGCTCATATGGGTTAAAAAGCAACCCTGCCGAGGCTATGGACGCCTGCTGGCAGCAGCGGCTCTGCTTATGGTATTGAAGTTATATCTTATCGTCAATTATTATTATAATACCCTTTTCTTATTTTTCTTTTTATCAGAGAAGTTATTTCCTTAACTTTCTCCCTGTTTTGAACCTTTATGCATGAGAAATTGTTTTATGATCAATCGCATCATTTTCAGCTAGCATACTATCAGTAAAGCATCTTTTTGGCATATTGTTGTTCTTTTTCTCTTTTTCATCACCTATCATCAATTCAAAGCGTCCTATCTCTTATTCATAACTATCTTTACACACTCTGCTCTCATTATAACCATAACTCCCGCTATTCTATCATTGATATGTGTACTCTGCTTCATTCACTGCTATATTGTTCATTCCCTTGCCTTGCCATCAGCACAACACCTCTCATATGCTTTATGGTCATGGAATTCCTTTTCCAATTGGAGGGGGGAATGTATGCATTATGGGATTGCATGCGATATGATTACTGCACTCTGCCATCACTTGTTGATTTGCCAAAATATTAGTATTGCATGTACACATAAGTTTTCCTCATTGAAATTTTTGCATGCATCTTATCTATTGCTTACACTATGGATTCAAGAACATTGTATGCCAAATAGTGCTTTGTTTGCAGGAAAACAACAAGTATGGGCAGAATTCTATTCATAGCATGACCACACTATTGCACTTAACAGAAGAGGCTCACGCACGTGAACAATTCTTCGGACATGATGTGCTTACCTGGATTCCACCTTTTGTATCACTTTCAGCACCAACTCTGCCTACATCAGCTTCAACAAATGCCAGTCCATATATGTCATTCCACATTTTTCTTTTTGGAGGTAAAACTTGAGGTAAAATAGCATAATTTTCTGATTTATTACGAATTTAGGAGAATTTACTGAAATCCATTTTGAGCATTATTTATCATCCTTCATTCCACATCTTTACCATTTCCCCTTTTTTAGCGGCATATCATCTTTCAGTTTGGGGGAGTGTTGCTTTCATTCATTTCTTTCTTATGACTATGCCATTCATATTCTTTATCATCCATTGCTATTCTTATTCATTCTCAACACCTCCCTTATTCCATGTTGTTTTACACCAAGCATAGAATTCAACAGCTGGTAGCAACCACCCTCTATTTGTTTTCTAGCATCGCATGAGGGCATGCTAATTTTTCAGAGAGGGGGAGGAATTGCTACGCATGATGGATGTTTTCTATTTTCTTTCTCATTTAAGGCATACAATTTCGGTGTAGAAATTGATTTCCATAATATTTTTAAAACTATGAACTCAATTCTTGTGATTTTTGGGAAATGTAGACGTATCATTAATACAAACCCAGACAATTTCAAGAAATATTGGTTCATAAAATTTCGGAAATCATGCTCTCACCTACAGCCATTTTGTTGATATCTCATGATCTGTGCATCAAAACGATCTAATTTTTGGATCATAAAGGCATTCATATATTATAAATTTACTTGCCAAATTTCAACAAAAGCTGGTTTGTAGTTTTTGAGAAAATGGTTAATGAAGTTTGTTGTTACTTATATCATATTTTGTTGCAACTTCATATATACATATAGTTGAATATCAATATAAAAATTGTTATGCCTTCATCAAGATTACTAAAAGTGAATATTCATTAATTAAGGAAGAATTCATTTGTTCTATCCATTTCATGAGCTGAGATGAACATATTTTTTATTGCCTGGTTAACACATGGGTTTTTGTCTTTGGGTTGCATGAGGACATGCAATATATTCAGTTTTCGTTGCATGAGGACATGCAACATATTGAGTGTGGGGGTATGTTGGGCCGTTAATATGCCATTATTATTATCACTTTTGAACACTTATTCCACCCATTTCTATTATTCTTCATCATGTCATTTATTATAATTTATTACATAAATCCATTTTATAATGATTGATGCTCTTATGAATGAATGTTATTTATTCTCCTTTATTTCTAATAAATTGATGATTATACATGATTTTATCAATGATAGTTTTAATAAATCAGTTGTAACATTATTCACCATTTTTAGCCTCCAAGATAATTTCCAGATTGAAGATTTGATCATTAAAAGTGCCAACTCAGAAATTCGCTGGAATAAGAAGTGACGGTTTTACGGTTGAGATTTCGAGCAAATGAAGCAGAATCTGGAAAATCCGGAACATGGGTTTTGTCCAGAACGGACCCAATTAACTTTATTAAAGAACGGTTTGCCCAAATTCGGCTTTTACTGAGAGAAACGCAGGGTTCTTTGAGCACAATTTTCTGAGATTTGTTGTTGTGGCCGTCCTCCAAATCTCAGCTGCAAAGCCAAATTCGCCTTGTTCTTGTTGATCAAATGGTTAGAAGCAAACCAATTTTGTAAGATAAATCATGTTATACTTATCTTTATTGTAACTTCTCTCTGATCTCTCTCTATTTAAATGAAAACAGAGATCAGAGATGGGGATGATTTGGGGATGAAAAATGATGGAAAAATGATGAAGAATGATGGTGGATTATTCATAATAGGGTAGGGATTGTTGCATGCTGTAATTCTCAAGCCTTTTCTATTGTAATGATTCCACAATTTGCCGATTAATACATGATTTGGGAGTTGCTGTTCATTCTTTTCCTTCTGAAGTAACCCAACAGCGTCCGCTGGCGGCTAAGGGCCCAACCTCTGGTGGAGTACGTTGCTGCTGCTGTGTATCATATATTTACAATTGCTGCTGTGTGATGGTTTGATTTATTTCCTATTATTTTGAATTGCATTATTTTACAGTTTCATGTTTTTATAGTGTGCTGTTAGAATATTTTATGGAATTATTTTATTGCACAAGTTGAGATTGAATCGTGTGGCTGTTCTTTTCCATCATAACAGAGATTATTATCCTTTTCAACTTATATTGTTATGTTGTTCATTTCAAATGTAAAGCTTCGCTGTTCATTTCAGATTGTTGGTTATTCGATTCCACTAATTAGAGTTTGCTGTTCAGATTTATTAAATATGATTCGTTGTTTAATTCCTTTAATTATAAGTTTGCTGTCCATTTACTTCGCTATTTAGTTTGGTTGATTAATTGCAAGAGTTTGCTTTTAAGGAGTTTTCCTAGTTTACTTTCAATGGTAGCTTTACTTTAATTTCTATTTCCTTTTAATTGCTTTAAAGCAGGACTCTCAACTGTAGAGAACATTGGTTATTGCTTCCTCGGTCCTAGATTGATTGTCTTGTTCCGGTTTGATTTCAATTGCATCGATATCCAGAGGAATGAGTTATGCTTGATGTATCCTCGATTGATGTGGTTGTTTGAGTGATTGATTTGGTTAGAACATTTCAGTTTCTTGTTGTTCTAATTAGATTTTGTTTCCAGCTTTCATTTACTTTTGCATTTTAAGCACTATATTGCAAAACATTACTCTTGAGTAAATAGCCGCCTCAGACTGAGTACACTCTTGAAATAAAAAGTCGTCCCTGGGTTGATAATTAATGTGAAGGTAATTAGGAGTTAAAAAGACACCTTTTTATCGCTCCACACCAGGCAAATTTTAATCGGTTGGAAATGTTGCATTTGCAGGTGTTCAGCTGTTAATCATGAGTATTTGGCGAGAGAGAGAGCATGAGCGGGAAGAACGAGAGATGGTGATGGATGCGGCAAGTTTAATGGTTCTCTGGAGGTGTGGATTGCTTAAGTATGCCCGTTTAGAACTGATGAGGGGTCAAGAGGACCTCCTGAGGTGGCTTATCCAGCAGTGGGACGAACGGCATCATATCTTTCGGATTGGTGGCAATGAGCTCGCCATCGAAAAAGATGATGTTTACTTTTTGACCAGCTTGTCATGCCGTGGGGCGAGGCCCAATTTGACGGGGTCCAGAGCTGACCCTCGTTCCACTACTGATCTGATCCATGCGCACTGCATACGTGGTGCCCAGTCTGTGAGTAACCGGATACCTATCGCACAGGTGACTCTGATACCCCTGCGGGCTATATTATGGATGATCGTTCGCTTGGCAGGTGCCAAGAGTCAGCATGTGGTGACCAAGGCTCAGATGCTCTTAGCCTTGGATTGTATACAGCCTCAGGTTTTCGATTGGTGTGACGGTGTGGTCCGTCGAGTCCGAGCAGAGCTTACTGCATGCAAGACCCGTACTGAAAGAGAGTTTGGGTATGGTACACTGATTGTTTATTTCATATTGGAGCGGATACCACTGATGAGGCCCAGGATCCCTACAGTGCCATTGGGTCCACGTGAGTCGAGGCAGGCTCGGTGGGCCACTTTGCTTCCACGAACTGGAGAGGGTCCCGTCCGTCACTGTTTTGATGAGGGATTTTTTGATTGGCTGGACTCTCAGATCATCATGATTGAGGATTATCCCTATGCAGGCATGAACTTCACAGGCAACCCTGAGTTAGTCCTACCCCCTAGCACCTAGTGGGGGCCCGATGGTAAGAAAAATGATCAGTTTTTTTCAAAGATTTTTTTTGTTTTTAGCTTTTGAATGTTTATGTAAAAAAAAATTTTTTTTTTTGTTGAAAAGGGGTGAAAATTAAGTTTTGACATGAAACTTTTGCTTGCTTGACACAGATGTGGCACCTGTCCGTCCAGCTGGGGCCCCTCGCTATGCACGGCGAGGACTACATCTAGCCGGGGCTGGCGCACCTGTAGAGGAGGTGGAAGCCGGCGACGACAATGATACCCAGATTTTACATGAACTCTCCAGGAACCTGGAGGGTCTGAGTATGGGTATACCACCACTTCCTATGTGGGAGGTTCTAGTTCGTCTGCAGCGACATACTGTGGGTGTGCCGGAGAGATACCTAGTTCCTCTGAGGAGGATAGCTAGAGCAGTTGTATGCTATTATGACCATCAGGCTTAGCTGGTGGAGTAGATGTATTAGTGTCAGAGCATGGCTTAGTGTAGCCAAATTTTGTAACACACCCCAAGTTTTGGGAGATTTTTCTTTTTTATGTTTACTGTGTACTGGACATGACATATGTATATATATATTTTTGGTGATTTTGTGTTTTTAAATTTTTATGCATTTTTTGATGTGATAAAAATATATGTACTCGTGAGTAAATATTTTACAATAAATGTGACAAATGCCAATCTAACACATAATTTGCCAAAGAATCAGCTAATGCGTTAAATTCCCTAGGAACGTGCTCAAATGTGATTTTTTGAAATTGACGCTCTAAAAGTCGCACTCGTAAAAAATAACGTAACAACAGAGGGTGGCGGACACGGTAATGATTGTTTAACTGCATAATGATGAGTTGGGAATCTAACCTGACCACTAAATCGGAGATGTCACGAGATGATGCTTCCATGAGGAGTTGGATCACTGACATGTACTCGGCGACATTGTTGGTGGCGTTACCCAGGAAGATCCCCCCGGAACCAAGAAGGTCCGACTCAGGAGTATAGAGAACCCAAGCAGCTGAAGCAATGTGCGTAGTGTGACGAATAGCACCGTCCGCATACCCGACGTATGATAACGAGTGTGATGACATCTGTGCGAAAGAAAAAGATTACATGAGAAAAACACCTTAGACCAAACAAATAATCCAGAAGCATCAAAATAAAAATAGGCAAAACTTATATACATAAAATTACAAAGCATATGCCTAGTGCGAAACTAGGCAAAATACTTCTTCAGATAGAGCCCATTGCGGGGCTCCTCGAGTGGAATTCCATTACAGTCCTGTAGTTCGTGAGCTCCTTTTGAGAGGGCTTTAGTAACGATGTAAGGACCGAGCCACAATGGTTGGAGTGTGCCTGCCCCCAAGAGGTCATGTTTTTGATCATAAAGTAGAACAAGATCGCCCTCTTGGAAAGAATGAGGCTTGACAGATTTGTCGTATTGAGCTTTAACTCGGCGCTGGTGAGCTTCAAGTGCTAGTGTAGCATCTCGACGAGTTTCGTCCAAATGATCGAGCGAGAGCAAGCGCTCTTCTGTGGCGATGGTGCCAGGCAGGAGTTCAACAGCTAGTTTAAGCGATGGGATTTCGCACTCAATCGGAAGTACTGCCTCCAGGCCGAAAGCCAGTTGGAAAGGTGTAAAGCCTGTGGCAATTTTAACTGACGTTCGGTATGCCCATAACGTGGAATACAACTTCCGATGCCATGTGGTTTTATGGTTTCCGACCAATCGACGAATCATGGTTTTGAGGACGCCATTTACGGCTTCTACTTGACCATTAGCTTGAGGATAATAAGATGAAGATTGATCTTGTCAGAAACCTAGCATGGATGTTAATTTGGTCATCATATGGTTTTGAAAGTGAGATCCATGATCGGTGACAATCGATAGGGGTACGCCGAACCGACAGATTACCTGATTAAACAGGAAGAGAGCGGCGGTTTCGCCGTTGGCCTTAAAAGTGGGAAGGGCTTCCGCCCATTTCGTAAAATAATCGACTGCAACCACGATGTAGTTGTGTCCATTTTCCGAAGCGGGATTGCAGGTGACGAAGTCAATTCCCCATTTAGTGAAAGGACCGACGGAGATAACTGGGTGAAGGGGGGTAGGATGTGCGCTCATTTTCTTTGTGAAAATTTGACATGGATGGCACTTCTGGACTACTGCAATGCAATCTTTAAACAAAGTGGGCCACCAGTAACCGGTGCGCAAGATTTTTTGGGCAGTAGCTATGCCCGAAAGATGACCACCACATGCCCCTGCGTGGAAGTCATTCAAAACGCGTTCTGCCTCATCGATAGTGAGATAACGTCGGAGAATAGTATCAACACCACGGCGATATAGTGTATCATTTAGCACGAGGTAGTGCTTCGCTTGGTGGCGGATACGACGACGGTCGTCAGACGTGAGAGCTGGGCGGAAGTGTTGGGTTTGTAGGTAGACTAATATGTCTCCATACCAGGGGTCCGAAGAGTCGACCAAGTAGACAGATTCATCAGGGAATGGATCATGAGCTACTTCTGCTGAGTCGATTCTGGGAAGGTCCGATAATAATTCGGCGAAGACAAGGGATTTCTTTGCTTTGGCAGCCATGAAAACCAAATCAAATTGTTGGAGGATGACGATCCATTTGGAATATTTCCCTCCAATAATTTTTCTAGACAAGATATGTCGCATGGGATTCTCCAAAGCAATCACCGTAGTCTGTCGCAGCAATATATAATGTCGGAGTCGGGTGACGACAAAAACTACCGCTAGAGAGATTTTCTCCACATGTGAATAACGTAATCCAGGTCCGATTAGACCTTTTGATAAATAGTAAATCACATGTTCACTGTCGTCATCGTGTACTTGAACCAAAACCATTCCAAGTGAGGATGGTGATGCTACCAGATAGAGGAGAAAATCGCGTGAGTAATCGGGGGCACTAAGGAGTGGGGCTGAAACAAGTGCATGTTTTAAAGCATCAAATGACCATTGAGCTTGGTCATCCCACAAGTATAGTATTCCTTTCTTCAATAATTGCATGAAGCCTTTCGTCATCTCAACATAGTTAACGATGAAACGTTGCAAAAATTTTGCCTTTGCTTGCAAGCTTTGGAGTTGAAGGATGGATTGTGGTGCCGGCAATTCAACAATTGCTTTGACCTTATCGGGATCAACCCTAATCCCGTGCTTGGAAACAATGAAACCTAACAATCGTCCGGACTCAACCATAAATACGCATTTATGAGGATTTAAACGTATATTGTAGAACCTACACCTAGCAAAAATTTCTCTTAAATGAGCCAGGTGGTCTCGTCGCTTCTTGGAATGAGCCGGAAGGTCATCCAAGTAAGCTTGTACAATATGATGAATGTCATGAAAAGCATAGTCCATAGCCCGCTGAAAAGTTGCTCCAGCATTCTTTAGGCCGAATGGGAGTTTTTTATACGCAAAAATGCCCCAAGGACAGATGAAAGAAGTTTTATGCTGGTCGTCTCTTTTTATGGAAATCTGGTTGTATCTCGAGAATCCATCCATGAAGGAAAAAGATTCGCATCTGGCACAATCGTCGAGAATTTGATCAATGAACGACGTAGGATAATTGTCTTTGGGACAAGCAGCATTCAGATCGCGATAATCGACGCAAACTCGAATAGTGCCTTGTTTTTTATCAACGGGAACCGGATTGGAAACCCATTCAGTTAAGGGAACGGGATAAATGAAGCCAACGTTTAAAAGTTTTTCTACTTCGACCTTGATGGCGGCTACTTTGCGCGGGTGGACAGGTCTGAGTCATTGCCAGATTGGTTTAGCATTGTCATAAGTCTTGATTTCGTGCTCGACAATAGAAGGATATATGCCGGGCATTTCATCATAAGACCAAGCAAAGACATCGCGGAATTCTTTAAAAAGATATGTGAAGGACGCAATTTCCTCAGGATTGCAGTCGGCTCCAATCTGAATATTTTCCACGATACCCATTTTGACCGAGATATCAATGAGCAGTGTCTTGGAAAGATTACCCATGTTCACTTCTGAATCGATAGTATGGACAGTCGTATAAGAGGAGGGAACTATCTCAGGTTGGTCAAAAGACGGGATTTCAGTTTTTATCGCCTCCGAATCAATCGTCGAAGCGCGATGGTGGAACTCTCCCCAAGGTCGTTCTTCTAATGACATGATCTCTCAAATAGCTTCATCTGTAGGCCAGACTTCATTGAGGAGATCCTTAGAGAGAACCGTGATGGGAGAGAGGGTTGTACCTGTGGTCGAAACCATATCAGTGGAGGGTTCAGATGCGATTTGGATGGCTTGGTAAGCCAACTCAACCGGCGAAAGCGGCATCTGATCTCCATAGGAATCAATATCTGAAGGTGTCGAAATGATCCATGGGTTGATAGAGCCATCCGAAAAGGTGGATATCATTGCAACCGTGTTTGGGATCTGTGGCGGCGTTTGAGGGAAACAACCCAGTAGGGAAGATGCCTTCAGAAGACCGGTATCGATACTGACGTAAGAGTCAGGGATGCCTCCTATTAGGGGTACAGAGCTACTTGGTAAAGTGGAATAATCAAGGGTGCATAAGGATAGCTGATCGACCGTGACTATTCTCCCATCCAATGGAAATAGGATGAGTCGAAAGACCGAAGACACGATGGCGGTCATAGCATAAGACCAACTGCGACCAAGCAATAGATTATAGTCGAGATGACGCTCTACGACTTCAACGTCCACGTTTACCGTTTTCCCGCTCAGAGTGATGGGAAAGCTAGCAAGGTATCCTTTGGGTAGGAACGTGTGGCCATCGAAAGCTTTGAGGGAATTCGATGGTGGGGTTAGAGTAGGAGAACCTAAATTCAGCCAGCAAGCTTGTGACATAACGCAGGTCGAAGCACCTTCGTCTATGACAGTGCAATGGATGGGTCTCCCTTTTGACACAACCTGCACCTGGAATGCGAGTTGATGTGAGAGGCAAGGTTTATCCTTTTCCATATCAAAGATTGCTAGCGTGGAATCCTGGGGGTCTATTCCGCCAATGGCCGAAAGCAAAGCTTTCCTTTGTGCTGGACAGGTTTGTAATACTTCAAGTGCAGACATAGCTGACGGTGCCTGCGCCAAATCTTCTACAATATTGTAGTTTTGGGCTGCACGTGCAGAGGTATTATGAGTCGTGCGTCGAAGTGTCCCTTTGGGGGGACGAATTACAGGTTCAACAGTAGGCCTTTCGATATGAAAATCGTTGGGCGGCGGCGGATTCGAACTAGTTCCAGGTTCCTGAGCATCTATGGTAGGAGTTCCATAAAGCTTGGTGCGAGTTTGAAGGTCAATACTCTCGATGCCATAAATGGCAGATGGTTCTTCGCCGGAAGGATACGAACCACCATTGCCCCGTTGATGGGGTTGTGGCGAGTTGTCAACCATATGTTGATGTTGCTGCTATTGATTGGGGAAAGGATTGTGAAGAACGGCAGGTGTTCTCCCAGAATCCTTGTTAGCAATAAAATCGGTGCATTCCTGCAACCGAGGACATTTGTATGTCAAGTGGTCCTCCGAACAGATTTTACAAGGAAATTTCATGGGTTTATCCTTTCCTTTTTCATTAGCAGCATTTTTCTGATTAGAGTTATTCTGATTATTCGACTGCTCTTCCGAAGAAGATGTTTTCTTCTTATTCTTCCTATTTTTCCCGTTGGGTTTTTGTGAGGTTTACACCGAATTTACCTCAACGGAAGGGAGAGGAGTCGTTTGATGGGGGGCGGTGGCAGCCGAGGATGGCTGGGAGGTTTGCCCCCGAGACTGATTGGTGGCTACACCAGAGATCATGCCAACGAGACCGTCGGCATGAGCTCCGGTTTTCTGAGTAGCCGGAGGGTTCAGGTTACCAGGGGCATGGGGGAGCAGATCGTAAAGCATGCCGGATTATGAATAGATTAAATCCAGGTGTTGGGCACGACGAATACATTGATCTTCTGTCACTGCACCAGAAAGGCCAATGTCTTTAGATATGTGGGGTAAAAGAGACTTGCAAAACCAATTGGCCAAGAGATGGTCCTGTATTGGCGCTTTGACAAGCCTCCTCCTACGTCTCCATTCATGAATATGGTCGGAGATGTGGGTGGCGGTGTCTTGGCGCAGTGATGTTAACAATTCTGTGTTGGTTTCCACTCTAATTGGTAGTTGAAATTTCTTTAAGAACTCCGTCGCTAAAGCGCCAAACGTATTGATGGCAGCGCGTGGTAATTCAATGTACCACTTGGCTGCATTGCCTGTAAGGGTGCGGGAAAACAGTCGAAGTCAGACACTATCATCCACCATGGAATTGGATATGGACCACAAATGGAAGGTAGTGATGTGTGCGGCCGGGTCGTCCCCATGCTTCCCGTCGAACTTTGGGATATCTGAAGGAATCTTATGCGGTATAGGAGGCCAAAGCGAGTTGTGGTTGATGGGGTCGTTTGTCAGCTTATGGATGTCGGGTATGTCCGAAGCTGCTAAGAAAGGAAATTGTGGATTTTCCCCCGAGTCTAACCAAGGCAATATGGGCTGACTACTTGGACCATAGGGAAATCCCATCCACGTGTTACCAGAAGGGTAAGTGGGACTTTGATAGAAACCTCCCATAGGTGGAGGAGTAGGAACATACGGTTGCTGTCCATAGGGCATAGTGTATTGAGGGGCAAACAGTTGGTTGCCCCCAGCATAAAAGTGCCCTCCCACTCCAGATGGAGGTTGGGGTTGGTTAGTCCAAATGGATGCAATAGAGTTTTCCGGAGGCATACTAGTACTTGCATAATTTGGCAACGGTATAGATCCTACACCTATGTTTGAACCACTTAAGGGGATAGTATTTACAATGGGTTGTCCCATTTTTCCTAAGGATTGCATAGGAAGAGAAATATTCCTTGCTACCTGTGTACTGATAACACTGCCCCCTGGTATAGTGGCCAGGGGGTTTGAACTCAACAGAGGGTTCCAACCGAAAGGGTTGCTAAAGGGCACTGAAGTAGTCATGCTCGTGGGAGGAGCCACCGTGGTCCCCAACGTGGTTACGGTAGGAGTAGATGCCGAAGGGTTCGGTAAACTACTCATAGTTGTGTTAACCATAGGGCTGGGGGTAGGCATATGTTGACTACTGGGGTTACCCAGTAATGGCATAGAACTGACCACCGGTGGGGAGGATGATGGCGAACCAGGAATGGTTGCCATTAGTATCGACCCTATGGATGCCGGTAGAGAAATAGATGTAGGTGTGGCCACAGACATATCTTGGCGTGGTGGAATCTGGACTATCACAGGTCCTAACGGATCAGTGAGTGGAGGATTGTAATTAGGTACAACGCCTTCAGTGAAAGGGTCCTCCGGAAGTTCCGGCTGATAAGGGTCTATGTGATAATCAAGATTAGTCAGAGGAGACTGCTCTTCACCAAGGTTCAATCTCTCCTCTAGAGTGAGAGGAGGCAGACCTTGCTGTCGTCGAGACAGACGGCGTGGGTCAGGGGACGCCACGGTGACTGGTTTAATTTTAACAAATTTTATTAAAATGTGATATATTATGAAGTCTCAAGTGACAATAACCACACACTTACTAAAAATAAAAGACTCTCTAAAATCAATCAGCAAGTAGCCAGAATAGGGTGCCCTGTCTGAGTACTACCGTTCACTGGTGATGAAATCCAGTATCACAATAGCATACAGAGAGGGTTGGTCGAAAGTACAGTTACGGTCACTCTAGAGCTTTGCCCGAACCTCAGAAGATAGGTGTAAGCACTCTCGTGAAGATGAGTACCCTCCTAAAGACCGAAGACAGAGTGGGTCCGTCTGTTTCAGGTACCAGGACAGCCCGTCCCAGTCACCTTGTGTAAGTCCCTAAAAAGTATGGCCACTAAAGATACCTCAAATCACAGACATCATCAGGGGGGTCCACGGTCAAGGACAGTGTGCTATATGGGCAGAATACCTAGATCCCCGATCTAGTTTCGACATCCCCGAAGGGAACCCCAATATATAACACACCCACAGGATGCAGTCGAAGGCAGGCTACCTTCTAGTGCACCCAAGTGTTGTCTCGCGCTGAGCTCTGGTAAAGGAACGGTCCCGATAATGTGAGTGCAGCAGGATTTCACTCGTTAATGACTCTAGTTTTCAAGTTTTGAGATCTTGGGTAGTTTTCTCACTTTCCTAACCCAAGATCCTAGCCTGAACTACTATTTGTGTGAGCTCAAAAAAGAGTAATTAGATTGATTTTATTATTGCTTTGTTTTTAGTGTACTTTGTTATTAGTCTTGCGGAGGGGGAATGGATGTATGAAGTATAGTGAGACTCTGACTTAAGAAACCATGCAAAACATGCTCTAAATATTAACTTCAATGAAGAGTGTTTCTACAAGGAGAGGTTTCTTTTTCAATCATCCATGCACCAACATTTAAATAACACAGCTCAAATTTTAAGATTCAGACTTCTATCTATCTCTTTTAACAGTCTGTGAACTAAACTTTCAGAATAAACTCAGCTAAATGCAGAAAAAAAAAAAATTAAAAAAAAAAAAAAAATCTCTTTAAAAAGTAAATGCTTTTCACACTAACTAAAAAAGAGAAACAAATAATCAATGCCAGCTTAGAAGACAAGCATAGGGATTCAGTCAGTGAAAGGTACTGGTGGCCAAAAAACTCTACAGCTAAAACACAGTCACAGTAGTGAACAACAAGGTTTTTGGCTGAGTAACGCTCTGTCTGTGAGAAAATACAACGTTATAACGCACTGTATTTAAGCCTAGACCGCGTTATAATGCACTGGATAAACTGCATAGGTCGCGTTAACCAGGGAAAAGCTCTTCAGTTGGCCAGACAGGAACAGGATTGAACTCTGCAAGCGTTTGGTATGTCTACTGGGCATCAAAAAATGGTCGGAAGGATACTGAACAAAGGAGAGAAGAAATGAAGGGAAAAAATAGTCCGGAAACTATGGGGGAATCTCCCCAGTGGAGTCGCCAATTCTGCTATAGGGTAAACTGCTTGGGTGGTTGGTTTTCGAGGATCCCTCTCAGGGCTTTCCGGTGCCCGAGGCAGATAGTAAGATTAGCTATGCTATTCACAAAGATGGCATGAGTATGTTCATATTAGCTTGAAATAACTTGAAGGAATACAATAGAGAATTACCTCTTTGATGGTCTTGGAATCCCTTGGAGAGCGTTATGCAGCAAAGTAAGAGTCCTTCTTCGTTGGCTCCAAATTTGAGACCTGCAATCAGTCAAAGCACCCGTGTAATCTCTAATATAACAAGTATTCTATCAATTAAATCAATAATAAACATCTAGATTATACACATCTGAGCCATTCATATCATACTAAGTAAATATTGAAACAAAAATAATAACATTAAGCATTGAATGGACAAAACGAACACAGTTCTATTTTTGCAAGAGAAGGAGGATTACAACCATCGGTTGTACCAAGCCCTCCTCAGTCTCCCAATCTCTCTTCTCTCTAGTGAAGAAGTCCAAGTCAACAAACTTTCTAGGAGCCTCTTTGACTCTTGGCCTTCACAATGTCACACTATTCTCTATTCCACAAGTATGCAAGAAGCTTGAGTAATCCTTCGACCTTCAAATAAGAGCCTTCAGCTCCTTCTTATAGGAGAGGGAGAAAGCCATTGTTGCCCTTCTCTTTCAACTAGTTTGGAATGGAAAAAACTTAGATGTTTCTTTGATCTCTATGCTTTTGCCTCCTTTGGAGTTCAGTCTCTCATGACAATTACCAATAATGAATTGGTGCTTCTACAGTTTCCTTTGTGAACTGACTCCTTTGTGAGGGAAAGTCAGAGATTCAAATCATTCTCCGCGCTCTTTTCCAAATTCAAACTTAAAACACGGGTAACGCTTCCCTTCAATGTAAACAGAGCGTTGCCCTAGCCACTAACGCGGCCAATGCACTGATTGCCTGCGTTATAACGCTCTTGTTCTATTCTTCATAGGCGTTACCCTGGCAGAAATAGGTTTAACTTAGGTCTTTGTACTTCTTCCATATTTGTCTTCCCCTCTGAGCTGATGAGGAGGTATTTTGACCTGTAACAAGCATCATCATTCTTAATAGAAAAGGAAAAATATTCTTCTTGAGAAGATGGTATATCCTCAGTAGGACAATCTTCTATCTATTTCTCTCCCTCTTCTTCATCATCATCTAAACTAGAGGACTCATAATATTTGGTACTGTTGTCCTCTTGTAGCCCTGGTATGCTTAGATTCAGTGGGCTAAACTTTATGAAGAGATAAAATATTCTTGAGTAGGGGTGTATTCAATGGTTTCCTCTTGCTCAAAAATTTCTTCATTGCTCTTTTCTTCTCCTTCTAAGTTGAAAGGCTGCTGATTCCCAATTATGTGAAAGCCATTTATGATGGATAGAAATGGATGTTTGCAGCTTTCAAGCTAACGATGGTGAAACTCATAACACCAATCAAATGCTAGTTTCCCTGCATGATTAGTTTCTTCTTGGAAATCATCATCATCATCAGACTGATTAAAGTTTGAAAATTTATCAAAATAAATATTTTCATCAGTCAAACATATTGGGATATAAGTTTTCTTTTCTTCTAGCTGATCTACAAGATTATTTCTTGTATCAAGAAAAAAACATGGATTAGGTATATGAGCAGAAGAATTTGGTTCAAATGAAGGTTTGGATGCTGGCAGTCTATTCGATACTAGATCAATCTCTTTCTCTGTCAAGAGAGAAGGAGTTTCCTTTTTTCTTAGAACAGAGGTACAACAGTCCTCTTTGTCTTGTGTTGGCTAATTTTGAGGCTTGATGTCTTCTTGAGCCTCTTCTAGCAAAACTTCACTTGTGTCACTAAATTTTTTTGCATTTAAGACATGAAGTTCTCTTATCAGCATGGTACAAGACATAGGCAGGCAATCAAGTTTTTCTTGACAACCTTCTTCATTGCTTTTTTTGTAAGTTTTTTCATCATATTTTATAAAGTGTTGATCATAATACATGTCTTGGTCAGAGTCTTGGTCTTGAGGTGATTGGGCTTGCATTTGATCAAGGGAAAGCCTAGCTCGCTCTAGATCATCAACATTCATATTAGCCATCAACCTATCCATTCTCTTCCCAAGCATGTACATCATCTTTTCCATCATGATTATAAATTTTTCTTGATTATTTTATTCATGTTCATCATACTTGTCTTGTAGTGGTAGAGGTTTTTTTTTCTTAGCGAAAAGCATTTGTTCTTCTTGATAACCAATATTCATATTGGCTATAAAATTATCCACTCTTTTTCCAAGCATGTACATTAATTTTTCCATCATGAGCATATGTTTGTCTTCTGGATCTATATCTAAATCCATGTTTGTAAATCATAAAAGAGGTCATAGTGTCTGGTCAATCAGTTCAGAGTCTTCTACCAGTGGATTCATTTGGTCTTTTGGGAGTTGTGGAGTGTGGAGTCGTCAGGTGGAATATTTTTATCTCGTAACGAGGTAAAAGGTTTAATGGTCCAGCACCATGTTTATTGAATACCAATTTGAAATATTTTTGGGTTTTCAGAGTTATTTTTTAGTTGTGTGGTTTCTAAGAGTGTCCTAAATCTATTTCACAACTTAGCTACGGTTATGGGACAAAAACAGTCTACTCTTATGGATAAGCTAGTTGATCTTTCAAGGTTTGATATAATCTTACGAGAATCCTAGGTTTTGCCTAGTTTGTCACTAATTCAAACAAGCTTCATCACGATTACCATTTCTTGATAGTGCTTGAAAAGGCTACTTTTTAATCACTAAACGAGGTTATTTGGCCAGAGATGTTATGCCTAACGGTTCAACTAGCTAATAGAACAAATGTCATTAAATCAAGGGATTTTTGAAATATCTAAAGCATTCAACAAGATAATAACTCAAAGTCCCTAGTGGAGTCACCAAAAATGTTAGCACCCTATAATCAACAAGATTGGAAAAAGTCTGACTGTAGGGAGAACATCGTTTCAACCACTTTGGGATTCTAGGATCTAGCCCTCTTGAATCCGGAGAGGGATCTCTCCAATAAGTTCAAAGATCGATTTGTCTTTGAAATTTTGGGTAATGATATTAGGCTATTTATGAAGGTCAAAGGTTTTTTTTTTTCTGGATGGTTGAGCATGATTACTGTTTGAGGCGGAAATTTATAAATGCAAAGAGTTTCAAAGGTGTGAAGTTGAAAGTAAATAGAACAAGCTTTGGCCAGGAAGATAGATAACTGCAGGTTTTAGTCCATTGGGCTATGGAGTCATAATAGGGTTTAATTGAAACAACAAGAGGCAAGAGTGGTCCATGGGGCAAGTCATCTATGTCTAAGGATCTCTTTAAAGTTTGATTTATGGAATGAAAAGGTACAATAAGAAGAGGAAATTAAACAGATGAAGAATAAAGAGCAACCGAAGATCTAGTAAGTACTTTTAAACTAGCCAGCTTTTGACATACACTTATGAAAGACATGAAAGTAAACTAGGATCTGGTAAGTACTTTTAGACTAGATAGACTTTGATACACTTTCAATAGAAAACATTTTAAAACAAGGGAAACACAAATGATAACAAAGAATGGCCTAAGATCTAGTAAGTGCTTTGAAACTAGCCAGCTTTCAACACATTCCAAAGGAAACATTCAGATAGTCTTTGGGCATAAAACTAGGACCAGGGCACACCATATCTTCCTCAGTTCATCTCTACTTAACTAATACTGAACATAACATTTAAGAATAACATTCAGCTAAGACAATAAGACGAGGGAACACTAGTGTCTTCTCAATTTAGTGTTCCTAAATTGATGTCATAAATTGTCAACCAGGGCTAGTAAACTTTTGAAGTGAGGTGCACTATATGTGCCTAGGTATTTGCTTCTCACTACGTTGTGTTTAGTTTTTTTTCAATGTTTTTGGTTTTGTGTTTTTATTCTAAGAGGGAAAATAACTAAGTTTTGGTAAAGAGAAGTTGTTGGTCACACTAAAATAGAGAAAAACCTATTCTAAACTATGTATGGCACTTGATAACAGAAAATGCAAAAATTTAACTAGAAAATAACTCATAGCAAGAAAATAACTCACAACATGAACTCAACCCAATTAATTCATTATAAATATGTTGGGATAACTTAATAAAAGGATAAGTTTAATGTAATGAGGTTCTTCTAAACAACTTACAATATCACAATGAAAATCTCATCTGTGGTTAGAAGTTTGTTGGAACACGTTTAGACAAGATTATCTGCAATATGTCAGGAAATTATACTCTAAATTAACCTATGACACTAAAATCATTCCATTCTTCCACTCAGAATATCACTGTTAAGCCCCATTCACAAGTTAGAAATATTTTGGAACAGCTTTGGAAAAAGGCAGTTTGTGAAATCACAAGAAATTACAGAACAGCCAAGGCCTCAAAATGACATTACCAATTCTTGTTCCTATGTTAATGATTTATTAATCGAAATTAATAACAAGAGTAGTTTGTAAATAATGAAGGCCATTAAGTCTAATTTAACAAAACTAAAGTACAACTAACTAATAAAACTTGAAATAAAATGGATAGAACTGAACTAGAATGTAATCAGTCAAACTTGAAATACAGTGACAGAGCTGAACTAAAATGAAATTAACCTCTAGAGTATTACAACTGAACTAAAATGCAACTAATCTCTAAAATACTACAGTCCTATATTGTTCAGTATTAGTGATATTTTGGAACAATTTGTAAGAACAAGACTGGCTGTAACATTTAATGTAAATGAGCATAAAACATAAAGTTCAAAAAAATGCAACTAATTCCTAAAATACTACAGTTATATCTCATTCAATGTTAGTGATATTTTGGAATAATTCATAAGAATAAGACTGGCTGTAGCATCCACTGCAAGCAAGTAGAAAACACAGAGTTCAGAAAATTGCTTAAACTAGGAATGAAACAAGGCTAAAGTTACTTATCTAAACCATATGCACAAATCTTCTTGGGTAGTAGGGGCCCTATACCACTGGATTAGCATACAAATCTCCTCAAGATTGCCTCAGATATTGCAATAAAGTGGCGCTCCTTTCATTAAAGGAAAAATACTTCAGAAACAGAGTATTACAGTATTTTGAGATCTAGCAACAAAACATCAATCTAGCTAACTGTCTCTCAGTCTCCCGAGTCACTCTTATAAGGAAATTACATAACTGCCCTTGAGAAAATATAGGGATAAGTGTATTTTGAAATTAAAATCAAATTAGAACTCTTTTGGAGGCCTCGTACTGTGCTTAAGGACATGTGTACAGTCCTTGTCCTAGTAGGAATCTGCTTCTTAGTTTTGATCTCTTGCATGTGCATAACCACCTGTAGATTCTAACTCAGACTTCGTAGAGAGCAATAAATGATGTGGGAGTGTCGTGGAATTCAACCATATGAATTTTCCTTGAGGTGACACCTGGAACCTATGTAAACATGAAGATAGCTGCGGAATAGGTGACTAGCTACAGAATGGTTGCATTCTATAGGTGAGTCTAGTCAAAAATTACTACAACAACAAAACCATGAAAATATAGCAAGTAAATCATTGTATGAATTCCTAAAGTGATTTTAATTAATTCTATTGATCATTTAAGCCTGTAATTGATAAGGGACAAAGGAAATGAAGTGAAATATGGTGAAAGAGAAGGACATCTTTGGGGCTCAACAACTAGCATTCCTATGCTTAAACTGAATTAAATCATTCCCAAATAACACAGATTGGAAGAAAAAATTCAGATAAATATTTTCAGTCAGAGAAGGGTACTTGTATACAGTAGGTCCTAAGTCTATGCATGTTGTTATTTGTAAGAGAATATGAACACATTGAAAACAAAAATAAAACAAAAATTCACAATGAGAAAAACATCACCGTCAACATAGACCAAGATCCCATAAATCAACTTGTATTGATGCTCCAAACTAGTTACAGCTTTAAGTCCAATGCTTTAGTTTAGCAATCATCTACACTTCCCAGACTAACTTATCTATCACAATCAGAGCTCCAAGAGCCAGTGAACACTATTTATAGGTAGAAGTCTCAAGCTCAATTACATTTCAATGTTTAGCAACTAAATCAACCAACATTTTCTCATCTTTTACAGCAGTATTTATAGAAGAAAGAGGAGGTGGGAGAGGATAAAAGATCTCCCAGGACAATTAATACAGATTAATGACTTCTCGGCCTTTTGAGGGGCTTAATGGAGAAGCGTACATATATTCTCACTCTATTAATTGATTTACATTTAAGATTAATCTCGGTGGGAGCTTTTGTTGACCTTTAGGCTCTGTTTCCTGTCTGTAGTAACTCAGTAAATATTTTTCATTTACTTCTCTAGTTGAATTAACTCTTTGGTGGTTGTGAGGAAAATATCTGATCTTGATCAATAACTTCAGCCTTTGTTTGAATGCTTTGAGGCAACAGGTGGCTCTATGGTAGCTGGGAGGAATCAGTTTGCCTCTAATGTGGCGGTGGAGGCCCTTCTGTCTGATAGATATTTTGATTTACCTTTAATTTTGTTTTTAATTTGGGGGATTAGGCTTTTGATAATCAATATTAGCCATGATCTCCGCAAATCTGTCTTCAGTCTTCTGTTCTGCTGTGTTTTGTCTTCAACACTGATACTCTTTTAATTGTGATTTAAAATCATAGTGTCTTGTTGATGTGTAGGTTGCGCGAGGCTCATATGGCATCGATGCCCATGAAGCATTGATCAAACATGTTTCTGGACCTTTTATAGTTCTTTCCCTTTGATAAATGAAAGTCCAAAGGATCGTCACCTTCGACTTTCATTTCCCTTTGTTATAATGGGAAAAACATTTGAAACCTGCAAAACACACAAAATATTAAGAAATCCTACATTTATGGGTAAAAATGCTTCAGAGGGTGTGGGGAGAGAGCGTGGCTGTTGGATGGCAACATCCAATGGTGGAGATAACCTAAGAGAAGGTTAAAAGGAGAGCAGAGGGAAGAATAAGACGGAACCGGCGATCGCTCAGTGATCTATGGTGGGGATTACATGTTAAAATCCTTTGGTGAAAGGCAGAGGGCGATGAAACCATGAGGAAATATCTGGGACAATCCAATCTGGACACGTGGATGGTCCATATCTAATCGGAGGATCACAATCAGTGGGGAAAAACAAATGTTAAAAAGACACACCCGATGAAAAGATTCGATGCGATCCAATGTGGGTCGTTGATCTGAGGGCCAGATCAATGGTGGGGAGTGAATCGGGAATCAGTGATTGGAGGTGGGATGATGCGATGGTGCGATCGGGGAAGGCCGATGAGATGATGCGATCAGGGAAGGACGATGCGATTGCGCGATCGGGCCATCACAAATCAGAGGTTGGGCCATGTCTTGTTGATCTACCCATTGAACCTTTACGATGCAATCAGTGCCATGGGACATAAACCCTTGGTCCCAGGTGTAGACTATATGGAATAAAAAGCAGAGGGGAAGGGTTTAAATAAAAGAGTTTTAATCACATCAGAACACTTTCGAATATGGAAAATAAAATTTGTGCGCTGGGATTTTGCAATGTGATTAGTGTTGAAAGGGGTTATCGCTTGGTCTCAGCACCAAGGCGTATGGAGGGGAAGTGGTTTTTAAGACTAAACCCTAAGGGGCTTAAGCCTTTATGAAAAAGGTATTTTTTATGAAATCTTCAATGTTTTTCAATGGATTTTGAGGGTTTCGATAAGGCAAAGAAAGAGTTTTAAACCTTATCAAAGGGGTTTTTAGGGAGGGGGAAAGGGGAAAAATATGAAAATGAAGGATTTTAATGGGGAATAAAGGGGTAAAAATGAGGTTATTTTGGAAGTGGAAGAAGGGGGGAAAATGATGATTTTGCAGCAGTCTTTTCTCATGAAATCAACATAATTTCTGAGTATAGAATGGGAATAGCAGTGAAGATTTTGGTAGAGGCATGAGGCCTTCAAGAGTCATCAAGGGATAACATGTTTTTAGCAATAAAAACTTGTTTCTTGAAGACTCCAAAAATGTTTTAGCCAACATTTGATATAACAAATTTTATAGCTAGCTAATAGGTGGAAAACAAGAACATCTTGAAAACAATAAATATCATCGACCTAGAGACTCCACTGGTCTTCAGTAGCACTGTTGATCCCATTAGTTCTCATAAACTCCCCTGGGAATGCATTAAGGAATCCCAATCATGCTGATGGTGGACAAAAAAATTGAAAACTTCCACCTGGAAACTCCACAATCCTCAATAGGCCTTAAGACTCCACTGGTAGAGAACTCTAGACTGTTTGAAAAGATACAGTGACCCTTTCTAATTTACAAACATGGATCCAAGGATACAAAGGAGATATGCTCCAATGAGTAGATATCATATCCCTGGATTCCCACATAAAATACCTCATATAAATTCGTTAAATAACCTGCCTATATTTCAAGAATATGATGACCCCTTGGTACATCTCATCAAATTTCATATACATGTATGGAGGTTAAAGATTGAATGGCATGAGGACTACCTCATGAAAATTTTTATGGAAACATTAGCAGGTAAGGCAAGAGAATGGTATCAATGGCGAAAACCTGGTTTACCAATTCAAGGAGTTAGCTATGGTTGACCAATTCAACAACATTGTCACAAGGGACGGAAAGCCACTAGGGCAGCGCAGTTTTGAAAGAGGAAACTTCTCAAAGAAGCTACATCATCAATGAGTGGGGCCCGGGATGGAGGAGCTCACTTAGGATAAAAGGAAGGAATAGCAGCAAAAGGATTCTTTCATTCATACTTCTTGTTTTAGTCTTATGACTGATTGCAAGCTTCAACCATTTAGCTGGAGTTGTAGCACTGTTTAGTGCAAGAGTTCTCATGCGGAAATTCTAGTTTCATCATTGTTGTAGCTGATTGGGAGATCTAAGGAGGAGGTCTTGAGTTCCATTCTCATCAAATATCTTGAGGAAAGCCATCCTCTAACCTTGAAATTTCTATCACTTCAAAGGAGTGCATTATTTCTGCAGTAGTTGTAGTAGCTAGGGTTGTATCTATCTATTTGTGCTTATTTCAGAAGAGGAGGAGGTGATTTCCACTCCAGGAGTTCTATTGAGGGAGGCCTTGAGCCAATTATTGTATTGTGTGTCCCTTTTTGAGCATATCAGATATTTCTCAATACAAAGTTGTTGGGTACAATGTTACTTTCTGTAGTGCTGTATCTTGTATTGGTATTTTGCTGGAAACCCTTGCCGGGGGGTCCCAATGCGTTTGTAAAAGAGGTCAATCCTCTCATTTCTGATCTTATAATGAATGAAAGCTCTAGATATATGTTATTCCATCTATTACTATAGTTTTCAAAATAAAAATAACACTGTTTCTGCCTCCGTCATTTCTATTTTATGATGTACTGGGGTTGTGATGCTTTTTAGCATATTTGGTTGGGGGGATCTGTTTAATGTAGCTAGAGTTATTTTTTTCTGATTCAATTCTATATTTAAGCTAAATATAGCATATTTTAGAGGATCCAAGCCCCAGACTACATTATTCTTGCAGTGGTTTCCTTATACAGCGTCCTCATTGGAGATATTGCTGAAATTCTTGAAAAGGAATATTACAGTGGTATCAAAGCTCTGCTCTTGGATCAGCTTGTGGGGGGGGGATTTATCTTCAGCATGGAGAAGGAATAAATCTCAAGGCTCATACTTCAAACCCTACAGAACATTGCAAGGGATCTCAGGGAGATGAGGTAGGAAGAAGACTCTTTAGGGTTTTCCCATAAGGCAAGAACCAACACTGCAAATGGCATGGGACATTCAACTACATCAAAATGCTCCACCATGCCTTAATTTTCAACTGAAGGAGATAAGGAGGGTTATATAGGGAAATATTTTTAATAATATGAGCTCCAATCTCAAAGGTTGAAGGAGCACCTGAGCTTTCAGGAGTTTTTTTGGATCAAGGATGGAAGGAGGAATGATCCTGACCAAAGGGAGGATAACTTGATGCAAGGATTAGTGCTATAGCATAGTATGGTAGGGTTCTTCTTTCCCACATTTTATGGGACACTTAAGTACCCAGAAAAAGCATGGGTAGACAAGCTGGACACATACTTCCAACTCCACAATGTTTCTGAGACAGAAGCTATCAAGATAACTGCATTACACCTAGAAGGGGAAGCTCAAGATTGGTGGTTTCATGGACTGACCAAACTTGGGCATAATAATATCACTTCATTCTCATCTTTCACCAAGAAGCTAGTGGAGAGGTTTGATCGAAGGGATCCGGAAGCCCACTTTGCCAAGATAACCAAGCTCAAGCAGGAGGGAGATCTTGAGGATTATATTGTTGAGTATCTATAGCTTTCAGTGATGGTATATAACCTCACTATGAGTAGGAAGGTATGCATGTTTTTGAATGGGATGGCTAAACCATTACAAGGGTTGATCAAATCTACCAAACCAACCACACTCCTTGAAGCTGTGGAGAAAGCTAGGGATCTACAACACATCTTGCCTAGGGAAAGAACCTTTTTATAGTAGAAGACCCACTGAAGGCCAAGGGAGACAATCCCTGTTCAGGAATTGGAGGAGAAATGTGTTATAGGGGAAGCACATTCTATCAAGACCTTCTCCAAGAAGGATGCCGGCACTGTACAACCTATAAAAGACTTTTCTCCAAGAGGAGGAGTTGTTGCAGTGTTAAGAGTCGTCCCAAAGTATCTAACCTTAAGAGTGAGAGGCACCATCATGGGGCAAGGAGTTTCTGTATTGATAGATAGTGGAGCCACTCATAATTTTATTGATGCATAGCTGGTACACAAGAGAGGGATTCCCATGGAGGAGTTTGAGGGATTTTCAGTTTTGGTCCTAGGAGCCGTGACTCTGCAATGTCCCAAGTATGTTCCAGTGATGACCATTACTATGGGTACCTATACCTTGATAGACCACTTCTTTGTGGTAAATATTCTAGACACCACTGTAATATTGGGAGTCCAGTGGTTAGTCACTCTTGGGAGAGTTACCACTAACTAGAGGACTTTGGAGATGGAATGGACTAGAGGGGAGGATGGAAAGCAACAAAAGATCAAGGGTATGAACACATATCCCCCTCAGGTTGTTTCAGCACATAGGATGGAGGAAGATCTATGTAGAGGAGATGTTGCGTGGGTAGTGGAGCTGTATATATCCAAGGTCAAGGGCAAGGACTCACCAATGCATCCAGATGTTCAATCTCTTTTGGACTGGTATTCTACAGTATTTGGGGATATCCCACTAGGGAGACCTCCTGACCGAGGGTTTGAACACACCATTGAGTTGGAACAAGGGGTCCAAGCAGTGATCACCACTCCTTATAGACATCGTAAGGCCTATAGGGATGATATTGAAAGAGCTATCAAAGAGCTGCTAGCACTAGGGCACATCCGGTCTAGTACTAGTCTTTTTTCTTCCTTAGTGGTTTTGGTGAAGAAGAAAGATGGCACATTGAGGATGTGCATTGATTATAGGGCCTTGAACAAGAAGACTTTGAAGAACAGGTACCCTATACCTAGGATTGATGAACTCATGCATGAGCTGAGGGGATCCAAATATTTCTCCAAGATTTTTTTGAGGTCTGGGTACCATCAAATCAAGGTGAGGGAGTAAAATATCCCCAAGACAACACTCAGGTGTCACTATGGGCATTTTAAGTTCCTGGTAGTGCCCTTTGGATTGAATAATGCTCCAGCAACTTTCCAATCCTGTATGAACCATATCTTTTGGGGTCACTTGAAAAAATTTGTATTCGTCTTCTTTGATGATATTCTGATCTACAACTGCACTTGGGAGGAGCACTTGTAGCACATTGAGACAGTCTTACATATCCTTAAGGAGGAGAAATTATATGCCAAGCTCTCCAAATGTGAATTTGGCCTCATAGAGATGTCGTATTTGGGGCATATCATAGGAGTGGATGGAGTGAGGGTACATGAGGAGAAGATTCAAGCTATCAGAGACTGGCCTGAACCTAGGAATGTTACAGGACTCAGAGGGTTTGTGGGCATATGCACTTATTACCAGAATTTTGTGAAAGGGTTTTCACAATTAGTAGCACCACTTACAGATTTGACAAATAAAGGGGCTTTCCAATGGACACCTACAACACGGAGAGCTTTTTATAAGCTCAAAGAGGTAATGAGTATTTGTCCTGTTTTGGTTTTACCTGAATTTTCTCAACCTTTTGTGCTAGAATGTGATGCATCGGGTGAAGGTATTTGGGCAGTCTTGATGCAAGGAGGGCATCCTATAGCATTTGAGAGCAGGAAGTTGCTCCCTCATGAGAGGCTATACCCCATCTATGATAAATGAATGTTGGCTATCATGCATGCATTAGCCAAATTCCGACAATATTTGGTGGGGAATAAATTCAAGGTGAAGTCTGATCACAACAGCCTTAGATTTTTTCTTGAAGAGAGGAAGCTTCAGGAAAGACAACAGAGGTGGGTGAGAAAAATCATGACTTATTACCTTGACATAGAATATGTTAAGGGGAAGAGAAATATAGTAGCTAATGCACTTTCTAGGAGGCCTACAATGCTGTCCTTAAGGGGCATGGACGGAGATGGGAAGGCTCAACTTTTAGTTGAGTACTCCAAAGATGACTTTGCATGTGGGATACTTGATGGGGTGGTATTGGATGAGAGATTTAGAGTGATGGATGAGGTTATATATTACAAGGATTGGATCTACTTGGCTAAGAATTCTAAGCTCAAGGAGAATATCTTATTGGCCTCACATGATTCACCACTTGCTGGGCATCAAGGTTTCACAAAAACTTACAGATCTATCAGGGAGAGATTATCATGGAAGGGTCTCAAGGAGGATGTGCTCTAGCATGTCAAGGAACGCACCACTTTCCAATATAATAAGGGAGAGCACACTTATCCTGCTGGGTTGTTACAGCCACTACCTATTCTAGATGGAAAGTGGGAAAGTATCTCTATGGAATTCATCACCGGCTTACCGACAATGTAGGGTAAGGACTGTATCCTTTTTGTTTTTGATAGAATAACAAAGTACTCTCATTTTTTTGTCATTTTTGTACATTATACTACTTCACAGGTAGATGAGATCTTCTTTAGAGATGTATTTAGACTCCATGGTCTCCCTAGGACCATAGTGAGTGATCGGGACAGTCACTTCATGGGTGGATTTGGCAGGAACGTTTCCAATTAGTGGGGACTAATTTGACCCCCAACACCAACTATCACCCCCAAACTGATGGGAAGACTAAGATAGTGAAAAAGTGGCTAGAAGGCTACTTGAGGAACTATGTGGTGAGGCAGCAAAAAGCTTGGTTGCATTGGCTCCACTTGGGGGAGTATTGTTACAACACTACTCACCACATCTCTACTGAAATGACTCCATTCCGAGCCTTGTATGGATATGAGGCACTTTAATTTTTTGATGTTATGTTTGGGGCAAGTAAATCTCCAAGGGCAAGGGATTGGATTCAAGAGAACCAGGACATACTTAGGGCACTCATAGATAACATTGCTACTGTTTAGAAAAAGCAGAAGATGTATGCAGACCATGGTCGGATAGAGAGATAGTTTGAGGTGGGAGATCTTGTCTACCTATGCCTTTAGCCTTACAAATAGTCCACAGTCAAGGTAAAGGGAGTTGAAAAGCTCAAACCACGGTTCTATGGGCCATACAAGGTGAACAGATGTATCGGCAAGGTAGCATATGAGATGGAGCTTCCTAAGGGGAGCAAGATCCACAATATCTTCCATGTATCTTGCCTCAAGAAGGCCATTGGGAGGAATGTAGTTTCCAACATGGAACTTCCTCCTATTGATGATGAGGGTCATTTGATCTTACAGCCAGAAGAAATATTAGACACAAGGGAGAGGCAGTTGAGAAATAGAGTCATCAAACAATATTTGATTCGATGGAGGAATCTACTAGATGAGGATGCCACTTGGGAGGGAGAGAAGATCTTGCAACATCCTTCTTTACTGTTGCTTGTGGGAAAGCAAATTTTGAGAAGGGAGGACTCTAATGTTCCCAATTATCCATTGTTACTTGGAACATTATAATTGCTCCATTTTTTAAATAAGAAGTAAGAAACACAATAAAATCTATCCCAACGTGAAAAGGGATTGAGGTAGGAGGATAAAGTAAAGCCTCTTGAGTGTGAAGAGGAGCAAAAGAAAGGAGCTAGCTATGGTTGACCAAGTCAATAGTGCTCTCACAAGGCAGGGAAAGCCACTAGGGTAGCACAGTTTTGAAGGAAGAAAATTCTCAAAGAAGCTACATCACCAATGAGTGGGGCCCGAGATGGAGGAGCTAACTTAGGAAAAAAAGTAAGGAATAACAACAAAATGATTCATTCATTCATACTTCTTGTTTTAGTCTTATGATTGATTGCAAGCTTCAGCTATTTAGCCGAAGTTGCAACACTATTTAGTGCAAGAGTTCTCATGCGGGAATTCTAGTTTCATCATTGTTGTAGCTGATTGGGAGATATAAGGAGGAGGTATTGAGTTACATTCTCATCAAATATCTTGAGGAAAGCCATCCTCTAACCTTGAAAGCGCAGTCACTTCCAGTGAGTGCGTTATTTCTACAGTAGCTATAGTAGCTAGGGTTGTATCTATCTATTTGTGCTTATTTCAGAAGAGGAGGAGGTGATTTCCACTTCAGGAGTTATATTGAGGGAGGCCTTGAGCCAATTCTTGTATAGTGTGTCCCTTTTTGAGCATATCAGATATTTCTCAATACAAAGTTTCTGGGTACAATGTTATTTTCTATAGTGCTGTATCTTGTGTTGCTATTTTGCTAGAAACCCTTGGCGAGGGGTCCCAATGTGTTTGTAAAAGAGGTCAATCCTCTCATTTCTTATCTTATAATGAATAAAAGCTTCATATATATGTTATTCCATCTATTACTGTAGTTTTCATAATAAAAATAACATTGTTGCTTCCTCCATACTGGAGTTGTGATGCTTTTTAGCATATTTGAGTTGGGGAGATCTGTTTAATGTAGCTAGAGTTATTTTTTCTGATGCCATTCTATATTTAAGCTAGATACAACATATTTTAGAGGATCCAAGCCCTTGACTATGTTATTCTTGCACTAGTTTCCTTACACAGCGTCCTCATTGGAGATATTGCTGAAATTCCTAAAAAGGAATATTACAATCTCCACAAGGTATTTTGTGAGCATTATAAAGAAAATTATCCATCTCTATCATTAGCTAAAAATTGCTATGATCAATCCAAATACCTCATAAAATTCCTTGTGAACATTGATGAAAATTTATGAAATTGGCATCCTAAAGAACTATTATATGAAATTCATGCATTTCATTCTCAAGGTATCTATCATGATAGCCTAGAGAAGTTAGTTGAGGAAAAACCCAATCAATAAATAGAAGAAAACCCATAGGAACTCTCTGAAGGCATAAGTGATGATTCACTATCTCTTCTAGGTGAGGCTCAAGAAAAAATTCAGCCTCAAAATCAACCTTCACAAGAGAAAGAGAATTGTTGTACTTCTATCCAAAGAAAGAGAAAAATGCCTCCTCTTTTGATTGAAGAGGAAATAAATCAGATGCTAAACATGTAGGCAGCCTCTAAACCTTCATGTGAACAAAACATTTCTAGTTTTTCTCCTACTAATCCCATCTACCATCAATCAAAAAGTGAAATTATAGATCAATTCAAAGAAAAACAGTCTGATAATACAAGTTGCTTGATTGGTAATATTACTTATTTTGATCATTTCCAAAATTTTGATCAATATGATGACAGTCATGTGCTCCAAACAGAAGCTAACCTTGCAAAGCCATCAAAAATAACTTTCATGTAATTGAAAAATCAACAGTCTTTCAATTTTGATGTTGAGGTTGGGGAACATAATGAACTTCTTGAGCAAGTTGTTGATGAGGAGCCTTTTCCTGAGATAGTTGAGAAAATCATTGGTGACATAGAATTTTCCTTAGCCCCTTATTTTCAGCCCCCAAGTCCCATTGAATTTCAAATTGCAGATGAAGGCTTGGAAAGTTATGATCACATAAGAGATGCTACACTTGCTTCTCAAGAAGATTTATTTCCAAAGACTACCCCTGCTCACCAACATGGTGGCCTTCACACAGAGTTCAGTGCACTCAACCAGAATACATCAGGATTTTTAGAGGACAACATTGCAATATATTGTTGTGAAACCAACTCCAAAAAGAGAATAAAAGAGATATCAACGCCTTAGAAATAAGCCACTTTGCGGGGGAAACCTCCAATACATTACACGAATGAACAATTCTTGGATGATACAAATGACCAAAACCTCCTTCTATATATAGGAGTCCATGGGGCCACAATATAATCCTAGTGGGGCCACAATGTAATCCTAGCCTACCTAACAATAATAATGTAAGGGCACAATTATAAAATTATGGGGGTTACAGGGGTACAACAATAACAATAAGGGGGGCTACACTAACATAATAAGGGACTGCACTATTAATATAGGGACTTAACATTCCCCTCTCCTTCAAACAAGTGTTTTCCTCAATGCTTGATTATTTCTTGATGCTTCTGTATAAAATTCTCATCCTCCCATGTGGAATCTTCTACAAGAAAGTTCTTCCACTTGCTGAGATACTCTGAAATTGATTGTACTTGTCGAGTTCTTGTTTCTGTGGCTGCTTTATAACTTATTTCGATGTGATGTTGATCTTCTTGTTGTTTCATTAGATTCTGCACCAAAGTTAGGTTATCCTTTGAAAGTTGGAGAACTTGTTGTTGATGCTCAATTTGATCTTCCACTAATTTATCATACATATTAGCTATTATTTGATCCTTCAAACCATCCAAATTAGCATCCATTTCTGCTTTTAAACCATCTATGTCATCTTTTTTTGCTCTTTGTAAGATCGAAACTTGCTGCACTTGGTACCATAATTTTGATATTTCATACTGCAATTCTTCCTCTTCATGCATCATAGTATAGCTTTTTGAGGGCTTTTACTTACTTTTGAGGAGCTCAATATTGAAATTGAATTATCTCTATAATTGTGGATCCTCAATATCTGAAATTCAGCCCTATAGTAGCCCTCTAATGCTTCTTTCAAATGCCACAGGTTTGATCTGATTTGGATTATTCAAGGAAAGGTTATGTCCAATATCCCACAATGACCCAATTTGGACTGGTTCAGTAGTACAAACTTGTACAAATTTCCACGTGTCACTGTTTCCTCCTTTGGCCCTAAAATTGATAGATCGAAACTAAAGTTTGTGTAATTGTGGCCACTTTTTACAACATTCCAATCTGATGCTCAGAGAGAGAGCTATGAATATTTTCCCACGATCACCTCTTTGAGATGAAATTCAGAAGCCTCAAAAATCCCTAACTTCCATAGATCATATCTCCAAAAAAATTTCAAACAAATATCTAAAATTTTGCGATGATGTTCCTCAGGATTTCGGCTTCACGCTCTAAAAATTTTAGCTTCTGAAACTTTGTAGAAAAAAAATTTATTATGAAAATACCACGATGACCTGTT
The DNA here is from genome assembly GCA_034641835.2 of Pinus albicaulis. Classification (NCBI taxonomy): domain Eukaryota; kingdom Viridiplantae; phylum Streptophyta; class Pinopsida; order Pinales; family Pinaceae; genus Pinus; species Pinus albicaulis. Next base: position 1,288,496,476 of record CM076582.1, read on the forward strand.
TAGGTTAAATTTAGGAGCCTGCAAAATGACCTAACTTGCACATATCATATCTCCAAAAATATTACGAACCAATCTTTGAAATTTTGCGACGATGTTCCTCAGGTTTTTGGCTTCGCACTCTAATATTTGCAGATTTTGAACCTTCGTAGAACAAAATTTATAGTGAAAATTCCACGATGAACTGTTTGGAGTAGCAAAACCCTAGAATCTCAAAGCTCTGATACCAAATGTTGTGAAACCAGCTACAAAAAGAGAAGAAAAGAGATATCAACACCTTAGAAATAAGCCACTTCTAGGGGGCAACCTCCAATACATTACATGAATGAACAATTCTTGGATGATACAAATGACCAAAACCTCCTTCTATATATAGGAGTCCACGGGGCCACAATGTAATCCTAGCCGACCTAACAATAATAATGTAAGGGCACAATTATACAAGTATGGGGGTTACAGGGGTACAAAAATAAAAATAAGGGGGGCTACACTAACATAATAAGGGACTGCACTATTAATATAGGGACTTAACATATATGATGAGGCTACCAGTTCAAATGATCTTAAGGAAGAAGTGGAGTTTATTTCCCAAAAGAGTCCCAAGTTCAACAACGTGGAGAAAAAAGAAGTCCTAGATCAAGCTTGTTTCCTAAATCCTCTAAGCCAGGTATTATTTGAAGGCCCCTTTGATATTTTCTTAGAGCCAATTGAAGAGGGAGTAAAATATGTCAAGATCAATTTAATGCAAGATTTAAAGAAATGTTTAGGCACTACTGTTCAAGCACAAGTGAGGTGGGAGTGGCCTTTTGATTTTTTGAAAACCCTCAAAGAGCTGAACCAAGATCCCTCATGGAATCATCTACTTGATTGGTTGTATTGGAAAAGAGATTTCTCCAGCTGAATGTATACCATTTATAAGTTAGATAAGGATATATAGGAATGAAAATAAGCTCAACTCTATGAGCATATTTCTAGTTTTTAATCTTAGAATGCTGATCCAAGAAAAAAAAAAAAAAACAAAGAAAAGATGAAAAGGAGGGAAGATTTGAAAAAGAGGTACAACCCCATACCCAAAAAAGAGTAATACTCAAAGTCTGCAAGCCTAAATTCCACTACTCGTTCAAAATATTCTTGTTCATTCATCTAGCCTAATCATGGTTGAACATGTTTCCAATTTATTGTTGATAGGTTAGTGAAAGAGAACTTGTCAAAACCATCTAAACTTGACTTGTCATTAAGAGTAGATTAGGAAGAAAAGATACTGGTTCTCCATGCTCAAATCTGAACCAAAGGAAAAGATGAGAGGCTTAACAAATGATAGATCATGGCTCTCATGTTTTCTAAGTTTTTTCGTACAAAAATGTTTTTTGTGTGTAGCTTGTTCCAATGCCACAACCCATGGTGAAATAGATTGCTTAATCCTGATTCAAACCATGTTATCAATTTCATGTCAATAGCTTAGAGAATGAAGTCTATTATACAACTTAATCTTGACAGTTTGTTAGTATAGGTAGAGAATAGAGAGAGTTCACTAGCATAATCTGAACTCTTGGAAGTGATAAGAGTAGAAGTAGATAGTTTTTTTTCGCTTTCAAAATAAACAATGTCAAGCGTTTTCCAGTTCAAGTGCACCCAAGGAAGAAAAAATGTTAGGTAGGAAGGCTGGGTAGGTAGAAATGAGTTTTACGTAATCATGTTCTTTTAAGTTCTTGAGATCATAACTTCAATAGAAACATCACTGGATGAAAGAAGAAAAAATCTACCCAATGGATGAGGCACTAGTATTCATAAACCCAAAGATATGAAGTTCTGGACACCTCCTAAAAAGGAGTTTCCCTCCCCAAGTAAAGCCATTGTTAGTCATCAGTAATTTTTTCCATTTTGTACATGACTAAGTATTTATCCCAGATTTCTAAAAACAACATTCATGAACATTGTGAGTTTTAGAAATCTTAATGCCTTCATTATCCTTAGGATAAATTTCCACTATCTCACTACTCTATCATGTCATAGTCAGCCTATCACTCAAAGAAGATCCCTCACAGACTCATGCCACTCATCTTTGTCCCATTTTCACACTCATAACCTTAGTACTCAGTTTTTCTTACCCCTAACCTTCCCACTTCCACCTAGGATTGCCAAACAACTTATCCTTTCACATGTTCATCAAATGCCCCAAACATTGATAGTCTCAAAAATATCTTTGTAGACTCTTTAGATAAATCAAGTACATTATATTTTGGATCTTCAATACATCAAATTATCAAAAACTCTTTTTTTCATACTTGAGGACCTGTTGTGCTATGCAACAACTCCCCCCTCCCCTCCAATTTTTATTTTTCAAAATAATCTAGACCCTTGATAAATAGAAATAGGGACCCTTATTAAAAATATATTTTTCATTTTACATAAAAAATTAAAAATCCCAAAAATGTTATTGCTTTTGTTTAACAAAAACATGCTTTTGTTTAATAAAAACATGAAAAAAAAGAAATTATCAAAAATATCCTTGAAAATACCTTATCACAAATCACATTCTCCATAAAAAAATTCTTATTAAAAGTTAAAACAATAAAATAACGAAATCTCGATTTTGTGATCGTCGATTTGAAGTTTCTCAAGCGACATTACAAATCACATATCACGGATTTATGTTGTAAAACTTTAAGAAATTCTTACCAAAGTTTCAATATTGTGATTTTTCGATACTATTACTTCTGTGATTTCATGAAATTTCATATTGCATAAACATAATGTAATCTGTTTCATAAAGATATATTCAAAAGGCGCGATGCGATAGATTTGACAGGTTTTAAATAAAGGTTTTATGTGAAATAAATCATGTCAGAAATGATTAAGTGTGTTTGATCATCCTAATGAAAATAATTATTGTTTGGTTAAGGATGATTAATGGAACATCTGCTTCCTAGATATTTTCCTTTCAAATTAGTCATTTCAAATATATCTTCCATCATTTGATCATTATTCTATTTTTATAGGGCTTTTCCTTCAAGATATGTCCATTTTCAAGGTAATGCAAAAGAATAGCAAACAGATTGTTGTGGAAGAAGAATACATAGAAATGTCACCAATAGTGTCAGATACAGTCTACACTGCTAATGGAGGTGCCACAAACTCGCAAGCTATCTATACCATCTCGTTGATGAAGAACCTAAAGTAGTGGAAGTCACGATGAATTCCAATGATGCGACACCCTCAAATTTACAGTTCAAAGATATTTCATGATCTTTCCTCCATAGGATAGTAGCAAGGGCTACTCTTCTTCCATATAATGACATGATTAGATGGGTTCTCAACAATTCAACAATCAAAGACAGACAATTAAGAACCTTTAAGAATGAGATTCTAGGTTCTTTCAGAGCTGAAGATCTAAAAGTCATGTATAAGCTACCCAACCCATAAGACATCTACAAAAGTAAGTTTGTTGCAAAATTTGCTAAGAAGAATGAAGACCCATTCAAGGAAATTCAAGGTTGGAGGAAACTAGATAAAAAGTTCAAATATGAGAAAACAAGTATGTATCCTATTGCGTCACTTGAAAATTCCTACAATTTTGCAGCAGTAATGCTATGCAGATTATATAGTCTACTTGATAATACCAAGTTCTCCATAAATTGGCTTCCCCTAATTGACTCCTATGTTAATTCCCTCATAATGAATTGGGCGACTATCCTTTCTGAGAATCTAGTTAAGGAAATTAATGAATATCGTCAAACAAGAACTTCCTCCTCCAAATTTGTTCCCCAATTTTTTATGAGCGTGTATGTTTTTGACGCCATCTGCGTTTTTACTAGTTTTCCTGTTATGGGTTGGAAATGGACTCCCGAGAATCCCACCCCTATAAATTTGAATCATAAAGAGATATGGGAGCATAATTATGCACCACATTTTCATAGGCTATGTTATGGAGTTGTATTACCGTTACATCAATTTATGTTTGACAGAGTGAGCCCTAGGTTCACCAAGGAAGCCCTTGCAGACCTTCAAATGATAGGCAGATGTTTTGTTGAAGAATCATTTTCATATATTAGAATATTTGGAAGCTCCACTCCCCCACATATTCTTCCTTTGTATGTTTCTGATAAATTAATGGTGAGATAAGTCACTTACCAAAATGTTGGTAACAGACTCACCAAATCTTTGAAGGATAGTAAAAAATCCCTATGGCCAAGTTTTCCACTTCAATGTAGTACATTCACCCTTAATAATTTCAACCATGCATTGAAAGAATGTCAGAATATTGAACTTTTGAAGCTCCCCGTTTTACCCTCAAGGCAGTTCGACCCAGAGAAGATTGCTAACAAGTTTAATCAGTCAATTAAAGTCAAACCTATCATATATATTGATGATATATTTGAAGAAATTTTGCACTCAATTGGGTCTTTTGAAGAACTCCAAAATTTCATTAAATCAAACCTAACTCCAGAAGAATTGCAGATATTCAACGAATACATAGAACAAAGACTCAGATGTATCCCTCAAAATGTCGTAGTTACCAGTTATATGACTAAAGCAAGAAAAGAAGTCAGGACAGAACAAACAGATTCATAAAGTGAGAATGAAATAGATAAAATATAGAATGTAGTTAGCAACACATTGATAAATATCGTAGAGGTATCTTCTTCACAAAAAGTGACAAAATTTCACACTCCAAAGGGACAAATAGTTTCGGCAAAAGAAATAATTGAAAGTCCTGGGATAACCTCCCAAGACACATAAGTCATTCCTATGTTTCCAACTAATGAAATTGTTCTGAAGGTAACTTATATCCCTCCACTGGTTGTATTCTACAGCCCTCTCCATAAATCTGTAGTAAGGAAACAAAGAAAAAGGAGAAGGATTGAAATGCCTCTAGGAAATGAGGTAATGGAAGTCGTATGGATAGACACTCCTTCAAATCCAATAGAAAATCTGACTCGGCTATCACAATTTGTCAGAGCATACACTACTACAAAGATGGATAAGGTAGCCAAAGTGTCTATTTTGGTTCAAGAAAAATATGATAAGATCATGCAGCTACAGCTACGATTGGATGAATAAAGGAGCAGTTTGAATCAGAAGGTAGAGAAACAACTCCTCAAATTTAAGCAAGATATGGAAATTCTTAAGATAAGTCATGAAAATGACTTATCTAGAAAAAAAAGATTAATTAAAGATTTGAGAGAATAGCTTACAAACTATGAAGGTATTCCTACTGTAGAGGAATTCATAAAAGAAGCATTAGCATTGAATTCCTTACTCTCAAAAAAACAAAAATTGTTTATTTTACAGATGTCAGATATAATCCCACACTTGGAAATTAGTGAAAAATTGACCAATATAGTCATTGAAGAGAGAATTGAGTTTAATGAACTCAATACTAAAATTTCTGATTATATTGAATGACAAGATTCAGAGGAAGGGAGAAAGTCAAGTCTCCCAAAGATCAAATAAAATTGCAAAGATATCATTTTTACTAACTAGGATGCATAGGTAAAGCAAGCAGAGTTTGCCATAGCCAGAGCAGCAGGTATATCAAAGAATATGGTAAAAATGATTAACCATATGTTGCATACCTCTGGTTCGATTAAAGAGGGGAATCATAAATCAATTCCTGATATCAAAAATTTATTACAAAGTTGGAAAAAGACAAGCCAACTCTGGGAAGAAACACTTGCATAGCTGAAGAAGACTGATTGGGAATCATATTTGCAATTACTGGTTAAATTGCATAGTCAAGTAATGACATTGAGTTTCTCTTTGGATTCCATTCAGAAAATGTAGCTACTTTTATAGGATGCTACATTTTCTCGGAAAAAGAAGACCCAGTTCGGGAAGCCTCCACAGGTTCAACCGATGTTAGATATTTGTGAGCAGAAACAGAGAGCTGGAAGCAATCTATCCTTGAGCATGATTATAATTTAGTTTTTTTTTAATAATTTCAATTATAGCAAATAGGTACTAGGAATGAGGAGGGTTATTTGAAACCACCTCATAAGATATTTTATATAACCTATTTTTTTGTAAGTAGTTAAAATAGTATTTAAACACTTCTCATGCATTTAGAGAAGGGTCCATAATTTTATTGAGAACATTTACAAGAATGCTTTATTGTAATTTTTTAGATGCCTCGATGAAATAATGGAATATGGCCTTTTCAGTTATACATCATTTTGTTGATCATTGTTGATGCACTTTTCTATTCTCTGAAGAACTCCTTGATAGAAGGATTGATTGTGGCATATTATTGTTGATCAAATGAATAGGACAATATACATCTAGTACTATTATTATGTATGCTAAATTATGTTTTAAACATTAGTGATAAGTTTAGCTTTCATGAATTATGTATGAAATCAATTATTTCTGTTTGAAATATTAGTTGCACTATTGTACGATATAGAGATAGAAATTGATTTGTTTTATATATGATCATCAAGATATATGCGATATGTTTTACATTTTCTTTTGATTAATTATTTCTCAAAAGAATCATATTATGAAGTATTAATCCTATTAATCCTTTGATTGATCTAAATCATCACAAACTGAATAGAGATCATTCTAGATCGCATAAAATTGGTATTATCCCAGGTTAGATTAGATTAGAATTAATTCAAAGTTTCGCATTATAGAATAAATTTGTTTTAGTTTTTAGTAATTCTTTATGCAAATATTTCAAGAGAAATCCAATAATAATACAAAAAACCAAATCTAGGAAACTGGTCCCATTACACCCAGTCGGAGCCACTATCCCAAACGGAAAAAGAACTGATTTAAGGTCCGGACTGGGTGGTTATCCCAATTTTTGTTGCCACAGATTTCTGAGGCCTCAAAATTTTTGGCACTATAAGGAGGGCCTAACTATGAATGGCATATAAATCTAAACCTCAAACTAGAAGCCCTCATAAGAGTCGATCTCCCCAAAATCATCCTACAACTTCCCGATCAAACTCTAAATCACCAACCTAGAAATCAGAAATTGTAGAAACTTTCCCCTCATCTCTTGAAATATTTTGACAGTCATCTGCTTCAGAATTCACTCCTAAGTCTCCTGAAGTTTAGTCTTTAATTCTGTAATATTCCAAATTTAGCATGCAGCTAATTGGAATATTGATTTTTGTTTTATCACTTAGGAGATGAATAAATGGGTAAGGAGGCCCATACATAGTAAAAATACGAATAAAATACCTTATAATGTGAAAAGGGATAATCATAGGAGTTTGATTTCACACCTTCATGTGTGAACAGGGACCTTTTCATGTGGACAAGGTCAGGTTTGAACAAGTCAACAGTGCTGGGATAGGAGGAGGATATCATCTTGTGAGACAGCGCATAGATAGTGGGAGGAAGATTCCTTGGTGGAGGAAACCCTAATGGGTGGGACCCAAGGAAAGAAGGCTCACACATGTTTAAAAGGAGGGCAAGGCAGCCATATCAAGACATCTTATGAATGATATTTTTGAGCTGTCTTCTTAGACTATTCTGTTTTCTTCAACTGTTTAGTTGAGATTGTTGTGCTATTTAGCACAAGGTATTCCTGTTTAGGAATTCCTTCTCTTTTCTTGAGAGGCCATTTGAAGGAGCTTGTACTGATTTTCCCACATCTGGGCTTGAGGCCAAGCATCCTCCTTTAGCTACAGCATTATTTCTACAATATTATAACATTGTGTTGCAGGGTGTTGCAGTGGGGGTTCACAACACCACTTCCTGCACTCATTTTTCAAAAGAGGGAGCCTCCATTCCTTTGGGAGATCAGTAAGGAAGATTTTAGAGCATAATTTCATATATTGGCACTTGGCCAAAGTACTCCCATCAGCTACAGTGTAGTCCCTTGTAGGAACTACATCATTTTTCATAGATTTGCAGTAGCAGGGTTTAAACCCTTGATCTTGAGCTAGTTTCTTAGGGAAAGGGCCAACCCTTCTCCCAGAAAGCTAGAAGAAGAAATTCTCATCCCTCTATTGTCTTGTTCAGCCATATTCATGTAATGTTGCAGTAATATTGCATTATTTGAGAGTTGAATATTCATATCTACTCTTCTGTACGCATTCTCTCATGAAACCCTTGCCGAGTTATCTTCTTAATGTGTATGAGGAGCTAGATATCCATTTTTCTCCATGTATTGATGTAATAAAATCTAGATCTACTATTGATACCATATTCCATCTAAAACTCTTATAAAATTACATTGTGCATGCTTCAGAAAAATCAGCATAAATGAAGTCATGGGATTTGGGCATTTTTAAGCCATATTGGGACCGAAAGATCTTTTTAACACATCAAAAGGGATTTTTTTATGATTCCCTTCTATATATAAGTCCCATATTACATAAGCTAAGGGATCCAAACATTATTTCTTCCTATTATAATGCAATTTTCTAGGAATAACATTTTTAGGGCTCATATTGTTGCTTTTCCCCACTTTTGGCTAATCTAATGGATCATATTTCTTGCTGTTGTACATGTAATTGATGGATATGTGTGCTATACACATTTTATGAGTTATTTCTCATTGCTATTCTAGTTTTGTGTTCATGTATTGCTGCATTCCCATTTGGGGATATTATAAATTCAGAAATTAGAAGGAATATCTATTTCTGTAGAAAATCCTGTTAATCTAGAAGCTTATGAAGAAATAATTACTTCAATATTTAAATAAACTGATATATTAACCAGATCCAAAAGTGAAAAAATTGGAATTCCTTCTTTTGAGTTTTCAATAGAATCACATCACAAAAACGTTTCTATATCCAGATCTAAGTTAGATACGAGTAAAGTCACATAAAATTTCCATTAAGTTACTTCTTCGCATCCTTTTACTCAATCTGCAACTTCTTATTTTTCCATTTCCTCTACTCAAACAATCAGTACTATCACAAGTAGTATTGTTCTAGTTGTAAGTTATTCATCCATTCCCCCTACTTCTGGATCTACATCTATATCTTCACAAACATCAAATCCAATTATGGCTAATCAACCTTGGACGAATCCTGGTACTTGTTGGGCCATGAATACGACCACTTTTTAACACTTATTTCATCCATTTTTACTCTTCTTTATCATGTCATTTATTATAATTTATCATATAAATCCATTTTATAATGATTTATGCTCTTATGGATGAATATTATTTCTTCTCCTTTATTTTTAATAAATTGATGATTATTATGCATAGTTTTATTAGTGATGGTTTATTAATATATTTTGTAATATCACTCACCATTTTAGCCTCCAAGATATTTGCTAGATTGTAGATTTGATCTCCAAATCATCATCAAATATTCCAACTCAGAAATTCACTGGAATAAGAAGTGACAGTGTTGCGGTTGAGATTCTTGGAAAATGAAGAAGATTCTGGAAAATCCGAAACATGGGTTTTGTCCAGAACGGACCAAATTAACTTTTTGAAAGCATGGTTTGCCCAATTTCGGCCTGTATTGAGAGAAACACATGGTTCTTTGAGCATGATTTTCTTAGATTTGTTGTTGCGGTCATCCTCCAAATCTCAGCTGCAAAGCCAAACTCGCCTTGCTCTTGTTGCAAGATTGATGGAAATATATTTTCTGGTTGATCAAGTTGTTGGGAAAAATCCAATATTTTTATGAGAGATCATATTTTCTATTTAATTTCTCCTCTTTCTAATTATAAAAGGAGAGCATGTGTAATGTATTGAAAAAACAATGGATGATTATTGAATTCCCTTTGTAACACTGTAATTCCTTGACTCTTGTGAGCAAAGAGAAACTGATGTAAAATCTATTCATGTTTGATTAATACAAAGAGGCATTCTCGTTCCATTTCTCAAGCTCTGCAGTAGCCCAACGGTGTTTCATCGGCGGTTGAGGGCTCGGCCCTAGTGGAGCAATCCGCTGTTTGTATTTCTATTCTTTTATTTCTGTTGTGTGATAATTGCATTTAGATTCATTACGATTATAGAGTTATTTTATTGTTGTTGGATTGAATTCGGATTTGATGTATGCGTTAATGAATTGCACTGCTATTCTATTTTAGCAAGGATCATATTTACTATCTTATTCATCCTGTTATCTTTTATAAAGCGTTGATATTCCATTGATTTATGATTCATTCCAATGAACTATTTTATAGTGTTGGCCATTGACAGGGTTGAAGTATTAATAGGATTCGTTGCTTAAATTGCATTAAGTTTATGTTTGCAGTTCAATTAATGTTTGTTGTTCCATTTCTGTTTATTGTTCATTTCTAGTTCATTAGTTTCATATTTGTAGAGAAATATTTTATAGTTGTTGTGTGCATATAGGAATTACGAATTGCTTCTCTTTTCCAATTCTTGTTATTAGAAGAAGTTTTGCTTAGTTATTTTCATTAGCAATTAGTTCAAATTCGATTTCATTTCAATTGCTTTACATCAAGACTGTCAACTATAGAGAACACTGGTTATTTCTTCCAAGTTCCCAGATTGATTGCCTTGTTTCAGTTTGATTTCAGTTGCATCAATTTCTAGAGGAATGAGTTATTGCTACTGTATCCTCGATTGATGGTTGTTGAGTGAATAGATAGATTTTGAGAGCATTTGAGTTCATGTTATTGAAATTATATTTCTTTTTCAAGCGTTCATTTAATTTTGTATTTGAAACATTGTACTACATATTGAAGAGCATTACTCTTGGATAAATTGCTGCCTCAGACAGAGTACACTCTTGAAATAAAAATTCGCTCCCGGATTGATAATTAATGTGAGATAAATAGGTGTTAAAAAGATACCTTTTATGTCTCGACATTTTGGCGCCGTTGCCGGGGAGAGTGTATGCCATTTAGAAAGAGTGATGCATATTTAATTTTTTTCTGCTTGGGAGGAATTGGGTATTAAAGACGGAAGGTAAGAACCTGCGCACCGAGCAAGAAACACACTTGTTCACTGGCTCGCTTCACAGCAGAATTGAGTGAAAGCTTAAGGTATAAATGAATGCTTGTGTTTTTTTTGAATTTTAGAGGTAGAATTTTTGAAAAAAAATCTTGTAATTCCACTCGAATGGTGATGTAAGCACCACCCATTTCACTAATCAATTGACAGGAACATTAGAAGGAGGATCCTTAAAGAAACACCTGAAGAACATCTTCTATTATGGTAAGAAATGGCTCACATTGCAACTTTTGAATTCCCTATCAAAGATCTAGGAGGAGTGACACAAATGCACATAATTCCCCCATTATCTCTACCAAATTTTCATGGTTTGACAAATGAAGATCCAGATACATTCTTATTTGAGTTTGAAATACTTTGTAGAGGATATGATTATTGTACTAATGATCAAATATTGAAAGTGTTTCCTCTTACTCTAAAAGGAGCAGCTCTCCGATGGTTCATGAGCCTAGGTGGGAACTGCATCAAAACATGGGAGGACATGAAGAACATATTCTTGAAGAAGTACCAAGACTACTACAAATCCAATGAAGATATTTTCGGTATGATACAAGGGGAAGATGAAAGCTTGGAGGACTATGTAGAGCGATTTCGATACAACCTTCAAAAATCAAAGCATAAGCATTTGGAAAAAGAGATCTTGAAAACACTCTTTCTTAAAGGAATCAAAGATGATTTTTTAGAACTCTTAAATCTGATAGGAAAAGGTGATGTTTTTCAGTTATCATATGATGATGTTTGTGAATTTTGCATAAGGTATTCAAGAGGAATTTCCAAGGCTGGTAAGAATTCTAGAGAAGTTTCTTCTTTCTTTTCCAAATTTACTACAAGAACAAGAGACATAAGAGCTGAAATCAATGTTTTATTTGAAAAGTTTAAAGTTGATTTTATTAGCTCTCTAAATTCACAATTGAATGTTTTGCAGGTTCAGAGAAATCAAGAATTTGATGAAGTGTTTTTCCCTCATTACCAAAAGGAGCATCCCATAGATACTCACTCTTCCTTATCTAATTTGGAAGTAGCATATCAAAGAGATGGGGAAGCTGCAACAAGGTCAAAACCATGGAAATCATGGCCTACAGGTATGGTTCAAAACACTTCCTCTCCATTCTCTTACTTGCATAATTCATTATGGAATACTCACATGTTAGGGCAGCCATGCCAATCTCAATATAACCACCACCAATCTTGTCTACAAGCTTGGCATGGTTCACCTTATGATTGCATGACTACTCTTCCTCATCTTGTAGCACAAACACATATTCCAGCTCTTCCACAACACCTTGTTTGCCTATCAAAATCATCCAATCAACCCAATCAACTACATCATCAAAAGGCTCCATTCCCTACACAATATCCTGCTCAACTCATTCAACACCCTCACCATAATAAACCAGTACAAAATACTTACAGTGTTGAACTGCAAAATTCATCCACCCTTCCCACCCATTCTATCTCACATGTACCATTGGAAAAAACTTACACTAAGACTTGAAATGTATCAAATCCAAAAATTGTAGAAGTTATGAAAGAAAATGAGGTTTCTTCTAGTTTGCACCAACAAACCTTTTTAAAAGCTCAAGAACTTCATGATATGATGGCTATGGGAAATCAAGAAAGTTAGAGATACATTGAATATTGATTTCACTCCATCATTTGTTTGCAATATCACTCTATGCTTCAACAATTTTTGGCACCATCTTTTCAAGGGAAGTTGGCTTCTCATACCCTAATTTTTATCAACATGCATTTTTAATATTTGGGTATGTACATAATAGAGACCTTATTTCTAAAATGGTTTCACTGGAAATACTCTTATACATAAAAATATTTGATTCTCAAAGAAGAGTAGGATAGTGGAGAAAAAAATAAATGAGGAAATAAAATAAACACATTTTTTATTTTTGCAAAAATAGTTGTTTTATTGCAACACACTATGGAAATCAACATTGCTGATGAATATTATAAATTATGTGTATATGTAGATGAATTATATTGCAAATAAAAATTCAACAAACACTTATATTCATTTTTATCATCAATATGGAAAAATTTCTTGAATATTATTTTTTTGGCTTGCGGGCTTGATGAAATTCCTGAAAACAAAGTTGGGACAGTCATGTTTTGGGAGACCAAAAGTGAATATTTTTAAAACATGTTTCTATCCTAAGTAGCCCTTGATGTATAATTTCTAACCCAATTTGAATCACTCAATTTTGATTTAAAACGAAAAAGTTAGAACCAAAACATTGACAAGGTGTCTAGTAGGCAGCTCAAGAACAGAGTTGGGACAGTCAGTTGTTGGAGGCCTAAATGACTATATTTTTTAAATTTTCTTCTATTCTAGATTCCTCTATGAATATATTTTATAAATAAATTTAAATCACTCAATTTTGATATCGTATGAGGAATTTATGACCAAAATACTGACTGCCTATCATAAATCAGCACTCTTGAAACTTTGTTTTCTTGGCTGTTCCCTAGCATATTTGACCCATAAATTCTTCTTTTCTTCAAAACCTGTTTCTATTGGAGATAAATAAATGAATCTAATTTAATCTAAAATTTTAATCAATTCAATCTGCCATTAAAGAAATAATTTATGCTTGAAATACCAACTGTTGGTCTGAGCTAAAAAATCGAAAATAACTCTATTATGCAGGTTGTTCTAAGTAAGTTTAACATACCATTGCATGGAATTTTTAAAACTTGTTTCTATTAGATATAAAACTTTTAACTATCTCTCATTTTGCTTTGGAATCACTCAAATCGGACGAAAAACAAAGAAGTTATGATTAAAACACTGCTGGTTAGTATGGTCGACCACTTCTCTCCTGCAAGTGACAAATACAATTTCTTTTATTTTTCCATGGATTTTTTCTATAGAGTAACTATTTGTTAGTTTTTTGCATAATTTTTTGATTAGGGGAGCCTGATCACTTCTCTTTCTCCATGATTTATTTTTTTATTGTAGATAGACACTCGTTTCTTGCAGGTCTCAGGAGAACAAAGAAGGTCAATTTATGGACGAGCGATTCTTGAAAATTTAGTAAAACAAGGGCATTTCATTCAGTTCATTATCTAACAGATTTATAACAAGAAGAAATTAAGAATTGGTTCCCATTTCAAGATTCATGTTACTGCTGCCAAAACATTTTTCAAAAAGATCATTTTTTCTCATTAATAGATTGATATTCCTTTAGGAAATAACATCGTAGTTGTTGTAACTTAATAAAGTGTTGTTTCTTTTCTAATTTCTTTTATTTTATTTTTTTTAGGTGTTGATCCCTTCAAATTGCAATTTCTGCTCCAGTAGTAATTGAACAATAAGTACCCCACCATGCAAGTTTCAATTGCAGAAGGAAATTCTTTGGTAGCACCAATTCTGTAAAAAAAAAAAAAAAAAAAAAATTCATGAAACCTGTACATAAAGTTTGTTTTCTTTTACTTTGCTTGTTTTTTTGTATAACTTTGCTTGTTTTTTTTTATAGAATTTTATTTCTTAAACCATTTTTACTTTGCTTGTGAATTTTTGTTGTTCCTTCTTTCGAAAGGAACAACAATTTTGTTGTTAATGTTTTTGCTATTCCTTTCCAAAGGAACAATACTTTTTTTGTTCCTTTTGAAAGGAACGGCAGTATTGTTGTGAGAATTTTTGTTGTTTCTTTCCAAAGGAACATCCTTTCGAAAGGAACAACAACATTTTCGCAGATTGTTTTTACTATTCGTTTCCAAAGGAACAACACTTTTTGAGTGCATTTTTCTTGTCTATGAACAACTTTTTGAGGATTTTTTTGAATTTTTCATAACTTTTTGAAAGACAACCATACAATTTATAGAAAAATACACAATCATACAAATTAACACTTACTGTAATTAGCAAATCAAAATAAATCATCATTTTTAAGAAAGTTGTTTAGTAATGATAAGAAAAAGGAAAAAGAAACAATCAATAACATGATTTTTTTATCTTAATACCACTAAATTCATATGATCGATTATATTTATCATGTTGGTTATTTCCCATATTTTATAACTTTCTTTGATTTTTACTTATGAAGTAGGAACAATAGCATATTCTTTTCTATTGAGGTATTCAAACTCCTTCCACCATCCCTACTCTTAAGGAGTGCTGAGCCATCCTTTATGAATATATAGGAAAGTGCTATATGAAAAGAAAAATATTTACATATTTCATTAATAATTTTATAATTTGGCAAATGGAGGATAGGGGGTCTCATCAAGAGTCGGCCTACCATGTTTATAAGGAATCAAGTGAAGTGGCATTCCCTTCATGGCCACCAAACCAGGGATATGGTACAATGGACAATTGAAAAAATTAAGAAGTCTTTGGAACAGGAGGTCTCATCACAAGCCGGCCTGCCCACTTTTCACTTCTTCCTAGTGAATGGCATTGTGATTTATCTAGTCACCAAGCTAGCACAATGGCCTTCGTTATGAAAATTCAAAAGCACTTCCTCAGCATAAATAAAGAACAATGGTTCCAAGGGTGACAGAGTAATTCTGTCAAGGTTATGGACACCTGTGAGCAACAAAGCTCTGCTAATGGTATTGGAGTCACATTTATACACATCAATAGTAATATTAAACCCTTTTTCCTATATCTCTATTTAAATATCATATGAAAGTATGAATCCTTAACCTTGGATTTTGAACCTATTATACATGAAAATCATCATAAATTGATCACATTAGTTTAAGTGGGTAATAAACACATTTGTACTTATGTTTATCTTAAGCTGTCCCTTCTCCTTATCCTTGAATCATTACAAAACGCTTCTATATTTGTTTATGATTTATCACATGCATGGATTTTAGTAAATGTTATAATTTCATTGATTGTATCATAAGTATGTATGAATTTCCATGCTGTACAATTGTTTTGCAATATGCTGCTCTTCTATTTTGCTGATTTGCCACAATATTGATATTGCATTTTTTTCAGAATTTTTTCTGATTGAACTTTTTTGCATGCATCTTATCTGTTGTCATTCCAAACTGAAACTGTGGATTCAAGAAAATTGCATATAGAATTTTGATTTGTTTATAGAAGAAGAACAAGTATGGGGGGGAATTCTATTCGCATCACGACCACACTATTGCAATTAACAACAAAGGCTCGTGAATGCGCACAATTCTTTAGACATGATGTGTTTGCATGGCTTCCACCTTTTGCATCCCTTTCAGTATCCGCTCAGCCTACATCAGCTTCATCAAAGGCCAATCCCTACATGTCATTCCACATTTTTCGAAGGTAATACTTGAGGTAAAATAGCATAATTTTCTGATTTATTACGAATTTCATGAAAATCCATTGAGCATTATTTAGCATCATTTATTCCACATCTTTACCACTTCCCATTTTTTTTATACACGTCTCATCTTTCAGTTTGGGGGAGTGTTGATTTCCTTTATTTCTTTCTTGTGACCATGTCAGTAATATTCTTTATCATCCATTGATATTCTTATTCATTCTCAACACCTCCCTTATTCCATGTTGTTTTATACCAAGCATCGATTTCAACAGATTGTAGCAACCACCTCTCTTTGTTTTCTAGCATTGCATGAGGACATGCTAATTCTTTAGTTTTGGGGGGGGGGGGGGAATCACTACACACGATGGATGTTTTCTACTTTCTTTCTCGTTTAAGGCATACAATTTCACTTTTATATAGTGCAGAAATTGATTTGCATATATCTTTAAAATTATAAACTGAATTTTTGTGATTTATGGATAACAAAGAGGTATCATTAAAATACACAAACCTAAATAATTTCACGCTAAATTAGTTCATAAAATTTCAAAAATTATGCACCATTTCCTACAACCAATTTTTTTACATCTCATGATCCATGCATCAAAACGATCTGATTTTTGAGAAAATGGTTAATGAAGTTTGTTGTTACTTATGTCACATTTTTCTGCAACTTCATATACATATAGTTGAATGTCAATTGTAAAAATTGTTATGCCTTTATCAAGATTGATAAAATTAAATATTCATTATTTGAGGAAAAATTCATTTGTTCCATCCATTTCATGAGTTGGGATAAACAATTTCCTTTGCTTGGTTAACACATGGGTTTTGTCTTTGGGTTGCATGAGGACATGCAATATATTCAGTTCTGGGTTGCATAAGGACATGCAATATATTTAGTTTGGCGGTATGGTGGGCCGTGAATACGACCACTTTTCAACACTTATTTCATCCATTTTTACTCTTCTTTATCATGTCATTTTTTATAATTTATCATATAAATTCATTTTATAATGATTTATGCTCTTATGGATGAATATTATTTCTTCTCCTTTATTTTTAATAAATTGATGATTATTATGCATAATTTTATAAATGATGGTTTATTAATATATTTTGTAATATCACTAACCATTTTAGCCTCCAAGATATTTTCCAGATTGTAGATTTGATCTCCAAATCATCATCAAATATTCCAACTTAGAAATTCGTTGGAATAAGAAGTGACAGTTTTTCAGTTGCGATTTTGGGCACATGAAGAAGAATCTGGAAAATCCAAAACATGGGTTTTGTTCAAAACGAACCAAATTAACTTTATTAAAGAGCGGTTTGCCAAAATTTGGCCTGTATTAAGAGAAACGCAGGGTTCTTTGAGCATGATTTTCTCAAATTTGTTGTTGTGGCCGTCCTCCAAATCTCAGCTGCAAAGCCAAATTCGCCTTGCTCTTGTTGAAAGATGGATGGAAATATATTTTCTAGCTGATCAAGTTGTTGGGAACAATCCAATATTGTTATGAGACATCATATTTTCTATTTAATTTCTCCTCTTTCTTATTATAAAAGGAGAGCATGTATTATGTATTGAAGAACAATGGATGATTATTGAATTCCTTTTGTAACACTGTAATTCCTTGACTCTTGTGAGCAAAGAGAAACTGATGTAAAAGCTATCCATGTTTGATTAATACAAAGACGCGTTCTCGTTCCATTTCTCAAGCTCTGCAGTAGCCCAGCGGCGTTTCACCGGCGGTTAAGGGCCCGGCCATGGTGGAGCGATCCGCTATTTGTATTTCTATTCTTTTATTTTTGTTGTATGATAATTGCATTTAGATTCATTACGATTACATAGTTATTTTATTGCTGTTGGATTGAATTTGGATTTGATGTATACATTAATGAATTGCATTGCTATTCTACTTTAGCAAGGATCGTATTTCCTATCTTATTCATCTTGCTATATTTTATAAAGTGTTGTTGTTCCATTGATTTATGATTCATTCCAATGAACTGTTTCATAGCGTTGGTCGTTGACAAGGTTAAAGTATTAAGAGGATTCATTGCTTAAATTGCATTAAGTTTATGTTTGTTGTTCAATTAATGTTTGTTGTTTCATTTCTATTTATTGTTCATTTCTAATTCATTAGTTTCAGATTGCAGAAAGATTTTTTATTTACATTGTTACAGTTTTTTGTTTATGCACATAGCCATTTAATTGCATATTGTTGTTCACTTCTAATTTTTGCTTTTAAAAAGAGTTCTTCTTAGTTTATTTTCAAACAATAGTTCGTTCAATTTTGATTTAATTTTGATTGTTTTACATCAAGACTGTCAACTATAGAGAACACTGGTTATTGCTTCCAAGTTCCCAGATTGATTGCCTTATTCTAGTTTGATTTCAATTGCATCAATTTCTAGAGGAATGAGTTATTGCTACTATATCCTTGATTGATGGTTTTTGAGTAAATAGATAGATTTTAAGAGCATTTGATTTCATATTACTGTAATTAGATTTCTTTTTCAAGCATCCATTTACTCTTGTATTTAAAACACTGTGCTACATATTGAAGAGCATTACTCTTGGATAAATTGCTGCCTTAGACTAAGTACACTCTTGAAATAAAAAGTCATTCCTGGATTGATAATTAATGTGAGATAAATAGGAGTTAAAAAGATACCTTTTATACCTCGACAGTGCTGTATTGATAGCACATCAAAATCCTCTTCCAGATCATTGAGAAAAATGGTTACCTTAATCCAGATGATGGTCGTCTTACTAAAGAACATATTAATAATTTTATGTAAGCCATGAATCTTAATAGATTTTATCATGAAGATATTGTAGTTAAATTGTTTCCTTATACTTTACAAGGATCTGCAGGATCCTGATACTTTTCACTTCCAGCAGGATCTATTGCCGATTGGGAAACTTTTGAACAATTTTTTCTTGCAAAATTTGGAGATGATAGAACTGTTGCATTTTTAATGAATGCCCTTTCCAATCTTAAAAAAAATTCAGGTGAAAGGATCAAAGATTTCAACTCTAGATTTAACACGTTATTAAACAAAATCCCAACCGCTTCCAAGCCTACTGTTGATGTACAAATAGAATGGTATATTTCTTCCTTACCTTCTAATATAGCTATTCTTGTAGATAGGGCTGGTAAAGCTACCCTTTTAGAAAACATGAAGGAAGCTCTTGTTGTATATAAGATAATTCTAGCATTAGAAAAAAGATCAGAGATAGAAGATAGGAAATCAAAGAAAGTGACATTTAGTCAAGATCCTAAAAAGAAAGTCTCGAAAGATCCATTTGATCTTGAAGGTCTTCAAAAACTGTTAAAGAATATGTCAAATGACCTAATTGATATAAAGAAACAAGTTGTTGAATCATCAGTACCTAAGAAATCATATCACCCATTTAAGAAAAATCCTTCTTCAAATTCTCAACCTCCAAATGTTATTTCAAATGCCGAATCTGATCAAGATACTAAAGATCCCTCACCATCTGAACAAGAACCTAAGTCCGAGGAAGAATTTGAACTTAATGGGTTATGGGGTTTTATTCTCCCCTCAGAAGAAGAAAGAGAAGCTATGCATGTGTCTAATAGAAGCAAATATTTTCTTGATTCAACTATATCAAATCAAAAATAGAAATATCTCCCCACAAAGGAGAAAAAAACAGTCAAAAAATCTAAAACTATCCAAACAAATCCTATTTCATCTGATCCTATTAAAATTTCCAAAAATTTGATGGTTTCAGATATAATGGAATACAATATAGTTAAAGATATGAAAAAGGCCAAAGAAAATATTTCACTACATGAAATGACCAAACTCAAACAACAACAGAAAATCATACTTAGAGAACTCAAGGCAATCCCTGTAGATCCTATACAACCACCGGTTATAGCTCAAGCTTCTAAAGATATGGGAAAACCTCCATCATCTCCAAACAAAGTAAATCCCAATGATCTGGTATTAATTGGTGATAGATATATTTCTCACACTCCTCCTTTACTTTTGACTTATGAAATTTTCAACAAAAATTTTCATAATTGTCTTATTGATTCAGGAGCTTCTTCAAACATCATGCCAAGAAAAATGTGTACAAAATTGAATATCACTCCTCGAAAATATGTTCTAAATATAGTTCAATTAGATAGAAAAAAAATAGAAGTCATTGGAGAAATGCTATCAGTATCCATTAGATTACCATCCAACCCAAAGGTACTGCAAGTAATCAATATTTTGGTCACAGACATCCTTGAATTTTATGGTTTTATTTTAAGAAGGGATTGGTGTGAAAATTTACATGGATATTTTTCTACTGATTGGTCACACATGTGGTTACCATAAAATGGTAAACCAAATCAAATCCGAGTTGATCGTGAAAAATTTATGAAAGATACAGTCACTGAACTAGAAGAAACAAATGACACTGTGGCTTTCACCAATAATATTATTGGAAATTATGCAGCTGAATCTTTTCTTGGATCGTTTAACGCCCATATTTCACCTTTTTTTTAAAACACCACTATTTCTCAAATTGAAAACTTTTCTCAAACGGATACTTCTAGATGTGTTAATCTTAGCAATAAAATTTCGGAAAATTCTTTATTTTGGACTTTATACTTTGATGGTTCAAAATCTGAAGATGGTGGATGAGTAGGTTGCATTTTAATAAATCCACAAGGAGAGAAAATAATGCTAGCTTGCAGCTCGAATTTCAATGCACAAATAATACCGGTGAATATGAAGCATTGATACAAGGTATGTACAAAGCTATTAGTTTAAATGTTAAATATTTGCAGGTATATGGAGATTTTGAAATAATTGTTAGACAAGTCAGAAATACAATTCATTGTATTTCTGGACATTTGAAACACTATCAAACTTTAGCTCAGAACCTTACATCCCATTTTTATTCATTTAATATCTCCACAGTTCCTCGATTACAAAATGCAAGCACTGATTTACTTGCTAATGTAGCATCTAAACTTATACCATCTGAATAATTTAGCCCACACACATTTTCAATTGAGTTAATTTTTAGGCCTTCCATTCCTGACAATGTAAAAAATTGGAGAGTATTCAACAATGATGCAGATATAATAGACTTTCTTACATCAGATATAGCTTATGAAGGTCAAATCGTAGATGAGCATGAACATGATTTACATATTGAAGATGAAAAAAATACTAATCCAATTCCAAAATCTGTAGTCAAAATGGAAGATCTCTACAATTTCAAGGATATGTTTAAAAAAATCATCAATTCAAAAACCCAGAGTTCTACTCTAAAATTTGAATTGATTAATCTTAGTACACCAGAAAAACCTCAAAACATCAACTTAGGTCTTGGTTTAAAACCTGAAGAAAGGATGACATTCATTAAGTTTTTGAAAACATATAAAGATATCTTTGCATGGGATTATTCAGATTTTAAGACATATGATACTTCCATAATTCATCATACCATACCTATGACCTCAGATGATAAGCCTGTTCAACAAAAACTTAGAAAGATCCACCCAAATTTAGAAAGTCAAATTAAATCTGAATTAAATAAAATTCTCAAAGCCAAATTTATTTTCCTGTTAGACATTCGAAATGGGTGTCAAACATGGTTCCAATTAGAAAAAAAAATGGAGACATTAGGATTTGCATAGACTTTAGAAATTTGAATAAAGCTTGCCAAAAAAATAATTGTCCCTTGCCTACCATGAAACAGATATTACAGTCAATTGCAGGACTTGAATTGATGTCTTTTTTTGACGGATTTTCGGGATATAATCAGATTATGGTACATCTAGATGATAGATTAAAGACAACATTCATAACAAAGTGGGGAACATATGCATACCAAAAAATTCCATTTGGGTTGATTAATGCCAGTGCTACATTTCAACGTGCTATGGATATAGATTTTAGAAGATTAATAAATAACTTAGTTTTTATATACTTAGATAACATTACTATTTACTCTAAGCATAGAAACAATCATGTTAATCACCTAAAACACATTTTTGAAAGATGTAGAAAATTCGGTATTTCCTTGAATCCAAAAAATGTTATTTTGCCTTATCAGAAGGTAAATTATTAGGGTTCATTGTCTCTAAAAAAGGAATCTATATTGACCCTAATAGGATTCAAGAAATTGAAAACATCCCTTTACCACACAATAAAAAAACAATGAAATCATTTTTAGGAAAAAATAATTTTGTAAAAAGATTTGTTCCTGTTTTCTCCCAAATCATCTTACCCCTAAAATCAATGATCAAGAAAAATTCAATTTTTAAATGGGGAAATGATGAGATAAATTCTTTCGAGTTGATTAAAAAGGCTATCATCGAAGCTCCTTCTTTAACGAATCCTGATTTTCTTAAGCCATTTGTATTATATACATTTTCTTCTGATACATCATACGTAGTAGTTTTAACACGGCTAAATGATCAGAACATTGAAGCACCAATTTTTTTTTTTAGTTCTAATCTTCAAGGTGCTGAGTTAAATTATTCAACCATAGAAAAACAAGCTTATGTTGTATTTAAATATTTGAAAAATTTTAGACATTTTCTCCTAAAAACACATACTAAAATAATAGTACCTTACTCAATAGTAAGGCAATTATTATTCCAATGACAAGTAGGAGAAAAGAGGGCAAATTGGGTCACTGCACTTCAAGAATATGATGTAGAGATACATCCTATTAGAATTGTTAAAGGTCAAGGTCTTTGCAGGATGTTAACTGGACCTTCTCATTTACCAATAGAAAAAGACCAAACAAATGAAATACGACAGTCCAAGGTAAGCCTAAACAATTCTTAGTCACAATATGTTGATTTGAAATTTTTCTTAAAAAATGGATATGCTCCATTGTATCTCAATTATACCGCAAAGCGTGTTATGAGACTTAAAGCAAATCAATATCAATTCATAGATGATGTGATATTTATAAATAATTATGATTATGTATTATTGAGATGTTTAGAGAAAATTGAAGCTAAAAAAGTAATGCAGGAATTACATGATGGACCAGCTGGAGGTCATTTCGGAGGAAACACCACAACTCATAAAATACTGCATGCTGGCTACTATTGGCCAACTCTATTTAAAGATGCACATGAATACGCAAGAAAATTTAAAGTGTGTCAAACTACAACATGAAGAGAAAGGAAAGAAACATTTCCTCTACAACCAGTAAATATCCAACAACCATTTGAACTATGGTGGTTAGATATAATAGGTGAAATAACTCCAAAATATTCTAAACAACATAAGCATATTCTAACTGCAGCAAATTATTTCACAAAATGGGCAGAAGTTATCCCATTAAAGGTGGTCAATGCACAAATTATTACATATTTTATTGATCAGATCATAATCACCAGGTTTGGCCTCCCATCAACTTTGATATTTGATAATGCATCTTACTTTTCTAGAAATGCCATGGTAGAATTTTCTTTGAAAATAGGTTTTAAATTAAAGTGCTCGGCTAGCTATTATCCACAAGGTAATGGATTAGCTAAATCTACAAATAAAAACCTCATCAAAATCATCAAAAGAACTATATAAAAAAACCATAAAAATTGGCACAAAGCACTATTATTTGCTCTTTGGGCAGATAGAATCACCCAAAAAGCCTCAATAGGTACTTCTCCATTTGTGTTAGTTTATGGGAAAGAAGCAGTTCTACCCACAAATATAACAATACCATCATTTAATTTGGTGTAATTTATTGATGAATGTCATTCGTCTTCCCCCCGACTTAGACAAGATCAAATTCTCAAAATGGAAGAACAGAGAGAAAAATCCAAGACTGTACATGCTCATCATCAAAAAATAGTGAAATCCTCATTTGACACAACATCCACCAGTTCAAAAGCTTTTGAAATTGGAGACCTTATTATAAAATAGGATAAGGCACATGAGGAAAAAGGTAAGCATACCAAATTCCAAAGATTATGGTTTGGTCCATTTCAAATCATTGAGAAAATAGGCATATCTACCTTTTTGCTGCAAGAATTATTAGATAAGAAAGATTCCTTGCCTGTGAATGGTCAAATTCTTAAAAACTATTTCTCTTAGGTTAAGATTTAAAATTTTTAATTTTTGCTTTAGGAAAATAAAAAGTTGAAAATAGCATTATTTTTGGTTGATTCAAATTTTCAAAATCTCTGATCACTTATTTTGATTTTTTCGCTTTTATAAATAAGTAATGCAAAAAGATGATTATAACTAACAATTGAATAATTTTTTTTTTTTTAAGTAATTTGAAATTTAATAAAGGAATTTACTTTCTGAAAAGACTCTCGATATCATAAAATATAGTTGTTATGTATCAATCAAAAAAGGAAATCTTTAACTTAGCAAGGATTCTCTACGAAAAGGTATCTACCAACTCTAAAATTATCATCCATAAGTAATAAACGAGCTAATGATTCATCCCATATGATAAAATTTCTTCTTCAGAGTAAAATTCAAAAAAGAAAAAGAAATATATATGATGTACAATTTCAAAAGAAAATAAGTCTCATCATGAGCTTGTTTATCATGATCATAGAAAAATAATTTAGACTAATATTACCAATACTGCATATCGCAATAGGGTAATAACTAAATGATTATAAAAAATCAATAGTCAAGGGGTCTCATCACGAACCAACTTGTTCAGTCTAAAATTACTATCAGTGAATGACATTTTCATTATCAGGCTACCAAACATGGACAATGATTTTGAAAATGTGTCAAGAAAAAGAAATTCAATTACATGTTAAATTATATTTTGAAATAAGAAATCAAATTTAGATGGGACCATGAATAATTATTGGTTAAAAGATAACCCCGTCGAAGCTATAAATGCCTACTGGCAACAATGGCTCTATCTATGATAAATGAGTAAAAATCTATGAAACCAATTTTAAAGAATACCTATTTTTTTTTTTTTAAAGCTGAGTATTGACTGATGAAAATACCTATTTATTATCACTAAAGGAGTTAATTAAGAAATAAATGAGATAGGTAAATATATTATATTATGAAAAAACACTGTTTAATTAATGAATTATACTATTTTTATTCTTATATCCTTCTCTTATTTTGAAAGTTTAGAAAGATCAAAATAAACCAATGAAATATATCTGGTTCTTCCAAGTGAATTGCCAATTGTTGTGCTATGCAACAACTCTCCCCCCCCCCCTCCATTTTTATTTTTCAAAATAATCTAGACCTTTGATAAATATAAATAGGGACCCTTAATATATTTTTCATTTTAGATAAAAATTAGAAATCCCAAAAACATTATTGCTTTTGTTTAATAAAAACATGAAAATAAAAAGAAATTATTTAAAATATCCCTGAAAATACCTTATCGCAAATCACATTCTGCATAAATATTTTCTTATTAAAAGTTAAAATAATAAAATACTGAAATCCTGATTTTGCGATCGCCAATTTGAAGTT
Organism: Pinus albicaulis; assembly: GCA_034641835.2. Classification (NCBI taxonomy): domain Eukaryota; kingdom Viridiplantae; phylum Streptophyta; class Pinopsida; order Pinales; family Pinaceae; genus Pinus; species Pinus albicaulis. The sequence goes on from CM076582.1 coordinate 1,288,522,120, forward strand.
TCAAAAGCGACATTACGAATCACATATAACGGATTTATGTTGTAAAACTTAAAGTAATTCTTACCAAAGTTTCGATATTTCGATTTTGTGATACTACGACTTCTGCGATTTTACGATTTCACAATATCGTGAAATCGCATATCGCATAAACATAATGTAATCTTATTCGTAAATATAAATTCAAAAGGCACGATGCGATAGATTTGATAGGTTTAAATAAAGTTTTACGTGAAATAAATCATGTCAGAAACGATTAAGTGTGTTTCATCATCCCAATGCAAATAATTATTGTTTGGTTACGAATAATTGATGGAACATCTGGTTCCCAGATATTTTCTTATAGAATTGGTCATTTCAAATATATCTTCCATCATTTGATAATTATTCTATTTTTTAAGGGATTTTCCTTCAAGATATGTCCATTCACAAGGTAATGCAAAAGCACAGCAAACATATTGTTACGGAAGAAGAATACACAGAAATGTCACCAATAGTCTTAGATATAGTATGCACTGCTGATGAACATGCCACAAAGTGGCAAGCTACCTATACCATTATCCAAGATGAAGAATCTGAAGTAGTGGAAGTCGCAGTGACTAACGATGATGCGACACCCTCAAATTTGCAGTTCAAAGATATTGGATGCTCTTTCCAACATAGGATAGTAGCAAGGGCTTCTCTTCTTCCATATATCGACATGATTATATGGGTGCTCAACAATTCAACAATCAAAGATATACAATTAAGAACCTTCAAGAATGAGATTCTAGGCTCTTTCAGAGCTGAAAATCTAAAAGTCATGTATAAGCTACCCAACCCGCAAGACATCTACAACAGTCAGTTTGTTGCAAAATTTTCTAAGAAGAACAAAGACTCATTAAAGGAAATTCAAGGTTGGAGGAAAGTAGATAACAAGTTCAAATATGAGAAAATAGGTATGTATCCTGTTGCTTCACTTGCAAATCCCTACAATTTTGCAGCAACAATGCTATGCAGATTATATGGTCTACCTGATAATACCAAGTTCTCCATAAATTGGCTTTCCCTGATTGACTCCTGTGTTAATTACCTCATAATGAATTGGGTGACTATCCTTTCTGAGAATCTAGTTAAGGAAATTAATGAATATTGCCAAACAAGAAATTCCTCCTCCAAATCTGTTCCCCAATTTTTTATGAGCGTGTATGTTTTTGATGCCATATGCTTTTTTACCAGTTTTCTAGTTATGGGTTGGAAATGGACTCCCGAGGATCCCACCCCTATAAATTTGAGTCACAAATATATATGGGAGCATAATTACGTACCACATTTTCATAGGATATGTTATGGAGTTGTATTACCATTATATCAATTTATGTTTGACAGAGTGAGCCCTAGGTTCACCAAGGAAGCCTTTGCAAACCTTCAAATGATAGGAAGATGTTTTGTTGAAGAATAATTTTGATATATTATAATATTTGGAAGCTCCACTCCCCCACATATTCCTCCTTTATATGTTTCTGATAAATTAATGGTGAGAGAAGTCTCTTACCAAACTGTTGGTAACAGACTCACCAAATCTTTGAAGGACAGTAAAAAATCCCTATGGCCAAGTTTTCCACTTCAATGTGGTACATTCACCCTCAATAATTTCAATCTTGCATTGAAAGAATGTCAAAACATTGAGCTTTTGAAGCTCCTCGTTTTATCCTCAAGGCAGTTCGACCCAGAGAATATTGCTAACAATTTTACTCAGTCAGTTAAAGTCAAACCTATTGTAGATACTGATGATAGATTTGAAGACATTTTGCAATCAGTTGGGACTTTTGAAGAATTCCAAAATTTCATTAAATCAAACCTAATTCCAGAAGAAATATAGAGATTCAACGAATACAGAGAACAAAGACTCGGACGTATCCCTCAAAATGTCTTAGTTACCAGTTATACGACTGAAGAAAGCAAAGAAGTCAAGATAGAACAAACAGATTCACAAAGTCATAATGAACTAGATAAAATCTAGACTCCAGTTAGCAACACATTGATAAATACCCCAGAGGTATCTTCTTCACAAAAAGGTACAAAATTTCGCACTCCAAAGGGACAAAAAGTTTCGATAAAAGAAATCATTGAAAGTCCTGGGATAACCTCCCAAGACACATAAGTCATTCCTGTGTTTCCAGCTGATGAAATTGTTCTGAAGGTAGCTGATATCCCTCCACTAGATGTATTCTACAACCCTCTCCATAAAGATGTAGTAAGGAAACAAAGAAAAAGGAGAAAGATTGAAATGCCTCCATGAAATGAGGTAATGGAAGTCGTATGGAAGGACACTCCTTCAAATCTAATAGAAAATCTGAGACGGGTATCACAATTTGCCGATGCATACACCACTGCAACAATGGATAAGGGAGCCAAAGTGTCTGTTTTGGTTCAAGAAAAAAGATGATAAGATCATGCAACTACAACATCAATTGGATGAAGAAAGGAGAAGTTTGAATCAGAAGGTAGGGCAGCAACTCCTCAAATTTAAGAAAGATGTGGAAATGATTAAGATAAGTCATGAAAATGACTTATCTAGAAAAAACATATTAATTAAGGAATTGAGAGAAGAGCTTACAAAATATGAAGGTATTCCTACTGTAGAGGAATTCATAAAAGAAGCATTGGCATTGAGTGCCTTACTCTCAAAACAACAAAACTTGTTTATTTTACAGATGTCAGATATAATCCCACACTTGTAAATCAGTGAAAAATTGACCAATACAGTCATTGACCAGAGAATTTATTTTAATCAACTCAATACTAAAATTTTTGACTATATTGAATGGAAAGATTCATAGGAAGGGAGAAATTCAAGTCTGCCAAAGATCAAAGAAACTTTCAAAGATATCCTTTTTACTGACTGGGATGCATAGGTAAAACAAGAGGAGTTGGCCATAGAGAGAGTAGCAAGTATAACAAAAATTATGGTAAAAAATGATTAACCATATGTTGCATACCTCCGGTTTGATTAGAGAGGGAAATCATAAATCAATTCCTGATATCAGAAATTTAGAACAAAGTTGAAATAGCACAAGTCAACTCCAGGAAGAAACGCTTGCACAACTGAAGAAGACTGAATGTGAATCATACTGACAATTACTGGTTAAACCGCATAGTCAAGAAATGACGTTGAGTTGCTCTCTGGATTCCATACAGAAAATGCAACCTCTTTTACAAGATGTTATATTTGCTAGGCAAATGAAGACACAGTTCAGGAAGCCTCCATAGGTTCAGTCGATGTCAGATATTTGTGAGCATAAATAGAGAGCTAGAAACAATCTATCAATGGGCATTATTATAAGTTAGTTTGTTTTTAATAATTTCAATTTTAGAAAATAGGTACTAGGAATGAGGAGGGTTGTTTGGAACCACCTCATTAGATATTTTGTATAATCTATTTTTTTGTAAGTAGTTAAAATAGTATTTAAACCCTTCTCATGCATTTAGAGAAGGGTCCAAAATTTTACTGAGAACATTTACAAAGAATGCTTTATTGTAAGTTTGTAGACACCTCGATGCAATAATGGAACATGGCCTTTTTAGTTATACATCATTTTGTTGATCATTGTTGATACACTTTTGTATTCTCTGAAAAACTCATTAATAAAAGGATTGATTGTGGCCTATTATTGCTGATCAAATGAACAAGACAGTATACATCTGGTACTATTATCATGTATGATAAATTATGTTTTAAACATTAGTGGTAAGTTCAACTTTCATGAATTATGTATGAAATAAATGATTTCTGTTTGAATTATCAGTTGCACTATTATATGAAAAAAAAATAGAAATTGATTTGTTTTATATATGATCATTAGGATATATGCGATATGTTTTACATTTTCTTTTGATTAATTATTTTTCAAAAGAATCATATTACAAAGAATTAATCCTATTAAGTCTGTGATTGATCTAAATCATCACAGACTGAATAGATATCATTCTAGATCACATAAAATTGGTATTATCCCCCATTAGATTAGATTAGACTTAATTCAAAGTTTCACATTCTAGAATAATTTTTCTTTAGTTTTTAGTAAATCTTTATGCAAATATTTCGAGAGAAATCCAAGAATCATACAAAACCCAAATATGGGAAACTGGTCCCATTACACCCAATCAGAGCCACTATCCTAAATGGAAAAGGAACTGATTTAAGGTTCGGACTAAGTGGTTATCCCCTTTTTTGTTGCCATAGATTTGTGAGGTCTCAATAGGACCCTAATCCAAGCTTTTATTCAAATAAAAATTCTAAAGAGCCTCCCACTAGGTCGCTAGGGTTTCGTAGGTTGTAGGATTGTCTTTGGTGTTCTAAATCACTATTTTTTCATATGATAAGGAGTTGAATCAAATGGGAAATAAGGTTAGTATAGGGTTATCCAAAAATAAAAAGATTATAAAATCTCCAAAGAAGACCACTTTGTCTAATTCAAATTTTGCCAACACGAAATGTCTCATTTCCTCCAAATGCAAAGGTGTAAAGTGTATCGGAGAAGGTAAAATTATAAGCCAAACACCATGATCAAAGCCAAAGGATTTTGAAGATGTCACTATGAGTAAAGATCCCAAACTTATCCAAAAGTAGTATGTCATGTCAAATAATCAAAGGTAGGTTTGAGCTCCAAATTTGAAGCTAGCGATGATTTCAAAGTTGTTTCTATGTCAAATAAAGGTTTCAAGTTTCCAAGATCAAAAAAGAAGAAAATTTCATGACTCCGGCTAACCTGCCAGGTAAACAGTGTAAAATAGTAGTGATAAGGTGAAAGGCTTGAAAATCTTAGAAAATGAGTTGCAAAGATAAATCATAGTTTCATAATCCCATAAGAGGTCATCTAACACTTCAAACAACTCATTACACCATTGCAGAGGCAATCAAAGCATCAAAAGGAGAATTTTGGGAATTTCAGTGAAAATTTGGTTAAGTCTACCTAGCGCTATGCTCATAGACCCTAGCGCTGCGCATAGGAAATTTTTCATAGTGTAAAAATACACTGTGTTGCACTCACAAGAGGAGGTAATGCGCTTACAGCAGGGTGCTACACGCAGACCTATTTTTCCTGACAAGGACCCAACTGGCCCAATCTTCCTAGTGCTATGCCCACAGACACTCGACAAGCACGGGAAGATTGGCAGGCTTGCATGAGGCAGCAACACTGCACGCAGAAGGTGACCCAATAGGCCCAGCGTTGTACATAGAGCCCGATAGGCTTGCATGTGGGTAGCACTCACCCAGGAAGACCCAACTCACCCGATGCTACACACACAGAGCACCCGACTTGCCCAAAATTCTACCCGGCGCTGCGCTTATGGAGAAAAAGGCCTATTTTCTTGCAAATTTCCCTTAAAGGCCCGGGACACCTCCCAAATGCTTCCAAAATCCTGCACAGAAGTTTAAATTTTTTATGAAAAGGATCAAGCAAATTTGAACAAGAAATCAGAGATGAGGTAGAGGATGATGAAGAAGAGGCAGAAATAATGAAGAGACAGAGGTAGATAATGAAGAACAAGGTAGTAATAAAAAAAATGACAAAGAGGTAGATAATAAATAAGACAGTGAGGGAAAAAACAGTAAGGAAGACAGCAGTCATGACAGTCATGACTACAATCATCTCAACATTGATAATGAAGGCGATGATAGTGCAAAAGATGAGGTAAAAAGCTTTGATGATGAACAAAATGACAATGAAAAAGATCAACAGGAGGTGAATAGGAAGTTTTTAACTCATCCATGTATACAATGATAAAGAGGAAAAAAATAGGTTCAATAACATACTCCTTCAAAGCAGGAATGCAGAGATTTAAAGACCTACAGTGGAGCCTTGGCATGGCACAATACATCTGTTAGCCATCAATAAATTTTTGTCATAACTAATGATGGCTAAAAAAAAATCTGTGGTCTTCAAGAAACAAATTTCAAATAAATCTATGAGTTCTTGAAGTCCTGTCATGTTCATTATCCAAAGAACCCATCTCACTAATATTTTCACCTCAAAATCCTGTTGTTTCCAAAGAGAAAATTGTTTTTCAAGGCCTCATCTCCATCATTTCATTCCTCCGTTTTATCTTCATAATTCCCTCCATATCACTCATTTTCTTCCCTTTTCTTATCCTTCATTTCCTCTAAAAAATCCCTTATTTACCTTTCATTTCCATTAAAACGCTATCAAAACCCATTTAGAACATTTATTTCTCTTTTACTTGGTCTAATTTGGCCTTCTTAACTCTACCGAAACCCTTAAAAGGCTGACTAAAACCTTCATTTAGGCCTGTTCCACTCTTTTTTAACATTAGGCCTTAAGCACCTTTGCCTTAAGCCCTTACCCATTTTTTCACCACAAGATCGAGGCCCACGACTATCGGCTGAAGTCTTAAGCCCCCATTGGCCTTCGCACTTCGGCGATCCCCATTTCCACTTTCCAAAATTTCTGTCGTTGTTCATCTCCGCCGATGGAATATTATCCATCAATCTTCCCTAGATCGGACGGTCCATGCTCCATCGCAAACCGCAACACGTCATTTCCACCTTCTCTTTCGCTGCCAATGCCATTTCTATTGATGAAATCGGAACCGTTGGATCATCCAGCTGATCCAACGGCCATTGGCACATCAGAAAATCACAAAATTACCATTTCCATTCCCTTTTCTCTGCCGATGGTTCCTCCTTGTCGATAAGATCTCCGCCGTCAATCCTCTAGATTGGACGATCATCGGCTCCTCCTTGTTCTCCCCCTCCAACTACCATCTCCCCCTGAAATAGATCCTAACTGTCGATCCTCACGATCCAAAAACACCCACTTAACTCTTATCATTTAACCCACAAATCAAACCATCCTGATATGCGACAGATTTGCTGACATAAGCTATCGGTCCCACCTCCCCATCAGCCATCGCACTTCGGAGATTCCCATTTCCTCATTCATGAATTCCTTTCTCATTCCATCTCCATCGATTTGATCAGGACAATTGATCTCCCTAATCCAATGGTCCTCATTCCATCGCTTCACCACCCTTCCTCTCGACCATCCTCTACCAAATTCCCCCATAACACTTCTCCACTGTTGATCTCATCGGATCCAACGACTGTTATTTTGCTTCATGTTGATTCTTCTAAAACTTCCCAACGTGAAATTTCAATGCTAAATCATTGGTTTTGGGGTAGACACACGTTCACCTTCAGACCATATCACATCCACCCAGCTTCTTACCACCTACCACTTCAGTCCCATGCGAAAACCATTCCTAGTTTTCATGAAACCGCCTTTCCAAACTTCAAGCCAAATCAAGTGTTCAACCCTATTTTTTGCCTGTTTTGCCATGAAACCATTTTTAATGCATTTACCTCCATCCGTAGTGCTCTTCTGCCTTTTCCGAAGCCCTCTGCTAAGTATTTTAAACCATATATGTAGGTTTTATCTAATGGTTTATGTTTGTTACAGGTTTCATAGTGGAAAAGGCCATCCCACAGTCATTATCAATGGCAGAGGCTGAGGATGAGGATACTTTGCGGCCTATTCAATTGCAGAAAGGGAAAAGAGGGGTTAATGTCCAAAATTTTAAATCAATGAATCATGATCATTGGCCATTCAATCAAACCCTCCAACGTGGAAGCCAATTGTAAACAGAAGAAACAGTGAAGATCAGTGAAGAGTATCAGAAAAATAAGGAGAAAGGATCAAAGTTAAAACCTCAAGACCAAAGGGCTTAATCCATAGTTAAAGGATGAAGCATGGTGATAAAAGACTAAAGGTGATCCAAGAAAGCCTAATCAGCCTTAAAAAAGATATCAGAAGCTTGATCAGTGATTAAAGTGTTGAAACAGAGAGCAGTTATTTCCTTAGAATATCTAAGGCCACTTGTAGCCTACTTTTTCCTGCAAAGACAAATTGGAATTTATTACATAGATAAAAGATATTATAAACTGTCAGACTATTAATGTAAAGATAAAAATAGTCCTTCAAGTAAAAAATTTCACCTATCTTTCCTTAGAAAGTTAAGATAGAGTTATTGAACAGAGAAGTAGTCGCACACATGTTCCTACCTTATGCCTTGCATGGTTTTCAAGGTCAGGAATGCATTTACTCTGTAATTAATAACAACTTAAACCTATATCAGTTCCACCTCCTCATATGTAGCATAAATACTGCATTTGAATTCATTGTGTTGTTGGCATTTGATAACTCTTTGAAGTAATACATAGTTCTGCTGAAGTTGAAAGAAAATTGATGTTCTGGAACCTGTGGATGTTTTGACCTATTTGTTGATGGAGAAATCTCTGTCATTGGATCCCTGAGCTTGGTTGTTGGTGAATTACTCTAAATATGTTATTTTTATTTCCTATTTCATTATGTTTCACCCTTCTCTATTACAGTAGGGTAAAAATTTTAGACTAAGAAATGTCTTTTGAAAGCACCTTAGTTCTGTTTACTCTTCATTGTCTTAATGTTTTCTTCTGCTAAGATATTCTAGAGAATTCTTAATTTCTCTCTAGAAATATTATGCTTGCTTATTTCTTAAATAGTTCAATACAGCTAGTTTCAAGAATGATTTATGGTTTTCCCTACTTACTTGCTACCACTTAAGAACTGTTTCTGAAATCTCCCTTCAAAGTACCATTGTCCAAAGTCTGCCAAAGAGGTTTTGTTTCGATCATACCCTTTGTACTAGCTCAATTAATTGTTTTGAAGGTCTTTATATCTGTAATCAAATATTTTTAGGTGTTCCCTCTTCTTTGCATGTAGTTATTTGTGAATATTGACTGTTTTCTAAATCCTTGAAGGTGAAATCATTAGAAGAATAAGAGCGCTCCTCTCCTTCTTTTTTTTACTTGAAAAGTTTGTCTTGAAATTATTATTTGTTGAAATGTGGTTTGTAGAATTTATGGTTAGCCCTATCTATTGAATGCCTCTTCATGTTCAGATAATGTTTTATGTCCCTTTTTTGAGAAGTACATATAACTAAGGATTCTTAATTGCCTTTAGTTCTACTTTTCATTCTAAAATCCTTGATGTCCATTTCATTCCACCTGAAAGACTTTGAAGATCCACTGGCCAAGTTAGATTTTCCCTTTGATACCTCTGATCTATTGATTGACCTATCATGACTTCTATTTGACTCCATTTCCCAATGACTTGGATATGTCCTCATTCTACCTACGCTGCCTAGATCATCATTTCCAACCAAACAATCAAAAAAATTTGCACTTCATAACTAGCCTAAAACCAACCCCTTGCAAGCAAACAAGTCATATATTTTCCAAAAATTGAGAGATCCCTCTCTGAGACTAGGAAGGCTAGGTCCTAGAGCTCTAAATATTGGTTTTGATGTTGCCTTTTCATTTGGTATGGAAATATTCCAAATCACAGGACCCCAACACAGTGGCGATCACGGTGGGACCCAAGAGTTCATAGTTTCCTAGCAAGCTCTTCTAGACTCATTAGTCCTTTAGTTACCTCATAAAATCAGGCGATAAGCCATAAATTAGACTCTGTTTGTTTCACCACCTTAGCTAAGTGATGAAAATGGGTATAGCACACTCTTACAAACCATAGAACCATTATAAAAACTCATAAAAAACCAAAACATTTCATATTGGTTTTCAAATAAATCACTGGTGGTGGACCATAAAACATTTTACCTTTAGAAAAGCTAAAATTTCTACCTAGTGACTCCACTAGCCCCAGTAGGCCTATTACCTCACTAGTATTCCATATTCCCTTAGAACTGTGTTAACCAGCCCTGAAGAAGTTCTGAAGTCTAGTCCCACTTTTTAGAAAGTCATAAAAACATTGTGAGAGGTCAACCTTTGAAGAAAATAGTCCTTAAGATTTTACCCTCTCCAAAATTTTGAAAATTTAAATCTAGATTCACATAGGATCTATACTAGATCTCACCCAAACCATAATCCTCCTACAATAGTAGATGACCCAGAAAAGATTTCGTGGAAAAATTCTAGATCTAGAAATTTGACTGCTGATAGGACCATCCCAAGAACAAGGTCTGTTCCTGAAAATCTTACATTCTTGAAAGATCCTCACTTTGAATTACCTCATGAAAAGAACCTATTTAGAAATAAGTCTCAAAGTGATCTGAACCAAGCTGATTTTGAAACTACAGATTTGCAACAGAGCTTTAGCATAGAAGCCTCACCTCCTACTCCACCTGATTCTCAGCTTCTCCATCATTTCAGCTCCTTCCATAACAGCTTTGATCATCATTAGTTTTTTGGACCAAGTGTTTCTTCTACTCCTATCCACACATCCACTATTTAAAACACTCCATTTCAGCCCACTTTCCCTCTTATTAATCCACCTCTTGTAAATCCCCCATTATTTCCTATCATGGCAGCATGGTATGCCCCTCTAGTGTTACCACAACCTTTGGTTCCTTCGCCCAATGAATATCGATCCAAAATTCCCCATTTCACTAGAAATGAACCTACTACTACTCAACAGCACGTAGATAAGATGAATGATGCCTTTGATTATATGGAAATAGAAGAAGAGACCATTAAGATGAGATTTTTTGCTCGAAGTTTAGGAGGAGAAGCTAAGAAATGGTTTAAAGGCTTAGCTCCTCACAGCATTAATGATCTCCGTTCTTTATTCCAAACATTCACAAACAAATGGGAAATTAAAAAGAACCCTCTCCAAATAATTTCAGATTATAATAACCTGAAGAGAAATACTGGGGAAAGTGTCTAAGATTATTGCACCAGATTCAATAGTGTGTACAATGCACTTCCCCCAGACATGAAACCTCCATTAGGATTAGCCTTGGCTAAATTCCCAGAGGGATTTGATCCTGAAATGGCCTACCAGCTGAGAGAAAGAGACCCCTTGACTTTAGAAGATATGCAAAGAGGAGCCATAAGTGTAGAGGCAAATCTGATTGAGAAAAGAGCTAGGCTGAAATCAGAAAAAAGAGTTACATGCAGGGATGATACAATAGCATCAAGCAGATCATCAAATACCAAAATTGACAACTTACTAAGGGTGATGGAAAGGATGCTGGAAAAGATCAATTTGAATGATAAAGTGCCTCCTAGAGAAAACCAAAACAACCCCCAAAACAAAAATAGAAACCCAAATTTCAGAAGAGACCCTAATCAAGATAGGCAAAAGGATAATGACCAACAAATTAGACCTCCCTTCCAAAAAAAATTATGTAGAGCAAGAGAAGGAAATGGAAACTGAAAGATTGGAAGAAAATCATGTGAATTTGATAGGATCTGACAGTGAGACATATGCTTTTCTCACTGAAGAAGAACAAGAATTCTTCTCCCCAGGACAAACTGAAAATGATCATGAAGATTGTAAAGATTATAGATCGAGGTTTGAAAATGCAATCATGGAGGTACACAAATAATATGATCTTAGAAGCAAAGGGAGCCCTAAAATTTCCAATTAGAAGAAGACTAGTATTGCTATTAGAAAAACTTCAGAAAATCAACCTAAAAGGACAACAAACAATACCAACATAGTGTCCAAGAAAGTTGAGTTAAACAAAAACAAAAACAACCAACAAAGTATTGAACAAGACTGCCCTGGTACCTCCAATAATAGCACTAATAAAACCATCCCAAATAATAGTCCAAATAAAATTCAGCAAGTCAAAATTGCTGAAAGAATTGTAAATAACAAAACAGATGTAAATATGTCAAAAAAAATAGTTCCTTTCAGCCTTGAGGGAGAAATTTCCAAAATCAAAATCACCATACCCTTGGCTAAATTAGTAACTCAGGATGTATATAAGAATCAAGTTTTTAAAGCCTTGAATATAGGCAGTGATACTGATACTTTAAACTTGGCAGTTGATAAACTAGAATTGTTTTTTGGTCCTGAAATTGAAGGAAAATACCAAGAAAGGGATGTCCCTCCCTTCTATGTTAGCCTAAACATACATAATAAAATCTTGCACAATGCCATGCTAGAGTTAGGTGCTTCAGATAATCTTATGCCAAAAGTAGTAATGGAAAGCCTAGGCTTAGAAATTACTAAACCATATAAGGACCTATATTCCTTTGATTCAAGCAGGGTCAAATTCTTGGGTTTAATCAAAGATTTATGTGTTAACCTATCAAATTCCTACTAAGAGCCTAGTAATGGACATAGTAGTTGCTGACATTCCCCCAAAGTATGGCATGCTTCTATCTAGATCATGGAGAGCCAAACTACAGGGGAGCCTTCAAATGGACATGTCCTATGCCACCATCCCAGTGTTTAACCAAACCAGAAGACTATACAGGGAGTCTCATATGAAATACATGCTAAGAAATATAGATAGACCCAACAATACTCTTGTTTATTCTATTCATTTAGACTTGGATTCCTTTATCTTTTATAATGAAGATGAAATCAGCCAACAAGAAAAGGAAAACAGGAAAGAATTCAATCCACCAGAACAGTCAAATCTGCCCTCAACTCAAGCACAGAAAAGTTCATACTTTAGCAACCTTGAACAACAGAAAGGAAGTGAAAATGAGATTGAACTACCTTGGAATATAAACTTTGATGGCTCTTATAGCAAATTAGGATTAGGGCCTGGTGTACAGATACATAACATAAACAAAGGATTTTCCTATGAACTAGATTTTCCATGCACAAACAACATTTTTGAATATGAAGCCCTCCTTATTGGCCTACACTTATTCAAAGATTTAGGAGCTAAGAAAATATCAGTCCAAGGAGATTCCGAGTTAATCATTAGATAGATTAAAGGGGAGCATTTAGCCAAAAACCAAAAACTCAGAGAATATAGAAATGCTACCCTTGATCTCCTAAAAACCTTTGAAAAATATGAACTCATTTTGATTCCAAGAGCTCAAAATCATCTAGCAAATGAACTTGTTGTTGCTGCTAGTAATTTCCAAGTACCATAGATGAATGAGCAAATCAATGTGAAGGTAAAAAAACAGGCCTACAATACCTGACAATGAAGACTATTGGCAAGTTTTTGAATGAGACAAACACGTAGATGGTTTTCTGCAATCAAAAAATGACTTTGCCATACCAACATCAAACACTAGTCATGAAGAAATTTTTTTTAATAAAGAACACATCCCTGAAACAGAGTTGTCCTTTTCTACCAGTATGAATCAATTTGAAAATATTTTTGAGGCAGAATTATATGAAAATCCATACCAAAAGGACCTTGAGTTTTTACAATGTAAAGGTGATACTATGCCAAGTGGCTTTGCACCATTATAATAGCTGTTTGACTTCAATGATGTAGCCAAAGAACCAAGAATGGAGTTTATGGAAACAAAAGTAGAATAACATAACATAGGTAGCCTAGCAGAACCCAAAATGATCAAGTTATCCAGTACTCTCCCAGCCCATATCAAGTTGCAATGCATAGAACTTTTCAAAGAGTTTAGAGATGTGTTTGCTTGGGGATACAAGGATTTGAAATCATATGATACCAGCATCATTCAACAAAAAATTCCTCTTAAGGAAAATCAAAAACCTTTCAAGCAAAAACTAAGAAGAATAAACCCTATTTTATTGCCTCTAGTTGAGAAAGAAATTAGGAAAATGTATGATGATAGGATTATAGTATCTCTTAGATATTCAGAATGGGTTTCCAATCTAGTATTTGTTAGGAAGCATACAGGGGAAATTAGGCTCTGCATTGACTTTAGAAATTTGAATAGAGCCTCCTTGAAAGATAACTATCCCTTGCCAAAAATGGATCACATACTTTAAAGGGTAGCTGGGTCTAAAAAAATATCACTGTTGGATGGATTTTCAGGTTACTTTAGGTTTTTGTACTCCCAAGTGACCAACATAAAACTTCTTTTACTACACCTTGGGGTACATTCATGTATGTCAAAATTCCATTGGGTTTAATGAATGCAGGGGCCACCTTCCAAAGGGCCATGGATATAGCCTTCTCAGAAGAAATAGGCTATTTTATAATCATTTACCTTTATGACATTACTGTTTTCTCTAAAAATGATGAAGAAAACTTGATTCATTTAAGGAAAGTTTTTGAGAAATGTATAAAATATGGATTATCTTTGAATCCCAAAAAGACACTCTTTGGTCTCCAAGAAGGGAAGCTTCTTGGCCATATAATTTCTGAAGAGGGAATCAAAGTAGACCCTAAAAGGATCGATGGCATATTAAAAATTAGCCATCCTAGAAACCTCAAAGAATTACAATCTTTCATTGGGAAGATAATTTTTTTAAGGAGATTCATCCCCAACCTTGCTGAGCTATTAAGAAATATCACAAACATGCTAAAGAAAGAGGTAGGTGTTAAAAGGAAAATATAGGCTAAACAGTCATTTGAACTAGTAAAACAAGCTTTAACTCAAACACCAGTTCTTATTAGTCCTGATTTCACCAAAGATTTCTACATCTTTTCTTTTGCATCTCAACATACAATAGCAGCGGTATTACTACAAAAGAATATCATGGGGAAAGAACAACTAATATCATTTTTTAGTAGGGCCTTAAGAGATTCTCCACTAAAGTATAACATCATGGAGAAACAAGCCTTAGCCTTGGTAAAAGCATTGAAATAATTTAGAGTTTATATTTTGCATTCTCATATCATTGCTTTTGTTCCACACAGAGTTGTCAAGGATATTCTAAGTCAAGACCCTGATGGAAAAAGAGGAAAATGGATTGTTGTTATTTTAGAATATGACTTAGAAATTAGGCCCACCAAACTAATCAAAGGGAAGGGATTAGAAAAACTCATGGCTGAGTCAAACTTCCAACCACTAGATATGAATATGGTTGATATTTTAGAAGAAACAAAAGAATTCACAGCTCCATTTATTGAAGAAAATTTTGTGAATTCACCTTCATATGCTGATATCATATATGTTCTTCTTCATTTCAATACCCCTCCTTCTCTATCTAAAACAAAAGCTATATTTTTGAAGCAAAAGGCTTTAAACTATTGCATATTAGATAGGGTTTTATATTGGAAAAATGTTGTTGGTATATTGCTTAAATGTTTGCTTGAGATTGATGCAGGAAAAATCATGCATGAGCTGCATGAGGGAGAATGTGGAGGACATATTTGCTAGAAGAGCACAAAAAATAAAATCCTTAGATCTAGTTACTATTAGCCCACCCTTTTCCCTGATACTCATAAATTAGTCATGTCTTGCCATAAGTGTCAAATTTTTTATGGCAAAATAAAACTCCTTCCCTTACCTTTACATCCTATCAGTGTTGAGGCTCCCTTCCAAAAATGGGGCTTGGACTTCATTGGGGAAATTCACCCATCTTCCTCAGCCCAACATAAGTGGATCCTCACTGCCACTGATTATTTTACCAAGTGGATAGAAGCCATAACATATAGGAATGCAACTGACTCTGTCATTATCAAGTTCCTTGAAACTAATATACTATCCAGATTTGGTTTTCCTTAAAAAATTATCACAGAAAATGTTGTTGCCTACTATCCCTAAGGAAACAGACTAGCTGAATCCTCCAACAAAAGCCTTGTCAATATTATCAAAAAATTGTTGGAGAAGAATTAGAAATCATGGCATAGTAAGCTTATTCATGCTTTATGGGCTGATAGATTAACTACCAAGAAATCTATAAATATGTTTCCTTATCAGCTGGTTTATGGCATGGATGCAGTTTTCCCAACATCATTAGGAGTTCCAGTCATGAAACTCCTTCAAGAAGTGAAAATTGAAGAGAATGATATGAAGATAAGAATCAACCAGACTATTCATTTACAACAATCCAGAGAGGAAGTTTATAAAAGAACACAAATATTCCAAAAAGGCATCAAGAAACTATTTGACAAAAGGACTAAAGAAAATGAATTCCAAGTTGGAAATATAGTTCTAAAGCGGGATTCTAGGAGGGAGGAGAAAGGAAAACATGGCAAATTTGAGAATTTGTGGAAAGGGCCCTACATCATTCATTCCATAAGGGGTCACAATGAATTTTTTCTGCAAGAGCTGAATGGGGAAGATTTATTTGGAGGTCCTGTCAATGGAAGGATGCTCAAGCACTATTTTTGTCAAGAATCCTAGTTTCAAGGCTTTTATTTTTAATTTTGCATAACATA
The DNA here is from genome assembly GCA_034641835.2 of Pinus albicaulis. Classification (NCBI taxonomy): domain Eukaryota; kingdom Viridiplantae; phylum Streptophyta; class Pinopsida; order Pinales; family Pinaceae; genus Pinus; species Pinus albicaulis. Next base: position 1,288,538,188 of record CM076582.1, read on the forward strand.
GTTTACAAAAGGAGATCATAGAAAATACAAAAAAAATGAAAGAAAGTACAGAAAAGAGGTTGGATTCAAAAAAGGTATAGCCCCATATCTAAAAAATAGAAAATCTGAAAGTGTGCAAGCTCAAATGCCACTACTTATAAATTATTCAAATCATACAGCCTAATAATGATCGAATAAATTTGAATTTATTGCTGATAGGTTAGTGAAGAATATTTGCCAAATGTATAATCTTGGCTTATCAGTTGAATATATTAGGATAGAAAAAGAAATGATTCTAACATGTTAAAAATCTGAACCAAGAATAGAAGAAAAGGATAGCTCAAAACAGATTAAATCAGAGCTGGAAAAGAAAGAAGGATGATTCATAATTTTCAGATCTTAAGCCTTAACAATTTTGTTTTAATTTTCTACAAATAAAGTCTATGTGCAACTTGTACATGCAGCTATAGACACCATAGAATTTTAGATATTTTAACCCTGATTTGACTATGTTTTAAATTTATGTTTTATAATATAGAGAATGCAGATCTGTCAAACAGCTTAATCTTGATAGATAGTAGAATAGGTAGAGAATTTATGAGTTCAATTGTTTAATCTGAACTCATGGAAGTTATAAGGGTAGATTTAGATTATTTTTCCCTGTTCTTGAAAAATAATAAATAAATAAATAAATAAAATAAAATGTTGATGTAAAAGGGTTTGCAAGACCAAGTGCACCCATTGAAGAAAAAATGTTAGGAAGTAAGCTGTGTAGGTAGAATTTTTGGGATAAAGTCATTTTGTTGATATAAATACTGATCGTTTTTTTAAGCAGCATGATCAAAGAAGAATGAGGATTATCAATGGATAAGGCACTAATATAGTTTCCAAGGATTTATCTCTAAGTTTCTTGACACCTCCAATGAGCTGCCTTCTCCAAGTAGAGTGTAATATTCCTAATTAGCCCAAGCTAATAGGAACATTCAATTTCATTTTTATTTTCATGTTCATGAATAAAGTTGTAAGGGAGGATCAATAAACTCCTTAAAACTATGAAATAAATAAATTCCCAATGTCAACAAGGCTAAATCAAGGCTGCTTTGATAAAACCCCTTATGTGTGAAAAGGGTTTGTGACATTTGACTAGGTCAACAAGACCTTATCTACAGCGATGTCTAGGTGCAATGTACCTCTGAAATACTTAGCATAGATATAGAAGGAGGATGCACATGTGAAAGGAGCTAAAATTTTGAGGTGGTTTAGGGTTTTGCAAGACTTTCATCCTATAAAAGAAAAGGTTGTTCAAGATATTCAGAAATTAGTCTCCTTAAACTAATTCGAATTCTCTAGGTTGTTTAGCTTGAGAATAGTGCTGCTTAGCAATGGGTGTTTGTTGGGTATGTGTTATATTCTTTCCACGACTAGCCCCACGCGTTGTATGTTGCGCCGAGCACAACAGGGGGGTCACAAGGGGGGAAGACAACCCCCACTATTGGGGTCCTGGGCAGCGCCCCAGCAAAATTTTTTTTAGTGTGCGTCCCACTCATAGGCAGATCCACCCATGTTTTGTGCATGAGTTTGCACATGGTTTTGGGGTATGATGTTTTTCGGCCCCTGGTATTTTGTAGATCCGTTCAAGGGAACTACAGTTATGTTCTAATCCAAGGTTAATGGATTAGGGTTTATGTATGCTTCAGCATGTATATATATGTGTTGTAACACTAAAAGGAAAATAATGAAAATCAAGTTGGTTGTCTCGATTTGGGATCCAGGGGAAAATCTCTGTGTTTATCTGTTTTATGTTTTATGCTCTCGCTATTGTTTATTTTCTGTTATAAGATTCATGTGTAGATAATTTCTATTTAGGGTTAAAACCTACATTGGGTATCAGAGCTGTTTTAGCTTCAAGGGGACGCCTTTGCTACTGAGAGTTTTTTGCTCGGGCCTGAGGTAGACCCTGTTCAGTGGGAGATCTGTGGGATCGATTCTTGCGGTGAAAGAAGATGGCGAGTGGCGGGAAGATAGAGATCAAGAAATTTAATGGTTAGAGTTTTGAGTTATGGAAGCTCAAGATGGAGGATTTGTTGGTGGATAAAGATCAGTGGATCGTGGTAGATCTAGGTACTAAACCAACGACAATGTCAGATGAAGACTGGAAGAAACTGGATCGGAAGGCTAAGAGCACATTACCGTTGTGTGTCTCAGATTCACTATTTTTTAATGTATTTGGGGAAGCTACGACGAAGAATTTGTGGGAAAAACTTGGGACTTTGTACCAATCTAATTCTCTAGTGAATAAGCTATTCCTACGGAAAAATCTGTATAACCTGAGGATGAAGGATGGAGACTCGGTGACAGAACATCTGAATGCTTTCAATACTGTGGTAAGTCAACTGTCATCTATTGATATTAAAATCTCATATGAAGATAAGTGCATCAGTTTGTTGTGTTCTCTACCAGACTCATGGGACAGTCTATTTATTGAAATAGGTAGCAATACAACTACCTTGAATTTTGATGACATTGTCTCAGCCTTGTTTTCGGAGGAAATGAGATGGAGAAATATGGAGGGCCAGAATGGAGATGCCTTTTCTGTACGAGGAAGGTCCCAAAATAGAAACAAGAATAAGGTTTCGAGTGGGAGATTCAAATCTTGAGGGAGATCTAAATCTCTTGGAAAGTTTGTAAAGGTATGTTGGAAATGCGGAAAGGAAGGGCACTACAAAAAGGACTGCAGATCTAAAGCTCCTGAGAAAGGAAAGGGATATGATGATGCTCCTTCTGCAGAGGAAAAAACCACCTTAGATGAAGGTGGGGATGTTTTTTTTTCTTCTTCTTCAAATACACATGTAGATCATGAGTCATGGTTGATTTACTCAGGTGCATCCTTTCACTTTACTCCCCATTGGGAGTGGTTTTGTGAGTATGAGAAATTTGATGGTGGTGATGTCTTCCTAGGAGATGATAGGAAGGCCAGAATAATTAGACGTGGAAAGGTCAAGCTGAAGCTACAAGGTGGAAGGATTAGAACACTTCCTGGTGTTCTGCATATTCCTACATTGGCCAGAAATCTGATTTCTATAAGCAATATGGATGACGTAGGTGTAAAAACAGTGTTCGAGAAAGATGCCTGCAAGATGGTTTGGGGAGCACTGGTATTAATGTGGGGAGTTCGGACTAGAACTCTATAAAAGCTACAAGGTAGCACTGTTATTGATGGGTGTAATAGTTATGTGGTTCCTGAAAGTGGAGCGGAAAGCCTAGCTGTCTCTGGAGAAAAGACCATGTTATGGCATCAAAGGCTTGGACATATTCGAGAGAAGGGCCTGCGAATACTACAGAGAAATGGTATGGTAGAAGGTATGTCTAATTTCTCTCTAGATTTCAATTTCTGTGAACATTGTGTATATGGGAAGTAGAATCAGGTGAGTTTTCCTTCTGGTGCTAAGAGGGCGAACAAGATATTAGAACTTGTGCATAGTGATGTGTTTGGACCTGTGTCAATTCCATCACTGGGAAAGTATGTGTACTATGTTTCATTCATATATGACTTCTCAAGGAATACATGGATATATTTCTTGAGGAAGAAATCTGAAGTCTTTGAAAAATTTAAAGAATTTAAGGCTCTAGTGGAAAACCAGATAGAGAAGAAGATAAAGGCGTTGAGGATAGATAATGGTGGGGAGTTCTGCAAGAAGGAATTTGAAGAGTTCTGTAAGAAGTGTGGTATAGCACGACAGAAGACTACTCCATACACACCTAAGAAAAATGGAGTTGCAGAAAGAATGAACAGAACATTGATGGAAAAGGCAAGAAGCATGCTCAGTGGTACCGAGTTAGGACAAGAATTCTGGGCAGAGACAGTGGAGACTTCATGTTACTTAGTTAACAGATCACCTTCATCAACATTGGAGGATAAGACTCCACATGAGGTATGTACTAGTAAGAAACTCTCTCTTTCACATCTAAGGGTATTTGGATGTGATGCATATGTACATGTTCCAAAGGAGAAAAGGACCAAGTTAGATAATAAATCTGAAAGGTGCATCTTTATTGGGTATAAGGATGGTTTAAAGGGTTACAAGCTTTGGAACCCAGAAACAAGGAAGTTTTTGTACAGTCATGATGTGGTGTTTAGAGAGGTGAAATATGATGTTACACATGAAGTCCTACCAAAGGAACCTGAGAAGATAGAGTTTGATCTAAAGGAGGATGAATCAAACTCTACAACAGAAGAAGACTTCGAAGAGGAAGAGCCACAAACTCCAGCCGTGAGAAGATCAGTTCGGGAAAGAAGGCAACCAGAAAGGTATATTCCATCTGCTTTCTATTCAGGTTTTTCCTTATCTATAACTGATGATGATCCCAGAACTGTCAGGGAGGTAGTAGATTTAGAGGATGGAAAACTCTAGAAGGAGGCCATGGTTGATGAAATGGAATCCTTGCACAAAAATGAAGCATGGGATCTGGTGGAGTTGCTAGTTGGAAGGAAGCCCATCGGGAGAAAATGGGTATTTAAGAAGAAGATGAATGTAGAAGGCAAGTGGAGAAATATAAAGCTCGTTTGGTAGCAAAAGGTTATTCCCAGGTGTTGGGAATTGATTTTGGTGATATTTTTTCTCCTGTTGCTAAAGTTACTTCTATTAGATTACTTTTATCTGTTGCCGCTGCATTTGATTTTGAGATAGAACAGGTGGATGTGAAGAAAAAATTTCTTCATGAGGATCTACATGAAGCAACCTGAAGGCTTTATGGTGAAGGGTAAGAAAGAACTGGTGTGCAGGTTGAAGAAGTCTCTGTATGGGTTAAAACAGTCACCAAGGATGTGGTATTAGAAATTTGATACCTATATACGGGGTCTTGGCTTCACCAGAAGCAAAGAGGATCACTGTGTTTATTTTAAATTAATTGGTGACCGTGTTATTTATTTGGTCCTGTATGTGGATGATATGTTGTTGATTGGAAATGATAAAGAAATTATCCAAGATTTGAAGACCCAACTGTTCTCCAAATTCGACATGAAGGATCTTGGTGCTGCAAACTATATTTTGGGCATGGAAATTTAGAGAGATCAGGCAAAGAAGAAGCTCTAGTTAAACCAGAGGAAGTATGTCGAGACTATATTGTAGAGGTTCAATATGTAGGATAGTAAACTGATGAATGTTCCTATTCCTGTAGGTGTAAAGTTATCTGCTGAACAATGTCCCAAGACACAAGAAAAAGAGCAGAATATGTTTCATGTTCCATATGAAAGTTTAGTGGGTAGCCTGATATATGCAATGGTCTGTACTAGACCATACATTAGACATGCAGTGGGAGTATTTAGCAGGTTTATGTCAAACCCAAGGAAGGAGCATTGGACCGCAGTGAAGCGGGTTTTCAGATATTTATGTGGAACTAGTGATTATGGCTTGTGCTACTAGGGAAGACTAGGATTGGAAAGAATGTTGTACATTCATGGTTTTGTTGATGTAGACTGGGCTAGAGATCTGGACCAAAGAAGATCTACAAGTGGGTATGTGTTTAGCCTATTTGGAGGCACAATCAGTTGGATGAGTAAAAGACAGTCTGTAGCAGCTCTTTCAACTACAGAGGAAGAATACATAGCAGCCACTCATGCAAGAAAGGAAGTAGTTTTGTTGCAGATATTGTGTTCAAGTATGGGGTTAGTACAACAAGCTATAAGGATAGAATGTGATAGCCAAAGTGCAATTTTCTTGGCTAAGAACCCTACTTACCATTCAAAGACAAAGCACATTGATGTTCAATATCACTTTGTTAGAGATATGGTTGAGGCTAAAAGGGTGTTGCTGGTAAAGGTGGACAATTTGAAGAATGTTACAGATACATTAACGAAGTATGTGAGCACTCAGAAGTTCTCTTGGTGTAGACAAACAATGGGTGTTGAAGAATTGGCCCAATGACTAAGTGCTCCTGTGGCCCCCTATGGAAAGAAAACAACAAGTGGGAGAATTTTGGGTATGTGTTATATTATTTCCAGGACTAGCCCCACGCATTGTATGTTGCACCGGGCGTAGTAGGGGGGTCACAAGGGGGGAGGCAGCCCCCACTGTTGGGGTCCGGGGCAGCGGCCCGGCGAAAATTTGTTTGGTGTGCGGACCCACTCATAGGCAGATCCACCCATGTTTTGTCCATGATTTTGCACATGGTTTTCGGCCCCTAGTCTTTTGTAGATCCGGTCAAGGGAAGTATGGTTATGTTCTAATCTAGGGTTAATGGATTGGGGTTTATGTATGCTACGACATGTATATATATGTGTTGTAACACTAAAAGGAAAATAATGAAAAATAAAAATGGTCATCCTGATTTGGGATCCAGGGGAAAATCTCTGTGTTTATCTGTTTTATGTTTTATGCTCTCGCTATTGTTTATTTTCTGTTATAAGATTCGTGTGTAGATAATTTCTGTTCATGGTTAAAACTGACAGTGTTCCTGGGCGGGAATCCCACCTCTTTCCAAAGAGTAGCTCTTGGAAGAGTTTTTCATTTCTCATCCACTATCCGAAAATTGGTCAAGCTTCTACTTCCAACTATAATGCAGATCATGTTGAGGGTTTGATTTCTTTTGTAAGTTGTAACAAGTGGAGCTCTAGATCTATTCAGATCTAGATTGTTTTGGGGAGTCTCTTCTCATGGAGTGTGTCTTTTAACCTCCTACAAGAGTGCCCCTCTTGTTGGAGCATAATTTTAGATCTTGGAATTAGGCCATATCATATTCCAGAGCCTACTATATAGTTACCCTTCCTGAACTACACAATCTGCAAGGAAGAAGTTGCAGGGTGATTAAGCTATCTCTTGGGAGAGAGATCTCTTGTGTTTAAAGAATTTTCTGATGGTTTCTATGAATTTTATGATAACTGAATCATTGGCCTGTCTACAAGGAATGGCTTCTATCCACTTAGTGAAATAGTCTGTGGCAGTGAGGATCCACCGGTGTTGGGCAGAGGATGAAGGGTGGATTTCTCCTATAAAGTCAAGTCCCCACTGTTGAAAAGGGGCTTCAACAGTAATTGGATGCAGAGGAAGGGGTAGTAATTTTCTCTTGCCTTCAAACAGTTGGCATTTATGGCAAGTGGTTGTCAGTTTATGTACATCAGGAAAAAGAGTAGGCCAATAGAAACCAGCCCTCAAAATTTTGTTGGCAGTTGACTTCCAGTATAAATGGCCTCCACACTCTCCTTCATGGAATTCTTGCTTAATCTTTTCTGCATCAAACTCAGGAAAACATTTAAGCAATATACCACTAGCATTTTTCCAATAAAGACATTTATCAATAATGCAATAGTTTACAGCTTTTAACTTTAGGAATCTTGCCTTTGTTTTGGATAAACCAGGCGGTGTGTTTAAATTAAGCAAAACATAAACAATATCGGCATACCAAGGAGAATTCGCAAAATAATCTTCAACAATGGGGGTTGAGAATTCTTCTTGGTCATCCAAAGCATTAATCATGTTAATATCAAGAACTTCACAATTTGATTCGGCCATTAGCCTAGCAAGACCTTGACCTTTGATAAGCTTCGTGGGTTTAATCTCTAAGTCATATTCAAGAATAACAGCAATCCACTTACCTCTCTTACCATCTGGATCCTGGGTTAGAATGTCCTTTACAACTGAATTTGGGACAAAGGCAATAATGTGTGAGTGAAGGATGTATACCCTGAAGTATTTTAAAGCTTTCACCAAAGCAAAAGCTTGCTTTTCCATAATATTATACTTCAAAGGGGCATCCCTCAATGCCTTGCTAAAGAATGCAATGGACTGCTCTTGTCCTTGCGGATTTTTCTGTAAAAGGACAACAGCTATAGTATGTTCTGATGCAAATGAGAAGATATAAAAATCTTTTGAGAAATCGGGACTTATGAGAACTGGTGTTTTGGTTAACGCTTGTTTAACCAGTTCAAAGGATGTCTTTGCTTCTGCGGTCCATTTTACCCCTTGCTCCTTTTTTAACATGTTTGTGATATTCCTAAGGAGCTCAGCCAAGTTTGGGATGAACCTTCTTAAAAAGTTAATCTTTCCTATGAAAGACTGCAACTCTTTGATATTTCGAGGATGAGAGATTTGCAATATGGCCTCAATCCTCATGGGATCTATCTTTATGCCCTCTTCTGAAATGATATGTCCAAGAAGCTTACCTTCTTGGAGTCCGAATAAGGTTTTCTTGGGGTTCAAAGATATCCCAAACCTTCTGCACTTCTCGAAAACTTTTCTTAAATGTTCTAAGTGTTCTTCATCTGTTTTTGAAAACACAGTTACATCATCAAGGTAGATAATGATGAAGAAGCCTAATTCTTCCGAGAATGCTATGTCCATGGCTCTCCGAAAGGTTGCTCCAGCATTCATTAAACCAAAAGGCATTTTCACATACATGAAAGTGCCCCAGGGTGTAGTAAAAGCTGTCTTTAATTGATCATCAGGGTGGACTAGGACTTGATTATACCCTGAATAGCCATCTAGCAAAGAAATTCTTTTAGAACCTACCACCCTTTGCAAAATATGATCCATCTTGGGCAAAGGGTAGTTATCCTTTAATGAAGCTTTGTTTAAATTCCTGAAGTCTATACAAAGCCTGATTTCTCCGGTCTTTTTCCTAACTGACACTAGATTATATACCCACTCAGAATATCTAATAGGGACAATAATACCAGCATCATGCATTTTCATAATTTTCTTCTTAACCAATGGCAACTGGACAGGGTTGATTCTGCGCAGTTTTTGTTTGAATGGTTTTTGGTTTTCCTTAAGCGGGATTTTGTGCTGTATTATTTCAGTGTCATAGGACTTAAGATCTTCGTAACTCCACGCAAAAACATCAGAAAATTCTTTAAACAGCTCTAAGTATCTGAGTTTAATGTGAGGTGGTAAAGTTTTAGACAGTTTAATCAATCTCGGTTTTTTCTCACTGCCTATATTACATTCCTCTACTTCAGTTTCCACAGGTTCCAGTTTTGGTTTTTTGGCCACATCATCAAAATCAAACAGTTCTTCTAGAGGGGCCAAACCCTTGGGCAGACTATCATTATCAGAATGCAGAGTTTCTATTTCTTGTGTTTCAGATTTCGGACTTAATTCTGCTTGGCGTGTGGATGTGATAGTCTGAAGGTTTATATCTACCAGCTGTGGAGATGGCTCTTCTTCACCAAGAAAATTTTCTTCACTGCAGTCTGTCTCATAGTCTGAATCTGAACTATGAAGTTCAAACTCATTTCTGAATTGCATGAAGTCTTCTATTTGTTTATCTCCATCAAATACTTGCCAATACTTCTTGTTATCTGGGATAGCTGGTCTGAATTTTATCTGAGAGGTGTCATCATATAGCATTGGGCAGGTTCTAGCAGCAAAAGCTAAATTGTGGGCTGCAATGTTTTTCTTCCTTGGGACAAAAGATAAGGTGTACTCCTCAAATGTTTTCAAAAGATCAATGACATCATTCCTATAGGCCCTAAGTCTGGGGTGATTTTCATTGTACTCCCCATTGACTTGCCTAATGATTAATTCAGAATCCCCATATACATCTATTCTCTTGGCACCTAATTTTTTCAAAAGATGCAAGCCTAAGAGAAGGGATTCATATTCTGCTATGTTGTTGGAACACTGAAAGTTTAATTTACATGAGATACATTCTGTATGATTATTTTCAGTGTTAGTGATCCAGACACCTGCACCAGCATTTGTCTTGGTGCATGACCCGTCAAAATACATAGTCCAGAGGGGTAGATTTTCAGTTTGGTGAATGGACGTTGTATCATTTGATTCCTCAAGTTTTCCATCGGGTTGAGGACTGTCTTTCTGACTGTCAAGTTTTGAGCTCACAGGATTGATAACTTGGATTTCCAGATCTGTGGTAAGTTTGCTAGGATCTTCAGACACAATAGACCGTTTCGGAATTTCAACATTGTGTTCCCCCTATTTAACTCCAGCCATGGATTCTTTCGAAACAATTTGTTCAGTGAGTGTTTCATTGTTGAACATGATAAAGGAATCAAGGCTCGCGTTTATAGCATAGAGTGGGGAGTTTTGAGGCCGCTCCTGGCTTGTTACTGTGTATTGCATGTGAGATTCCCTATAAAGCCTCCTAGTTTGATTGAAGACAGGGATGGTTGCATAGGCCATGTCCATTTGCATAGTCCCCTATAACTTAGCCCCCCAAGATCTTGATAAAAGCATTCCATACTTTGGGGGAACATCAGCCACAACAACATCCATGACTAAACATTTGGCTGGAATTTGGGCTAGATTAACACAGAGATCTTTAATCAATCCTAGACACTTAACTCTACTTGAGTCGAAAGAGTACAAGTCTTTGTAAGGTCTGGTAATTTCAAGACCCAGGCTTTCCATTACAGCTTTTGGCATTAAATTATGGGAAGCGCCTGAGTCATGCATAGCATTATGGAGAATTTTGTCATGAATGTTTAAGCTTACATAAAAGGGAGGGACGGGACCCTCTTGGAACTTTCCTTCAATCTTTGGACCAAAAATAAGCTCTGGTTGGTCATCACTAAGATTGAGAGTATCTTCGTTATCCTCTAAGTTTAAAGCCTTCAAAATTTTGGACCTATATACATGTTGGGCAGCTAACTCAGTCAAAGGAACAGAGATTTTGATCTTTGAGATTTCCTGTTCCAGGCTGAAAAGGTTTTGATTCTTCAGAACATTGACTTCAGCCTTGTTTACTGCCACTTTATTAGCAAAAACAGCTTGCTGATTTGGTTTATCTACAATTAAAATAGTTGTCTTTGCAGGAGTACTAACTGAGGTGCTAGTACTACTAATGTTTGCACTCTGTTTTTCGATGTTTTGAGTGTCTTTCTCTTTATCATCACCAGAATCAACAGCCACCGTTTTGTCCTTTTGTTTGATTGTTTTAGACTTGGTTGCAGTGCTGTTTTGAGAAGGTTTGTTAGAGGTTTTATTGTTGGGTGTTTGTTGATTAGATTTACTTCTAAGTTCATATTCCCTTAAAGGTTCTATGACAGCATTCTCCATGTTTTGGTAGCTGTCTTCAGCATCATCTCTTCTGTCATCATAAGGTGTATAAAGACCTTGTTTATTATCATAATGAACCTCAAAGTCATCATCATCTACCCCAAATAAGTTTATATCATCTTCCTCTGTTATTTGATCTGTTTGCTCAACCTCACTTAAAAAGTTCTGATGGAAGGGAGGGATGATCTGCTGATCATCTTCCCTGGGTCTGTTAGGAGGCTGATTTCGTCTAAGATTCTGATTCTGGTTTTGATTTCTGTTTTGAGGAGCATTTTGATTTAGACTCACTTGTGCTCTCTCTAGAATGCTCATTTTCTTCATCATTTCTTCCATCATTCTTTCCATCTTTGAGCTTGAAGTGGAAGGGGTGGATTCCTCTCTAAAAGATACTTTTTTTTCAGCTTTCATCCTTGCTCTTTTCTCCATAAGGTTCACCTCCACAGAAAGGGCACCTCTTTGCATATCTTCAAGGGTTGCAAAGACTCTCTCTCTGAGAGAATATGTCATGTCTGGATCAAATCCTTCAGGGAATTTGTTCAGAGCTGAACCCTGAGGGGGTTTTAGTTCAGGGGAAAGTGCATTATATACACTGTTGAATCTGGTACAATAAGCTTGTACACTTTCCCCAGGGTTCCTATGGAGATTGTTATAGTCAGCCAGGACTTGCAGAGGGTTTTTCCTTACTTCCCATTTGTTTAAAAATGTTTGATGGAAGGTTTGAAGGTCGTTAATACTATGGGGGGTTAAACCTTTAAACCATTTTCTCACATCTCCCCCCAAACTTTGTGCAAACAATCTGATTTTGACAGATTCATTATCAATTTCATTTCTGTCAAAGTAGTCATTCATCTTGTCCACGTGTTGAGATGTTGTTATGGTATTATTAGCATCATATAATGGAATTTTGGACTGATAGTCCTGTGGAAGATTGACTAATGGTACAGGAAGGACTAAGGGAGCATACCATGCTGCCATGATATGTGGTGGGTTTATAAGTGGAGGTGTGGGTTGAAGTGGAGTGGTTTGAACAGTGGATGAAGGATGAACAGAAGTGGATGGAACAGCAGTAGATCTTTGAGTTGACCTGGGGTGAGAGGCACCTAGATTATGTATGAAATGTAAATCAGGAGGTGTTGATTCTCTATTCCCAAGAGTCCCACTGGTTTCGGGAGATGAAAGGGTAGGCTCAGAATCTAACTGATCTAAATCACCAAATGACCTAGTTCTGAATGGGTTTAATAAGTCAATTTGTGATTCATGAAGAGCTGAAAGGTTTTCAGGGACTGAATTGGCTCTTATGAGGGATCTGAAGATAGTTGAGGATTGTATCCTAGGAGACTTCCTGAGAATTCTTTCAGGGTTGTCAACTATTTCAGGAGGATCCGGGTCAGGATGGGCTCTAGTATGAATCTTTTTAGGAGCCACAATGTTTATGGGATTAGACCCAATCTAAACAAGAAAAGTTCAACCAGATATGACAATCTTTAGACGGTTAACTAATCTGTTTTCTCAATTCGAATCCTACAGTCCTTCAACTGAATTTGAATGATTTTTATAATGATAAGGGTTCTTTCCAGTGGAGTCTTAAGGTCTGTTCAGGATGGTGGAGTCGCCAGGTGGAAGGTTCAGAGTGTTTTCAAAGGCATGCACTGTCCACCACAGTGTTCGTGAAACATTCTTCTTCAAGGATATCTCGAAACACAACAAACTCTAACCAGAGATTGACTGGGAGGGCATTCACTAGATGTGTCACCCCCTAAAAGAGGATGAGATCCAGAGGCTACCTGGCCCTTTCCAGACTCTGTATAAGAGTATAGAGTAAAACACATCAAAGACGTATACGGGTATCAAAACTTATGTTTTACTACCAATCTGAAATGTTTTTGGTATTTTCTGAATTGTTTATATTTGTGGTTTTTTGAAAGAATGTCCTAGCTTTGCCTCAAAACTTAGCTACGGTTAAGAAACAAAGACAGTCTATCCTTGTGGCTAAGCTAGCTGATTTCCCAATGTCACTGATCCAAACAAGTTTTATCGTGATTACCATTCTTTGGTAGTGCTTGGAAAGGCTGCTTTTTACTCTCAAGATGTTTATATGAAGATTCTGGGTTTGCAACACAACCTTCTTTATGAGTAGATTTGAAATATATTTGAATGTAAAAGACTCTAAGTTGTCCCCAGTGGAGTCGCCAGAAATTTTAGGTCTCTGTAACAAGCAAGATTGGCAAAGTCCGATCACAGAGTTAACATCATTTCAACCAACTTTGGGATTCTAGGATCTAGCCCTCCTGAATCCGGAGAGGGATCTCTCCAATATGTACAAAGATGGATATTGTCTTTGAAGTTTTAGGGTGATGATATTAGGCTAGTTATGAAGGCCGAGGGTTTTGTTTGGTTTTCTTGGATGGTTGAACATAGCTGTTGTCTGAGACGGAAAGATCTATATGAAAATAGGTTCAAAGGTGAGAAGTTGCAAGTAAACAAAATAAGCTTTGATTCTAAAGAAAGATGATGGCAAGTTTTCAATCCATTGGGCTATGGAGTCATAAGGGAATTTAATTGAAACATCCAGGTTCAGGAGTAATCTATGGGGCAAGTCATCTAGGCCTAAGGATCTCTTTGAAGTTTGATTTATGGAATGGGGTGATACAACAAGAAAGGGAATCAACAGATGCAGAACAAAGAGCAGCCCAGGATCTGGTAAGTACTTTGAAACTAGCCAGCCTTTGACCAGGCACTTAAGAGAAACATAGAAGCAAACTAGGATCTGGTAAGTACTTTGAAACTATCCAGCCTTTGATACACTTCTAATAGAAAACAGATTAAAAACAAAGGGAAACTTGAAGGCAACCTTTGGAGCAGAAACTAGTGGGCAGGGCTCACCTTTCTCCTCATCTTAGTTCTCCTTTACTTAGTTACTTCCAAGACAATCACCAAGATAACACAGAATGGCCTAAGATCTGATAAGTACTTTGAAACTAGTCAGCTTTTGACACATCCTAAGGGAGACAGACAAACAGTTGAGCAAACAAGAAAGGGACTCAGGGCTAACCTTTGATTTCCTCAATTCATTCCTTGCACCACATATATGAAAGTAACATTTAAAAACAACATTCAGCAGTGACGAAGAGATGAGGGAACGCCAGCATCTCTGTGCTTAAACTGAATTAAATCATTTTTAAATAACACAATAAGAAGAAAACATTGGGATAAAGATTTTTCAGCCAGAGAAAGTCACTGGTGTACAGCAAACTCTAACACTGTTTAAACTGTTCTTTATAGTAGAAAATGAAACAAATTGAAAACAGAGATAAAATAACAAGTTACAGTGAGAATAACATCACCATCAGCGTAGACCAGGATCCCATAAATCCACTTGTATTGATTGCTTCAAACCGGTTACAATCTTCAAATCCAGTGTTTTAATCCATCTCTTTTCACAATCTAACCTATCTGTTACAAGCAGAGCTCCAAGAGCCCATGAAACCACTATTTACAGTCAAGAGTTTTCCACTCAGAAATAGCTACAGCGCTTCAGCAATTATATTGACAACCAACTAATCCAACCCCTCACTTATCTTCTACTGAAGTATTTATAGAAGGATGAGGAGGTGAGATCTGTTTTAAAAGATCTCAAACACAATCAATGCAGAATTAATGTCTTCCTGACCCCGAGAGGTTCGATGAAGAAATTCTACAGGTGTTACATTGCATTAATGTGTTTATACTTAAGAAGTAAGCTCGAAGAGAGCTTATATTGACCTTTGAGGCTCTACGCACTGTTAGGGTTACTCTGCAGACATTCTGTCGTTGAAATCCGGTGCAGTAATAACTTCTTTGGTTGTTCGAGGCATAATATCTGATCCTGTTCAATAAATTCATCCTCTGATTGAGCTTTCTGAGGCAATAGGTGGCACTGTGGTGGTTGAGGAATCAATTTGCCTCGAAGTATGGCGGTGGAGGCGATCTGTATGCCGAACACTTTTAGGTTTTGCTTTAATCCGTGTTCTGAGCCGGGGATTAGGCTTTTGATAACCGTCTTAGCCGTAATCCCCGTCAATCTTCTCACAAAACCACTGCTCTGGTTCATTCTACCTTTAATCTGCTACTCTTTCTCTGTTCTGATATTGGCGGCCTTCTTCAAGCTTTGCAGAGGGACATGCGGCAACCAAAGCTCATGAAGCTTTGTAAATATCTCTGTTCTTCTCCGTATGATCAATTCCTTGGACAAATCGGGAGGATGGGAGTCGTCACTCTCATCCTTCAGATTTCGTAGAATACGAAGAAAAAACCTTTGAAAACCTGCAAAAAACAAGAAAAATGAGGAAATCCTGCGTTTATATGGATAGACTGCATCGGAGGGCGTGCGGGCGGACGGAGAGATCGGGACCGTTGATCGTATTGCGATCAACGGTTGGGAGCAAACCAAACGGTCAACGCAGAGGAAAGTGGACCGTATAATGGAATCGGGAGAGGAGATGCAGACCGTCGATCTACAGAGATCGACGGCGGGGATTGGATTTTAAACGCGCCGGGGCAAATTTATCGGACAAGCGGATTGGTTAAAGGGTGAGCGGGAAGAGTGATCGGGGACCGTCGGATGGGAGGGCCCAGATCCGACAGCGGGGACGAATCCCACTGCGGGGCCATGGGACGAGGTTTAATGCGCGGGGAGAAGGCACGGAACGATGGTTTTGGGGGTGAGGTGGAGAACACGTGTCGGCCGGCGCGTGGAATCGCTGGCCGACGGCACAAAACCGTGTCCGGACGAAAGGTGGTGCGGGCGGAAACCGGTGGGAAAAGAAAATAGTGCAGCGGAAAGGGGGAAGGGGTCCACCAGATGACGGGACACTCCGCACCGTTGATCCGTGGGACAGATCAACGGCAGAGTTTTAATATTATTTTCTTTGGTGAAAAAAAAATAAAACAAACCCGTCTTTGCATTTTACAAAGGTTTTCAATGTTTTTCGGGCCATAAATTATTTCCAAGGTTAAGCGCCTGGCGGGGTTAGCACGTGGTTCCAGCGTGGGGACATATGGAAGGGGAAACAGAAAGGGGCTTAGCTTGAGGGGCTGAAGCTTAACACATAGAAACGCATGTTTTCTATGGTTTTTAATTGTTTTTTGCAAAAGGAGAAAAGTTCTGATATGTCAAAAAGTGGGGTTTTCGACCTTAGGAAATGAGATTAATGGAGGAATAAGGGAAATGAAAGGGTTTGATGGGGGTTTTTATGGATGAAAGGAGAGTTAAAAATATGAGGAAAAAGGAGGAAGGGGAGAAAAAAAGAGGAGGATGCAGCAACACTTTGATTAGGATTTTCATGGTATATCAGAGGCAGAGAGGAGGGAGAGTATGTAGAACCAACAGTATTTTATAACCTTGCCAACAGACTTTAAGTACCAACAACTTTCAGGATTTTAAACTTGTTTCTTGAAGGCTGCAAAGAACATTTAGCCACCAACTGTCATAGTTTGAAAAATATGGGTGGCTAACAGATCCATGGATTGGCCAACCAATCCATGTACCTTCTAGATATAGTCTATTCATACATATATTTACTTCATAGATTCTACAAAAATCTATAGATCTACTACATAAGATTTCATATATACTCCATATGCCTCATGATTTGTTGGAAACCCCAAGGGGTATGTAAAATAGGGACAATATAGTGTATATATCTCATATAGATCTAATAATTTTTACATTGATCTATCATAGATCTTATTTTTAAGCTAAATCTATTGTATGTTTCAGAAAATAACGCTGTCAAGGTTTTACAGTGAAATACAATTGTTGCAGCACCTCTTTTAGAGGGATTTTCTCATAAAAGTCTTCATTTTCTCTCTTCTACTATATGAATAGTGTTGTGTAACTGATTTAATTATTTTATTAGCCTATTATAACTAATACCTTCAGAAAATCATGCTTCCTAAGGTTCAGTAAATTTCTGCAAACATTAAGTCATGGGAAATCAAGGTTTTCTAGCCTAGTCGAGAATGGAGGAACTGTTTAACTTAGCTAGGAGAATTTGTTTGAGCTGAAATTTTATATGTAGACTCCTATTAGCCTAATATATCAGATAAAACCATCTCCCATCCTTATTTTTATGCACATATTTGAAATTGAGCGTTTTAGGGCTGAAATAGCTGCTTTTCCCCACTTTCTAGATTATAAATCACTGTATAAAGTTGCTGATGGACATAATATTGAAGGATAAGTGGTTTGAAATCTGTTATCAGACATTTATATACCTCTCCAACTCTATAATACCTTAAGTTATTCTATTGTTGCAGAATATTCTAGATTTGGAATATTACAGTGGTATCAGAGCATGATCTATTGGCACAACCTGTGAGATTAATATTTTAGAAGATAAAGAGAAGAAGCAAGAAAAACCTGATGGAGAAGTCTGGTTACACTGAAGTCATGGAGGAGAAGGGCCTAAACTCCTTTTCTAGAAGACTGGAGAGAGAAGAGTTTTCTGAAACTCTTCATGTATTGAAAGGAGAAATCAGGGGAATGGAGAAGGGAGGTCATGCAGATCCATCTGATATTAAAAGAACTAGAATTAATTACAATGTGTGTAGAAATTTTCTGAATAATGAAGTTTATTCACTGAGATTATCCTGGTCACACATCAATTCGAATTTCTTGCATAACACATAATCTGCTTCTACAAATTAATCATCACATGCGGAATAAAAACAAGCGGTTTGCGATCATAAAAACATCAGATCTTCACACACATATAATGCAGTATGTATGGGGAAATATTATAGCTGAAAGCCCCCAACTATTTTCTATATTATGATGGAAGAGAACATGTAACAATCTCAGTACAATACTCCTCACAAGTACTCAGTACTGTCTCATAAAAGTTACACACAATCTAGTTGAGTTTTGAACAAGTCACGGGTTCAAAACTCCTCCACTATTTGCCTGCCTCTACTATGAAATCCAATTTGGTATAATGAGAGATCCAAGTTTGAATCCCACTGGCTTGATCTGCACAATTCTCATTGGCAATCTCCTCCAATGCTTGTGCTAATCTCATGCACAACTGCTGTCGCAACTAATAGCAATCTCACCCTTTCATCTACCTCTGCCACTGGTCTTCACTGAACTGTACATGCACTGAGTTAACTGATGTGTTCTTTAGTTGAATAATGAGTTAATAGTTAGTGAATTAAATAATATTTAATTCACACCACTCATCTCTAGTGTAATAGCAGTTAAAATAGTTACAACTAGTTCAACTAGTTAAGCAGAACACAATCTCCATCAACTCCTCAATCAACTCCACCAAAACTCCGCCACATGAGTCTAAATGAAGTCTATCATGCATGAGCTCAACCAAACCCATAGGAATAGCGTAATTCCTTTGAGTCACGGATGTTCTACATCCGAGAGCTTAAACTGGTGGCCAAAAGATATAAACTGAATTTTTATAGTTCAAATATTATTAAGGGTAAATAATATTCGATCGTTCTATTTTTATTTTAAGAATAAAATAGAAACCGCCTCAATGTCTAAAAACAGAGGTCCATATATTTTTACCAACTCGACCAATCATCCAATAAAGGAGTTCTATCACCACACAGACAATGCTCCATATATGTATTGGTAACAGACATAGTCTAAAAATAGACTTTGCGCCAAAAATAGCCTGCGGGCCCACTTAGTGAAGGCGACTTCATTTCACTAAGCTCCATCATCTTGTTGCATTTTCAACACTCCCTCTCAACAAGATATGGATTATCAGCAACCCCTATCCTGCCTCTGTGGAACTCGAATTTTCTCCTGGTGAGCGCCTTCGTCAAGATGTCTGCATCCTGATCCTCCGTGGGAATATATGATAGCAAAATGATCCTTCACTGAACACAGTCTCTGATATGATGGTACTTGATGTCGATGTGTTTGGATCTATCATGAAATAATGGATTAACCGAGAGTTTGATGCAACTCTGGTTATCACAATAAATCATTGTAGGCTTCAAATGTGACCCGAACAACCCAACCAGAATCTTCCTCATCCATATAGCCTCGCATGTAGCCAAGCTTGCTGCCATGTACTCGGCCTCCGCGGAATTGAGTGCTACAGATCTCTACTTCCTGCTGTACCAGGAAACTATTGTCGACCCGATGCTGAAGATCCCTCTAGATGTGCTCTTACAGTCCGTTGGGCTCCCTGCCCAATCTGCATCTGTGAAGCCAGAAAGCTTCACCCCATCCTCCTGTCTGTACCAAATTCCATATCCCGATGTGCCACTGAGATAACGCAATACATCCTTGCCTGCCTTCCAAAAGAGCTTGGTAGGCTTAACCATAGCTTGCGAAAGCTAGTTAACAGCATAGCATATATCGGGTCGTGTATTGACCAGATACATAAGCGACCCCACCAACTGTCGATAGACAGTGGCGTCCACCACCTCCGCTGAAGTAGCATCCTCCTTCCTCCATCCTCCAGGAAGAGGAGTATCAACAGGCTTGCAGCCATGCATGTTGAACCTCTCCAGAATCTCCCAGGCATACTTACCCTGAGAAACAAATAGTCCACCGCTCTGCTGCCAGATTTCCAATCCCAGGAAATAATGAAGGAGGCCCAAGTCCTTCATCTTGAACTCTCTAGCAAGGTCCTCCTTGCATGAAAGTATCAATAGCTCATCACTTGTCAAAATCAGATCATCTACATACAGTACAATGATCAACAACTTTCCCTCCACCACGATCTAGTACAGGTTAGGATCCGCCTCACTCTTGGAGAATCCAAGTCTGGTGAAATAACTGTCTATGCGAGTGTACCAAGCACAAGGTGCTTGCTTCAGCCCGTACAGTGCTCTCTTGAGTCGGCACACATGCAACTCACTGCTGAAGATCTCAAAACCTTCAGGAGGCTCTATGTGCACCTCCTCCTCAATGACTTTGTTGAGGAATGCAGTCTTCACATCCATCTGATGGATGTGCCACCCCATCTGCGTTGAGAGAGAAAGAATCGTCCATATGGAGGAATACCTTGTGACAGGTGCAAAGGTCTCCTCATAGTCGATCCCCTCAATCTGAGAGAAACCACGGGCAACAAATCTTTCCTTGTACTTCTCCACACTCCCGTCAGCCGCCTGCTTCACTTTGTAGATCCATCGCGAACCCACCACTGATTTCCCCTCCGGTCTTGGGACAATATTCCATGCACTATTTCTGATGATCGAATCATATTCTTCGATCATGGCATCTACCCATGTGGGTTCCTCCATAGCTTCCTCAAAATAGGATGGCTTCGTCACGACACATTTGCTCATAAGAGCCATGTATCCAGTGTACCGATCCGGTGACTTTCTCTGTCTGCGTTGTGCTGTAGGTGGTCCTACAACCCTCTCCGCATCTTGAGCCAGTTGCTCAGCTTCAGTAGTGCGCTTGCACCCTCTCATGGTTGGCGCTGCATGAGTTGTTTCTTCCACTCCCTGAATCTCATCTTGTGGCTGATCCACATCCTAAGACTCATCCTTTGGAGCTAACAGCTCCTCATCTGCATGCAAGTGTGGCTCCCTCTCAAGCGAACACTGCATGGCTTTCTCCTCCTGAAATTTGATATCCCGTCGCACAACAGTCTTGCGACTGTCTGGAAAATACACTCGATAGTTGTAGGGTGTATCAGTGTACCCCAAAAATATTCCAACCTCTGCGGTCGGATCCAGCTTCTTTCTAGCATCCTTTGTGACATGCACATACACAGGTGAACCAAAAATCCTCAGATGGGAAATATCAGGCCTCCTGCCAGAAAACGCCTCCTCGGGTGTACTCATGCCAAGAATCTTGTGAGGACAATGGTTCTGAACATATACTGCAGTATTGCATGCCTCAGCCCACAAGTGAAGGGGTAGGCCCTGATCATGCAACATCACCCGTGCAGCACCCACGATCATTCTGTTCTTCCGCTCAGCTACCCCGTTCTGCTATGGGTTATGGGGAGCAATGAGCTCTCTTCGAATCCCTTTTGCGCTGCAGAAATCCTTGAACTCGCCAGAGATGAATTTGCCACCATTGTCACTCCTAAGAGCCTTCACCTTCTTCCCTGATTCCTTCTCGACCAGTGCTTTAAACTCACAGAACTTCGAAAATGTCTCGCTCTTCTTCTGCATGAAGAATATCCAGCACTTTCGAGAGAAATCATCAACAAAGATCACGTAGTACTTGTGCTTTGCTGTCGAAGCTACTGAGAAAGGATCACACACGTCTGTGTGAACTCTCTCAAAGATCATCGTGGCGCGACTATCCTTCTCGTGAAAGGTGGCTTTCACATATTTTCCCAAAGTACACCCCTTGCACTGATCTGACTGCGCAAGAGTGCCTTTAGGAAGCCCAGTAGAAATCTGCTGCAGTATCTTCAAGGCTCCATGGTGAAGGTGGCCCAATCTCCGGTGCCACAACTTGCCCTCATCATCCCGGCTCACCACTCCTTCTGCCTTGCATGCCATTGCTGCACATCCATCTACTTGCAACTGATAAAGGTTCTTGATTCGAACCCCTATCTTTCGGGTCTCTCCATTTGTCTTACTGTGCAGGAAAGCCTTCCCTTCGCTGAAGACCACACCATACCCCTTTTCTTCCAACATCACCACAGAGATAAGATTCTTCTTCAATCCTGGAACATGCATCACATCCTTCAATACGAAGGGTTTACCAGAATCCCTCTCAAAGGAAATGGTACCGATACTGGTCGCACTGTATCTACCATCATCACCCATCTCGATGTGCACTCCAAGATCTTTTTCATCCAGATCTAAAAACAAATCATGATATCTCGTCATGTGGAATGACGCACCACTGTCCAAGAACCACACTGATCCCATCACACTTGAGACCAAGCATGTAATCAGTGAAAAATCTAGCTTGGACTGCGAGGCCAATGCCTCTCCTACTGTAGATCCGCCAGCCTTCTTGTTTTTCCTCTTCTGCGGACAATTCGTGGCATAATGTCCGTGTTGGTGATAGTGAAAACACTTCACCTTGGACATGTCTTGCTGCTTCTTGCCTTTTTCACCAGATTGAGAATATTTCTTGCTCTTCCCCTTCTTTGCTTTGGTAGCCAAAGCGCATTTTTCTTCATCAGATACTTTTGATGAAGATCCATATCTGGTAGTTCGCCTGATCTCCTCTTGCACGAGATCCGACCACAGTCGCTCCCATCCCGGCAGTTTCTCCCAACCATTGATAGAGTCCTGATAGGAATGCCAACTCTTTGGAAGACCAAGAAGAGCCAGGTCTACCAAATCCTCATCATCGACAGTCACCCCCACACTTCCCAGCTCATCCCTGCATTGGGTGAACTTCATGAGGTATTTGGTGATACTGTCGCCTTTCTCCATCTTGATGTTTCTAAGTTCGCCCTTGAGTGCCAACTTCCTCTGGTCGCTCTTGCTCTAGAATAGATCTATCAACGCTTTACACATTAGATATGGAGAATATTTTCCATGCAGGTTGGATACAATGTGATCCTTTACGCCCTCCAACAGAATCCTTCGACATTTTGCTTGTTTCTTTTTCCAAGCTTCGACAACAGTAGCATCAGCAGTAGTAGGCTTTGGAATCTCTTTCTCCATGAATTCCAACAGCCCATTATCATCTAACACAGCCTCCATGCGGTCTTTCCATGCAACATATTTCGAGCTGCCTTCCAAGGCATATTCTAGTCGCAATCTGTTGAAAGACATTTTCGCCTCGGCACCAAGAACACTGCAAATTCGAATTCCACAAGCTGATAAACTCAACCGCATCTGATCTACACTTGAGAAAAAATTATTTCTAGCACAGAGATTGAATGTAGGGGAATTTACTAGATATATCACCTTTCACAAGGAAAGGATGGATCCAGAGGCTACCTGGCCCGCTTACAGACTCTGTCTACCGAAATAAATTTGTAATCGTCGTAGTAGATCCGACGATCAATTCTGCTCTGATACCATGTAGAAATTTTCTGAATAATGAAGTTTATTCACTGAGATTATCCTGGTCACACATCAATTCGAACTTCTTTCATAACACATAATCTGCTTCTACAAATTAATCATCACATGCGGAATAAAAACAAGCGGTATGCGATCATAAAAACATCAGATCTTCACACACATATAAGGCAGTATGTATGGAGAAAGCTTATAGATGAAAACCCCCAGCTATTTTCTATATTATGATGGAAGAGAAGATGTAACAATATCAGTACAATACTCCTCACAAGTACTTAGTACTGTCTCATAAAAGTTACACACAAACTAGTTGAGTTTTGAACAAGTCACGGGTTCAAAACTCCTCCACTATTTGCCTGCCTCTACTGCGCAATCGAAGTTGGTATAATGAGAGATCCAAGTTTGAATCCCACTGGCTTGATCTGCGCAATTATCATGGGCAATCTCCTCCAATTCTCGTGCTAATCTCATGCACAAATGCTGTCGCAACTAATAGCAATCTCACCCTTTCATCTACCTCTGCCACTGGTCTTCACTGAACTGTACATGCACTGAGTTAACTGATGTGTTATTTAGTTGAATAATGAGTTAATAATCAGTGAATTAAATAATATTTAATTCACACCACTCATCTCTAGTGTAATAGTAGTTAAACTAATTACAACTAGTTCAACTAGTTAACCGGAACACAGTCTCCATCAACTCCTCAATCAACTCCACCAAAACTCCGCCACATGAGTCTAACTGAAGTCTATCATGCATGAGCTCAACAAAACCCCTAGGAATAGCATAATTCCTTTGTCAACTGCATGCCCCACATCCGTGAGTCAAACTAAAGTGCTGCAAGAGGATAAACTGAAGTTTATAGTCCAAATATTATTAAGGGTAAATAATATTCGACTATTCTATTTTTAGCTCGGTAGTCTAAAAATAGAAACCGCCCAATGTCTAAAAATAGAGGTCCATATATTTTTACCAACTCGACCAATCATCCAAGAATATCAACCTGCAACTCCTAGACAATGCTCCATATGTCTAAAAATAGACATAGTCTAAAAATAGACTTTGCGCCAAAAATAGCCTGCGGGCCCACTTAGTGAAGGCGACTTAATTTCACTAAGCTCCATCATCTTGTTGCATTTTCAACAATGTGTGTGAGCATTAAGCCAAAAAATCTGATCTAAAACGTTGTAATATGCCTACTTTCTTTTCAAAGGAAAGAGGAGGAAGAAGAATGACAGAAGAGGAGATCTACCTGCTTCTTTTCCAGAATTTGGAGGGTATCAAAGAAGATCTCAAGGAGACAGAAATAGAACATTGCAAAAAGTTTATAAAAGGGTTTGGAGATGAATCAAGCCCTAGATATTGTCATGAAGGGTGTGAAAATTCAGCCACACATGTAGATTCACAACGCAGTTCATTGCCCACATTCACTACAAGGAGAATGGAGGAAGAAGATGAGGTCATAGGAGTAGCAGCACTGCAACTCAAAGGTATGGCTCATGATGGATGGTTTAAAAATTATATTTCTTTTTATCATGCAAATATAAAAGCATATTATGAATTCAGTAAGGGACTGATGAAGAAACTTGATTAAAATCAATGTGAACCATCATGTATCAAAACATCAAACATTTTGCATGCATTGGAGGAGGTCATGCAACTAGCTCCATTCCTTATTTCTAAAGGGGATAATAACATGTATGATGGCTTTCTAAGGGAAATATCCCCATCTTATGAAGGGCCCTCTTCCAATTTTCATGACATGAAGGTACCTCCTTCAAGAGATGACCAAGACCTAGGGTCTCTCATTGATGATGAGGCATTCTTACATATTGATGAAGAGGATGAGCAGAGAAGGAATAACAACGCTATACCACTAGAAGAAGAAGAAGAGAAGAAGGATCAGCATGAGGGGATGATAAGAATTAAATCTTATCTATTTCAGAAAGTTTCTGCACAAAGGAGGAAGACTACACTACATAGAGAAGAGAGGGACAAATCAGTCCACTCATACATGTAGTCCACTTCAGATTTTGATGTCTCATTACATGGAGGCATTCCACTTGGGAGGCAACCAGATTTAGATTTGGTGAGAGACATCTTGCCTCTTGGCCCACCATTCTTGGATTCCAAGGAGGAGATAAGTTTGGAGGATGAATTTGGCATGGGGGATGTCAGAATAGAAGGTAGCAGCATGAGGAGAGCTTCATATGCTGGATCACCAGTATTGTCTCCTGGGAGGATTGATCCCTATTGGAGGTCTCAACTCTTGGTAGAGTACTTCAAGGATCCTGGTACATGCATGATTCTTGATGACCTGGATGGAGGTGATAGATACGTGGTGGATGATGTGGTCATCTATTCCTAAGGCAAGATCTTCTTGACTAGAGCTTCTAGTCTTAAGGAGAAGCTGCTACATGCAACACATGAGGATTTCTCTTCCATGCACCTTGATGAATATTTTCATTTGATGGAGGAGTCCATTTGGGAGGGCATCCAACATGACATATTTCAGCATATGGAGAGATGCATAGAATGGATGATTATTAATAATAGGTCACAACCACTTCCCTACTCATTGGAGGTGAGGGAGAAATTCCCGTTGGGCCATTTTAGCTCACGGTCTCAACTACATGATGGAGGAGATATAATTTCACATTTTGTATTGCACTTCTTTTCCTTGTTTGAGAAACATGATGTATTAAGGGGGATTGTTCCTTCTTGTATGATGTATGATGATGTACTTGTAGCTACTTGAAGCACTGATTTTGGCTACCTTAATGGTGGTTTGTGGGGGAAGCCACATGACTTTTGGTGTGCACCATTGACACCAGTTGGTACTTTCATGTTTACATTTTTTAATATGATTGGGGCAGCAAAAAAGTGGCTGGAAGAGCACTTATTATTTTTTTATTTGATGCAGGCCAAGGATGCACTGCATTGGTTCCATGAGAGGAACTATGATTCACTCTCTAGTTGTCATTTGGCAACTTGCTTTCATTGTATTCTGCTTCCACATATAGCTGATATGTTTTTGTTCATGGGAATTTTTTTTTGGAGAGTGGGCTATGAGTTGAAGGTACCCATTGGGAGTATGATTCTCCCTACTTTTCATGATGCATGTTTTAGGAGAAGCAATGAGTAGTCCATGACTGTCAAAATACATCTCTTTTTTTCATGTGGGAGAAGCCATTTGGAGAACTTGAGTTTTTTGGAGGAGGCACTTCCTGGTTCAATTGTTTGGTGGGGTAGCTTGGGCCACTCTTGAACGTCATAATACTTCAGCCCAAGTGTAGAAACAACCCCATACTTATAAAAAATGGAGAGATAAACAACTTGGGTCAGACGATCCAATCTCTCCATGTAGCCCCAACGCATTGTATGAACCAGGGGTTGAGGATATTTTTGAGCTAACTAGATTGGCTCACTTTATTTGTATGATAGCATGGGTATGGCAGTCACTCATTGGGAATAATATTCCCCATGTTCATCATCACTCCTACCTTGAGGAGGCCATTGAGAAACAAAGAGATCACCACTTGTACCTTCCATTTTCTCATGATGTACACTTTTCTATCTTTCACTTGGAGGGAATCATTGGAGGAAATATTCATTGCATATGATTTTCAGCAATGGTGGGATCCATTGATGAGGCCACAAGAAGAGGAAAGGAGAAGTTTTTCTCTACCTTGCAGTTGCTTAAGGACAAGTAACATTTTGAAGGGGGAAGATTGTAATATTCCTAATTAGCCCAAGCTAATAGGAATATTCAATTTCATTTTTATTTTCATGTTCATGAATAAAATTGTAAGGGAGGATCAGTAAACTCCTAAAAACTATGAAATAAATCAATGCCCAATGTGAACAAGGCTAAATCAGAACTGCTTTGATGAAACCCCTTATGTGTGAAAAAGGTTTGTGATATTTGACTAGGTCAACAAGACCTTATCTACAATGTTGTCTAAGTGCAATGTACCTCCTAAATACTCAGCACAGATCTAGAAGGAGGATGTACATGTGAAAGGAGCTA
Source organism: Pinus albicaulis (assembly GCA_034641835.2). Lineage (NCBI taxonomy): Eukaryota > Viridiplantae > Streptophyta > Pinopsida > Pinales > Pinaceae > Pinus > Pinus albicaulis. Next base: position 1,288,565,176 of record CM076582.1, read on the forward strand.
AACCTTTGAGGTGGTTTAGGGTTTTGGAAGAATTTCATCCTATAAAATAAAGAGGAGAGCAGCAAGAAAAGGTTGTTCAAGATATTTAGAAATTAGTTTCCTTAGACTAATTCGAATTCTCTAGGTTGTTTAGCCTGAGAATAGTGTTTCTTAGCATTGGGTGTTCCCAGGCGGGAATCCCACCTCTTTCCATAAAGTAGCTCTTGGAAGAGTTTTTCATTTCTCATCCACTATCTGAAAATTGGAAAAGCTTCTACTTCCAACTATAATGCAGATCCCGTTGACAGTTTGATTTATTTTGTAAGTTGCAACAAGTGGAGCTCTAGATCTATTCAGATCTAGATTTTTTTGGGGAGTCTCTTCTCAGGGAGTGTGTCTTTTAACCTGCTGGAAGAGTGCCCCTCATGTTGGAGCATAATTTCAGATCTTGGCATCAGGCCATATCATATTCCAGTTCCTACTACCATTTACCCTTCCTAAACTACACAATCTACAACGAATAATTTGTAGGGTGATTCATCTATCTCTCGGGAGAGAGATCTTTGGTGTTGGGAATCTTCCCTCATTGTGGTGATCCATGGATTGGCCAGCCAATCCATGTACCTTCCAGATATGATCTATTCATACATATATTTGCTTCAAAAATTCTGCAGAAATCTGTAGATTTTCTGCATAATATTTCAGATCTACTCCATATGCCTCATGATTTGCTGGAAACCCCAAGGGGTATGAAAAATAGGGGCAATGTAGTGTATAGATATCATATATATATCTAATAATTTGTACACTGATCTATCCTAGATTTTATTTTTAACCTATAGCTATTGTATGCTTCAGAAAATAACACTGTCAAGGTTTTACAATGAAATACAATTATTGCAACACCTCTTTTAGAGGGATTCTCTCATAAAAGTCTTCATTTTCTCTCTTGTACTGTATGAGTAGTGTTGTGTAACTGATGTCATGATTTTATTAACCTATTATAACTAATATATTTATAAAATCACATTTCCTGAGCTTCAGTAAATTTCTACAAACATTAAGTCATGGGAAATCAGGGTTTTCTAGCCTAGTCGGGAATGGAGGAACTATTTAGCTTAGCTAGGAGCATTTTTTTGAGCTGAAATTTGGTAGGTAGACTCCTCGTAGCCTAAGCTATCATATAAATCCATCTCCCATGCTTATCGTTACACACATCTTTAAAATTATTCGTTTTATGGCTGAAATAGTTGCTTTTCCCCACTTTCTGGCTTATAAATCACTGTATAAAGTTGCTGATGCACATAATATTGAAGGATAAGTGGTTTTAAATATTTTATTAGACATATAGCTGCCTCTCCAATTCTGGAATACCTTAATGTATTCTATTTGTTGCAGAATATTCCAGATTTGGAATATTACATGGAGCCACTGTTAGCCATCAATAAAATTATGTCATAACTAATGATGGCTAAAAAAAAATATGTGGCCTTCAAGAAAAAAATTTAAAATAAATCTATGAGTTCTTGAAGTCTTGCCATGTTCATTATCCAAAGAAACCATCTCGCTAATATTTTCACCTCAAAATCCTGTTGTTTCCAAAGAGAAAACTATTTTTCAAGGTCTCATCTCCATCATTTCATTCCTCCTTTTTATCTTCATAATTCCCTCCATATCACTCATTTTCTTCCCTTTGCTTATCCTTCATTTCCTCTGAAAAATCTATTATTTACCTTTCATTTCCATTAAAAGGCTTTCAAAACCCATTTAGACCATTTATTTCTCTTTTACATGGTCTAATTTGGCCTCCTTAACTCTACCAAAACCCTTAAAAGGTTGCTTAAAACCTTAATTTAGGCATGTTCCACTATTTTTTAACATTAGGCCTTGAGAACCTTTGCCTTAAGCCCTTAGCCTTTTTTCCGCCATGAGATCAAAGCCCATGACCATCGGTCGAAGTCTTGAGGCCCCATCAGCCATCGGACTTCGGCGATCCCCATTTCCACTTTCCCAAATATCTTTCGATGGAATCATAACTGTCAATATTCCTCAGATTGGATGGTCTGCGCTCCATCGCAAACCGCAACAGGTCATTTCCACCTTCCCTTTCGCCACTGATGCTATTTCTGCCGATGAAATTTGGATCGTTGGATAATCCAGCAGATCCAACTACCATCGGCACATCGAAAAATCACAAACTTACCATGTCCATTCCATTTTATTTGCCGATGGTTCCTCCCCTCTGATAAGATCTCTGTCATTGATCCTCCAAATCGAATAGTCATTGGCTCCTCCTTGTTCTCCCCCTCCATCTACCATCTCCCCCCTGAGGAGATCCTAACTGTTGATCCTCATGATCCAACGGCTCCCACTTAACTCTCATCGTTTAACCCACCAATCAAACCACCCTGATACGTGATAGATTTTCTGACATAAGCTGTCGGTCCCACCTCCCCATCAGCCATCGCACTTCGGCGATTCCCATTTCCTCATTCACAAATTTCTTTCTCATTCCATCTCCGCTGATTCGATCCAGACCGTTGATCACCCTGATACAACGGTCCTTGCTCCATCGCTTCACCACCCTTCCTCCTGACCATCCTCTACCAAATTCCCCCATAACACTTCTCCACCATTGATCTCATCAGATCCAACGGTTGTTATTTTGTTTCATGCCCGATTCTTCCAAAGCTTCCCAACATGCAATTTTAATGCAAAATCAGCGGTTTTGGGGTGGACACACGTCGACCTCTGGACTGTATCGCATCCACCCAACTCCTTACCACCAACCACTTTAGTCCCGTTCAAAAACCATTCTCGGTTTTCACGAAATTTCCTTTCTAAAAATTCATGCCAAATCAAGTGTTGAACCCTGTTTTTTTCCTGTTCCGCCACGAAACCATTTTTAATGCATTTACCTCCATCCTTATTGCTCTTTTGCCTTCACCGAAGCCCTATGATAAGAATTTTAAACCCTATATGTAGGTTTTATCTAATGGTTGATGTCTGTTATAGGTATCATGGTGGAAAAGGCCATCCCACAGTCACTATCAATGTCAGAGGCCAAGGATGACGATCCTCTGCAGCCTATTCAATTGCAAAAAGTGATAAGTGGGGTTAATTTCCAAAAGTTTAAATCAATGAATCATGATCATTTTCCATTCAATCAAACCCTCCAGCATGGAAGCCACCTGTAAACAGAAGAAATAGTGAATATCAGTGAAGAGTATCAGAAAAAATAAGGAGAAAGGATCAAAGTCGAAACCTGAAGACCTAAGGGCTTAAATCATAGTTAAAGGATAAAGCACGGTGATAAAAGAGTAAAGGTGATCTGAGAAAGCATAATCAGCCTTAAAACAGATATCAGAAGCCTGATCAGTGATTAAAGTGCTGAAATAGAGAGCAGTTATTTCCTTAGAATATCTAAGGCCACCTATAGCCTACTTTTTCCTACAAAGACAAATTGGCAGTTATTACATAGATAAAAGATATTATAAACTATCAGCCCATTAATGTAAAGATAAAAATAGGCCTTCAAGTCAAATTTTTCACCTATATTTCCTTAGAAAGTTAAGACAGAGTTATTGAACAGAGAAGTAGTTGCACACATGTTCCTACCTTATGCCTTGCATGGTTTTCAAGGTCAGGAATGCATTTAATCTGTAATTAATAACACTTGAACCCTAGATCAATTCCACCACCTCATATGTAGCATAAATACTACATTTGAATTCATTGTGTTGTTGGCATTTGATGACTCTTTGAAGTCATACATAGTTCTGTTGAAGTTGAAAGAAAATTGATTTTCTGGAACCTGTGGATGTTTTGACCTATTTGTTGATGGAGAAAGCTTTGTCATTGGATCCCTGAGCTTGGCTATTGGTGAAGTACTCTAAATATGTTATTGTTATTTTTTGTTTCATTATGTTTCACCCTTCTCTATTACAGTAGGCTAAAAAGTTTAGACCAAGAAATGTCTTTTGAAAGCACCTTAGTTTTGTTTACTCTTCACTGTCTTAATGTTCTCTTCTGCAAAGATATTCTAGATAATTCTTAATTGCTCTCTAGAACTCTTATGATTTTTTATTTCTTAAATAGTTCAATATAGTTGGTTTCAAGAATGATTTATGGTTTTCCCTGCTTACTTGCTGCCACTTAAGAACTGTTTCTGAAATCTCCCTTCAAAGTACCATTGTCCAAAGTCTGCCAAAGAGGATTTGTTCTGATCATAACCTTTGTACTTGCTCAAATAATTGTTTTGAAGGTATTTATAGCTGTAATAAAATATGTTTAGGAGTTACCTCTTCTTTGCATGCAATTATTTGTGAATCTTGAATGTTTTATAAATCCTTGAAGGTGAAATCATTAGAAGAATAAGAGCGTTCCTCTCCTTCTATGTTTTACTTGAAAATTTTGTCTTGAAATTATTATTTGCTAAAGTGTGGTTTGTATAATTGATTTTTAGCCCTATCTATTGAATGCCTCTTCATGTTCAGATAATGTTTTAAGTCCCTTTGTTGAGAAGTACATATAACTAAGGATTCTTAATTTCCCTTAGTTCTACTTTTCATTCTAAAATCCTTGATGTCCATTTCATTCCACCTGCAAGACTTTGAAGATCACTGGCCAAATTATATTTTCCCTTTGATACCTCTGATCTATTGATTGACCTGTCATGACTTCTATTTGACTCCATTTCCCAATGACTTAGAGATCTCCTCATTCTATCTAGGCTGCCTAGATCATCATGTCTAACCAAACAATCAAACAAATTTTCACTTCATAACTAGCCTAAAACCGACCCTTTACAATAAAACAAGTCATATCTTTGCAAATAATTGGGAGATCCCTCTCTAAGACTAGGAAGGCTAGGTCCTAGAGCTCTAAAGATTGGTTTTTATTTTTCCTTTTCATTTGGTATGCCAATTTTCCAAATTGCATGACCCCAACAACATGATTTACTATTACTAAGATGACCACAAACATATGAAGAAAATGAAAAGAGGCCTTGTCCTACACACTATGCCTTGAAAAAACAAACTTACTATTAGTAAGCTCAAAGAGGCCCTCATTAAAATTCAAGCATTAAAAGGAGGAAAATACCAATTAAACCTTGGAATATTGTCTTAATATTTTCTATAGGTCTCTCAAACCCCATGAGGGAGACATCCACCAATTTTGAAGAAATTTGGAAAAAAAATTTGTTTTTTGAGAATTTGGAGGCCTATAAGCACAAAAACACTGGTGCTATGCTTTTCCCTTAGGCATCCTCAGAGGTAGAATTTTGTGCCTTAAGCCTTGCATTGTCTCTTGAGAATTTATGAAATTTATGAGTGATTTTGACATTTTCCAACCCTATATAGGGTTTTTTCCCTCTCTTGCTAAGATAAATAGAGCATGAGGGTTCCATTTTAAATGTTGGCATTTGATGAGCTTTGAGAACAATACATGGTTTTCTTGAGTTTGAAGAAGAAATTTGCCTTGTGGATTTTCTGAATGGCTTGCTTTGATTGATGATGAAGGAGGATAGCTTGCAGGATCCCTAAGCATGGTTAATGGTGATATGCCTCTATTAGTTCTTGTTTTCATTTTTATCATTATGTTAATCTTTCTATGTTGCAATAAAACAAAAGAGTATAGGCTAAAAATTTTGTTTGAGGCACCTTAGTCCTTCCTGTTTTTATTGCCTTTATGTTTTCCTCTGCAGGTTTTTTTTTTTAATTCTTATTGCTTCTTAGACATTCCTATGCTTGTATATTCCATGAATGGTTCAATAAAGTAGTTTTAAATATGTTTTAAGGTTAGCCCTACTTATTTTATGTTATTTAAGCTATGTTTTGGAATCTCTCTTTGAATTACTACTTGTTAGGTTTAAGCCAAAGCTATCATGTTTTGATCATGCCCTTTGTCCATGCTTGAGAAGTTGCCTTAAAGTTGTTTGTAGCTTTATCATAGATGCTTAGGATTTCCCTATTCTTTGATTAAATTTATGTGTTATCTTGTATGTTTTCTAAAACTTGAAGGTGAAATCACTAAAATTTAGATTAGTTTGTTGCTTTCTATGGTTCAGTGAATTGTTCATCTTGAATGCTTGTTTGCTTAAGTATAATAAAAAAGCTATTGTTTTTCCATGTCTTATGATTATGTCCTTATGTTGATCATTATTTGAGACCATCTTGTTTAAAAGTGATTTGTTTAAGGATTCTTCACTACCCTTATACACCTACTATGCTCACAAAATTATTCTTCATTTCACTTCACACAAACCTTAAAGATCCATTTGACCATGCTATATTTTCCCTGTTATGCATCTTGTTTCATTGATTTATATATCCATGACTTTAATTGACTCCATATCCCAATGATTTGAAGACCTCTCACTCCACCTATTCTACTTGACCATCTCACCCAACCAAAACAAACAATAAACCCTACACTTAACATCTAGCCCAAAATCAAACCCTAGAAGCAAAAAATTCATAGCCTTTGTATACAATAGAGAGAGCCCTCCTTGAGTCTAGGAAGGCTAGGTCCTAGGACTCCAAAGACTAGTCTGATGTTACCCTGTGAATTTGGTATACCAATTTTCTAAATCACAGGAGACTAACAAATAGAAAAAGAAGTTGAAATAGGTGGTCGAAGCCACATGCAGGGAAGTTTCAGACATGGATGTCCATGAGGAGGAATTAGTAGAATAAAAGGTCGAAAAGGTCATTCTTGCAGTCAAGGAATCATAGAAGAAGATCACAGATGTATAGATTTACTATGAGATAAATATCAGTGAGCTGCAAATGAAGTTGCAGCCAACCACACCACTAGAATTATGAGAGAAGAGGGAGATCAACCTAAAGGATGTAGTGGAAACAATCTCTGCGATAGTGGTAGAATGTGGAAAGCTGTTGGATGAGACTTTGAAGATTTGGAATTCATTGTAGGAAGATCCAAATGTATAGAAGCTAGAAGAATGCATCCAGTAGAAGAAGAAGAAGTTGGAGTAAATTCGGGAAACTATAAAGACCTTGACAGTCTTGTAGAAGCTCTCCAATATTAGTGAAGGAAAGGTCCTCCTTAACGAAATAGAAGAGCAAAGAAGGGAATAGTAGGTTTTGACAGAGAGAACTCAACCATGGTAGGATGAGGCTCTCTAGCTATCTCTGGAAGTGGATGGGAAACTCTAATAGCTTCGCCAAAGGGAAGGAGAAGTGTTGCAAAATATTTTAGGACCAATGAAAGAGTCTTTACTCGAAGAATTTCGTAAGGAGGAGAAGAAAACTGCAAAGATACTACAGCAGTACAACAATGCATAAAACAACATCACAACAAAATTAGAGGCAAAGCAGCTAAGTGACTCGAGACGAGTCACATGTGAGTTTTGGGAGCCTGTTGGGTGCAACCAAACTTGGCCTAGATTTTGGCTAAGACTCCACATTTTGAGGAGAAAAGTGTGAAGTGGACCACACACCAGAGAAATTTGGATATACCACATAGTATCATAGGGGATTTGAGATGGGTCGAATCCCCACTTTTTTGTAATGGGTTTTGGGTTATATTCTCTTTTTTTGTAAAGCCCACAGTATTTTGACCATGGTATTGTAATGATGTAATAATATCAAAAGTGATTTAATGTTATGTTAGAGACAATCAATCAGATGGTTATGGGATAGTATTTGTGATCTATAGTTTTTAGTGAAGGGAGTCATCTTCAGCTGACTGCGTAGAGACATGGGAAGTGTTCAAATGTAATATTCCAAAATTAACTTGCAGCTAATTAGAATATTATTTTTTTCTTTTATCATTTAGATAGATGAATAAGTGGGTAGGGAGACCCATAAATATCTTTAGTAGGAATAAAATCCCTCTTAATGTGAATATGGGTAATCTTAATAGCTGGATAAAGCACCCTTATGTGTGAACAGGGGTTGGAGCATGTGGATGGGGTCAAGTTTGACCAAATCAACAATGTTGGTATGGAGAGAGTGGATCATCAATGAGAGACAATGTAGTGTTAATGGGAGGAAGTATGCATGATAATAGTGGATTTAATGAATGGGGCCCAAGGTGAGAAGGCTCACATCGCATATAATGAGGGCAAGGAAGCCATAGAGGGACATGATTTTAATCATTGATATTATATTGGTATTGTATGGCTATTTGAATGCTTCAACTATTTAGCAGAGTCTTATGTGCTATTTAGCACAAGGTTGTTCCCGAGCGGGAATCTCACCCTCATCCTCGGGGGAATTCAAGTGCCTACTCAGGAGAGGTATATTGAGCATCATGTCCACCATCTGTCATTTTTCCAAGCTTTAGCCATTATTACCAGTGCAGTCTCCTTTGGGATTGTGTTGTGTTGGAGGGTTGTAGTAGTGGAGGGTTGAGAAGCCCAATTTTTTAGCTTCTTTTCCAGTGGTGGGAGCAACCCTTCATCCATGAGGATAGTAATGAAGGTTATTGAGAATCATTTTGATATTTGGCAGCAGGCCAAGTAGCTACCATCATGTACAACACAGTTCCCTTCTAGAATTGCATTATTTTATTGAGCAATTGCAGTGGAGGGATTAGTGCCCTAGTTTGTGAGATAGATTTCCAGTGATGTTGGAATGGGGTCTCCTAAGAAGCTACAAAACTGGTCCATTTTGATTATTTTTTATTATATTTAGTCTAGCGTAGGGTTTTTGGGGCAAGTCAAAGCCTCAAACATATTGTAATGCGTCAAAAGGGTAAACTAGGGTTTCGAAAACCATGGGTTGCAGAACATAGGAAAGTTGAGGCTAGATTGTTATAAATAGAGATGTATTTTGTATTGTAAAGGATAAGAATTGATGAGCTATTGATGAAACCTGTTGCTTAAGCTATCTGTTTGGGTTTTGGGGAATGGACTCCTACTAGCTGTGTGCGCGGAGATCCTATTCCACCTATCTGCGGACCCTGCTGCTGTGTGCGCAGGTTGGGAAGGGAATTGTAAGGAGAGATTGATGAATGAATCAATGAAAAGGATTATTAGAGATTTGAACCTGTGAGTACTATTGTATGAATTGCTGATAATTGTTGTATTGTGTATTTTCTATCTTTTCACTGCAAAGATCTGTGTACTGAATGCTTGGATCTAGATCTATTCTACTCTATTTATATAATACTGTGTTGATATTATAGAAAACATATAATTATAGATATAGTGCACGTGGATACAAATAGATACATAATTAACCCTGCGAAGAACAAGGTGATATGGGAATTACAGAAATAGAACACAGTTGTTCTTGCCTTACTCTTCCTTTCTTAGGGTGCAGAAACCTGGTTCTAGTGCCCACTTGTAATACTTCAGGTGAGACTTTGATTGGCGAAAGTAGGTCACTACTGAAAGGGCCAGTAGTATAGGGGTTTGTTGGCAAACCTTGCACATCGAACCTGGGTCGGGACCCCTCAAGCCAAAAAATGGTTCTGTTACCGAGAACGGAAGAAGTCTGAGAGAGGAATAGGGTAATGACAAGATAATACTGGAAGCCTGAAAGAAAAGAGATCGAGGACTAGTTTGAAAGACAGATCTAGGAGTTTGCAGTAAAATACAATTGCAGTAAGAAGTTAACGGCAGAAAGGTGGAAAAATAGGTACGTCCTTACTAAAAGCTATGAAATATTCTTTGTGACATTCACGATTGAAATCCAGGAGTGGCTAGCTAGACTGGTGGAATTCCAGAAGTGCTAGAAGGATGAGTGGGTCACTTTGTGGACCCCAGAGTTGCTTGAACAACTTGAGAAAATTGATAATACTATCACATGCATGGTGGATCACTCGATGGATAGTGTGTTGGGAGGATTTTTGATGGAATTTTCCATTGATCAGTTTGTATTATACTCTAAGGCCGAATGCCGATTCTTCAAAGGATTTCGGGGAAAATTTTGGAGGACGTTACCATTGCTGATCAAGAAATTACTGTGCGAAAATAGAATTTTGTGTATTCATACTAACTGAATAACCTCAGATCTAGACGGAAGAGCGACATGTAGTGTTAATTACTATCGAACCAACCTTGATGGAGGAAGATCTGCCGATAATTCTTTGCAAGATCCAGTTGCACAAGATCCCCCAGCTACACTACTGCCAAGGTCACACAAAGGTAAGAATTCATCCATACCACCACCTCCTCCAGACAGTGATATGGATGCGCATTTGAAACTGCCTACCTTCAAGGGGGTAGGAGATGAGGATATGGACTGGTTCTGGTTTGTGGCAGACTCTGTCTGGACTAAACAGAATGTGGCAAGTGACATGATAAAGAGGGCGTAGATGTCTTTAGAATTCGAGGACAAAGCTCTGGACTGGTATATGCGATATGTTGCCCAGAATGGGACCACCTCCATTCAAGCTATCAAATATGCTCTGAAGCAACAATTCGAGAAGCCGAAATATTATTCCAAGTTGGTAGTGGAAGTAAAGGACTTCAAACAAGGTGCGTCTGAGTCAGTATGGGAGGCTGATCAACGATTGAAGAAGTAAATTAGGGAAGGAGGGTTTGAATATGACAATAGAAAACATATAGAGTGGTTCATCGCTATGTTGTTACCCCACCTGTGCACACCGATGACTCATCAAATGTTTGAATCACAGGAGAAAGATGTGGAAGTCGCTATGAAATTAGAAGCTGCACCCCAGGAGGATACATTGGCAGGGGTACAATAAATCCAAGAACAACTTGGGGCTATGCATATGGAGATACATAACCTACGAAAAGAACGAGGAAAGGACATATGTGCAGATCTCTGGTGCATACGATGCTGGGCATTTGGCCATACGAAGGATCAGTGCCCTCTACTAACTGATTATATGTAAGCAAGAGGACCTATTCCAATACACCCAGGGGAAAGTAGGGAACGTATCCTGTTGCGGCCAGGATCAAGCAGACCTGTGCTATGGTGTGATGATTTTCAGGTAGCAGGACTTCATGATACAAACCATTGCCCTTGGCCAGGTCCATATGTCCCAGAACTAAAGCAACAATGGTGGCGATTCTGCCGATCTGTGGGACATGATGAGATGAACTATCATACATATGACTTAATGATGCATCATGGGAATTTATATAGGGTACAATCGGACCCTGCATTGCCAAGACTTGTTGTGCGCTTTGGAGGATCACCGGCCCGAGGCAGAGGAGGTTAGGGAGGAAGCGCAGGCCGAGGATGTGGGCAGCTAATCTATTATAATTGTGGGGAAATAGGGCACTTTTCCAAAGAATTACCTAATCCCACCAGGCCATCGTGAAAATATTTTAGACAGCTGGATGATGAGGTAGAAGACTACCTAATTTTAATAGCCAAGATGCAGGAAAACCAACCCACCCCGATGCAGAACATATAAAGAGTTAAAACCGAGCTAAGAAAGGCAGATCCAAGTGTAAAATTCATGACACATAGTGGGCTGGTCACCAAGGGAGCTGAGGAAGGGCTTGCCTCTCGGGAAGGAGTGTCTTTCAAAGACCAAGAATCATTGGAAGGAGTTGAGCCCTTTTTGAAGGCATGTCTGAAGTTACTAAGGAATCCGGAGGCCATAGGAAATCTCCTAGATTTACTGAATAACTATGCAGCTCGACCCAATTTGATCCCTGAGACCAAGTATGTACACAAATTGTAAAGCTATAAGAAACGCACTGAGAGAGAGATGCGATTGACTGCATAGATCAAAGACTATGAGATGGATCAAGTTATCTTAGATCTTGGATTGGATGTGAACGTCTTACCAAAACAAACATGGCGACGAATGGGAGAGCCTAAACTGGAATGGTCCATTATTCAACTACAAATGGAAAATCAACAAAATATCATCCCTCTCGGTAGGTTACCAAAAGTCATGGTTGACATTGCAGGGATACGGGTCCTAGCTGATTTTGAAGTAATAGAAATAGTAGAATATGTGAACCCCTACCTTGCACTCCTTGGACTGGACTAGGAAATAGACATGGGGGGGTCATCAATCTCAGGAAATTCAGCATCATGTTCGAAAAAAATGGTACGTGTGTCATAGTACCACTAGATCCAGCAAAAGATGTGCGGTATACTGAGCCAACCTATGAAAAGGAGGAATTAGATCACATTTATAAGATAACTACACAGGATGAAGATTAGGTTAACCCCATAGATAAAGGAATGCTCTGTTGGGAAAAGGACAGTGAATTTTTTCCGAATTTGATGAGGAGCTGGAGAATTGGCAAGGTCGGTTGCATGAGGTTTCGGCGCTTCGAAGCCTCTAGACCATCAGGAATTTTCGTCACATCTCTACCACATAAATAATCTTTCCCTACTGGGAGGACGCAAGTGAAAATCAGTAGCCTAATAAAACGAAGAGTCCCATGGAACACAAGACAGAAGCACTACCACTAACACTATGTGAAGCACCTATGCAAGGACCGGTATTCTTTACTTGGGGGAAGTACTGGAGTAGGGTGATCCTGCACATAGGGACCCCAATGGCCCGATGGGTTTTGAGGTCAGTAGACCTATGTAGATACTTTCTGACGTGCAACACTCAGGGGTGCGATCGAACCTTGCCCAAACAGACTTGCCGAGGTACCACATACCTAAGCACGCATAGGATTACAGACCTGTCTGAAACCATGTATATCCAGGAGAATCTACGAACGTCTCAAGTAATAAATGACATAAGGATGTATGAAGTAGCCTTCTCACACAGGGACGTCCTGCCCGCGAGTGAAGTAAAGGGCTTGAAAGGACTGCTGACCAACTTGCAGATACACCTCACGTCGACCCTCATTCAAGATATGTGAACGACATACAAGCATCATCCATGGTCTGAAATTCCATGGACACGACCTTGGGCACGAAGGATGACTGTCAACACATCCCGATTTAATAAGAAAATACCCTTGCAATTATGAAAAATAGGCGGCAGATCATCAATGTAGCCATTTATGGTAAGAACGGTCTGAAGGATTGAGGGTACATGCCACGAACAAGCTACTTCACCATTAAATAGCTTCAGAGGGGGCACAAATGGCTAGAAAAATTCACACTATGCTATTTATTCACCCTTCAATAGGCTCTGGCTATCCGCGTTCCCATTTTTTTTGTTCATCCATATTCTCTATGACGCTCATCTCTCTGTTAAAAATATGGACCCTGACCTGCTGAAGGAACTCTTAAGAGGACTTAGGAATGCTGAGTGTAGTTATAGGAGTGAGCACAGGCTTCCGACTAAGAGGATTGTCTATGACCCACGCAAAGAAGGAACGCTGAGATACAGGGACATGCTTCGACTTCTCTGCAGCTCCCGAGCACTGCCCACCAGAAGTAATGTATGTTCTCTCCCTTGTGCCGCCATAGTTTACACTCTTGACCCAACTACTAGGGACGTCCAACTAGACTTAATGTAGCTATCTAGTATAGAGCTACAAGGACTATCCTCCAGAGTATTGTGAGAGGTTTGCCACTGTGACTGGGATAGGCGGCAGCAGCATGACATACCTCTAGAAGTACAAGCCCAGCAGATTGCCGTGGTCACTGATGCAACGTGTATTATCTAGGAATAGTTGACGCAGGGAGCCTAGTTGGTCGAAACATCTATGTAGCTATGGACAACAGTGCAACACCATTCCATGCTTCAGCTTGTCCAACAGGAATTATAGCAAGTAGAAGCTATTCTGGATCAAGTCCAAGCCTCCACACCTTCCCCCATCTCTACGTAGTGCCTATCCATCATGGACAGGATTGAGAGCCTTCGCCACTCCAAGCAGGTTGTTCGAAAACAGTTAAAACCATGGTCTAACATCGCACTCTAGAATGCACATGATGCTTAGTCCACCATCGCACGCCTCCACCGGCTATTATAACAGGTTACTACAAATACAGATGAGCTTGTCTCCCTGAAGGTAGTCAACATTGCACAACAGGCTGCGACCCAAAGTCAGGAAGTCCTCCCCCCACTTATCCACACTCTAGATACTTTGCACACGCACGTAGGAGCTGCACTAGTACAGTGACTTGGGACGACTCACAAGATTGTGTTGGGGGACTGTTGGAATGGGGTCTCCTAATAAGCTGCGAAAATAGTCCATTTTGATTATTTTTTATTATATTTAGTCTAGTGCAGGGGTTTTGGGGCGGGTCAAAGCCCTGAATGCACTGTAATGGGTCAAACAGGTATACTAGGGGTCTAAAAACCATGGGTTGTAGACCATAGGAAAGTCGAGTCTAGATTGTTATAAATAGAGATGTATTTTGTATTGTAAAGGATAAGAATTGATGAGCTATTGATGCGATCTATTGCTTAAGCTATCAGTTTTGGTTTTGGGGAGCAGACTCCTACTAGCTATGTGCATAGAGATCCTAGTCCAATTGTGTGTGAACACTGTTGCTGTGTGTGCAAGTTGGGAAGGGAATTGTAAGGAGAGATTGATGAATGAATGAATGCGAAGGATTATTAGAGATCTGAATATATGAGTACTGTTATATGAATTGCTGATAATTGATGTGTTGTGTATTTTCTATCTTTTCGCTACAAAGATCTATGTACTGAATGCCTAGATCTAGATCTATTCTGCTCTATTTATATAATACTTTTTTGATGTTATAGAAAGCATATAACTATAGATCTAGTGCACATGGATACAAATAGATACATAATTAACCCTGCGAAGAACAAGGTAATCTGGGAATTATAGAAACAGAATGTAGCTTTGCTTGCCTTACTCTTCCTTTCTTAGGGTGCGGAAACCTAGTTTCAGCGCCCACCCATACTACTTCGGGTGAGACTTTGACCTGCAAAAGCAGGTCATTGCCAAAAGGACCAGTAGTATAGGGGCTTGTTGGAAAACATTGCACACTGAACCTGGGTTAGGACCCTTCAAGCCAACAAGCGAGGGGACCAACCTTTCACCTATTAAGTTTATTGGGTGCTATTGCAGCTGATATATCATTCCTTTAGCCCCATATCAGTAGTCATTCCTAGGGAGTGTGTAATTCAGTCAGCAGGAATGCAGTGGGCAGCACAGAAAGGGCCAAAAATCGAAACTTAAAATTTGGCCAAATTGTTTCTGGGGTTTTATGGTTTTCTTGAGTAGAATCCATGGTTAAAATCCTGAATCATTCTGAGAACTCAAAAATCCTTCTACACATAGTTCTTATTCTCAACAGCAATAGTTTCCAGCAACAACAATAGTAGCAGCACACATTTCCAGTGCTAGTTTTCTTTATTGTATTTCAGCCATCTTGTGGCTTGAGTGCATTCCTTTTGGAGCATTGTGTACCTTAAATTTTTTTTTATTCATAATGGTATGGCTATGTTTTTTCTAATAACATTTTAATGTCTTCATGTTATATTCTGGCATTTCTAGCATTTTACAGTTTTTTGCTTACATTCTAGTTATTGCCTAGATTGAATTGTTATAAAATTTTCTATATTCCTATCTTTTCCATTTTGGAATATTAAAGTCATATGAGAGCATGATCTCTAGCTCAACTTATGGGCAATACATCTTATGAAACAAGAAGAAGAGATCTACAATGATGAAGGGAATGAGTTTTGCCTCATATCTTTCTAGATCTATGAAGGACCTCTCCAAGGAGGTCAAGCAAATGAGAAGGGAGAGATGTAATGAGACCTCAAAAAGGTTTCAAGATGTAATATTCCAAATCTAGAACAGCTAGCAAGGCATGACTGGAAAACGCATTTTCCAGTAATGGCTACTACAGGAATTTGAACCAAGACCTAGATCCCCTACATCAATGTATCTAAGTCTGAAATCCAAGAGGTGGCTCAAAAGAAATCCTTCTAAGTGGTTTAAACAGATCTCCCACACTTAGATGTCCTCAAAAAGTCCTTGATGAAAGGGGTTGCAACAATGTAAGCACAAGAGTTGGAATGACATCATTATTTTACAACCATGAACTCATGAAGATATGAATAGCCAACCAATGTTGTTATAGTAGTAGAAAGAGTACAATGTCTTGAGGAAACAATCACTAAAGGAAGGAAATGCAAGCCTCAACAATACATGTACAAGAAATGAAAGAAGACTGCTACATATATGAAACCCTTGGCTATGACAGCACAATCTATTATGGAGTACTACTAAAAAATGATGTCAATACATGGATATGACAAGATATATCTCAAATACAGTAGGGGAGCAAAGCTCTAACCCTTGGAAACAATAATACATCAGTCCTCTGAAGGATTGGCTGAAATATGAAAAATGGAAAAAGTGTCGGAGTTGTTGGGTAGAAGCTGCAACAAAAAACTGGAACTGAATAGAGAAGGCTAAAGACGATAAAAAATCTGAATTAGGCTTCCTCCAATAGATCTTCGAAGTGGAAGGCTGATCCTTACACTTGAGATCTCACCCTCCAATCAACACTGCAAACCCTCACTACAAGTGCACTCTGAAAATAATGCAGTCTAAGAGGGAAACTGTGTTGTAGGTGGAATAGAATAATTTTTCCGAGTGACAAGATCTAAAAATAATCTCCAATGGATTCCAAACTGATCTCCCAAATGGAATAGATATTTCTCCTCTGAAAAACAAGAGATTTAAGAGGTGTTGTGATCCCCCATTGCAACACCCTGCAACACAGAGTTATTCTGCTGCAAAAATAATGTTGAATTGGAGGAGGATGCTTGGCCTCAAGCCTGGATGTGAGGAAAATATTTAAAAATCCTTCAAGAGGCTTCTCAAGAAAAGAGAAGGATTCCTAAAAAGTAAATCCTTGTGCTAAGAAGCACTACAACTCAGCTGAAGAGTCGGGACTACAAATAGTCTAAGCAGACAAGAAATCTATAATCATATGCATATCAAAAAAGGTTGCCTTTCCTTCCTTTTAAACACACAAGAGCTCCCTCTCCACGGTTCCCACTCTTTAGGTTTTCCTCCATTAAGGAAACTTCCCTTCTCTTTCTCTGCGCTGTCCCACAAGATGCTTTCCACCTCATATCTCTGCGCAGTTTGACTTGGTCAAACTTGACCTAGCCTCTTTGCAAATATCTCCTTTCACACATGAGGGTGTGAAAACTAGTTCCATTGCTGATCCCCTTTCATACCAGAGGGATTTTACTCATGTTCTTATTATGAATGGGCCTTCTCACCCAATTATTCAACTCCTAAGTGAAAATAGAAAAATTTAATATTCCAATTTATTGCCGGAAAATTTTCGAATATTATAGTCCTCCCCTCCCAAATGTTGCTTGTCCTCAAGCAACTATAAGGATAGAACTGAGAAATTTCCCCCAAGGCATGGAGACTGAAATGTGTTGGGAAAATATCTTCCCCAAATGGATCCTCCATCCCTAGGCAATCATCGAGACAAAATGAGTCACCTCCCAACATGGAAACTCCTGAAAATCTCCTCCCACCTCAAGCTCCAGAAATGAAGGTGGGTTGAAAATATGAACATGGTAAGCATCATAGCCTACCTCATGCTATCCTTATCTCCACTTAGGGTAATTTTAGAGCATGTGCTTATCCTGGGCTACAAAATTATTACCCTCAACTAGAAAAGTGAAGAACAATCCTCCAAATATTCCTCTTCAAACCTTGAAGAATAAGTTGGCCCAAAATTTCTCATCCATGATGAATAGGACATGATCATCATAGAACATCCTAATGAGAATTTTGCTAAATATTTTACATGATGATACATGATACAAACAATGTCTCAAAAAGACACAATGCAGTCTCATCCACTGCAACATCAGAAAATAGTATGGAAAGTAACATACAAGAATCATAACATCTACTAATGAATAGTAAATGGCTGAATGTGTTAGCAAGACATGATAAAATACTTGCCCATGGTTGTACAATGGATGGGTATCAATTCCAAGGCCCACCCAAAAGGAAAAAAAAATGTGTGGCTGTGGTGGCCATATCTCCTCCCATGCTCCCATTAGAACATGTAGTGCAGAAAATGTGGGAATTTTCTTCTCCAAGGGACACACCAAACTCATGTGTCTCTCTCCAAATCATGCTTCCATTAAAAATAAAATCCATGCCAGAAAATGAATTCATGATCAATGAAAAAATGAGGAGAATTTTGGAGGTTTCATGTGATGCAAGAAAGTACCAACAGTTCTCCCAATAGTGACAGCGCAGTTTTCCAAACTGTGCTTCAAAAAATCACATGGAAAGTTGTTTTGTATTACATGGATAATTATGTATGTCATGATATCTACTAATAAATAGAAAATGGCTGATTATATCAACTAATCATACATGAAAGAAAACACTTGCCCAAATCCATATAAAATATGGATGTCTCCAGCATACAAATTGGCCCAATTTTGTCCATGGAGCCCAATGAAAAACTTGCCCTTTTGTGGAGAAATGCACTGAATATGAATGGTAAGAGCATCAAAATGTTGTGTTAGATAATCCATGGATATAAAAAAATATTCTTACCATATGTTGAGAGTAAGATGATGCATGTGTACATGAATGATCCCTCCATAGTAGTATGGCACATTCCCAGGAAGGGAATTCAACCACATGTTGCATAAAGATCACCCTCCTTATACTTGGAAATCCAAGTCAAGAAGATCATAGAAAGTGAGGTCACACCAATGTAATAGATGTCTCCATCCACTATTGCATCAATCTCACCTCCTCTTTGTCCTCCAAGTGCATCAAGTGTGAAGTGATCCTAGGGAAACTCCACCAATAGCCCCAAGCTTTCAAATGACAGCACTGTTGGCCTCTACAAATAATCTCTGGCCAACTCATAGCCCCATTCTTTGACATGATCCTTGTCAAATATATCTCCCATAATGCTGCAACCCATAAGGAGCTTCTCCCAAGGTGGAAGTACCTCTATATCATCAAAATCTAAGGAGATAATTCCATCTCCTCCTCCTGCAACATCATGCAAAGTGTAAGAGAAAATCTGCTCTTGCTCTCCCAGGAACAATCAAAGCAACAAAACATTTTGCTGCCTCCCCATAATTCCATCACACAACTCATGTAATGAAGACACAATGAATGATATGAGTATCACATCAACACCATGCATCCATACTCTATGATGCCCAATGATGCAAGTATCCTACCATCTCTCCTCCTTCCTCTTTCTCTTAGGAATAGTGCATGCCAAGTGATGGCCAAACTCTTTCAAGAGTAACCAGCGTAGCCAAGTGTCCTACTTCCCAGTGTCATATATCTACAATTAGCCTCCCAACTCCTTGATCATCAACCACATCCACTCAATCACTTTTGGATGCTTCCTCCTTCTCTTCATCTTGGTACTCCTCCCATGAGGGTTACAATCCTCCCAAACCAAATCTCTATCTTTTCACTTCATGGGATTTTTAAATGAAATATTCTAAAGGATCAATGAGACCCTATAATGACCCAAATAAGTGGTAGGAAAAAACCTCCCGTCATGATGTGTATGGATCAAGGAATGTCCAACACAAGCATGAGATATGTTATCCATCCTAAGATGTCCTCCATCTTCTATCTGCTCCTGTGAGAAAGGAAGAAGATATTTTCAGTCCATGGTGTGTTGAAGTGCACCTCTAATGAGATCTCTCCTTGAGACCTCCCTCTCAACAATAATCTTCCAAAACCAATGAGGTCTTGGATCTGCTGAAAGTAGAAGTTCCTCTTTGAGCTGAGAGGAGCTCATTGAGAATGTGTCATCTTGAAAGGAGAAAGGGTTTCTCACTCCAAGATGTCTACTATCTTCCTTAAAGTCTTCAAACCCCAACCTCAAATGTGACATTCAATCAAATAATGGTTCATGAGGATGATGGTTTATTTCCTCCTTGAAATTTTCCATGTTGCACAGCGCAGTGTAGCCAAGCTGCTCTAGCTTAGTACTATGATTCGACCCTTGGTCATGTAAAAGAAAATCTCCACAATTATCAAAAGAATTTGCTGCAGCAATAGATTGTGGAGATATTTTCATACCTCGATGAGATTTGGGAACTTCTTGTAGGGCTGCAAGAGTTCCTTCCTCCAAAGTGTTAGTTGCCCCAACTTTTGATGCATGTGGCTGCTCCTCCATGAGTGTGATAGCATTGTTACAAGTCTCCTAAAGTGGTGGTGTGAGCTTCTTCTCCTTTTTTCTTCCTCCATCAAAGGTTTTGATCAACCTTTGAGTGAAATCTGCAAAATTTTTCACCCTTGCATGGCTCAAGTGGATGAACCACCAAACATAGGCTCCAACCTCCAAGTGCAGTGCTGAGATTTCAACAACTGCCTCCCCTGCTGCAGGATGTAATAGGAAAAATTCCTCCAACTTTCTCACCCAATTTCTTGCTGTAGACAACCCATCAAAAGTAGACAACATAAATATATTGCCCTTGATTTCTCTTCTGCTACAGGGTCTCTTCTCTTCCTTCAACTAGATGAAATGTGGAAAAGCTAGAGTCTCCTTGAAGGCTCTAGGTTGAGATTTCTACTCAACAAGGTACTTACTTAGAATCAAATGATCCAAGTATCTTCCATGCTCATTGTATTCTTCTTGATGAGAATAGGAAGTGCATGGTTCTTCCTCTTCTTTTTCTTCAATCTGCTTGACCTCCTTGGAGAGGTCCTCTCTGGATCTGAACACTGATGAGAGTAATCTCATATTCTTCATCATTTTGATCTTCTTGGGCTGAGACTCACAATTTGTGTTAGTATGAATCTTGATTCAAAGTGTACGAAAAAGGAACACTTTAGCTACGCATAGCTTATAGCCCTAACAACAGAAATGATTGCTAATATCTTCAGATCTGCAATTAGATGATCAAGAAAAATGTTGCAAAAATCTAGATCTATGCATTAGAATACATTAAATATTAGAAAAATAAGATTTAATCCATAGATCCAATAGAGAAGACAAGAATATATCTAATGAATATTTTTATTAATGGCACTTGGGAGGAAAACACAAGAGGGTGTTCCCTGTTCTCCTCAATGGGATGGGTTCTTGTGAGTCCTCAACACTTCATATTTTGAACTTCTCTCTCTTGATGGTATAGAAAACCTAGACAAAAATGGAAAAGTATGGTTATGATTATGGATCAATAGCCAAACCAAGTGTTGAGATCCAAAGTGATATTTAGGAAAAAAAAGGTGACAAATGAATGGGAAAACCCTTCTATTTATAACAAAATATTGAGTTAGTCTAGAGATTGGTGCATAATTAAAATATTATTAACTAAATCTAGATCCAAATTTTATGGAATATTTTATTATATTTGTTGGAGGGAAAAGGTATTTGACTTGAGTCAAATCCCTTTATTTGTAAATAATAAATAAATAAATGATTTATTTATCATTTTAAGGATATGGTCGAGTAATAATCAAATAAATATTGATTTATTTAATTATTTAAGGGTGAATTAGTCATATTTAACAAAGAATATTATTTAAATAATATTTAAACAATTATTCTTAGAAAATAATAAGATAGTTAATGATTTATCTAATTAATTTCCTTGTTTTTGGCTAAATATAACCATAAATATTAATTAAACTATTGTTTAAATAATTATTTCTCGAGGAAAATCAAACAAATGTATATTTATTTAATATTTCCTTATGGGGTTTCCTGTTTAGACCATAAACAACTTAATAAAGGTGATTTACTAATTTATTTTCATACTGAAAGAAATTTTACTTAGAGTAAAATTGGTCTTACATGATGTACTTAGGTCCATCTAATGATAAGAGGTTTAGATGACCAAAAAATGTTGTAATAGATTCCCCCCTAGCGTGCAAGCGTTAGGAGCTAATCGTATGACCAAACTACGTTGTAAGAACTCAATCACTAGACATCGAAGGGGAAGTCAAAGAGAGAGAAGTATAAGGTAAACCAAAGAGCTGAAAGACCTAGACCCTGAGGAGGCGACTTGTAGGTGCAACAAGTCTTTTGAATGAGTGAGTACCTGCTATAGGCAGTGGGGGAGGCATACCTATGGTCACCGAGGAAATAGTACAAACAATAAGGCGCCCGAAAAACCACGGAACACAATAATAAAGTATATGTTGGCATAAACATGAGCCAGATGAATGACATAACAATGAATCCCACATACATATTGTGCCTAGGATAACAACCAGGACTTTTACAATGATATCTAAGTACATTAGATATAAATTCAACCCATATTCCCCTAAAAATAGGAAAGGGCTCCAAAAATTTGACTGATACGTGCAAACGAAAAGGTGTTGCAAGCAGTTGAGGCCAATATCACCAAATGTATGGAGCTGGATTGAAGGCTATAATGAAGAGATCATCTGAGTGTGTGGGGGGCTACCTATAGGGCCACCCCCTCATGAGCGCTACGACATCTTACACACATCCAGGAATCTTCGATGTCAGATGCTGCATCACTGAACCATCAAGTATACAAATCTCAATCATGCTGAAGGGAGTTGGAGCTGAGAACCAATCAAGTCAAAAGGAAATAAGGAGTCCCTTTGCCTGATCCGGGGCACCAAACAAGAGTGGAAGCTGGAACCAAGGTACATTGCCCTCTAGACATGTCTTCTGGAATGAATGAGCTAATTTTGACAGAAGGAGGTCCACCATAGGTGAGGCAATAAGGGATTCTCAACTAAGGCATGAGAGAAAATAGTAGAGTAACTGACAGATTGACACCAATGATGATGATGAAATGGGGGGAACTGAGTATCAAATGAATGAGCTCCCTTGTTTGAGCATAAATGGCATGGATTACCTAGTAGCAACTGACAAGATATCATGAGGGATAGGGGACAATGGGACTGAAGGCCATAATGTGCAACAAGAGAGAGGGACCAAGCAATGAATGATGGAGGACTATAGTGGGATGTAAAGGGACTTAGGATAGATTCCATGAATGCAATGATGACTCCACTCGGATGCTCTAAACAAGGCTGACTCGATGGTGCTGCCACATATGTAAAGGGTCCAATGGGGACCATAAAATCATGAGTACAATATGGTAACTCATGATGAAAGTCAACACGAGCGTGGAAAAGTATGGAGGCAACATAGTGCCCCCAATACGAGTGTTGAAAGTGAATAAATTCAATTTTGAGGAAGGGTGAAGTGGTGTTTCTTGGAAAAAATGTGTCAAGGTGAAGCATCAAATAAAAAAACTAAGAGATACCCATTTAAGGGCTTGGTGAGATCTTTCCAATGGTATCTATGGTTCGTCAAATTGAGCTACAGTTTGGTCATAGTAAGTGAAAGAAACACTAGGGGTTTTCTTTTAATAGGGTATTTTCCTTCCAGATTCACTTATTTGCCGATGGAGCTATGGTGAATTTTGTGAGGAGAGGAGGCTTTAAATCTTGTGGAAGTTGTAGCAGATAAACTGACCATTGGAATTTGAGATCAATCAGTTGTAGTTAAGATGCCTAATCCTACTCTTTCATTTCAGTGGATTGAAAGTTCAGTTTAGGTACCCGGAGCTCGTGAACAGTCTAGGTTGCACCTTTTGGGGTCTATTTTGTGACCTGGGTAGCAGGTTCTGGGCAAAAAAATATGACCTATCCCAGGAAATGACCTAAACAATGCGACCTATAGAAAAAAAGGGGTTTCCAGAGCTATTTTTGGCTGAGATCTGGGATTTTTATGGTTGAGTGGCATAGGTGCCCTTAATCATGTTGTGGACATGCCAAACCGTATTTAGAAAAAGAGACATCTAAACACATTTTAATGATTTGGTGCACCATTTTTTTCCGGTATGGTTACGCAATTTGAGAAAGGAAATAGACAATTACCACTCTCTTTTGGTACTGCATATATGAATCAAATGGACTTTAAGTTTCTAGGTTCACACACATGGTGCTAATATCCCAAAGATAGTATTTGGGATAATGAATTGATGTTCTCCCAAAAAACCTATAGGTTGGTCAACCACAATGTCTATGAGACTGGTTTGCTGATGAAAAATGAAGGAATGATGAGGGTTATCATCGCTAGAGTGATCTTGAAGTGATATGGGACTCTAGAGGTTCTTCTAATTGTGGAAGAATAATGGGACTAGAGTCGTCATGACTAGATTCACTAGGAGAGTGGTGAAGAACTGCTTCTCTTGGTCTCTCCAATATGGGTGCCCCCCTTACCAAAACATTGGGTGTCAGTGTAATTTCCACAAGGAGCATGTGGTTCGAATGCATGAGTTCGATGTAAGGGGGAAAAGGTAAAGTCGAGAGTGGTGGCTATTTCCATAATGTCGTCATCGTAATAGAAGATGGGGTGACTGATGGAAGAAAGACCACCTGGCGTAGTGAAGCTACCTGACTCATCATCATGAGAAGAGGG
Organism: Pinus albicaulis; assembly: GCA_034641835.2. Taxonomy (NCBI): domain Eukaryota; kingdom Viridiplantae; phylum Streptophyta; class Pinopsida; order Pinales; family Pinaceae; genus Pinus; species Pinus albicaulis. Next base: position 1,288,589,403 of record CM076582.1, read on the forward strand.
ATTCACATGTGCATCGTCACAAGTGGTGATAGAAGAGTAAGCAGATAACGAATCTACCAATGTTGAGCCCAAGGTGATCGCTGAAGGGAGTTTAGGTGAAACATCAGGGGGAGTCTCCAAGGGGGCTTCCACCAAGGGTCTCATGGATGATGATAAGTAGAAAATGGTGGACAAAGGCTCCATCACCTTGACATTAGGAGAGGGAATATCAATGGGAGAATTTTTGTCCTCTAATTTTTCTGAAGCAAAATGCGCAAATAAGGGAGTGATGGACTCATTGTGCTTGGCCTCAAATTGGCGTAAGGCTTCTAAAGAGAAATGATACTCTTTGAGGCAAGGACAAAGGTGAGTGTAATGGCCATGGAAATCACACAAAGCACAAGGGTCATTTTTGTGCAATGGCTTGAGTTTCAGGATTGAATCGGGTATAATGACATATACCTCTGGGATATCAAATTCCAGAAATGTCTCATTGACCATGGATTTGAGGTGAGGTAGATCTAGACAATTATGGGTGGTGTGGCTAACAAAATCACATAAATCACATTGGATGGTATGTTTTGGAGGTCAAGATAGGGCAAGGTTTGCCAGGGTAGCCTTGTCCTTTGATGCCCCATTGTCAGCTATGCCCTTCTTACCCGAAGCGGTCGCAACGGGAGGTGTTTCCTGTTGAGGTGAATGAGGCATTGTTGTAGTGGGAGAAGTCATAGATACTAGTTGGACCGGGGTCAAAGCAAGATAAGGTTTGGGTTGACCAGGCGGGGTAGTGGCCAGAGGATTGAGGTACCAGACAGGAATCCCAAGGGTCAGGTTAGGAAGAGAGAGGGTGGCCATAACAGGTACTGTGTACACTTCTGGTGGGGGAGCTAGGAACGGTATCTGACTAGGGGGGTAATATCCAGGCATGATGGCTCCGAGATGATTAAGGCTTGGAGGAACCATTCCAGGAGGATAAAGGGGTTCATGAGTACCAGCTGAAGGTGAAGGGCCAGGAGAAGAAGGTTCAGAAGGATTATCAGAGGAAATCATGAGAATCTGGTAATTAGGGGAACCAAATCAAAGAGTTTTAGTAGCCATAGATCCCTGCTGTGCATCCAGCTACTCCTAAGAGGATGGTGGCTGCTATTGCAGGGGTTGAGAAGGAAAGGAAGGCGAAGGTGCTAATGTTGGAGGAGTTGGAGCACCAAGCTGCAGATATGGATAAGGGGGATGGGTAACAGTGTGGTAAATAGGAGGTTGGGCCAAAAGAAGAGGCATGCCATATCCTTGATATGTGGTACCAGGAGGGGAAAAAGTGCGGGAGGTGCTGCCCCCTCCCCCAGGAAAAACACAACCCATGGCAGGTTGAGCATATGGATGAGAGAAAGCTTCAACGATACCATCGGCGGCATGAGGTGCCCTCGGTGCGTTGGCAGCACCAGGAAGATCAGGTAGAATAGTATAAACATAACCCATCTGAGTGTAGATCAGGCCATAGTTTAATTCCATTTAGAGGGTGGTTTCTTTAGTTTGAGGAAAATGCAATGCGACATATTTCCCGATAGGAAAAAAGAGAGATCTAAGGAACTAGTCCATGTAGACACAGTCTTCAAAGGTAGGTTATTGACATAGGCTCTTTCTTATCCACCATTCCTGGACATGATCAGATAGACGGGTCATAGATGATTGACAGAAAGTAGTTAAAAGCTCGATACCAGTATCATAACGAAGGGGGAGCTGGAAGTAAGATAAAAAATCCCAGGCAAGAGTCGCAAATATGGTATGAGAGGAAGTGGCCTAATCAACATACCACTTAGAAGCTTCACCTGTAAGCATTCATTGGAACAACCAAATATGGACAGAGTCATCGGTAATGGAATTAGATGAACACCACATGTGGAAAGATCAAACATGATTTGAAAGATCTTCTCTAGCAAGGCCTTCAAACTTTGGGATGTTGGAAGGGATATTTTTCAGCATAGCAGGCCAACTAGTGTCATGGTGTATAGGGTTGTTTATTAACCAATCAAAATAAGGGAGGCTAAGGGTTGCCATGATGGGGAGCAAGGGCACAACCAGGGTAGTGTCCTTTGCGGTCCCACTAGTGGTTTTCCTAGTATGAGGGCCAGGGTTACCACCAGCATTAGGTCCTACACTAGAAATGGTGAAGGTGGCAGGAGGAGAACCAATGGCAGAACCAGAAGGAGATCCCAGAGCACCAGAAGAAGAGTCTAAGTGCAGACTCAGTTGAGGACTAACTCGACTCCTATGTGGAGGAGTAAGCCTCCCTACTGGAAACTAAGGATGAAGGCCAAAAGTCTTCGGGATGAATGCCTTGCTGGTTCAATGGTGATGACACAAACACATCATAAGGGAAAAAGAGACCAAAAAGGACAGGAAGGTGCAGGATCAAGTGATTACAATGTTGAAACAAGGGAAATGAGGTGCAAGATCAAATGATTTCAATGTTTTAGAGTATTTTCTTGGCAGTGTTAACCAAGCCCTTTTTCACTTAGGATGTGTGTGTAAAAGTGTGTAAATTTTAATTTTTAAACCTAGACGTTTGTAGAGAAAAAGAAAAAGTGTGTTGTATAACTGTAAATAAACCTACAAATGTCAGTATATAGGCCTGCAAAACAGAAAATAAATATCTAAAATACAAAATCTGCTGGAAAGTGGTGCAGAGAACAACAACAAATCAGAGGAAAATTGTTGTAAAAAGAGGTGGTGAAAGGTCATCTCCATGAGGGAATCGGAGTGCACCCTAAAGGAAAACCCAAAAAAAGATAAATGAAGAGATTTGGATGGATAACAAGCCGATATGAAGTGGATCTGAAGATGAGGTATCAGATCTGAAAAAAAGGCTGAAGACTCTGAAATTTCAGACAACCTGCAACAGCAAACAATCTTCCACAAAATGTGGAGGGTATTGAAGCCCTAGGGGGCTAGGTTCCCACTTAGTTGAGTGAAGCAAAAATCTACAAAACCAGTGGAGAAAAATGCTACAAAAATCTAGATATATGCATCAAAAGACATTAAACAGTAGAAAAATAAGATTTACTCCATAGATCCAATAGACAAGACAAAAATGTATCCAATGAATATTTTTATTAATGGCACTTGGGAGGAAAACAAAAGAGGGTATTCCCTATTCTCCTTAATGGGATGGGTTCTTGTGAGTCCTCAACACTTCATATTTAGAGCTTCTCTCTCTTGATGGTGTAGAAAACCCAGACAAAAATGGAAAAGTATGGCTATGATTATGGATCAATAGCTAGACCAAGTGTTGAGATCCAGAGTGATCTTTAAGCAACAAAAGGTGAAAAATGAAAGGGAAAACCCTTGTATTTATAACAAAATATTGAGTTAGTCTAGAGATTGGTGCATAATTAAAATATTATTAACCAAATCTAGACCCAACTTTTATGGAATATTTTATTATATTTGTTGGAGGGGAAAGGAATTTGACTTGAGTCAAATCCCTTTATTTGTAAATAATAAATAAATAAATGATTTATTTATCATTTTAAGGATGTGATTAAGTAAAAATAAATAAATAAATGATTTATTTATCATTTTAAGGATATGGTTGAGTAATAATCAAATAAATAATAATTTATTTAATTATTTAAGGGTGAATTAGTCATTTTTAACAAAGAATATTATTTAAATAAGATTTAAATAATTATTCTTAGAAAATAATAAGATAAATAATGATTTATCTAATTAATTTCCTTGTTTTAGGCTAGATATAACCAGAAATATTAATTAAACTATTGTTTAACTAATTATTTCTTGAGAAAAATCAAACAAATGTATATTTATTTAATATTTCCTTATGGGGTTTCCTATTTAGACCATAAAAAACTTAATAAAGGTAATTTACTAAGTTATTTCACAGTAAAAGAAATTTTACTTGGAGTAAAATTGATCTTACATGATGTACTTGGGTCCATATAATGATAATAGGTTTAGATGATCAAAAAATGGTGTAACAGGCTGGGCCAAGAAAGTTGCTTTGATACCACTGTAATATTCCAAATCTAGAACAACTAGCAACTCATGACTGGAAAATTCATTTTCCAGTAATGGCTGCTACAGGAATTGAAACCAAGACCTGGGTCCCTTAGATCAATATATCTAAGTTTGAAATCCAAGAGGTGTCTCAAAAGAAATTCTTATAACTGGGTTAAACAGATCTCCCACACTTAGATGTCCTCAAAAAGTGCTCGATGAAAGGGGCTGCAACAATGTAATTACAAGAGATGGAATGACAACATTATTTTACAACCATAAACTCATAAATATCTAAATAGCCAACCAATTTTGTTATAGTAGTAGAAAGAGTACAATTTCTTTAGGAAACAATCACTAAAGGAAGGCAATACAAGCCTCAACAATACATGTACAAGAAATGAAAGAAGACTACTACATATATGAAACCCTTGGCTATGACAGTGTGCGCAATATATTATGAAGTACTATTGCAAAATGATGTCAATACATGGATATGGAAATATATAGCTCAAATACAATACGGGATCAAAGCTCTAACCCTTGCAAACAATAATACATCAATCCTCCGAAGGATTGGCTGAAATATGCAAAATGGCAAAAATGTTGGAGTTGCTGGGTAGCAACTACAACTCAAAACTGGAACTGAATAGAGAAGGTTGGAGATGATAAAAAATATGAATTAGAACTCCTCCAATGGATCTCCTAAGTGGAAGGATGACCCTTACACTTGAGATCTCACCCTCCAATCAACACTGCAAACCCTCACTACAAGTGCACTCTGAAAATAACGTAGTCTAAGAGGGAAACTGCACTATAGGTGGAATAGAATACTTTGGCCAAGTGCCAAGATCTAAAAATAAGCTCCAATGGCTTCCAAACTGATCTCCCAAAGGGAAGAGAGACTTCTCCTCTAAAAAAAAAGAGATGGAAGAGGTGTTGTGATCCCCCACTACAACACCCTACAACACAAATTTATTCTGCTACAGAAATAATGTTGTACTGGAGGAGGATGCTTGGTCTCAAGCCTAGATCTGAGGCAAATCTGTACAACTCCTTCAAGAGGCTTCTTAAGAAAGGAGAAGGATTCCTAAACAGGAAATCCTTATGCTAAGTAGCTCTGCAACTCAGCTGAACGGCCGGGACTGCAAATAGTCTAAGCACACAAGAAATCTATAATCATATGGATATCAAACAATGGCTGCCTTGCCTTCCTTTTAAACACTTGAGAGCTCCCTCTCCATGGGTCCCACTCTTTAGAGTTTCCTCCATCAAAGAAACTTCCCTCTTTCTCTGTGCTATCCCACATGATTCTTTCCACCTCATATCTCTGCGCAGTTTGACTTGGTGAAACTTGACCTAGCCTCTTTGCAAATGTCTCCTTTCACACATGAGGGTGTGAAATCTAGTTCCATTGCTAGTCCTCTTTCATACCAGAGGGATTTTATCCAAGTTCTTATTATGAATGGGCCTTCTCACCGAATTATTCAACTACTAAGTGAAAATAGAAAAAGTTAATATTCCAATTTATTATCGGAAAATTTTGGAATATTACACTAGATGAAGAAGGTCCAAGCACTTCCTATCAGCAGTAGAAGAAAATGGTATTGCATAGAGTTGCAAAGCAATCTACTATGTCCACCTTCTTTGAAGAGAAAGGTGAAAGGCATGGAGATGGAGGAAAATTAGATCATGAGACTTTAAGTGATTATATTGCAGAGTAAAAATCTCAATCAAGGGCTTTCAAGAAGAATCTAACTCTCCAACAGTTCATACATATCCAAGAAGAACATAGACCTTGCAACAACAATAGAAGAGAAAGAAATAATAGATTTCTATTGTCTACTTTTTATGGGTCATCCACAAGCACAACAAAGGATTGGAGGAAGAAGTTAGATTCATTATTCCTGCTACATCTAGTAGAAGAAAGAGAAGTTGTTGAAATTATAGCACTGCACCTTGAGGGTGAAGAAAATATTTGGTGGTTCGGCCATTTGAAACATGCAAGAGTGATTGTGTATGCAGATTTTACTCAAAGGTTGATCAAGAAGTTTGATAAGAAGAAACTAGAGGTAGTTCCTATTAAGAAATTTCCTGACATAGATGAGGAGGAACATGAGGAGCCAAGGGAAGATGTCATCATCATCATTCCGGAATAAGAGAAACTTATACCACATTCAGCTGCAAGAGTATGTGCATCAAGAGAAGGAACACTTACATATTTGTAAGATGGTCTTGATCTCTTGACATTGAGATTCCCATGCATTGTTCAATAGATGCATGAGGAAGATGAGACATATACCAACAATGGTGCAGCAGTAGGGGAGTATCCATCACCATCACCAACAGTTGAAGGAGTCATTACAATGGTAGGAGGAACCCTTGTAGCTCTACAAGATGTTCCCAAGGATCAACTTAACCAAGGTATGCAAAAATTTTCACCCCCTATTATTTCAAAACATGATATGGAGAGTTGTGGGGACATGACATTAGGAAAATTTCATGACCAATGGTTAAAGCACATTGCTGATATGGAGTAGCAGACTATCACTGCGTAGAGGACCCTTGATTGGTTGAAGGAGGAGATGTATAGCCATTCTATTTTCTCATTGTTGAGCTACACAACACACTTTGGGTTGGAGTGTAGAGTTTTGGTGGATAGGCTGAGCATGATCCTAATCAATCCAATGCAGAACTGCTGTAGAAATTATATGCACTAAGCATGCATATTTCTAAGATCCACCTGATCTCACACTATTTAACTTTATGCAATACACTGAATCTATTCCACTTGTTAATCTTTTGTGGAAAAATTTATTGCACACACATGTGAAGAATAATTTTTTTTATCAATCGCACATAAGACAGTTTTTAACTGGGAAAGCCTAAAGCTGAAAACCCCAACTATATATTATGTAATATGGAGATCATATGACAATCTCATACAAGCATACAAAGCTTATCACAAGCCCTCAGTACAGTACAATCGTCATACACTAATCAGGCCTAATCTTGCAAATATTTGCACCAATATTTTCCACCTGCTAGCCTGCCTCCACTGTGCAAACTCTGCTAAAGAATAGCTTTGAATAAATTTGAATTACTCCATCCTTGAATACGCAATCATCATTGTCATCTCCACTAAGTGTTTGATGAAATAAATTCATCACTAATAGTCACAATAGATATTCTATCTTGCCCTTTCACCTATCTCTCCACTGGTCTCCACTAAAACTGCCATGCACTGTAGTTAACTGATGTATTGTTCAGTTGATTAATGAGTTATTATTTGTGAATTAATTAACTAATTAATTCACTCCACTCTCACTAGCGTATCAATTAGTTAGAGTAGATACAAATAGCTCAACTGAGTCTAACTGAGTTAAACTAAATACAACTCCATAACTACTCTTCCAACTATGTCATAACTCTACCACTTGAGTTCTAACTGAGTCCTCCATGCATTAGCTCCAGTAAATCCTCAGGAATAACATAATTCCTTCTATCAGTTGATGTGCCACATCTGTGCACTGAACTGAAGTGCTCTAAGAGAATAAGTTGTTGTTTAGAATCTGATTATTATTAAGAGCTAATAATAATCGACATGCATCTATTTTTAGATTGACAATATATAAATAGACTTCACCCAATATTCTAAAAATATAATTTCATATAGTTGCAGGATGCTATTTGTGGATGGTTGGTAAAGTTGGAAAAATAGACATAGTCTAAAAATAGACTTGCGCCAAAAATAGCCTTTGGGCCCACTTAGTGAAGGTGACTCTTTTCACTAAGCTCATCATCTTGTTGAATCTCAACACTCCCTTTCAACAAGATAGGGATTATCCTTCACCCCAATCTTGCCTCTATGGTATTTGAATTTTCTCCTAGTGAGCACCTTCGTCAAAATATCTGCATCCTAATCCTCTATGGGAATGTAATGAAGCAACATGATCTTCTGCTGCATACAATCTCTGATATGATGATACCGGATATCAATATGTTTAGATCTATCATGAAACACAGGATTAACCGATATTTTAATGAAAATATAATTATCACAATGAATCACCATGGGATCTAAATGTGAACTGAACAAACCAACCAGAATCTTCCTCATCCAGATAGCATCACATGCAACTAAACTTGCTGCCATGTATTCTGCTTCCGCTGAACTGAGTGCCACAGATCTTTGTTTTCTACTGTACCAAGAAACTGTTGTAGACCCAATACTGAAAATCCCTCCTGATGTGCTCTTTTTTTCTGTTGGGCTTCCTGCGCAATCTGCATTCGTGAAGCCATGAAACTTCACCTCATCCATCTGTCTGTACCATAAACCATACTCAGATGTGCCCCTGAGATATCTCAGGACATGCTTGGCCACCTTCCATAAGAGCTCGGTAGGCTTAACCATCACTTGTGAAAGCTAGTTCACCACATAGCATATGTCTGGTCTTGTATTGACTAAAGACATGAGCGAACGAACCAACTGTTGATAAACAATGGCATCCACTACCTTTTCCGATGTAGCATCCTCTTTCTTCCAATTTCCTGGAAGAGGAGTGTCAATAGGCTTGTAGCCTTGCATGTGAAACTTCTCCAGTATCTCCCGGGCATACTTTCCTTGAGACACAAACAGTTCACCTTCCTGCTACCATATTTTCAAACCAAAGAAATAATGAAGGAGGCCTACATCCTTCATCTCAAACTCCTTTGCAAGATCTTCCTTGCATGAGTGTATCAACTTCTCATCCCTTATTAGTATTAAATAATCAACATAAAGTAAAATGATTAAAATCTTACCCTCAACCACAATCTGGTACAGGTTTGCATCCACCTCACTCTTGGTGAAGCCAAGTCCAGTGAAATAGCTGTTGATCTGAGTGTACCAAGCATGGGGTTCTTGTTTCAGCCCATACAATGCTCTTTTGAGCCTGCACACATGCAACTCGCTGCTGAAGATCTCAAATCCTTCAGGCTGCTCAATGTACACCTCTTCCTAAATGATCCCATTAAGGAATGTAGTCTTCACATCCATTTGATGAATGTGCCAACCCATTTGCACTGAGAGAGCGAGGATGGTCTATATGGAAGAATATCGTGCAACAGGCGCAAAGGTTTCTTCATAGTCAATCCCCTCAATCTGTGAGAAGCCCTGGGCAAAAAATCTTGCCTTATACTTCTCGACACTCCCATCAGCAGCTTGCTTTACCTTCTAGATCCATATTTATCCTACAAATTATTTTCCCACCAGTCTTGGGACAATCTCCCAAGCACTGTTTCTAACAATGGAGTCATACTCCTCCACCATGGCATCTACCTATGTGGGATCCTACACTGCTTCTTCAAAAGAAGATGGCTCTATCACAATACACTTGCTCATAAGAGCCATGTATCCAGTATATTGGTTAGGTGACTGTCTTTGTTTTCGCTGTGATGTAGGGACTCCTACATTCTGTGTCGCTTCCACCTTCAGTCTCTCACCTTCTGTGGCACACTTTCTACCTTCTCTGATGTTTGGTTCTGCATGAGTGGACTCCTCTACTCTATGAATCTCCTCCTGTGTCTGATCCACATCCAGAGGCTCATGTTTAGGAACAAGAAGTTCCTCTTCTACATGCAAGTGTATCTCCCTCTCAAGCAACAAATTCACGGCTTTCACCTCATTTAATTGTATATCTCGTCACATAACAGTCATCCGAATGTTTATAAAATACACACGATAGTTATGGGGTGTTTCTCTGTACCCCAAAAATATCCAAACTTTTGCAGTAAACTCCAACTTCTTCCTGGCATCCTTCATCACATGAATGTAAACAAGTGAGCCAAAAATCTTCGGATGAGAAATATCAGGCTTCTTACCGGTAAAATCCTCCTTAGGTGTACTCATGCCAAGTACTCTATGAGTACAATGGTTTTTCACATAAATCACAGTGTTTCATGCTTCTGCCCACAAGTGCATCGGTAAGCCCTGATCATGCAGCATCGCTCGTGCAGCACCCACGATCGTTCTATTCTTTCTCTCCACGACCCCATTCTGTTGTGGGTTATGAGGCGCTATGAGTTCTCTTTGAATTCCCTCTTTACTACAGAAGTCTTTGAATTTTCCTGAGATGTATTCACCACCATTATTGCTCCTTAGAGCTTTCACCTACTTCCCTGACTCCTTCTCCTCCAATGCCTTGAACTCACAAAACTTTGAGAACATTTCACTCTTCTTCTGCATGAAGAAGATCCAACATCTATGAGAATAATCATCAACAAATATCACATAATACCTCTATCTTGTTTTTGAAGCAACCGAGAATGGTCCACACATGTCTGTGTGAATTCTCTCTAGGATCACTAAAGCACGGTTCTCCTTCTCATGAAAGGTGGTCTTCACAAACTTACCCATTGTACATCATTTTTACTGATATGACTGCACAAGAGTACCATTGGGAAGTCCAGTAGAAATTTTCTGCAAAATTTTCAAAGCACCATGGTGAAGATGGCCCAATCTCTTGTGCCATAAATTTCCCTCATCTTGGCTCACCACTTCTTCTACTTTGCCGACCATTGCAGCACATCCATCTACCTCTAGCTTGTAGAGATTCTTAATTCAAACCCATATCTTCTTGGTTTGACCAATTTTTTTATGTCCAAGGAAGGCTTTTCCCTCACTTAAAACAACATCATAACCCCTATCTTCCAGCATTGCGACTGAGACCAAGTTCTTCTTCAAACCTAGAACATGCATGAAATTCTTCAACAAGAACAAATTACTAGACTCCCTCTCAAAGGTAATGGTCCCAATGCCTGTCGCAGTGTACTGACCATCATCGCCCATCTCTATATGCATTTGGAGGTCCTTCTCCTCCAAGTCACTAAACAACTCTTTGTCTCCTGTCATATGGAAATATGCACCACTTTCAAGATACCACACTGATCCCATGTAGCTTGAAACCAAGAATGTGATCAAGGAAAAATCTAGCTCAAATTGTGAGGCTAAGGCCTCTCTAGCAAAAGATCCAGCATCCTACTTATTCTTCTTCTTCTGTGGACAGTTAGTAGTGAAATTTCCATGCTCGTGATAGTGAAAACACTTCACTTTGGACAAGTCCTACTTATTGCCTTTCACACTAGATTTAGAAGGATTTTTCTTCACCTTCCCTTTCCTTTCTTTGGCATCCAAAGCAAAATTCTCATCATCTTCATTCTTTGATGAAGATCCATCCCTAGTACCCCACCTTATCTCTTCCTGCACAAGATCCAACCAAAGTCGCTACCATCCTGGTAGTTTCTCTCGTCCATTGACAGAGTATTCATAGCTATGCCAACTCTTCAAAAGCCCAAGGAGAGCCAAGCTCACAAATTCTTCTTCATCAATAGAAACTCCCACACTTCCCAGCTCATCCTTGTAGTGGAAAAACTTCGTGAGGTATTTTGGAATACTATCGCCTCTCTCCATTTTTATTTTTCTGAGCTTGTCTTTAAGTGCCATCTTCCTCTGGTCACTTCTAATTTGGAAAAAGTATTTCAGAGCCTTCCAAATTAAAAATGGAGTGGCTTTCCTGTGAAGGCTGGACACAATATGGTCCTTCACACCTTCCAACAGAATCCTCCTTGTCTTTGCAGTCTTCTTTTTCCATGCATCAAGTAATGCAGCATCGATAGATCCTGGCGTAGGAACATTGCTATCGTTGAAAACCTTCAGACCATTATCCTCCAACACTGCCTCCATCCTGTCCTTCCACGCTATGTAATTTGAGCTCCCATCAAGGTCATACTCCAATCTCAACCCATTGAAAGACATTTCAATGTATACTCGATTTCTGCACCAAGAATCTTCTGTAGCAAATTCGAATTGTCCACCAGCACAAACTCACTTCACAATTGCAATATTCAATCAACAATCCTCTGATACCATGTAGAAATTATATGCACTAAGCATGCATATGTCCAAGATCCACCCGATCTCACACTACTTAACTTTATGCAAGATACTAAATCTATTCCACTTGTTAATCTTTTGCGGAAAAATTAATTGCACACACATGTGAAGCATAAACAAAAAATATCAATCGCACATAACACAATTTTTAACCAGGAAATCCTGAAGCTAAAAAACCCCAACTATATATTATGTAACATGGAGATCATATGAAAATCTCATACAAGCATACAAAGCTTATCACAAGCCCTGAGTACAGTACAATCGTCATACACTAATCATGCCTAATCTTGCAAATCCATGCACCAATCTTTGCCACCTACTAGCCTGCCTCAACTGCAAAATCTCTGCTAAAGAATAGTTCTAAATGAATTTGAATTACTCCATCCTTGACTGCAGAATCCTCATTGGAATCTCCACTAAGTGTTTGATGCAATCAATGCATCAATAATAGTCACAACAGATAGTCTATCTTGCCCTTTCACCTATCTCTCCACTGGTCTCCACTGAAACTACCATGCACTATAGTTAATTGATGTATTGTTCAGTTGATTAATGAGTCATTATTTGTGAATTAATTAACTAATTAATTCACTCCACTCTCACTAGTGTATCAATCAGTTAGACTAGATACAACTAGCTCAACTGAGTGTAACTGAGTTAAACTAAATACAACTCCATAACTACTCTTCCAATTGTGTCATAACTCTGCCACTTGAGTTCTAACTAAGTCCTCCATGCATTAGCTCCAGTAAACCCTCAGGAATACTATAATTCCTTCTATCAGCTGATGTGCCACATCTGTACACTGAACTGAAGTGCTCCAAGAGAATAAGTTGTTGTTTAGAGTCTAATTATTATTAAGAGCTAATAATAATCAACATGCATCTATTTTTAGATTGACGATCTATAAATAGACTTCTCCCAATATTCTAAAAATAGAATTTTATATATTTTTCCAAATTTACCAACCATCCACAAATAACATCCTGCAAATTTTGAAATATGATCATCATGTCTAAAAATAGAAATAGTCTAAAAATAGACTTGCACCAAAAATAGCCTGTGGGCTCACTTAGTGAAGGTGACTCTTTTCACTAAGCTCATCATCTTGTTGAATCTCAACAACTGTATCTTTAGCATTCTGCATGATCATGAGTCATCATATGCACAATCATGGAGATTAGCAGTGTTGTCACTGAACAATAGTGCTGAGTTGGAGGCCCAATTATTATTGGAGCATTCCAATGACCATTCTACTTGTGTAGCATTGGATAGGTAGATGGTTGATGAAAGACACCTTATGATGGATAAAATCTTCCATTATTATGATAGATCCTTCTTAATGAGAACTTCACAGCTCAATGAGAATATTTCTCCTACATCATATTTAGAACCTTATGGGTTCAACTTGGTCATTAATGAGTGGTCTTTATATAGAGACCTCTAGGAGGTTGCACTTCAACATCTCATGAAGTGAAAAAGTAGTGATCATATTTGGGAGGATGGTATTCTCCATGGGATGAATACCAATTTGGAGCATGATAGGAGACACCCACAGTTGGATGGATGGGTGAGGATAATGAGAAAGGGGTTGGTGAGCTACTTGTAGATATATGACATAGGGCAGCAGCAGTCATGTTTGTGATGGCTACTCTTGAGAAAGTTTGGCCATCATATGACATATTCTATGCTAAAGGGTGTGTTATTGGTAGGGAAATGGCATGAAACTTACATCATGTGGCGTTGGGGCCTTTTTTTTGGGAAAGAAAAGTTTTTGAGCTGCATAGAGATGGAGGATAGGTGGCATACCACAATCAAGGTAGACAGGGAGCTCTCATGGTTGCGCAACACCAAAATATAGGTGGCATGACATTGGCAGAGAAAAATGCAAATGGCAGAGACGGGAGACAAGAAAAATCACCAGAACTCCTAGGGATAAGAAGAAGCGGAAGGTAGTGGAGCGAGAAAGAAGCAAGGACTGATAGTGTCAGTCAACAAGAAACAAATAGGCAACTAGCCAGTTAGTTTGGGGGGGAGTGATTCAGTCCGACGAGAGGCTACAAGAAGCAGAGCTGCAAGAGAGCTCTGTGTGATGTTTTTTGTACTGAACTTACTTGTAATAGAATCTGCAGAGTACATATATGCTATTTTCATCTAAGTTTATGAAAATAGGTTTTTTTTGTGTTTTATATCACGAGTTGATTGATTTTTACTTGGTTATGGTGAATGTATGCCTAGTTTAAATTTTAAGTTACCACTATGAATATGTACTGATGAATGATAGCTCCTTCATATAGTTGAGATATATATATATATATATATATATATATATATATATATATATATATATATATATATATATATATGTATGCCTTCTAAATGATCATGGTTGTTGTCTTTGTTCATATTTGTCCTCAACATCAATGATCTAGTTTCTAATCTTAGCAAGGTCACGACATGCCTCAGGTGAGATGCTCTACTCCCTTGAGCAGGGTGAAAATGCCGACGTTGTTCTAGACTACTGCGGAAACCTTGTTAGCCTCTAACTTGAACCTAGGTCTTGCCAAGAGACCTCCTTTCTCACCAACAAATGGTTTTGTTTCTGGGACCTGAAAATTTATTTAGAAGCTAGATCATGGTATCGAGGATCTATGAGAAGGAACTATGAGACTAGTGGTACAAGCACATACATCAATTCATATCGCAATAAGCTGAACTTTGGCAACAATGAGAAAACATTGTTAAAGATTGAGTCCTATTTTCTGAATCTACGAGTGACCTATATGAAATTTTTAGGGGAAAGTTTCCCAAAGAGCTTTACAATTGGTTACAGAGACTTTAGATCAAGTCACTCCTAGGAGGATCACGTAGATTTTGTCACAATTGGATGCACACTGATCTAGTCGCACTCCATCGGTTAGATACAGATCTAACCCAAGTACTATATTTTTTGGTACAATCTACCTTGGAAGGGTACATTATAGAGTTTGCAGCTAACTGTTACCAATATTTTACAAAAGCCGAAGACATATTTAGATCTGGTTTGCAGGGAGAATTGTTGAAAGAAATCCCATTATGGATTAAAGCTCTAATGGTGGACGAGGGCCTGCTGTCATTCAAGACCTAAACCTCTAGTACTAGGGGAAGGAGTTGAGGGAAAGATGCTACGAGTAAAGGAAATGGGGGAATAGTGATATGGATGTCAGAACTTTGAGTAGGTTGAGAGAGTAGAGAGCACATCGGAGGGTGAAAATCACTAAGAAGTGGTGGGAAAGGGCAATGAAAGAGTTTGAAAAGTAGGAGAAGAATCAATAGAACAAGGAATAGGTGTTGTAGATGATAGAAAAAAGAGAAGTTTAGATGGGATGCCAAGGAATGGGAGGGACCATTAAGGAAGTTAGGCAAGTTTATAGGAGCCCAGCCCAAAGAGGAAAGGGAGAAAATTCCAATGAGGAGGATGCGCGCCCTGAGGAGGAGTCTGATGTGAAGCTACATGTTGCGATGGAGAAACTATTCCAAGAGAGGTCGGCACCCATAATGAAAGGTAATCCTATTCCTCAAGTTTCAAGTAGCACTAGTACTAACCTTCCCCTAGGACTCTATCATCCACTTGATAGGTTATTTGTTAAGCTATGGGAATTTAGTAAGATTAGTAGTACTAAATCCATAGTACAGATATCTACTAGAAACAATGTTGGTAGTACAATCTCTCAGCCGAGAAGCATAGGTTTTGTTTTAGTACCACCAACACAAGGAAATATGGTGGAATCCTTCACTCGATACCCAAAATTTTCTGGGAAAGGTAACAATGATGTAGCGAAGCACTGGTATCTCTGCGAAGAAATTTGGAGAGATCTACAGACACCAGATGCAATTAAGTTAATTTAGTTTCAAACCACACTCAACGAAAGAGCTTTGTGCTGGTTCATTAAATGGTTAGAAGCACACCAGAACCCAGCAATAGATGATGTTAAGAAATAATTTGTCTAGGAATTTAAATTACATCAGATGAATCAGCAAGGATTATCTGAGATATTGGAAATCAAATAGCAAGAAGGAGAAATAGCTTGGGATTTTATGAGAAGATTTAAAAACATGATTGGAAAGCTCAGTTACCCAATCGATCCAAATCACCAGTGGGATTGGTTCATCAAACCACTCCTACCATTGAAAAGGACATCACTGACACAACAGAAGATTAATACTATTCAGGATGCTCTCGAGCAAGCCATGAAGATAGAATATTTGGCGGGATACCCACAAGAGTTCATAGGAGAAGTACAAGATCCATCCATACTAGGACTACAAGATCAAATATCCAGTTTAATGGAGAAGTTGAAAGACATTCAACTGGTATGACCTGCAAGGCCCAATGTGTGGTGGACACATTGCATGATTGAAGGACACATTGCCACATAATTTATGAGGTTGCGAGGAGAAAAATTTGGAACTTCAGTGGCCGAAACACAGGGGGCCCCACCAGTTAGTGGAGTTGTGCAGATAAATACTCAAGGACTATACTAACTGAAACCCCACTTCATGTTGGACATTGGGTTCAATGCTCCCCGTGTGTTTCATGACATGGACTAACCGCCTCTCATGGATCCTAACTCTAGCGATTGTAGCGGAGACTAACACCTCTGGGTTTTGGTCTAACGACAATCATGATTCCAAAAATTGGTATTAGAGCGACAGGTCTTGAGTTCTAAACTCACCCGGCTCACATTGGGGGGGATATTGTTGGACATTGGGTTCAACGCTCCCCATGTGTTTCACAACATGGACTAACCACCTCTCGTGGATCCTAAATATGGAAATTGTAGTAAATATTAATGCCTGCATGTTTTTTTCTAATGAAAATCATGATTCCAACACTTTCTAGGGTTCCCCACTCAACAAAATCAAGCAAAAACATAATGCTTCAAAATATGCATGAGTATTGGTCATCCTCCATGATTGTGTCCAATTTTGAAAAAGTACTCAAATATTCCAAACAATGTCTACTGTGAATTTTTTTCCTCTACAACCCATAATATAGAGCAATGCAAAGCCCTTGATGCATTGGCAGAATGATTAGATAGATCATCTTATAGAGTAAATGAAACTCCAATGGGGCAAGGAGGAGGAATGAGAGGTAGAAGAACTCGAGGAAGAGGACTAGTAAGATGTTATAACTATGATCAGGAAGGGCATGTAGTGAGGGAATGTCCGCTACCCAAGTGACCATGGTGATCTCAATGCAAAGTTAAGGCACATGCAACTGAAGACTACCCAGAGCTGATTAAGAGATGGGAAGAAAGAGCCGGACAAAGGGGAGCTAACTTGGTTAACGCAAAACCAAGAATAGAAGAAGCTCAGCCAATGCAAAGTGTAGCTATAGTAACATGGGGAAGGAAGAAAACAAGAGAGGATGCATGGGACATAGACCCAGTAAATCTAGTCAAACCTGCATCTCCAAAGAAAGCTTTGAACCTAGATCGATAGAAGCAATATTTTAAAAAAACATTAGAAACATTTTCTCATATAGGGAGACATCATAGTATGGAAATTCCAAAAAAATTCAGTGAAAGAGAGAATGAAATCCATACAAGTACACTGATCAAGGAATGGTTCTAACTAATCCTAAAAATTGTAAACAATGGACCAATGCTGTAACAACTAAAGAAAAATCTAGAATTGGTCATACAAGGAAATGCAGAACCTAGAGACTCGGGGAATTCAATAGAAAAGTACATAAGAAGGGTGAAAAGAAACAAGAGAAGAACTGGAAATGAGTTCCATGTGAACACCCAAGTCACAGGATTTCAAATCAGAGATACAATGCTTGATCTCGGATCAGATGTCAACATTTCACCATTGAAGACATGGGAAGCACTAGGAAAACCAAATCTGACATACTCACCAATACAACTCAGAATGGCTAATCAATATTGTATTGTACCAATCATAAGGCTAGAGGAAGTTAACATTGATGCCATGGTAGTAAAAACCTATATAGACTTTGTATTAATAGACATCTTGGGAGACAAGGATCTCTATCCTTCTTTGTTGGGGATAGATTGGGCTTTTGAGAATTATGCAGTGATTGATTTAAAGAAGGAATTATTGATATCTGAAGATGGGGAGGTCAGATTAGTTCTGCCATTCGACCCATATCAAGGACCTAGATACACAGAGACTGTTGACAACAGAGAGGATTCACAACTTCTAGATCAACTCTACCAGATGATGGCACGAAGGAGAGAAGATAGTAGTAATCCTACAACAAGAGGGACCATAAGCTGGAGAAGCATTTAGAGTTCTAACTTAGTGTCCAAAGTAGCATGGGATGATTGGCAGTAGGGATGATATGAAATCAACACTAGAATATGTGCCAATATTCAGGGAGTCAACTGGATTGGTACAAAGGTAAGAGGATATCCAATTCTCTCAAATATGAATGTTGTGAATACATTCATCACCAATATAGAAGAAAAACTACCAATAGAATGTAGATTCCCTCTTATGGACGTATCACTACAATCCACATCAGCAAGGTGGTGGGAAACCCATCACAATACTCTTTTGCGATGGGAAGATATTTCCAGAGAATTAAGAATGATATTCCATGCGTCTTCAGGCCCGCAACTCGAAGAAAAGTACCAAAGAAATTCTGACCCCATATCACATCTAAGAAGTTGAGAAGATAAGTGGAGAAAATATGCATACCCAGGATCTTTATGGGTACAAAACTTTATACATTCACTGGACACCATTCCACAAGCTTGGTACCTGACGGAAGAGAAGAAGATAGAAAATGGTGCTTGGGAAACAATTGCAGAAAGGTTTACACACTGTTTTTCTTTTAAAGGAGATATGAAACAAGTTACAGATACCCTTCAAGTGATTAAAAGAATATTTTTCTTCCCCAAGCTTTAGGAGGATGAGGATATATCTTTACCAGAGTAGAAAATCAAAGAATAGCATGTAAAAGGATATATCGAGAGATAAATGATGATAATTTAGAGAATCTTTGACATCTATAATTTGAAGAGAATGAGGGAGAACAAGAAATACAAGAAGAACCAACTACAGAGGGACTAAAAATGTTATCTTTGAAGAAAAAGAAGCAGAATATCGGAAGCATAGAGAATCCCAAGATTACATCCATCAGAGATTATTGGGATATAGAGACAACAAAGTAAATCTTTGACCTGCTAAACGAGTACGAAGACTTGTTCCCATCTTCAGTGGCAGAGCTCAAAGGAATCAAAGGAGATATGAGCGACATGTGCATATTATTAAAGCCACATGTGAGGCCAATAAAACATAGACCTTACCACCTAAATCTGAGAGTAAAAGAAAATGTTAAAGAAGAGATAGAAAAGATGTTGAAGGCAAGCCTGATTTTTCTAGTTGAGGAGGAAGAATGGGTCACCTCAATTGTAATACAAAGAAAAAAAGAGAAATCAGAAATAAGAGTATGTGTGGACTACAGAAGTCTCAATAACACATGCATTCATGATCATTTTCCATCTCTATTTAGAGATGAGGGTCTTAACAATGTAGCGGGAAATGAAGCATACTCATTCATAGATGGCTTCTCAGGATATTATCAGGTGAGAATAGCAAAAGAGGACAAAAGGAAAAATACTTTCAAAATGGAATGGGGATCATTTTCCTACCATTTCATGCCTTTTGGACAAAAGAATGCACCAACTATGTTTTCACATATAGTGATAGCAACATTCAAAGACTATATCCATAATTTCCTAGAAGTATACATGGATGATTGGACAGTTTATAACCTACTAAATAACCATGCAACTCTACTCAGAGTAATGTTTGACAGGTGTAGACAAATTTAAATTTCTCTCAATCTCAAAAAGTGCATCTTTACAATACCTTTTGGAACACTTTTGGGACATGTCACTTGTAAGCAAGGTGTATGTGTGGACCCAAAAAAGGTAGCAGTCATTGTGAACAAAGAAGCATAAGAGATTGCAAAATAGTTGAGATCACTACTGGGACACACAAGATACTATAGGAGGTTCATCCCCAACTATGAAAAAATTACAGCACCATTAGAAAAATGGCTGCAGAAGTCAAAACAATTTATATGGAACGATAAATGCACTGAGGCACTAGACACATTGAAAGAGAAACTAGCAAGTGCACCCATTTTGGCCCATATTGATTGGGATAAATCATTTCATGTCCACATTGATGCCTCAAGCATTGATTTGGGAGTAGTGTTAGCTCAGCCAGGAGAAACCTCCATAGACCATAAAGAAAGATATTGTGTACCTCACAAGCAAGAAGGTTTCGACAACTGAAAGGAATTATACAACAACATAAAGAGAGGCTCTTGCTATGGTATACTCTCTACCAAAATTTCATCACTACTTATTGGGAGGCACATTCAAGTTCTTCACAGATCACTCAGCATTGAGATATCTGGTAAACAAACCTATACTTGAAGCAGGAATCTATAGATGGCTCCTACTATTCCAAGAGTTCACTTCTGAAGTAATAGTAAAAGCAGGAAGGCTAAACGTTGGTCCTGACCATTTATCAAGGTTGGAGAATGGGGAAAATAGGAGATCCATTGATGACCAGCTTCTAGATGCTGATCTCTTTAGAGTAGAAGCCATCCCAGATTATCTAGAACAAATAGTGACATATCCGGCCACAAGTCAATGCCGAGCATAATACATGGCAACCAAAAAATGACATATGGTAGTGAAAGTGGACGAATATCAACTCATATTAGGGAAGTTATATAAAATGGTACTAGATCATATCTTGCGAAGATGTGTCCTAGACCATGAAAGAGAAGACATCTTGTGGAAGTGTCACAACGAAGTTGTGGGAGGCCATGTTGGTACAAAACCCACTGCAAGGAAAATACTACATGCAGGATTATGGTGGCCCACAATGCAAAAATATAATAAAGAATATGTGAAAAAATGTGATGTCTTCCAAATAACAGGACAACTGTCACACCGTGAAAAATTGCCACTGCAACCTATGAGTGCTATGCAGAAATTTGAGAAATTGGTTGTCGACTTCGTAGGACCAATTTCCCCAATTGTTCGAAACTCACAGGAAAGATATATAATTACCGCAACTGACTATCTCACAATATGGGCAGAGGCGACACCAGTAAGGGACTGTACAGCAAAAATAACAACCAGATTTATTTTCAAAAACATCATTAGTAGGTTCAATTGTCCAAGGATCCTAACAAGTGACCAAGGCACACATTTCATTAATTCTACATTTAAATCACTGTTGGACAACTTTATGATACAACACCACAAAAACAACCCATACCACCCTCAAGCAAATGGAACCATCCAGGCATTCAACAAAATCTTGGAGAAAGGAATAATAAAGATGTGCAACACTAATCGTGATGACGGGGATGAAAGGATACCAACCACATTGTGGGAATACAAGACAAGCATAAATAGATTGCACAATCAGACTGCATTCCAGTTGGCATACAGAAAAGAGGTAGTAGTACTAGTCGAGTTTATCATACCAAGCCTCTTAATTGCTTCAACAACACATATGAGAGATGAAGAATCCATCACTGCATACCTCCATGAATAGTAGGAGCTTGAAGAATATATATTTCTGGAGTATTTCCATCAATTAGTACAAAAAGAGAGACAAAAATCCTGGCATGTCTATCACATCAAGCACAAAACATTCACTATTGGTGGAAAATTGGTGTTCTAAGACAGAAAATTCCAGAGATTCTCAGGGAAACATAGAATTCACTGAATGGGACCATATTATGTCATTGACATGAGAGACTCAGACACGTTCAAGCTCACAGAACTTGATCGAGAAGTACTTCAAGGATGGGTGAATGACAGACACCTGAAACCCTATCATAAGTAAGAAATATAATTTTCTTTTTAATAGCTCTCGAAGACAAGAATAGTGAATAGGGTAAAGTAGAATAGAGTAGATAGAATCAATAACTCTCTTGCAAATGAGATGAGAAATAGAATAATTATTTTCATCTTATCAACCCTTTAGAATAGGAATCCTCAAAAGAAGCTCGCACAGTTGCATAAAACCATAATCGTGCTAGTTGCGATGTGGAGACCACATCGCAACCAATTGTGGTCAAGGGGAGAGTCTATAGTGTCATATAGCGTAAGCATGTCAAATATCATTCTCTCATAATGACCCATCATACTGTTGTCAGTCAATAGGATCACCCAAATTTGAAAAATAATTGTCGTAATTAGTAACCCCCATACCTTAATAAAGTTTCCATATCAAGCCATAATTATTTCCCATCATGTCTACTCGACTCCCAAAGCCAAGATTAGCACTGTCAGAGGATGCCTCACCCCGATAACTAACCACATGATTATAAGCATGGGGAAAACATTTAGAATTAATTTATTATGGGATAGCATCATCATCGTTCATGCCAGTAACATTACTTAACCCACGTAATGGAGGAAAGCACCAAAATGCTGGAAAATTCCGAGTTAGCAGAAAGAGAAATAGCTACAAAGACAAGCCCACTTTCAATAACAGTCTGTTAGGTCTCTATATTGCTAGTATAGTCCCTTATTGTTGTTAGTGTAACCCACTTATTGTTATTATTGTACCCCTGTAACCCCGATATTTTTATTATTGTTCCCTTAAATTATTATTGTTAGGTCGGCTAGGATAACATTGTGGCCCCACTAGGATTACATTGTGGGCCCCATGGACTCCTATATATAGAAAGGAGGTTTTGTAATTTGTATCATCCAATAATTTTTCATTCATGTAATGTATTGGAGGTTTCCCCCTTGAAGTGGCTTATTTCTAAGGTGTTGATATCTCTTTTCTTCTATTTTTGGAGTTGGTTTCACAACATTTGGTATCAGAGATTTGGATTCTAGGGTTTCGCTAATCCAAACAGATCATTGTGGAATTTTCACTATAACATTTTTTCTACGAAGATTCAGAAGCTAAAATTTTTAGAGTGCAAAGTTGAAATCCTAAGGAACATCTTTGAAAAATGTCAGAGCTTAGCTCACAATATTTTCAGAGATATGATCTGTGGAAGTTAGGGCTTTTTACAAGCTCCTGAATTTCACTCAAAATTTCATCGCGAAATTTTCACTATAACGTTTTTTCTATGAAGGTTCATAAGATGAAATTTTTGGAGTGCTAAGACAAAATTCTGAGGAACATCATCGCAAAATTTTAGAGTTTGGTTCACAATATTTGCAGAGATATGATCTATGGACGTTAGGTTTTTTCAGGCTCTGTTGTTTCATCTCAAAGAGGTGATCTTGGGAAAATATTCATAACTCTCTCTCTGAAAATTAGATTGAAATTTTATAAAAATTGACTGGAATTACACGGACTATAGTTTTCTGTCTATAAATTTTAGAGCCAAAGGAGCAAACAGTGACACATGGCAAGCCGTACAAGTTCACTCTATTGAACTAGTCCATAATTAGGTCATTGTGGGAGATTGGACATAACTTTTCCTTGAAGAATCCAAATCAAGTCAGCCCTGTGGAATTTGAAATAAGATTAAGAGGACTACTATAGGGCCGAATTTTAGATATTGAGGGTCTGAAAGTATATATATAAGTCAATTTCAATATTGAGCTCCTCAAAAGAAAGTAAAAGGTGTGTATTTTTTTTCTGAATTGCATAAGTCTTGTTGAAGAATCAAGTTGAACTGATTCCAAGGGCATATTGTAGAATAGATATCAGTATTGGATTCTCAAATGGCCCCTAAAAAGAATTCAACACCCATTAAGCCTTTAGAAGTCTCTACTATGACTCATGAAGATGAATAATAGGAACATGACATATGAAAATTACAAGAGCAAGTGCAACAAATTTCGCTCTTGAAAGAACAAAAAAAAATGACATGGAAGTCTTGAAGAAAGTCATGGAAACTAAGATGGATGGTTTGAAGAAAGGCATGGAATCTAAGATGGATGGTTTGAAGAATGACATGGAAGCTAAGATGGAAGGCATGGAAGCTAGCATGGAATCTAATATGGATGACATGGAAGCTAAGATGTAAAACATGAATAATGATCTAAAAGCAGACATGGAAGGTTTGACAAAGTTGATACAAGAAATGTTTGCTAATGGTGAAAAGATAGTAGAGGAAACTCATGATGAGAACAAAATAAATTTTAATCGCGATTTCATAAACTCTAATGTTGGAGGGAAGAACCACCATATTCCAAAAATGGATATGAGTAAGTTTGATGGAAAGGATCCTGTAACATGGATACTACAGATGGAGAAATATTTTGATTTCAATAATGTGCAAAACACACAAAAGGTATGCATTGCAACTTTACATTTATAACAAAATACATTTGTATGGTATCAATGGCTTTGCTCCCATAAAAAAATTGTCACTTGGTCAAATTTTATGGAGGAAATGACAGCACATTATGAGGATACAAAGAGCAACACTTTCTTCAGCCAATTGATAAATCTCAAACAAAAATGTTTAGTGGGGGAGCACATTGAGGACTTCCAAAAAATTAATATAAGGGTAACTGATATTCTAGAGGAACACAGGATTGATATCTTCATAGGTACTTTAAAGGATAATATCCAACATGAAGTTCAAATTTTGGAACCTGATTTATTGGAGAAGGCATTTAGGTTGGCAAGAAAAACTGAATGTAAAATTATGGTGACAAGGAAGACTACCACTCACTTCTATAAAGATGGAAGTGTTGCTACTCCTAGATTTCCACAACCTACAAGGTTGACACCACAAAAATTGGAAGAAAAAAGAGAAAAAGGGCTTTGCTATAGTTTTGATAGAAAATACTCTAAAGGTCATAAGTGTCTTTGAGAAGAAATTATTTTACATAGATTGTAAATAGGAAGAAGAAAATGAGCAAAAAACTTCAAAAGAAGAGGATATACATGGGGAACCAACCCTAGAATAAGAAGAAATGAGTCTGACCATATCGTTTAATGCATTAGTTGGTATTACCACTCCTCAAAATCTCGATATAGAAGGACATATCAAGAAGAAAAAGGTAAAAGTGTTGATTGATTCAGGTAGTACCCATAATTTTATTCATTGTATGGTAGCCAAGGAATTGAATTGTTTCCTATACCGAACACCAGAATGTCAAGTGATGGTTGCAAATGGAGGAACTATAAATTTATATGGAAAATTTCATAATATCAAGCTAACCATGGGGAATATGTATTTAATAGTCCAATTCTTTCCATTCCAATGGGAGGTGATGATTTTGTACTAGGAGTACAATCGTTACAATCTTTGGGGATGGTATATTTTAATTTTCAAAAACGTTTCTTGAATTTTTTTTTGGAATGAAAGGAAAGGAAGTCGAGTGCAATTATTGTAAGGGAATATAGGAAAGATAATAGTTTCTAATGTCATGACAAAGCTTCTGAAGAAATAACAACAAGGCATAATTACACAATTATGCTCACTAAAAGTTCCAACATCAAAATCATCTATATCTCCAGATCTCCAAAAAGTCTTGGACAATCATTCCAAGGTGTTTGAAACTCTCAATGGACTCCCACCTATTCGTGATCATGATCATGTTATTCATTTTTTTCCAGGGAGTGTTCCTCCAAACATCAAGCCTTATAGATATCGTTATGTCCAAAAGAGCGAAATTGAATGTATGATTGTAGAAATGTTAGAGGCTGGTATAATTCAACCTAGTCAAAGTTCTTTCTTTGCTCCAGTAGTATTGGTGCATAAGAAGGATGGATCATGGCGCATGTGTCCGGATTATAGGGAGCTCAATAAGCTCACCATTAAAGATAAATTTCCCATTCTTGTGATTGATGAATTATTGGATGAATTACATGGAGAAATTATTTTACCAAGATGGACCTTAATTCAAGATATCATCAAATTAGAATGAAGACTGAAGATATTCTAAAAAAAACATTTCAAACTCATGAGGGTCATTATGAATTTTTGGTCATGCCTTTTGCCCTTACCAATGAACATTCTACATTTCAAGGGTTGATGAATTCCATTTTGAAACCCTTCCTAGCAGAAAATTTGTGCTAGTATTTTTTGATGATATACTAATCTACAACAGGTCTTGGAAGGATCATGTTCAACATTTTGATAGGGTGCTCAAACTATTGCAAGAGAAACAATTATATGTAAGAACATCCAAATTTTTCTTTGGAGTACAAGAGGTGGAATATTTGGGTCATATTGTATCTCACGAGGGTTTTAAGGTAGACCCTAACAAAATTAAAGCCATTAAGGAATGGAAAGTCCCCACAACCATAAAGCAGTTGTGACCATTTCTCAGGTTAATAGGGTATTATTGGAAATTTGTTAAGAATTATGGGAGAATAGCAGCACCTCTAACAACATTGTTGAAGAAAGATGCATTTTGATGGACTCCTGAAGCAACTAAGGCCTTTGAACATCTTAAAGAGGAAATGTGCCTACTACCGGTCTTAGCTATGGTAGACTTCACAAAAACCTTTATTGTGGAATGTGATGCCTCAGGAAATGGAATTGGTGTTGTTTTAATGCAAGAAGGAAGACCCATTTCTTTTGAAATTCGTCCAATAAAAGGAAAGTATTTATAGAAACCTTTTTTTGAGAAGGAAATGTTAGCAATACTGCATGCACTAAAAAGATGGTGAAACTACCTAATGGGAAGACACTTCAAGGTAAAAACTGATCATGATGGTCTTAAACACTTTTTGGAACAAACAATTTCTTCAGAAGAGCAACTAAAATGGGTCACAAAGATGTTGGGTTATGACTTTGAAATAATATACAAACAAGGGAAGCTAAATGTTGTTGTAGATGCACTCTCAAGAAAGAATGAAGAGGTGGAAGCATTGCTTTGTGCCATTTATATTATCCAACCAGATTGGATAACCAAAGAAAGAGATGAATGGAAGAAGGATGAAGAAGTGTGGACACTCATTCAAAAGTTGCAGCAAGATCCTAGTACATATGATACATTTAGTTGGAAAAATGATTCCTTATGGTACAAATATTGGTTATATCTTTGTAAGAATTCCCAACTAAAACAAAATATTCTTTTGGAATTGCACACTTCTCCTTTAGGAGGACACTCACGAATTTTAAAAACTTACCATAGGGTGAAGAAAGAATTTTTTTGGGATGGCTTGAAATCTAATATTCGAAAGTTTATGGTGGAATGTTTGGTTTGCCAACAAAATAAAGTTGAGACAATTAAGACCCCAGGTCTTCTACTACCTCTATCCAATCGAAGTCAACATTGGGAGGAGATTTCAATGGATTTTATCATATGTTTACCTAAGTCCGAAGGAAACAGTGTCATCATGGTGGTAGTTGATAGGCTTACCAAGTATGCACACTTTTGTGCATTATCTCATCCATTTAAAGCAAGTACATTTGCTTCTACATTTATGGACACAATTCAAAAGCTACATGGAAACCCAAGGGTTATTGTGTGCGACAGAGATCCCATTTTTACTGGAAATTTTTCGATAGAGTTATTTTCTTGTTTGGGTACTCAATTAGCTCATAGCTCATCTTATCATCCTCAATCCGATGGTCAAAATGAGATAGTAAATAGATGTTTGGAAGGATATATTTGTTGTTTTGTATCTGATAAACAAACACAATGGGTCAAGTGGTTACATCTCGCTGAATGGTGGTATAACACTTCCTTCCATACTGCAGCAAAAATGGCCCCATTTATGGCACTTTATGGATATAATCCACCATCAATCACATCATCTTTAAGAGAAAATTTGAAGGTTCAAGTAGTGGAAGATCACATCGAGCATCAACAAGAAGTTCTCCAACCCTTAAAGGATAACCTTAATTTGGCACAAAATCAAATGAAACAACAGGAAGATCAAAATTGCAGTGAGAGAAGTTTTGATGTAGGAGATTGGGTATTTTTACAGCTACAACCATACAAAAAAATGTCCCTCAAGCAAGCTAAGAAGGATAATAAATTATTGCCAAAGTACTATGGTCCTTACAAGGTGTTTCAAAAGATTGGTACTATGGCATACAAATTGGAGCTTCCTACTTCTTCACGAGTGCATCCAGTTTTCCATGTTTCATGTTTAAAGAAGGTTATAAGTGAAAATATTCTAGTTCAAACAATATTTCCAGAACTTGATGAGGAAGGAAAAATCATATTGGAACTTGAAGTAGTCACAGAAACAATAAATCGATAGCTATGGAATCGAACAATTTCAGAGTATATCATCAACTGGAAGAACTTACCCATTGAAGATTCTATATAGGAGGATGAGAAGTTTATACAGAATCACCCAGAGCTACTCAATCGTTGAGGACAACACTATTTTGAAGGAAAGGGGCATGTTAGGTCCCTATATTACTAGTATAATCCCTTACTATTGTTAGTTTAACCCCCATATTGTTATTATTATGCCCTTAAATTATTATTGTTAGGTCAGCTAGGATTACATTGTGGCCCCACTAGGATTACATTGTGGCCCCATGGACTCCTATATATAGAAAGGAGGTTTTGTAATTTGTATCATCCAAGAATTGTTCATCCATGTAATGTATTAGAGGTTTCCCCCTCAAAGTGGCTTATTTCTAAGGCATTGATATCTCTTTTATTTTATTTTGGGAGCTGGTTTCACAACAAAGTAGAAGTTCAAAGCAGCCATTCAGCAGGAGAAGTTTGAAGTAGTAGACCAATAGTAGAAGTTCACAGAAGTAGAACAACATCATCGATTCAAGTATATACAACAGAAGGAAGAAAATGACAAATATGGCCACCTCAGTCGTCGAGCCTGAGCTCGATGGAAGAATTAAAAGGGTAAAATCATTGATAGGAAAATACGATAATGCCTCGCTGATAGATACAAACTTCACAGACTCATACCAATTTCCAACCATGAAAAGGAAGGTGTGTTATCTCCTTGTAATTTGTAAGATTGGCAAGAACAAATTTCAGAGAACCACATCAAACCACTTTGGAGTCCAGGACCTAGCCTTCCTAGGATCAGAGAGGGCTCTCTCTATATTTATGATTAACTAATTTAGCTTTACAGTTATATTCTTTTGATTGTAGGCTAGTTATAAATATTGGGGTTGTTTGTCTTGTTTGTTTTGATTGATTGTAGGTTAGATAGATAGATTGTGGGAAGCTTAATCCATTGGGCTATGGATTCATAAATGGGTTAAATTTTATATCAAATTTTCAAGGTTTTTCATAGTGCAAGGTAGCTATATGAAATGGATCTCTATGGAAAGATGAATATGAAATGATAGTGAGTTCTGTAAAGCTAAAGATCAGACAATTTCTGAATTCTTTAACTATACTTCAACATAAAATCAGAGCAAACAGTCTCTGAATAATGCATTCAGGTCCTTAGAGAAAAACATTGAAGATACCATTTTAGTAGAGGTAAAGAGAAGTTAATAATCCTTTAACTCAACTTTATAGTACAATACCTCAAGATAACAGTTTCAGAGAAACTAAAGACCAGTTAAGAATTATTTTGTTAAACTTTAAAAGGAAAACCTTAAGATAACTGCTAGGTGAAAATAAAGAGAAGTTAAGATTTCTTCAGATAAAATTTGCAAAGGAAAACATTAAGATAACAATAACAGATAGAATTAAGGTGCTCATGCAACATATCTTAATCTAAAATTTGTGTTTCTACTCTTAGGGAGATCAATGTACAGTATGGAAAAACATAGGAGAAACATTAACAAAAGAGGGATAACATCACCATTAACAAAGCTCAAGAATCCTATGAAAGTGATTGTATTACTGATGTCCAGCTCAAAAAAATTACAATTCTCCAATAGAATAATCTTTGCAACTCAGAGTCTAAGAAAAATCCAACCCAACAACCAACAAAAACAATGAACAATACATGCAGTATTTATCTACAATTGAGAATTTTGCCCTAATCTAGGGTGACAAACTATGTTTACTATAGATTAAATGAAATTCTTGACAATTGAGACCATGAAAGGCCCAATGCCAAAAATATCTCCAAGTGAATTACTATAATAATAACTCTCAATATTAACTCTTGGGCTAACTTTAAAATATTTTTTACCAACTACCTACAAAAGTAACTTTTACAATAACTTCTGAACTGCTACTGAAATATATCTGACTGTAATATTTGACTTTAGTGGCTTTTATTAAATTGAAATTTAGGCTGTAGGTGGCCGACATGATTGTGAAGAGGAAAATGTTGAGTGGTCTTGACACTTGGCCTAGTCTTCTTCATTGGTTTGTCCTTAAACCTTAATCTGTCCTCATTTGTAACTTTTATCTATTTTATTTTCTTTATCCTTGACTGCTTTGTTCGCTTCCTTTACCTTTCTCTATCACAGTGAATATTTACCTTTTACTATCTTTTCCTTAAATATTTTCTTTAACTCTATCTTTCATTTTGGACCTGTCTTCTTCGTCTTTATTTTATTCTTTTCACTGTCCTTCTATTTAGGATAAACTTTGTTGTTTTGGATTAAATGTATAATCCTTGATCATCATGACTATCTTCCTTTAAGATCATAATCTTTGGGTGCAACGAGGATCCTAAATCGAAATCCAGAGAACCTGCATTAAATTTTTTTTGGAACTAGCCTTGCAAATTGTTTATCTTTTCTTTTGGTACGTAGATCACCTGCAAAAACAAAAAAAATATTAATTTAAGGTAGAGTTTCGCAGGGAGGCGGTATGGCTTAAAGTAGCTCAGGAAATCTAGGGAAGGAGTCCGGAAAATGGGATTTTTTTAGTTTTTTCATTTATCTCTCACCTTCTAGGTCTTTTATAAATGTTTCAAGGGCTATCACATTGATTCAGGGGCTTATCGCAATGGCACAGAACTCATAAAATTTCAAACGGTTAGTGGTTTCTCCTTATGGCATGAAGGCGGTTTTCGGTTTATCGCATGGTGGATAGGAGGTTTGTGGTTTTGGTTGGGGGGTATGCGATGAGATGGAGTGGTGATGTGTGGAAAATGGGAAGGTTGCAAAACAACCCATTTCACAACCCTCTGAAGGTTTTAAATGACGAACATTTTGGGTTGAAAAAAGACGCGAAGGCTATCGGATGAAGGGGAGAAGATCGAATGGTGGTCAGGATTGAATGGAGCAGCAGGTTAAAACATAAGGTGGGGCCCATGATTTTAAATGAAACGGAGGGTTTTAACATTAGTGCGAGGTTTTTAATATAGTGGGGCCAGGGTTATATTAAAGTAGGGAAATAGTATGAGGCGAAATCATTTTAAATATAAAGTTGATTCGGGTCTTTTGATATAATGGGGTCGGGTAGTTTAGTAAACAGAGTTTATCAAAGTGGGGCCCAAGATTAATATTTATTAAAAAACAATGTAAAAATGGGTTGTTTTTAATGAAAAAGAGGGGGAATGAGTGAAGGGGAAGGGTTTCTAGTGAGGAAAATGGGGTTTTAGCATAGGGAAAGAGGTTTTAAGAAAGGGTCAAGGCTAAATGAGGAGATTGATGTCAAACATGGGGTTTCAAAGCATGAGAGTATTCAAAAATATAAAATGAGAGATAATGGAGAGGTTAAATTGAAAATAATGAAGGCAGTGAGATTTTTGAAAATAAATGATATTCAGGGAATATTATTTTCAGTAGAATGTGAGAAATAAATAGTCATCTAGTGATACTATAGAAATACAGGAGTCTAACAAGGTGTAAATTGAAAATTATGTAACAGAGGGAGGAGGTGAAGCAACGAATATGAGACCAAACTTTAAAGGCATTCAGAGGTCAATTATCCTGTGCCTCAGGAGACTCTCAATATTTGGAACGATGGGAGAAACAATGAAATTCACTAAATTATTCATTAGAAGAATTCAAAACGGTTCTCTATGGCTTGGGAGGGAGATCCCAATTCATGTAGAAGACATATGCAGACTAACATGATTGTCAGTGGTAGGAAACGAAGTCTCAACGACCTTCCAAACTATGTCCAAGAGAGCTAAGAAGACAGGAGACTGTGACTACTACAAAAGTATGAAATAAGGAGGGGAGGAAAGGGACCGAAAATCAACCTCATAAAAACCCAATGGTGAAATTTTCTTGCTATTTGATAGGTGGGAAAATAATGAGGCACTACACTAAGGGGGAATTCACCCTAGAAATGATCTTAGTCACTGAACATTACATTCAAGGAGCACAGCTGAATTGGTGCACATTCTTGTTGAATGAACTGTTTGAGCCTTACGAGGACAACTATAGGTGAGCCACGAGATTCATCTATGGTTATCTCATCATGGCCTTTGCAATGTGGAAGTGGAGTCACCCAGGGATCAGACAACTCACAGATATTACTAACGACCAACTAATGGCCCTAAGGTTCATGCCCTGAAGAGTATCAGTAAATCCAAGTACCAAAGAAGTCAATGAGGAAGCTTTTACAGTATGGTATAGACAGATGGTTAACGTGGTTGGGAGCTAGAAAAGGGTTCCAAGGGGCATATTGGATATATACTCTCCACAAATATGGTTTGGGGTGACCCATAACAGGACCTATATCCGACCAAGTTGCATGGATGAAACCAATTTCCACATGAAGCCATTGAAGTTCCAAGTAGAAGAGGAGGCCTTCCAAACAAAAGTTTTTTCATGGCTAGGAGAGGTGATGGAGACGAGAAGCGCGATCCCACTTTACTAATTTGATGCAATGTTACCAAAAGCATTCCTGGGGGAGACACTAGAAAAAGCAGTGCAGAGGATTTCAAAACTGCAACTATGACCACTACTGGACCAGCTTGACATGTGGGTAAAATGCTTCAATTTGGTAATAGAAACTCTTACAATCACATCTAATTTATTTTCTACTTTTCCTAAGTTTCAGACATTGAATTCTTCATCCTCATGCACAACCAACCCCATCATTACTACTCTACCATCCACCACATTCAATTCCCCTTCGCTAACCATAGTCACTGAAATCTGCGAGACCAAGGAAGCCAAGCCTCTAGTACCTACGCCCAAAGCCAAGGAAGCATGAAACATGACACTAAACAAATAGTTGATCTCAAAGGGGAAGACCAGCCCCAGCCTATGTTTACAGGCATACTAATTCAAGAAGAGCTAGAGGTTTCCACCTAAAACACCTTTGCGCTACCTATATTCGATCTGTCATCAGTCCTAAACATCCAAACATCATCACCACTTCATACACACAATTCATCACCACGCACCTCATTCACATCCAAGGACCACCCTGCCCACACTTCATCCACCTCAGTAACCATTTAATATCCGATACCACCGAGAACCATAACACATGCTGATATCGAGACATGAGCTAACTAGGGTACGACTGGAGTACATGAGGTTGAACAAACCACGGTGGGACAGGGCACCTTCCTGGAGTTATTAATCAAGGAAGAGACCCTCATTTCCGATACAACGCATTCCCCACTAGAGGTAAACTCATTCCAGAAATCCAATCTAGTGTTGCAACAATTCATACAATCGAATAGTCTACACATTCCTAAACCCCATCCACCGCACTAGAATCAACGAATTTCCCTACAGGGACATTATGAAAAATCAATAGCCAGTAGGAAACCGCTCCGGGAAAGACAACCAAGCCAAGAAATGTTGAGCACTGACAACCTGCAAATTTGGGGAACTAGTCAATTGTTTAGTTGCATTCAGACGACCACAAGACAAGTAGAAATTTTGTATAATGACCTCCAATAGAGATTTAAGTGATTGCACTTACTAATGAGCGCAATCTACTTCAAGGTGAGAAGGATAGCCTACAAAAGTAGCTGGAGCAAGTAATAGAGGGATTTCAAGACCTATGGCCAGTCATCGTTGCCCAGGATAGCAAGACACCAGAATGTATTTTGGCATGCTCAATGTTCGAAATATCTATTTGAGTAAATATTACATGTATGAACCTGAGAAGAACAAACCAAGAACTAAAAGAGGCTCTTGTAGCCAAAACAACATTTCCAAATCCTTCCATGGTATATGCTGAGAAGGTAACAGAGAGGCAAAGGAAGATAAGCGGCATAAGGGAAACCTTCAGGACGATGGTTAAAGAATTCTATAGCCTGTTGGAGAAACTACATGAATGCTCAAATTCATTAACGATGAAATCAAAACCAATTTCAAAGCAGCTTCAAAATCTTTTTTGGGAAATCGAAGGAGCCAGAGATGTGGTCAGCAAAACACAATTGTATGACCAAGTAGATGTGCTTGAAACCAAACTTCAAGCAATTGAAGAACACTCAGCAGCAACAAAACAACTTCTTAGGGATCTCATATAACCAGTAAAACAGAAGGTCAAGGAAATATAAAAAATGGTGCCCGAAGCTGAGCTGAAGATATAGAAAATATTTAGCAAGCTGTTGCCGATGGCAGATGCAGTGGAGGCCAAAGGGGTCGTCACTCAAATGGAGCATATGCTTAAATAATGGCAACAAGAAATAGTTGGGTTTACATAACTTAGAACATCAACATTGAGCAAGGTTCCTGAGTTGGGTCCTTTTTTGGAACAAGGAAAAGCAACAAGAGAAACTAGGCTAGCCCTGGAAGTTGAAAAACCACCAGAAGTCACAACAGTAGGGAAAGATTGACTCGGGACGAGTGAAAAAAATATGGTTGGGGCCTGTTGGGGCCTTTTTTTTGGGATAGAACAATTTTTTAATTGTGGAGATATGGAGGAAAGGTGGCGGAATGCAATCAAGTTAGATAGAGAGTTGTCAAGGTTGTGGAAAGTGAGAAGATAGGTGGCGTGGCATTAGCAGAGAACAACGAAAATGGCAGAGATGGGAGACATGAAAAATTAGTAGAACTCTGAGTGATAAAGAAGAAGAAAAAGGCAACGAAGTGAGAGAGAAGCAAGGAATTATAGTGTCAGACGGCGAGAAAAAAATAGGTAGGAAACTAGTCAGTTTGGGGGGGAGTGAGTCATTCTGACGAGAGGCTAGAAGAAGCAGAGAAACAGGAGAGCTCTGTGTGAATTTTTCTGTACTAAACCAAATTGTAATAGAATCTACGAAGTATATATATGATGTTTTGATCTAAGTTAATGAAACTAGGTTGTTGCCATGTTGTATATCATGTGTTGATTGATGTTTACTTGGTTATGGTGAATGTATTCCTAGTTTAAATTTTAAGTTGGCACCCTGAATATGTCCTGATGAATGATATCTGCTTCTTTGAGTTGAGATATATATGTGCCTTCTAAATTCTCATAGTTGTTATCTATGTTCATATATGTCCTCAACATCAATGATCTAGTTTCTAATCTTAGTAAGGTCACGACACACCTCGGGTGAGACGCCCTACTCCCTTGAGCAAGGTAAAAATGCTGGCATTGTTCTAGACTATTGTGGAAACCTTGTTGGCTTCCAACCTGAACCTAGGTCTTGCCTAGAGACCTCCTTTTTCGCTAACATGTGGCAACAAGGAGTTTGGTTGTATTGGGCTGATGTGATATTTTGCATGTCAATCATCATGTTTTTACTCCATGGTCTGTATGATGATGATGTGAGGAGGCAGCAATAATTATTGTTGCTTTGGTTACTCTTGGGAGAGTATGGGTTGATTTTATCCCGTACCTTCCATGATGTTTTAGGAGTAGAGGGTGGAACAATCATGGTGCAAAGGGGCTACTCAATTTCTTTGGAGGATGAGCAGGTATTTACACATGTGAAGGAGTATCCCATTGATATTATCATTCTGGTATGTGACTTTTGCATTTTGCATGTCAAAGAGGGGAGTTATGAGATGATAGGAGCCTTATCACAAAGGCCAACAATGTTATCACTTGGCAGTATATATATATTGATGGAGTGTTCGAAGGATCACTTCACATATGGGCCATTTGATTGGCAAGCATGAGATGAGAGATGTAGAGTGTTGGATGGAGTCACCTATTACAAGGACATGACCTTCTTGACTTGGATCTCCAAGCACAAGAAGAAGACTCTACATGCAGCACATGGTTAATTCCTTTCCATTCACCAAGACCTCATGGAGATATATCATACCACTATGAAGAGACCACTCATGGACCTCATTATTAGCTTAGATGGTAGGAGTTGTATGATTGTATGTATTTATCATCTAACAAAGTATTTGAATTCTCTTGCCATTTATATACAGTGCATTTCTCCATAAGAGGCCAAGCTTCTATTTGGGCTTCATGGCCTATCTAAGACCAACATCAGTGATGAAGATAGCCATTTCTTATATGGATTTTAGAAATTATTGCACTATTATTTGTATGCTTAGTTGATACACAATGTCATTTACTATTTTCTAGTAGATGAGATAACATGAAAAACTAGAAAATTGTTGGGAGACAACTTGCCACATGATGTTCTAAAACAACAGGTAGTAAAACTGCATTGTATCCACTTGGGAAACTATTGGTGCCAACCAAAATTTCATATAAAATTCAATTCCTTTCCCATTTGGATTCCATAATGTGATGATTTTCTATTCAGTTCATATTGGATGGTCTGGGCAAGAAAGATTCATAGAACTATAAAGGGGGTCTTTGAGGATCCAGTTGCCTTTTTGCTTCATGAGGGCAAAATTATTGCAGCCCAAAATCAGAAACATATCTACACTTATCATAAGTGGATAGAGAGACAATGTGGGATAGAAAATTTGGTCTATCATGTTCAACTATGCAGGCCACCTACATTGCAGGAGCAAGAGCTGAAAGAGTTTCTTTATGAGTTACCACTTTGGAGGGTGACTCATTTTGCTGCGATGATAGCTTGGGGATTGAAGCTTCACATGGGAATGAAGGTTCCCAATATTTTTCAGATTTCATGCCTCAAAAAGGACTCTAGATAGCATATAGTTGACTCCATGGATATCCCACTTCTTCATGATGAGAGCCATTTGGGTTTATCACCAAAGGCTAACTTGTACACTTGGGAGGAGCAACTAGGGGAAAAATTGATGAGACAACATCTTGTTAAGTGGAGGAGCTTATCATATAAGGATGCTACAAGAGGTGGAAAGGAGGCTTTTCATTTCTATCCTCACATTTTCTTGAGGACAAGCAACATTTGGGAGTGGAGGACTGTAATATTCCAAAATTAGCTTGCAGCTAATTGGAATATTATTTTTTTCTTTTATCATTTAGATAGATGAATAAGTGTGTAGGGAGACCCATAAATCTTTTTAGTAGGAATAAATCTCTCTTAATTTGAATAGGGATCATCTTAGTTGATGGATAAAGCGCCCTCATGTGTGAATAGGGGTTGGAGCATGTGGATGGTATCAAGTTTGACCAAATCAACAATGCTGGTATGGAGAGAGTGGATCATTAATGAGGGACATCATAGTGTTAATGAGAGGAAGTCTCCATGATAATAGTGGCTTTAATGAATGGGGCCCAAGGTGAGAAGGCTCACATTACATATAAGGAGGGCAAGGCAGCCATAGAGGGACATGATTTGGATTATTGATATTGTATTGGTCTTGTATGAGTATTTTCACGCTTCAACTGTTTAGCAGAGTCGCAGCCATAGTGGGAATCCCACCCTCATCCTTGGGGGACTTCAAGTGCCTAGTCAAGAGAAGTATATTGAGCATCATTTCCACCATCCGACATTTGGCCAAGCTTCAGCCATTATTCCCAGCATAGTCTCTTTTAGGATTGTTTTGTGTTGCAGGGTTGTAGTAGTGTAGGGTTGAGAAACCCAATTTTTGAGCTTTTTTTCCACTAGAGGGAGAAGACCTTCATCTGGGAGGCTAGTAAGGAAGGTTCTCGAGAATAATTTTGATATTTTGCAGTAGGCCAAGTAGCTACCATCAGCTACAGTTTAGTTCCCTTCAGGAATTGCATTATTTTATTGAACAGTTGCAGTGGAGGGCTTAGTGCCCTAGTTTGTGAGATATATTTCCAATGAGGGGACAAAACCTTCACCTATTAATTTTATTGGGTGCTATTGTAGTTAATATATCATTCCTTCAAATCCATATCAGGAGTCATTCCCAAGGAGTTCGTAATTCAGTTAGCAGGAATGCTGTGGGAAACTCAAAAAGGGCTGAAAATCCAAACTTAAAATATGGCCAAACCATTTATGGGTTTTTCTGAGTTTTTGGAGTAAAATCCATGGTTAAAATCCCAGATCATTCTGAGTAATCCAACATCCTTCGGCACATGGTTCACCTTCTTAGTAACAATAGTTTTCAGTAGCAACAACAATAGCAGCACACATTTCCCGTGCTAGTTTTCTTTAGTGTATTTCAACTATCTTGTGGCTTGAGTGCATTCCTTTTGGAGCACTATGTACCTTGCATTTTTGTTGATGTATAATGATATCGATCATTTGTTTCTAATAAAATTTTAATTTCTTGATGTTATTTTTTGGTATTTCCAATATTTTGTAGTTTTGGGCTTACATTTTGGTTATTGCCTGGATTGAAATGTTATAAATGTTCAATATTCCTCTCTTTTCCATTTTGGAATATTACACCGCAAATTAGTTCCAACACCACCTGTAGATTAGTGTGTAG
This sequence comes from Pinus albicaulis, assembly GCA_034641835.2. Lineage (NCBI taxonomy): Eukaryota > Viridiplantae > Streptophyta > Pinopsida > Pinales > Pinaceae > Pinus > Pinus albicaulis. The sequence goes on from CM076582.1 coordinate 1,288,627,823, forward strand.
GTTGAAGAAATGATTTTACTTAAATATCCATCATAATAAAGAAGTGGTTTGGAATTATATCTAATGCTCTTATGCGTTTTCTGTATATATTTTCTTAATATCTACTTTTGTGAAGTAGTTGTTACAGTTGCATGTTATGAAAATGGAGTATTTTTTAATGATGTTATATGATTTGTTTCTATGATTAATTGAATGTGGTGAGGTAATGTATGAGTTGTAAGCATAAGATAACAAAAAATTATAACATCTCTACATCCCTTAAGGCTATAGAAACCTCATTCTACATCCACTTATAGTCACTTCGAGCGAGACTGTGATCTGCTTGTAGCTCGTTTCCGAAAGGGCTAGTGATCAAGGGTTTTGTTGGTGTGCATTATAGTTTGAACTTGGTGGTGAGCCTTGGTATTGAACCAAGAGTGCTGTAACTCTCAGTGGCTACACTATTTTACTTTATAAACCTGAGGTTCATAAAAACTTGGAGGTGACAGTGCTATATACACATCATATGTGTTTTTTTCATGTCATCCTCTTCTACTTTACAAAAGGTTGTTATTTCTTAAACTATGATAAGAACTGAAAAGTAAATTGATGGAAGGAAATGAAAGAAAGAGAACTAACTTAAATTGCAGAAATGAAATGATGGAATCGAAACTAATTTAATTTTCAGAGAGGAAATGAAAGAAATGAAACTATTTTAATTTGCAGAAAGGAAATGATGAAAAGTAACTAATTTAACTTGTTGAAAATAAATGGTAGAAAGGAAACTAATTCTAATCCACACTAAACTTGGCCAATCGGCTAAACACACCTTGATCTATCTATCATGCTCCTATCTATGCAGCTATTTATGACCGAATTCAAATTTGAATAGGTGTTTCTTGCATTTTGAAGAAGAAAGGGTTAAAGGTGCTAATGGAGGAATTAACCACATGAAACAAGGCTTAGGGGAGTGAAAAAGGGGTTTAAAAATTTATTAAAACTTTTAATATCGCAAAAATTCTTTGGAGAGGGAAGATTTTAAATGTGAGATGGCAGAGTTGTAAGAGGGGGGTGGAAATGTGATATGTGATATGCAATAATGCAATATTGCAATATCACAATGCTGGTGGAGAAGTGGAAAACCAGATGGGAGGAAAGTGTGAAGTGCGAGGCATGATGGGTGACAGAAGTGCAATATGTGAGATGCGATATTTCAATCGCAAGACTGCAAAGCTAGAGAAGTAGCGAAAGTGATGTTTGTGAGCAGGAGCAAAATGTGATATGTGATGGGGATAGAAACTAAAAAATGTGATTTGCTATAGGGATGACATGGCAGAGTGCTACAGTAATGTTGCAATCGATAGTTGGGAGTAGTAAGTGTTAATGAAGTGGGAGCAAAATGCGATATGTAATGGGCATAGAAACTGTGAAATGAAATTTGTGATAGGGATGACAAGGTGAAGTGCTACAGTAATGTTGTAATCAATAGTTGGGAGTGGTAAGTGTTAACGAATACCAAGTGGAATGAACAATTTGCGATTTGTGGTAAGTATTTTAAAGGAAAAGGGGAAAAGGCCGGTTTCCAAATGTTTTCGAATATTTTTGTGATAATCGACAGAAGTAAGGTGGAAGGGTTATATGAACTATCGCAATCAAAGCTCATAAGTGAAAATTATTAATGATGTCTTGGATGACTTGATATTTTTGATAGAGCGAAGTAGGGTAGTAGGATTTTCGAGGAGCAAGGGTGGAGGTCGAATTCTAATGCATTTGTAAGTGTTTTTGGGAATGAGAAGGGTAGCGACTGCAAAGAATAGGAAAAGGAGGGAATGGAGGGCATAACATCAGTGCTCAGGTTCTGAAGGAAAAGATGGAAAATGAAGTGAGAAGGCACCATAGAGCTGCTATGGGGTTTTAACACTAATTCCTGCAATCAACCCTACTAAATTGTGCACAAAGAAACATACAAATGCATGAAAATACAGTAAAAAATGAAGGTTGAAAATGGTAATGAAACTCTACTCTAATCTCAGAAATAGTGAACAAAAATCAATTTTGGGGTCTGTGGGAAGTTTCACCCTCCTCAAGCTTTATTGACATAGATGAGAAGGGAGTTCTTGATCCACAACTTTTAGATTTTTCTCCTCTATTCTATTACTCATAAGAAAATTAAACCTACAACAACACGTTGAAAGAAAAAACTAAGCAGCAATGAAACCATTAGAAGCAGAACTAACTGAGTGGCAGAAAGCAAAGAAAAAGTACAACAGAGAGGTTGAGGCACATGGATTTGGCCCTAACTCACACGCCTAACTCTATGAAAATTAAATCAATAAAATGAAATCAGCCTTCTCATTTTATGAAAGAATATTCTCGTACATTTCTCAAATTTTAATCACTGAGTAAAATGATCAAAATATCAATAGCTTGAAGCAAATTTCCCAATAGAATCGAATCCTTCCTAAACCTAGCTCTGCTCTATTTATTCTATAGGGAAGCTACCAATAGCTCCCTAGAAAATAGTGATTTAGTCCACTTTTATTCCAAGTAAACCAAAGATCAAGTGCACTTGGCAGCCTTTCAAATTTGAATTGTTGGAGGGGATCTCATGAGAATCCTTTGGTTGCCTTTGAGTGTGAAGGAGGGTGGACAACCCTCCTATAATTTATCCTTGTTGTCTCATTCAATTATTTATGATAAAATCTTAAAAAATAATGCCAATTACTCATGATTTTCTGCACTCAACCTCATATTAGGCACTCAGATTATGTTAACCTTAATCACCACCTATACTAGCATCATAAAACCAAATAACAATAAAAATGCAAGAAAATGATATTTAAGAAGGCTAGAAGGTGACCATTAACCCCTCCAAATATGTCTAATGATGGAGCTCATCATCACCCCCCTACTGCATGGGTTATCATCCTTTGAGCAACTAATCCTCCTCCTGCATTTTTCAAGGCTTTGACAGCCTACCTGACTTCCTGAGGAAGAAGTGTGGGAGCCCCCTCAAGGGGGTAAAAACCGTTACTCTTTTCTGCATTCTCCCATTCTCTATATTGTGCATCTATGTCCCTTTCATCATTCAGCCCTAGTAGCAAAGGTGGACTAATCTTGAGACCAAGACATTGGATTTTCATGGCCTACATGGCCCTCTTGTATAATGGTACTATTTCCAAGGCACCCCTCATTTTTTCTGGAGTATGGTACTTCTTTTTATTGATGTTTTGAGGGAGGTTATTCCATCTCCTCTGGCTAGCCATAATGCACTCATCTTCTATCTTCCTAGAAATATCATCAAAGTGGCCTATTACCTGTGTTTGAGTCTGGAGGTAGATTTCAACTAGTGTAAGGTCCCTTTCAATCTCTCGATGGTAAGGATGCTCCTCTTGGGCTAAAAAACTCTAGTATGATATGTAAGGGTTCTCTATTTATTCTTCTCATGACCCTCCATATCTTTTTTTCTCTAGTGTCCTCATTCATCATCCAAGATACTAGAGCCATCAACTGCATATCCCTGATTGTAGAATTGGGGTCCTAGGTGTCCATATTTGTTAGCACAAGGTTATGCACATAAAACTGTGCCATATTTTCCTGATCAGACACGTTATCTTGCCTGTATAAATCCATGAATTTCCTAAAATCTTAGAAAGGTAGGGATCCATGGGAGGCTAGAGTTTTGATTTGAAAAAGGATCCATTACTCCTTGAGGCACAAAACATATGAGTCAAAATGGAATCTGTATTGAAGGGATTCTATGCACAATTATGCCATGGTGGCAACTTGTTTCCATTTTTGCTACAATTTCTCCTTTAGTGCTATATTCTCTGCATTTTCCATCTGCATCTACTCCTTCAAAACTGTCTCTCTGATTTTTTCCTCCTCCCTTGGTGATTCTTCAATGATGATGGGGATCTTAGGAGGAGTTTCTGGTTCTTTCTGACTTACCCTCTAACTCTTTTTAGTTTTGAAATACATAGAGGTCTACCTTTTTCTCTTTGTGCTCAAAGTAGCTAAGGTGGCAACTTCCTCTTGGTTTTGAGGGGATGTTGGGTTGTGCTGTGAGTCTTCTTCTTGCTCACTTTCTACTACCTTTATGACTTCTATCTCCATTTCCATTTTTTCTGTTTCTCTTCTAGTTCTTCTTTTAGTTCTTCTTCTGGCTCTTCTTCTCCTTATTTTCAAAGGCTAGGAGTAGAATTTTACCTTGTTTGGGTTGCTATAAAATCTTCCCTTGGTCCCTTGCTACTGTACTTGATATGCGGTATACTTCAGAAGCTAGCTTGAATGCTGGTGATGTTGTCCTCCTACTGTTGCACGTTGTTAAAATACGTAGCCGAAACTTGATACTATTGTGCTGTGAGCTCCCTTCAGTCTCTTTCCCTCAAAAATTCTTAATTCACTAGTTTGGATGAGACAAGATCTCTTTCTATTAGAGTGCACAATGAATTTTGGAGCGCTTATGTAACTCGAGCTCAACTTCAGTTTCTGTTAGAGACTGTTGTTTCCTTCTCTCTCTTAATTCATGATGGAATGCATGTTTCCTCCTCTCATTCTCCTCTACTCCAATTGATTTAATTTTTTTTATGCCCAGATGGCATTAACTTTCATTTCTCCCCAATCACACTTCACGATGGTGGCCAAGCTAACTGGCCACCTTTCTACCTTCTAAATTCCAAATCTTTGCATTTAATTATTTCTAGATATATTATGAAGGAACAACGAGGGGTGAAAGGATATACCTAAGCTTACCTTTTGTTTTCAAGGTGTTTGCAGAAGTTGGGTTGAGGAGAAAATATTTTTAGATGTTGCATTCTTCATTGCTTTCTTGTTTTCTGAGTGAGCAACTTGCTGAATGAGTAGCTCTTTGAGTGAGTTGCTGATATTTTATTGTTATTTCTTCCTAATGTAGATGTTGTGTGGGTGCTTGAGATGCCATGGGTGGCATTATAGTTCTCCTGGAGTATTTTATGTAGCTTTCCCTCTTGATTTTCTTTGCAGTCCATGAACAACTTTGTTTTTGAAGGAATTTCCTGATGTTTGTAGCAATTTGTGGCTTTCTTTATTTTGATGCATTGTGCTCAGGAATGGGGGAATATGGTGTATGGAGGTGACGGAAGGAGTTATGGAAATGAATGTATTTAATGATGAGATGGATGGTAAAATAGAAGGGGAGAGAAGAGGATGATTGCTTCCCCGTGTTTCCAGAAACCAGTAATAGCCTGCAAAATAGCAAACACACAAAACAAAGAGATGTAGATGTTTTTTTTTTTTTTTTGAAAGAAAGTGGGCTGCCTCCATAGAGGTTTTCAACCCACAAGCTTGCCTTGAGCTCCTTCGAGAGATTTTCACCATTGGATCTTTATTCTCTTTATTCTCTTTTTTTGTTTTTTTTTCCTTTTTTTTTTTTTTGTTAGGAGGTGCTGGAAACTATGGAGTTTCCCATTACATACACATCTCTGCTTATTGAATTTATGAACTCTACCCTGGATAAGGGCTTATTGTAAATTTTAATTCTGTGACCATTAACAAGTAAGGGGATTCCATCCTCATCTATGGTCTTGATTTGAACTGCGCCATTGTAAAAACATTTTTCCACTGTGTACGGTCCCAACCATCTTGTCATCAATTTTCCCTTAAAATTATTTAAACCTTCAATCACAAAACAACACACAATCTCATTCTTGGAAGGCCTTACCCTTAATGTTATTTTCATGACATACCTTCCTTTGTAGCTAAAATACCTCTGTGTGAAGAAGTGCTTTCATTCTGAACTTATCCAATACATTTAGTTGCAGCAACCTCTCCTTTTGGGAATTTGATAGATCTAGATTTAATTCAGTTGCAATTCGTAAAGTATTGAATTCAAACTCAATTGAAAGTAGAGCTTTCTTACCATATACTAGTTCATAGGGAGTGAAACATGTTGTTGCCTTCCAAGTAGTGTTGTATGCTGAAGTAGCTTCTATCAATCTATCTACCAAATATTTTCTACTGCTATTCACAAACTTGGTGAGGATTCTCTCCAAAGCTATGTTAGTTACTTCTACTTGGCCATTCACCTGAGCGTGATAGGTAGTAGAAGTTCTATGCTTAACCTTGTGCTTCCTCAAAATATTTTCAATGAGATGAGAAGTGAATTATGCTCCTTGATTGGTGAATATTTCTCTGGGGTACCCAAACTTGTAAAAAAAATTCTCCCTAAAAAATTATGCTACTTTCTCCTCAGTTTCTACCGTCACTACTTTTGTTTCAGCCCACTTTGTCAGGTAATTAGTGCAGACTATGATATACTTCTTTTGTTTAGATGGTAGATTGATTGGTCCAACAAATTCCATGACCCACTTTTCAAATGGCTTAAGGACCACTTGAGGGTGCAAAGGAATCTCATCCCTTTGTGTGAGTTTCCCCATCCTTTGGCACTGGTGACACTTGCTGGTGTATCTTTTGGAATCTTGGTGAATGGTATGCCAATAGTATCCTTCCTGCAAAACTTTGTAAGTAGTTCTCTTTGCAGCAAAGTGGCCTCTCCATGGGCCATAATGACATGCATAGATGATATCAAAAACTTATTCCTCCCTCACACATCTCTTGAGGATTTGATGAGGGCCTAGCTTGAAAATATTTCCCCCGGTCCATGTGAAAGGGGCGTTTTTTCTGATGATTCTGCTCTTCTCCTTGAATGAAAGATTAGGAGGGATTTTCCTAGCAACCAAGTAGTTGGCTATATCATCAAACCATGGTGAGAGTGATGATATAAAAAAGAGATGCTCATATGGCAGCTGATCATCCACCATTCCTTCTTCACCTGCAGGGAGAGCTAACTCGGACCAAAAAATATGCAACAACATTCTCCTGCCAGGTTTATCAACAATAGTTAAATCAAATTGTTGTAAAAGTAACAACCATATAATTAACCTAAAATTAACATCTGGTTGGTTCATTAAATACTTTATGGCTACATCGTCAGTGTGAATAAAGGTTTGATATCCAGTTACGTAATTTTTGAATTTGTTCAAAGCATTGGCAATGGCTAACATCTCCTTCTTAGTAAAATTATAACTCAGCTCAGACTTAGATAAGTTCTTGTTGATGAAATAGATGGCATAAGGTATTTTTTCCTCTAATTTTACTAATGCCACCCCTACAATTTTTTTGTATGCATCAATGTGGATGTGGAAAGGTAAAGTCCAATTTGGACCTCAAAGAATGACAACAGTAGTCAGATTTCCTTTATGAGTTCAAAAGCCTCTTGAAAAGACCAGACCAAATAAACTTATAACATTTGGCCAATAACCCAAATAATGGTGAAGCCATCTTGCTTTGATGAACCTTCTATAATAACCAGTTAAGCCTAAGAAACTCCTGACATCTCTCTACTTTTGAGGAGAAGGTACCCATTTGATGACAATGATTTTGTTTGGGTCTACCTATATTCCTACATGGGAGATGGAGTGCCCTAACACAAATCTTGCTTTCTTAAGGAATTCACACTTTTCTGGGCTCAGGGAGAGATGCATCTCAATTCACCTTCTTAGTACTTTACCCAAATTTGAGAGAGCTTCCTAGAAGTCATCCCCATATGGTTTGAAATCATCCATGTATATTTCAATAGGGTCGTGGACTAACTCGAAAAAAATGCATAGGAAAACTCTTTGGAAGGTGGTTGGGGCATTGCACAACACAAAGGGTAGGAATAATTAAACAAAGGTATCCCAAGAGCAGGTGAAATTATTCTTATCTTGGTATTCAGGGTTGATTTGAATCTGAGTGTCCCCACTGAACCCATCTAAGAAGGAAAATAACTTCTTCCCTGCAATTCCATCTTGGACTTGGCATATAAAGGGCAAAGGGAAATGGTATTTCTTGGTGGAATTTTTAAGTTCTCAATAATCAACATAAATTCACCACTTCCCATTCTTCTTTGGGACTAGGACAAGATGAGACACCCACTCACTATCGGATGTAGGATATCTGAACCCTGCATCCAATAGTTTCTGCAGATCGTCTTTGACTATGTCCTTCAGAGTTGGGTTCATCCTTATTTGGGGTTATCTCACAGGCTTGCATCCTTATTTGATGTAAATATGATTTCTACATACTAAAGGATGCACCCCTTTCATGTCCTTGTAATCCCAAGAAAATGAATCTAGATTCTCTTTCAAAAGCTGGCATAGTTATTTCTCTTCTTCATTCAAGAGGTTTGGGTTGATTTTTAGAGATTTGGATGGGCTAAACTCAATAGCCTTGGTTTTTTTGTAGGTTGACTCAACTGAGTGCACTTCCATCCAGGGTTGGCTTTCATACACTTTGACTAAGGTTTCGAGAGGAATGTTAGTGGAGGACTGGTTTTGAATGACATGGTTAATGAGTTCCACTTCATCAAGTTGCCCCCCTCTAAGAATAACATCTATGGTACACATAGGGGTAGTGTTATATAACTCATCTTCTTCATCCTCCAACCATACAGGTAGATCATGATCAATGGAAGGTTGGGCTGGAGGATATAACACTAGCTGTTTAGACAAAGGCCCATTTTTTATAGTCATGTTTCCAACCCAACATCTAATATAAGCATCTACAATGGCTAACCAAGGTCTCATTAAGATGAGACGATAACCATTAAACTTATTTTTTGGTTGCAGGACTAGGAAATTTGTAGGATACTCCCAAGAGTCAATGGTAACCATAACATCCTCAACAATTCCTTCCGGAGTTACTGTGGACCGATCTATAATTTGCATAATTGTTGTGATTTTCCTCAAAGTCCCTTGGAGATTAAGTTTAAACATAGTTTCCTTGGTCATGAAATTGATGGCAGCCCCTATATAAATCAAATTTTTGGAGAATATGACACCATCGATGTGCACATCAACAACTGGACTACCAATTTCCAGGTACTTTTCAAAGATCACCCTTCCCAACATTAGGTCGGACAACTGCCCTACCACATTGATGGTAGGGGTATCTCTCTTCTTTTTCTTAGGTCTCTCAAAGCACTTTTCTTTGATGAGCCTATTGTAGATAGGGACATCCTTAATGGCCTATAGAAGTGGTATCTTTACGCATAAATTTTCCAATTCTCACAGAAGATAGGTCTCCTCTAGGTGTGTTGACTAGGGTGGATCAAGTGCTCAGGAAAAGGAGGTTGTTGGATCTGAGTGTTACCTTATTCCGTTTCCTCCTCAACCTCTACAGGTGGAGATGGAGGATGGTTTTCTGGAAATACCCTTCCTGAACTGATATTAACCTCCTGTATCTCCACAACATAATATGGATAGGATGTTTCTCCACTAGGAGCCTATTGTGCATGCCTATTGTTTGGGTTCAGATTAGGCTGTGTAGTTATTTGAGGTAGCCTAGGTGGAGTAGCATGAGTAAGCTAAAGTTGAGGTTGGGGTGGAGGCATTATATTATTTTTTTTATGAGGCCTCCACCCTTGGGATGAATTGTTCCACTAAGGTTGTTGTGGAAGATACTGCTGAAATGATTGATTCAGTAGCTGACGATGATATGGAGGGTTGTAAGGCCAAGTAGGCGGTGTAGACTAGAATAGAGGAGTGTGGGTGTATTGAGGTTGCATGGGTGCATTATGATTATTGTGATAGTAAGAGTAAGGTGCAACTTGGATACCTTGTTGATATGGCTGACGGCCTTCAGGCCTTCTCTGGTTGATGAAAAAAAGTTCCTCTAGCATTTCTGCCCCACCTTGATATACAACCTTATGTCCAGGTAAGGATGGATACTTGTCTGTGGCATGATTCTCCTCACGGACTAAGAAAACCTCCATGAAATTCAGTGGAAATCCATTTCTTGGATGCTTCCAGGTACATCTAGGACAAAATATGGCCATGGATCTCTCTTCTTGATCTTGATTCCTTTTGACCTACATTGTGTCCATTTGAAAAGAAAGGGTGTGTATAATGTCACTCTTGAAGTCCTCTAGAATTTTTCCAATGTCATGTTTTATGGAGGTGGAAGAGGAAGGGGTATTGAATGTGTTTTGGCCAGCTCTTCTCGTCTTCCTAAATTCCCTTGAATGGTTCAAGAAGACAATTTTGATTTTTTCATAAGGCAGTTGGTAGATATCTCCTCCTGATATCACATTCAAGGTTTCTATCATCTCTTCTCTGATCCCTCAAAGAAGTACAAGTTTAAGTGATGCAGGATGAAGAGTACAGTTGGCTCTCTTATAATTTAATTGAAACCTCTCTTAATAGTTCTCTAGGGATTCATTAGGCCCTAGAGCCATCCTAAATATCTCATCGTTAGTTTCCTTAGACCTACAGTAGTCTCTATACTTGTTGTTGAAGGTCTCTTGCATCTGTGCCCAAGTGATGATGTTGTCCCTAGAAAAACCCATGAACCAGCGCAAGGCTTCATTCTTAAAGTTGGATTGGAAGAGCTTCAACTTCTGATCATTAGAGGTGTATTCATAAGTCCTACAGACAACAAAAAATTAAAACATGAATGTCTTAGGATCCTCATAGGTAGGTCCATGGAAGTGTGGAAGAGCTGAGGGGCTAATTTTTTCATTTTATTTTCCCCATCTACCTCTCTTATGGAAAAGGCTCTGTGGATCCAAGCCATGGTTAAGATAGGTGAAGTAGGTCCCTTAGTTGGACCAAGGTCTTATTCTTCTTTCGCAATACATTCCTTAGAGTATTCATAAGGCTCTCGTATAGAAAGTTCAATCTCACTGCCACTGAAGAAGAGTGAAGGATGGCTAGGAGGTGATGTGGGGGTTTTAGGTAAGATTTGTCTTTGACCATTCGTACTCCTATGAGGCATGAAAATTAGATTTTTTTTTGTATTTTTTCAATATTTTTGAAATAAAATGAAAATAAAGGAAAGCAGAAAAGAATTCTAAAAAAAAATCAAAACTTATACTAGACATCTCCCCGAAAACAACACCAAAAAGTGGTGAGCCCTGTTATTGCACCAAAAGTGTTGAAACTCCCAGGGGAACCCTACTTTACTTTATCAACCCATGGTTCATACAAACTTGCAGGTGACAGTGATATATACATAGCAGATGCAACTGCTATGAGTTAGTTTCCCTAAGATTGCATCCTCTTATGCTTTATGAAAGGGTGTTATTTCTTAAACTATTATAAGAACTGGAAAGTAAATTTTTGGAAGGAAATGACAGAAAGGAAAATAACTTAAATTGAAAAAAGGAAATTACAGAAACAAAAATAATTTAATTTACAGAAAGGAAATGAAGGAAATGAAAATAGTTTAATTGGCAAAAAGGAAATGACGAAAAGGAACTAATTTAACTTCCTAAAAATAAATGTCAGAAAGAAAACTAATTCTAAGCCACACTTAACTTGTCCAATCGGCTAAACACAAACTACTCTATCTATCATGCTCCTATATATCCATGTATTCACTGGAATAAAGAGGTAAAGGTGCTAATGGAGGGCTTAACCACATGAAACGAGGCTTAGGGGAGTGAAAAATGGGTTTAAAACTTTATTAAAAATTTTAATATCACATAAATTCTTCTGAGAGGGAGGCCTTTAAAAATGCGATGGTGGATTTGTAAGAGGGGAGTGGCAATGTGATATGTGTTATGTGATATCACAATATCCCAATATCGCAATGCTAGTGGAGAATTGGAAGTGCAATCGGGAGGAAAGTACAAACTACGAGGTGCGACGGGTGATGAAAGTGCGATATGCGAGATGCGATATCATAATCACAAGACCGAAAAGCTGGAGAAGTAGCAAAAGTGTTATTCAATAATGGGAGTGAAATGCGATATGTGATGGGGATAGAAACTGTGAAATGTGATTTCCGATCGGGATGACGTGGCAGAGTGCTACTGTAATGTTGCAATCGGCGGTTGGGAGTGGTAATTGTTAACAAAGCAGGAGCAAAATGCGATATGCAATGGGGATAAAAACTGAAAAATGTGATTTGTGATAGGGATGATGGGGTAGAGTGCCACAATAATTTCGCAATTGTTATTTGGGAGTGGTAAGTGTTAAAGAAGACCAAGTGAAATGAATGATTTGTGATTTGCGGTAAGTATTTTAAAGGAACAAGGAAAAAGGTTAGTTTCCAAAAATTTTCGAATATTTTTGTTATAATTGGAAAAGTTAAGGTAGACGGGTTATATGAACTATCACAAATGGAGCTTGGAAGTTGAAAGTATTAACGAAGGCCTGGAGGATTTGCGATGTGCGATAGAGTAAGGTATAGTAGTGGGAGTTTCAAGGAGAAAGGTTGGAGGTCGAATTATAATGCATTTGCAAGTGTTTTTGGGAATGAGAAGGGTGGTGACTGCAAAGAAGAGTAAAAGGAGGGAATGGAGGGTGTAACAGTAGTTCTTAGGTTGTGAAGAGAGAGATGGAAAATGAAGTGGTAAGGCACCATGGAGCTGCTCTACAGTTTTAACACTAATTCCTACAATCAACCCTACTAACTTATGCACAAAGAAACAGAAAAATGTGTGAAAATACAGTACAAAAGGAAGGTTGAAAATGGTAATGCAAATATAATCTAATTTATGAAATAGTGAACATAAAACAATTTTTGGCTGTGGGAAGGTCCACCCTCCTCGACCTTTATTAACAAAGATGAGAAGGGAGGTCTTGATCCACAAATTTTAGAGTTTTATCCTCTATTATGTTAATCATAAGAAAATGAAACCTAAAACAACACACTAAAAGAAAAAACTAAGCAGTGATGAAACTATTAGAAGCAGAACTAACTGAGTGGCAGAAAATGAAGAATGAGTACAATAGAGAGGTTGAGGCAGATGGATTGGGCCCTAACCCACATTCCTAGCTCTCTAAAACTTAAATCAACAAAATGAAATCAGTCTTCTCTATTCATGAAAGAATAGTCTCGTAAATTTCTCAAAGTTAATCACTGAGTATAATAATCAAAAGCTCAATAGCTTGCAGCAAAGTTTCCAAGAGAATCAAATCCTTCCTAGCTCTAGATCTGCTCTATTTATTCTATAGGGCAGCTACCAACAACTACCTAGAAAATAGTGATTGATTCCACTTTCACTCCAAGTAAACCATAGATCAAGTGCACTTTGCTGCCTTTGGAATTTGAATTGTTGGAGGGGATCTCATGAGGATCCTTTGGTTGCCTTTTAGAGTTAAATAGGGTGGACAACTGTCCTATCATTTTTCCTTTTTGTCTCCTTCAATTATTTATAATAAAATCTTCAAAAATAATGCCAATTACTCATGATTTTTTGCACTCAAAATCATACTAGGCACTCAGAGTATGTTAGCCTTAATCACCACCTATACTAGCATCATAAAACCAAATAATGATAAAACTGCAAGAAAATTAGATTTAAGAAGGAAAAAGGTCACCATTAACCCCTCCAAATATGTCTAATGATGGAGCTCATCACCTGGGTCAACCCAAAACAATCCAACACATGCTATAGGAATAACAAAGCATGTTATAGGAAGGACACGAAATTATTTAAGAAGGGTAGAGTGAAAAAAGAGAGGATAAGAATGCATAGATCGAGGGGAAGAGTGCACAAATAGAATGTAAAGATGTGTAAGAGGGGGTAGAAATTGAAAAACAACAACTAAAAGTGACAACATCCTCTCCAAATATCTTTGAAAAAGGCATCAGATATTTTCATGAACCTGCCCCACGACCTAGTTTGGGATCTTATTACAAGTTCATTGACGGAGGGATATTGATCCCTGAAAAATTCACAATCCCCTACAAGAAAAAGACACCTAGATTTCCACTATGGCATGTCTTTTCATGGAGGCCATGCAATATAGATAACCTTCTAAGTCCTATGTAGTTTATCTTAGGGAGAAAATGGATACAATTCCAAATCAGAACCTTAGCTTGACATGGCTCCCTACCATTTTAGAACTAAATATAATTCACTAAATTCTACAAACAGTAAAGTGTAGGAGAAAGGGATAAAATGGATGAATTCTATATGAATAACCTCATATTAACTTATATGAAAAATTGGGACCCTAATTCTAGATTGGGTGATATGTATTTAATGGCCTTAGTATCCTAGCTAACACATGAATAAGAAAGAGCAATAAACGTTAAAAGAGTAATGTAAAGAGAGGAGAGGGAACCTCTAAAAATTATGGCATAACTAATGAGCCATAGGGGGATCATTACCAACCATAAATTAATATAAAATGATGTTGTGCTAGCACCTAGATGCATTAAAACATAAGAGCGGGCCATCTCACACTTCGATCACACATCTAGGTTGCTAGGAGAAGAGTGTTTGTAGGCATGCCAAAGGAGATGGCATATTTTACGATTTATCTTGAAGCATAGAGAATACCATTCTCCTGAGCGAATGAACAATGCATTTGATAAGTCACCCTTCTACAAAATAGATATGCAAATAATTAGGATCCAATGAATATTATTGAAGCTCAACCTACCTTTGTTGTTAGAGATGCTTGAAGGGAGAGATCAGACAGAGGAACAAAACGAGTGGGTTGAGGCAAAAAAGAGTGCAAGATTTCACCATAGAAGGAACTCCCTTTGAGATAAATTGGGATGTCAGGGACGCCATTAGGCCTTTGAAATATATTAGCAAAGAAGACTAAGTTTCTCAGAGGATGAGAAACCATTTTGGTAGGGGGGTGATTATGAAGCTCATCAATAAGTACATCTTAAGGGGTTACAATGCCATATTTAAGCTTATTAGCTATCTCTCTCTCACATTTATTTACAATTTTATCATATTATTATTATTTATAATGGTAAAATATTTTTTTCATACCATGTACCCTTATATGATTTAATTTCATGAAATAAATCTATTTTTGACACATTTTCCACCTTAGGGCTCAGAGTAGACAACAAGGAGAGATTGTAGGAGGCCCTTTTCCACCTCCTTAACTCCCTCCATCAACTGAAGATCACACCTAATATATATTTCATAAGCTCTAGGTCAAAGGAAGCCAAGAAATTTGAAGTTATGAGGAACTAAGATATGTTGGATAGGGCACCCCTCGAATGAATATTTTGAGAAGGACTCCACAGATAGAGGAGTGGAGCACATAGCTATGTTAGAGTCTTAGGGGATTTTGGGTGGGTGAAATCCCCTTATTTTGTAAAGGGATGGGATAATTTTTTATACCTTGAGCTCCGACCATGGTTTTATTATAATGGTATTATAAAAGAGAAGACTATATAAGGAGTCTAGGATAGTCCTTGAAAGTCAATCAATAAATATCATAACTTATGATATAATGAATTTGGGTGTAAGGTTGTATTGAGTCTGTATTTCATTGTTTGTGGGAAAGGGGAGGCTCATGCCACTAAGTGCACAAATATCTCAAAAAGTCTGCAACTGAGTGCAGAAACCCCTGTAGTTGAGTACGTAGGGTAGAAACAGCCATATTAAGATGATTTGAGTAATAATAGAATACTTTAAAGATAAATATGTGTTCTATGTCTATGTGTTTTCTTTAATTTTATTTTGATATCATATGTGTTGAGTTAAGGGTTTTTATACATAATTTCATCACGAAGTAATGTTTATGGTTATTTATGTTGTTATATGCTTGTTAAATTAAAATCACCCAGTCTACAAGATAGTTTAGTAAGAAGTGTTGAACACTGATTGTATAATTAACTTAGTTGTTCTGTGAATCTTTGTTAAGTGTTGAAAGGAAGATAAGCCCTAAATCCATGCTCCATTGTCTCTCTGGATGCAAAAACTTTGGTCTAGGATCCCCTAATATTGCCTCGAGTGAGACTTCAATCTTTGTAGAAAATGGTTCTCAAAAGGACTGGTAAAAGTGAGTTTTGTTGGTTCACATAGCCATATCTAAACCTAGGTCTAGGCCCCATCAACCCAAAAAATTGTTTTGTTGTCAGGACCATGATTTGATTGATGGATATGTGGATGTGGCATCTGTCAAGAAAAGAGATTCAAGATTAGGTAGATTTGAAAGAGCATAAATTTGTAGCACTGGAAAGAATAAATCCACACATATCTACTGAAAAATGGCTACAAAATTATACCTACAGAGATCAACGCGATATATATTTCTCATCATTTGAAATTGATTTGTACGAGTGGTTATCAACACTAGATGTGCAAACAACCCATTTCAACAATAGGCATATTACATGGACTCTAGAATTGATCAAACAAATAAAGGGAACTGATAACGAGATGGAAAGGGTCATTGATTATTGGATCGATACTATCCTTGGAGGCTTTATTACTGAGTCTGTGATTTATACATATGTATCTTATACCGAAGCAGAGTGCAATTTTTTCAAAGGCCTGTGAGGTAAGTACCTAAAATCATTGAAGCTTTGGATTAAGATGCTATTGTGTGGAAAAGGTGAACTACGGATGCAATCACATTGATGTTCAGAAGGAATAAAACCAAAACTACATGACGTGGTAAGATATTTAGGGTATATCATAATAATTACATTGATCCTGAGTACATTCCACTATTTGGGTTTAAAAGCGAAGAAGCAGAAACCAACCCTGCTACCCCTAGAATTGCATCGATAAAATTTGAAGAATAGTAGGGCGCTTATGGAATTCCCCAACCTTCCACTCTTGCCACAACCCATCCCCATATTGTTTCTTAACCTCCAACTCCCCCATTTACCATGGATCACTCACAGAAGATGATTGTTTTCAAAGGATCGAATGATCCTGAGTAGTTCTGGTTTGTTGCAAAAGAAATATGGAGATCACAAAACATCAATGATGAGAATATGATGAAAGCACAATTGGTCACAGTGCTGCGGGATAGAGCATTATCATGTTATATGAAGTACTCATCAAGGAAACAAAATTTTCCATTGTAATAGACAAATTTTACGCTAAATGTTGAATTTAAGAAGCCAAAGTAGTTTTCCCAGTGTATTACAGAGATGAAGGAGATCAAGAAATTGGTCACTAAAACTATGTGGGAAATATATCAAAAGTTTAATACACTACTAAATCAAGTAAACGTCAAGATCTTTGATGAGTAGCACAAGGAATGGTTTATAATTGCATTATTTCCACATTTTAAATTACCATTGTCACAACAGAAGATCACAACCCAAGCAGAAGCATTGGAGATTGTGATGAAACTAGAAGCTTCTCTGGTAGCAGATACCAACATAGGGATTCAATAGATACATCTGTAATTGGAGAGCTTACATATGCAGCTCCAATACTTGAAGAATGGAAAAGAGGTTTGATCTGACATGCGCTCACAAGTATGGTGCATAAAGTGTGAAGTGAAGCATCAACATAAGGATCAATGTTCTATTTATAGAGATTACTTGGGCATTGGGATGGAAATTCCATTGAAGCTTGGGCCAAGTACTAGAAAAAATGTGGGGCCAAATGTCTGGTGTATCTTATGTGAAGTTGCAGGCCAAAACTCCACAAACTACTATCATCTACAGCCAAATTACATCTGGTCGTTGAAGCAATTTTTTTGTAATTTTTGTAGTTCGGCGGGACATGATGAAAATCATTATTGAAGAAATTATCTAATGATGTAGAGTCCTACAGCATACTGAATGCAAGTCTAAGGTCAAAAATATCAAGGTTCTCCAATAGAGAACATAGGTTTCCAAGGTCGAGGGTGTGCCTACAGAGGATGTGCTAAATGAGGTCGTAGACAAATCATATTTTATAATTGCAGCCAGCCTAAACATTTCACCAGGGATTGTCAAAATACCACTACCATATCTTGTAAGTATTTTCAGGCATTTGATCATGAAATAGAAGATTATCCTACATTATTGGCTAAAATGCAAGAAAATCTCAATTAGTAGCCTGCCCAAAACATACAAATTATAAGATTTGAACTGCATGAAGAAGATACAAGTGTCAAAATAGTGACATGAAGTGGTATAAATACTGGAGAAGAAAAAATGGAAAGAAAGAAGAATATGGAGGATACATGGGTTTGGAAATCTGGAGAAAATAAAAATGGATTAGTTGTACAGTGTGAAATGGAAACCTTCATTGAAGCGAAAAATAATTTTATGAGCCCTAGAGCTTCAAAATCAATAGTGCAAAGATAGTTGGTTCTACTAAAGAATAAAACGAAGGATATTACTAAATCAAAGGAATTTGATCCATCCATTCTGAAGTAAATTTTATAGACATGTATAAAGTTGCTAAAGTATCAAAAATTTGTGGAAGGACTCCAGGAGCTGATTGACAACTGCGTTCACAAAGAAGAACCATGACTAGAACAACAAAAATAAATAAGGTCTACAAAAATAAGAAGAGAAATGAAAAATAAATGTAGTTAACTGTGAAAATCGAAGATTATGAAATGGACCAAGTCATCCCTAATCTTGGATCAGATGCCAATTTTTTTCCAAAAAATACATGGGAATGGATGGGGAGACCAAAGCTACAATGGTTACCAATTCAACTAAGAATGGAAAATCAACGGAATAATATTAAGATGGGTCGATTGCATGGCATTATTTTAGAACTTTGAAGTCATTGAAATTGTTGATGATAGAAATATGTGTCCTTGTTTACTTGGATTTGATTAGGCTTATGATATGGATTCCATAATCAACCTCAAAAATAGACAGATGGTGTTTGAGAAGAATGGAATGAGGGTTGTTCAGACTTTGTACACCTCTCAACCACACAATATTCAAAACTTGTCCATAATGAATATTGTGATATCGAAAATATCTATAAGATCACTGCATAGGAAAAAGAATAGATCAATCCTACCGCTAATGGAAGGATAAGCTGGGAACGTGAATTTTTTTTTGTTTTAGACCCAGATGAAGAATTAGAGCACTAGCATAATCGATTGCATGAAGTTTCCACTAAGTGGTGAAAAAAAGTTACCAAATTGCTTTGTTGCGTCATGTCAGAGGTATGTGACTTGCCCTTCTATGATGGAGCTGGCGATGCTGATTTATTTCTAGATGAATTTGAAAAAGAAAATCTCGATGAGTAGAGATATGAAATGTTGGACTTCTCTTTGAAGTCCACCTCGACTAGATGTTGCGGTGTGCATAGAGAAGGCTTAGGAGGATGGAAGGAATACTGCAAACTGATGAGGATTAGGTTTGGTGATGTAAACAATAGGATCACGGAGAAGTAAAATGGTAGGGATGATCCTCATGAGAATTTTTCTCACTGTACTATGACCTAGGGCTAGGAATCTCAACCTAAATAGGTGCATATATTCTTTAATACCTTGGATTGGATACCTAAGCAGTGGTATCTTGAAACGGAGTTGTGCCATGGCACCACAGATTGGAATGAGATGATGAAATATTTATTATTGATTTATAATTTCACAGATGGTTGGGATAGTATTAACAATGATCTTCAGGAATTCAAAGCCAGAGTATTCTGAATTGCCATGGAGGTGATGGCTTCAGTACAACCTGACAGGGTTGCGCAGTTGGAATAAGCACGAGAATGTTACAACATAACTACGAAAGAAGGTGAGGAGGATCCACACAATGCCAATATTCCTTAATCAAAAGAACAATACAAGGTTGCAAGTCCTAAAGTAGAGATTTTGGACATAGCACAACCTATAATAACTTAGCAAGTCAACATAGGCTCAGAAGTGGAGCCCAAGTTCGTGAATATTAGGGACTATTGGGACAATGACACGGTGAAAAAGTTCACTAAATTGTTGCATGAGTACTAGGATATGTTCTCAAAGAAGTTATTTGAGTTGAAAGGACTGCACCAGATGTAGAAGGAGATTGCCACAAAAATCGTAGGGCCAACCACTAAGACGTTATTGATTGACATCTGTGTAGTTGAGGAGTAGTGTGCTGAAATAGTTCTTCCTTTGAAGGATGCCTTAAGCAGTATAAAAGTAAGGATCAAGGGCACATTGACAAAGTGACTCAGGACGAGTCACATTTTTGTGTAGGGGGGTTGTTAGAAAGGGTACCCCTCAATTGAATATTTTGAGAAAGGCTTCGTGTAGGTTTTAACCTTGAACAGAAATTATCTACACACGAATATTATAACAGAAAATAAACAATAGCGAGAGCATAAGACATAAAATAGATAAACACAGATATTTTCCCCTGGATCCCAAATCGAGACGACTAGATTGATTATGCATTATATTCCTTTTAGTGTTACAACACATATATATACATGCCGAAGCATACATAAACCCCAATCCATTAACCTTGGATTAGAACATAACCATAGTTCCCTTGACCAGATCTACAAAATACCAAGGGCCGAAAACCATCGTACCCAAAAACCATGTGCAAACTCATGCAAAAAACATGGGTGGGTCTGCCTATGAGTGGGACCGCACACCAAAATTTTTTTGCCAGGGCGCTGCCCCAGACCCCAATAGGGGGGGTTGCTTTCCCCCCTGCTACGCCCGGCACAATGTACAGCGCATGGGGCTAGTTGTGGAGGCCATAGGAGAGCTTAGTCATTGGGCGAATTCTTCAACACCCATTTTTTCTCTACACCAAGAGAACTTCTAAGCTCTCACAGACTTTGTCAATGCATCTGCAACATTCTTCAAAGTGTCCACCTTTACCAGCAACACCCTTTTAGCCTCAACCATATCTCTAACAAAGTGATATTGAACATCAATGTGCTTTGTCTTTGAATGATAAGCAGGGTTCTTAGCCAAGAAAATTGCACTTTGGCTATCACGGTCTATCCTTATAGCTTGTTGTACCAACCCCATACTTGAACACAATCTCTGCAACCAAACTGCTTCCTTGCTTGCATGAGTGGCTGCTATGTATTCTGCCTCTATAGTTGAAAGTGCCACTACAGACTGTCTTTTACTCATCCAACTGACTGCACCTCCAAATAGGCTAAACACATACCCACTTTTAGATCTTATTTGGTCCAGATCTCCAGCCCAGTCTACATCAACAAAACCACGAATGTCCAAAATTCTTTCTAATCCTGGTCTTCCTTGGTAGCACAAGCCATAATCACTAGTGCCACGTAAATATCTGAAAACCCGCTTCACTGCTGTCCAATGCTCCTTCCCTGGGTTTGACATAAACCTGCTCAATACTCCCACTGCATGTGCAATGTCTGGTCTAGTACAGACCATTGCATACATCAGTCTACCCACTGCACTTGCATATGGAACACGGGACATATCCTCCTCTTCTTCTTGTGTCTTGGGACACTGTTCAGCAGACAACTTTACACCTACAGGAATAGGAACATTCACCGGTTTACTATCCTGCATATTGAACCTCTGTAATATAGTCTCGACATACTTCCTCTGGTTTAACCAGAGCTTCCTCTTTGCTCTATCTCTCTTAATTTCCATGCCCAAAATATAGTTTGCAGCACCTAGATCCTTCATGTCGAATTTGGAGAACAGTTGGGTCTTCAAATCTTGGATAATTTCTTTGTCATTTCCAATCAACAACATATCATCCACATACAAGACCAAATAAATAACATGGCCACCAATTAATTTAAAATAAACACAGTGATCCTCCTTGCTTCTGGTGAAGCCAAGTCCCCGTATATAGGTATCAAATTTCTGATACCACATCCTTGGTGACTGTTTTAACCCATACAGAGACTTCTTCAACCTGCATACGAGTTCTTTCTTACCCTTCACCATAAAGCCTTCAGGTTGCTTCATGTAGATCTCCTCTTCTAGATCCCCGTGAAGAAATTTTGTCTTCACATCCATCTGTTCTATCTCAAAATCAAATGCAGCAGCAACAGATAAAAGTAATCAAATAGAATTAACTTTGGCAACAGGAGAAAAAATATCACCAAAATCAATTCCCGGCACCTGGGAATAACCTTTTGCTACCAACTGAGCTTTGTATTTTTCCATCTTGCCTTCTACAGTCATATTCTTCTTAAACACCCATTTTCTCCTGATGGGCTTCCTTCCAGTCGGCAACTCCACCAGATCCCAAGCCTCATTTTTGTGCAAGGATGCCATTTCATCAACCATGGCCTCCTTCCAGAGTTTTCCATCCTCTAAATCTACTGCCTCCTTGAAAGTTATAGGATCATCATTAGTTATAGTTAAGGAAAAACCTGAATAGAAAGCATATGGACTATACCTTTCTGGTTGCCTTCTTTCCTGAACTGATCTTCTCAAAGCTGGGGTTTGTGGCTCTTCCTCTTCTGAATCTTCTTTTGTCGTAGAGTCTAATTCATCCTCCTTTAGCTCAAACTCTTATCTTCTCAAGTTCCTTTGGTAGGACTTCATGTGTAACAACATCTTTCACCTCTCTAAACACTAGATCTTGGTTGTACACAACCTTCCTTGTTTCTAGGTTCCAAAGCTTGTAACCCTTTAAACCATCCTTATACCCAATAAAGATGCACCTTTCAGATTTATTATCCAACTTGGTCCTTTTCTCCTTTAGAACATGTACATATGAATCACATCCAAATACCCTTAGATGTGAAAGAGAGGGTTTCTTACCAGTTCATACCTCATGTGGAGTCTTATCCTCCAACGCTGATGAAGGTGATCTGTTAACTAAGTAACATGCAGTCTCCATTGCCTCTGCCCATAATTCTTGTCATAACCTAGTACCACTGAGCATGCTTCTTTCCTTTTCCATCAGCGTTCTGTTCATTGTTTCTGCAACTCCATTTTGCTGAGGTGTGTATGGAGTAGTATTCTGTCGTGCTATACCACACTTCTTACAAAACTCTTCAAATTCCTTCCTGCAGAACTCCCCACCATTATCTGTCCTTGGCGCCTTTATCTTCTTCTCTATCTGGTTTTCCACCAGAGCCTTAAATTCTTTAAATTTGTCAAAGACATTAGATTTATTCCTCAAGAAATATATCCATGTATTCCTTGAGAACTCATCTATGAGTGAAACATAGTACACAGACTTTCCCAGTGATGGAACTGACACAGGTCCAAACACATCACTGTGCACAAGTTCTAATATCTTGTTCTCCCTCTTAGCACCAGAAGGAAAAATCATCCGATTCTGCTTCCCATATACACAATGTTCACAAAAATTCAAATCCAGAGAGAAATTAGACATACCTTCTACCATACCATTTCTATGCAGTATCTGAAGGCCCTTCTCTCCAATATGTCCAAGCCTTTGATGCCATAGCATTGTCTTTCTCCAGGGATAGCTAGGCTTTCCGCTCCACTTTCAGGAACAACAGAATTGTTACACCCATCAATAACAGTGCTACCTTGTAGTTTGTACATAGTTCCAATATGAAATCCTGGCATTAATACCAGTGCTCCCCGAACCATCTTGCAGGCATCTTTCTCGAACACTATTTTTACACCTGCATCATCCATCTTGCTTACAGAAATCAAATTTCCGGCCAATGCAGGAATATGTAGAACACCAGGAAGTGTTCTAATCCTTCCACCTTGCAGCTTCAACTTGACCTTTCCACGTACAATGATTTTGGCCTTCCTATCATCCCCTAGGAAGACATCACCACCATCATATTTCTCATACTTGCAGAACCACTCCATATGGGGAGTGAAGTGAAAGGATGCACCTGAGTTAATCAACCACAACTCATGATCTAAATGCGTATTTGAAGAAGAAGCCAAATACACATCCCCACCTTCATCCGAGGTGGTTTTTGCCTCTGCAGAAGGAGCATCATTAGATCCCTTTCCTTTCTCAGGAGCTTTAGATTTCCATTCCTTTTTGTAGTGCCCTTCCTTTCCACATTTCCAACTTACCTTTACAAACTTTCTAGGAGATTTAGATCTCCCTCTAGATTTGGATCTCCCACTCGAAACCTTATTCTTGTTTCTGTTTTGGGACCTTCCTCATACAGATAAGGCATCTCCATTTCGACCCTCCATATTTCTCCATCTCTTTTTCTCCGACAGCAAGGCTGAGACAATGTCATCAAAATTCAAGGTAGTTATATTGCTACCTATTGCAATAACCAGACTATCCCACAAGTCTGGTAGAGAACAAAACAAACTGATGCACTTATATTCATCTAAGATTTTAATATCAACAGATGACAACTGACTTACCATAGTATTGAAGGCATTCAGATGCTCTTTCACCAAGTCTCTATCATTCATCCTTAGGTTATACAAATTTTTCCACAGGAAGAGATTATTCACCAGAGACTTAGATTGGTACAAAGTCCCAAGTTTTTCCCACAAATTCTTCGCCATAGCTTCCCCAGATACATTCAACAATATTGAATCTGATACACACAACCATATTATGCTCTTAGCCTTCTGATCCAGTTTATTCCAGTCTTCATCTAACATTGTCGTTGGCTTAGTACCCGGATCTACCACGATCCACTGATCTTTATCCACCAACAGATCCTCCATCTTGAGCTTCCACAACTCAAAAATCTTACCATTAAATTTCTCGATCTCTATGTTTTCGCTGCTCGCCATCTTCTTTCATCGCAAGAATTGATCCCGTAGATCTCCCACTGAACAAGGTCTACCTCAGGCCCAAAAAAAAAACCCTCAGCAGCAAAGGCATCCCCTTGAAGCCGAAACGTCCCTCTGATACCAAATGTAGGTTTTAATCCTAAACATAAATTATCTACACACGAATATTATAACAAAAAATAAACAATAGCGAGAGCATAAGACATAAAATAGATAAACACAAAGATTTTCCCCTGGATCCCAAATCAGGATGACCAGCTTGATTATGCATTATATTCCTTTTAGTGTTACAACACATATATATACATGCCGAAGCATACATAAACCCCAATACATTAACCCTAGATTAGAACATAACCGTAGTTCCCTTGACTGGATCTACAAAATACCAGGGGCTGAAAACCATTGTACCCCAAAAATATGTGCAAAATCGTGCACAAAACATGGGTGGGTCTGCCTATGGGGGGGACTGCACACCAAAAAAAAAAATTGCCGGGGTGCTGCCCTGGACCTTGACAGCGGGGGCTACCACACCCCCCTGTGACCCCCCTGCTATGCCCGGCGCAATGTACAGTGCGTGGGGCTAGTCATGGAAATAATATAACACATACCCAACATTCCGTAGGTAGAGGACCAGAGTGCACAACACAGAGCTTTGTTAGAGTCTTAGGAGCTTTGGGGTGGGTAAAATACCCTTATTTTGTAAAGGGATGGGATAATTTTTTAGATCTTGAGCTCTGCCCATGGTTTTAGGACCATGGTATTGTAAAATATAATACTTTATAAGGATTCTAGGATATCCTTGAAATTCAGTCGATAAATCTCATAACTCATGATAACTGATTTTGATGTAAGGTTGTATTGATTTTGTATTCTATTTTTTGTGGGAAAGGGATGGATCCTGATGATGAGTGCACAGGTACCTTAGAAATTATGCATCTGAGTGCACAGACCCCTGTAGCTAAGTGTGTAGGGTGGAAAGGGTTGTATTAAGAATATATGAGTAATAATATAATACTTTGAAGACAAATATGTGTTCTATGTATGATTTGTTTTCTTCAGTTGTATTTTGATATCATCTATGTGGAGTTGAGGGTTTTTATACATAATAGAAGTCTCTTTTATGGTTATTTATGTTGTTATGTGCTTGTTAAAGTAAAATTGTGTAGTCTACAAGGTATTTAAATAAAAACAGTTTAAAAATTATTTATATAATTAACATAGTTGTTCTGCGAAGCTCTGTTAAGTATTGAAAGGAATATAAGCCCTAAAGCCACACTCCATTATCCCTATGAATGCAAAAACCTGGTTCTAGCATCCCTTAATATTGCCTCGGGTGAGGCTTTAGTCTGCGCAGCAGATTGTTATCGAAATGGCCGATAATAGTGGATTTTCCTAATTCACGCAGCCATATATGAACCTGGGTCTAGGCCCCATGAAGCCAAAAGGCTCCACTCTTCTTGAGATCAAGAAGACCATATTCCTATTTTCTAGCAATTTTTTGGTAGCTACCCATTTGTATAAATAAACATGTAGAACATCTCATTAGGATTCGAAATTTGTATTCATCTAAGTACCTCTTGAGCTCAGGATTAGTATTTTTCTTTTATTCTCATGCGATGTATTAGACTTTTGATGCAATGATAATGTGAATTTGTTTGATTCGTTGTTGATTTAGTCTCAGAGAGTTGATGATTTTAGGTTAGAGCCCAATCAATGGGCTAACTCCCTCTTGTGTATTTATATTATCTTTTTATGTTCCAAAACATTGTTTAGTTTTCTTGCATTCTAGTAGTAACAAAAGCTATTAAAATTGTGTTTGTAGCCTCTCTTTCTCACCTCTCTCATGGGATCATGAGGAGAAGGATATCCAATCATAGTACAAAAATAGTTTTTAAATTATTCAATGGAAGTTTAAATAGTGTGAATATCATGTTCATCATATTCCTACTATATGTTAGAAGTTATATTTTTTTCTTAGATCACATTTTATCATATGTTAAGTAGAGTTTATATTCAACTCATATTTTACACTTTTAAACATGTTGGTTTGTCAATAATCAATGCATGTAGGTATGTAGTGGTTGCAGTATTGTCTAAAACTGGAGGAAAAGGAGCCCTTCCATAACTTTCATCTTGGCCTTCATTATTCTTCCCTCCAACCTTCAATTCTACCACCAAAACCCTGTCTTGTGAAATCATCTTCATCACCACTGTGAGAAGCCCTCCAAGTACAAAAAAATCCCTATAAGTGCTATGATCTTGGTAGAGGTGTTGGTCACTCCCTAGTCACCTACTTCCACCTTCTCCCACCTTTCCACACCTTCCTTCCATCCTTTTCACCCTTATATCCTTCTAGTCCTACTTCCTGTAGCATTTCAGGACTTCTTGTAGCAATACATAGATCATGTAGCATCTCTGTAGATCACCATTTCCACTCCATTTTTGCTATTTGTTTCCATTTGCACCTAGGATAGGATGAATTTGACCCCCAACTATTAAGTCATGTCAAAAAGAGACCCCCATGCCACTCTAGAGCTCCTTCCTTCCTTGCTGCAAAAATAGAGTAGGAATAGTGTTTTATTTCATCTCAGAATTAACTTGAACATGACAACAATTTACATGCAAGTACAAGTTAAGTGAAGTAGTATATAGAGGTTTAATTTATGGTTTGATGAATTTCATGAAGATAAAATAGTTTCTTTGCTACAAATGGATGGATAGTTAGATGAATGATTGCACATAGCATAGTTTCATTTTCTGCAATTAGGTTAGTTGTTTATGATTTGATTTCAATGTCAATTGCAAGTAGAAGTTGATAATAACTCTCTTTCTATTAAATCAGAAGTAGTTTTCAGCATCATATTAGCTAATTTCACTTTAATCTAGTAGGAGGATTTTCCTAGAAGTATTACTGATCACAAGACTTAGTTTAGCGTAGCATGAGTAGAATCCATCAATCGTGCATATAGCATTGTCACCTCTAATTTTGTATGAACCCTTGGTTGATAAATAAAGTTGAGTAGCCCTTGGGAGTTGTAGCTCTCTTGGTGAAATACCAGAGCTCACCATCTAGCTTTAATAAAATTGAGAATTATTTTTCATCTATGTTTTCACTTGATATTGTGGATAGTCCTCAATGTCCTATATCAATCCTTCATTCTGAATCCAAAATGAATCTACGAAACATATTTACAACTGTACCGATAAACATCTCAGATAAAATTGGAATTAATGATGACATTCACATAGGTGCTTAATGATACCTTGATGAAATTGAGACGTATGAAACCCTATTTCAGGAATTCCGAGACATTTTTTCCTGGTCCTATGAGGAAATGCCAGGAATTCGGCTTAGAATTGTAATTCTTGAAATAAATTCTTACCCAGATTCCAAACCTATTAGATAGGTATTACGTCTAGTGCATCCACGAAAATTTGTTTCTATAAAAGGTGAAGTTGAAAAACTACTTAGATCAGGTTTCATTTATCCTATTTCCTCAACTGATTGGGTGTCCAATATTGTTCTAGTTAACAACAAGCAAGGGACCATTAGAGTATGTGTCAACTACAAGGATATTAATAAAGCTTTTCCTAAGGAAAGCTATACTACCCCTTATATCAATCAAATCATTGATGATTTTTCCATAAATGAGATTTTCTCTTTCATGGATGGATTTTACGAATACAATCAAATAAACAAAATCGCTACTGATCAACATAAAATTGGATTCATTTGTCCATGGGGAACCTTTTCTTATCTAAAACTCCCATTTGGATAAAAGAATGATGGTGAAACTTTTCAACATTTAATTTCTTTTCTTTTTCACGATATCAAACATATTGTACAACCCTACTTGGATGAGTTACCAGCTCACTCATTGAGACAACAAGATCATCCAATTCATTTGAGAGAAATTTTCATCAGAGGTAGGCATTACAATATTCAGTTGAATCCTCAAAAATTTATTTCTTTTGTTAAATATGGTTTATTTTTGGGATTGTGTCAAAGGAAGGCACTCATGTCGATCCACCCAGGGTAGAGGCTCTTGTCAATTTTCCAAATCCTTCCAATATTTTCCAACTCTAAATTTTACAAGGGAAAGCAAACATTTTACGTAGATTCATACCTAACTATGTTACGATAACTAAAGGTTTTACTTGACTGTTGAAAAATGGCATCTAATTTATCTAGGATGAGATTTCTCAAAAAGCTTTTGATGCACTTAAAAACACATTAACCCTACACCGTTGTTCTAACTGCCTGATTATCATCGGGACTACTTTTTTATTTAGCTACATCTGATGCCACCATAGGAATGGTGTTATTTTAGGAAGACGAATCCAATGATGAGCATGTGATATATTATTTGAGTAGGAATATCATGAAAAATGATATCAAATACGCACATGTGGAGAAATTAGCCTTGACATTCATTCAAGTTGTCCCACATTCTCTTACGAAAAATAACAAAGATCTTTGATTGCAACCCTATGATGTGCATTCTTACCAGACAGTTGCTATGGGAAATATTTTAAATGGATAGTTATTGCACAAGAATTTTGTTTAAAAAATGAAAAATCTAAATCTAGGAAATCGTTGGTGTTTGTTGAGCTGTTATGTGATTTTTACTATACTGAGACAAAAATTATGGTACCGTATTCTCTTCAATATTAATCCATCCTTTGTATTAGCGTTTAGATCCCTTATGGAGATATCATTATATATCTTCAAACTCATATTTTTCAGCCAAAATTGTTGCTATTGGGTAAACTGCTTGGGTGGCTGGTTTTCGAGGATCCCTCTCAGGGCTTTCCGGTGCCCGAGGCAGACAGTAAGATTAGCTATGCTGTTCACAAAGATGGCATGAGCATGTTCATATTAGCTTGAAATAACTTGAAGGAATACAATAGATAATTACCTCTTTGACTGTCTTGGAATCCCTTGGAGAGCGCTGTGTAGCAAAGTAAGAGTCCTTCTTCACCGGCTCCAAATCTGAGACCTGCAATCAGTCAAAGCACCCGCGTAATTTCTATTATAACAAGTATTCTATCAATTAAATCAATAATAAACATCTAGATTATACACATCTGAGCCATTCATATCATACTAAGTAAATATTGAAACAACAATAATAACATTAAGCATTGAATGGACAAAACGAACACAGTTCTATTGATTTTGCAAGAAGGAGGATTACAACCATCGGTTGTACCAAGCCCTCCTCAGTCTCCCAATCTCTCTTCTCTCTCTAGTGAAGAAGTCCAAGTCAACAAACTCTCTAGGAGCCTCTTTGACTCTTGGCCTTCACAATGTCACACTATTCTCTATTCCACAGGTATGCAAGAACCTTGAGCAATCCTTCGACCTTCAATTAAGAGCCTTCAACTCCTTCTTATAGGAGAGAGAGAAAGCCATTGTTGCCCTTCTCTTTCCACTAGTTTGGAATGGAAAAAAATTAGATGTTTCTTTGATCTCTATGCTTTTGCCTCCTTTGGAGTTCAGTCTTTCATGGCAATGACCAATAATGAACTGGTGCTTCTGCAGTTTCCTTTGTGAACTGACTCCTTTGTGAGGGAAAGTCGGAGATTCGAATCATTCTCCGCGCTATTTTCCCAATTCAAACTTAAAACACGGGTAACGCTTCCCTTCAGTGTAAATAGAGCGTTGCCCTAGCCACTAACGCAGCCAATGCACTGCTTGCCTGCGTTATAACGCTCTTGTTCTATTCTTCATAGGCGTTACCCTGGCAGAAATAGGTTTAACTTAGGTCTTTGTACTTCTTCCATATTTGTCTTCCCCTCTGAGCTGATGAGGAGGTATTTTGACCTGTAACAGATGCCCCCTAAAGTGTGAGTTCAGAGACGAAGACGATGGCTGAAATACTTTATAATTTGTAGAGATAGAGAGAGATTGAAAGACTGAGGAAAACCTGAAACAACAACATATATCAGAAAATATAGTATTTGCCTAGAGTCGGGCATGTCCCATGCTCAGTAGCTTTAAACAACATGATTTCTCTAGAATAGAGATATGAAGAATCTGTCCACCAATAGGCACAATGTGGAAGTGTCTGTCATAATAGGATCAGGCTGAAGAAGCTATCTCCATAAACAATATCGCAGCTTGGGGAAGGGAACACAACTTTAATGATGTAGCCTTTGCCCCAAGGTCTTGACCGCCGATTCACTTAAACTGCATATTTCTCAACATGTGAATGAGGGAGTTGTCGTTGAACATGTGAGAAATCGTCTGATTACCAGTCAATAATGAAAACTGTTAACAGACGCGAAGGTGGCCACCGATAATGATGATGGTCCCTAAGATGCCCAATACAATCTAGCGAGTGTGAATAAAAGGAGTTGAAGTCGAACACTCGTAGAATCATTCGACCAAGAGCCAATGATGAAGACCCTTGATCAAACACAAGACTACCTGCCACTGATGTCTGCAAGTGTCTGGGTACTGATGGGTTTCTGGATCAACTTACTAGATAAGGTGTTGAAGTCGATAGGAAGTGATCTGTTGAAAGGTAGGCACTAAGGCGTCCTACATCAGTCAACACAAAACGGAAACCAACTGATTTTGTTTATGATTTGAGATAAGGAAGAGTAAATGGGAACGTCATACGACAAATAATTTCTGGCATAATGAGAGGTTTGGTTGATAACAGGAGAAGTAGATAACGAGATCTGCTTGAACAATAGAAGGCACTCTAGCAGGGTACTAGGCAGCTGAAGCGTGATGAACACCAAAGAGTGTGTTAGGATTTTACCGGTGCAGGGACATTGGGAAATGAAGGCTAATACTCATAGATGGTAGGGTTCGGCTAACTGCGAAAGAGTTTTCTGGGAAGTGCCATGTTCAAGAATTTTGTTGCCAAATCGACCTTTTTTGGAAATGTAACAGAGGTAGTATCCATTTTGTCCAAATTTTTCCCCGTCTGATTAAGTTTAACGAGTCCAGACGAGTAAACTCGGTGAATTTTTCATGTTTAGAGAGTCTGAAAAATGTCAGGAAAGACAACTCTGTGCCCCATCTGATTAGATTTAACGAGTCCAGATGAGAAAACTCGGTGAATTTTTCATGTTTAGAGAGTCTGAAAAATGTCATAAAAGACAACTCTGTGTCCTGTCTGATTAGGTTTAACGAGTCCAGACGAGAAAACTCGGTGAATTTTTCATGTTTAGGGAGTCTGAAAAATGTCGTAAAAGACGACTCCATTGGGGTACCTTTGTCATGTCTTGATAACCGGGCACGGCAAAGGGATAATAGTAAGCCCGAAACAGTTCATTTTCCGTAAGTTAGTCCATCGAATCCGGAAAAGTGAGAAATCTATGTTCAATGGACGTCTACCTCATGTTGTTATGAGTACGACGAGACGAAGTAAACTGAATATTCTTTGTGAAATTTTAACGAGTCCAACAAATAAAAACTCGGTACCTCCGTGAAATTTTAACGAGTCACGCGGAGAAAAATCTATTTACTTTTTCTGTTTAAAGAGCTTTGAAAAAGAGGAAAAGAATGGCTCCTTGTTCTTTGTCTCAGTAGTTTAACGAGCCTGACAAAGGTGACTCGGGGATTTTTTCAGTTTTATGAGCGAGAAAAAGATTCCTAAAAAGAATGCTCAGTACTTCTCCATAGTTTTAACGAGTCTGAAGAAGAAAACTCTAGGTTTTTCAGATTAACGAGCAAGAAAAGACCACAAAAAGAATGCTCGATGCCAACTTCGTATAAGTTTAACGAGTCCGAAGAAGAGAACTCGAGGTTTTTCGGATTAACAAGCAAGAAAAATACCGTAAAAAGAATGCTCGATAAAACATGAGTATGTCTGCTCATAAATCTTGATCCCTTATTAGAATCATCAGTACCAAATCTCGAGAGTTGCGACATGTGTACAACGAGAAATCACGACTTTGCCGACTGACTTAAGAGAGTCATGCCCCAGAATTTGCTATAAGAAGGTCAAAAGACTTTCATTTTCACTGTTTCGAGTGCTGTGAAGAAGCTCTGGAGTGGAAAAGGAGTGAAAATTTCGGCTGACGATTACGGTCAATCGGGGCAACAGTTTTCTATTCCATGAGATCCAGGGAAGAGCTAGAGCCTCCTGTTATCATTTAATTGCCAATTTGTTAGTTTTTGCTGGTTCAAAATTAGAAATTTTGAGGCCCTAAAAAAATATTTGCACCTAACGCGGGTCAGGAGTATAACGACCGCGTTAAACGCATAACCTGTGAAGGAAGTGTGCGTTAGAACGCTCTGTTTTGTACTAGTGCCCGCGTTAGGTGCAACATGCTTTCTAACAATTCAATTTTTCCATTTTTGAAGTGGTCCAGGCAAATTTTAATCGGTTGGAAATGTTGCATTTGCAGGTGTTCAGCTGTTAATCATGAGTATCTGGCGAGAGAGAGAGCATGAGCGGAAAGAACGAGAGATGGTGACGGATGCGGCAAGTTTAATGGCTCTCCGAAGGTGCGGATTGCTTAAGTATGCCCGTTTAGAACACATGAGGGGTCAAGAGGACCTCCTGAGGTGGCTGATCCGGCAGTGGGACGAACGGCATCATGTCTTTCGCATTGGTGGCAATGAGCTCGCCATCGAAAAAGATGATGTTTACTTTTTGACCGGCTTGTCATGTCGTGGGGCGAGGCCAATTTGACGGGGTCCAGAGCTGACCCTCGTTCCACTACTGATCTGATCCATGCACACTGCATACGTGGTGCCCAGTCTGTGAGTAGCCGGATACCTATTGCACAGGTGACTCTGAGACCCCTCTGGGCTATATTATGGATGATCGTTCGCTTGGCAGGTGCCAAGAGTCAGCATGTGGCGACCAAGGCTCAGATGCTCTTAGCCTTGGATTGTATGCAGCCTCAGGTTTTCGACTGGTGTGACGGTGTGGTCCGTCGGGTCCGAGCAGAGCTTACTGCATGCAAGACCCGTACTCAAAGAGAGTTTGGGTACGGTACACTGATTGTTTCTTTCATACTGGAGCGGATACCACTGATGAGGCCCAGGATCCCTACAGCACCATTGGGTCCACACGAGCTGAGGCAGGCTCGGTGGGCCACTTTGCTTCCACGGACTGGAGAGGGTCCCGTCCGTCACTGTTTTGATGAGGGATTTTTTGATTGGTTGGACTCTCAGATCATCATGATTGAGGATTATCCCTATGCAGGGATGAACTTCACAGGTGACCCTGAGTTAGTCCTGCCCCCTGGCACCCAGTGGGGGCCCGATGGTAAGAAAAATGATCAGTGTTTTTTCAAAGAAGTTTTTTGTTTTTAGATTTTGAATGTTTATGTAATTTTTTTTTTTCTTTTTGTTGAAAAGGGGTGAAAATTAAGTTTTTACATGAAAATTTTGCTTGCTTGACACAGATGTGGCACCTGTCCGTCCAGCGGGGGCCCTTCGCTATGCACGGCGAGGACTGCAGCTACCCGGGGCTGGCGCACCTGTAGAGGAGGTGGAAGCCGGCGACGACGATGATACCTAGATTTTACATGAACTCTCCAGGAACCTGGAGGGTCTAAGTATGGGTATACCACCGCTTCCTATGCGGGAGGTTCCAGTTCGTCTATAGTGGCATACTGTGGGTGTGCCGGAGAGATACCTGGTTCCTCTGAGGAGGATAGCTAGAGCAGTTGTATGCTATTATGAGCATCAGGCTTAGCTGGTGGAGTAGATGTATTAGTGTCAGAGCATGGCTTAGTGTAGCCAAATTTTGTAAAACACCCCAAGTTTTGGGAGATTTTTCGTTTTGATGTTTACTGTGTATTGGACATGACATATGTATATATATATTTTTGGTGATTTTGTGTTTTTAAATTTTTATGCATTTTTTGATGTGATAAAAATATATGTACTCATGAGTAAATATTTTACAATAAATGTGACAAATGCCAATCTAACACATAATTTTCCAAAGAATCAGCTAATGCATTAAATTCCCTAGGAACGTGCTCAAATGTGATTGTTTGAAATTGATGCTCTAAAAGTCGCACTCGTAAAAAATAACGTAACAACACAGGGTGGCGGACACAGTAATGATTGTTTAACTGCATAATGATGAGTTGGGAATCTAACCTGACCACTAAATCGGAGATGTCACGAGATGCCACTTCCATGAGGAGTTGGATCACTGACATGTACTCGGCGACATTATTGGTGGCGTTACCCAGGAAGATCCCCCCGGAACCAAGAAGGTTCGACTCAGGAGTATAGAGAACCCAAGCAGCTGAAGCAATGTGCCTAGTGTGATGACTAGCACCGTTCGCATACCCAACGTATGATAATGAGTGTGATGACATCTGTGCGAAAGAAAAATATTACATGAGAAAAACACCTTAAACCAAACAAATAATTCAGAAGCATCAAAATAAAAATAGGCAAAACTTTTATACATAAAATTACAAAGCATATGCCTAGTGCGAAACTAGGCAAAATACTTCTTCAGATAGAGCCCGTTGCAGGGCTCCTCGAGTGGAATTCCATTACAGTCCTCTAGTTCGTAAGCTCCTTTTGAGAGGGCTTTAGTAATGATGTAAGGACCGAGCCACAATGGTTGGGGTGTTCCTGCCCCCAAGAGGTCGTGTTTTTTATCATAAAGTAGAACAAGATCGCCCTCTTGGAAAGAACGAGGCTTGACAGATTTGCCGTATTGAGCTTTAACTCGGTGTTGGTGAGCTTCGAGTGCTAGTGTAGCATCTCGACGAGTTTCGTCCAAATGGTCGAGCGAGAGCAAACGCTCTTCTGTGGCAGTGGTGCCAGGCAGGAGTTCAACGGCCAGTTTAAGCGATGGGATTTCGCACTCAATCGGAAGTACTGCCTCCAGGCTGAAAGCAAGTTGGAAAGGTGTAAAGCCTGTGGCAGTTTTAACTGATGTTCGGTATGCCCATAACGCGGAATACAACTTCCGATGCCATGTGGTTTTATGGTTTCTGACCAATCGACGAATCATGGTTTTGAGGACGCCATTTACGGCTTCTACTTGACCATTAGCTTGAGGATAATAAGACGAAGATTGATCTTGTCAGAAACCTAGCATGGATGTTAATTCGGTCATCATATGATTTTGAAAGTGAGATCCATGATCGGTGACAATCGATAGGGGTACGCCGAACCGACAGATTACCTGATTAAATAGGAAGAGAGCGGCGGTTTCGTCGTCGGCCTTAAAAGTGGGAAGGGCTTCCGCCCATTTCGCAAAATAATCGACTGCAACCACGATGTAGTCGTGTCCATTTTCCGAAGCCGGATTGCAGGTGATGAATTCAATTCCCCATTTAGCGAAAGGACCGACGGAGATAACCGGGTGAAGGGGGGTAGGATGTGCGCGCATTTTCTTTGTGAAAATTTGACATGGATGGCACTTCTGGACTGTTGCAATGCAATCTTTAAACAAAGTGGGCCA
This sequence comes from Pinus albicaulis, assembly GCA_034641835.2. Taxonomy (NCBI): domain Eukaryota; kingdom Viridiplantae; phylum Streptophyta; class Pinopsida; order Pinales; family Pinaceae; genus Pinus; species Pinus albicaulis. Next base: position 1,288,663,563 of record CM076582.1, read on the forward strand.
CCAGTAACCGGCGCGCAAGATTTTTTGGGCAGTAGCTATGCCCGAAAGATGACCACCACATGCCCCTGCGTGGCAGTCATTCAAAATGCGTTCTGCCTCATTGATAGTGAGACCACGTCAGAGAATAGTATCAACACCACGACGATATAGTGTATCGTTTAGCACGAGGTAGTGCTTCGCTTGGTGGTGGATACGACGACGGTCGTCAGACGTGATAGCTGGGCGGAAGCGTTGGGTTTGTAGGTAGACTAAGATGTCTCCATACCAGGGGTCCGAAGAGTCGGCCAAGTAGATAGATTCATCAGGGAATGGATCATGAGCTACTTCTGTCGGGTCGATTCTGGGAAGGTCCAATAATAATTTGGCGAAGACAAGGGATTTCTTTGCTTTGGCAGCCGTGAAAACCAAATCAAATTGTTGGAGGATGACGATCCATTTGGAATATTTCCCTCCAATAATTTGTCTAGACAAGATATGTCGCATGGGATTCTCCAAAGCAATCACCGTAGTCTGTCGCAGCAATATATAATGTCGGAGTCGGGTGACGGCGAAAACTACCACCAGAGAGAGTTTCTCCACATGTGAATAACGTAATTTAGGTCCGATTAGTCCTTTTGATAAATATTAAATCACATGTTCGCTGTCGTCATCGTGTACTTGAACCAAAACCATTCCAAGTGAGGATGGTGATGCTGCCAGATAGAGGAGAAAGTCGCGTGAGTAATCGGGGGCACTAAGGAGTGGGGCTGAAACAAGTGCATGTTTTAAAGCATCAAATGACCGTTGAGCTTGGTCATCCCACAAGTATAGTGTTCCTTTCTTCAATAATCGCATGAAGCCTTTCGTCATCTCAGCATAGTTAACGATGAAACGTCACAAAAAGTTTGCCTTCCCTTGCAAGCTTTGGAGTTGAAGGATGGATTGTGGTGCCGGCAATTCAACAACTGCTTTGACCTTACCGGGATCAACCCTAATCCCATGCTTGGAAACAATGAAACCTAACAATCGTCCGGACTCGACCATAAATACGCATTTATGAGGATTCAAACGTATATTGTAGAACCTGCACCTAGAAAAAATTTCTCTTAAATGAGCCAGGTGGTCTCGTCGCTTCTTGGAATGAGCCGGAAGGTCATCCAAGTAAGCTTGTACAATATGCCGAATGTCAAGAAAAGCATAGTCCATAGCCCGTTGAAAAGTTTCTCCAGCATTCTTTAGGCCGAATGGGAGTTTTTTATACGCAAAAATGCCCCAAGGATAGATGAAAGCAGTTTTATGCTGGTCGTCTTTTTTTATGGCAATCTGGTTGTATCCCGAGAATCCATCCATGAAGGAAAAAGATTCGCATCCGGCACAATCGTCGAGAATTTGATCAATGAACGGTGTAGCATAATTGTCTTTGGGACAAGCAGCGTTCAGATCGCGATAATCGACGCAAACTCGAATAGTGCCTTGTTTTTTATCAACGGGAACCGGATTGGAAACCCATTCAGTTAAGGGAATGGGATAAATGAAGCCAGCGTTTAAAATTTTTTCTACTTCGACCTTGATGGCGGCTGCTTTGCGCGGGTGGACAGGTCTGAGTCGTTGCCGGATTGGTTTAGCATTGTCATAAGTCTTGATTTCGTGCTCAACAATAGAAGGATCTATGCCGGGCATTTCGTCATAAGACCAAGCAAAGACATCGCGGAATTCTTTAAAAAGAGATGTGAAGGATGCAATTTCCTCAGGATTGCAGTCGGCTCCAATTTTAATATTTTCCACGATACCTGTTTTGACTGAGATATCAATGAGCAGTGTCTTGGAAAGATTACCCATGTTCCCTTCTGAATCGATAGTGTGGACAGTCATATAAGAGGAGGGAACTATCTTAGGTTGGTCAAAAGATGGGATTTCAGTTTTTATCGCCTCCGAATCAATCGTCGAAGCGCGATGGTGGAACTCTCCCTAAGGTCGTTCTTCTAATGACATGATCTCTCGAATAGCTTCGTCTGTAGGCCAGAATTCATTGAGGAGATCCTTAGAGAGAACCGTGATGGGAGAGAGGGTTGTACCTGTGGTCGAAACCATATCAGTGGAGGGTTCAGATGCAGTTTGGATGGCTTGGTAAGCCAACTTGACCGGCGAAAGCGGCATCTGATCTCCATAGGAATCACTATCCGAAGGTGCCAGAATGATCCATGGGTCGATAGAGCCATATGAAAAGGTGGATATAATTGCAACCGTGTTTGGGATCTGTGGCGGCGGTAGAGGAAAACAACCCAGTAGGGAAGATGCCTTCAGAAGACCAGTACCGATACTAATGTAAGAGTCAGGGACACCTCCTATTAGGGGTACAGAGCTACTTGGTAAAGTGGAATAATCAGGGGTGCAGAAGGATAGCTGATCGACCGTGACTATTCTCCCATCCAATGGAAATAGGATGAGTCGGAAGACCGAAGACATGATGGTGGTCATTGTTGGGGTTCCCATGTTTTGGCCAGGTTGATAGAGACCAAAAGATGAGACAACATAGAACCACTTTCAGACCCTAGGATCTAGCCCTCCTAGGTCCGGAGAGAGATCTCTCTATGATTATCAAAGGATAGATGTCTTTGAAGTTCTCAATTGTGATTTTAGGCTAGTTATAGGCTCAAGGTTGTTTGTTTGATTGTTTGAGTTTGGTTGTTGAGAATCAGGAAGGAAGGTTTCATCATAAGACAAGGATGGGTAAAGAAGGAAGCTAGGCAAAGGTAGATAACTCAGGGAACATCAAGGCCATTGGGAAATGGAGTCAAGAAAGGATTTACTTATGTTCAAGGTGTAAGCTTCAATTGGGCTAGTCATCTAGAGCATTTGGATCTCAAAGACTGATTGGTGGGATGGAACACTAAGGGATGAGAATGAAGGATGGAAAACCGTCTGATTCTGTCTATAGATCAGGCCAGAGGTCATCTAACTCCAGGCCTACTTGGACAAAACCATAGGCAACTCCAGGGGTCTTGAAAAGGTTTGTATTGGAAGGGCAGGTTATGAAGAGGCAGCGACAGGCTTTACACCTCCCAATGTTCCTAACCTCTTCAATTAAATCTCAACAAAGACATCCAAACACTGATTCTATTAACTTGCACATCAGAGAGCAGGCAATAATCATCCACTACACTGGTTTAGTTAATTAAAAACAATATTCAGACACACAATGAGCTGAAAACATTAAAGACTGAGAGAGCTGGGATATAAGGTACCTAACAAGGGTAAATCTTATATCATGCATTCAGATGTCAGCCAGAAGAACATGAAATGAAATGGAAATAAACACAGAGATAAGAAGAACATCACCAACTGCTGTAGATCAGGATCCAATGAAAACTGCTTATCATGTTAAACACAACACCAATCAGGTACATCACTGCCCAAAGCTTTTACATTCATCCTGAATACATCATATTTCTCAGCCTGTCATACAACTATTACACAGGAAACTTGGCTCGGGACAAAAATGCTTGCAATTCACTGATAATGCAACAACAACCATTACAATGATATCCCTCTGTGCTTTATAGCAGAAGAGACACAGAGGACCGACTGAGGAGGTAGGTGAGTTTTAAATGTTACAATTAAACACCACAATGAATGCAGGGCCGAGGCCCATTCTACGTGATACACTGTATATTTAATCATTGTCACCTCTCTCGTGAAAGAAAGATCTGCTCCAGATACGATTTGACCTTTGGGCTGTAGTACTTCAGGTGATTTGAACAAAATGAAATAACTTGCTGGGAGGTCTGCCTCATGGATGTTAGATTGCTCTGAACTATAGCTGGGACGGAGAATTCCTTCAGGGACACGGCGCATAATAAATACTGTATGGAAGACCTATCCTTTATGGAAAGACATTCTTCTGATAAGAAACCTTGATATTACCTCTTATTGATGTTCAGGATCTCTAGAATCGATCCTCGGGGTATTTTAAAATGATGCTTTGCCTCTTTAAACCTCTATTTCAGGGCTTAAGATCTTTGTTGATGCGCATTGATCCCTCTGCCCTGTACTGAAAATCCTTGCTGCTTCATGACTGCCTCTGTCGGGTTAGCTCGAGCTTTTAATGGCGCCGGCAAGATTTTCGGTGTTTGATCTCTGCTTTCCTTTAATGTAAGTCCTGACAGCCCCATTCCTTGACCTTCCTGATGGTACTGACTCATTGGATTTGATCCTGACTGCGCTGCTTGCCATTGAGGCAGTACATTGAACAGCGGCGGTCCTCTTCCTCTAGAAACTCTGCAACACGGAAAATCTGTGAAGAAACGGTGGACGGAGCAATGGACGCAGGGTGAACTAAACAATGGTGTGGCGGTGGCGGAAACAACGCCAATATGATGAAAATGCAGTGGAGTGGTGGAATATGCGAACAATAGGGTTTGGTAGAAATATGCAGCGCAGACCGTTAGATCCTGGCCTGGAGACGAAGATCAACGGTGGAGATTGATCCGGCGGAACAATACATAAAATAGGCGTAATATACAGAACACATGAAATGCAATGGAAATGAATGTAAGAGTGGGACCCAATGTGGTGGAGGGCGATTATATTTGAGCCATCAGATTAGGGAGGAAACGGGCGGTCAGGATTCAATCGCACAATCGCAATCGGAGGTCGGAGCGGGGAGCAATCGCAATGCACAACACGAATGTTCCGATTGCGATTGGGGAGACGCTGCGATTAAACACCAACCGTCGGATCTGGGATCAGATCGACGGTCCATGTCTAATCGAAGGGAGATGGAGAGTGGCAGCGGAGCAGCGATGCGACAGCGCTGAGCCGTTAGATCGGCGGGAGAATGGACGGCTGCGATAGAACCAGAGGACGGAGGGAAGGCTTGCGAATGCGACCAGGAGGGGCAAAGCGATTGAGCGCTGGCCGTCGGATCGGGGATCAGATCAACGGTTCAGATTCAATCGGAGGGAGAGAAGAGGGGTGGCGAGATGACGATGCGATTAGCAGAGGACCGTCGGATCGCGGGGAGGACAGATGGTCAGGATTAAATCGGAGCATCGCAATCGAGAGGTGCACAATGGGTGTTGCGATTGCGATCGGGGGGAGTAATGCGATTAGCGGACAGCCGTCAGATCTGGTGATAGATCGACGGTTCAGATCGGAGTGGGAACTTGATGATATAATCAAATCACGTCGGGGCTTTTACGCTGTTTTCAAAGGAAATACGCACCCGCTTGATGCTCCGATTGCGATTGGCCCCCAAGGTTTAAGCGCTTGGTCTTGGGGAAGGGTCACGTGGGGAAGTGGTTTGGAAGGGGCCTACGGTAAAGGGGTTGGGCCTTTTAATAAGGTCGGAACATGGGTTTTTAACCCATTCAAATGGATTTTAAGGGGTTTAAGGGAAACGATAGAGGAAAAAAAAGGGGAAAAAGGTTAAACAAAGGGTAAGGGTAGAATTTCTAAGGGGATTTTGAGGGGATTTGGAGGGTAAATGGGGAAAGAAGGGGGAATAAAGGGGAGAGAAAATAAAGGCTTTGGGGAATGAAATAAGAGGGAAAAGGGGGCCTTTGGGCATTTCTTCATAGCAGAGAGGCTTTTAAAAGGGGAATCAGTAGAAGGGATATAATCAAAGGCTAAAAGGCACATGGAGGCTTCAAGGAGACTGTGTTTTAAGCGGAAATGCATTCCTTGAAGACTCAACAACAATTTAGCCCCCTATTTGCTTGTCAAAAATTTCATAGGGGGGCTAACAGTGGCTCCACATGGGGATGGCTTCTTCTTGAAGGAGTCAAGAATTCAGAAGTCGATCTCTTGGTGTAGACCAGATGCCTGCTGCTATAAGCCATCTTTCTTCTTTCTTTAGATTAGCTACCACAATATGAATCAGCAGAAACATTTTCCCAACCAATCTACCTACCCAAACTAGAACTCTAACAATTTTCCCTTGGGTGCATTTGAACTAGCAGACCCTTTACATTTTATTTTGCAAAACAAAAACAAACCTATTCTAATTATACCCTTATTGCTCCATGAGGCCAGATTAGACTGTTGGCCTCATATATTTCTCTACCTAAACTACTACCTGTTGGGATTAAACTGTCCAACAGGTTTCTTCACCTACATTCTAAGACAGGAAATTTAAACACAGCCAAGCCAGGATTAGACTGTCTGACTTGCTGGGCAGAAACTTGAAGAAAACAAAACTGTGAAGGCATGGAATTCTGCAACTATGAAACATCCTTCTTTCTTTCTTGTGACTCAGGTTTTGAGCATATTTGAGTCACTTCTTTCCTTTGCTCCAGCTCTGATTTTGGGCATATTAGAGCTGGATCTTCTTTCACTGCTGATCCAGATTTTGAGCTTGTAAGGACCAGCTATTCTTCTTCCCTTTGGCTCAGATTTTGAGTTTATTAGAGCCAATCCTTTTGCCTCAGAGGTTCATGTTTTGAGCATGTCTGAACCTCTCTTCTCATTCTATTTTTTGGGACATTTTCTTCTCTTTTTTTGCTGAAAATGAAGATTTGCAACGGTATATACAATGGAAATGAAACTGGAAATGGAGAATTAGCAAAAATAGTGTTTAAGCATCCTGCCATTAACAGGACCCCCAAACCGCTCTGTACCATCAAGTTCTTGCAAGAAAAACGCATTAGGACCCACAGTGGCTTGAATGATGAAGGGACCTTGCCACAAACTGTCGAATTTGCCATGTTTGCCTTTATCCTCTCTTCTTGAATCCCACTTTAGGACCTTGTCCCCAACTTTGAAATTCGTTGCTTTGGTTCTTTTGTCAAACTGTCTCTTCATGTTTTCCTGCACTTTGACAGCTCTGTTATAAACCTGCTCCCTTGTTTGCTGAATATGGATTGTTTCATTAATTCTCCTTATCATGCCGTCTTCTTCTGATTGGATTTCTTGAATAAGCTTTACCACTGGTATCCCAAGGCTAGTAGGAAAAACTGCTTCTGTCCCATAAACCAGCTGGAAAGGGGATATGCCAATAGATTTCTTTGTAGTGAGCCTGTCTGCCCACAAAGCATGTATCAACCTTTTATGCCAAGACCTTTTATTCTCTTCCGTCAGCTTCTTAATGATTGTAACCAGGCTTTTATTTGATGATTCAGCCAAGCCATTACCCTGGGGGTAATAGGCAGTTGAATGTCCAAGTGCAATTCCGTACCTGTGACAAAAATCAATCATTCTTTTGGATCCGAAAGCAGCAGCATTGTCAGTGATTATTTTCCTTGGGCAGCCAAACCGAGAGAGGATGAAGTCTTCTAGGAACCTAATGATGATAGAATCAGTGGCATTCCTAGTGGGTATGGCTTCGATCCACTTAGTGAAGTAATCAGTAGCAGTCAAGATCCATTTGTGTTGCCCAGAAGAAGAGGGGTGGATTTCTCCAATGAAGTCTAAGCCCCATTGCATGAAAGGACCTTCTATGGTGATAGGTTGCAGAGGGAGGGGGAGGAGCTTTCTTTTGCCTTAAAAAATTTGGCATTTGTGGCAGGTGACGATCATCTTATGGACATCACTGAAGAGTGTGGGCCAATAGTAACCAGCCCTGAGTATCTTATTTGCAGTGGCCTTCCAACTCAGGTGGCCTCCACACTCCCCAGTATGGAATTCTTGTTTGATTTTTTCGGCTTCAGTTTCAGGCAAACATTTCAGCAAAAGACCGTTTGGATTTTTCCAATATAGACTCTCATTCATAATGCAGTAATTTCTAGCTTTGATTTTTATGAATCTGGCCTTTGTTTTGGACAGTTCCGAAGGGGCATTGAGGTGCGTGAGCACGTAAAGGATATCAAAATACCAAGGAGAGTTCTGGAACTGCTTCTCCACAGTTGGATGGGGCAATTCTTCCTGCTCATCCAGGGTATTCATCATGTTAATATCGAGGGCCTGTAGATTAGTTTCAGCCATCAATTGGGCCAGGCCTTGACCTTTGATCAGCTTAGTGGGTTTGATTTCAATGTCATATTCTAAAATTGCAGCAATCCATTTGCCCCTTTTCCCATCTGGATCTTGGGACAAGATATCTTTGACCACTATATTTGGCACATAGGCAATGGTGTGAGAATGCAGAATGTACACCCTAAAGTCTTTTAAAGCCTTAATCAGGGCATAAGCCTGCTTTTCCATGATGTTATACTTTAAGGGTGCATCTCTTAAGGCTTTACTGAAAAAGGCTATAGGCTGTTCCTTACCTTCCGAATTTTTCTGCAGCAAAACTGCAGCTACTGTGTGTGGGGAGGCGAATGAAAAGATCAGAAAATCTTTTGAGAAGTCAGGGCTGATAAGGACAGGGGCTTGGGTGAGTGCAAGTTTTACTGACTCAAAAGATTTTTTGGCTTCCACAGTCCACTTGACTCCTGCATCTTTCTTTAGCATTTCAGTCATTTTCCTAAGATGCTCAGCAAGATTGGGGATAAATCTTCTAAGGAAATTGATCTTCCCAATGAAGGATTGTAGCTCCTTAATGTTTCTTGGATGCGAAATTTGAAGTATTCCCTCAACTCTCTGGGGGTCTATCCTAATCCCTTTCTCGGATATAATGTGGCCAAGAAGCTTACCTTCTTGCAGCCCAAAAACAGTCTTCTTAGGATTTAGGGACAGACCGTACCTTCTACATTTTTCAAAAACTTTCCTCAGATGTTTTAAGTGTTCTTCTTCTGTTTTAGAAAAGACAGCTAAGTCATCCAAGTAGATAACTATAAAGTGTCCAATCTCATCTGAGAAAGCAATATCCATTGCTCTCTGGAAGGTAGCTCCAGCATTCATCAATCCAAAAGGCATTTTCACGTACATGAAGGTGCCCCATGGAGTGGTAAAAGCTGTTTTGAGTTGATCTTCTGGGAGTACCAGAACCTGGTTGTATCCTGAAAAACCATCAAGCAGGGAGATTCTTTTAGAGCCCACTACCTTCTGTAGGATATGCTCCATTCTAGGCAAAGGGTAGTTATCTTTCAGGGAGGCTCTATTGAGGTTTCTGAAGTCTATGCACAGTCTAATCTCCCCTATTTTCTTCCTTACAGCCACTAAGTTTGACACCCAATCAGAAAACCTTACAGGGACTATAATGCCGGCATCATACATCTTCTTAATTTCCCTTGCTACTGCAGGCAACTGTTTTGGATTAATTCTACGGAGTTTTTGTCTGAAAGGTTTCTGATTTTCCTTCAGCGGTATCTTATGTTGTATAATGTTGGTGTCATAGGCCTTCAAGTCTTCGTAGCTCCATGCAAACACATCAACGAATTCCTTAAACAAGTCGATGTATCTTTTCCTCATGTCTGCAGGTATAGACTTAGCCAGTTTTATCATTTTGGGTTTGTCTTCAGTACCTATGTTGCATTCTTCTACATCTGATTCTGCATGTTCTATTGTGGGCTTCTTTGCAACATCATCGAAATCAAAGAGGTCCTCTAAGGGTGCTAAGCCTCTTGGTATGTTCTTGTCTTTGGCTTGCAGCACCTCCATTTCTTCTCCATCCGCATTTTCACGTTTTATGGCTGAATCTCCAGTTTCTTTAGAAAAAGAATTTATTTCTATACTACTAGGTGTTTCTAGTTCATCTGGGGAATCCTCACTTGGGCAGCTGTCATCAAATTTTGAGTCTGAATCAGAAAATTCAAACCCATTTCTGCCCATCAGGAAATCTTCAATCTGTTTGTCTCCTTCAAAGACTTGCCAGTATTTTTCATTGTCTGGCACTGCAGGCCTGAATTTAGTCTGAATGATGATTTGTTGGTCAACTGGGGCCTTAGGATAAGAGCTAGCTAGGCAGGCTAGTCCATTTGCAATAGCGTTTTGACCCCTAGGAATGAATACTAAATCATATTCAATGAACGTTTTCAGCAAATCTAGAGTGTCATTCCTATACGCCCTAAGCCTGGGGTGTTTTGCCGAATACTCACCATTCATCTGTTTGATTACTAACTCAGAGTCTCCTCTCACGATTATCCTACGGGCTCCTAATTTTTTCAACAGATTTAAGCCCAAGATTAGAGCCTCATATTCTGCAATGTTATTCGTGCATTTGAAATGCAGATTGACAGCGTGGCTCTCCGCGTGATCATTTTCGGTGTTACGCAGCCACACCCCAGCTCCAGCGCTTTGCCTAGTGCAGGACCCATCAAATTTCATTTCCCACAGGGGATCTTTGTTCGCTTCCACTTCGCTTTCTACCTTACAGCTGGATTCGCCATTAGGTTGAGTTGGGAGGTCTGTACTAGGTTGTAAACTATCTTGTTGTTCGTAGAGGCCGTGGATGTCAGGGAGGTGGTTGGCCGGTTGTTCTTATTCTGTTTCTGTTTCACTTGGAGTGAGAGGTTCACCACAGATCCTACAGGCTTCATTGGTGATTTCCTCTTCATTTTCAGCGTGCTACCCATGGTTTTCCTGATCATATTCTTCCAGAGTGGCCATTATGTGGAGATCTATAGGCTTGGTGTTCTCATTTGTACGCCTATTCTGGGACTCTCGCTCTTCTAAGGATTCATCATTACAAAAAATGGAGTCAAGATCGGTATGCACAGAGTATAATGGTGAATTTTCAGGTTTCTCGGGGCTACTGACTAGGAATTTCATTTGGGACTCTCTATACAGTCTTCTTGCTTGGCCAAATATAGGGATAATGGCATATGAACCATCCATCTGCATGGTGCCTTGCAGCTTGGCTCCCCATGATCTAGATAATAACATGCCATACTTGGGTGGCACGTCTGCCACCACTACATCCATGACCATACATTTCGCAGGAATCTGAGTCAAACTCACACATAAATCTTTGATAAGGCCTAGGCATTTTACTCTACTAGAGTCAAAAGAGTATAAGTCTTTGTAAGGTCTGGTAATTTCTAGGCCTAGCTTCTCCATGACTACTTTAGGCATTAGATTGTGTGATGCACCGGAGTCATGCATGGCATTATGGAGGATCTTGTCATGAATGTTAAGACCGATATAAAAAGGTGGAACTACCCCTTCCTGAAATTTCCCCTCAATCTTGGGACCGAATAAGAGGGCAGGATGATCATCGCTCAAATTTACAGTGTCATTATTTATACTCAGATTTAATGCTTTCAAAATCTGGCCCTTATATACATCCTGAGAGGCCAGCTCAGATAATGGTACAAAGATTTTGATTTTTGCAATCTCACTTTCTAAACTGAAAGTGGATTGACTCTTGGAAGTATTCAACTCTGTTTTATTTGCAACCACCTTAGTAGCTGGATCGGTTTGTGTCTTCTCATTATGTACATGTGTAGACACAGTTTTATCAGGAGCACTAACTGAGGTGCTAGTGCTACTGGTTGGTTGACTTTGTTTTTCATTGTTTTGGTTGTCCTTTTCTTTTTTACTCTCAGAACTCTTGGCCGTTGAGTTGTTGTTCACAGCAGCTACTTTAGAAGATTTTTCAGGCCTCTTTTTGATGGTTACCTCAGGAGTTTTAGGTTTGGAAGTGTCTTGGTTCTTTTTACTCCTGAGCTCATATTGTTCTCTGACCTGTAACATGGCATTTTCGAATCCCAACCTATAATCCTCAGATTCAAACCATTCCTCCTCCCCACAAGAGGTTGAGGGTTGGTCCTCTTCTGAATCACAGTTTAGGATCGAATCTTCTGTTTCGAACATGTTTATCACATTCCCTTTAGACTCTTCTATGATTCCCTCATCCTCATCAAGGAAGTTTTGGAAAGGGGGAATGACTTGCTGATCTGACTCTTTCTGTCTGTTGGGGGTGTTGTTTCTTCTAAAGTTTTGGTTTTGGTTTTGATTTTGGTTCCTGTTCTGAGTGATAGCCATCTTTTCGACCACTTGGCATAGCTTATCCAGATTCTTAGACAATCTGTCAATATTAGGATCTGAAGTGGAGGCTATAGTGTCATCCTTGTATGTTACTCTCTTCTCAGCTCTCAGTTTGGCCCCTTTTTCAATCAAATTTGCCTCTATGTTTACTGCCCCTTTCTGCATATCCTCCAACGTGGTATATTCTTTATCTCTAAGCTCATAGGCCATGTCAGCATCAAATCCATCAGGATATTTGGCCAGGGCCATACCTTGCGGAGGTTTCATGTGTGGAGGAAGGGCGTTGTAAATACTGTTGAATCTAGTGGTGTAATCATGAACGCTTTCCCCCACGTTCATTTTAAGGGACATGTATTCTGCTAGGAGCTGGCGAGGGTTTGCTCTAGTTTCCCATTTGTTGATGAAAGTCTGGCATAAAGCAGGGAGATCTTGGATACTACCAGCAAGTAGGTTCTTAAACCACTTTTTAACCTCTCCCCTCAGGCTCTGCGCAAAAATTCTCATTTTGGTTGTTTCATCATCAATTTCCATATAGTCAAAAGAGTCCTCCATTTTATCTACATGTTGTTGCACTGTTGTAGGATCTTTAGCAGGGAAGTGTGGGATTTTTGACTGATAATCATTTGGTAAGGGCAGTAGAGGCTGAGGCAAAACTAGAGGTGCATACCAGGCTGCCATGATGATGTTCTGTTGAGGTATAGGGTTGGCTTGAGCAGTTGGTAGTTGGATGACAGGGATGGTAGGGCCAGCAGAAGTCTGTTGAGCAGATCTAGGGTGAGAAAGCCCCAAGTTTTGGAGAAAGTGAAGATCAGGTGGTGTGGAAGGAGGGGTTTTGCTGTCCCTAGTGTCTGGATGGTCTGAAACACTGAATGACCTAGTTCTAGGTAATTTGTTTTGAAGGTCTAGGTCGAAGAGAGGATCTAATAGAGCCGCAAGATCTTCTGGTGCAGAATTGGCTCTATGAATGTTGCCAGAAATAGTTGATCTCCTACTCACAGATGTTCTTTTAAGGATTTCCTCAGGGTTATCAACTGTTTCAGGTGGGTTTGGATCAGGGAAAGCTCTTGTATGAATGGTTCTGTGAGCCAGAGTGATGTTTATAAGCCACGCAGCTTAGCCCTACTTGTTATTTCTACTGTGCTTAATGTTGTCTTGGGAACTGGCCTCCCTGTGGAGTCTTCATTATGCTTTGGGACTGGTCTGCCAGTGGAGTCTGATGTGAAACCAAGATAATCAGCAGGCCTACTGATCACCAGTGGAGTCTTTAACGTTTAGGAACAATGGAGTCGCCAGGTGGAGGGTTTAGGATGATTCTAGGGTACACTGCCCACCACAGTGCTCACCGTCAAAGGTGTGACTTACCATCAACCTAGCCAGAGTTCTAAGTTTCTGAGGTTGTTTGAAATGAGAAGCATTCAGAATTCCCCAGTGGAGTCACCATTATGTTGGGGTTCCCATGTTTTGGCCAGGTTGACAGAGACCAAAAGATGAGACAACATAGAACCACTTTCAGACCGTAGGATCTAGCCCTCCTAGGTCCGGAGAGGGATCTCTCTATGATTATCAAAGGATAGATGTCTTTGAAGTTCTCAATTGTGATTTTAGGCTAGTTATAGGCTCAAGGTTGTTTGTTTGATTGTTTGAGTTTAGTTGTTGAGAATCAGGAAGGAAGGTTTCATCATAAGACAAGGATGGGTAACGAAGGAAGCTAGGCAAGGATAGATAACTCAGGGAACATCAAGGCCATTAGGCAATGGAGTCAAGAAAGGATTTACTTATGTTCAAGGTGTAAGCTTCAATTGGGCAAGTCATCTAGAGCATTTGGATCTCAAAGACTGATTGGTGGGATGGAACACTAAGGGATGAGAATGAAGGATGGAAAACCGTCTGATTCCGTTTTGCGTATCGTCGCAGGTCATCTAATCGTTCGCTAAAAACCATAGGCAACACCAAGGGTCTTGAAAATGTTTGTATTGGAAGGGCAGGTTATGAAGAGGCAGCGACAGGCTTTACACCTCCCAATGTTCCTAACCTCTTCAATTAAATCTTAACAAAGACATCCGAACACTGATTCTATTAACTTGCACATCACAGAGCAGGCAATAATCATCCACTACACTGGTTTAGTTAATTAAAAACAATATTCAGACACACAATGAGCAGAAAACATTAAAGACCGAGAGAGCTGGGATATAAGGTACCTAACAAGGGTAAATATTATATCATGCATTCAGATGTCAGTCAGAAGAACATGAAATGAAATGGAAATAAACACAGAGATAAGGAGAACATCACCAACTGCTGTAGATCAGGATCCAATGAAAACTGCTTATCATGTTAAACACAACACCAATCAGGTACATCACTGCCCAAAGCTTTTACATTCAGCTGAATACATCTTATTCCTCAGCCTATCATACCACTACCACACAGGATACTTGGCTCGGGACAAAAAGGCTTTCAATTCACTGATAATGCATCAACAACCTTTACAATGATATCCCTCTATGCTTTATAGCAGAAGAGACACAGAGGACCGACTGAGGAGGTAGGTAAATCTTTAAATGTTATAATTAAACACAACAATGAATGCAGGGCCGAGGCCCATTCTGTTTGATACACTGCATATTTAATCATTGTCACCTTCCTCGTGAAAGAAAGATCTGCTCCGGATACGATTTGACCTTTGGGCTGTAGTACTTCAGGTGATTTGAACAAAATGAAAGAACTTACTGGGAGGTCTGCCTCATGGATGTTAGATTGCTCTGAACTATAGCTGGGACGAAGAACTCCTTCAGGGACACGGCGCATAATAAATACTGTATGGAAGACCTGTCCTTTATGGAAACATTCCGCCGATAACAACCGACACTTTTGTCATGTCGAGGATCTCTGCAATCGATCCTGTCTAAAATGATGCTTTTGCCTCTTTAAACCTCTGTTTCAGGGCTCAAGATCTTTGTTGACGCGCACCCATCCCTCTCGCTCGCATCGAAATCCTTGTCGCCCATGACCCGCTCGTCGGGTTGGGGCTCGGTGCTACTTGGCGCCCGAAGATTTCGGCGTTTGATCTCTGCTTTCCTTTAATGTAAGTCCTGACAGCCCCATTCCTTGACCTTCCTGATGGTACTGACTCATTGGATTTGATCCTAACTGCGCCGCTTGCCATTGAGGCAGTACATTGAACAACGGTGGTCCTCTTCCTCTAGAAACTCTGCAACACGGAAAATCTGTGAAGAAACGGTGGACGGAGCAATGGACGCAGGGTGAACTAAACAGTGGTGCGGCGGTGGTGGAAACAACGCCAATATGATGAAAATGCAGTGGAGTGGTGGAATATGTGAACAATAGGGTTTGGTAGAAATATGCAGCGCAGACCGTTAGATCCTGGCCTGGAGACGAAGATCAACGGTGGAGATTGATCCGGCGGAACAATACATAAAATAGGCGTAATATACAGAACACATGAAATGCAACGGAAACGAATGTAAGAGTGGGACCCAATGTGGTGAAGGGCGATTAGATTTGAGCCATCAGATCAGGGAGGAAACGAGCGGTCAAGATTCAATCGCACAATCGCAATCGGAGGTCGGAGCGGGGAGCAATCACAATGCACAACACGAATGTTCCGATTGCGATTGGGGAGACGCTACGATTAAACACCAACCGTCGGATCTGGGATCAGATCGACGGTCCACGTCTAATCGGAGGGAGATGGAGAGGGGCAGCGGAGCAGCGATGCGACAACGCTGAGCCGTTAGATCGGCGGGAGAATGTACGGCTGCGATAGAACCAGAGGACGGAGGGAAGGCTTGCGAATGCGACCGGGCGGGGCAAAGCGATTGAGCGCTGGCCGTCGGATCGGGGATCAGATCAACGGTTCAGATTCAATCGGAGGGAGAGAAGAGGGGTGGTGAGATGACGATGCGATTAGCGGAGGACCGTCGGATTGCGGGGAGGACAGACGGTCAGGATTAAATTGGAGCATCGCAATCGAGAGGTGCACAATGGGTGTTGCGATTGCGATCGGGGGGAGTAATGCGATTAGCGGACAGCCGTCAGATCTGGTGATAGATCGACGGTTCAGATCGGAGCGGGAACTTGATGATATAATCAAATCGCATCGGGGCTTTTACGCTGTTTTCAAAGGAAATACGCACCCGCTTGATGCTCCGATTGCGATTGGCCCCCAAGGTTTAAGCGCTTGGTCTTGGCGAAGGGTCACGTGGGGAAGTGGTTTTGGAAGGAGGCTCATTGCAAAGGGGCCGGGCTTCCTTTACTGTCGGAATATAAGCGAACCCATTCAAATGGATTTAAGGGGTGTCAAGTGGGAAACGATAGATGAAAAAAAGGGGAAAAAGGTTAAACAAAGGGTAAGGGGCAGAACAAGGGATTTCCGGAGGGGACTGGAGGTAAATGGGGAAAGAAGGGGGAATAAAGGGGAGAGAAAATAAAGGCTTTGGGGAATGAACTAAGAGGGAAAGGGGGCCTTTGGGCATTTCTTCATAGCAGAGAGGCTTTTAAAAGGGGAATCAGCAGAAGGGATATAATCAAAGGCTAAAAGGCTCATGAAGGCTTCAAGGAGACTGTGTTTTCAGCGGAAATGCATTCCTTGAAGACTCAAAAACAATTTAGCCCCCTATTTGCTTGTCAAAAATTTCATAGGGGGGCTAACAGTCATAGCATAAGACCAACTGCGACCGAGCAATAGATTATAGTCGAGATGACGCTCTACGACTTCAACGTCCACGTTTACCGTTTTCCCACTCAGAGTGATGGGAAAGCTAGCAAGGTATCCTTTGGGTAGGAACGTGTGGCCATCGAAAGCTTTAAGGGAATTCGATGGCGGGGTTAGAGTAGGAGAACCTAAATTCAGCCAGTAAGCTTGTGACATAACGCAGGTCGAAGCACCTTCGTCTATGACAGTGCGATGGATGGGTCTCCCTTTCGACACAACCTGCACCTGGAATGCGAGTTGATGTGAGAGGCGAGGTTTATCCTTTTCCATATCAAAGATTGCTAGCGTGGAATCCTGGGGGTCTATTCCGCCAATGGCCGAAAGCAAGGCTTTCCTTTGTGCTGGACAGGTTTGTAATACTTCAAGTGCAGACATAGCTGACGGTGCCTGCGCCAAATATTCTACAATATTGTAGTTTTGGGCTGCACGTGCAGAGGTATTATGAGTCGTGCGTCGAAGTGTCCCTTTAGGGGGACGAATTACAGGTTCAACAGTAGGCCTTTCGATATGAAAATCGTTGGGCGGCGGCGGATTGGAACTAGTTCCAGGTTCCTGAGCATCTATGGTAGGAGTTCCATAAAGCTTGGCGCGAGTTTGAAGGTCAATACTCTCGATGCCATAAATGGCAGATGGTCCTTCGCCAGAAGGATACGAACCACCATTGCCCCGTTGATGGGGTTGTGGCGGGTTGTCAACCATATGTTGATGTTGTTGCTGTTGATTGGGGAAAGGATTGTGAAGAACGGCAGGTGTTCTCCCAGAATCCTTGTTAGCAATAAAATCGGTGCATTCCTGCAACCGAGGACATTTGTATGTCAAGTGGTCCTCCGCACAGATTTTACAAGGAAATTTCATGGGTTTATCTTTTCCTTTTTCATTAGCAGCATTTTTCTGATTAGAGTTATTCTGATTATTCGACTGCTCTTCCGAAGAAGATGTTTTCTTCTTATTATTCCTATTTTCCCATTGGGTTTTTGTGAGGTTTGCACCGAATTTACCTTAGCGGAAGGAAGAGGATTCGCTTGGTGGGGGGCGGTCGTAGCTGAGGATGGCTGGGAGGTTTTCCCCTGAGACTGATTGGTGGCTACACCAGAGATTGTGCCAACGAGACCGTCGGCATGAGCTCTAGTTTTCTGAGTAGCCAGAGGGTTCGAGTTACCAAGGGCATGGGGGAGTAGATCGTAAAGCATGCCTAATTGTGAATAGATTAAATCCAGGTGCTGGGCACAACGAATACATTGATCTTCTGTCACCGCACCAGAAAGGCCAATGTCTTTAGAGATATGGGGTAAAAGAGACTTGCAAAACCAATTGGCCAAGAGATGGTCTGGTATTGGAGCTTTGACAAGCCTTCTCCTACGTCTCCATTCATGAATATGGTTGGAGATGTGGGTGGCGGTTTCTTGGCACAATGATGTTAACAATTCTGTGCCGGTTTCCACTCTAATTGGTAGTTGAAAGTTCTTTAAGAACTCCGTTGCTAAAGCGCCAAACGTATTGATGGCAGCGCGTGGTAATTCAATGTACCACTTGGCTGCATTGCCTGTAAGGGTGCGGGAAAACAGTCGAAGTCGGACACTATCATCTACCATGGAATTGGATATGGACCACAAATGGAAGGTAGTGATGTGTGCGGCTGGGTCGTCCCCATGCTTCCCGTCGAACTTCGGGATATCTGAAGGAATCTTATGCGGTATAGGAGGCCAAAGTGAGTTGTGGTTTATGGGGTCGTTCGTCAGCTTATGGATGTCGGGTATGTCCAAAGCCGCCAAGAAAGGCAATTGTGGATTTTCCCCCGAGTCTAACCAAGGTAGTATGGGCTGACTACTTGGACCATAGGGTCCTCCCATCCACGTGTTACCAGAAGGGTAAGTGGGACTTTGATAGAAACCTCCCATAGGTGGAGGAGTAGGAACATATGGTTGCTGCCCATAGGGCATAGTGTATTGAGGGGCAAATGGTTGGTTGCCCCCAGCATAAAAGTGCCCTCCCACTCCAAATGGAGGTTGGGGTTGGTTAGTCCAAATGGATGCAATAGAGTTTCTCGGAGGAATACTAGTACTTGCATAATTTGGCAACGGTATAGATCCTACACCTATGTTTGAACCACTTAAGGGGATAGTATTTACAATGGGTTGTCCCATTTGTCCTAAGGATTGCATAGGAAGAGAAATATTCCTTGCTACCTGTGTACTGATAACACTGCCCCCTGGTATAGTGGCCAGGGGGTTTGAAATCAACAGAGGGTTCCAACCGAAAGGGTTGCTAAAGGGCACCGAAGTAGTCATGCTCATGGGAGGAGCAACCGTGGTCCCCAACATGGTTATGGTAGGAGTAGATGCCGAAGGGTTCGGTAAACTACTGACAGTTGTGTTAACCATAGGGCTGGGGGTAGGCATATGTTGACTACTGGGGTTACCCAGTAATGGCATAGAACTGACCACCGGCAGGGAGGATGATGGCGAACCAGGAATGGTTGCCATTGGTATCGACCCTGTGGATACCGGTGGAGAAATAGATGTTGGTGTTGCCGCAGACATATCTTGGCGCGGTGGAATCTGGATTATCACAGGTCCTAACGGATCAGTGAGCGGAGGATTGTAGTTAGGTACAACACCTTCAGTGAAAGGGTCCTCCGGAAGTTCCGGCTGATAAGGGTCTATGTGATAATCAAGATTAGTCAGAGGAGACTGCTCTTCCGTAGAAGGCCCGGGTTCACCAAGGTTCAATCTTTCCTCTAGAGTGAGAGGAGGTAGACCTTACTGTCGTCGAGACAGACGGCGTGGGTCAGGGGACGCCACGGTGACCGGTTTAATTTTAACAAATTTTATTAAAAATGTGATATATTATGAAGTCTCAAGTGACAGTAACCACACACTTACTAAAAAGAAAAGACTCTCTAAAATCAATCAGCAAGCAGCCAGAATAGGGTGCCCTGTCTGAGTACTACCGTTCACTGGTGATGAAATCCAGTATCACAATAGCATACAGAGAGGGTTGGTTGAAAGTACAGTTACGGTCACTCTAGAGCTTCGCCCGAACCTCAGACGATAGGTGTAAGCACTCTCGTGAAGACAAGTACCCTCCTAAAGACCGAAGACAGAGTGGGTCCGTCTGTTTCAGGTACCAGGACAGCCCATCCCAGTCACCTTGTGTAAGTCCCTAAAAGTATGGCCACTAAGGATACCTCAAATCACAGACATCATCAGGGGGGTCCACGGTCAAGGACAATGTGCTATATGGGCAGAATACCTAGATCCCCGATCTAGTTTCGACATCCCCGAAGGGAACCCCAATATATAACACACCCACAGGATGCAGTCGAAGGCGGGCTACCTTCTAGTGCACCCAAGTGTTGTATCGCGCTGAGCTCCGGTAAAGGAACGGTCCCGATAATGTGAGTGCAGCAGGATTTCACTCGTTAATGACTCTAGTTTTCAAGTTTTGAGATCTTGGTTAGTTTTCTCACTTTCCTAACCCAAGATCCTAGCCTAAACTACTGTTTTTGTGAGCTCAAAAAAGAGTAATTAGATTGATTTTATTATCTCTTTGTTTTTAGTGTATTTTGTTATTAGTCTTGCGGAGGGGGAATGGACGTATGAAGTATAGTGAGACTCTGACTCAAGAAACCATGAAAAACATGCTCTAAATATTAACTTCAATGAAGAGTGTTTCTACAAGGAGAGGTTTATTTTTCAATCATCCATGCACCAACATTTAAATAACACAGCTCAACTTTTAAGATTCAGACTTCTATCTATCTCTTTTAACAGTCTGTGAACTAAAATTTCAGAATAAACTCAGCTAAATGCAGAAAAATAAAAAATAAAAATTCTCTTTTAAAAAGTAAATGTTTTTCACACTAACTAAATAAGAGAAATAAATAATCAATGCTAGTTTAGCAGACAAGCACAGGGATTCAGTCAGTGAAAGGTACTGGTGGCCAAAAAACTCTACAGCTAAAACACAGTCACAGTAGTGAACAACAAGGTTTTTGGCTGAGTAACGCTCTGTCTGTGAGAAAATACAGCGTTATAACGCACTGTATTTAAGCATAGACCGCGTTATAATGCACTGGATAGCCTGCATAGGTCGCGTTAACCAGGGAAAAGCTCTTCAGTTGGCCAGACAGGAACAGGATTGAACTCTGCAAGCGTTTGGTATGTCTACTGGGCATCAAAAAATGGTCGGAAGGATACTGAACAGAGGAGAGAAGAAATGAAGGGAAAAAATAGTCCGGAAACTATGGGGAAACTCCCCAGTGGAGTCGCCAATTCTGCTATAGGGTAAACTGCTTGGGTGGTTGGTTTTCGAGGATCCCTCTCAGGGCTTTCCGGTGCCCGAGGCAGACAGTAAGATTAGCTATGCTGTTCACAAAGATGGCATGAGCATGTTCATATTAGCTTGAAATAACTTGAAGGAACACAATAGAGAATTACCTTTTTGACGGTCTTGGAATCCCTTGGAGAACGCTGTGCAGCAAAGTAAGAGTCCTTCTTCGCCGGCTCCAAATCTGAGACCTGCAATCAGTCAAAGCACCCGCGTAATTTCTAATATAACAAGTATTCTATCAATTAAATCAACAATAAACATCTAGATTATACACATCTGAGCCATTCATATCATACTAAGTAAATATTGAAACAACAATAATAACATTAAGCATTGAATGGACAAAATGAACACAGTTCTATTGATTTTGAAAGAAGGAGGATTACAACCATCGGTTGTACCAAGCCCTCCTCAGTCTCCCAATCTCTCTTCTCTCTCTAGTGAAGAAGTCCAAGTCAACAAAATCTCTAGGAGCCTCTTTGACTCTTGGCCTTCACAATGTCACACTATTCTCTATTCCACAAGTATGCAAGAACCTTGGGCAATCCTTCGACCTTCATTTAAGAGCCTTCAGCTCCTTCTTATAGGAGAGGGAGAAAGCCATTGTTGCCCTTCTCTTTCCACTAGTTTGGAATGGAAAAAACTTAGATGTTTCTTTGATCTCTATGCTTTTTCCTCTTTTGGAGTTCAGTCTCTCATGGCAATGACCAATAATGAACTGGTGCTTCTGCAGTTTCCTTTGTGAACTGACTCCTTTTTGAGGGAAACTCGGAGATTCAAATCATTCTCCGCGCTCTTTTCCCAATTCAAACTTAAAACATGAGTAACGCTTCCCTTCAGTGTAAACAGAGCGTTGCCCTAGCCACTAACGTGGCCAATGCACTGCTTGCCTGCGTTATAACGCTCTTGTTCTGTTCTTCATAGGCGTTACCCTGGCAGAAATATGTTTAACTTAGGTCTTTGTACTTCTTCCATATTTGTCTTCCCCTCTGAGCTGATGAGGAGGTATTTTGACCTGTAACAATTGTCTTGAACTAATTGATGTAGGATTCAATACCAATCCCAACAATACACTATTGTTGGTGATTCAACTTATCGTCGTGGTGTTGATTTTGACTCACGAGGAAGTCAAGAAGGAATTAAAGGATTGTCATTCTAGGGCTTGTGGTGGTCATATGTTAGGGTTTTCCACTCCCTAAAAAATATTTCGCTCTGAATATTTATGGACCTCAATGTTTAAATATTGTATAACCGTGGTTCAAAAATGCCATAATTGCTAGTTTTACCATCGCAAGATGCATGTGCCTTAAACTCTTGCTCACTGAATCATAGCTTTTGAACCAATTTATAAATGGGGCATTGATTTTGTTACATGTAACCCTCACTGTAAATGGGGCATGGGTATATCATTCTAGTGGTAGATTATTTTAAAATATAGGCCAAGGTGATGTCTACATAAGGATGATGGCTAAAGTTTAACCATTTTCACATTCAACCATGTGATTTCTAGGTTCAAAATTTCATAAGCTATCATCATAGACCATGGTAGCCAGTTGGAAACTTTATGATGACAAAAATTTCTAGACAGCTAGTCTTCTTCCATGACCACTATACCCAATATTATCCACAATTGAATGGCCAAGTATAAGTTGTTAACAAGGTTTTGACCACTATAATCAAATGAATTGTTAGAATTCATAAACGAAACTAGAATACTATGTTTTTTTCATCCCTATGGGGATACCGTATCTTCACAAAAACATCAATGGGCTTTACTCCCTTCCAACTTTTTTATAGTTTGAAAGCAATTTTTTTGATTGAATGTGAAATTTCGTCACTGAAACTAGCCATTGAATTGTTACTAGCTACATCTGTAGAGGAAGAAATTTGTTTGTACTTAGCATGACTAGATTATAATTGATGTGATGTTGCACTGGCTAGTGAGTCTCATAAGAAATGGGTTAAGGCTTAGTTTGATCGAAACATGAATCATTTCTCATATTCCAAAGGTGACCTAGTCTTGGTATATGATCAAGCACATGGTTAAATATGTGTTGGTTAATTCAAACCCATGTGGCATGGTTCTTACATTGTAAAACATGTACTAACCAAAGGGGCCTATGAACTAGTTGATTATGACAATGTTTTTTTGTAGAGCCTAGGAATGGTCTTTACCTGAAGAAGTATTATGCATTATTCATTTTGTGAAGATTATTTACATTACTTGTATTATATTTTTATGAGTGTGTGTGATAGGTTTATAATTTTTTATTATTTTTAGCTACTTCCCCTGCTTATATTGTGTTACGCTTGATTTGAAAATGTCGATGCTCCCTTGGAATTACATTATCTTTGTTGATGGTGCTAGTCATAGTACTCATAATCTATTTTCCATGGCTTGGGCTATTTACTCGCCCATTGATGAGTTAGTCTCTATGTGTGGGACATTCCTTGGTCTAATGAAGAATAACATAGCATATTATAGTACTATGATTTAACTATTATCTTATACCATTTCATTTGGCATTCATCATTTTATCATTAGGTTAGATTTCGAGCTCATAGTATTACCTTTAAATGGTGTCTATATAGTAAGAAGCTCAAAAATGTTAAGAATTTTTTTATGGTTCCATCTCTTGGAAAGATAGTTTGATTATATTGAATATCAACATATTCAGAGAAATTTAAACAGATTAACTAAGGCATTGGTGAATCATGTGTTAAATATGCATCTGAAACATTTTTCAACAAAAAACAATATTCATCCACATATTTAACAAGATAAACTAGAACAATAAGTAGTAGTATCCATTAGGTAAATAGTCTATAAAAAGTGTGTTACAAAAAAATTTCATCCAAATACATGAGGCCCTGTGGCATTTAATATCTGAAAATGTTGATACCAAAAAATCAAAATCTATCCCTAAAGACTAGCAACTAAGTATGATGGTGATCATGATCTCATACTATAGCATGTGTTATGCATCATAGCAGGTGTATGATTGGTCTTGGAACTCCTATTACTTGCCTATAGTACTGTAGAAGAAAATAATCAAGCCTAGTCTCTGGAATTTCTAGGGATAACCTCTCTAGGTTCTGTTATAGCTCATTCAATTCCTTTGTTGCATCAGGGTTAGGTATGAAAAAAAATACTGGTTGATCTCACCATCTATCAAAATTTTGTAGTCTCATTGGTCTAATCAGGAAAATATTTGCATTACCAATTCAAATAATTAGCTTTGGATGTCAAAAAACAAGCGAAAAAAATTGAAAACATAAAAACCATCAAAATGAGAAGTTTTTACCTAGGTCACCCCATTGTATCCCTACTAGGAGTGGGATATCTAGGTCACCCCTGTAATCAATCCCTTCATATGGAAAGTCTTTTATCATAATGATCTAGCATTCCAGCCACCTAAAGAACTCAAGTATATATTTCACTACCTTGCCATCACCTCCATGGCGTACCATCAATGAGATCCAAAAGAGCATATGAGGATCTCGAGGTCATCCTACATCCGATAGAACATGTTGTGGGGCAAGGAGGGGGGTCCTCTCTAGAGAAAATGAAATCAAGATATCACAATATCCAAAATTCTTGAGTTTCCATTTTTTTTCTCTTTTCAACAACTAACCCTTCACACCAATTGAGTATAGTGGGTTGTGAACACTCCACGTTGATCTACATATGGTCCTTACTGACCACGTTGTGGTTCCACACAATATGGAAACTATAAATGAAATGTTTCTCAAGGGAAAACGTTAAATGGTTTTGATGTCAATTCTTCCATCCTTAAGTTGAGCCGAGTCAATGTAATTTGTCCAAAAGTAAGTGGTAGTGGTTTCTTGACCTGGCCTGTGACCATACAAAGATATATCCATACCTATATAGGATATCCCAGTAAAAAATTTGATGTTATCACCATCTATAGTGAGGTGTTGGTCTCCTATCACGAAATGCTAATCTTGGACATCCCATTCCCTCACCATCCAGGTTATGTGATCTAGCTGATCTTTCATCCATCGGATTATCCAACATTTGTATAGGCCACAATCTCTTAGGGCCTAAAATTTTGTTGGATCATTAAGAGCTTCAAAATTTTGGTTTTCATACTCTCTCTCTCTCTGCACTCCATTATAATGGGTCAAAAATCTTGAAAACAATAATTTTGGAAGATTAGAAACCAATGTGAGTGATTTTATAGAAAATAGGTGTGTATTTCTTATTTTTCAAAAACCCTTGGTGCATGCGCGACCACTGTTGATAAACATATAATATTTGCATAGTTTCTCTGGTGGAAAATCATGCAAATCATGAATTTATTTGTATAAAAAATAGTCAGTGTGTGCATTCTTGATGAAGCCTAACCACACACATCCAAGGGCACATTTTAAAAATAATATCATCACCAAAAAACCAAAATACATTGCTGAATGTGAAATAAATATAATGAAAATTAAGATAATGAAGAGCTCTCGTACCTAGAGAAGATGGTTCTCTATTTCGGCCACCGATTTGCTAGGAATCAACCTTTGATGTTTGTGGTGAAAAGCCCTCTTTTTTTCTCTCAATTGATTAAAAATTCAAATGGTAAAAATGATTTTACCTTTTTAACTTTTATGGGTTTTTAGGCCATTAAAATTTAATTTTTTATTCTTTTGACCTTTAAAAATTTAATTTTTTGACATTTTTACTATAATTTTGTAGTATTTACGATAATTTTTTTAGTTTAATGTGCAAAAAATAGGTTATAACATAAAAATGGACCATTTTGATGTTGAGAAAAAATTTATCATTTTTTGGCTCTCAAAAATTACGAGAAAAGTGAAACTCTAGAGTTCTATTTTAAGCCCTTTTCAAACTCTCTAAACATGAAAAAATCACCAATTAGTTGACTATTCGAACTCAAAAAATTAGAACAGTTTTCTATTTAGTATAATTTTACCACTTTTCTAGAATAAACTAGACTATTTATGAAAAAGGTATATGTTGACTAATCTTGACATGATTCTTAGTTTATTTTCATACTAGTTCATCGAGTTATGTTTACTCTGAGTATGGGAATGCCTACCTCAATGATCATTGTAAATTTCATTGTAACACACGATTGATTGTTGCAAGTGTCCAACCATGGTCTTTGATCCAATTATTTTCATGATAAATAACTTTAGTCCTTAAATATTCTTTATGACTTCGCACTTTAGGGGGCTATCTATTACACATAATTTTTTCACCATGATAAGTGTCCATTAAAATGAATCTCTTGCCATCCAATTCATGTGCTCCAAAGCACTCCCTTGCAAGTAAAAAAAAATAAACACCTTGAAGAAAACAAGAATTCTGGGTAAAATAAAAAAAACCTACTTTTTAGTTACTTTCATGCTTTCCTAGCCAGTATATGCGCATTGAGATTTTTTACCATTGATGTGTGTGCATAACTACACTTTTTCTTCCACTGTAAATTGCACACATGACTCAACAATAATTAAAAATAAAATTTTAATTCTAGAATCTTTATTGGGCTAAAATATCCCAATTGAGAGCTTCAAGTTCATGATTATTTGAGCCTAGCCCCTCCCATCATGGATCTAATCCCCATTATTGAAGGAACCCTAATCCCACTTTTAGTGGATCTCATCCTTGAGATATAGATCTTAAACTTCCTCCTCTTGGCCTATAAATCAACTACGGGTTAGAGGATTGAAAGAGGCTTCTAAAGGTAGACTTATGTTGGTAAAATTAGGTTGGATAGCTTATCATCCAAGGAAAGGATTCTAGACTTATGGGAGGAGCTTTACCTTAACAATGCAAAGGTTGTGAGATTATTCTATATTTTTTAATTAATACAATTGAGATTTTCTTTCCCATTACATTGATTTATGGATTTGATTAATAGTTTATGTTATTTCTATTTTTTCCATTGAAAGGATGACATTTACTAATCTCCTTGATCAGTAGTATGAGTTATTGAATCATCTATGTTGCATATGCCTTTGATCCTTTACTTTCTATGTGTTCAAGTATATTTCAAGCATTGAGGAGCTACATCGAGGCATACAAAGTATATTAATATATAATATCCGAAACAGGTATGGGTTTCATTACTATCCCTTATAGTCTATGATTCAAGAAAACATAGACTCTAGGAAAGATTAGCTTGATTTTCTCCTTGTTACAAAGTTTTTTTGGAAATATACAGAGATAACTCTTATTCGTGAGAGGGATTAGTCCAATTAACAAACCCCCAAGAATAGATTGAGGCATGCATGGTCTCATGGGAGCATATGGCACATCATGATATTGCATGAGGGACAATTCAAGATACAACCACAACAAAAGAAGTGCATATGGATACAAAAATTTAATGAGGAGGTGCATGATCTTAGGAGGATATGCGCAAGGTTAACATTTTTCTACTGGTTTATCTTTGTTTTATCTTGATATTTATTGTTTTAGTCATGCATAGTTTCTTTATGAAATACTAATGGTGATTTTGTACACATATTAGTAAAACTTAATTGATGTATGTAGTTAGGGTTTTTTATGCCTATTTTTTATTTATTTACTATATGCTACAATAAGTTATGGTACTAAGTTTCATGTGTTGAAGTTATTGTGATCATCGTATTAATAGAGAATTTTTCATTCGAATATGAGAGAGATTTTCAAGGCGTCGAGGTTATATGGAGATGGAACATGTGTAGAGGGAGCATCTCATATGGTACTATTGATTCAGTGGTTTATTAATGGCATCATGGTTCCTTGCTAGTAGAATAGGAAAAATACATTGTTTCGAGGAGATTTCTATGTTCCTCATGATATATTATTATCTAACATTGGTTTGATGTAGGAGTATGTGCTTTGGCTTTACATGGCTTATGTGTTGGATCATAGTTTTGTATGAGTTAATATGCAGTTGTTTTCTATTAGAAATTACTATTGAGATTGATGGTTATTTGACCTCATGATATTCCATGTCTAATTCCCATTATTATATGAGTGAGTTATATATGTGGCTAGTGAGTGTGATATTTTTATATGAAGAAAAAAATGATCGTTCTACATGGATATTATTGTATATTGTTGAAACTGCTTGCATTATACTAGTGATAGAGATTTGTAACTACTATGCAAACTAATTAGGAGTTTATCATGATGGATATATTTTATGTTATTATTTTTATTATACAAATCATGGTGGTTTCTTGTTGCTTAGATGACACATTATTTACTTGGCCACTAACTAATGTTATTGATGATTGAGATCTACTGACTAGTTTACTGCTGATCCTGTTGATTGAAGATTTTGCTAATGTATTGGCTTATTTTTTGTTAGAGATGATTTTTTTGATTTCTGATTTGTTATCCATAGATAGAGCTTGTCCTACATAAGCATGGGTCCATGCTTTTGAGTCCAATTTCTGTATATTTCCTATTTTTGATGAGGAGGATTATTGAAGTGATATGTAATGTGGCTACCATCACATTTTTATATTTATGTTATGACTACTAGTTTGAATTATTTTGCAGAGGTTTATGCTTCATATGATGGTTTTTATACTATAATATTTTTTCTACGAAAGGTTGATATCTAGTTTTGATTGGTGTATTATGTTGTTGACTATTGTTGTCATTGATATGAAGGTTTTACATTTGAAACCGTGTCCCAAACCAAAGTTGACTGACAGATTCCATTTCAACACCAAATGTTCTCTTACAGATCCCTCATCCTAAGGCATATGTCTTTCAAAAGATCCCTAAATGCCCATTACGTCGAAATGCTACTTCCGCCAAAACCACCCACACCTACAACATAATAGATAACTTGGCAGAGTTGCTTGATGCCATGTCAATGTTGGAAGTCCTCCAATCATGCCCATCTCAATGAAAATATCTACTATCTACTTTAGGTATTGTGGATCCTTCAGATGATCGTTTGATCATCTTTGATGTTGAAAAATCATAACATCCCCTTTTACCTTCATCTGCTGCCTTCCAAATACAAGTCAAGATTAGGAATGCCCATGTCCATAAATGTATCATTGACGAGGGCACATCCACATGTGTGATTTTTACCTCTATTTTGAATAATATTAGATCACCCAAATTAGCCCCATCCACCATCACTTTGGGTGCTTGGTATGGTCACCCTTCTCAGCCCCTTGGCATGTTCCGCAATTGTAATATCACACTTGTGGTAAAGACTATTTGTGTTGACATTGAAGTCATTGACACCCGCTTGGATTACAATATACTCTTGGCTCTTAGCTATACTTATGCGATATTTTATTTCACATTTACAGTTCATTGTAAGATGTGCTTTCCTCACAATGGAAAGACCATCACCATCGATCAGTTGACATATTACGAATTGAAGTTTCAGACCTCCTTTGAGTCTATCATACCTTCGGTGGCCAGTTTACAATTAGTCACACCTCTCATTACTGTTTCAGCAGGAGTCCATAAATATTCCACCTTACTTGGTTGATTCCCCGGTCCCTCCCCTCTTATCAGTAACCCCATCTCGTTGAATGTTTACATGATGCAAGTGTCTCGGGCTAGCCACAAGTGGTCTGAGTCGACTAAATAGATCCAAAGCCTCTACAACCTACCGATGATCACTCGATGCATCCTTCAGGACCTTCTCCTCAATGACCTTCTTCCTCTGCTAGTATCTCTTTCATCCCTTTTAAACCAATGGATGGTTCCCCTAGCCTAAACCATTTTAGAGTTGTTCCACTAGGCCATTATCCTTCCAATCAGATATTGTTTCTAACTCCCCCCCTTGGGAGTCTCTTCAGTTCTCGTTATGGCTACATTGAGCCTTCCCAATTTGAACCTGGGGATACCAGTCTGGTACATCGATCCCCCAACCAATACTCTAATTATTTAGCTCAAACCTTATATTTATTTGAACCTATTCAAACCAATCAGTATGACCCCTCCCTTTGCTTCAATCCCTCAACCACCTCAATAGAAATCTATTCATGTTGCGAAAGCATCTAGTGAGGGGGGGAATACAAAAATAATGAACCTAAGGACAAGCCCCCCCAAACAAATTTTTCTCCTCCTAAGCCTCCAAAGCAGTCACCTTCGTGCACTTTGAGTGATGTTGTTGGGCACAAACCATTCATGTGCTTTGTGTGATATTTATGGCCACTATTCTCACCATTGTCCCCATCTCAAAAAAATTTGCGAAGCCCTTGAGGTTGTTCCAGAAATAGAGGCCACTCATAGTGGATCATGTACTCCTCTACTTGTGAGTTATGCTTGATCAGAACCGGAGGTCATTTCTACACCCATTGTGATACCTCCACCTTATGTTGAGATGATAGACCCTTCGGCCATTATTGTCTATATGTCATCATATCAATGAAAACAATAATCAACACTCATATCAGTGAAAAAAATATTCAACAACATAATACACCAATCAACACTAGATATCGACCTTTTGTAGAAAAAAAATAAATGGTATAATAACCATCATATGAATCATAAACCTCTGCAAAATAATTTAAACTTTTTGTCATGACATAAATATAAAAATACGGTGGTAGCAACATTACATATCACTTCAATAATCATCCTCATCAAAAATAGGAACTATAGACCTATTGGACTCAACAAAATGGACCCATGCTCATGCATCACAAGCTCTATCTCTGGATAAAAAATCAGGAAGCAAAAAAAAATTCTCTAACAAAAAATTAGTCAATACATTAGCAAAATCTTCAATCAACGGGATCAACACTAAACCCGTTAGTAGATATTAGTCATCAATAACGTCAGTTAGTGGCCAATTAAATAATGTGTCATCTAAGAAAAAAGAAACCACCATGATTTGTATAATAAAAATAATAACATAAAATAGATCCATCGTGATAAACTTCTAATTCTTCTGCATACTAGTTACAAATATCTATCACTAGTACAATGCAAGCAGTTGCAAAAATATATAATAAGATCCATGCAGACCCATCATTTTTTTCTTTATGTAAAAATATCACACTCGCTAGCCACATATACAACTCGCTTATATAATAATGGGAATTAGATATGGCATATCATGAGCTCAAATAACCATCAATCTGAATACCAATTTCTAACTCAAGCTAATAGAAAAAAACTTCAGATTAACTCATACAAAACTATGATCCAACACATAAGCCATGCAAAACCAAATCACATACTCCTACAACAAACCAATGTTAGATAAAAACATATTATCAAGAACAAGAAATCTCCTCTAAACAATGTCTTTTTCCTATTCTACTAGCAAGCAACCATGATACCATTAATAAACCACTGAATCACTAGAACCATATGAGATTCTCCCTCTACATATGTTCCATCTCCATATAATCTCGACACCTTTAAAATATCTCTCATACTCACATGAAAAATTCTCAATTAATACCATGATCACAATAACTTCAACATATGCAACTTAGTACCATAATATCTTGTAGCATATAGTAAATATAAAAAAAGTAGGCATAAAAAAACCCTAACTATATACATCAATTAATTTTGATTATGATGTGTAAAAATGCACCATTAGAATTTCATCAAACAAATTCTCATGGAAAAATCAATAAATTTCAAGGTAAAACAAAGATAAAACAGTAGAAAAATGTTAACCTTGCACATCTCCCCCTAGGCTCATGCACCTCCTCATCAAGAAAACTTATCCATATGCACTACTTTTGTTGTGGTTGTATCTTGAATTGTCCCTCATGAAATATCATGTTGTGCCATATTCTCCCCTGAGACCATGCAGGCCTCAATTTATTCTTGCGGGTTTGCTATATTGGACTAATCCCTCTCACGAACAAGAGTGATCTCCATAGATTTCCAACAAAACCTTGTAACAAGGAGACAATCAAACTAATCTTTCCCAGTGTCTATCTTTTCTTGAATCATACACTATAAAGGATAGTAATGAAACCCATACCTTTTTACAATAAGCTTTATTAATATGCTTTCTATGCCTCGATGTAGCTCATCAATGCTTGAAATAGACATGAACACATAGAAAGTAAAGGATTAAAGACATATGCAACATAGATTATTCAATAACTCAAACTAATGATCAAGGAGATTATTAAATATCATCATTTCAATGGAAAAAATATAAATAACATAAACTATTAATCAAATCCACAAATCATTGTGGCAGTAAAAAAAGCTCAATTTTATTAATTAAAAAATATAGAATAATATCACAACCTTTCAATTGATGAAGTGAAGCTCCTCCCATAGGTCAACAATCCTTTCCTTGGATGATAATATCTCCAACCTAATTTTACCAACATAAGTCTACCTTCAACAACCTCTTTCAATCCTCTAAACTATAGTTTATTTATAGGCCAAGAGGATGAAGTTTCAGATCCATATCTCAAGGATGAGATCCACTAAAGGTGGGATTAGGGTTCCTTGAATAATGGTAATTAGCTCCATGATGGGAGGGGCTAGGCTCAAATAAGAATGAACTTGAAGCTCTCAATTGAGATATATTCACCCAATAAACATTCTATAATTGACATTTTACTTTCACTTTTTGTTGAGTCACGTGTGAAATCTACAGTGGAAGACAGAGTGCAATTTTGTGCACACATCAATGGTAAAAACTTTGAATGTGAAAATATTGGCTAGGAAAGCATGGAAGTAACTAAAAAGTAGGTCTTTTTCATTTTACCCAGAATTATTGTTTTCTTCAAGGTGTTAAAGTTTTTTACTTGCAAAGGAGTTCTTTGGAACACGTGAATTAGATGGCAAGAGATTCATTTTATGGTTAGTTGTCATGGTGAAAAAATGACATGTAACAGATAGCCCCATAAAGTGTGATGTCAAAAAGAATATTTAAGGAGTAAATTTCTTTATCATGAAAAATATTGGATCAAATACCATGGTTGGAGACTTGCAACAAGCAATCAAGTGTTACAATGAAATATACAATCATCACTGAGGTAGGAATTCCCATACTTAGAGTAAACATAACTCGATGAACTAGTATGGAAATACACTAAGAATCATGTCAAGATTAGTCAAAATATACATGGGAAATGATGGAACAATTCCATGTCTCCTGTGAGAATTACCATAAAATGTAGTCAAGAGAGTGGGAGAATGAATAGCATGAGGAGATCTAATAGCTTTCCAACATTAAATTGACATGACACATGTGGAAGCTCCTTCATCAACTACAGTTTGAAAAATATTAATATTTTGATACGTAGATTTAATTTGAAAATCCATATGATGAGGAAGTCTCTTCTTAAGATTTGACATATCAAATGTAGTCATAAGAGAGTTTCATGGATCTACCACCCCAATTGCAGTGATTAGCACACTCCTTTATGATGTTCATGACTGGAGCACCTCCACCTTGGCATTAGGGTTAATCATTAAACGTTTAGCAGAGCCTTTCTACATGTGAGGTGTTGTGGATGATTTTGTCACCCTCCTAGAGACAGTCTAGAGTTTCCATAGACCAGTGCCTAGGACATCTTAATATAGCAAGGAGCCCTTTATAGTTTGGGTTGTCAGTCCAAGAACTCACTTACTATCTCTTGCTTGAACAAGGAACTTAGATTTGAATGGGACCAATCTCTCCCAGAAGCTGATACAAGGATAAGAATAATGTAGGAACATCATGTAAAACACCAATACAAAAGCATCAGACAGTTAAGAGACCGCTTACTGTAAAGAGGGCCGATTCAAATAATATATCACAGAAATCAAATAGCAGAAAGTGAGTGCAGTGAGGAAACATAAAGAAGATATTAGTTAACATGAGACTGATACCCAGATACACAACACAACCACATAAGGGCATACCAATCTATGAATCCTTATATGACAATGGCGTTTTAAAAGCACCCTCCTCAAACAACTAATATAGCAGAAAATGTGGAAAAGATGAACATGGAACAGTATATCATGACTAGGCCTATTTAAAGCGCTTGACTAATTCCAGAAAGGGCACCAACAAGGATGAATCCTTATTGCAAACCAGTGAGCCACTCGCATTCTAGAACATGATACAAGAAGAAAATAGCATGAAAAGAGATATGTGTTAACACATAAGGGAAATTACATACTGTGAGATACCAATGACCAGAATCCTCATTACAGTTATAACCCCTCCTCACTGATACCCTACGGGCTCTGAAGCTTTATGCAGAAATATTAAAAAATGTATACAAAAGTCTTTTCGCTGCACAGTTTGCTGATAGAAATCTGGAACCCTTACAATGTCTTCTTTTTGGGCCTTTATAGGAAAGATAGAGAATTCTAGAGGAGGAGGTAGATGAAGCACAATTAATGACTCAATTTGAATAAAATGGCGGAAAGCATTCGTGCCCACTCTATGAATGACTAACTATAAATGACTGTACTAAACAATCTGTCTATAGAAATAAAAGCTGGGAGATAAAAATCTCCTTATATACAAGACACAAATAATAAAATATATACAATGTGTTGCCTGCAGCTGAGGGAAAATCTGCTGCCATAAGAGACCTGAGGTAGTCTGCAATTCTGCACTGTACTCTCGCCCCCTGATTTTGGATTCAAATCCTGGATCTTTAATGCGGGGTGAATTTATCTGGAGGGTTCTGTGAATGCATTTCTTTGTCTTCTTTAATTGGCGATCATTTCTCGCACCTACCCTCAGCTTCTTCATTAAATTTTACCCACAGAAAATCGTCTTTTATGGGCTTTAAACCTTTACAACGGTGGCAGCGAATTAAAATGCCCTCCTGTTATATTGAAACCTGCAAAACCCATAAAATATCAGAGAAATCCGACATAGGTGGAGGCGAGGACGATGGATACATGGTCGACTGGGAGAAACATGCAAGGTGGTGGAGGAAAGACATTGGAGATTATGATTGAACAGGGGGACAGTGAAATTTTCACGTAAAACTGTTTGGTTGCGAGGAGCAAATAAAATGGAGGGTATGAATAAAAACACGCACACATATATATATATATATGACAGAGGGAAATACTTTGGGCACGCGGGAGCGAACACATGGGAGTACGGTGGGACAAGTGGAATGGTGACATGGCGGCGGAGTTAACAGGTGGGGAGACTTAAGCTTTGGGCCGTTGGATCACAAATACAGATCAACGGTTGGATGGCGTTAAGATCAGCACGATGGTGGGCCATATGATATGGCGGTCTTGAAATAACAGGTGGGCAAGTCCGGAGAATATCCACCGTCGGATCGCCATCGCCAGATCTGACGGCTCGAATAAATTCCGCTGCCCGACGATTGTACAGATCTTAACGCGCGGGGAAGCGGTTTCATAACCCGTACCAAAGACACGTGGCACTTTCTGTATGGGATCGCTGCCCCCACGGTAAATACCGCTGTTTCGACGAGAGTGGTGTGGGAGTTACCATGGTTTCTTGCGCGCGGGGCCCTCCATGTGAAACGTTCACCGCTCCGTTGATATAACGTGATCGGACGGTGGGTATGACGCCCGAATATAAACAATAAGCCCCCCCTTTCCTTTGGCCTGTGGTTCTTGGGCTCGGGTCTTATGGTGACTACAGGAAGGGATCCAAGGCCCTGGGGCTTGAGTCAATAAATTTAAATTGCGGGTTTTTATCATTTGGACAGTGCATTTCGGAGCGGAAAAGGTGGCGATGAGCACGATGTGGGGGGTTTTTGGCCACAAAAGACATTGGAATCAGATTTTAAAGGAACCAGTGGCAAAAATTTAAATGGGGGAGAAAATATGTACAACATCGGCTCCATCTGGGGACGGCATGTTCGTCCTCGGACATGTCGAGAACACGCAGACCATTCAATATTTCATTGTGCTACTCTGTTTCCTCTGCGCTTCTGCTTCAGGTAATTACCAACATTCTTTTCTTTTCAAAAATAAAAACCAAAACAACTTATATACAGTATATACAATCAGGCATTCCCAGCCCGGGTCAGAGTTGGAAATACGGCTTGAGGAATTGGCCATTCACAGGTGCATCCAACAAATCACCCTGTAGATTTTCTAAAGAAAAGGTGTTGTTTCTTCCTAGCTTCACTATTTTGAATGGCCTGAACCATAGTGGATCAAATTTAGCATGCTTGCCCTTCTCTGCCCTGCGAACATCCCATCTGAGAACCAGGTCTCCAACTTGAAAATTTCTATCCTTTGCATGCTGATCAAATACGTTCTTCATTTTCTCCTGATATTCCATCAATCTTTGATCTACCTGGTTCCGTGTTTCTTCCAATTCTACCAGCTGATTAATTCTTCTGATCACGTCATCTGGTTCTTCCTGACCCTCCTGCATAAAACGTGCCACTGGCAAAGCCAATTGCATGGGGAACACAGCTGCTCTTCCATATACCAGCTCATAGGGAGACTTCCCTGTCGCTCTTTTACTGGTTATTCTATTTGCCCATAGAGCAAACTTTAATTGAGAGTCCCAATTCTTCTGATTTTCACTTATTATCTTCTTCAAAGCTCTCACCAGGGTTTTATTAGATGACTCTGCCAAGCCATTTCCCTGCGGATAGTATGCTGTGGAATGGGTCAGGATGATATTGTACCTTTGGCAAAAATTCACAAATCTGGTAGATTTAAAAGCTTGTGCATTGTCCGTTACAATTCTGGTAGGACAGCCAAACCTAGATATGATATTATCCTCTATAAACCTCATTATTACGACATCTGTAGCATTTCTAGTAGGTATGGCTTCTACCCATTTTGTGAAATAGTCTGTGGTTGTCAATATCCATTTATGTTGGCCACTTTATGGGGGATGTATTTCTCCTATAAAATCTAATCCTGATTTATGAAATGGTTCATTCACATGAATAGGAATCAGGGGCACTGCTGCTAATTTCTGTCTTTCTGCAAATCTTTGGCACTTGTCACATGCTCTGACCCAAGAAAAAGTATCTCAATACAACTTTGGCTAGTAAAAACCAGCCCTCAAGATTTTATGTGTTGTAGCCCTCCAACTGTAATGTCCTCCACAAATTCCTCCATGAAATTCTGTCATTACATTCTGCACTTCATTTTCTGTGAGGCATAACAGTAATATACCCAGAGGGTCTCTCCAATAAAGCTGTCCATTGGCAATTACATATTTCTGAGATTTCATTCTTACGGCTCTATATTTTACCTTATCGCATCCTGTAGGACAGCTAAGTGTCAAAAGATATTCAACTATTTCTTTATACCAAGAACTAGTTAGATATTTCACATGTATCTTTTGAGTGGCCATCTCTAGTCTTTGCTGCTCCTCTTCTTTTTCAGATTCTTCATTTGCTATCACAGATAAATTAATGCCCAAGGCTTGATGATTTGATTCAGATAGCATCTTAGCAAGTCCCTGTCCTTTGATCAATTTGGTAGGCCTTATATCCAGATCATACTCCTGAATTTTTGCAATCCATCTTCCTCTTCTACCTTCGCTGTCTCCCTGCACCAGAATATCTTTGACAGCTGCTGTGGGGACATAAGCAGTAATATGAGATTGCAAAACATACACTCTAAAAGCTTTAAGGGAATTTACCAGGGCATATGCCTACTTCTACAATATATTATATTTTAATTCAGCATCGTAGAGCACTTGGCTGAAGAAAGCTATGGGCTGTTCATATCCCTCTTCATTTTTCTGCAATAATACTCCATAAATTGTGTGAGGGGAGGCAAATGA
Source organism: Pinus albicaulis (assembly GCA_034641835.2). NCBI lineage: Eukaryota > Viridiplantae > Streptophyta > Pinopsida > Pinales > Pinaceae > Pinus > Pinus albicaulis. The sequence continues at coordinate 1,288,701,105 of CM076582.1, forward strand.
GAAAATCATAAATGGCTTTTTGTAATCTGGCCCTGCTAGCACAGGAGCTTCAGCAAATGCCTGTTTTATCCTTGTGAATGCATCTCTAGACTCCTGGGACCATTTTACTTCATTCTCCTTTTTCAACATATTAGTTATATGCCTAACTATCTCTGCATAGTTAGGAATAAACCTTCTTAGAAAATTAATTCAGCCTAAAAACACCTTTACTTCCTTCTTATTCCTGGGCAGAGGAATGCTGTTTATTACTTCCACTCTCTTAGGGTCTATTTTCACACCATATTTTGTTACAATGTGCCCTAAGAGTTTTCCCTCATCTAATGCAAATAAGGATTTTTGAGGGTTGAGGGATAGGCCATACCTTCTGCATTTTTCAAAGGTTATTTTTAAATGCTCGATATGCTCATCATCATTCTTTGAAAACAATGTGATATCATCAAGGTATACCACCAAAAACTTGTCCTGTTCTCCAACAAAGGCTATGTCCATTGCCCTTTGAAAAGTAGCTCCTGCATTAATTAATCCAAATGGCATCCTAGCATACATAAATGTTCCCCATGGTGTAGTAAATGCAGTTTTCTTCTAGTCTTCTGGGAAAACGGCCACCTGATTATAACCAGAGAAACCATCCATCATTGACATTCTAGATGCTCCCACTGCTTTCTGCAGAATGTGGTCCATTTTAGGCAGTGGATAATTATTTTTCAATGATGCTCTATTTAAATTCCTGAAGTCTACACACAGCCTTATTTCTCCATTCTTCTTCCGAACAGGAACAAGGTTCGCTACCCATTCTGAGTACCTCAATGGTACAATTATCTTGGCCTTCAGTAATTTCTTGACTTCTTTTTCAATAGAGGGAAGTAGCAGAGGGTTGATCTGTCTGAGCTTCTGCTTATAAGGCTTTGCATCTTCCCTCAGAGGAATTTTATGTTGCATTATATTAACATCAAAAGTTTTTAGGTCCTGATAGGACCAAGAAAATACATATTTATAAGATTGAAACAACTTCAAATATTTTTCTTTGTATTCTTTTGGGACTCTTTTGGATAATTTTACAATTTTGGGATCAGCATGAGTACCCAGATTCAAATCTTCCACTTGATCATCTTCTATCACTTTGTTTAGCTGCAGCGGAATATCATCTTTTTTAAATAATCTTCTAGAGGCACCAGACCCCTAGGTATCACATTACCTTTCAGCTGTAGCACTTTATTTCCTGCTATTCTTTCTTCCCATTTGTTTTCTACAATATTTTCAATTTCTTCCTCCCCATTATCATCAATTTCCATATTGGAAAATTCTCCCACTGTCTCCATGAATCTCTTCATTTGTTCATCATCTTCAAAAACCTGCCAATGCTTTATATTATCTAGAATGGATGGTCTGTAACGTACCTCCACTTCATATCTTAAAAGTGGATTCTGAGGAGGACGGAATGTACTGGCAGCTACAGCAAGAGAATCTGCTATTCTGTTTTGCTCCCGGGGCCTGAACTGTATGTTAAAGGCTGAGAAGAAATTTTCTATCATGTCCCATACTTCATTTCTATATGCTCTGAGCCGAGGGTGTTTAGTCTGACATTCATTTTTAATCTGCCTCACTACCAACTCAGAGTCTCCCAAGGCTTTTAAACATTGGATGCCCATGTTTCTAGCTGTCTGTAGTCCCAATAATAGCGCTTCATATTCGGCTACATTGTTTGTAGCCTCATACTCTAATTTAAAAGACAGTGGCACCCATTTTCCTGTAGGAGATATCAACAATACCCCATCTCCATTGCCATCTCTTGAATTTTCCCCATCAAAATGCAAAGTCCAAATTCCTGATCCCTAGCCTTCTTCAGGCTGCTCAGCTTGGATCTGACCAAAAAGGGGCTTATGAGCATAATTTTGATTTTCTTCTAACATCAAACATGAGAAGTCCCCCTCTTTGTTATAAACTGGGGAATTTTCTGAGCAGTCATCCTTAGTGACCATTTTAACAAATCTTGTTTCCCTGTATAACCTCCTTTCTTGACCTCCAAAGACTGGGACAGTAGCATATGTTAAATCCAATTTAATTGATCCCCCAATCTTTGTACCCCAGGACCTTGACAACAGCGTGCCAAAGCGGGCTGGGATATCAGCAACCACAATGTCCATGACCACACTCTTGGCTGGAATTTGGGCCAAATTGACCACTAAATCTTTAATCATTCCCAAGCATTTAACTCTTTTGGAATCGAATGAATATAAATCTTTATATGGTCTTGTAATTTGCAGCCCTAGTTGTTCCATGACAGACAGGGGCATAGAATATTGGGAAGCCCCAGAATCTAACATACAGTTATGTAACAGCAGATCATGGATGACTAGAGACACATAAAAAGGAGGAGTAGAAGGGTCTATCTCCTCAACATGTGGGCCAAAGACTACCATGGGTCTCTCTTCTTGAAGGTTTAAACTATCAGGTGCAATTGGTAGTTCATGAGGAAGTATGAAAGAAGTAACTTGAGACTGATATACAGGTTGTTTTAATAATTCAGTCAGGGGGACAGGAATCTTAATCTTCTCAAGTTCTTTTTGAAAATTGAAAGCAGATGAGGGCTTTTGTATAACTACTTCTTTGGACTCCTTATTTTCGGCTGGAGATTTAATTTCTTTTGACACTGGCTCAACATTAGGAGGACTGACTACTTTTGAAGAAGAGGGAATATGATCATTTGACTGCAAGGGAGTGTTTAAAGGATTCTTACCTTTTTCTATGTTATTCTTGGTTGCTGATTCCTTCTGAGCAGATGCTTCTTTCTGAGGTGGCTCTTCTTCTTAATCTTGAGTTCTGGTCCTCTTCCTTGAAGACCTGAGATCATATTTTACATTGAACTGCGCTTGCATGAAATCAGCAAATTGCTTACAATAATGATCAATCTCTGCTTCTTCATCTTCATCTTGCAATGGGAAATCCATATCATCATTATTTGAAAAAGCCAGATTTGAGTCTTCTAATTCATAGGTTGCATCTCCAGTGGAGTCATCTGCCGGTCCTTCCAGGTACAAAGGATGAGGTACCTGGTCTAATTGTTCTTTTTCTTCTCTCGGCAATATCTGCAATTGGGGTCTTCTGTACTGGGGATTATATCCTCTGTTTGGAGCATTGTAATAGTTCTTGGGAGCTGCATTTTTAGCTTCCAGTTCAAGCTTGACCATATTCTTTATCATTTTACTTATTTCATCCATCTTGTCTGAATCCTTTTCCTGATTAGAGGTGGAAACCTCTTCTTTGCCTTTCCTCTTAGTATCTTGCTCAATTTTCCCCTTTAATTTCCCAGTGGAGGCAAAGTTTGCTTCTAATTACAGAGCATATGATTGCGCATCATCTAAGGTGGTAGGATTTCTTTCTCTCAATGCAAATCCAAAATTGAAATCAAAGGCTGCTATAAAAATTATCTTGGCAGCAGCTTCACGGGGCTTCATCTCGGGAGGCAGGCTCAGATATAACTTGTTGAATCTTTTGATGAATTCTGCTACTCCCTCATTCTGTTTCTTCTTCATAGTATTAAACTCAGTAAGGCACTGACCATGGAATTTATTTTCTCCCCACTTCCTGAGAAAAACATTCTCCATAACATCCCAGGTGGTCACTGAACGATTTCCCAATGTCGTAAACCATTTTCTAGCTTCACCCTCCAAAGAATGCACAAATAATCTCAAGACAACATCCAGGTGTTCAACGTTTAAGTTCTCTGCAAAAGAGCAGAAAGTCTCGAGGTGTTTCTGAGCATCAACTTCATTTTCTCCATTAAATCTCGGCAGAATCTTCAAATAATCCTATGGCATATCATTTAGCACTTGAGGTAAGGCCAGAGGAGCATATTTGTTCAATAGAAAAGCAGGAACATTAGCCATTAGGGGAGGTGGGGGTTGTACAACAGTCTGAGCAACAAATGAAGGGAGAGGAGTAGGAGGAAGTGGAGTATGAATAAAAATGGGAATGTATTGCACAGAAGCCTGAGGTGTGGATGGAAATAACTCACGGTTAACAACGACTACTTCTGTGACCTCTTTAATCTCTTCAGCCTCGGAAGCAGGATGAGGATCTTCTTCAATCCAGGCACTTCCTCTACGTGGAGTCTCCGAGTAAAACTTGGGATTTTCTGTTCTGATTTCTTGAGAAGAAGAGGGCGGATAATCTTCAACGGAATATTCAGGGTTTTCAGCACGGGCTGACTTCCTCTCCTTCCAGACTCTTTTATGAATGATCTTCTCAGGGTCAGACACGTAAGGTGTTTTCGACTGAGATGTATCTGACCTCAAATGTGGCTTACGAGGAGGCAGGACTACCAATAAGATTTATCAAATAAAGACCAGTGGAGTCGCCAAGGTGAGAGATATGCAACTCTTCAACTCTCTGTGCTCACCTGATTAGAGAGTGAAAACAATTTGTCGAGACCCAGGGAAACTGATATTCTTGAATTCGTTCCCCGGCAACGGCGCCAGAAAGATGTTGTGGATGATTTTTTCACCCTCCTAGAGACAGTCTAGAGTTGCCATAGACCAGTGCCTAGGACATCTTAATATAGCAAGGAGCCCTTTATAGTTTGGGTTGTCAGTCCAAGAACTCACTTACTATCTCTTGCTTGAACAAGGAAATTAGATTTGAATGGGACCAATCTCTCTCAGAAGCTGATACAAGGATAAGAATAATGTAGGAACATCATGTAAAACTCCAATACAAAAGCATCAGACAGTTAAGAGACCGCTTACTATAAAGAGGGCCGATTCAAATAATATATCATAGAAATCAAATATCAGAAAGTGAGTGCAGTGAGGAAACATAAAGAAGATATTAGTTAGCATGAGACTGATACCCAGATACACAATAGAACCACATAAGGGCATACCAATCTATGAATCCTTATATGACAATGGCGTTTTAAAGGCACCCTCCTCAAGCAACTAATATAGCAGAAAATGTGGAAAAGATGAACATGGAACAGTATATCATGACTAGGCCTATTTAAAGCACTTGACTAATTCCAGAAAGGGCACCAACAAGGATGAATCCTTACTGCAAACCAGTGAGCCACTCGCATTCTAGAACATGATACAAGAAGAAAATAGCATGAAAAGAGATATGTATTAACACATAAGGGAAATTACATACTGTGAGATACCAATGACTAGAATCCTCATTACAGTTATAACCCCTCCTCACTGAGACCCTACGGGCTCTGAAGCTTTATGCAGAAATATTACAAAATGTATACAAAAGTCTTTTCGCTGCATAGTTTGCTGATAGAAATCTGGAACCCTTACAATGTCTTCTTTTTGGGCCTTTATAGGAAAGATAGAGAATTCTAGAGGAGGAGGTAGATGAAGCACAATTAATGACTCAATTTGAATAAAATGGCGGAAAGCATTCGCGCCCACTCTATGAATGACTAACTATAAATGACTATACTAAACAATCTGTCTATAGAAATAAATGCTGGGAGATAAAAATCTCCTTATATACAAGACACAAATAATAAAATATATACAATGTGTTGCCTGCAGCTGAGGGAAAATCTGCTGCCGTAAGAGACCTGAGGTAGTCTGTAATTCTGTACTATACTCTCGCCCCCTGATTTTGGATTCAAATCCTGGATCTTTAATGCGGGGTGAATTTATCTGGAGGGTTCTGTGAATGCATTTCTTTGTCTTCTTTAATTGGCGATCATTTCTCGCACCTACCCTCAGCTTCTTCATTAAATTTTACCCACAGAAAATCGTCTTTTATGGGCTTTAAACCTTTACAACGGCGGTAGCAAATTAAAACGCCCTCCTGTTATATTGAAACCTGCAAAACCCATAAAATATCAGAGAAATCCGACACAGGTGGAGGCGAGGACGATGGATACATGGTCGACCGGGAGAAACATGCAAGGTGGCGGAGGAAAGACATTGGAGATTATGATTGAACAGGGGGATAGTGAAATTTTCACGTAAAACTGTTTGGTTGCGAGGAGCAAATAAAATGGAGGGTATGAATAAAAACACGCACACGCATATATATATATATATGACGGAGGGAAATACTTTGGGCACGCGGGAGCGAACACATGGGAGTACAGGGGGACAAGTGGAATGGTGACATGGCGGCGAAGTTAACAGGTGGGGAGACTTAAGCTTTGGGCCGTTGGATCACAAATACAGATCAACAGTTGGATGGCGTTAAGATCAGCACGATGGTGGGACATATGATATGGCGGTCTTGAAATAACAGGTGGGCAAGTCCGGAGAATATCCACCGTCGGATCGCCATCGCCAGATCTGACGGCTCGAAAAAATTCTGTTGCCCGACGATTGTACAGATCTTAACGCACGGGGAAAGCGGTTTCATAACCCGTACCAAAGACACGCGACGCTTTCTATACGGGATCGCTGCCCCCGCGGTAAATACCGTCGTTTCGACGAGAGTGGTGCGGGAGTTACCATGGTTTCTTGCGCGTGGGGCCCTCCATGTGAAACGTTCACCGCTCCGTTGATATAACGTGATCGGACGGTGGGTATCACGCCCGAATATAAACAATAAGCCCCCCCTTTCCTGTGGCCTGTGGTTCTTGGGCTCAGGTCTTATGGTGACTACAGGAAGGGAGCCAAGGCCCTGGGGCTCGGGTCAATAAATTTAAATTGCGGGTTTTTATCATTTGGACAGTGCATTTCGGAGCGGAAAAGGTGGCGATGAGCACGACGTGGGGGGTTTTTGGCCACAAAAGACATTGGAATCAGATTTAAAAGGAACCGGTGGCCAAAATTTAAATGGGGGAGAAAATATGTACAACATGAGGTATAGGCTCAACTATGGGCCTCTCTATATGGAGTGGCTTGGAAATATCAGTAGTGGCCTTAGTCTTAGAAGATTCAGATTCACCATAATCATGTGATCTCATTGCGACATCAACATGAGCACTCATCATGTATACATTTGATGAATTTTCCCCCTCCTAGTTGCCCTTTGTGGGAGCTCTAGTATTTGAATTCATGCCAACATTAATTTTCTTCCCTTGGGGAAAAGGGTTAGGCAGGACATCCTGGGAACTATAAGAATCTTGCAAAGCCAACAAGAATTGAGCATCCTGAATCTTAGAGTAAAGATGAGTGAGATTGTCTCTAGTGAACAATTTGCAAGGAAACTTAACTTTATTTTTCAACTCTCTCTTACCCTATCCAATATTTTTTTTAGTTTTATTTGCATTATCCTTCCCATCCTTATCCTTTTTCTTATTACGTCATTTCTTCTTCCCATGGGATTGTTGATTTCCTTTGGGGTTAGAGGATTAGACAACATTAATTGTTAAAGGTTGGGAAGGCATAGACATTGACGGCATAGCATGAATATAAGAAGAAGTTTTTAAATACAACTATTACAATTGATTCAAGAGGTTAGCCATATCAGTATCAATTGAGCCAATTAGCTCGTAGGCATCGAGACCTAGATCCAACTTGGATAAATATATCTTGGATCGAGGAGCATATGGAAAAAATTATTAAGAATCGAAGAATGAGAATAGATAAGTTCTAATTTCCGAGCTCTAAAGATAGCTTTCTCTTCAGTAAATACCCTAGAAAGAGATACATCCTTTCAGATTTCTGGCTGTAAATATTTTAAGAACCATTGTAGAAGGAATTCATTGGGAATATAGGCTTTAATGAGCCTCTTCCTTCTTCTCCATTCCTGAATATGGTCAGAATTGTGAGTTTCCTTCTCTTGCTAGAAGTTTACCAAAAGTTCAGTTCCAACATCATACCAAATGGGCAACTGAAAATGATTGAAGAAAATAATATCCAATTCAGCAAACAAAGAAAAGGTGTTCCCAGTAAGCTTTATGTACCATTTAGCAGCATTTCCGGTCAAGGTGCATTGCAAAAATCTCAACCTAATTGAATCATCAACAAGGGAGTTAGATGAGCACCATAAGTGGAAATTTGTTACATGTTAGGTTGTTTATTCACTAGTCTTCCCTTCAAATTTTGGAATATCCAATGGAAGCTTGGTAGGAACCAGAGGCCAAGCTAGGCTATATCAGATTGGATTTTTAGTCAATTTCAAAAGATCTCGAAAATTTATTGTTGCCAAGAATGGTAGGCGTGGAGGACATTGACAATTCCATCCACCATGAGAGGGATTCCCAAAATTTTGAAAAGAATAACCTATATTTTACTAGGCACCAGGCTTGAAAGGATTGTTCGTAGAAGATACTGAACCATAACAAAAACCTTGTGGTACATAGAAATTCAGAGTATGACCTCCTCTTACCATGGGGTTTCCATAAAGAATAATGTTTCCCCCAATCAAAGTATTAAAATAATATGAGACGCCTTGGCAATGGTTCCATGAATTAGCGAAAGGATAAAAAACTTGAGAGGTTCCTACAAATGAGTAAGGCACGTTCCCCTATTGACCAAACATTAACTGATTCCTAGCTCCTAAACCACCAAAAGAAAGGTTATAGCCTTGAAAAGTATCGAAACCTTGACCTTGCACGAAGAAAGGAAAATAACCTAAGGAAGGGTTAGAATGAGGAATATGATTGCTTCCAAAGGGAAAACCCTGAAAATAGGTTGAACAACCAACTATAGAAGACATAGGTGTGGAGACAGTAGATGCAGTGGTGAAAGGAACTGAGGGAATTGCAGTAGAAGGTATCCCAAAAGAAAATTAAGTAGTATGCGAAGAAAAATCTTGGGTTCCCCCACTCGAATATGGAATGGAGGTAGAGCCAAATATTGCAGTACTAGGAGTGATAATTGATATAGAAATTGTACCTCCTCCTTCTACCGAAAGAGGAGTATGCACACTATAAATACTCATAGTCGAAATTTTGTTCCCAACAATGGCCATTGAAATAAAATAATGAGAAATAAGAGGGCTTGCTATCCTATGAGTTAGGGTCCCAATGTATGATATAACACCTAGAAAATAAAAGGGAAGAGGGGAAGAAGGAGTAACTAGAGGTTCAAAAATCTGTTTGACCTCAACTTCTTCCAACATAAAAAGAACCCTAGGAAGGAGTGGAGTAATCCTCTCTAAATAATGAATAGCACTAGTATCACCCTCAGAAATTATAGCCCTAATAGGAGGATCACTCTCTAATGCGTTCGATGCTACTAATTGGAAATCATCTACAGAATTTCTCCTACGCCTTCTAGGAGATGGCTCGACACTCGCAGGAGAAAGCACATGAAGCCTCCTAGATCGACGAATTGATTGATCAACCACTTTTACTTATTAAGAGAACTTATATAGACTTAAAAAATTATAAAGCTATGGTAGTCTAGGATAAAAGAGAACTCTCTAAAAGTGTCCCTAAATATTGAGCCAATCAAGAAGCTCTAAGGTATTTCCGCTCTAGGTGCTTAGGACTATACACCAAAATATAAGAAAATGAATATATAAGCACCTTTCAAAAATAGTCTGGGGTAACTATGCCACAAGCCTGATAGAGAAGGTAAAAGAAGCAATTATGTTGACCTCCAGAAAAAATCCTTTACTGGTGAAATTACCCAAGCTTCGCAAGGGCAACCTCTAGAAGTACTAATGAACGTGATGGAATGTTTTCCTCAGGTACCACGGGTATTCCTCCCCGCAGTATCCTGCGTGATACCTAGGAATGGAAACTAATGTCACCATTTCATATTAGTAGTGGTAAAAATAGTTTTTGGTTGGGATCTAACAAGTAGGAGAGAGGGTATCTATCTTCCCTGCTTTCACTCACCCTCATTCTTGACTCCCTTTTTAGAATATATTTCTCAGACAACTTAACGAGACTATATTTTACTCTTTTAATCAAATTTTAAGTTTAAATTTAGAGTGGCCTTGGAGAGTTAACTGTCCACACACATATTACAAGGCCTTAATGAGCTAGACTAATTGATTTATTTAATTACAAGTCAAAAATATTCTAGTTCATTTTAGATTTTATCGCTTGATTTTAAAGGCTGTTCTTTTAAGTCAGGGGTGAAATGGAGGTGCAACTTATGGTGTTATGGATGCAAGAAGAAACCAATAGAAACCTGTTACATGCAAAACGAAAAATTTTCTTCGGTGAAAATGGATTTATACAAAGGGAACTACGAATAAACTAATGAAAATAAAAATTTTCCTTTTCCTTTTCAGAATACATGCTCACACACTTAAAATGTACAACATACTAAAAATTCCTACTGTGCAACTACTCTAATGCAAAATACCATGCTAAATGTAGGATTCTAGGATTACTCTAAAGAACAAGAAAATGTGTTTAATAATAAATAGGTTTGAAACTTGACACACAAAAAAGGACAAATTCAAACAAGAACTTCTCCCAACAAAGATTCCAAAAACTTGATACAAAAAGGGGAAAATTCAACCAAGAATGTCTCCCAAAAGCAAGAAAATTTGACCAAATGAAAAAATTTACACTTACTCAAAAAATATAAATAAGCCTTAAAAAGAAAATCAAAAGAAAAATAAAAGGCAAAAAAATATGTTTTTTGTGTCATTTTCTTTTTGAGGAAGCAATAAATTTTTTGAGAAAGAAAAAACTACCCAAAAACTCAAAATCACCAAATTGAGCAAAAAAGGCCTCAAATTCCTTTAGCCATCAACATAATTTGCATGAAAAGACTTAAAAAGAAGAAAGAGATAAGCCACTTCAAAAAATGACATGATTTGCAGCATAGAACTCTAGAAAACAAGAAAACTCCAAGAAAATCAAGAAGAGTCTTCAAGATTGCTATAAATACCTTTATAAAAAAACCAAGAGAAATGAAGAAAGCCAATGAAAGAAAAACAAAATATGAAGCAATAACAAGGCTAATCATGAGAAAATCAACACTAACTCATTTTCCCAAAACTCATAACAACCAAGAAATTTAGCAAGAATCCCTAGTGCCAAACACAAAACTGAAATTTCACAAAGAAAAGAAAACCCTAGGTTGACTAGGTTTTTCACCAAGAAAGAGAGGAAATTGATAAACTGCAGAAAGAAACACTTTTTAGAAACATCAAATATTAAACATAAGTAACCAAAAGCAACCAAAATACTTTACTGGACTCAAAATGTAAAAAATTAATTTAAAACTAGTAGTACATGACTTGACACTGATCAAGCTATGTGTATACGCGACTGTGCCAAGGAAACACACATATACGTGTGTTTCTTTTGATCAAAATGTATGTATATGTGATTGTGTAAACTGGAAAGCGTGTATAAAAAGGGAAGTAAAGAAAAATAAAAAAATCCAAGTCTAATCTAGAAGATCAAAAAATTTTCCAAGATGGATAATGAACCAAAGAAACTAGAAAAGTGATTAAACCAAACAGTGAGCCTAGACCCAGAGAGAAACAACCCACACTAGAAATTACATAGATGTAATCACCAGTGGAGATTCTAATTTTGTTAAGGAATGAATTACCCTAAATTTTGGGTTGAGAACCCCAATGAAGAAAGAAGAAAACAACAGTAAGAAACAAGAAAATTTACATTCCTAATGCTTAAACTTGTAAAATGGGAAGAAAAGGTCATACCCATAGGTCCTACATTTGAAGGCGATCCTGCAGGGTTCAAAACCTCTACTTCTCTTGGTGCTCCAAAACCTAATACTTACTCAATAAAATCACATATACTAGTAATACCAGAAATCATGTTCAAGATGTTAGTGTTACCTCATATAAGCCTATAAACAAACTAACATGAAATAATTCATAATAAGATCATAACATGTAAAAATCATTACGATCATGAACATCAAGAATGGGACAGAGATTCTTTATTCATGTATGTAAATATGTGTGTAGGAATAAAACTTGATTCAGTCATGGCTCCAAGCAAAACCGTCCTCCAAATCCATCCATCCCAAGCCTCAATAATCTCCTTCCATAAGCATACACATGGATGTGATATAAGAGGAATGAACATATCCATGAGGGAAACAATTGTTTCCACAATCTATGAAGTGTATGAGGCACATGGATAAATTAGACTTAATGAAGGACTAAATGGTTATAATATCAATACCTATCTCTCCCTCTCCTATAGGTGTTGGAACAGGGTCTTCTGCAAGCTATGAAACTGGTCCATTTTTGCATATTGTTATTATATTTAGTCTAGCACAAGGGTTTAGGGATGGTGTTATACCATTTTTTGGTCATCTAACCTATTATCATTAGATGGACCCAAGTACACCATGTAAGACCAATTTTACCCTAAGTAAAATTGCTTTCACTATGTAAAATAACTTAATAAACCACATTTATTAGATTGTTTATGGTCTAAACAGGAAACCCCAAAAGGAAATATTAAACAAACCTATATTTGTTTGATTTTCCTCATGGAATAATTAATTAAACCATAATTTAATTATTATTCCTAATAATGTTTAACCCAAAACAAAGAAATTAATTAGATAAACCTTTATTTATCTTATTATTTTCTAGGAATAATTATTTAAATCTTATTTAGATAATATTCCTTATTAAATATGACCAAATCACCCACAAATAATTAAATAAATCATTATTTATTTGATTATCCTTCAACCACTTCCTTAAAAAGATAAATAAATCATTTATTTATTTATTATTAACAAATAAAGGGATTTGACCCAAGTCAAATACTTTTTCCCTCCAACAAATATAATAAAATATTCCATAAAAAGTGGATCTAGATTTGGTTAATGTTATTTTAATCATGCACCAAGATCTAGAATGACCCAATATTTTGTTATAAATAGGAGGGTTTTTCCTACCATTCTTCACCTTTTGTTGCCTATTGGATCACTCTGGATCTAAACTCTTGGTCTGACTTTGAGCCATTGCCATTGTCAAATTTTCCATTATTTGTTGTGTGATCTCCCTTTGAGTTCTATCTTTGTCTGGGTTTTCTACACCAACGAGAGAGAGAAATGCTAGATCTAAAGTGCTAAGGACTTCCAAGAACCCATCCCATTGAGGAGAATTGGAAACTCCTTCTTGTTTTCCTCCTAGGTGCCCCTTAATACAAAAATTATTTCAAAAAATTGTTCTTGTCTTGTCTATTGGATGTATGGAGAAAAACCTTCTTTTTACTGCTTAATGTCTCTCTATGCATAGATCTAGATGTTTTCAGCATTTTTCTTGACTAACTAACCACAGATCTGAAGATATTGGTAGCCTCATTTGATTTTAGGGCTATAAGTTATGCGTAGCTAAAGTGGTCTTTTTTCGTACACTTCGACAAAAGATTCATACTAACAACTGGCGACTCCACACGGGTTTTCAATTACGACTGTTGTCATTTTATTCCTGCATAACCAGCTACTTCAGACCCTAGGGTTTCTTTCCAACTTTTTTTTTTTGCTATTTTTATGTCATTTTTCACTCATAAAACCCTAAAACATTAAAATTTCTAACTTCCGCGTGTTTCTGGCCCTATTGCGCAGGTGACAGGCATCAGCCGCAACTGAGACGACAACTTTTGCAAAAATCTGCCGCTGAGACAACCGGAGCTGGAGGTCGCAATTTTCAGCCCAAAAAATGCGACCTAGACTCCAGGTTGCATTTTTCAGCCGATTATCTGCGACCAACACAGAAAACAGGTCAGAACCTGCGACCTGCCAATTTTTCTGCTATTTTTCTGCAATTTTTTTGGGTTTTGCTGAAGCTTCTGTCAAGGTTTCCCAGCCTCTGTCTTAGCCCGTTTAGGCCTGTTTCTGCCCTGTTTTCCTCATCTAAGTGGGAACATAGCCCCCTAGGGCTTCAGTACCCTCCACTTTTTGTGGAATATTTTTTTCTTTTTCAGGTGACTGTTTTTCAGAGTTTCAGCCCTCCCTTTTTCAGATCTGATACCACCTGTTCAGACCTCTTTAAATCAACTCTTTTCCTTTCAAATCACCTCTTGTAGTTTTGTTTGGACCTTCCTTTAGGGCCTCCTCATTTTCCCTTCTACTTTTTGCTGATTCCCTCCCTTTTTCCAGCCACCTTGCCTTTGACTCTTGGCTGTGATCTGCACCTCTTTTCAGCAGCTTTCTCCTTTAGATCCCTGTCCCTCTTCACCTTTGATCGATTGGCCTCTTTTTAGTGCATTTTGACTAGATTTTTTCCCTCTTTTAGTCTAGTTTTGAGAGACCCGCCTTTTGGGTTTAGATCGATGCATTGTTAGCTGTTAATTTTCTGTTATTTCAGCATTTTATACTGTTCTTCGCAGGTTTATTTTCAGTTACGCAGCATACTTTTTCTTTTACTCTCAAAACGGCTGGGTTTAAAAATTAAAATTAACACCTGCCGCACACTCACCCTAAGTGAAGAAGAGCATGGTTACCACTGCTAGGCAAAGACTTTAAAACATTGTAAAATCAATTGACACTGTGCCTTTTCTGCCCTTATTTCAACATTGTAATCACTTGATTCTGCACCTCCCTGCCCTTGTTGGTCGTTCTTCTTACCCTTGTGCCGTGTTTGTGTTGTCATCATTATGCCCCCAAAGCACTCATCCCAGAGACTTCTTGGCCTTCACCCTCAGTTTCCGGTCGGTCGACCTACTTCGCCTCGTCGTCGTCGAGTTAGTCCTCCTCCGAGTCCGCACTCCGACTCCTCTTCTAATTCATTGGGTTCTCCTTTTACTTCTGGTCTCCCCCTGTCACCTTCACTATGTCTGGTCCGGGACCTAACGCTAGCGGTACTCCTGGCCCTAATGCCGGCCCTACCACTAGCGGAACCACCACAGGAACTACCTCGGCTGCACCCTTGCTCCCTTACATGGCGGGCCTTAGCCTCCCCGATTTCAATCAGTTGATCAATGATCCCATCCGCCACGATGCTAGTTGGCCTGTTATGCTGACAAAGCTCCCTTCCGACATCCCTAAGTTTGAAGGTCTGGCTTGAGAGGATCCCACCAACCACATCCGCTCCTTTCACATGTGGTGTTCTTCCAACTCGATCACCGATGACTCCATCCACCTTCGGTTGTTCCAACGCACGCTCACAGGCGAAGCTTCTAAATGGTATGTTGACCAGTCTACCTCTTCCCATACCACCTTTGCGACCATTGCCCAAGCCTTTTTATCCTATTTCCATCTCCCTCTCTGATACGACACTGGTACAGAGCTTTTGACCTCTTTCCGTCAATCCTCTTCCACCCGCCTTTCCACTCATGTCCAGGAATGGCGGAGAAGAAGGAGCCTATGTCGAGCTCCCCCTTTGAAGATTGGGTTTATATGGACTGGTTCCTTCGCACTCTCTTAGCTCCCATTGGCAAATATTTCACCTCCCATTTCCCTTAAACCAAAGAAGCCGCCCTCCAAATCGCCTTGAAATATGACCTGATCTACGTTCAGTCTGGTTATGTTTATACCGTCCTTCCTGACCTCCCCAGGCCCGGTGGTGCTAACGCCCCGGGGGCATCTCATTCTGTCGATGGTATCGTTGGAGCCCTCTCTCATCCGCATGCTCAACTTCCTATGGGCTACGGTCTCCCTCCAGGAGGGGCCAGCACCCCTAGCACTTTGCCCCCTCCCGGCAGCATGTATCTAGGATACGGCATGCCTTATCCTTTTGCCCAACCTCCTGCTTAACTCAATGCTGCCCCCCCTAACCCTTATCCTTATCCACAGCCTGGTGCTCCAGCTCCTCCAGCATTTGCGCTTCCACCTCCCTTGCCTCCTCAACCCCAGCAACCGCACCTACAGCCCCCTCTCGGGCAAGTATTTGCACAGCAGGGTGCACCTAATCCTCCTTCCTCTCAAAGAAGGTGGTGAGGCAATCAAAATAAATTTTCCCCTGGTACTCGTGGACCCAATCCTCAAAGTGGTGACTCTAGCACTGCTAACCAGCAACAGGGCTCTCAGCCCAAGCCGGATAGGCCTATTCGCACAAATAAGCCTTGTTCGTGTTGCGGTGTCTATGGTCATTACACCCACGATTGTCCCCTTTTACCACAGATGTGGTAGATGTGGGAGTCTCAAGCCACATTGCGAGGACAACATGCCTCCCCACACGCTCCCCCTAATGTGGCCACTACTCAACCGGTTGTGTTTACCGATCCTTTCCCTCAGCAAGGATTCGTGGCTGCCCAACCACCTGATGGACAGGCAGCCACTCAACCTTCCTCATCTGGTTCCTCCGATTACCAGATCCTCATGATGAACTCTAATCCTTTCCCAACCGTCGACCTTAATCTTCAAACTTGGTCTCGTCAGTACCCCAAGCCTCCCGCTCAGTTTGTCTCCGAGTCCCCTTCTTCAGGTTCTACAGAGCCTCTTTCGACATCCAATGGTCCCTTACATATCCCTTAGCCCAAAGTTGAGGTTCATACCAAGATTCCTAAGGGACCATTACACCGAAATGCTACTTCTAATCGAGCTGCTCAGTCATATAGCATAGTAGATGATTTGGCACAGTCTCCTACTTCCATTTCCACATTGGAGCTTCTCCAGTCATGCCCTTCCCAAAAGAAGGCTCTACTATCTACCATGGGCAATGTAGATCCTGTTGATGACCTTATGATTGTTTTCAATGCCCATCAGTCAGAGCATCCTCCTCTTCTTGCTTCTGTCGCTTTCCAAATCTCAGTCAAAGTCCAGAACGCTAATGTTTCTCGGTGTATCATTGATGGAGGGGCATCCACCTGTGTGATGTTCGCTTCGGTTTGGAAACAACTCGGATCTCCTGAGTTTGCCTCTTCCAGGATCACCCTTCGAGCATGGGATGGCCATGCCTCCCAGCCCATTGGCCTCTTCCGTAATTTTCCTATCACTCTTGCGAGAAAGACTATTTGCGTTGACGTCAAATTCATCGATGCCCCTCTTGATTACAACATTCTCTTGGGGCGAAGCTACATCTATGCCATGTCTGTTGTCCCCTCCGTGGTTTTTCGCAAGATTTATTTCCCCCACAATGGAAAGATAGTCACCATCGACCAGCTGACTTATCATGAGCCAAAGTCTCAGACCTCCCCTGAGATGACCATCTCTTCTGTAGCCAACAAGCAAACTGTCGAATCTTTGACCAGTGTCTCTCCTGGCATCTACAAAGACTCCTCTTTGCTCAGAACCTTCCCTGGTCTTCCTCCCCCTCCTATCTCTGATCCCAGCCTCTCGAATGTTTGCATGATGCATTCGTCTCGGGCGGCCCTTACGCAGCCCATTACGGCTAGTCAGCAACCTGAACCTCAACCTCACCCACCGTAACCCGCTCCTAGCCATTCATCTTCGCTAGCTAGATCCCCTCCTCCTGGCCCCTCTCCTACCGCTCGTCTCCCTGAACACTTCTCTCCTCCTGGATCCGTCCCCCCAGGCCTCAACCACCTCAGAGCCGTCCCTCTTGGTCATTACCCAGATGGTCAAATACCTTTCCTAGCTCCCCCTCCCAGAGTTTATTCGGTCCCCGTCATGGCCACTCTCTCTCTCCCTAACTTGACCCTGGGTATACCCATCTGGTACCTCGACCCTCTAGCCGCTACCCCGCCTGGTCACCCCAAGCCTTATCTTGCTTTGACATCGGTCCAACCGGTCCCCCTTGCTTCATCTATTCCTTCTGCCCTTACAACCCCACCACAGGACCTGTCTCCTGTCGTGACAGCTCCCGGCAAGAAAGGAAAAACTCGCAAGGGGGCATCCAAAGACAAGGCCACCCCGACCGACCCGGCCCCTCCTCCGCCTGCGAAGCCCTGCGCCTTTTGTGATGTCGTCAGTCACGCCACCCATGTTTGTCCTAAGTTGCCCCGTATTCAACCCATGGTTAAAGTCACGTTCCCTGAGGATGTAGCCCCTCCCGCCTCTTCTCGATCCTCATCTAAGAACCCTAAGACTATTCGCACCAACAAAACTTGTGCTCTGTGTGGTGTCCATGACCATTACTCCCACCACTGTCCTCACCTGACACATTACCGCGCCTCATTAGAGGTCATTCGAGAATATGAGGTCGAACAAAATCAATCCGCCTCTCCCATCCTTGCGCAGTATGCTTCAGGTCAGATCGAGGATCCCCCCGCTACCATTGACATTCCCCCCCCTGATGTTTAGATGTCGGAGTCCACTACTCCCATCCTCTACCTCTCATCCTCCGAGAGACCTGTGGAGGACATTCCCCTTGAATCCTCTCCTGTTCTTTCGCTTGATCCCCTTTCAGCCATCACCCTAGGCTCACCATCGTTTGACCCTCTGTTTGACGATCCATATACGAGCCTCTCTTCCCATGACCTCATCTTTACCCCCTGTCTCCATGTTGACCTCCGAAGCCCGAGTTTCCCCCATCCCTCCTTGAGCCCTCATATACCACCCTCTAGTTCGTATGTGAGTCATCTCCATCCTGCCCATCGCCTTCCCTCCCGCAGGTGCCGCTCGATGTCTACCATTCACTCACGCTACCGTCATTGTTTCTCCTCCTCCCATTTTTTGTCTTGTAACACCATTCCGCCGGACCTCCCGTCCACACCCTATGTCATTTGTACCGATGGTGCAAGTCATTACTCTCAGAATCTAGCCTCGGCTAGTTGGGCCATTTTTACCCCTTTACATGACCTTGTTCTCTTGAACGGGGTCTGCATTGGTACTGCCACCAATAATCAGGCCGAATATGATGCATTCCGTGGTCTCCTAGCTGATGCCCTCTCTCATCGCATCCTCCACCTGCATGTTAATTTAGATTCCCTACTTCTTGTCATGCAACTAAATGGTGTTTATTGTGTGCATAATCCTATCCTCTTTCAACGATATTTATGAGTGAAACTCCTGACACGTGAATTTCAAACCATAACTTTCAACCATGTACCTCGAGAACAAAATCACTATGTAGATAGCATTGCAAACCATGTTCTAAATTGGCATTTTTCACACGCATTTCATACAAGACAATAAAATTCACAAATAATCACAAAGATGCATATCCATAATATGTGTCGCAAAACATGTTTTAGAGTCCATCTACTCTGATACATTTCACATGCCCATAGCATGTTACAAAGCACTCAAAACTGGGGGCACCACCTGCCCCTACATACATACTAGGGGCACCACATGCCCCACACATAATCACTATCTGGCGGATCCCGAGCCAATGGCTCTGCCCCTGCAGCTCGTAGATCACGTATCCCCTGACCGGCCATTGCCATGCACCGCATGACACCTCGCCATTCCGAGGGCAGACCAATACACATCTCGACGTAATGGTCGTCTAATTCTTGCCACCCGCGCTCTGAAACACCGATCAGCAACCTCTCGCATTTACGATGGATATCCTCCAGGAGAGCGGCGGCATCCTCACTCTGCGCCGCTCTCGATCCACTTGGGCCTGCAGCTCCTGATGCTGCTGGTCGTCCCATATATCCAGCCGGTTTTACCGGAGCTATATATGCATACCAAAAGTACATGAATCAGTCACTCTACTATTCAATAAATTTAACATGCCCACAACAGAATAGTTACTTGTTACTTACCATCGGGTCCCCATACTCACCCAGGCGGAAGTGGCAGGTCTGGATCCCCATAATAACTCATCCCACTATAGTGATAGTCATCTATGTATATCGGCATATGATCCCAATGGGCAAAGAACTCCATTCGAAACACCCGTTCGACTGCCCCTCCTCCTCCTCTGCACAGCAATCGCCCCCATCGCCGCATCCTGGGCTCTCTCGGGCCCCCATCTGGGAGCTTTATACGAGGCCGTAAGGTCAGAATCCTCTCAAAAAAAAAGGAGCACAACAAAGTCCCATACGTGCAATCGTGGTTCACCTACCGCTTGCATAGTGACAACTGTAATTTTACTGCCACCAACATCATTTGGGCCCACCCATAGTAGGTCCCACCCAACACACTCTCCACAATCATCATCTGCCCCCCAATGATGTGATGGAACGCCTGGTTTCCCAAGATCCGCAACACCGCTGTGGCCACTTCCCGGGTCTCTAATCTCTCTAAGTCTCCAATCGGTATCCGATTCCCTTTGACTTGGAGCCCCGGTCGACAATGTCGCTCCACAAAATCCATGATGTGCTGCCCTCGCAGTAACACTGGCTGCGTATTTCCCACCATCCCTAGTGGTGGGAGACTAGTCAGGAAGTACACATCCTGGACTGTCAGTTCGATCCTGTGTCCCTGCACTATAAAGACCTCATGATCTGGATCCCATTAACTGACAATCCGGGCCAATAAGGGCTCCCCAGCCCTCATCAAGGGTTCTCCAAAAACTTCAGAACCCAAATCTGGCCAATACACGATGGACACCCTGATCTGCCTGGATCTCTGACCGTAATGTACCAAGGTCCCTCTCTCTCCAATTGACCCATATATCTGCCATATCTGCACAAAAACATCATCTTTTTCAGTACACAGATAGGGAACACTGTAACCAAACACAAAAACCCAGCTCTTAGCCATAAAACAACACTAAAACCCCCTCATCTTCCAGGTCACACTTTTCTACCAAATCCTAGGATAGGTCTCAGTTTCTGCCCTGAAACCTGCGTCCCAAGTCGCACTTTTTGGGCCAAAAAGTGTGACCCAGCCGTAGAGATGAAGGAGGGTATGTAACTAAGAGTTTGGGCACTAAAATGAACTTTCAAACCATCCAAATGAAAGAGTAAGGTTAGGCCTCTTACCTCCAACTGACAGATCCTGATTCCAACGGTCAGTTTGTCCGCTACGCTCGCCGCAAGATTTAAGGCCTTCTCTCCTCTCTTCCTTCACCACAGCAACACTAGAAAATGAATGAATTTGGAGGGAATAATTCCTTATTAAAAGAGAACCCTTGTTTTTTCTTTCGCCTGATGCGACCACACCGTAGCTCCGTTTAACAAACCATCTGCACCATTGGAAATCTCTCACTGAGACCTCAAATGGGTAATTGTTAGTTTTGTGTGATGTGATACTTCACCAGGACCCATTTTGTCTAAGAAGGGTCACTTCACCTCCCCTTAAAATCAAATATCCTCACTTACATCACTTGTATTTGGGGCACCCCTTAGCCTCCATACTTGTCCATGTTCCTGTCAATTTTCGTCATGAGATACCATCTTATACTCATGTTTTCATGGTCCCCCATCGGACCTATACTGTGTGGCAGCACCATCGAGTCGCCCTTGTTTAGAGCATACATGTTGAGTCATCATCGCCTTCATGGAGTCTATCCCAAATCCCTTTGTACCCCGCTATAGTCCTCCATCCTTCATTTCTTGGTCTCTCTCTCTCGTGCCACACACTATGGCTCTCAGTCCCATTGTCCCCTATCCCTTATGATATTTTGTCAGTTTTTGCCTTGTCATTCATGCCCTTTATGCTCTAACAAGGGAAGTCATCCATTCGCTACTCAGTCCCCTCCATCCCATCATCATCATTGGTATTAGTCTATCCGTCGCTCGACTTTTTTCTCTCGTGCCTTAGTTGAGGATCTCTCATTGCCTCACCTATGGTGGACCTCCTTCTGTTGACATCAGCTCATTCATTCTAGAAACTAGGTCTAGAGGGCAATGTACCTTGGTTCCAACTTCCACTCTTGTTCGGTGCCTCGGATCAGGCAAAGGGATCTCTCATTTCCCTTTGACTTGATTGTTTCTCCACTCCAGCTCTTTTCAGCATGATCGAGATCCGTATTCTTGATGGTTCAGTGATGCAGCAGCAGCCATTGGTGTTTCCAGGGTGTGTGTGAGATGTCTCAACCCTCATGAGGGGGTGGCCCTGCAGGTAGCCCCCCACATGCCCGGATGACCTCTTCAGTGCAACCTTCGATGCAGCTCCATATATTTGATGATGTCATCCTTAGCCGATTGCAGTGCCTCTTTGATTTGCATGTATCAGTCAGATTTTGTGAGCCCTTTCCCATGTATAGGGGGCATTTGGGTTGTATTTTTATCTCATGTACTCAGATATTATTATATAAGTCCTGGCTGTTCTCCCAGGCACATCATGTATGTGGGATCCTTCATTGTATTTTTATATGGCTCATGATTATGTCGGATGTACTTTATGGTCCGGTCCCTTGTTTACTGGACACACTATTCTTTTGTACTTTGCCTCGGCGGGCATGGGTATGCCTCCCCCGCCGCCTTTAGCACAGGTACCCTCTCATAAAAAGAGACTTGTTGCACCTGCGAGTCTTGTCTCCTCAGGGTCTAGTTCTTTAGCACACTATTCTACCTTACATTTCTCTCTCTGACTTCCCTCTTGATGTCTGGTGATTGAGTTCTTACAACGTACTTCGGTCATATGATTTTCTCCTAACACTCGTATGCTGGGGGGCAATCTGTTATACAATTTTTTGGTCATCTAACTTATTATCATTAGATGGACCCAAGTACACCATGTAAGACCAATTTTACCCTAAGTAAAATTGCTTTCACTATGTAAAATAACTTAATAAACCACATTTATTAGGTTGTTTATGGTCTAAACAGAAACTTCAAAAGGAAATATTAAACAAACTCATATTTGTTTAGATTTTCCTCATGGAATAATTAATTAAACCATAATTTAATTATTATTCCTAGTCATGTTTAACCCAAAACAAATAAATTAATTAGATAAACCTTATTTATCTTATTATTTTCTAGGAATAATTATTTAAATCTTATTTATAGATAATATTCCTTGTTAAATATGACCAAATCACCCACAAATAATTAAATAAATCATTATTTATTTAATTATCATTCAACCACTTCCTTAAAATAATAAATAAATCATTTATTTATTTATTATTTACAAATAAAGGGATTTGACCCAAGTCAAATACCTTTTCCCTCCAACAAATATAATAAAATATTCCATAAAAGATGGATCTAGATTTGGTTAACATTATTTTAATCATGCACCAAGATCTAGAATGACCCAATATTTTGTTATAAATAGGAGGGTTTTTCCTACCATTCTTCTCCTTTTGTTGCCTATTGGATCACTCTGGATCTAAACTCTTGGTCTGACTTTGAGCCATTGCCATTGTCAAATTTTCCATTATTTTCCGTGTGAGCTCCCTTTGAGTTCTATCTTTGTCTAGGTTTTCTACACCAACGAGAGAGAGAAATGCTAGATCTGAAGTGCTGAGGACTTCCAAGAACCCATCCCATTGAGGAGAATTGGAAACTCCTTCTTGTTTTCCTCCCAGGTGCCCCTTAATACAAAAATTCTTTCAAAAAATTGTTCTTGTCTTGTTTATTAGATGTATGGAGCAAAACCTTCTTTTTACTGCTTAATGTCTCTCTATGCATAGATCTGGATGTTTGCAGAATTTTTCTTGACTAACTAACCACAGATCTGAAGATATTGGCAGCCTCATTTGATGTTAGGGCTATAAGTTATGCGTAGCTAAAGTGGTCTTTTTTCGTACACTTCGACAAAAGATTCATACTAACAGATGGGTCAAAGGCCTGAAAGCATTATAATGGGTCAAAGAATAGACCTAGAGTCTGCAAACCATGGTTTGCGGACCATAGAAAATATTAGGCTAGATTGTTATAAATAGAAGGACATTTTGAATTGTAAGAGAGAAGATAATTAGATCTTGATGCGAATTGTGGCTTAGTAGATCTATTTGGGTTTTTGGGGAAAGGACTCTTGCTGGCTATGTGTGAGGAGATCCCTAGTCCTGTTGTGTGTGGACCCTGTTGCTATGTGTGTAGGTCGGGTTTGGGTATTGTAAGAAGGATCTGAAGGATTAATGAATGATAAAGGTTGTTGAGTAACTGAATCTATTTGAATTGTTGATGCAAATATTTGATAGCTATTATGTTATGCATATTTTGTGTTAAGCCACGAAAGTAACTATGTTAAGTGTTTATGCTATGCAAACCTTCGATCTGGGTCTGTTCTATTATGTTTTATGCAAAGAATAACTATAATGTTGCACTAATGTTTTAGGAGTGTATGATTTGTTGAGTACAGTAAGTATAGTTGACCTTGCGCACATGGATGCGAAGGAGATCTATAGATCTGGTTTTGGGATATGCAATTTGGTCATTATAAAGCTGGATGTAGCTCTGCTTGGCTTACCTATCCTCTCTTAGGGTGCAGAAACCTAGTTCCAGCACCCACCCATACTGCTTTGGGTGATACTTTGACCTGCGCAAGCAGGTCACTACCGAAAGGGCCAGTAGTATAGGGGTTTGTTGGCAAACCTTAACCTCCAAACCTGGGTCAAGACCCCTCGAGCCAACAAATGGTTCCATTGTCGAGACTAAGAGCATTTTGAGAAGGGGATCAGGTAATGCCAAGAAAAGTATTGGAAGCCTGAGAAGAAAATCAGAGTAGGTACATTTGAATGATCTCCAATCTGGATGAAAGTACAATGCGGAGAGGTAAGTACTATCAAACCAATCGAGAAAGGGATAGATCTATCTATAGCCCATTGAGAGGAGCAGTTGTGCAAAGCGTGCCAGCTGCATTGCCTTCTCAACCATGTAAGGGTAAAACCTTACCTGAAACCCCACTAGAAGAAGATATGGCAGTGCACTTGAAATTACCTACCTTCAAAGGTGCGAGAGATGAGGACATGGACCATTTTTGGTTTGTTGCAGACTGAGTATGGACTGTGCAAGGTGTGGCAAGCGATACTATGAAAAGGGCAAAACTATCCTTGGCCTTCGAAGAGAGAGCTCTGGACTGGTATATGTGATACATATCTCAAAACAGAAGCGCAACCATTCAATATATTAAGGACGCTCTGAAACAACAGTTCCTAAAACCTATGTCCTACTCTCCAATCGTAGCAGACATGAAAATTTTCAAGCAGGGAACAACTGAGTTTGTATGGGAAGCTGATCAAAGACTAAATAAAGAAATCAAAGAAGGAGTATTTAATTATGACGATAGACATCATATAGAATGGTTCATCGCCATGCTGCTACCTCACCTGTGTGTACCTATGGGCCACCAAACCTTCGAATCACAAGAAAAATCTTTGGAAGCTGCCATGAAACTAGAAGTTGCACCCAGAGAAGATACTTCGATAGGAGTATAGAAAATTCAGGAGTAGCTCGGAGCTATGCACATGGAAATTCAGAACCTATGAAAGGAACGGGGAAAAGGAGCTAGCGTAGACCTATGGTGCATACGATGTCGGGTATCTGGACATACGAAGGATCCGTGCCCACTACTGGTAGATTACATGCAAGCAGGAGGACCTATTTCGTTACATCCAGGAGCAAGTGGAGAACCCAACCTATTTCATCTAGGTTCAAGCGGATCTGCATTGTGGTGCGATGACTGTTGTGTAGCAGGGCTGCATGATACAAACCATTGCCCCCGACTAGGTGCGTACGTCTCGAAACTAAAGCAACAATGGTGCAGATTCTGCCAGTTTGTAGGACATGATGAGAATAACTGTTGAACTTATGATCTGATGATAGATCAAGGAAACTTGTATAGGGTGAAATTAGACCCTGCATCACCCAGATCTCCCGCAAGCTTTGGGGGCTCTCTAGCTAGGGGTAGGGTAGGTCGTGGAGGAAGTGCAGGTCAAGGATGCAGACAGCTAATATGTTATAACTGTAAGGAAGTAGGACACTTTGCAAGGGACTACCCAAATCCTACAAGGAAATCCTACTGATATTGTAGACAGCTGAACCATGTGATTGAAGATTGTCCAATCGTGTTAACAAAAATGCAAGAAAAGAAGCCAACACCGACACAGAATGTGAAAAGAGTTAAGGCTGAACTATGGGATAGAAATTTGAGTGTGAATGTTGTAATGCATAGTGGGATGGCTAGAAGGCAACCTAAGAAGGAGGCTGCGAGGAGTCCTCTAATCCAACAAGCACGTATCAAACAAGAA
The DNA here is from genome assembly GCA_034641835.2 of Pinus albicaulis. Taxonomy (NCBI): domain Eukaryota; kingdom Viridiplantae; phylum Streptophyta; class Pinopsida; order Pinales; family Pinaceae; genus Pinus; species Pinus albicaulis. The sequence continues at coordinate 1,288,726,845 of CM076582.1, forward strand.
GGGTTAGACCGAAAAATGGGACAAGAAACATTTGTTGCAGTCCACCAGGACCTTGCTAAGACATGGGAAGCTACTGTGCAGGCACTAGTGCACCTCAAGATGGGTGATGAGATGAGACCATTCCTGCAAGCATGTATGAAGCTATTGCACAACCAAAAAATCAAAGAAAGCCTTCAGACATTGATAGATAGCTGCAAGTGCAGTCCAACCTATCTCCAGAAGTCCAACATGTGCACAAGCTAGATGGGTATAGGAAACGCACTGGTTCGGAGATGAGTTTAACTACCCAAATCAGTAACTATGAAATGGATCAAGTTGTCTTAAACTTGGGGTCAGATGCAAACATGCTACCTAAGTAATCTTGGCAGCAAATGGGAGAACCCAAATTGGAGTGGTCCAATATCTAGCTGCGTATGGCTAACCAGCAGAAGATTATACCTTTGGGGAGGATATAAAAAATCATGGTAGATATTGTCAGGGTCAAGGTCTATGCTAATTTTGAGGTAATTCATATTGTAGAAGATGCAGACCCATACCATGTGTTCTTAGGACTGGACTGGGCCATAGATATGGGTGGTATCATCAACCTCAAAAAGAGAAGCATGGTGTTTGAAAATAACGGAACAAGGGTGATAGTACCATTAGATCCTACGAAAGGTGAGTGATACATAGAGCTAGTACACAATGAAGAAGAGGTGGATCACATTTACAAATTGAATGCATGGAACGGAGATTGGATCAATCCCATGGCAGATGAGGTACTCTATTGGGAGATAGATAGTGAATGCTTCTCTGACTCTGATGAGGAGATGGAGAATTGGAAAAAATGGTTGCATGATGTCTTGGCACTACAATGTCTTCGAGTCACAAGGGACTTCCCATGAATATCCTCAGAGGTAAGAGATCTACCCCCATTTTGATGAGTCTGGTAGCATCAAGGACTTCTTAAGGACACCAGAAGCTGTGGTTCTGAGAGAATGAAGGATATGGGCCCTTAATCTAGCTATGCAAGGAAGACCTACGCAATGGTGGGACACCCACAAGGAAGCATTCCAATATTGGGAGGAATGTCAGGATATGATGATCCCGCGGTTCGCACCCCCGGCTGACATACGCACCAAGACATTCCTCGGACCAGGAGATTCCCACGAGCATCCACTCACCTGGATGGAAAAATGGTCCGACCAGACTATAGAGGAGTGGGTTCATCTATTTATTCATGCCTTGGGGCCTATCCCTGTTGCATGGTATTTATATGCAGAGGTACATCAGCGCACCCGCCATTGGGAAACACTAAAAGATGACTTTATAGGAACGTTCAAGCTAATTGGGGGGACGGAGGCACTCGATGAAGCTTTGAAAGACATCGATTCTTTTGTATTTAATGACTCACACGATCATGCTGCACTGGATGTCCTGACATGGGAAGTGCAGATGCAAGACATAGTCGACTGCCAGAGCTTGGCGATAGAAGAAGAGGAAAATAATCCTCAGAACATCTCTGTCCCAGAATTCGAGGGAGAATGTATAGTTACTGGACCCCCGCTACAAAATATTGATGTTACCCAACCTCTCAAGCTATGAAAAATTAATATCTGTATAGAAGAACATCCTAAGTTGGCCAAGATTTGGGACTATTGGGACAAAGGAACTGTAAGTGAAATTGGAGAGATACTTATGGAATATCAGGACTTATTCCCAAAAAAAATTTCCAAGATCAAAGGAATCACGGGGGACCTAGGCGTTATGCACATCACTCTAAAACTAGAGGCGCTCCCCATAAAATAGCAGCCTTACTTCCTGAACCCTAAATATAAGCAAAGGGTCATAGAATAACTGGACAAAATGCTTGTTGCAAGTATCATTGAACCGGTTCAACAATCTGATTGGGTAAGTCTGATGTTTGTCCAAGAGAAGAAAAAAAAGGGGGAGATATGAATCTATGTGGACCTATGTAAGTTAAAAAACACCTGTGTACATGAACCCTTCCCTACGCCTTTCTCAGATGAAATCCTTGATAGCGTGGGCAGACAGGAAGCATATCCCTTCACTGATGGGTTCTCAGGATACCACCAGATCTGAATCACACTTGAAGATCACAGTAAGACTACGTTCGCAACAGAATGGGGATCCTTTCAGTATACGGTCATGCCCTTTGGTCTCAAGAATGCACCTTCTAACTTCTCAAAAGTAGTATTTTTCATATTTAAAGAATTCATCCATAAGTTTCTGGAAGTTTATTTTGATGATTGGACTGTATTCGGCTTGTTAAAGGAGCATGTCTCCAACCTGCGCATGATGTTGGATGCCTGTCGAAAGCACCATATTTCATTGAATATAAAGAAGTGTATCTTCTATGTGCCTTTTGGAATATTTCTTAGACACATAGTATGCCAACAAGGGCTGATGGTTGATCCTGTGAAGGTCGTAGTAATTATAAACCTAGCGGTTCCAACAACGGAGAAAAAACTGTGTTCGACTCTCAGACACACGGGCTACTACAAAAATTTCATTAAGGGGTACAGACTGATCACAACACCCATGGAAAAATTTCTTAAAAAGGATGTTTCCTTTTTTTGGAATGATGAATGTCAGAAGAGTTTTGAGCTACTCAAAGAGAACATGGTCTCTGCACCCATACTAATATTTCTTGACTGGTCGAAGGAATTTCATGTACATGTGGATGCATCAGGAATCACCTTGGGTGCTGTCCTAACTCAGCCTGTGGAGGGAGATATTGATCACCCGATTTCCTTTGCTAGTCGAAAATTCTCTGGCATAGAGCGCAACTACTCCACCACTGAACGAGAGGGATTGGCTATGGTATACGCATTATAGAAATATCGACACTATCTGTTGGGAGGACATTTTCAGATGTTTACCAATCATTCAACTTTAAAATACCTTTTGAAAAAGCCTGTGTTGGGTGGGAAGATTTGTAGATGGCTATTGCTATTTTAGGAATATGACTTTGAAATAATATTCAAGCTAGGGAGGTTGAATGTGGGACCGGATCATCTGTCTCACATTGAGACGGGCGAAGAACCTACTAACTTGGAGGAAAGATTACCAAACGCACAAATGTTCACCATTAATTTCGTCGATGCATACTTTGTTGATATCATTCAGTTCCTGACTATAGGCATGGCCCCAATAGAATATTCGGTATAGCAGAAGAAGGAGTTGGTTACTCGGGTGGCAGACTTTACTATCATCACAGGCCAATTATACAAACTAGGAGCTAATGAAGTACTGCATAGGTACGTCCTAGAACATGAATGGCACACCATCTTGGCAGAGGCCACGAAGTTGTCACAGGAGGCCACTATGCAGGAAAGGAAACAGCACAAAAGATCTTGAGAGCTGGGTTATGGTGGCCTACCCTACATCATGATTCTCATGACTATTGTAAATCCTACGATACGTGCCAGCAAACAGAACGACCCTCATGAAGAGATGAAATTCCATTGCAACCTCAAATATATTTGGAGGCCTTTGACAAATGGGCCATTGATTTTGTAGGACCAATCAATCATCCAGGAAAGAATACGGGTGTGCTCTAAATTATTACTACCACTGAATATGTCACTCGATGGGCTGAAGCACAAGCCGTAAAGGATTCTACTACAGATATTGTTGCACACTTCATATTTGAGAAAATTCTGACGATATTTGGATGCCCAAAGATCCTGATGAGAGACAGAGGTACGCACTTTGTTAATGAAACGATACAAGCCCTGAATGAGGAATTCTTGATCCATCACACAAAAAGTACACCATATCATCCGCAGGCAAACGAGGTGGTTAAGGGTTTCAACAAAATCTTAGACTAGGCATTGACCAAGGTCTGTAATGTCAATCACAGTGATTGGGACGTATGCATCCCCTCTATTCTTTGGGCCTATTGGATGACCTGCAAGAAGCTAACAGGAAGGACCCCCTTTTAGATTTTCTACGAAAAAGAGGCCATTATGGTAATGGAATACATTGTTCCTAGTCTATGTATCACAGCATTTACAAATATGGCAAAACCTGACATCATTGAAGAATTCTTTGCATAGATTTTGGCATTGGAAGAAGATAAGTTCATTGCTAACTTTCATCAGCAGGTTTAGAAGGCTCACGATAAAGCTTGACATGATCGACATATTGACCAAAAGACATTCGTGGAAGGTGACCTAGTCCCCTTATACGATAGCCAGTTTGCAAAATATCCATGGAAATTTTGACAGCACTGGGTTGGTCCCTACATTGTTAAGGAAATCACGGATGGTGGAGCAGTCAGGTTAGCTACCCTGCGCAGTGATGTGTTACCAGGATATGTCAATGGCAGTTGGCTCAAACCATACAAGGTTAAATGACAATATGGCCCGAATAGTTGTCTCAGGCAGAATAGGCCCACCAGGGATGGGGTGCTGAGGCACAAATGGGATACACACGCTGGTTAGGATAATCAAGCAGCTTTAGGGACAATTGGCAGACCTACGGTCAAAGTGACTCAGGACAAGTCATAAGATTGTGTTGGGGGACTATTGGAACAAGGTCTCCTGCAAGCTGCAAAACTAGTCCATTTCTGCATATTTTTATTATATTTATTCTAGCGTAGGGGTTTAGGGATGGTTCAAAGGCCTGAAAGAATTATAATGGGTCAAAGGATACACCTAGAGTCAGCAAGCCACGGTTTGCAGACCATAGGAAAGATTAGGCTAGATTGTTATAAATAGAAGGACATTTTGATTTTTAAGAGAGAATATAATTAGATCTTGAGGTGAATTGTGGCTTAGTAGATCTATTTGGGCTTTCGAGGAAAGGATTCCTACTCACTATGTGCACGGAGATCCCTAGTCTTGCTGTGTTTGGACCCTACTGCTATGTGTGCAAGTCAGGTTTTGGTATTGTAAGAAGGATTTGAAGGATTAATGAATAAGAAAGGTTGTTGAGTAACTGAATCTACTTGTATTGTTGATGCGAATATTTGATAGTTGTTATGTTATGCATATTTAGTGTTAAGCTACGAAAGTAACTGTGTTAAGTGTTTCTGCTACACAAACCTTTGATATGGGTCTATTTTGTTATGTTTTATGAAAAGAATAACTGTAATGTTGCAATACTATTTTAGGAGTGTTTGATTTGTTGCATACAGTAAGTATAGTTGACCTTGCGCACATGGATGCGAAGGAGACCTATAGATCTAGTACCGGGATATGCGATCTGGTCATTATAAAGCAAGATGTAGCTCTACTTGGCTTACCTATCCACTCTCAGGGTGTAGAAACCTAGTTCCAACACCCACCCATACTGCTTCAGGTGAGACATTGAGCTGCGCAAGCAGGTCACTGCTAAAAGGACCAACAGTATAGGGGTTTGTTGGCAAACCTTAGCCTCTAAACCTGGGTCAGGACCCCTCAAGTCAACAGTAGGGCTTCCCATGAGGTGTATTTATACCACCCAAAAATAGTTATTTTAGTTGGGATACAATTATGCCAAGAGCTCTTGTTGGTAGGCTTCTAGTGACACTCGTAAACCCCTGCCCAGAAAATAGGGAATTTTATATTTTTTCATATTTTAAATTATATACGCAAGTTGGGTATAACTGTACCCATGTGTGCACACACTTTTCAGGGGGCGGAGTTGCATATGGAATTCAAAATAATATTTTTTAGGTAAACGAACAAGTCTAAAGGGAAAGGGCTTCCCAAGGCCTTAACATAGAGCATGAAATATATACAGGTGGAAAATGATGCTATAAAAGCTATACCTATGCCATGTACACTATCACATTTGTTGTTTTTGGAAAGATTTTCTTTCTTCATAATTTAAATAACTTCACTATAAATCAGTTGAATTACTATTATCCTCAATATTATACCTCTCTTGGGACCACTATCTCATCGATGAATGGAAATAAGACTATCTCATCCTTCACCGATGTTTGTCTTGGAGTCTAAACGAGCCTAGCTCTTCCAGTGTTTACATGCTTCAAGCATCACATGTCACTGGAAACTGGCTTGATATGCCTTCTCAACATATGAAGTCCTCTACAACCTCCTGCTCTAGACTCAAATCACCCCTCAGGTACAATTCCCCCTTGTCAATTTACTCCTCTCGGTATCTCTCCTATTCCTTTTCCACAAAGAAGTTTTTTCCTTGTAATATGTTATCCAAGAGGAATTCCTCTAGTGCATTACCCTTCTGGTGAGATACCTTTCTTATTTCTGCCACCAGGAAACTTTTCTATCCCTATAATGGCTACATTGAGTCTTCTTAACATCACCTTCAGGATCTGAGTCTAGTACATTGATCCTGCCACAAACACTCCTCCTTACCACCTCAAACCTTGTACAACTTTTACTCTAGTCCAACCCGTTGTAAATACCCGTTCCTTTGCTTCAATTCCTTTGCAAATCAACATGACAACATTCCTATTCTAAAAGAATCTTCTGAGGGGGGGGGGGGGATCCCAGAAAATGGGAACCAAGGACAAGGAACCCCAAGTAAATCCCACTCCTCCTAAACCTCCAAAGCATACTCTTCCATGTTATTTGTGCAATGTTGTTAGGCATCCCACCAATAATTGTCCTAAAATCCCTCATATAAAGATTTTTTTCCCCAATACCTTTTCTTACTCCAACATTATTCAGGTCCATGTCACCTTACCTGAGTCTGTTAAGAAGAATAAATCCTTATGCATGAATCATCATTGTGCATTGTGTGATAACTATGGGCATTACTGCCATAATTTTCTCCGTCTCGAAGATTTTTGCGATACACTTCGGCTCCTTCGGGAGTTTGATGTTGCTCATAGTTTCCTCACATGACCTCTACCTATGGGACATGGCCCCCATGCATCACCAAGATAGAAGGTGTCTCCACCACCCATCATGATCCCTCCTCCTAAAGTAAATATGACAGATAGTTCCACCCCTATTCTCTACCTATCAGAATCCAAGAGATCTATTTTCACCTATTACTCCTTTTTGGAACTGAGTCCAATAATGTGAAATATTGGCCAAAAAGGGGAGATGAGGTGTAAAATTTTGGAAAAAAGAAACCTAAAATTACAAGGAGAGAACCACCATTGGAACCCAAATTCAAATGAAAATATATATCAATGGTCGAGATCAGAGGAGAGAGAAATACTTGTATTAGGAAGAAGTGTCATCAAAAGCTAAGTTGAGGCAAAAGGACTAAAATATCAAGGGTTGATGATATCGGGATCCAATATCAAAAGAAAGAGAAGAGGCATAAATGAGGATAATATATCAGAAATTATTATTTAACACAAAGCATTTGAAAGAGCAAAGGTTCCGAGGAGAACCAAAATACAAAGGAAAATATTAAAAATTTGAAGACCTAGAGGCCCTTTATCTCTCCTCTTCTGAAGTGTAATATTCCCAAACGGGGAAAGCAGAAATATAGTACATAAACATGGAAATAGCAGTGTATGACATCACATCAATACATGAGACCAATATGGAGTCTTTACATTAATCATATCAGCAGCAAAATAGTACAAAATAATGGGGCATAAACCATACAACATGAACTAACAAGCCTCCAATGAATAAACCCTCTCATAAATGAGATGCTGTTATTAGGAAAAATGCTGGAGAACTACTACAACGCAGTCATAGTGAGAAAAAATATAGTAGTATATCATAAAATGAAACAAACTAGTTGATATATGCTAGAAAAGATACTATATTGTAATATTCCCAAATTTTCACCTGTTATTTGGAATATTATATTTCTTAACATTCCTAATGAATTAAGTAAATAAAAGGGTGGAGGGGCCAATAATCCTCAATATGAATAAATATCCACTTTTTGTGTGTGAATGTGGATTAATTAAGCCTAGATCTACATAATGAGGTAGTTGAGCAACTGCTAATGTGAATGAAATTGGAGATCATGTCTCATTAATGAGATAGATCATGGAGGTTGACACAGTCAACTAAGATCTTGAAGATATCAAACAGAAGATCATGGAGGTTGATAAATTAAACTAAGATCTTGAAGATGTCAAAATAGAAGATCATGAAGCATTCATGATAAGATGATGGAGGAATTTGTGCAATTAATGCACACATGATGGAGAGGGTGTACATTGCACCTAGACATGATGGTGACTTGGTCAAATATAGTAGTCAAACATGGAGGATCTTGTCCACATGCATAATGCAGTCTAGATGGGGGCCAAGGCAGGGGATGGCTCAAACATTATATAAAGAAGATGAAGGCAAGGATGAAGGCATGCTTGTGATTATTCATGTTGAGGATATTTTTTGATCTGGAATTGTCATGTGACATTTCATTGCTTTCTTGGGCTATTTAGCAGAGATTGCAAGTGTTGTTTAGCACAGGGTGTTCCTGGTTGGGAATCACACCTATTTCTTTGAGTAGCTTTGGAAAGATTATTGTACTTAACTCTACATCACACATTGGTGCCACATATATTTTCCTACTTTCTGCAGAACATTCATATTCTTAAATTGCAGATTTCTAAAGATTAGTTTGGAAGGTGGAAGTTGTCTTCAATACTTCAGCTGGAGAACTAGTGAAGGTTTATTCCTATCACTTGGGCTTATAGATCAGCATTCCTAGAGCCTCATTTCAGATCTAGCATCAGGAAAAAAGTTATTGACCTCCTAGAAATAGTAATACCTTCAAGAATTATTCTGTCCATTTTGCAGATCCAAAAGGAGGAAGGAAGTTACTAGAATTTCAGCTAGTAATCCTGTGAGGGATCATTCCCTCAGCTTTCCATTAGTATTTCCATCAGCCTAGAGTTTATTGTAGTAGAAAAAATGTCTCTTTTTCCCTCACAACGCATTTTCTATTGGCAGTTTTGTTGCAACAATTGTAATCATCATTGGAGGATTGAGAAGCTAGATCTAGAGCTGCTAGCTTGTAGATCTGAAGTAGGGATCAACCCTTCAAGCTTAGAACTGATATTGTGACATATTTCAGCCATATATTTGTAAGATCTAGCTTCAAATCTATAATTCCTAGTAGATCAAGGATAAAATCCTAGGAGGGTGATTTTCCAAAGTTGTGGATCTAGAAAATCCTTTCTGGGTTACTTTGGGAATCCATCACATTGGCCAGATCTTGAATCTTGCATCATCTGAGCTCCATATTTGAGTATATCTACATTTTCCTTCTCAACCTGCAATCATATATTCATATTTTTTTGAAGGTAAAATGCATTATTTTCTTTAGTGGCTCTCCATTTATGAAGTGCTTATTGTGGCATGTTTTCTGGGTGATTCTAGGCCATCACTTTGACAAGATCTCCTCATATTTTGTACATTCTGTAACTGAATATTCTCCAATATAATAAAATTTCTCAGATTCTCTGTAAATTCTAATGTTTTCTTGAGATTTAATTTTTACTTAGTTGCAGTTCTTATATTGTGTTTAAGTATTACTTCATTCTCCCTTTTGGGATATTACAGTGGTATCAGAGCATGATCTTTGGCTCAGCTTGTGGACACTTCATATTTTGCATCAAAGCATATAGATGAGATCTATCATGAAGGAGGATAGTTTTGCCACTCATCTCTTTATATCCTTGCAAGATCTCTCAAAGCAGGTCTATCAAATGAAGAAGGAATGGCAAAGGAAGGATCCAAGAAAAATAATTGAAGAGGAAGGTCCAAACACTTCCTATCAGTAGAAAAGAAAACCGGAGAATAATAGATCTCCTCATAGATCTAATATGCCCACTTTCTATTAAGAAGGTGATAGGTATAGAAGTGAAGAAATAAGAGAACCTGAGACTCATGAGAATCTCAATTTGTATCTTAAGGAGTACAAGGAATAGTCCAAAGCCTTCAAGGAAAGTCTAACTCTCTGAGAATTCTTCGAACTCAAGGAAGAAAGAAGGTCCTATAGCAGCAATAGAAGGAAGAGGCACAACAGATTCTATTTGGCTACATTTGATGGATCTTCCTCAAGCAATTTTAGGGCTTGGAAGATAGATTTGGATACATTTTTTAGGCTACATCTTGTGGCTGAAAAAGAGGCTGTCCAAATTGCAGCACTTCATCTTTTAGGTGGAGCCAAGGATTGGTGGTTTAGTCACATGGAGAATGCAAAGGTGACTAAATATTCATATTTCTTTCACAAGTTGAGGAAGAATTCTGATGTGAAGAAGAAATAAGTGTGCCACAAAGAGACATTTCCTAAGGAAACAAAGGAGGATGTCATCCTTGTCACTCTAGACAGGAGGTCACACAATCACCACCAGCTGTAGAAGTACTTATATCCAAAGAAGAGACACTTGCAACCTTGCAAGGTAGTCTTGATCTCTTGACACATAGAGTCACATGCATGATTTAGGAAATGCATGAGGAAGAAGACGAAGATTCTAGTGCTAGTACATGGAAAGAAGAGTAGCCATCTCTCTTACTAGCAGTTGGAGGCACCATTGTTCCGGTTGGAGGAACTCTTGTGTTCTGTGAAGAGGTTCCCACATATTAGTTGATCCAAGGTATGCATACACATTCATCACCTATTGTTTTAGTATATCTTATTTAAACTTATTGTAACATGCCATCAGAGCCATTCAATGACCAAGGGTTAGATCCAAATGCTGATTTGAAGCAGAAAACTATCATAGTGCAAAGGACCCTTGATATAATCAAGGAGGAGATGAAAATCTATCCTATTTTTTCATGGATGGACTACATTCAACCTCTTGAGTTGAAGTGTAGAGTTTCTAAATAAGGGATGAGCATGATCCTATGTACAATGACTGGTTATGAGATCAGTATTGTACCTTGATTTGAGACAGTAGATGTATTACCTTGTAGATCTACAGCGTTGTCACTTAGTAGCAGTGATAATAATGAGGCCCCATTATTCTTGGAGAATTTTGAAGATAGCTTCACTCATGAAGAAATGGAGGATAAGATGATGAATGGTAGACATCTAGATATGAGAAATCTTTTCTCCTTTCATGATGACGCTTTCTTGATGAGAATATCATAGCTCAAAGAGAGACTTCTACCTGCAGCAGATCTAGGACCTAATTGGTTTTGGAAGGCCATGGATGAGGATAAGGTCTCATTAAGAGATCTTAATGGAGGTGCACTTCAACATTTCATGGAGTGAAAATATATTCATCAGTTGAAGGGGGTTGGTGTCCTACAATAGGAGGATACCAAGTATTTGTAGAATGAGATACATCATCCACATTGGGATGAATGGTTGATAGTATGGAGCAAGGCGTTGCCAAACCACTTGTAGATCTATGATACAGGCCAAAAAGAAGCATGGCTGTGCTCATTTCTCTTGGGTGGGTATGGTTACTACCCAAAGGTTCATATTTTCTTGTCTCATGCCTTATGTCTCAATAATAAAATGCATAAGAAGAAGGCATGGTTACTTTGGTTGTTAAGAAGAGAGTTTGGACATCACATGTTAAATCTTATGTCCATGTATTTACTCTTGTTTAGGGTATGTCTCATATATCTACATGTATTTATGTTTGGGATGTACCTCATGTTCATGAATGTACTTGGGTTTGGGAGAAGGTATCACTCTCACATGATGTGGCATAGAGGAGCTTGTTTGTATTACGTTGATGAGACATCTCACATGTCCATCTCTTTATTGTTGCTCCAATGTATGGGTTGAATTCTTCCCATACATTTCATGACTTGGTTGGAGGATGGCAACAGGAGGCCTTACAACATTTTCTTCTATTGGGAGATTTTGGTCATTGTACTTGGTATAATGATGATGTGATGGGGCATCAAGATGCCTTGTTAAGGTGGCTTCTCTTGAGAGAATATGGCCACTACATTTCGTACAATGATGATGTGGTATGGAAACAAAGGGCATTGCTGAGATGGTTACCTTTGAGAGAGTATGGCTCTCTTACCTATTTTCATGATGATCTAGCATGGCAGCAAGAGGCTTTGCTGTGTTGGTTGTGGTTAGGAGAATATGGTTTGACATTGTTTATTTTTTCCCATATGTCTCTACTTCTTTTTTTTCACTATGTTGATGTGATGTTTGATTCCTACATGGCCAACATGGCGAATGATGAGGGCATTGATGTATGTAATCTACTCTATGTATCATGGGTTGGAGAGATAGTTCATGATTTGGGACTTTCCACTCTGGGAATGAACCACTTTATCTTATGTATCTCATGTATAGAGGAGAATTTTTATCATCATATGGTTGCCACATGGAGATTCATTGATGAGGATGGGTATCTAAATTTTCAGTTGGGGGCCATTCTAGACATTCTAGAGGGGTAGCATTGGAACTGGGAATACATGACACATTGTGATAGATGGGAAGACCTTCCACCTGAATATGCCATTTGGAGGGAGGATATTTGCTGTAGCATCCACTTTTGCAGTTGCTTGAGGACAAGCAACAATTTTCCAGGGAGGACTGTAATATTCCCAAATTTTCACCTGATATTTGGAATATTAGAGTTCTTAACTTTCTTAATGAATTAAGTAAATATAAGGGCGGAGAGATCCATAATCCTCAACATAAATAAATATCCACTTTTTGTGTGTGAATGTGGATTAATTAAGCCTAGCTCTACATAATGAAGTAGTTGAGAAACTTCTAATGTGAATGAAATTGGAGATCATGTCTCATTAATGAGATAGATCATGGAGGTTGACATAGTCAACTAAGATCTTGAAGAGATCAAATAGAAGATCATGGAGGTTGATACAGTCAACTAAGATCTTGAAGATGTCAAAACAATATATCATGAAGCATTCATGATAAGATGATGGAGGAAATTGTGTAATTAATGCACACATGATGGAGAGGGTGTACATTGCACCTAGACATGATGGTGACTTGTTCAAACAATGCAGTCAAACATGGAGGATCTTGTCCACATGCACAACATAGTGTAGATGGGGCCAAGGCATGGGAAGGCTCAAACATTATATAAATAAGATGAAGGCAAGGATGAAGGAATTCTTGTGATTATTAATGTTGAGGTTCTTTTTCGATCCGGAATTGTCATGTGACATTCCATTTCTTCCTTGGGTTGTTTAGCAGAGATTGCAAGTGATGTTTAGCACAGGGTGTTCCTAGTCGAGAATCCTACCTCTTTCTTTGAGTAGCTCTATAAATATTCTTTTAGGTCATTCTACATTAGGAATTGGTGCCACATATATTTTCCTACTTTCTACAGAACATTCATATTCAGAAATTTCAGATTTCTGAAGATCAGTTTGGAAGGTGGAAGTTGTCTTCAGTACTTTAGTTGGAGAACTGTTGAAGGTTTATTTCTATCACTTGGGCTTATAGATTAGCATTCCCAGAGCCTCATTTCAGATCTAGCATCAGACCAAAATTGACTGACCTCCTAGCAGTAGTAATACCTTTAGGAATTACGCTGTCCATTTTGCAGATCCAAAAGGAGGAAGGAAGTTACTAGCATTTCAACTAGTAATCATGTGAGGGATCATTCCCTCAGCTTTCCATGAGTATTTCCATCTGGATGGAGTTTATTGTAGTAGGTGGAAGGCCTCTCTTTCCCTCACAACATAGTTTCTATTGGAAATTGTGTTGCAACAACTGTAATCATCATTGGAGAATTGAGAAGCTAGATCTAGAGCTTCTATCTTGTAGGTTTGAAGGAGGGATCAGGCCTTCAAGATTAGATCTATTCTTGTGACATATTTCAGCCATCTATTTTTCATATCTATCTTTTGATCTATAATTCTCAGCAGATCAAGGATCAAATCCTAGGAGGGTGATTTTCGAAAGTTGTAGATCTAGAAAATCCTTTTTGGGTTATTTTGGGAATCCATCACATTGGCCAAATCTTGAATCTTGGCATCATCTGAGCTCCAAATTTGAGTAGATCTTTATTTTCCTTTTCAGCCTGCATTCATAAATTCATATTCTACTGAAGGGACAACACAGTATTTTCTTCAGTGGCTCTCAATTTACATAGTGATTATCGTGGCATGTTTTATGGGTGATTCTAGGCCATCTCTTTGGCTATATCTCCTCATATTTTGTACATTGTGTAACTGAATCTTCTCCAATATAATAAAATGGCTCAGCTTATCTATAAATTCTGATATTGTCTTGAGATTTAATGTTTACTTAGTTGTAGTTATTATATTGTGTTTAAGTATTACTCCATTCTCCCTTTTTGGATATTACATATACAGGAAGATCAAGTCTCTATATCAACTTTCCAAGACAAACCAAGAGGGTTTCCGAAAAATACACAATGTGAGATGAAACCCCAGGGCTGGAGGTATGCTACAACATAATAAATGAGAAGATGTGGTTGAATCTGATTATAAAAATAAGTAGCTCCCCTCCAATGGATCCTTCAGATGAAAGGCTAACCCCTCTACTGAAGAAATCACTCCCCAAATCATCCACTGCAACTACCCCTACAACTCCTCCCTAGAATAACGCATATCTAGAAGGATACTACACTGTAGTATATAAAAATAATGTTTCCTGGTGCCAAATACTATATATCAGCTCAAGGGCCTTATTTTATGGCCTCGAAATGGAAGGAAACCTTCCTCCACTGAAAACTAGCTCGGAATCAACCCAAATCAACCCTCAACGGCTACACCCTGCAACACAGCACAACCCTCTACAAAAATTGCATTGTAGAGAAAATATGGAGCTTCTCTTGATGTTGGAATTTGGAAATGTAGTAAAAATACTTCTCCTGAGTGGGCACTCGAATTCCCCTAAGGATGAAGGTTGGATTCCTGCTCGAGAACACCCTTGTGCTAAACAACACTACAATCTTAGCTAAAAAACTAATGAGAGCAAATAGTCATACAGACCGTATCAAAATAATAATCTAAAACATGCCTTCTATGTCTGCAATCCCCTTCCTTATATAATTGGTGAGCTTCCTCACCCTTGGTCCCACTCATTTAAGTCACTACTTCCATGCATGGAGTCTCCCTCCAAAACTTCATTGTCCTTCCATGAATGCCAGTCTTTTGATGATAGCATTGTTGATTTGGTCAAAATTGACCCAGTCTACATGCTCCATCCTGTTTTCACACATAAGGGTATTTAATCCAGCTATTTAGATGACCTCCATTCATATTAGGAGTGTTTTTATTCCTACTAAGGAGATTTATGGGTCTCCATACCCTCTTATGCTTCTATCTAAGAAACAAAATATAAAATTAATATTCCAATTAGTTGTATGCTACTTTAGGAATATTATAATCCTCCCTTCCCAAATTTTTCTTGTCCCCAAGAAACTACAAGGACAAAATTGAAACAATGTAGGGAATATTCATTCCCATGTGGAGCTCCAATATCCAAGCTATCATCCATAAAAAATTAATCACCCTCTAGAATGGTAATTCATAGAAAAACTCCTCCCAAATGCTTATGAGAGGCACCTCCAAAGTGATCAAGTTACCCAAATGGCTCACCCCATAAGGAAACAAGAGGTTTAATGTAGTAATCATGGTTGGTCCAATGATTTCCTTGAATTATAAAACATAATTAGTGTGGAGAATCTCATCTCTAGTAGGAATATCCAATCCATGTTTCATCTCTCCAATCATGCCCACAACAATGATAAGGACATCATCAACATATGGGATCATAATTAGAGTCATACTAGCTGCATATGTAAGACTGGAGAAGGATCATAGTTCCACATGTGGAACTAGCACAGTATGTCTCCTGACTACCTCTGAACATGATATAATAAGTGGTTTCCCCACCACTTGTTTGCCACCACAACCCTTCCACAAGCTTGTAGAAGGTGAAAAATGTTTGGTGCCAATGAAGTACACTCTAAATGATATATCATCTCTCTATATCCTCCTAGGGAGTGGACATTCTTAACACTCTTTATGGCCCCATGTTGACCATGAATTTTATAAGGGAGAGTGCCCCCACTTGGAGCAATGGCTTGCACATGTATGGTAAAGGAATGAAAATACTCATCTACTAAATCATTATGCAC
This sequence comes from Pinus albicaulis, assembly GCA_034641835.2. Lineage (NCBI taxonomy): Eukaryota > Viridiplantae > Streptophyta > Pinopsida > Pinales > Pinaceae > Pinus > Pinus albicaulis. Next base: position 1,288,742,812 of record CM076582.1, read on the forward strand.
AATAACATGATCCTTACCATATGACTTGATTGAGCTAATGGAGTGGCTAATAGACGTGTCCCCTCTCATTCCCAATGAGGAAAGAGGTGGCTGTGATAAATCCATCAAAGATTTATGTCTCTCCTCCATCTCCAAATGATCCATGCATATCCTAATATGTTGATATATCTCCTCTTTGAAGTGTTCCCTAGTGAATCTCTCCATGATAATATGATATGGTCTCATGGAATAAGTGTGGCTGAAGAGAAAATCCCCATGTGCTATATGTGAATCTTTCTTCTTGTGTTTGGAGGTCCAAGTCAAGAAGATCATATACTAGTAGTACTCCCACCACTCCTGAATCATAGTGCAAGGTATGGGAGAAGATCAACCCATACTCTCCCAAGAGCAACCAGAGCAACAATAGCTCTTGTTGTCTCCTCGCATCTCCATCGTATATACCATGGAGTGAAAACATGATGATTGACATGAAAAATGTCACATCACCCCAATGCAACCAAACTCCTTGCTGCCATATGATGCAAATTTCTGGCCAAGTCCCAACCAACAACATACCCTATGAAATAACATATGTCACATGATGACCAAACTCTTTCAAGAGTAGCCAATGCAGTATTTCTTCCTACTGCCCTGTGTCATAGATATGCAAGTGCCTCACCAACCTCTTGCTTATCAACATCACCCATCCAACCAATGGTGAGCCTCTACTATCATGCTCTAAAGGTGTATTCCTCCAACAAAGAATACCAAATCACTATCTATACACTTCATGGGATGTTGAAGTGCAGCCTCTTGGAGAGCTCCATATGAAAACCACTCATTAATGACCATGTTGAATCCTTAAGGATCCAAGTATGTTAAAGGCAAATTCATATCATTGAGCTTTGAAGTGCTCAAAAATAAGGATCCATGATAGTAATGGGAGACAAGATTTATCTCATCAACATCAACCTATCCCCTACTACACATGTAGAATGTTCATTGGAAAGCTCGAATAATGGTTTTTCCCCCAACTCATCACTATTGCTCAATGACAACACTGCTGATCTCCATGATGGTGCATCTTCTATCTCATGATCATGCTCAATGCTAAACATATAGTTTTGCATTGGATTTTTTTTTAAAATAATCATCCTATCCTCCAAAAATCTACACTTCAATCCAAAGAGTTGTGTGCAACTCAAAAAATGACACACTAGAATGAATGTACATGTCCTTCTTGATCCTATCAATGGTCCTCTACGTAGTGATAGTCTACTGCTCCAAATCCGTAGTGTTTCTTGACCCTAGGTCATGTAATGGCATGGCCCCACAACCTTCCATATGATGTGCTGAAATAATAGAAAGTGGAAACATTTGCATACCTTGGTTTATCTTGGGAACATCTTCTACTGCTACAAGGATTCCTCCCACCATTGTGTTGACTTCCCCAACTACTGGTGATGATTATGGCTGCTCCTCTATTGCTACACCAACACTGGTATAAGTCTCCTCCTCTTCATGCATCTCCTGAGTAATGCATGGGACTCTACATGTCAAGAGATCAAGACCACTTTGCAATGATACAAGTGTTCCTTCTCCTGATGCAAGTTCTCCTATAGCATGTGGTAGTGTGATATTATTTTCCTCATGTTTTCTTTTGTAAAACTTATTGATTATCCTTTGAGTAAATTCTTCATAAGCAGTCACTCTTACATGAATCAAATGACTGAACCACCAAATATTTGCTTCACCCTTAAGGTACAACACTACAACCTCAACAACTTCTATTTATACCACTAGATGTATAAAAAATAATGCATCTAGATTTCTCCTCCAGCCCCTTGCTTTGCATGTAGATGACCTATTAGCCACCTATAAAATTTGTTATACCAAAAGGTGGCTAAAACTGTTTGGAGCCTTCAAGGAACAAATTTTGTTACTAAAAAAGTGTTGGCTCTTGAAGACTCTTAAAAGCCTCATGCCTCTGTCCCATTCTTCATTGTTGTGCCCATTCTACACACAGAAATCTTGCTAATTCCCAAGAAATAATGCCACTGCAAGCACCATTTTCCTTTTCTCCCTTCTTCCAAAACTAACCTCATCTTTGCCTTTTATTTTCCCATGAAATATTCATTTTCATGTTTTTTCCATTTACCCTTCATCAAAATCCCTTTGATAAGGTTTAAGACCCTTTCTTGCCTTATCAAAACCATCAAACTCCTTTGAAAGCCATTGAAAATCCATAAAAATGCATTTTTATATATTATAGACTTAAGCCCCCTTGGGCTAAGTCTTTAAACTCTTTCCCTCCATATGCCTATGTGCTAGAACCAAGCGCTAGCCCTCTAAGCGCTTATCGCATCGCCCGACTGCGATTATCCCTTCATCCATAAACCCCGGCCATATGGTTTTCCATATAACCCATGGCCCTACAGACGAGCACCTAACAATATTATATATATATCCTGCCCTGAAAATATTAAAACTTCGTATTATATTGAAACTTTGGGTTTTTCATATATCCTAAAGTTTACCGCTGGTGCAAAATTCTAGTCACTCTCTGCCGTCGATCTGATCTGCAAATCGACATCACGCAATATATCGCTTCGGTGGTCCCCGCCAGCCACTTACCATTGCAAAACCGGGTGGAATTCATCGCACCACTTTTGAGGGGTGGGTGGTTTTTTCTATTTCACAATGATTCCATACACTGACCGACACATGTCTTGGGCCCATTTTCAAAAAATTCCCTTCATCGCGCATTAAATGTCGGATGTGGAGTGGGCACGATATTGATGCATGTCGTCTGATCTGAGGCTGCTCATTGGACAACGATCGTGCTCCGAAGAAGCCCGTGCAATAACCAGGGTATGACGCAGTCTTTAAAAGAATCTCTGTCATCAATCTGATCTGTAGATCAATGGCCCACACTCCATCACCCGTTCCCCGCATCCATGGCAGTGCCGGTGGTCCCAGCACCACATCGGTGTCCACGCGACAGAATTCAATTGGGGCGGCTCTTCGTTGGTTCCTCGCATAGTCAACAAATCCAGACCCAGGAACTTTATTCAGCATCGTTTTATTAAAAGTTTTGATTTCCAGGCACATTTTATAAGGTTCTTGATGCCCGTCCTCTGCCGTTGATCTCTTTGGCCAATCTCATATGACGGCCCACGATCGTCCCGAACCCCGAACATGACTTTTGACCATTTTTTCGCCGAAAATAAGGTTTGAAACCTTTTTTCTATTTTTATTTTTATTTTTCTAAATAACGTGACCCCTTTACGTTGTTCAGTCACCCTCGATCCCAACCATCGATCTTTGTGCGATCGACGGCTTTGATTTAATTTCCTTCACCACTTCCCTCCGACCTCCTCTAATCAATCTTGACCGTTGGATGATGCCATCCAATGGCCATGCTCACTCCACATGTCCTTCCGAAGCAGTTGACCTATAAATGCAGGATTTCATAACGTTTTTTTTATTTTTGCAGGGTTCCAATGGTTTTTTTGCTATGTCTGAAGAAAATCCAGAAGCAGAGGGTGACGATCCTCCTGCCTCTGATCCATCAAAGAGAATCATTTGCAGGGTTTTAAAACTTCTCGTTTCATCGGTTTTTCATGATGCATTGATGCCATATCATCCCTGCACAACCCTGCATACCAGCAAAACACAGTAAATCAAACACAGTCAGAGAGTATTAGTGCCGAAGACAAAATATATCAGGACAGAAGATTGAAGATAGATCTATGGGGATTAAAATGGTTTACCAAAAGCCTAATCCCCGATCAAAACACAGTTAAAGGAGAAAATCATAAAGGTTCATCAGACAGAAAGCTTCCACCACCACATATGAGGAAAATTGATTCCTCCCAGCTACCATAATGCCACCTGCACCTTAAAGTATTCAAATGCAGGCCAAAGTTATTGATTAGGATCAGATATCTGCCTCACAACGCAGCCAGAGAGTAAATTCTACAAACAAAATTAATGACAAAATATTAGCAGAGTTACTTTGACATCACATAGAGCCTCAAAGGTCAAAGGAGATCCCACCAAACTTAAATATTTATGTAAATCATTTAATACAGAAGACACCTGTGTAAGCTTCTTCATTGTGCCCCCAAAGGCCAAGAAGCCATTTCAGTCTATATTAATTATCTTTAGAGATCTTTTATCAGATCTCACCTCCTCATTCTTCTATAAATATTACTGCAGAAAATGAGAGAGTTGTTGGTTGGTTCTTGGTTGATCACTAGTTGTAATATTGGAACTCTCTGAAATAATACATAGTCTGTTGAAGTTTAAGAAGAAATTGAAGTCTTAGAAGTCCTGATGATTTTGTTGCATGCTTGTTCTTAAGAAGGCTCTATCATTGGATCCATGAGCTTGGCTATTGGTGAAGTATTCTAAATTTTTTAAATGTTTTTTTCCCTGTTTTCATTATGTTCCATGATTTCGTACTACAGTAGGTTGAAAGTTTTAGGCTAAGAAATGACTCCTGGAAGCACCTTAGACCTGTTCATCCTTCACTGTTTCATTTTTTCTTTTGCTGAAGTATTTTAGAGTCTTTAATCTCTCTCTTTGGTCTTCATGCTTGTTTATTTCCTTAATAGTTTAAAAATTTGGTTTCAGCATGATTTATGGTTCTCCCTGCTTGTCTGCTGCCACTTAAAAACTGCTATTGAAGTATCCCTTTGAATTTTCTATTTACGGTGAGTCAAGGAGGTCTATTCTGATCTTGCCCTTTGTCCTTGCTTAAAAAGGTTGCCTTGAAGGTCTTTGTAGTTGTAATCATATATGTGTTAGGTGTTCCCTCTTCTATGACTGCAATTATTAGTGAATATTTTATGTTTTCTAAGTCATTTGAAATAAAATCTTTGAGGAAATAGGGTGTTCCCTGAATCTTAGATTTCATTTTAAAAGTTTTCTTGAGGTAATTATTTGCTTAAAGGATGTTTGTAGAATTTATGGTTAGCCTTGTATATTAAACATTTCTTTATTGTTTGAGTTATGCTTTCAAGTTCCCTTTGTTGAGAATTCAAATTCTCTTTTCAAATCATTGATGTCCATCTCATTTCAAAAACCAAAGGATCCTGTGGCCAAGTTAGATTTGCCCTCTAATATCCCATATCCATTGATAAGTTTGTCATGACCTATTTTCGACTCCATTTCCCAATGAAGCTACTACTTCCTCTTTCTACCTACCTTTCCTAGATCTTTCATATTCTGCTATATCAATCCAAACAAACAAACAAACAAACACCTGCACTCAATAACTAGTCTAAAATCCATACTCTAAGCACACAAGATAAGCCTTTTCAAAAAAAAATCTGAGAGATCCCTCTCTGAGAACAGGAGGACTAGATCTTGTAACTCTAAATATTGGTTTTGATGTTTCCTTGTCTTTTGATTTTCCAAACTATCAAAACACATGACACCAACATAATGGCGATCATGGTGGGACACTGAGTAAAAACTTCAAGACAAAACACTCATTTTCCAGTATAACATAAGTAACCTTCTTCAAGCACTACCAAGCAATGGCAATCATAATAAAACTTTATTGAATCAGTGACAAACTAATTAACCCTTAGGATTCTCATAGAACCTTATCAAACCTTGAAGGAATTAGTTACCAAGCCATAAGAGTGAACTCTATATTATTAAACACCTTAGCTAAGTGTTAAATCACATTTAGGACACTCTCATAACCTATAAGCCCAAATTAACTAAGAAAAACCCAAAAACTTTTAGTTTGGCTTCACAATAAACATGGTGGTGGAACCATCCAATATCTTACCTTCATAAAAGCTAAAAATTTTCCACCTGGCGACTCCACTAGCCCCAGTAGGCCTATTACTCATCTAGGTTCCTAGATCTCTTTAGGACTGTATTAACCAGCCTGGAAGAAGTTTAGAAGCCTATTCCCATACTAGATAACACATCGTGAGAGGTAAAATTCCCAGAAACAGTCCCTAAAACCTCAACCTCTCTCATTTTTGAAAAACAGTCTGGCTTCACATAGGATCAACACTAGATCCCATCCAAACCTAAATCCTCCTTTAATGGTTGACAATCTTGAGAGAATTTTGTGGCAGAATTCTAACTCTAGAAAATCAGCTGCTAATAGGAGCCTCTTAAGAACAAATTCTGTCCCTGGAAACCTTGTTGTCTTAGAGGATTCACACTTTGATTTACATCATACACAGAACATATTTAGAACTATATCTCAAGGTGATTTAAACGAAACTGATCTTGACATTGCAGATTTGCAACAAAGCTTCAATAGTGAAGCCTCACCTTCCACTCCTCCTGACTCCCAACTCCTTCATCACTTTAGCCTTTTTCACAACAAATCTGCCCAAAATCAGTTTTCTGGCCCAAGTGTTTCTTCCACTCCAATCTATACTACCACTATGCAAAACACTCCTATTCAGCCCACTTTTACTCTTGTAAATCAACCCTTATTTCCAGCCATGGCAACATGGTATGCCCCATTAGTGTTACCACAACCTCTACTTCCCTTACCAAATGATTACCAATCCAAAATCCCTCACTTCACTGGAAAAGAGTCTACAACAGCTTAACATCGTATAGATAGGATGGAAGATGCATTTGATTACATGGAGATAGAAGAAGAAACTATGAAGATGATGATATTCGCCCAAAGTTTAGGAGGAGATGTAAAGAAATGGTTTAAAAAATTACCTCCTAACAGCATAAATGATCTCCCTACCTTGCATCAAACATTTATCAACAAATGGGAACTCAAAAAGAATCCTCTCCAAATACTAGCAGAGTATAACAGCCTCAAGAGAAATCAAGGGGAGAGTGTTCATGATTACTCTACTAGGTTCAATAGTGTTTACAATGCTCTTCCACCTCACATGAAACCTCCTCAAGGCATGGCCTTAGTTAGGTATCTCAAAGGCTTTGATGCTGAAATGACTTACCAGTTAATGGGGAGAGATTACTTAACCTTAGAGGACATCTAGAAAAGAGCTGTGAGCATAGAAGCAAACATTATTGAGAAAAGAAATAGGTTGAGTTTAGAGAAGAGGGTAACTTATAAAGATGATCTACTACCCTCAACCTCAAATTCTGACACAAAAATTGACAACCTAGTGAAGGTGATGGAGAGGATTCTTGAAAAGATCAATTTGAATGAGAGAGTGCCACCAAGAGAACCTCAAAATAACCAAAACAAAAATAGAAATAAGAATTATAGAACAGAAAATAATCAAGATAAGCAAAAGGAAAGTGACCAACTGATTAGACCTCCCTTGCAACAGAACTATGTAGATAAATATGAGGAAGATAGGGAGTTGGAAAGGTTGGGAGAATCTAATGTAAACTTGATTGGATCAGACAGTGGGGATGATGTTTTCCTCACTGAGTAAGAACAAGGTTTTTTCTCTTATGATCAAAATACAAACACTAATGAAGATTATGATGACTATAGATTGGGTTTTGAAAATGCAATCATGGAGGTGCATAAATCATACGATCTTAGGAGCAAGGGGAACATAGATAATTCAAAAGATAAGAACACTAATACTTCTATCAAGAAAAACATAGAAACTCAGCCCAAAAAGACAACAGAAAAAACCAACATTTTGACCAAGAAACCAGACATAAACAAAGACAAAAGTGTCCAGCCAAATGTTGAACAGACTACCCCTAGCACTTTAGCTAGTGGTCCTAGTAAAACTGTCCCAATTACTAGTCCAAACAAGGTTCAACAAATCAAAATCGCTGAAAAGAATTCAATTGAAAAGACAGATGTAAATATCAACAAATAAATTGTTCCTTTCAGCCTTGAGGGAGATATTGCCAAAATAAAAATTACCATCCCCCTAGTTGAACTTGTAACCCAAGAAGTGTACAAAAACCAAGTTTTAAAAGCTTTGAACCTAGTAAGTGATACTGACACCTTAAACTTGATAGATGACAAACCTGAGTTGTTGTTTGGTCCAAAGGTTGAAGGAAAATACCAAGAAGGAGTTTTCCCTCCCTTCTATGTTAGTTTGAACATACATGAGAAAATCTTACATAATGCCATGTTAGATTTTGGGGCTTCACACAATCTAATGCCCAAGGTAGTAATGGAAAGCTTAGGCTTAGAAATTACTAAACCATACAAATATTTGTATTCCTTTGACTCAAGCAGAGTCAAATGTTTGGGTTTTGTTAGCCACCTATAATATTTTGTTACACCAAATGTGGCTAAAACTTTTGGGAGTCTCCAAGGAACAAATTTTATCACTAAAACTTGTTGGCTCTTGAAGTCTCTATAAGGCCTCCAGCCTTTTTCCTCTGTTCATATCCCATACTACTGTTTATGTCCAAAAAACCTCAGAAATCCTGCTGATTTCCAAGTCAGGCACTGCTGCAAAGGACCCCTTTTCCCTTCTTTTTCCTCAATGCTAACCTCCTCTTCTATCTCTCCATTCCCCCTTGAAAACCCCTCAACTTCATGATTCTTCCTTTTCCTTCATTTAAATCCATTTCATAAAGGTCTAAGACCCCTTCCTGACCTTATCAGAAGCCTTCATTTCCCTTTGAAAACCATTAAAAAACATAGAAATGCTCATTTTCTATGCATTGGGCCTTAAGCCCCCTCGGGCTAAGCCCCTACCCCTTTTTTTCCTCCATACGCTCGAGCGCCAGAACCAAATGCTACAACCATAGGGCGCTATCCATTTTTCTCTGCCCAAAACGGCAAAAACCTTTGATAAACTATGAAAATTGGGTTTAAATCAATTTTAAAGTTTTCCGCCCGTGCAAAAAATGGAATAATATTGACTGTCGATCTGCTCCACAGATCGGATGGCGCGACACGCAGCTTATCATGTGGACCCCCCAGCCATGCACCACTTCTCAAATCCACTTGGTTTTTCCACACCGCCTTCGTGTAAAGGGTGGTTTTAACCCGACGGCCAGCGATTCCATACGTTGGCCGCCACGCGTCCTCTGTACCATTCAAAAACCACCGCAAAAAGACAATTCCCCACGCGTTATCTATTGGACGAGCGCCGCCCAGTGGAATCGACGATAGCCGTTTGATCTGGGCCCACGCATCCAACGGCTCTCATCCGCTCTAGTCACCCACCCTTTAACGAAGTTGTGCACGATTTAGCCGAGCCCCGGCGTGACCAAGAATCCATCTCCATCGTCGATCTCTGCAGATTGACGGTCCACATTCAATTGCTTGATTCCATGGCCCAATCAACATATCCCCGCCGCTTACTTTTCCAATCGCCCCTGACTGTTGATCATCGCTCGATCGATGGCTCCGATCACCCCATTCCTCTGCACACCTCCTGATGCAGATTTCCATATAAATGCAGGATTTTATAATTTCGTTTGTATTTTGTAGGTTTAAGGTTCTTTCTGCCATGTTTGAGGAAGATTCGAAGGACGAGGGTGACGACTCTCGTTCTTTTGATTTGTCAAAGGAAATCAACCACTGGGTACAAAAATGTGTTATCAACAAGGTTTCATGAGACTTTGTTGCTGTGCGCCCCTGTAAAACTTGGAAAGTATCAAGAAATTGCAAAGAAAGAGTATCAGCTACGGAAGACCAAAGGTGTGCCAGCACGGAAGGATTGAAGACAGTTTTATGGGGATTATGGCTAATACTGTTATCAAAAGCCTAATCCTCAAACTAAAGACACAGTTTAAAATAAAACCTAGAAGTATTTATCAGACAGAATGCCTCCACCACCATATCTGAGGCAAATTGATTCCTCAGCTACCACAGTGCCACCTATTGCCTCAAAACACTCAATCAGGAGTTGAATTTATGGAGCGGGATCAGATATTTTGCCTCAAGACAGCCGAAGAAGTTACCTCTGCCAGGGATTTAATGACAGAATGTTGGCAGAGTAACCCTAATTGTACACAGAACCTCAAAGGTCAACAAAGCTCCCACCAAGCTAAAAATCATGAGTGTAAATCAATTAATGCCGCAAAACACCTCTACAAGTTTCTCCGTTGAGCCCTTCAAAGGCCAAGAAGACATTAATGCCTGTATTAATTGATTTTGAGATATTTTATCAAATCTCACCTCCTCATTCTTCTATAAATACTTCAGTAGAAGATGCGTGAGTGTTGGTTGTTGGTTGTTGTTTGATCACAAGTTGTAACACTGAAACTCTCTGAAATAAATATACAAGTCTATTGAAGTTGAAGAACAAATTGAAGCTTTGGAATTTCTTGATGATGTTGTTGCACGTTTGTTCCTGAGAAGGCTCTATCATTGGATCCATGAGCTTGGCTGTTGGTGAAGTATCCTAAACTATTAAATGTTTTCCCCAGTTTTCATTATGTTCCATAATTTCTTACTACAGTAGGCTGAAAATTTTAGGCTAAGAAATGACTCCTGGAAGCACCTTAGACCTGTTCACCCTTCACTGTATTATGTTTTCTTCTGTTGAAGTATTTTAGAGGCATTAAACTTTCTCTTTAGTCTTCATGCTTGTTTATTTCCTTAATAGCTCAAATAGTTGGTTTCAGCATGATTTATGGTTCTCCCTGCTTGTCTGCTATCACTTGAAAGTTGTTATTGAAGTCTCCCTTTAAAGTACCATTGTCTTAAGTTAATCAAAGAGGTCGGTTTTGATCTTGTCCTTTGCCACTGCTTGAAAATTTGTTTTGAAGGTCTTTATAGTTGTAAGCATAGATGTTATTTAGGTGTTCCCTCTTCTATTACTGCAATTATCAGTGAATCTTTTATGTTTTCTAAGTCCTTTAAAACAAAATCTTTGAGGAAATAGGGAGTTCCCCGAATCTTAGATTTCATTTTAAAAGTTGTCTTGAAGTCATTATTTTCTTAAAGAATGTTTGTAGAATTTATGGTTATCCCTGTCTATCAAATATTTCTTTATTGTAAGTTATGTTTTCAAGTTTCCCTTCGTTGAGAATTAAACCTCTCTTTCCAAATCATTAATGTCCATCTCATTCCAAAACAAAGGATCTTTTGGCCAAGTTAGATTTGCCCTTTGATATCCCATATCCCTTGAAAAGTTTGTCGTGACCTTATTTTGACTCCATTGCCCAATGAACCAGATATTTCTTCTTTTTGCCTATCTTTCCTAGACCTTTCATGTTCTCCTGTATCAACTCAACCCAACCAAACAAACATCTGCACTTAATAACTAGTCTAAAATTCATAATCAAGCACACAAGATAAACCTTTGCAAAAAAATATTTGAGAGATTCCTCTCTAAGAACAGGAGGACTAGATCCTGGAACTCTAAAGATTGGTTTTGATGTTGCCTTGTCTTTTGATTTGCCAAACTGTCAAAACATGGGGAACCAACATAATGGAAATCACGGTGGGACACTTCTGAGTTAGCGATAATCTAAGTACCTTTTATAACTCTAGAAATCCCTTATTTTCAAGAATATCTAGTGATTATTAGCCACCTCATCGCCACCAACATAATGGCGATCACGGTGGGACCTACTGAGAATTAGAGGTTTCAAAAGCCTTTCTTCAAATTGTTTAGGTCCAGTATAACATAAGCAACTTTCTTCAGGCACTGCCTAACAAATGGAAATCATGATAGGGCTTAATTGAATCAGCGACAAACTAAGTAAACCTTAGGTTTCTCTATAGCCTTACCAAACCTTGAAGGAGCCAGTTACCAAGCCGTAAGAGCAACTCTGTTTTTTTGAACACCTTAGCTAAGTGAAAAATCAGGCTTAGAATGCTCTCTCAACCTATAAAACCACAATAACTCAGAAAAACCCAAAAACTTTTCAGTTTGGCTTCATAATAAACTTGGTGGTGGACCATAAAACCTTTTTCCTCCTTAGGAGCTAAAAAACTTCCACCTGGCGACTCCACAATCCTGAACAGACCTCAAGACTCCACTGGGAAGAACCCATACCATTATAAGATCATTCAAATCCAGTTAGAGGACTGTAGGATTAAAATTTGAATAAACAGATCAGTTAACCTCTCAAAGATTGTCACATTTGGTTGAACTTTTCTTGTCGACTGTGTCTAAAAAACACACCATAGTGGCTACTAGAAATATCTACACTAGAACCCATCCTGACCCTGATCCACCTGAGATAGTTGATAACCCTGAAAGTATACTTAGGAAGTATCCTAAGATTAAATCTTCAACTATTTTCAAATCACCCCCAAGAGCTAATTCACTCTCTAAAAATATTTCAGCTCTACAACAATCACAAGCTGACTTAGTTAATCCCTTTAGGACTAGGTCACTTAGTGATTTAAACCAACTAGATTCTGAGTCTTCATTTTTATCTCCCCAGACAAGTGAACATCCTGGTAGTAGAGAAACAACACCTCCTGATTCACATTTTCTTCTTAATTTAGGTGTCTCTCATCCAAGATCATCTCAGCAATCTACTGTTGTTTCATCCACTGTTCAAACCACTCCACTTCAGCCCTCACCTCCTCTTACCAACCCTCCTCTTGTTAATCTACCCCCACCACCTATCATGGCAGCTTGGTATGCTCCCTTACTCCTTCCTGCACCATTACCCAATGTTCCACAGGATTATCAGTCTAAAATTCCATTATATGATGCTACTAATGCTACAACTGCATCACAACATGTGTGTAAGATGGATTATTATTTTGACAGAAATGAAATTGATGATGATTCTGTCAAAATGAGATTATTTGCTCAAAGCCTAGGGGGAGAAGTAAGAAAATGGTTCAAAGCTTTAGCCCCTCATAGTATTAGCGGTCTCCAAGCCTTCCATCAAAAGTTTCTGAACAAATGGGAAGTAAAGAAGAACCCTCTCCAAGTCCTTGCTGATTACAAAAATCTCCGTAGGAACCCCGGGGAAAGTGTACAAGCATATTGTACTAGATTTAACAGTGTATATAATGCACTTTCCCCAGAATTAAAACCTCCACAAGGCTGAGCCTTAAACAAATTTCCTAAAGGATTTAACTCTGACATGACTTATTCACTGAGAGAAAGAGATTTTGCAACTCTTGAAGATATGCAAAGCGGTGCTCTTTCTGTGGAAGTCAACTTAATAGAAAAGAGAGCAAGAATGAAAACTGAAAAGAGAGTATCTTTCAGAGAAGAATCCCCTCCTTCTTTATCTAAAACTAAAGCTAGATTTTTGAAACAAAAGGCTTTGAGTTTTTGCATATTAGATGGAGTATTATATTGGAAAAATGCTGTTGGAATTTTGCTTAAATTTTTACTTGAAGATGATGCAGGAAAAATCATGCATGAGTTGCATGATGGTGAATGTGGAGGACACCTCTAATGGAAGGCCACAACAAACAAAATTCTCAGATCAGGTTACTATTGGCCTACCCTATTCCCAGACAATCAGAAGTTGGTCATGTCTTGTCATAAGTGTCAAATCTTTGATCGCAAGAGAAAACTCCTTCTCTTAAATTTACATCCTATCAGAGTTGAGGCACCTTTTCAACAATGGGGGCTAGACTTCATTGGGGAAATTCATCCATCCTCCTCATCTCAACATAAGTGGATCCTCACAACCATTGAATTCTTCACCAAATGGATAGAAGCTATACCTACCAGAAGTGCTAATGACTCCGTCATTACCAAGTTTCTTCAAACCCATATCCTATCCAGATTTGGTTGTCCTAGAAAAATCATAACAGATAATGCTGCTACTTTCAAATCTAAGAAGATGGTCGATTTTTGTCAAAAATACCATATAACCTTGGGCCATTCCACTGCTTACTATCCCCAAGGAAATGGATTAGCTGAATCCTCCAACAAGAGTCTCATCAATATCATTAAAAAGCTGTTGGAACAGAATCAAAAATATTGGCACAGTAAGTTGGTTCACGCCTTATGGGCTGATAGATTGACTACAAAGAAATCAATAAATATGTCCCCCTATCAGTTAGTTTATGGCATGGATGTAGTTTTTCCTACCTCATTGGGAGTTACAGTCATGAAACTCCTTGAAGAAATGCAGGTTGAGGAAAATGATATGCAGAGGAGAATCAACCAAACAATCCATTTGCAGCAGACCAGAGAAGAAGTTTATGAAAGAACTTAGCTAGTCCAAGAAAGAATGAAAAATCTATTTGATAAGAGGACTAAGGCAAACAACTTACGAGTTGGAAGTGTTGTTCTTAAATGGGATTCAAGAAAAGAAAAGAAGGGGAAACATGGCAAGTTTGAGAACTTGTGGAAAGGGCCTTATATTATTCATGCAGAGAGGGGTCATAATACATTTTTCTTGAAAGAATTGAATGGAGAAGACCTTTATGGAGGTCCTGTCAATGGCAGGATGCTCAAGCACTACTTCTGCCAAGAATCTTAAGTTTTAAAGAATTTTGTTTTACCATTGTACATATCATAATCTAACCATTGCATTCCAAGTTATGAAAAATCAAAAATACAAAAACAAAGAAAAGAAAAGAGGGCAGAAATAAAAACAAGAAAGGCAAATCCCCGTGCCAAAAAAGAGAAACAAATTTGAAAGTGTGCAAGCTTAAATGCCACTCCCACAAAAAACACTTCTAGTTAGTCAAACTGTTTAAACTTGACTAATTAGCTTTCAATTTACTGCTGATAGGATAGATAATTTGATTTGCCAAACAGTTTAATCATTGGCTTATCAGTAGGTAGATTAGGATAAAAATCAACGGTTCAAACATGTTCAAAACCTGAACCTGAAGTTCCCAAAGAGAAGTGACTCAAATCTATTTCAAAAATGGATTCAAACAAATGTAAGATCTGGTTCTAATCAGTTTAAAATCTGAACCAGAAGGAAAGCAAAGACAGCTCAAAATAAGTTTAAAACAGAGCTGTAAAAAGAAGAGGCAGCACTTTGAGTTTTCAGATCTTAAGCCTCCCATTTTTTGCCTTTATGTTTTCTGCAAAATAATAATCTATGTGCAGCTTGTTTTATGCCATAGATCACAGCAGGTCAAACAGCTTAATCTTGACTTGGCTATTTTTAAATTTCTGTTCTAGAATTTAGAGAATGAAAGTCTATTGGACAGTTTAATCCCTACAAACAGTAGATTAGGTAGAGAAATATCTGAGCTCAACTGTTTAATATGAGTTCAGGGAGAAATAAGGAGTATAATTAGATTAGTTTTTATGCTTTCAAAAGAATAAAATGTTGTGTAAATATTTTTCCAATCCAAGTGCACTCTGATGAAGAAAAAATATTAGATCAGTAAGATTGGGTAGGTAGAAGGCTGTATTGATGGAGTTCATTCTTTTTCATGACTAATATCACTTTTTACAGCAAAGTAAGATCTTCCAGCAAAAGAAGAGCAATCCAAAGGATGAGGCACCTGGTTAGCATCCCAGAGGAAATCACGGATCAGGCACAGGCCTACCTCCCAAAGAATCAAGTCTAAATTCTTGATGCCTTCAAGAAGGCGCCATCCCCAACTGGAGCCACTGTTAGCCACCTATAATATTTTGTTACACCAAAGGTGGCTAAAAATTTTGGGAGTCTCCAAGGAAAAAATTGTATCACTAAAACTTGTTGGCTCTTGAAGTCTCTATAAGGCCTCCAGCCTTTTTCTTCTGTCCATATCCCATACTGATGTTTATGTCCAAAAACCCTCAGAAATCCTGTTGATTTCAAAATCAGGCACTGCTGCAAAGGACCCTTTTCCCCTTCTTTTTCCTCAATGCTAACCTCCTCTTCTATCTCTCCATTCCCCCTCAAAAACCCCTCAACTTCATGATTCTTCCTTTTCCTTCATTTAAATCCATTTCCTAAAGGTCTAAGACCCCTTCTTGACCTTATCGAAAGCCTTCATTTCCCTTTGAAAACCATTAAAAACCATAGAAATGCACATTTTCTATGCGTTGGGCCTTAAGCCCCCTCGGGCTAAGCCCCTACCCCTTTTTTTCCTCCATACGCTCAAGCGCCAGAACCAAATGATACAACCATCAGGCGCTATCCATTTTTCTTTGCCCGAAACGCCAAAAACCTTTGATAAACTATGAAAATCGGGTTTAAATCAATTTTAAAGTTTTCCGCTCGTGCAAAAAATGGAATAATCTTGACCATGAATCTGCTCCACAGATCGGACGACATGACATGCAGCTTATCATGTGGATCCCCCAGCCTTTCACCACTTCTCAAATCCGCTTGGTTTTTCCGCACCGCTTTCGTGCGAAGGGTGGTTTTATCCCTACGGCCAACGATTCCATATGTTGGCCGCCACGCGTCCTCTGTACCATTCAAAAACCACCGCATAAAGCCAATTAACCGTTCGTTATATGTTAGATGAGGGCCACCCAGTGGAATCGACGATAGCTGTCCGATCTGGGCCCATGCTTCCAACGGATCTCATCCACTCTAGTCACCCACCCTTTAACGAAGTTGTGCACGATTTAGCTGGGCCCTGGCATGACCAAGAATCCATCTTCGCTGTCGATCTCTGCAGATCGACAGTCCACATTCAATTGCTTGATTCCATGGCCCAGTCAACATATCCCCGCTGCTGACTTTTCCAATCACCCTCGACCGTTGATCATCGCGCGATTGATGACTCCGATCGCCCCATTCCTCCACACACCTCTTGATGCAGATTTCCATATAAACGCATGATTTTATAATTTCGTTTGTATTTTGCAGGTTTAAGGTTCTTTCCGCCATGTTTGAGGAAGATTCGAAAGACGAGGGTGACGACTCTCATTCTTTCGATTTTTCAAAGGAAATCGACTACTGGGTACAAAAATATGTTATCAACAAGGTTTCATGAGAATGTTTTGCTGTGCGCCCCCGTAAAACTTGGAAAGTATGAAGAAATCACAAAGAAAGAGTATCAGCCATGGAAGACCAAAGGTGTGCCAGCACAAAAGGATTGAAGATAGTTTTATGGGGATTATGGCTAAGACTGTTATCAAAAGCCTAATCCCAAAACTAAAGACACGGTTTAAAAGAAAACCTAAAATTTTTTATCAGACAAAATGCCTCCACCGCCATATCTGAGGCAAATTGATTCCTAAGCTACCACACTACCACCTATTGCCTCAAAACACTCAATCAGGAGCTGAATTTATGGAGTAGGATCAGATATTTTGCCTCAAGACAGCCAAAGAAGTTACCTCTACCAGGGATTTAATGACAGAATGTCGGCAGAGTAACCCTAATTGTACACAGAACCTCAAAGGTCAACAAAGCTCCCACCGAGCTAAAAATCCTGAATGTAAGTCAATTAATGCCGCAAAACACCTGTACAATTTTCTCCGTTGAGCCCTTCAAAGGCCAAGAAGACATTAATTCCTGTATTAATTGATTTTGAGATCTTTTATCAGATCTCACCTCCTCATTCTTCTATAAAAACTTCAGTAGAAGATGAGTGAGTGTTGGTTGTTGGTTGTTGTTTGATCACAAGTTGTAACACTGAAACTCTTTGAAATAAATATACAAGTCTGTTGAAGTTGAAGAACAAATTGAAGCTTTGGAATTTCTTGATGATGTTGTTGCACGTTTGTTCCTGAGAAGGCTCTGTCATTGGATCCATGAGCTTGGCTGTTGGTGAAGTATCCTAAACTGTTAAATGTTTTCCCCAGTTTTCATTATGTTCCAGAATTTCTTACTAGAGTAGGTTGAAAGTTTTAGGCTAATAAATGACTCCTGGAAGCACCTTAGACCTGTTCACCCTTCACAGTTTTATGTTTTCTTCTGCTGAAGTATTTTAGAGGCTTTAAACTTTCTCTTTAGTCTTCTTGCTTGTTTATTTCCTTAATAGCTCAAATAGTTGGTTTCAGCATGATTTATGGTTCTCCCTGCTTGTCTGCTATCACTTGAAAGCTGTTATTGAAGTCTCCCTTTAAAGTACCATTGTCTTAAGTTAATCAAAGAGGTCGGTTTTGATCTTGCCCTTTGCCATTGCTTGAACAGTTGTTTTGAAGGTCTTTATAGTTGTAAGCATAGATGTTATTTAGGTGTTCCCTCTTCTATGACTGCAATTATCAGTGAATCTTTTATGTTTTCTAAGTCCTTTAAAACAAAATCTTTGAGGAAATAGGGAGTTCCCCGAATCTTAGATTTCATTTTAAAAGTTGTCTTGAAGTCATTATTTGCTTAAATAATGTTTGTAGAATTTATGGTTAGCCTTGTCTATCAAATATTTCTTTATTGTTAAGTTATGTTTTCAAGTTTCCCTTCATTGAGAATTAAACCTCTCTTTCCAAATCATTAATGTCCATCTCATTCCAAAACAAAGGATCCTGTGGCCAAGTTAGATTTTCCCTTTGATATCCCATATCCCTTGAAAAGTTTGTCGTGACCTTATTTTGACTCCATTGCCCAATGAACCAGATATTTCTTCTTTCTGCCTATCTTTCCTAGACCTTTCATGTTCTCC
Organism: Pinus albicaulis; assembly: GCA_034641835.2. Classification (NCBI taxonomy): domain Eukaryota; kingdom Viridiplantae; phylum Streptophyta; class Pinopsida; order Pinales; family Pinaceae; genus Pinus; species Pinus albicaulis. Next base: position 1,288,761,128 of record CM076582.1, read on the forward strand.
TGTATCAACTCAACCCAACCAAACAAACATCTGCAGTTAATAACTAGTCTAAAATTCATAATCAAGCACACAAGATAAACCTTTGCAAACAAATATTTGAGAGATCCCTCTCTGAGAACAGGAAGACTAGATCCTGGAACTCTAAAGATTGGTTCTGATGTTGCATTGTATTTTGATTTTCCAAACTGTCAAAACACGGGGAACCAACAGGTTTAATCAAAGATTTGTGTGTTAACTTATCCCAAATCCCTGCTAAGAGTTTAGTCATGGACATAGTTGTAGCTGACATTCCCTGTAAGTATGGCATGCTCTTATCAAGATCTTGGGGAGCCAAACTTTAGGGAAGCCTTCAAATGGACATGTCTTACGCCACCATCCCTATTTTCAACCAAAATAGAAGACTATACAGGGAATCTCACATGAAGTACATGGTGAGCAATATAGACAAACCAAACAATTCTCCAATCTATTCCATTCAATCAAGTTTAGATTCCTTTATCTTCTATAATGAAGATGAAATCACTCAACAAGATAAGGAAAACATAGACCCAATCAATTCACCAGAACAACCAAATATTCCCTCGAATCAAATTCAAAACATTGAAAATCAACAGCAACAAGAAAATGAAAATGAGTCAAATATACTTTGGAAAATAAAATTTGATGGATCTTGTAATAAAACAAGTGCAGGGGCAGGTGTTTGGATTCAAAATACGAATCAAAGTTTTTCATATAAGTTAGATTTCCCATGCACCAACAATATCGTTGAGTATGAAGCCCTTCTCCTAGGCTTACAATTGGTTAAACAATTAGAAGCCCATAGGATATCAATCTTATGAGATTTTGAACGTATCATAAGAAAAATCAGAGGAGAATACTCTGCTAGGAATCCAAGGCTTAGGGAATATCGGAATTCTTCCCTTGATTTATTGAAAACCTTTGAAAAATATGAACTTATTTTCATCCCTAGAGCACTGAATCATCTAGCAAATAAAATCTCCTTCAATGCCAGCAACTGCCAAGTACCTGAGATAAATGAACAACTTAGTATAAAGATAAAAAAAAAGCCTGCTGTGCCTGATAATGAAGATCACTGGCAAGTGTTTGACTCTGACAGACACATAGATGATTTCTTAAAATTAGAAAACAACTTCGACATACCAATATCAGAAATCAGTCTTAAAGAAAATTGTTTGTATATTGAACAAATCCCAGAAGTTGAAATGACATATACTAATGATATAAATCATTATTAAAACCTTTTTGAAGCAGAGATAATTAACAATGCAGACCAATAAGACTTGGAAGTTTTATAATGCAAAAATGATAAAATTCCAAGAGGTCTCACACCTTTAGAACACGTTTTTGATTTTAACGATGTAGCCAAGGAACTGAGAATGGAGCCTGTGGAAATGAATGTAGAAGAACATAACATAGGCAGTCTAGCAGAACCCAAGATGATTAAACTATCCAGCACCCTCCCAGCTCACATAAAATTTCAATACATAGAGCTTTTCAAAAAGTTTAAAGATTTTTTTGCTTTGGGATACAAAGACTTGAAATCATATGATACCAACATCATTCAGCACAAAATCCCTCTTAGAGAAAATCAAAAGCCTTTCAAACAAAAGTTGAGGAGAATAAACCCTCTCTTACTACCTTTAGTTAAGGTAGAAATTGAAAAAATGCATGATGCTGGGATCATAATACCCATTATTTTTTCAGAATGGGTATCAAACTTAGTTTCTGTTAGAAAGAAAATAGGGAAAATCAGGTTCTGTATTGACTTCAGAAATTTAAATAGAGCCTCTTTAAAGAAAAACTACCCCTTACCCAAGATGATTCATATACTTCAAAGGGTATTTGGGTCAATAAGGATATCCCTCTTAGATGGGTTTTCGGGTTACAACCAGGTGTTAGTGCTCCCAAGTGATCAAATCAAAACTGCTTTTACTACACCTTGGGGCACCTTTATGTATGTCAAAATCCCTTTTGGATTAATGAATGCAGGGGCCACCTTCTAAAGGGCCATGGACATAGCCTTTTCTGAAGACATTAGCTATTTCATAATCATTTGCCTTGATGACATAACCGTTTTCTCAAAAACTAACGAAGAACATTTGATTCACCTGAGAAAAGTTTTTGAAAAATGCAGGAAATTTGGCTTATCATTGAATCCCAAGAAAAAACTTTTTGGTCTCCAATAAGGTAAACTTCTTGGCCATATAATTTTAGAAGAAGGAATCAAAATAGACCCTACAAGGATATATGGCATATTACAAATCAGTCATCCAAGAAGCCTTAAAGAGTTGCAATCTTTCATCGGAAAGACTAATTTTCTGAGGAGGTTTATCCCTAATCATGCTAAGCTATTAAAAAATATTACAAACATGCTTAAGAAATATGTCGGTGTAAAATGGACTTTACCAGCTAAACAATCATTCGAACTGGTCAAACAAGCTCTTACTCAAACACCAGTCCTAATTAGTCCATATTTCACCAAAGACTTTTATATCTTTTCTTTCGCATCTGATCATACAATAGCTGTAGTATTACTTCAAAAGAATGACTTGGGGCAGGAACAACCAATATCTTTCTTTAGTAGGGCCTTAAGAGATGCTCCTCTCAAATATAACATCATGGAGAAGAAAGCCTTAGCATTAGTGAAAGCTTTTAAAGATATTAGGGTCTATATCTTACACTCTCACATAATTGCTTTTGTTCCACATACTGTTGTCGAGGACATTCTATGTCAAGACCCTGATGGTAAAAGGGGAAAATGGATTGCAACTATTCTTGAGTATGACTTAGAGATCAGGCCCGCCAAACTAGTTAAAGGGCAAGGGTTAGCAAAACTTATGGCTAAGTTTTAAATTCCAAGCACTAGACATGAATATGGTAGATGTGTTGGAAGAAATAGAAGAATCTACTACTCCTTTTATTGAAGAAACATTTCTGAATTCTCCTTGGTATGCTGACATTATTTACATACTTTTATATTTAAATACCCCTCCTTCTTTGTCTAAAACTAAAGCGATTTTTGAAAAAAAAAGCTTTGAGTTTTTGCATCTTAGATGGTGTATTATATTGGAAAAATGTTGTTGGAATTTTTCTTAAATTTTTACTTGAAGATGATGCAGGAAAAATCATGCATGAGTTGCATGATGGAGAATGTGGAGGACACCTCTACTAGAAGGCCACAGCAAACAAAATTCTTAGATCTAGTTACTATTGGCCTACCCTTTTCCTAGACACTTAGAAGTTGCTCATGTCTTGCCATAAGTCTCAATTCTTTGATGGCAAAAGAAAAATTCTTCCCTTACCCTTACATCCTATCAGAGTTGAGGCACCTTTTCAACAATGGGGGTTAGACTTCATTGGAGAAATCCACCCATCCTCCTCAGCTCAACATAATTGGATCCTCACAGCCATTGACTTCTTTACCAAGTGGATAGAATCTATATCCTCCAAAAATTCTAATGAATTTGTCATTATCAAGTTTCTTGAAACAAATATCCTATCCAGATTTGGTTGTCCCAGAAAAATCATAACAGACAATGTTGCTGCTTTTAAATCTAAAAATATGGTTGATTTCTGTTACAAATATCACATAACCTTGGGCCATTCCACTGCTTACTATCCCCAAGGAAATGGATTAGCTGAATCTTCCAACAAGAGCATCATCAATATCATTAAAAAACTGTTGGAACAAAATCAAAATTCATGGCACAATAAATTGGTTCATGCCTTATGGGCTGATAGGTTAACTACAAAGAAATCAATAAATATGTCCCCCTTTTAGCTATTTTATGGCATAGACACAATTTTTCCCACCTCATTGGGAGTGCCAGTCATGAAGCTCCTTCAAGAATTGCAGGTTGAAGAGAATGATATGCAGAGGAGAATCAATCAAACCATCCATCTACAGCAGACCAGAGAAGAAGTTTATGAGAGAACACAGTTGGTCCAAGAAAGTATGAATAATTTATTTGATAAGAGAACCAATGCAGACAATTTCCAAGTTGGAAATTTTGTTCTTAAGTGGGATTCAAGGAAAGAAGAGAAGGGAAAACATGGCAAGTTTGAGAACTTGTGGAAAGGTCCCTATATTGTTCATGCTGAAAGCGGTCATAATGCATTTTTCTTGAAAGAATTGAATGGAGAAGATATATATGGAGGTCCTGTCAATGGCAGAATGCTAAAGCATTACTTCTGCCAGGAATCATGAGTTTCAAAGCATTGTATTTTTCATTGTAAAAATCACAGTCTGAACATTGCATTCAAAGTTATAAAAATAAAAAAACACAAAAACAAAGAAAAGAAAGAAAAGAGGGCAGATTGTAAAAAACAAGAAAGGTATAGCCCCTTACCAAAAAGAGAAACAAATATGAAATTGTGCAAGCTTAAATGCCACTCCTGAAGAACACACTTCTAATTAGTCATACAACCTAATCTTGATTGATTAGTTTTAAATTTTCTGTTGATAGGATAGTGAATTCAATTTTCCAAACTATTTAATATTGGCTTATTAGTAGGTAGATTAGGTGAGAAATTAAAGGTTCAAACAGCTCAAAATCTGAACCAGCTAGCAAAGGGAAGGACAACTCAAAACAAAACTCAAAATGGAGTTGTACGAAAGAGGAAGAAAATGCTTTGAAATTTCATATCTCAAGCCTCCAATTTTGGTTTTAAATTTTCTGCGAAATAATGTCTATGTGTAGCTTGTTTTTATGCCATAGATCATAGCAATTCAAAAAGCTTAATCTTGACTTGACTGTTTTTAAATTTATGTTATAGAATGTAGAGAATAAATTTTGTTGGACAGTTTAATCCCAACATATAGTAGATTAGGTAGAGAATCATATGGAATCAACCATTTAATCTGAGTCCATGGAGAAATAAGGAGTAGAAATAGATTAGATTTCCTGCTTTCAAAAGAATAAAATGTTGTGACAGAGTTTGCCAATCCAAGTGCACTCTAATGAAGAAAAAATGTTAGATCAGTAGGATTGGGTAGGTAGAAATATTGTATTGATTAATTTCCATTGTTAATCCATGAATGCTAATGTGTTCCAAAGCATAAGAAGATCATCCATAGAAAGAAAGGCAACCCAATGAATAAGGCAACTAATCATCCTCCCAGAGAATGCAAGTCTGAAGTTCTTGATGCCTTCAAGATCGCCAAGTGGAGCCACTATTAGCCAGCTATAAAAAATTTTATACCATAATGTGGCTAAAACTGTTTGGAGCCTTCAAGGAACAAATTTTATTACTAAAAAATTGTTGGCTCTTGAAGACTCTTAAAATCCTCATGCCTCTGTCCCATTCTTCACTTCTGTGCCCATTCTACACTCAGAAATGCTGCTGATTCCCAAGAAAGAATACTGCTGCAAGCACCATTTTCCTTTTCCCCCTTCTTCCAAAACTAACCTCATCTTTGCCTTTTCTTTTCCCATGAAATCCTTCATTTTCATGTTTTTTCCCTTTCCCCTTCATCAGAATCCCTTTGATAAGGTTTAAGACCCTTTATTGCCTTATCAAAACCCTCAAACTCCTTTGAAAGCCATTGAAAATCCATAAAAATGCATTTTTATATATTATAGACTTAAGCCCCCTTGGGCTAAGTCTTTAAACTCTTTCCCTCCATACGCCTTTTTGATAGAACCAAGCGCTAGCCCTCTAAGCGCTTATTGCATCGCCTAACTACAATTATCCCTTCATCCATAAACCCTAGTCATATGGTTTTCCATATAACCGATGGCCCCACAGATGGGCACCTAACCATATTATATATATATCCCACCCCGAAAATATTAAAACTTCGTATTTTATTGAAACTTTGGGTTTTTCATATATCCTAAAGTTTACCGTCGGTGAAAAATTCTAGTCACTCTCTATCATCGATCTGATCTGTAGATTGACGACGCATAATTTATTGACTCAGTGGTCCCCACCAGCCACTTACCATTGCAAAACCGGGTGGAATTCATCGCACCGCTTTTGAGGGGCAGGTAGTTTTTTCTATTTTACAGTGATTCCATACACCGACCGACGTGTGTCTTGGGCCCATTTTCAAAAACTACCCTTCATCGCGAGTTAAATGTCGGATGTGGAGTGGGCACGATATTTATGTGCGTTGTCCAATATGAGGCCCCTCATCAGACGACAATCGCGCTCCGAAGAAGCCCGTGCGATAACCAGGGTACGACGTGGTCATTAGAAGCATCTCTGCCATCGATCTGATCTGCAGATCGATGGCCCACACTCCATCGCCCATTCCCCACATCCATGGTAGTGCCAGTGGTCCCACCACCACATTGGCGTCCACGTGGCAGAATTCAATTGGGGCGGCTCTTCATCGGTTCCTCCCGTAGTCAGCAAATCCAGACCCAGGAACTTTATTCAGCATGGTTTTATTAAAATTTTTGATGTCCGAGTGCATTTTCTAAGGTTCTTGACACCCATCCTTCACCATTGATTACTTGGGACAATCTCATCCGATAGCCCATGATTGTCCAAAACCCCGAACATGACTTTCAACCATTTTTTCGCCGAAACTAAGGTTTTAAAACTTTTCTCTGTTTTTTATTTTTATTTTTCTAAATAACATGACCCCTTTATGTTGTTAAGTCACCCCCAATCCCGACCGTTGATCTCTGCGTGATCGACGGCTCTGATTTAATATCCTCCTCCGCTTCCCTCTGACCTCCTCTAATCAATCTCGATCATTGGATGATGCCATCCAACGACCACGCTCACTCCACATGTCCTTCCGAAGCAGTTAACCTATACATGCAAGATTTCATAACATTTTTGTATTTTTGCAAGGTTCCAATGGCTTTTTCCGCTATGTCTAAAGAAAATCTAGAAGCAGAGGGTGATGATCCTCCTGCCTCTGATCCATCAAAGAGAATCATTTGCAAGGTTTTAAAACTTCACGTTTCATCTGTGTTTCATGATGCATTGATGCCATATCATCCCTGTGCAGCCCTGCATACTAGAAAAACACAGTAAATCAAGCACAATCAGAGAGTATCAGTGCCGAAGACAAAATATATCAGGACAAAAGATTGAGATAGATCTGTGGGGATTACGTCTAAAATGGTTTACCAAAAGCCTAATCCTCAATCAAAACGTAGTTAAAGGAGAAAATCATAAAGGTTCATCAGATAGAAAGCTTCCACTACCACATCTGAGGAAAATTGATTCCTTCCAACTACCACAGTGCCACCTGTGCCTCAAGGTATTCAAATGTAGGCCGAAGTTATTGATTAGGATCAGATATCTACCTCACAACGCAGCCAGAGAGTAAATTCTGCAAACAAACTTAATGACAAAATATCAACAAAGTTACTTTGACATCACACAGAGCCTCAAAGGTCAAAGGAGCTCCCACCAAACTTAAATATTTATGTAAATCATTTAATACAGAAGACACCTGTGTAAGCTTCTTCGTTGTGCCCCCAAAGGCCAAGAAGCCATTTAAGTCTGTATTAATTATCTTTAGATATATTTTATCAGATCTCACCTCGTCATTCTTCTATAAATACTACTGCAGAAAATGAGAGAGTTGTTGGTTGGTTGTTGGTTGATCACTAGTTGTAATATTGGAACTCTCTAAAATAATACATAGTCTGTTGAAGTTGAAGAAGAAATTGAAGTCATGGAAGTCTTGATGATGTTGTTGCATGCTTGTTCTTAAGAAGGCTCTATCATTGGATCCATGATCTTGGCTGTTGGTGAAGTATTCTAAATTGTTTAAATGTTTTTTCCCTGTTTTCATTATGTTCCATGATTTCTTACTACAGTAGGTTGAAAATTTTAGGCTAAGAAATGACTCCTGGAAGCACCTTAGACCTGTTCATCCTTCACTGTTTCATGTTTTCTTCTGCTGAAGTATTTTAGAGTCTTTAATATCTCTCTTTGGTCTTCATGCTTGTTTATTTCCTTAATAGTTTGAAAAGTTGGTTTCAGCATGATTTATGGTTCTCCCTGCTTGTCTGCTACCACTTAAAAATTGTTATTGAAGTCTCCCTTTGAAGTTTCTTTCTACAGTGATTCAAGGAGGTCTATTCTGATCTTGCCCTTTGTCCTTTCTTAAAAAGGTTGCCTTGAAGGTCTTTTTAGTTGTAATCATAGATGTGTTAGGTGTTCCCTCTTCCATGACTGCAATTATCAGTGAATCTTTTATGTCTTCTAAGTCATTTGAAATAAAATCTTTGAGGAAATAGGGTGTTCCCCGAATCTTAGATTTCATTTTAAAAGTTTTCTTGAGGTAATTATTTGCTTAGAGGATGTTTGTAGAATTTATGGTTAGCCCTGTCTATTAAACATTTCTTTATTGTTTGAGTTATGCTTTCAAGTTCCCTTTGTTGAGAATTCAAATTCTCTTTCGAAATCATTGATGTCCATCTCATTTCAAAAATGAAAGGATCCTGTGGCCAAGTTAGATTTTCCCTCTGATATCCCATATCCATTGATAAGTTTGTCATGACCTCTTTTCGACTCCATTTCCCAATGAAGCTACTACTTCCTCTTTCTACCTACCTTTCCTAGATCTTTCATATTCTGATATATCAATCCAACCAACCAAACAAAAAAACACCTGCACTCAATAACTAGTCTAAAATCCATACTCTAAGCACAAAAAATAAACCTTTGCAAAAAAACATTTGAGAGATCCCTCTCTGAGAACAGGAGGACTAGATCCTGTAACTCTAAAGATTGGTTCTGATGTTGCCTTGTCTTTTGATTTTCCAAACTATCAAAACACCGGACACGAACATGACCCATAAAATGTACACAATAGGAATCTATTGTGCTTTCTTCTTCTATGGCTACAAGGTCTCCTCTCTTCTTTAATATGAATAAACTGGGGGAGACTTAGATTCTCCTTGAAATCTCTGGATTGAGATTTTTATTCTGCAAGATACTCGCTTAGAATCTCATGGTATAATTTTCCTCCATCTCCATGCCTTTCACCTTCCTCTTCCAAGAAAATGGACATAATGTATTTCTTTGGAGCTCTATGCAATATCAGTTTTCTCTTCTGTTGATATGAAGTGCATGGACCTTTCTCATTCTGAAACCCTAACAAGGTCTCATTGTTTCTCTCCATTTTCCTTTTCTTGACCTCCTTGGAGAGGCCCTTCATAAATCTTAAAATTGATGAGACAAAGCTCATTCCTTCCATAATTTCTGATATCTTTCTTTTTCTTACTCTCCTGATATCATAATGGCTGACATCCATAGGCTAAGCCAAGATTATGCTCTGATACCACTGTAATATTCCTAAATGGAGATAACAGAAATATAGTACATAAACATGGAAATAGAAGTGTATAACATAACATCAATACATGAGACCAATATGGATTATTTCCATTAATCATATCAGTAGAAAAATAGTACAAAATAATGGGGCATAAACCATACAACATGAACTAACAAGCCTCCAATGAATAAACCCTCTCATAAATGAGATGCTACTATTAGGAAAAATGGCATAGAGATGCTACAACGTAGTCATAGTGAGAACAAATACAATATTAGATCATAAAATGAAACAAAATGGCTGATATATGCCACAAAATATACTATACAGGAATATCAAGGCTCTATATCAACTTTCCAAGACAACCCAAGAGGGTTTCCGAAAAATACACAATGTGAGATGCAGCCCTAGGGTTGAAGTTTTGTTGCAACAGAATAAATGAGATGTGGTTGAATTTGATTATAAAAATAATTAGCTCCCCTCCAATGGATCCTCCGGATGAAAGGCTAACCCCTCCACTGAATAAATCACTCCCAAAATCATCCACTGCAACTACCCTTGCAAATCCTCCCTAGAATAACATAGATACAGACTAATAATATATTATAGGGGATAAAAATAATGCGGCCTGGTGTCAAATACTAAAAATCAGCTCAAGGGCCTTCATTTCTGGCCTCCCAATGGAAGGAAACCTTCCTCCACTGAAAACTAGCTCAGAATCAACCCAAATCAACCCTCCACTACTGCACCCTGCAACACAGTACAACCCTCTACAGAAATTGCATTGTAGAACAAATATGGAGCTTGGCCTAATGCCAAAATGTTGAAATGTAAAGAAAATACTTCTCCTAAGTGGGCACTTGAAGTCCCCCAAGGATGAAGGTGGGATTTCTGCTCGGGAACACCCTTGTGCTAAACATCACTGCAGTCTTAGCTAAACATTTGAAGAGAGAAGATATTCATACAGACCATATCAAAATAATAACCTAAAACATGCCTTCTATGGCTTCCATCCCCTTCCTTATATAATTGGTTAGCTTCCTCACCCTTGGCCCCACTCATTTAATTCACTACTTCCATGCATGGAGCCTCCCTCCAAAACCGCATTTTCCTTCCGTGAATGCCACTCCTTCCATGACAACGTTGTTGATTTGGTCAAATTTGACCCTATCTACATGCTCCATCCCCTTTTCAAACATAAGGTTCTTCAATCCAGCTATTTATATGAACTCCATTCAAATTAGGAGTGCTTTATTCCTACTAAGGAAATTTATGGGTCTCCATACCTCTTATTATTCTATCTAAGAAGAAAATTAAAAAATTAATATTCCAATTAGCTATATTCTAATTTAGGAATATTGCATGAAGACACATGGAAACTAGATATTGGCCCCGAAAAAAATATATGGTTTAATGAAATCAACATGACGTGGAAGTATGGGATACGAAGTAGTAAGTTTCAGAATTTTCAGGAGCCTAAGGGAGCCGAATCAAGGGGAGATGTGTCATTGTCTATGAGGCACCACGTGGATATGTTGATGCCACCATGACGTTACATCAAAAGTATGAATATCAGAGGATGTGGACATCAACATTTTATCTTGATTCATTTTGAAAAACCTCCAATGAAAGGGCCCCGATGTGTGTAGCACTTGGTTGCGATGAATCAAAGAGAGCCGAGGGCATAAGATAGAACGGAGCACCTATGGGCTAGGAAGAGATATCAGAGGTCAGACACCATCATAGCTTTGTTTTAACTAGCATTCAAAAAATATTCTGATGAGAGGGGCTTTGATATTATATTGCGCTTGATCAAGGGAACTCCTGAGAACCAAGGATGTAGGGAATATTTAGAACCTAAGCACTTTGGGCAATATCGATGATGTGAATATCGTAACTCCTGGGTAAATTCAGATTTTGAAAAATTACTATGAAGGGGGGGTCCAATATGTGGTGTTTTTTGGTCATGACCAACCAAGGAATCAAAGGCAAAGAAAAAATTACAAACGGATATAAGCTGCAAATAGGAACCCAAAGGCTTTAGCACCCAAGTGTTGAGCCTGAGGTCACGACACCTGGTCCCATGGGATAAAAAGGAAGAGGGCCAATGGGAAAGGGGCTAAATAAATTGTCGATTTTTTTTGTTTCTAGGAGGTTGTTTTAAATATAATTTACAAGGAAGGGGAAGTCTCAATACCCTATCCCCGAGCCCTTGGTCACATGTAATGGTCCTAATCTGAAAATGAATGCTAGTTATTACTGTGCTAGTTTCATATTAGATATAAACTTTTCTTTTCTTTGTTTTACTTATCCTTCAAAGGTTATTTTATGAGCATATGATTGTCAAATAGTGCACATGGTGAAATTATGAGTTTTTCAAAAGCTTAGAAAGCATAATTTAACTGACATAACATAAGCAATATAAAACACAGCAAACACACATAACAAAACTTAACACAGAATTTTGATAAAGGAGTTTATCCCTCATGGGCTACATCTCCTTGGTCTAATTTCATAGTGCGAGCCCTTGTATTAGCTTCAAGTGTGCTCAAATTGTTGTTTCAAGCTTCAGAACTACTTATAACCTATTCCAATGAGTTTAAAACATCATAATCTCCCAAAAATGACTATTTTTTTGTTGAATTTAGACTCTAGATGCTCTAGAAATGACCCCAACACTTGGTGGCCATGGCCTTCAAAAATGTTCAAATGCACTAAAAGCACCTGTAGATGACCTTTATATCTCTGCAACCTACTTCATTGAGTTCACAGCATGCCAATTAGCCTAGAATGCCTCTTTCTGAGCTCTATTTGGGCTAAAATTCGATGAGTTATGACAAAAGCTGATTTTTCCCCAATTTCTCCACTAAAATTGACAAAATTGCCAAGTAAATTTCTAAGATTAGAAATTCCTCCATAAATGGCACGCTCCTCTAAACCTCCATCCTTTTAAATTGTGGTTAATTAACGTTAATCTGAATTAGGTGGGAAGATAAGTGTAGTTTAAAGTGATAAGCATGTTTAGCGCTAATTATGTCTTGATGTGGTTAAACCATGTTTAAAAATTAATTAAAAGTAATTAACACAACTCCGCCATTTCATTCATCTGGTTCTTGGTTTTCAGCTTCTGGCCATATGGGGAGTGGGGTTTCCCGTAAGACTGGCCCCCTCCAACCCCCATCCATTAGACTTGTAAACAATAAGACATAGTGGAGAACATAGTGGTTAAGAACCATTGAGCAGAAGAGTTGGTAAGGTGTGCGGAAGGTCATGGGTTTGACCCCCACTTCGCTATAAATTTTACAAAAATGTATAACGATATTCCTTTGCCAACTTTGGTAACTCCTCATACATATATATACATGCATATATATATATATATATATATATATATATATATCACCATTAAACCTTAATATGTAATGATTCTTCCACCAATTCAACCTTGATATGCAACCTTTGTGTGAAGTAATAGCTTGACCCAAGGGGTGGAGAGGGTCCACCAAAGAGGACACGTGGCACCCTCTGGTTGGGTTGTACTCCGACCTAAAAAAAAATTCAAATTAAAAATTAGGAAGAATATTAGAGGTTATTGGACAATTTCTCCCTTCAATAACCCATCTAGTGAATCTAAAGACTACACTTGTCACAGTTCCACTACCTGCAATCTAAAGGATATTCCCTGCAATGCTGACTGTACCTGCCACATCATCAATGTACTTATTTTGCTCATTTTTTTCCTATTTTGAAAAATGGACAACAGATGATAGCTTAGTCACACAAACTCAGATTTTGATGAAATGAGTTGCGCTAGAATCTTGGCAATGAACTCTATCCATTCATCTAGGCTCGAAGCAATTTTGAGCACTTTAAATTTTTAGCTAAAACTTGAGCCTTAGATCATTCCTTCCCACTAGAATCCTTTTGGACCTGTAAAGATACTATCAAATGTTCAGCAAGTGAGGGTACAACTCCCTCACTTTTCCAATCTCCAACCATTTGGCCTTTGAAGGATTTTGACCTTTGAGTCCAACTTTAAGGAATTCAACATTCCCTCTTCTTCAAGTTATGATTCTTTTGTCCAGTATGAGATTTTGTTGAATTTCATCAAGATATTCTAGCGAGAAATCGTCTATTGATAGAAGCTTAACATGATCTCCTTGATCATCAATCAAAGGAGGCTCAAACAATCTCGAATTCTCAACATTAATGAGAGAATAAATTTTCATATAAGGAGGCAAATCTAGCTTGAATACATTTGTTCCAATCTTTTTCAGTATTTTAAATGGACCATAACAGACTGGTTTGAGCTTTTTACCTTCCCCTTGCAATATTTCCTTGCTTATGTACAACCAAACTTCATCACCAACTTGGAATTTGTGATCAACCTAGTGTTTTTCATGCCTTGCCTTGTAGTTACTTTGACTCTTTTCAAGTTTTTCTTGCACTGTATGATGTACCAACATAATTTTCTCAATGAAATTTATTTATTTATCAATGTCACTATTTCCATCTATAGAAACATATTTCTCAAAGATAAATTCCAATGACAATCTTGGAAAGTAACCAAAACATGCCTCAAATGGCAATATATTTGTGGAAGAATATTTTTCTCGGCTGTAAGCATGTTGTATGTAGTGTAACTGTTCATCCAAAAACTTGGGATGCTTCCTTCAATAGCCTCTTAGAAGATGAATAAATGTTATATTTACCACCTCTATTTGACCATCTGTTTGTGGATGAAATTTTGTACTTTTATTCCATTTTGTATCCATCATGTCCCATAATTTCGACCAAAAATTCCCCACAAGTCAAGAATCTCGATCACTTACAATAGAAGTAGGAAGACCAAAATGGATCCATACATTTTGAAAAAAAAGATTAGAATTTTTTTAATTTGTAATAATTTTCTTAAATGCTATAAAAATACACATTTTCCTGAACCTATCTACCACAACATACAAATAATCATGACCTTTCCTTGACATAGGAAGTCCTCCTACAAAATCCATTGAGATGCTCTCTCAAGGATGAGAAGGAACTAGAAGTGGTGTGTAAAAACCAAGATTCCTATAGCTAGGATTACTTATTTCACATAAATAACAACCTATAATAAAATGAGAAACACTTTCATTCATGCATGGCCAATAAAAATACCTTTGGAGATGCACTACTATATTGCCTACACTAAAATGTCCTGTAATTAATGATGTGTGCACCTCCCTTATGATATTATTTATTTCTCCCTGTGGAATACAAAACTTGCCCAAGTGATACAACAAACTGTTATGCACATGATAATCCAACTCTTCACTTTGGTTTCCCTTACTCAAGTTCTCAAACACATCTTGAAAATCACTATCATTCACATACTGTTCAATGTAACTTTCATGCATAATAGAACTGTGCTGCAGAATAATAGTTGAATTTACAATAGGCCTAGAGAGCATATCAACTACCTTATTGCGGATTCCTTTTTTGTACCCAATAACCAAGTGAAATTGTTTTATAAAACCCATCCACTTGAAATTTCTTGATTGATGCAACTTTGACTGTGATTGTAAGTCTTGCAATGGCTGATGGTCGGTATGGATAATGGTCTCTTTCCCCATCAAGTAATGATTCCATTTCTTTACACTTTGTACCGATGCATATAACTCTTTATCATAGGTGGGATATTCAGTCACAGCTCCATTAAAAGTTTCAGAATGAAATGAGATATTCTTACTGTTGTCAATCCTAGAGACAACCTTGAGTTGTGAAAGACCAGTGCCTAGGACATCTTATATAGCAAGGAGTAGTATGATATAACCTGTGCCTAGGAAATTTTATATAGCAAGGAGCAGTATGATATAACATGGAAAATTAGTAGAACAAGGCTCTTTTGCTATTTCAATTTTAATAGGAAATATCAATGTAGATGGAACCAGAATATTCACAAACTCAACATAATGAAAGGAACACTGCAGAGGCAAGGAGTGAATTCTCAATATAAATGTATCAGATAACTCAAAGAAAGCTTGTTGTAAGGAGGGCTGGATTCTAAAAATTCTTTACAGAGATTGAAAATCAGATGGCATGATGTGTAAGAAATATAGAAGGAATACTAACTACTAATGAGATGAAATTACATAAACTTATCTAAACATGAGATAGGCTTAAGATAATAAGAATCCATACATGTCCATAGCTTTCAAAAAATAACATCCCATAGCACTTAATATAGAAGAAACATGGATGAGGTTGAAAATGAAGCATCATATCATGACTGAGCCATATTTAAAGTGTTATACAGGTTTAGCATGAGTATCGTTTGTGATAAATTCATACCAAAACTAGTGAGCCACTCGCATTCCAGAGCATGATACAAGAAGGATGGAAATAGTGAAATGAATAGCTAAAGTATATCACATAAGAAATAATTACAAACTATAAAGCATCAAGACCAGAATCCTCATTAAAGGTAAAACTCCTTATCTTTGAAACCTAACGGGCTCCTCACATTTGTATTAAAACTTCAACAAAATGCATACAAGAAACTCTTTCACAGCCAATTCTTCAGAAAATATGGAACCTATTTTTCTCTTCGGTTCTTGCTTATATAGAAGCCTCAAAAACATGAGGGAGAAGATATTTTTGGGAATATTATCTTCCTCGTGTGCTGGAAATCAGTTTGAGGTCTCCATCAAAAATAACCAAAATCATGATGAGGAATAGGGGCATCTCATCATTGACAGTTAGGTTCACGGCCATTTTAAAAAAAAATATTAAACAACAGTTTCTGAAAAAAAGTGAAATGTAAGAGTGGAAGGTGAATTCCACCCGAAATTTAAAAGTAAAAAAATAAAATGGAAGTAAAAGGGCACTAGGGCCAAATCATGAATTGACGATGTTCACTGATGAGGTGGAGTTGAGGCGGTCGTTGTCACGGATGGAAGAATGTTGGTTGAGAGGAAACGATTTGCCTTTGATGTGGCAGTGGAGGCTTTTCTGCCTATAGATCTTTATGATTTTCTTTAATTCTGATTTAATTTGGAGGATCGGGCTTTTGATAATCAATATTAGCCGAAATCCCCAAATTGTCTTCAATCTTCTATTTCTACCGTGGCAGTTCTTTGACACTGATACTCTGACTGCTGCTACAATAACCTCTTTGTGTTCCAAATCACAGTGACCATGATTGTGGAACCTGGAGTGAATTCATCACTCTGTAACAACCCTACACAATATGATAAACTCATCAAGAAATCCAGGGAGTGGTGGAAGGAATTCTGTGAAGGCCTAGAGGAATGGTGGTGGGAATGGTGAAAACGGGAGAAGAAATGATAATCAGTGTAAATCCCATAGTTTTAAGTCCTGGGAAAATACAAAGGAAATGGGTTGAATGCATGGAATTATGCCTTTGATGGTGGGACCTGGTTAAGGTGGAGGGTGATTCAATGTGAGCCGTAGAATCTCAGGAGGAGATCGACAGTTAGGATAATTTGATGGAGTTAATGGGGACATCTAATGAAGAGAAATGGTGAAATGTGCAATAAATTGTGGGCCATAGATCTGGATCAAACAGATGGTCATGATTGGATCAGCAGATCGCAATCAAAAGGGATGGAGGGTAACACCTTTAGAACGTGTGATTGGTGATGCGTGATTGAGCGCCAACTGTTCGATTTGGGATGAGATCGACAACAGAGATTAAATCAGTGGGGAGGAAGGTTGGTGTGATGAGCGGGAGCGATGAAAACTGGATTGTTGGATCTTGAGAGATCAACGGCTACGATCAAATCAAAGGATCGAAGATTGGGAGGAATAGAAGGTGGCTTGATCTAAAAATTGCGATTACGATCAGAGCGGGGAAGCGAGGGTCGTCAAATCAAAAAGGAAATCAACGGCGGGGATATCAATTGGAGGATCAAAATTGAAAAGGGCGGAGGGTAGCACCATTTATGACTTGTGATTAGCGATTGGGTGACAGTGCAGTGACCGTCGGATTAGAATGAGAATCAATGGTGGAGATTATTCTCGAGAATCACAGAACAATGTCATCGCATTGGAGTTTTTCTTCGTTTAACATAGAAATGCACTTCCATCCACTTCTTCGATTGCAATAAGTGCCTGGGTCTTAAGCGCTTGGTCTCAGGCACAGGGCATATGGAGGGGAAGTGGTTAAGGGGGTTGGCCGAAAGGGCCTAGGCCTGATATATGAAGGAAAGTGGATTTTTAGCCTATTTTTAATGCATTTTAGGGTCAGAGGAGGCATTCGGTAAAGGGAATAAGGGGTTTTAAGCCAAACAAAGGTAATTTAAAAGGCTTAAAAGGGGATTTGGGATGATTTAAAGGATAAGTGGGGAATTTAGAAGGGGAAGAAGAATGATGAAGATAGAGGCTTAGAGGGAATGAAATAAGAGGAAAAAGGCCATTTTGGGCATTCTTCTTCACGAACAGAGGGGCCTCAAAACTGGGAACAATGGTGAGGATTCCCCAAAGGAAAAAAGCACAAGGAGGCTTTGAGGATGATGTGTTTTCAGAGGGGATGCATTCCTCGAAATCTCAAATATAGTTTGACCCCTTGTTTGCTTGTCAAAAAATTAATAAGAGGCTAACATGATTAACACTTACCATGCTACATGAGCACTGCTCACATAGCATAATCACTTGCATCTGTTTAGATCTCAAATGGCTATCGGAGATCTGCAAGTGCTAAAACCGATGCTAAAATTATCTTTTTCTTTAAAGCATAAAATGCTTTCTGCTGCAAATTTCCCCCAATGGAAGACTTTCTTTATGCTTGTCAATGCATGTAACAAAGCTGGAATGGAAGAAAAAATAGCAATGAATTTCCTCCAATAATATGTTGCCCCTAAAAATATTCTTACCTCAGTAACTGTATTGGGCTTGGGCCAATTCAAAATGACCTCAAATTTGGAAGGATCAATCTTCAATTCACCTCCTCCAACAATATGTCCCAAATATACCAATGAATTCTTACCAAATTTTCACTTTGACATCTTAAGAAACAATTTCTCTTTTCTCAAAACATCAAGTACCTTTTTCACATGCATGACATGTTCTTCTCTTTATTTGTTGAATATGAGTATTTCATCTAACTAAAAAATAAAAAAAATCATCTAGAAATGGTCTAAGTACATCATTCGTTACACTCATGATAGTAGTTGGTGCATTTTTTAAGCCAAATGGCATAACTAACCACTCATATAATCCTTGCCTAGTTTTGAAAGAAGTTTTTCAAATTTCTTCTTCAGCTATCCTAACTTGGTGATAACCCTTCTCAAATCTAACTTAGTGAAATAAATTGCATGACTTAACTGATCAAGCAAATCATCAATGCGTGGGGGTGGGTAGCGATTCATTACCGTGATTTTGTTCAGTGCATGGAAATCGATAAACACGCACCAAGTCCCATCCTTCTTTGGAACCAAAAATATTGGAGAACCACATGGAAAAGTAGATGGGTGTATGATAACTTTATTCAGAAAATATTGGATTTTCTTCTTGATTTCCAAACTTTCCATAATTGACATGTGATACATACCAATATTTGGAAGTGGAACATCCTGTTGCAGCTGAATCTCATGATGAATTAGCCTCTTGGGTGGTAACCCCTTTGGTTCTTGAAACATATCGTCATGCTGACTTACCACATCAAACAAATCATATTTCAATTTTTCATCACATCCATCAAAAGATTCATAGTCAACATCTTCCTTTTTCTTGATCATGAGAGGCACAAAATTTTTACTTGCATTTACTAGCCTCTTCATTTTCCCTACATTAACTAAATATATATTCATTTTCTTATGATGACCTCTCACAATATACTCCACACCATCTTTGATCAAATAATATTTTTTCTCATGACGATAAAATACTGCTTTCCTGTCATACAAAAATGGACTATCCAAGATAATCCCTAAAATTTCAAGTGGAACCACATCTAACTCAACTTCATCGACAAATTTTGCAGTAATATAAAATTTGAAAATACATTTCCTTGTCACTTGTAAATTAGCGTTGTTAACTATCCAACCAAAAGGGTATGGCTTATGATGAGGTACAATTTCAAGGTTTAGTTTTTTGACTAAGTCTTCTGAAATCATGTTTCCTTGTGACCCTCTATCAAACAATGCGTCAATATTTGTATGATTAGAAATTACTCTAACATGGAATAATTCTATCCTTGTATCTTCATTTGAAGTGTTGTTGTGACTGTTTGAGGAACTAAAACTTGCTATACCTTCCTTTCCTTTGTTAACCATGGCAACTATCTTGGTTTTGTCTCCTGAATCAGATCCAAGATCTTTTTGTGTGGTGGCAGTTGTCTCTTGTTTCCCTTTGTTATTTGGTTTCTTTGGTCTTAATTCGGGATGTAGTTTCCATCAGTGTGCTTCATCGTGCCCCTCTTTGGAACAATTTTTACATGTAATTTTTCTCTCCTTATTTCTTAACACTTGCACTCTTCTTTCCCTTCCATTTTCCTCCTTTCTCTTTGCCGTTACCCTTGAATGGATTCTTCTTACTACCTTCTTCAGAAATGTTTTTACCCCTTGCTTCAAGATGCATGTCCTGCACACATACTTCATCTAAGTTATTTGGGTTAAACATAAGGATAATGTGTTTTAAGTAGGAATTTAGACCTCTTATATCATTCAAGAGTGTATCTTGTGAATTTAAGTCTATTCCAAGTAATAAGGCCCTTTTCCTAAACTCTTGTGTATACTCTTGGAAACTTTGACCTGCGCACTGTCTAAATTTTTTCCAACTCACTTTTATTTCTGCATATAGGCTAATGGATAAAACTTTCTTTTAATGGAAGAAATGAATTCGACCCAAGAAATGGAAATCTTACCATGGATTCAAATTTCCTCTTGTGTCTTTGCCTCCCAAAAAAATAGTGCTGCTCCTTCTAGCCTTAATGAAGTCAATTGGATTTTGATTTCATCCTTTTGTAGATTTTGAATTATGCAGAAAAATTCCAATTAACGAATATAATTGTCCAGTATTTCAGCATTAACTTCTCTATTGTATGTAGGAAGTTAAAATTTGATGTCCAACTTGAGTAACAGAGTTTTTCCTTTTGGGATCTTGGAATGAGTATGCGTATGATTTTTTGTAGTGGATGTGGAAGAAGAAGATGTGGATGAGGATAATGAAGATGATGATGGTGGAGAGGGAGATGGTTTTCCTCCACTACCTTTTGAGCTCCTATCTTCCTCCTTTTTACTATTTGAATATTCTTCTCTATGAGGGTGTTTTGAACCTTCTCCAGTTTCCTTTTCCATGAAATCTTCATACATAACATTCACCATCCTTTTCATTTCTTTGAATTCCCTCTTGACATCTTCTTCTTCATAATGTTCATGAGTTCCTTCATGGCCTGAAATTTTGGTTGTAGATTCAAGCTCAATCTCTGCAGCTTGTATCTCTTCAATCACCTCAGCCTCTTATGCAGTTAATTCCTCATCTATCTCAACTGTTGGAGATGGAATTTGAGGTGCTTCAAGTGTTGCCTTGAGTGGTCCTTTAGGTGAGGATGATGCCTTCTCATCCTTCTTCCTTATTTTCCTAACTTCATGACTAGCTATTAGTAGCTTCCCTTCTCCTCTTTGCAATCTCAACCTTGTAAGCATCAGTAAATTTGAAACTATTAAAACCCTTCAAGTAAAACAAGGAAGAAACCATGTGCTTTGATACCAACTGGATCTCAAAATGAATGCTAGCTATTGTAGTGCTAGTTTCATATCAGATATAAACTTTTCCTGGCTTTTTTTTACTTATCCTTCAAAGGTTTGTTTATGATCATATGATTGTCAAACAGTGTACTTGGTGAAATTATGAGTTTGTCATAAGATTAGAAAGAATAATTAAAATGACAGAATAGAAGAAATTTAAAACACAACAAACACACATAATAGAGCTTAACACACAAAATTTTGATAAATGAGTTCACTCCTCCTAGGCTAAATCTCCTTGGTCCAGCTTCATAGTGTGGGCCTTTGTATTAGCTCCAAGTGTGCTCAAATTTCTGTTACAAGCTTCAGAACCTTTTGGAACCTATTCCAATGAGTTTAAAATATCATAATCTCCCAAAAATGACTATTTCTTTGCTGAATTTGGACTTTGGATGCTCTAGTAATGACCCCAACACCTGGAGGCCCTTGCCTTCAAAAATATTCAAATGCACTAAAAACACCTATTTATGACCTTTTCTGACTCTATAACCTACTTCATTGAGTTCATAGCATTCCAATTAGCCTATAATTCCTCTTTCTAAGATCTTTTTGGTCGATAATTAGATGAGTTATGACCAAAACTACTTTTTCCCCAATTTCTCCACTACAATTGGAGGAAATGCTAGTTAAATTTCTAAAATTAGAAATTACAACATAAATGGCACGCTCCTCTAAACCTCCTCCATTTTAAATTGTGGTTAATTAATTTTAATCTAAATTAGGTGGGCAGATAAGTGAAATTTAAAGTGATAAGCATGTTTAGCACTAATTATGTCTTAATGTGGTTAAACCACGTTTAAAAATTAATTAAACGTAATTAACACAACTCTGCCAGTTCAGTCTTTTGGTTCTTGGTTTTTGGCTTCTGGCCATATGGGGAGGGGATTGGCCCATGGGTTTGGTCCCCTCCAACCCCCATCCATCAGACATGTAAACAATAAGACATAGTCGTGAACATAGTGTTTAAGAACCACTCAACAGAAGAGTTAGTAAGGCAAGCGGCTGGTAGGAAAAAGGTTGTGGGTTCGACCCCAACTCTACCATATAAATTTTACAAAAATGTATAATGATATTCCTTTGCCAAATTTTTTAACTCTAGATTTAAACCTTCGTTAACTTGGTTAGAAGATCCTCCATCTTTAGTTAAACTCCACCAAGAGGTGGTTTTAAACTATATAATAAATCTATATATATATATATATATATATATATATATATATATATATATATATATATCACCATTAAACCTTAATATGCAATGAGTCTTCCACCAATTCGACCTTGATATGAAACCTTAGTGTGAAGTAATAATTTGACCCAAGGGTTGGATAGGGCCCACTAGAGAGGACATGTGGCACCCTCTGGTTGGGTTGTATTCCAACCTAAAAAAAAATCCAATTCAAACTTAGGAAGAATATTAGAGGTTATTTGACAATTTCTCCCTTCACTAACCCATCTGGTGAATCTGAAGATGACACTTGTCACAGTGCCACTGGCTGCAATCTAGAGAATATTCCATGCAATGCTAATTATACCTGCTACTTCATCACTGTACATGTTCTTCTCCTTTTTTCCTATTTTGAAAAACAAACATCAAATGATAACTCAGTGATATGAAAATAGATTTTGATGAATGAGTTGTGCCAGAATCCTGGCGACAAACTCTATCCAGTCGTTTAGGTTTGAAGCAATTTTGAACACATTCAATTTTTAGCTAAAACTTGAGCCTTAGATCAGGTGCCATGGTTTATAAATGATAAATGAGCTTAAACAAGAGGGGCCGAAGGAAACATATTTATTTGGTTTATTAGTGAAGTTACGATGTTTTTAACTCTGGTATATCATAATAGAGGTAAAAAATGGATGAATGGGTCAAAAACCCTCTCTTTTTTACAATCATGCACCTGTATAGGACACCTCCCAATGTCACTGTTGTGGTGGATTTGACTCATGGGTGTATGAAATCGCACCAGTTTAAGGGGTGTGGTCTACCCCTATAAACTATTGGTAACAGACAAAAAGTGGTGGAGCTCAAAAGCATACAATCTAGAAGAAAAAATTATGCAAATGTATGCTCAGATTAAAAAAAAAAAAAAAAAAAATATACAGAAGCTATTAAAGAGAGTCAAAATGATAATAATGAAAATGATGGCTCTAGGCCTCTTCTTATTAAATGTTTGATATGGAGAAGAAATTTTACCCACTTGCCAAAGGGCCCCTAGACAATGGTGCTAGGTCCCGATGCAAGGATGTTGTTTTCCAAGCTCTACATCTGGTGCAGTCTCCGTCTCTCTCCGCTGTGATGGACTAAGATTGTTGGGTGGCCAAAAATTGAGTCCCCTCTATCTCCAACTCCGAGTCACACACTGCAAGTATTTCTTGGGAAATTATGGCCAGCATAACAATTTGATCACCCATTCTTCATCTCTTGGTGGCTTTATATAGGGGATTTCAAATCCTCCTTCCCTCCTTTGGTACAAGGTGGATGGTGACCCAAGAGAGAGGTATGATTCCATTGTGTTCTCCAAATATTCCTTTGTGTGCTTACATAGTGTTTAAGGAGGCGTTGGTGGTTGTCCTTAGGCGGCTTCATGCAAGGAGTAACTATCCTTTTCTTTGTGTGGTCTCAGAAAGAAACATTTTTCCACTTTGAGGAATGCATGCTTATCGGGAAAAAAGGCGTGTAGAAGGCACTCTTATCGAAGGATAATGCATGAAATCATCATTTTAGACTAGTTCAAATTTGATTTTCTTAAAACCTTAGAGATTTTAAATACTTTCTTGATTCCATAATGTCTTCCTACCCTATAAATCCTTTAGCTTGACATTAATTAATGTCATCTTCTGTTGTACGATTTTCCAATGTTAACAATCACTATATGAGATCATTGATTTCTCTAGAGAAGGAAATTCAAGTTATTAAAAGAAGAAATTGATAGAAAAATTGGTTGGGACACCATGGAAAAGACGTGGCATAATGAGAGGCGATCACATGAACTGGCATGGAGATATTTTGCAAGAGGGCATGGCACTTATTTTCATGTTTTGTTATTTTCTCACTTCTTTGTAATTTTTTCATTTTAAGGGAAAGAATCAAATATTTTGTGATAATCCTCGCATGTTCAAACAACTAGTCTATCAGAAATTTGGAGCATCCTGATTATATTTTGTAACAGTGGTTCAAGCTCCCCCTCTCTCAATAAATATGGGGAATAAGCTCATTGTAAGGGTACCCAAATTATGCATCTAGAGGCCTAAATTTTTCCTTTCCAAGTTCTGATCTTTGTTTGCTGAGAAGGAGGATCTACTTTTGGTTCAATTTGATTTCTCATGAGGTTCTCATGCTTATAAAATTTTTATATAAGGTGGACTTGTGATTTGGACTCTATCTTCAAATACTAATGAACCAATTTTGTTGATTCAAAGTGGTGTAATGTGCATTATGTTTTCCCTTTTGCATATCATTTCATGTATATTTATCCTTCTCTAAAATTGTGTATTGAAGCTACTAGATTCACTCTCATTTATGGGTTTACATATGTGGTGAAGTAGAAAAAAATACATGTGGAAAGGATAGATTTACTAATGTTAATTTATAGCCTGCAGTACCTATATGAGTGTAGATTTAATAATGTTATTTGGTGACAAAATGAGCCCATGAAATACAAAGCGAGAAAACTTAAATTACACTCCTCTATTTCATAATTTTCACCTTCTCACTCTTCCATACTTCTGCTTGTTACGTGGATTAATCCCTCTCGTGGAAAAGAGTGATCTCCCTAGTACTCTAGTGAGTAAATAGAAACAAAGATCCATTTGAATACCTCTTCCTCTAGATTAATTGCATTTCAATATTATTATAATAGTAAAGTGGAGAGGACATGCCCCTACCTTGAAATCCAAATGTTCGATGTAGCCCTTTGTCCCATCGCTCCAAAGTAGTTCTCCAATGATTATAACCTCCAATCAAAGACAAGACAAATAATCAAAGAATATACAATATATAATAATCAAAACTTTACTAATCCAACTTAGTGATCAAGGAGTCTAAGTATTGACATTGTTCTAATAAGCATAGAAACAAAGTAATGAGAAAAAGAGATCCATATGTATTATCTTGAATAGAAAGATTAATCTTACAACCCAATGCCTTGATGTGTACATATTTCTCCAGGGGTCCTAAACAATCATTCTCCTCCATTCTAATAATCCTTCCTCTCTAGAATACCAGCATGGAGTTATGGACACAAAGGTGTGATCTTAATTATGCCAACAACAACTCACTAGTGTATAAAGTATGCACTCTATGAACTCTCTTTAGCTTAGAAACTATATCTAATAGTCTCTAATCACATTGGTATCTACAAGTGTCTACCCTTCAACCTGAAACTTGTGCTCAACTTATAGGGAAATGGAGGTAGTTTCAGTTCCATGAAGAGGGGGAATGGGTTCCTCTCATGATGGGATTTGAGTTACATGGACCAAGGGATAAGCTCCATGAGTGGAGGGATAAAGCTCGAACTGATTGTGGCTCTAGAAGCTTCCACGTGGGAGAATATTCGACCAACTAGGCTTCTAGAACTTAATTTTTTATTTTACTTTCTTTTCACGAGGGTGTGGAGGTTTTAGTGGAAAAAAGTGCAAGAGTAGCTGCAATTTATGGATGTAACATCATGCATGCACAGGGAAATGCTATAAAAACCGTGCAGGTATACTTTTAGGGTTTTATAGAGATTTTCTCCAGTTTTCAAGACTTGATTCAGGAACATGAGTGTTTTTTACCTCTAAGTGAACATGCTATGGATGGTGATAGACCCATATGAAATTCAAATGTCATGGTGACAAAATGATGTGTAATATATTTCCCCCTAAAGTGCGAAGTCTGAGGTTATTCTAAAGAGTGAAGTGCTTTATCATTCCAAGGGTTGGATTGGAGACATTGGTCAAAAACCTATAAAAACATTCAATGCAAATATATATATCATCGTTGAGGCAGGCATTCCCATACTCAAATCAAAACTAACTAAATGTTCTGGTACATATATGGTTTAAATATTATATCAAAAGTAGACACAGTATTGCACATCCATCTGTCATAATTAGTCTACTGTATCATGAATAATAAAACTCCTCATAGCCTAGATGGTGGAAACTAGATCTAGGCTCTTGATTTTCGCTTCCCAAAATAGTACGAATCTATCTATGCAATTGATTTTGTTGTATTCGAACATGGTAGAAACCACTTGATTACCGATAAATGATATGAATAGTTAACAAGTGTTAGAGAAACCACCAATAATGAAAATGGCTCTCAAAGTACTCCAGTACAATATATGAAGTGTGAATGAATGATTGCAGTCGAACACTCATAGAATCGTTCAATTGAAGGCCAATGATGCAACCTGTCATTGAAGGCGAGAATCCTGCCATTAGGGCTTGCAGATCCCAAGGTACTGATAGGATTCTAGATCCACTTTATATATAATGAGCTAATGTCTATAGAAAGTGATCCTTCACAGGAAATTCTATGACACAAAACCTTTAGATCAAGTTTTGAAGAAATATTTTGCAAGGATTGACTCAGGTATAGTCAATGTGAATGGAGACAAATTTTTGCAATGAATGATTTATTGAACTTTCTCTTGAACACATAACGGCACTGTAGATGGATTAGTATAATTTGACCTAAAGCTAATACCCAAAAAACGATTGAGGACTTTCATTTTGGTTCGATTAACTATTAGAAAAAGGATTTCCCAACCCAGGTACAAGTGTGACAAAGTGTCATGTTCAAGAATGGCATGCTGCTTTCTAAATAACGATGTCCACTAGATTATTTTTCTCTCTTTTCACCGCCACCATTAGTAGCAAGTACCTCTTTATTTTTTTCAAGCTTGTCAAGGATAACATTTGCTTGTTTGTGTAAGCTCATCCTTCGAATGTGTCCATATTAGTATTAAAATTGAACCCTAAGAAGGAGTGGTTCGGTCTTGTTATGTTCCATAGGTCCTTTACTATTAAATTTTAATGATTCCAGTATAGGAGTAACTCGGTGTTTTTCAATTTTAGGGAGTCAGAATAAAAAAATAAGTAAACTCCATGGTTGTTCTTTTTTGTAAATTTAGTCTCTCAGGCCCGAAAAAGGATAAAATAATGCATGAGAGAACTCTATTGACCATGGTTAGTTGACCATGGTTAGTCAACATATACCATTTTATTAATTAGTCTAGTTTAGTTCGGAAAAGGGGTAAGCTTATACTGAATTAACGACTATTAATTTACTTTAACGAGTTTGAATAGTCATTTAATATCTTAAAATAGAAAAAACAGTAATATGGAACATAAAAATGAAAATAGCAGTGAATATCATTACACCAAGATGTGAGACAAATATAGAGCCATTTTATTATGAAAATCAGCAGCAAATAAGTTCAATATACTGAGGCACAAATCAAACAATATATGCAAACAAGCCTCCAATGAGCAAACACTTCGAAATGTGAGATGTTGTTGCTATATAAAATGTCGGAGAGCTGGTACATCGCAGTCCTAGTGAGTATAACTACTGTTGGGAAATAAAAAAATATATATCTCTTGATATATGGCTCAGGAAATGTTGGGAATAGGTATCTAGGCTTCCAAGCACCTTTCCAAGACAACCCGGAAAGGGTTTCCGAAAATATACAAAATACAAAAATGGTGAACTATAACCCTAGGGCTAAAGAATCACTGCTAAAGAGGTGGCTGAAATGATGTAGAAATTAATGAAATCTCCTCCCAATATACTTTCCAAATGAAAGGCTACCCCCTTCACTGGAAATCTAACTCTCCAAATGAGACACTGAACCCTCCACTGCAACTGCTCAATATAATAACATAGTCTATGAGGAAAACTACTTTGTAGGAGATGGTATCAGCTTGGCTTGATGCCAAATGATCAAATAATGCTCAAGGATCTCCTTTTCTAGCCTCCTAGTGGAAAGGTTGCTCCCTCCACTGAAAAAAATCTCAGAAAATGGCCCTCTCAATCCTCCACTGCCTCTACCCTGCAACACAACACAACCCTAGAAGAGATTGTGTTGTAGATGATGAATAAAGCTTGGCCTAATGTATGAATGTGGAAATTCATCTCATACAAAATCTCCTAAGTGGGCATTCAAAGTAAACCAAGGATGAGGGTGGGATTCCCACTCAGGAACACCCTTGTGCTAAACAGCACAACAGACTCCACTAAACAGTTGAAGTGTGCAAGAAGTCATAAAAGACCAAAACATAAGCAATAATCATAATGCCTTCTATGGCTTCCTTCCCCTTTTTATATTCATTGTGAGCTTTCTCACCTTGGGCCCCAATAATTAAAGAAATTACTCTGATGGAGACTTCCTTCCATTAACACTGTGTTGTCCCTCATTAACTATCCACTCCCTCCATACCAATGTTGTTGATTTGGTAAAAATTGACCCCATCGACATGCTTCAACCTCTATTCACACACTAGGGTGCTTTATCCAGCAACTAAGATGATCCTAATTCACATTAGGAGTGATTTTATTCCTACTAAGGAGATTTATATGTCTCCCTACCCTCTTATTCATCTAAGTGGAAAAAGAAAAATTTAATATTCCAACTAGTTGAAAGCTAATTTGAAATATTACAAGTCAAGTACTCGACAATACTTTCATGTTTTGAGAGTCTGAAAAATGGCTTAAAAGGGGACTCCAAGGTTTCTCTTTTTCGTATTTTTATGGAGCCCGAAAAAGTGATAAAAGTATACTCGATGTCAAAATTATTATTTTCACCAAAAATCCTATATCCTGCATAAAAAATCAAAAGGTTAAAAATATTTTCTCTCAAAAAGTAAAAATATTTATACTTGACCTTTTAAAAGTGAAAAATAGATAAAATATTAAAATTTTATTCATTAAAAACTATAAAAAGGAGCTAAAATAAGTCATTTTCACCTTTTGTTTTTAGAATAGTTCATAGAGAGATTTTGGCCAAAAACTTCTAGAGCTAATATTAGAAGAACTGACCATTCATTTCCCAAACCATCAGAACCAAGTTATGTTGGAAATATGATGCAGAGTGTTGTCCTTGATGGCAACCCACTGAATGAAGATGAAGACATATGACTGTTGACATGTGTTGTCCTTGATGGAAAACCACCTGATGAAGTTATTCTTGACTTGATGGACTTGGTAAATGTTGTGAAATGATGTTATATGATGCTGAGTGTTGTCATTGGATGACAACCCACTTGATGAAGAAGATGGAAACTTACTTGATGAAGTTGTGCTTGATAGAAAATGTTCTTAGTAAATCTGATGTATCTGCAGTATGTACAGAAGGCAGTGAAGAAAAGAAGTCAGCATATACTAAATCTTGATGAAAAGAGTATGTCTCTAGGAATACGCGGATCTGTCTAAGGGAAGTCGCGTATGCACGCGGAAAATAACGTTCCAAGTCGCGTATGGGCTAAAGCGCTCTAAAAGTGCAAAAACAGGGGCCCGTGGTATTGAAGACTCATGGTATTGCTTTGGCCCGTGGTATTGAAGGTTCATGGTATTGCTTTGGCCTGTGGTATTGAAGGCTCGTGGTATTGCTTTGGCCCGTGGTATTGAAAAAGGATAAACCTATATAAGGAGAAGAAATTCATTGTGAAAATCATGAGTGTGGGTGCAAGATGTCTGAGCTTGAATGAATACTTCTCTTTGAAGTAGATCTGAATGGAAAGGGTTACACTTGAAGATAAATCTGAATGTATGATGCACCAATGATGAAGAAAGGGATCTAGATCTGAAATGCATTTGTATTTGCTAGATCTGATTATGGAAGGCTTAGATCTGTGATGAGGCGAACATCTAGGCGAACATCTGTCTGAAGTAAAAGGGTAAATCTGAACTGAATATCTGATCTGAAGAAGTATGCTGCTCTATAATGATTGAAGATATATACGCTACTTCGCCGCAGAGGAAGAGCATATATACGCGGCTTAGCAGAAGAGAAAGCGCGTATGCGCAATGAAATATACACAGAGGTATACGTTGGTTTGTGTGGACGGAAGCGCGTATATACGCGACATCAGTGAAGTGAAAGCGCGTATGCAAACTAGGGTTTGCTGAAGATTGTGGTAAGAAATGTCTGATCTATTCTGCTGTGTTACTGCTATCTGTATTCTACAGTGCTGAGTTGTCTGTATCAGTTTGGTTGTATGTTTGAGCATAAAAGTATGGAAAGGGTCCAAATCTGAAAATATGATGAAATGTGGCCTGCAAGTTGTGTTCTATTGAAGTTGTTGGATCCAGTGTGAAAATTGATGAAACGTGGTCCAAGGTGGTGCTGAGGGTTGTAGCCTTCAGTCAGGGGGTTGTAGCTCCCTTCCGGGTGAGGCTGGTAAACGAGATCGGGGGGTCGTAGCTCCCTTCCAGGAGAGGCTGGTAAACGAGTCAGGGGGTTGGAGCTCCCTTCCAGGAGAGGCTGGTAAACGAGCGCAGGTGGGTGCCTGCGTGCTGGTCAAGTCTGCGCCAGCGCATATGTTGTAAGATGTTTTCTCTATAATAAAATATTGAAGGCTGAGCAACTGCAGCGGTGGTTTTCTCCCGATTTGGGTTTCCACCTAAAAATCCTGGTGTTCATGTGTGATGCTTTGTGTGATGGTTTATTCTGTTCTTACTGCACCTGTTTACTGTTTATTAAGCACCTGATGAATGAATGATGGAATAATACAAGTAAAGGTTTAATGACTGATCTAGATCTCTGTGTATACGCTAGTTTCATAAAGGGGATCCGCGTATATACGCTAGTTTACTGAAGGAAAGTAGCGTATGGGTTTTAAGGAATGAAAAAGTAAAAAGATTTGATTATGTAGTAAATACTGATTCACCCCCCCTCTCAGTGTTTTTCCCAACAGGTTATCCACATCATCCTTAGCTACATTTTCATCCATTTCATTTCTTGTTTTAAGCTTTTATTTCATTTTTTTGGAGAAAAATATGTTTAAAAATCTGCCCTCAAGGGTGTGCGGGTTATCCATGTGGTAATTGCACACCTCAACGATTTTTTAGAAGAAAAATCATCTGGTCGTCGTGGGTTCTGCATGGAGCTCATGCAGATGATCGCACTGTCTGCACATAGAACCTGCACTGGCACTGTGAAATTTTTGAAAACTTATATTTCTTCATAAAAAATGGTTCAAGTTTCCTCCAAATAATTTTAATTTTTTAATTTGTTAATTTGTAAGATTTTTAACCATGTTGGAATGATGGGAACAAGAACATGAGCTCATAGATAACGAAGCCATGGATGATCAAGAAACCATGCATGAAATTTTGGGTTGTACAAGTTCTATTCTATTCCGAGAATGAAGTAACAATTTGAGCTAATGACTTGGCCTATGAATGCATGGGATGTACAAGATCAATGTTTCATAATTGGTGACCACTAGCTTGAGATTGAACCAAAAGACATATACTTCCTTACCAGATTACCTTAGAGAGGGAGAAACTGTTAGTCATCAGTAATTTTTTCCTTTTTAGATGACTAAATGCTTATCCTATATTTCTAGAAAAAAAATTCATGAATATTGTGACTTCTAGAAATCTCACTACCTTCATCATCCTTAAGATAACTTTTTCACTATTTCATTATCCCATCATGTCAAACTCTGCTCACCACCCACAGAAGACCCATCATGGCCTCATACCACTCATTTTTCCTATATTTTGTCACCATTTACCTTAGCACTCTGTTTTTGGCTTACTTACTTTCCTCCACCTGACACCTAGGATAACTAACCAACCTACTCACTCCTATGTTTCCTGGATGCATCAAGTATTGATGGTCTCAAAACTGCCTCTGTAGGCTCTTTATATAGATCAACTACATTGGATTTTGGATCTTCAATACATAAAAATATCAAAAACTCTGTTTTTTATACTTATAGACCCAAAACTAAGTTTTTAGTCAAAGGCCAAGTCCAAAAATCCTTCCACTAGGTCACCTAGGGTTTCATAAGTCATGAGGTTTATTTTGGTGTTCTAAGTCTCTATTTTTCCTGTGTCAAGAGGCTGCATTCAAAGAATCAGAAGGTCAAGTAAGTTTGTCCAAATCTGATCAAAACCATCAAGGAGGGCATCCTTGGTCAAAGCACAAATTCTACAAGGGACAGTTCCCCTTGTTCACATTTCTGCAAAGAATTATTGAATATGGTCATCAGTATAAAAAGAGGTAAGGTAAGAGGGTGAATCATCACAAGAAGATGTTGATCAGCGGTTATCATTGATGTCAACCCAAGCAGCACCAGGGGCTAACCCAATATTGCATGGGAATTTTAAGCTACCAAATTAATATATTCTAGGTCAATAATGCTTTTGATGTTTTCTACTTGTCGAGATGTTTCCATTGATATATGGCATGCCATGTAATTCTTCACGGTTTGAGAGATATTCATGTTTGAAGTTTGTACCCCCAGTTAGTGGGCTAAAACCCCATGGGGTTGGGGCATGGGTCATTGAAAAGTAATAATTAATATTTTTCAAGCTCCTAAAATCCCTCCCATGTTCACTTGTTGAAGCCCCTCTCAACCTAAGCATTTATATAGATTGTGATCCTCATTTCCTCCTTATGCAAGGGATTTCGCCATTTGAAATAAGTCATCATGCCATTTTCACTGTAATTTTTTTTCTAAAAAGGTTCAGAAGGTGAAATGTTTATGAGGAAAAGCTTAAATACCAAGGAAGCTGCTGTAAAAATTTTAGATCAAGATGCGTAACATTTTTGGAGATATGATCTGTGGAAGTCAGGGTTTTTGCAGGCTCCTGAAATTCATCTCAAAGAAGTGACCTTGGTAAAATCGTCATAACTCTTTCTCTGAGTATCAAATTGGAATTATGTAAAAAGTGGTAGATATTGAACAATCTTTGGTTTTTTCTCTATCAATTTCAAAGCCAAATGAAGAAACAGAGACACGTGGCACATCGTACAATTGCACTCTACTGAAACAATCCATAATTAGGGCATTGTGAGAGATTGGGTATAAATCTCTCTTGAAGAATCCAATTTGGGTCAAACCCATGGCATTCGAAAGATGACTTATAGGAATACTACAAGAACAAATATTAGATATTGAGGATTTTAAATAACAGAGATACGCTAGATTCAATATTGAGATCCTAGAAGGCAAGATAAAGCTAGATCATGTGTTGTTAAGGGTTGCAAAGGACCATACTTTCCACGCCAAAAAAGAAAATCAAGGTGCAGTAGAGGGTATCATGACAAGAGAAGAAACCAAGATGCATAATAGCAGCAAGAAGTTCGCCATATGAAGTCTTCAAGTGGGAAGCATTACATACAATCATTATAAAGGTATCTTTGTACTAAGTCATTGTAAATACATTATTGTAAAAATTTTACTAGTATCTATCTACCAAGAATTAAAGAGGCAGTGTCAAGTGGTCTAGGATCATCATTAGGTGGTTGTGTCATAGTTTGGGTTATGTTCTAGTGTGTCTTCTTCTTCTACATCATTCTATATCATTGTAAAGTGGACCATTTTCCCTGGTATGGGAGTCCATTCTTCTTTTATTATTCTATAGGGTGGTAGGGTGGTGCTAGGGTGAGATGTAGCTCATTGGGTGTTGGGGCATCCATTCGCTTGACTACTGAATAATATCAAGCATTGGAGCATCCATCCAGTGGGAGATGGAGAAGATTTCTTTGTCTAGTTTCTAGGAAGTTGGAGCTTTATTTTCAATTGGAGTTGAATATTAAAGAATTATTATAAAAGCATTAGGTGGTTTTTGTCTCGGAGTGGGTTTCCACCTTAAGAACTATGTGTATTTGTGTTCCTCTTGTTTGCTACTATCATTTTACAAACACTGATAATAATTGAAGATTAACTAATGCTCTAATTGAAAGGAATACTAATTCACCCCCCCTCTCAGTATTTCTAGTAATTGGTTTCAGATCTTGGTTCCTTCAATATTAGTTTAATCGCTGGAAGGAGGTCATGGAGCATACCAAGAATGGTGTACCTCTATTCAATGAAAATAGTTATGCACTCTAGAAAGGAAAAATGGAGGTTTATCTCTTGGCGCAAGGTTACGAAGTATGGGACACTGTTCAAAATGAATTTACATCAACTATGGATGAATAAGGTAAGAAGAATTTGGTAAATGATGCAAAAGCAAAGAATATTATTATCAGTGGATTTATTGAATCTGCTTATCATAAGGTCTTGGGTTGTAAAACTGCCAAAAATGTATGGGACAAGCTTGAGAATATATATGCAGGTGACTCAAATGTCAAAGAAGAAAAGCTTCAAATCTATAGAGAAAAATTTGAGCAACTCAGAATGAAAGAATATTGCAACATTGCTGCATACTTCCAATACGTTGATGAAATAACCAATACTTTGGAGGGATTGGGAGAGCCAGTTGACAAGAAGAATATTATACGGAAGATTCTTAGAACATTACCAGGGAGATTCAACCCAAAGGTATCTGTCTTATAATACAGTGTAAATCTAGACAAACTCAACAAAGAGGAATTACATGGAGTTATCATAGAATATGAAATGAGACTTGATGAAGAAGAGGGTACTTTGCATCTAGAAACTGCATTCGTGGCATCTAAGAAAACCAATAAGGATAAACAACCTTCAATTGAAAAGACATGCACCTGCAAGTGTGAAGAAAAGGGAGATGATGAAGAAGGTCTTTCAGATGATGAATATGCTTACTTCACGAGAAAACTAAAAATTGGTAAGGGAAAATTCAAAGGTAAACTTCCATTGATATGTTTCAGTTGTAATGAGGTTGGGCATTTTGCAGCAAAATTTCCAAACAGAAGTAATGGCAACTCAAAAGGAAAGAAAGGCTTTAAGAAATTCAACAAGCAAGGATCCAAAAGGAACTTTCTCTCTAAAGAAGATAGATGAAGACAATGACAGTGAAGAAGAAGCCAATGAGAGAGTATTTTTTATGACCAAGCACAATAAACAAGAGGTATCAAACAACGAAGAAGAAGGATGGACCATAGAAGAATTTTAT
Organism: Pinus albicaulis; assembly: GCA_034641835.2. NCBI lineage: Eukaryota > Viridiplantae > Streptophyta > Pinopsida > Pinales > Pinaceae > Pinus > Pinus albicaulis. The sequence goes on from CM076582.1 coordinate 1,288,796,196, forward strand.
GAGGAAGAAATCAAGCTTATAAAAGATCTCAAGGCGGAGAATATCCATTCCAATACTCTTGAAGAACAAGTTCAAGGTCTCAAAATTGAAGTTGAAGAACACAAATGCATTGAATAGTCACTTCGAAAGAAGTTGGAAGAAAGCAACCAAGAAAGGGAAGAATTAGAAGCTAAAGTAGTCTCGCTGCGTGAGGAAGTGAAGAAAGGAAAAACTATCCAAAAATATGCCAACAGCTCAAGGGCATTGGAAGAACTCATCAACAATCAACGATCTTACAATGAAAAAACTAGAATCGGTTACAAAGAAGAAGAAGAAGCAGGACCTTCTACAACAAAATATAATGAACCTATGAGATCTAACATGCATGTAGACTTTATTGGACAAGATTCACAAGAATAGCCTTGGAAGACAATTCCTCAATGAAAATTTCCATCAAGGTACCAACATATTTTTTATGGCTGCTATTATTCATGTGGAAAATTTGGTCATAAAGTTGTAGAATTTCGCACATACCCTAGGAACGAATACAATTCCAGGAGATCTGTAAAATATGAACCTCCCAGAGCTCAACAAAACAGCAATATATTTGAACATTTAAGAAATAATATTGAATGTTACAAATGTCGAAACTTTGAACACATAGCCAAAGACTACAGACTTGAAAATCCTCTAGAAGAATCCTGGAAGCCACAAAAAAAATGAACATGGAAGAAGAAGAAGAATGATAATTGTGCTCTCACTTTCAAGGCTCAAAAGAACAAAGATGTGTGGTATGTTGATAGCAGTTGCTCAATGGATATGACTGGAGATATAAATAAATTTGTATGTCTAAAAGAGAAGAAGGATGGAACTGTGTCCTTTGGAAATGATGGATCTTCAAATTTTATAGGATCAGGTACTGTCACTCTTGGAAGAAAATATGCTCTAGCCAAGAATGTTCTATTGGTTGAAAACATGAATCACAATCTGCTCAGTGTTGGAAAAATATGTGATCAAGGACACACAATACTATTCAACTCCACAAAATGTGAAATCGGGAAAGGCGTGTATGGTGAAATTGTGGCTACATAAAGTCAAGCTCCAAATGACATATATGTTCTGGATGAAGCAACTAAATCATGTCTAATAGCTAAAGAGGATGATACAATAATTTGTAGCAATGATGATCGACTAAGTAAGAAGTTTGCTACAAAGGTGCAAAGTGATTTTGAGATGTCTTTACTTGGTGAGCTGACATACTTCTTAGGGCTTCAAATATCTCAGCAAGAGAAAGGAATATTTATATGTCAAGCAAATTATATCAAGGAAATTCTCAAGAAATTTAAAATGGAAGATTTCAAACCCATCCTTACTCCATTGGTAACAGGTTGCAAATTGAGCATAGACGACTCATCTAACGATGTGGATCAAAGGTTGTACAGATCTATTATTAGTAATCTTCTATATGTAACAGCCTCCTAACCAAATGTTATGGAAGCAGTTGGACAAGTAGAAAGATTCCAAGAAGCACCAAAAGAATCACATATTAAATATTCACCAGCATTAGAATATCTTCGCCATTAGCTTGGGATTCTCCCAAGTTCTCATTAAATTTTTCCTTTTTCAGAATATAAAGGGGGAGTGGAAGTAGATTACAGGTCTGCAGGACGGTTGTGTGCCAGGGGGAGTGGAAGTGTGTACAGGTCTGAAGGATGGTTTGTTTCAGGGGGAGTTACCCTTTGCCATTGATGTCAGAGGGGGACATAATTTTGTAGGAATAGGTGTCATGATCGTAGGGGGGTACTTTTGTTGCCATAAATGCCAAAGGGGGAGATTTTTGATCAGCGGTTGTCATCAATGTCAACCTAAGAAGCACCAGGGGCTAACCCAATATTGCATGGGAATTTTGACCTACAAAATTAATATATTCTAGGTCAATAATTCTTTTTATGGTTTCTACTTGTAAAGATGTTTCCATTGATATATGGCACGCCATGTAATTCTTCACTGTTTGAGAGATATTCATGTTTGATGTTTGTACCCCCAGTTAGTGGGCTGAAACCCCATGGGGTTGGGGCATGGGTCATTGAAAAGTCCTAATTAATATTTTTAAGCTCCTAAAATCCCTGCCACGTTCACTTGTTGAAGCCCATCTCAACCTAAGCATTTATATAAATTGTGATCCTCATTTCCTCCTTATGCAAGGGATTCCGCCATCTGAAATAGGTCATCGTTGCATTTTCACTCTAATTTTTTTTTCTACGAAGGTTAAGAATATGAAATTTTTATGAGGTGAAGCTGAAATCCTAAGGAAGCCACTGTAAAAATTTCAGATCAAGGTGCACAACATTTTCGGAGATATGATCTGTGGAAGTCAGGGTTTTTGCAAGCTCCTAAAATTCATCTCAAAGAAGTGGCCTTGGTAAAATCATCATAACTCTCTCTCTGAGTATCAAATTGGAATTCTGTAAAAATTGGTAGATAGTGCATACTATACAGTTTTCACTCTATCAATTTTATAGTGAAACGAAGAAACAACGACACGCAGTATGATGTATAAGTGCACTTTACTGAAACAATCCATAATTAGGGCATTGTGAGAGATTGGGTATAACTCTCTCTTGAAGAATCCAATTTGGATCATACTTGTGGCATTGGAAAGGTGACTCAGAGTCCTACTATAGGACAAAAAATTCGATATTGAGGATTTGAAATAACAAAGATACACCAAATTCAATATCGAGATCCTAGAAGGTAAGGAAAAGCTAGATCATGTGTTGTCAATGGTTGCAAAGGACCATACTTTCTATGGCAAAAAAGCAAAGCAAGGTGCAGCCAAGGGTAGCATGACAAGAGAAGCAACCAAGATGCATAACAGCATCAAGAAATTCATCATATGAATTCTTCAAGTGGGCAGCATTGCATACAATCATTGTAAAGGTATCTTTGTACTAAGTCATTGTAAATACATTATTGTAAAAATTGTACTAGTATCTATTTGCAAAGAGTTGAAGAGGCAGTGTTGGGTGGTCTAGGATCATCATTAGGTGGTTGTGTCATAGTTGGGGTTACGTTATAGTGTGTCCTCTTCTTCTATGTCATTCTATATCATTGTAAAGTGGACCATTTTCCCTGGTACGGGAGTCCATTCTTCTTTTATTATTCTCTAGGGTGGTAGGGTGGTGCTAGGGTGAGTTATAGCTCATTGGGTGTTGGGGCATCCATTCAGTTGACTACTGAAGAATCTCAGGCATTGGAACGTCCATCGAGTGGGAGCTGGAGAAGAATGCTTTTCTAGATTCTAGGAAGTTGGAGCTTTATTTTCAATTGGAGTTGAATATTAAAGAATTATTAGAAAAGAATTAGGTGGTTTTTGTCCCGAAGTGGGTTTCGACCTTAAAAACTATGTGCATTTGTGTTCCTCTTGTTTTCTGCTATCATTGTGTTAGCACCCAATTTTAACCTCAGGCTGAAAAATGCAAATCAGGGTAACAACTAAACCACGCTCAGCCTTGTAGCTAGCCCTACAAGGACAAGAGAGGGCTCCCTCCATAGAATAGATATTCAATAAAACAATAATGAAACTGATTTTAGGCTAGGTATATAAATGGGAAAAAGGGATTATAATAAATGACTGAATTTTCAGGGATGTATGGGAAAAAAAGGACAGCATGAGCTGAGGAATTAAATCAAGGACACAGAATATTTCATAGGGAAAGATAGGCAGGAGATTTAGCAATCAAGTTGAAATAAGATGAAGTGGAAAGACTGTTGAGAAGCTAAAAAGGGCATAGTAAATGAATCCTTTTCAAACATAAGAAAAAACACACAGAGTATGAATGATTCCCCAAGGCAGAGCATATAAAATGGATTCTACCTTTCTAACTTGGAAACATTCAACTGGAAATGTTTATGGATGAATGATGAAACATAAAAACGTACATATGAAACCAAAGGAGAGACATATGCTAAACTCATACCACATGAATCCCACAAAGTAGAGCTGCATCACTTTATTAATTCCCGGCCAAACTGTACAAAGGAGCACAGAGCTCACTGCCACACTATTCCCGTCTTCTGAGTTTTTAGACCTCAGACTTTCAGCCTTTGCAAATAATCAGAATTCACAATAAATAGACAGATTTTGCAAGAATACAAATCGATGGGAAGAGGAGAAATCACAGCTGAAGACGGACTGTTACAATTTTGTTTCTCGACCTCTGATGTTTCGCTTTCCTTTAACCCCTTTGAAGAAAACTGACTTTTTATTAATCTGCCATTGAAAGAAGACAGAATGAAATTACCTGCTTTTCATGAAGGGAAAAATGTGTTTAAATGGGAAAAGGGAAGGGGAATGGAGGTGGGACCCATATGGAAATCACAATCGCAAGTCAGGCGAAGAAGGGATATAATACAGTGATCGCAATCGGGAATCGGAAGGAGGGACGATCGCAATCACAATCAGAGTAGAGTGGGAGCAAGGAAACATGTTTAATATAATGAAACATATTAATATGAATAAACATATTATAATCTGTTCATCGCAATTGGAATCGGGATGGGGGAGCAATCGCAATCGCAATGGAGCATAAGGGATTTGCGATGCGATTGGAGGAGGGGATGTGATTGATTGTGGGCCGTCCGATCGATGGGGGTAATCAATGGTGGAGAGATCAATCAGGGGTTACAATCAAAGGATGTCAATCGGAGGGGGACTTATGGAAGCGCCGATTGCGATGGTGCGATTGGAGGTGGGTCGTCCGATTGGACTGGGAGATCAACGGCTGAGGGATAATCGGGGGTGTCGTAATCGGGGAATGATGCGATGCGATCGGAGGGATCGGGGCAGGACTTGCAATTGCGATGATCAGAATTTTGTGCGACCAATCACATCGCAAGTGTTTGCGATGGAATAATCGGAGCTCTTCATATAGATGTTGCGATCGAAATAGTTTTGCGATTGCGATTTATAAATAAAAATTTAAATTTGATATTATAAAGTTTTGACTATATGCGTGGTGGGGAAGTGGTTTATATGGCGGGGGGGTTATATATATATATGATATAACTTTGTTATAAAGTCCATGGGTATGGAAAGGGGAAGTGGTTATGTAAATCGCATTTTTGTTTTAAATAATTTATAATGTGATTTTGTGATCGGAAAGGGGGAAAAGGGGTTTTTGGGGGGAATTGAACATAAAGTTTAAAAGGGAAACATGGGAAATAGGGGGGTTTAGGGAATAGAGGGCTTTTACTTCACTTAAGCATAAAATTCGATCCAGAAGTCAGTTTTGAGAGTGTAGTATACCGTTGGAAAGCTCTTTCCAGGCCCTTTCTAATGGATCTACTTTGAAGATGATCTGGCACTAAACCTGCTATGGAAAACTTCTTTGAAATGCAGGGACATCACTTTGTGTAGATAACAGCTCATGAATGGTGACTGAAAAGAAAAGTATCATGTCTTCACCTCAAAACATGGTTTTGAGGTGAAAGTTACATCAAAGTAAATAAATGATATCTCTGATCTTCCTGGCACTGTGACTTTGCATTTACTGACTCCCTCATGACCTTGCTGATCTTTATTTATACTTGACTTATTCATTTGACCATGGTGAGACCTTAGAGACTAATGAGATCCATCCTATGACCTACTGATATGATTTTGAGAATGAAAGCAACTAATGACTGAATACCATAGGGAGGAAAATCAGTAAGTACCTCATGAGGGAAAACTGATAAAAAATTACTACCATCAATGAATCCATGACCTAGCGGAATGGTGAAATTGATTATTATGGGACTCCTAAAATGAAAATGCAAAAGAGCAGTTTTGATCACTGATGGCAGTATGACTAGACTGACACTAACATTGGCTCCAATGGGGATGGTAGCTCCTTGGAGGTGCCAAGAACACCGTAGTCCAAGTGGCCTTATTCATTGGGCATGGAGTCAAAAATACTGAAAAAATGACATAATGCGGACTGACACTGACTCAAGACTAAGACTAAAAAACTGAAATAAAACTCCATATACAAATCATCCAAGTCTTATAGCCTTCACCTCGGGCCCCAAACTTTAATGATTGTGTACTCTGAACCCTGATAAACATGGTATATACAATGATGATATAGATCCTGATCCTTTTCTTTCAACAATGGTAGTGCTTCAAAAGCCTACCATTTACTGCTCCTCCAGGGCAATCTCGGCCATCCATTTCTGAAAGTAAGAAGGCGTTCTATCCTCTGTATGCTGAGATCCTGTATGGTCCTTTCCATAGATTGTCAAATTTACCATTCTTCCCTTTGTCTTCATTTTTGGCATCCCATTTCAACACTATATCATCCAGCTAAAACTTTTCTGCTTTTGTTTTCCAGTCATAGATCTTTTTAATTTTCTCCTACAACTGAATAACATTCTATGACACTTCCTCTCTTTTTTGTTGAAGGTGGATCATTTGATTGATTCTTCTTTGATTGTCATTGTCCTCGCTGCCAAATTCTTGCAATAATCTCATAACTGGGGCTGTAAGGGATGTAGGAAAGATAGCATTAGTACCATAAACCAGCTCAAATGGTGACATATCTATTGATCTTTTACTGCTAACTCTGTCTGCCCATAGTGCGTTGATGAGCTTCCGGTGCCAATTTCTTTTGTTTGCCTCCAACATTTTCTTGATTATATTCACCAGCGATTTGTTAGATGACTCGGCCAGGCCGTTGCCTTGCAGATAATACGCTGTCGAATGGCCCAGCGCGATGTTGTATTTGTCACAAAAGTCGATCATTTTCTTGGATCTGAACGTCACTGTGTTGTCTGCTACGATTTTTCATGTGCAGCCAAAACGAGATAAAATATTCAATTCCAGGAATTGAATGATTACCGTGTATGTTGCTTGCCTAGCTGGGACGACCTCGATCCATTTTTTAAAACAATCTATCCCTGTAAATATCCATCGATGTTGTGCTGAGGATGCGGGATGAATTTTTCCAATGAAATCGAGCCCCCACTGCTGAAAGGGTGCATTTACTGAAACTAATTTCAAAGGGAGCGGAAGCAATTTTTTCTTCCCTTGAAATATTTGGCATTCATGACATTTCATCACTGTCTTATATAAATCAGAGAATAGTGTGGGCCAATAGTATCATGCTCTCAATATCTTGTTGGCTGTAGTCTTCCAAAACAAGTGACTGCCGCAGTCGCCTTTATGGAACTCGTGCATTGCCTTCTGTGCTTCTTCTTCAACCAAAAAATTGAGCAGAACACCTCCCGGATCTTTCCAATACAGGGCTCTCTCTAAAATGCAGCATTTTGTGGATTTTAGCTTCAAAGATCTACCCTTACTCTTCGACATGCTGGTAGGAGGTGACAAATGCTGAAGGACATAGACAATATCTGAATACCACGGGGACTGCAGAAAAATATCAGAAATAGGAACCATCAAACCTTCATCTTCATCTTGTGCTACTTCTGTTATGAGGTTTATATCTAAATCATGCAGATTAGATTGGGCCATCAATTTTGCCAAGCCTTGGCCTTTGATCAATTTCGTGGGCTTGATCTCCAGATCGTATTCTAACATAGCCGCTATCCACTTACCTCTTCGGCCTTCTGGGTCAGTTTGCATTAACACATCCTTCACTACTACGTTAGGGACATAAGCTATAGTATGTGAATGCAGAATGTACACCCTGAAATCTTTCAATGCCTTGATAAGAGCCAATGCCCGTTTTTCGATAATATTATACTTAAAAGCAGTGTCTCTAATAGTCCTACTGAAGAAGGAAATTTGCCTTTCTATTTCATCTCTCTTTTGCATTAAAACAACGGCCAAGGTGTGCTCAGATGCAAACGAAAATATTATAAAGTCTTGAGTGTAGTCAGGACTGATCAAAACTGGGGCATTGGATAGAGCAAACTTTACCAGATTGAATAATTTGATAGCCTGCTCGGTCCATTTGACAGTGCTATCTTTCTTGAACATATTAGTCATTTCCCTAAAATGTTTAGCCAGATTGGGTATAAATCGACGTAAGAAGTTCATCTTACCATTGAATGCTTGGATCTCCTTCTTGTTTCATGGTAGGTCTATGAGCTGGATTGCCTCCACTCTAGCTGGATCGATGCGAATACCATATTTGGAGATGATATGTCCCAGTAGCTTGCCTTCATCCACGGCAAAGAGACACTTCTTTAGATTGAGAGAAATTCCAAATTTTCTACATCGCTGAGAAACAACTCTCAAATGGTGCAAATTCTCATCATCTGATCCTGAAAATACTGTCAAATCATCCAAATAAATAACCAGAAAAACATCCTTTTCATTTGCAAAAGTGATGTCCATTGCACGCTGGAAAGTAGCTCCTACATTCTTCAGTCCAAAAGGAATTTTGGCATACTAGAAGGTTCCCTAGGGTGTTGTAAAGGAAGTTTTATTTTGGTCCTTCTCATGCACCAAGATTTGGTTGTAGCCTGAGTAGCCATCAAGTAGTGACATCCTGGATGCTCCAACTACTCTCTGCAGAATATGGTCCATTTTCGGAAGTGGATAATTATCCTTTAATGAGGCCTTATTCAAGTTTCGGAAATCTATACACAACCTTATTTCTCCAGTCTTCTTACGCACTGGGACCAAGTTCGAAATCCAATCAGAAAACCTAATAGGAACTATGATTCCTACTTTGTACAACCTGTTTACCTCCTTTTCAATTGATGGCAGTAGCTTTGGATTGATTCTTCTCAGCTTCTGTCGGAATGGCTTTTGATCTAGCTTGATAGGAATAGTATGCTAGATTATGTTCTTATCGTACACTTTCAAGTCTGCATAATCCCATGCAAATACATCAGAAAATTCAGAAAGCAACTTCACATACTTCTCCTTCACTTCAGGGGACAATGTCTTTGACAATTTGACGAACTTGGGCTGATAAGCTATTCCAATATTCATATCTTCAACTCCTTTCTCTATGGGCACCAAGCTTGGATTCTTTGCAACATCATCCTGATCAAACAGCTCCTCTAGAGGTATGATACCTCTAGGAATTACATTATCTTTCAGCTGCAATATGTCCATCTGGTTTGTTTCCAACTCTTGATCATCAACCACATACTCGCCTTCTATGAGAGTGTCCTTGAATTTTCCATCACCCTGCAAAAATGCATTGATCTCATTATCATCCCAAAATACTTGCCAATACCTTAAATTGTCTGGAACAGCAGGCCTATGTTTTACATGGATCTCAAATTTGTTGCTGGAGTTCATCGGAATCTTCAAGTTACTTGCAGTAGTGGCAAGAGAATCAACAATAAGATTCTGCATCCTGGGCACTGCCGTCAAAGTGTACTCTGGGAATGTCTTCAAAATGTCCAGAACTGCATTTCTATATGCCCTTAGTCTTGGATGTTTAGCTTGGTATTCTCCTTTCACCTTCTTGATTATTAACTCAGAGTCACCATACACAGAAATCCTTTTCGCCTTCAACTTCTTCAAGATTTTGAGGCCTGCAATCAGGGCTTCATACTCCGCTTCATTGTTGGAGCATTCAAAATCCAACTTATACGCACATACTCTGACATTACTAGGGACCTTTTTAGGCTGAAACATAGGACTCCTAACCCATATTCCAATGCTAGCTCCATCCTTACCAATAGCTCCATCAAAATCCATACTCCACAGGCCTTCTTCTTCTTCTTGTAGATGCTGAAATTTAGTTTCTTCCTTCTTTTCACCTTCGCTGATTTCTGGCTTTTCATTATCCCTTTGTTGCTGGCAGGTAGGAGGCTCAAAAGTACTTGCTACTTTTTCTTTTTCCTGTTTGAGGACTTCTTTTAAATTTTCTGAAGTCTCAGGTATCTCCTCCACTTGTACCAACTGAACGTCTTCATCATTTAGACCACCATTTGAACATAAGACGAAAGACTCTAAATCTGTGTGGACCGCATTGATGGGATGATTTATTGGCTTGTCTTTGCTAGTGACCATGTATTTCATTTTCTTTTCCCTATATAACTTTCTCAACTAGCCAAATACAGGGATTATGGCATAGGAGAAATCAAGCTGTGTGGTCCCTTTAATTTTTTCACCCCAAGACCTAGATAAAAGCATCCTAAACCGTGGTGGGACATCAGCAACAACTACATCCATCAAGACATTTTTGGCTGGGATTTGATCTAGAGACACCACCAAATATTTGATGAGACCAATACAATGGACCCTACTTGAGTCAAAAGAATACAAATCATGGTACTTTCTAGTAACATCAAGGCCTAACTTCTCCATGACAGCTTTGGGCATCAAATTATGTGAGGCTCCGGAGTCCAACATGGCGTTATGCAAGAAAAAATCATGCAACCTAAGACTTAGGTAAAAGGGAGGTACCTCATTTTCTTTAGACTCTTGTGTGGCTAGACCAAAAATAAGTTCAGGGTAGTCATCTTCCACATTAACCATATCAGAAAGAGGATCAATTTGCAAGGCTTTAGACACCTGACTTTTATACACACTATTCTTCACCAACTCGGTCAGGGGCACAGACACTTTGAGTTTGGAAATTTCATTTTCTAAATTAAAGGAAGGAGCTTTTTCTACCTCTTTACTGGGAGGGTCTTTCTTCTCTTTTTTCTCTTTCGCTATGTTCTATTGGCTTTTCTCTTTTGCAGCGTTATCAGCTGTATTAGTAACTGCGGGTGCTTTGATGGATGAAGGATTGGCCGGCTCTTTTCCTTTCTTTTGTGCCTCGTCCTCAATTTGTAGTTCTTTTCTTCTTTGAATGGGGCTGATTGCGACGTTTCTATTCCTTAGAGAATACTACCTTTGCTGGCCTGACAGTGCGTTCATATAACCTCTCTGGTAGTCGTCAGATTCTTCTTCTAACACCACGTTGTTTGCCAAAATGAAATTCTCATCCCCTTGAATGTCTGGAGTCGCCACCGTGTATTCTTCATCTTCTGTGAGGAAAATGGGTGTGCCATAAGCTATGAAAAAATGATTGGTTTCAAACAGAGGACCATCGTCATCTGAGTCAGTTCCTTGCACGTATTTTTGCTGCAGAGGCGTTTTAATTTGCTGCTGTGGTGTCACTTGGTCCTACGCCCTCTGTTCTCTCTGTCTAATTCTGAATTGCGGCTGCTGCTGTCCTCTAAAATTTGGATTTCTTATTTGGAGTTTTGTTCTGTCTAAAATTGTTAATCGATCAACCATCCTTTCCATTGTACGAATCAGTGTGTCCATTTTGTTGTCTGAAGGAGAGGCTTCCTCTTTCACCACGACTTTATTTTCAGCTCTGGCTCGAGCTCTTCTAGCCAGCAAATTAGCTTCGACGCTTACTGCTATATTTTGCATTTATTCAAGTGACGGTGGATCTCTTTCACACATTTGATATGCCATATCGGCATCAAAACCATCCGGAAACTTTAGCATAGCTGAATCCATAGGGGGTTTGAAGTTAGCCGGAATAGCATTGTATACCATATTGAATCTAAAACAATAGTCTTGCACCGTTTCACCAGCATTTTTTTTAATATTCTCATATTCAGATAGAATTTGGTGTGGATTCCTTTTCACCTCCCACCAGTCTAAGAACTGTGTGTGTAACTCTTGCAAAGTGTGAATAGAGCCTGCTAGTAAAGCTCTGAACCACTTTCTCACTTCACCTCTGAAGCTTTGAACGAACAACCTGGTGGCTACATTCTCTTCTTCTACTTCATGCAAGTCAAAAAATTCATTCATCTTGTCAACATGCTACTGGGTTGTAATGCCCTGAGTGGCATCAAAGATAGTAATTTTACTCTGATAATCAGCAGGCATATCATTGAGAACCTGAGGTAAAACCAAGGGTGCATATCGGGCAGCCATGACTCTGGGTGGATTTACAACAAGATTTGTAGGATTTAGGGGAGGTGTTGTTGGAGGAGATGATAACTGGGAGTTGACTGAAGGGGATGTTGATGAATTAGGAGGAGGCAATGTTTCTCCTAATGATGCTGAAGGCTCAGGAATATAAGTTGCAATGATGGACTGAGGTGAATTCAAAATGTAGTCATCAGTGGAAGAATTTTCTCTTTGGATTTCAATATCTACAAGAAACTCCGGATCTAAAACCGTGTCTTCAAGTGTAGTTTCAGACTTATTTCTAAACAAAGAGAGCTCAAAACTCTCATCAAAAGAAATCTCTTCTACAAAAAACCACTCACTGGGCCAAGTATGGGACCTAAAAATAGGTGTAGGACTTAGCGATCCCTCCTTCCTTCTGACTATTCTTGGGATAAGATTTGGATTTTCAAACACAGGGGGAGGATTTGGGTCAAGATTAGCCCTTGTATATCTTCTTGAAGCCAGTGTGGTCAAATTACTACTGAACAATATTTATATTAGCCTAGAAAAACTCTGGAATATCATCATCAAGACTTTATAAGAAAGATATTACTGGGGTGATGAATCTTCTTTTTGAAGTTTGTAGTGCTGCTTCCCTAGTATGGTCACCAAAGATGTTAGCACCCAATCTGAACCTCAGGCTGAAAAAGGCAAATCAGGGTAACAACTAAACCACGCTCAGCCTTGTAGCTAGCCCTACAAGGACAGGAGAGGGCTCCCTCCATAGAATAGATATTCAATAAAACAATAATGAAACTGATTTTAGGCTAGTTATATAAATGGGAAAAAAGGATTTTAATAAATGACTGAATTTTTAGGGATGTATGGGACAAAAAGGACAGCATGAGCTGAGGAATTAAATCAAGGACACCGAATATTTCATAGGGCAAGATAGGCAGGAGGTTTAGCAATCAAGTTGAAATAAGATGAAGTGGAAAGACTGTTGAGAAGCTGAAAAGGGCATAATAAATGAATCCTTTTCAAACAGAAGAAAAAACACACAGAGTATGAATGATTCCCCAAGGCAGAGCATATAAAATGGATTCTATCTTTCTAACTTGGAAACATTCAACTGGAAATGTTTATGGATGAATGATGAAACATAACAACGTACATATGAAACCAAAAGAGAGATATATGCTAAACTCATACCACATGAATCCCACAAAGCAAAGTTGCATCACTTTATTAATTCCCGGCCAAACTGTACAAAGGAGCGCAGAGCTCACTGCCACAATATTCCCCTCTTCTGAGTTTTCAGACCTCAGACTTTCAGCCTTTGCAAATAATCAGAATTCACAATAAATAGATAGATTTTGTAGGAATACAAATTGATGGGAAGAGGAGAAATCACAACTGAAGACAGACTGTTACAATTTTGTTTCTCGGCCTCTGACGTTTCACTTTCCTTTAGCCCCTTTGAAGAAAACTGAATTTTTATTAATCTACCATTGAAAGAAGACAGAATGAAATTACCTGCTTTTCGTGGAGGGAAAAATGCATTTAAATGGGAAAAGGGAAGGGGAATGGAGGTGGGACCCATATGGAAATCACAATCGCAAGTCGAGCAGAGGAGGGATATAATACAGTAATCGTAATTGGGAATCAGGAGGAGGGACAATCGCAATCGCAAGAACAGAGTGGAGCAGCGATATAATATAATGAATAGTAATTGCAATCAAAGTAGATCAAGAGTGAGGAAACATGTTTAATATAATGAAACATATTAATATGAATAAACATATTATAATCTGTTCATCGCAATCGGAATCGGGATGGGGGAGCAATCGCAATCACAACGAAGCATAAGGGATTTGCGATGCGATCGGAGGATGGGATGCGATTGATTGTGGGCCATCCAATCGGCGGGGGTAATCAACGGTGGAGAGATAAATTGGGGGTTACAATCAGAGGATTTCAATCGGAGGGGGAATTATGGAAGCGCCAATTGTGATGGTGCAATTGGAGGTGGGTCGTCCGATTGGACTGGGATATCAATGGTTGAGGGATAATCAGGGGTGTCGTAATCAAGGAATGATGTGGTGCGATCCAAGGGATCGGGGCAGGACTTGCGATCACGATGATCGGAGTTTTCTGTGATCAATCGCATCGCAAGTGTTTTCGATGGACTGATCGGAGCTCTTCATATAGATGTTGCGATCGAAATAGTTTTGCAATTGCGATTTATAAATAAAACTTTAAACTTTATATTATAAATTTTTGACTATATGTGTGGTGGGGAAGTGGTTTATATGGAGGGGGGGTTATATATATATGATATAACTTTGTTATAAATTCCATGGGTATGGAAAGGGGAAGTGGTTATGTAAATCGCATTTTTTTTAAAATAATTTATAATGTGATTTTGTGATCGGAAAGGGGGAAAAAGGGGGTTTTGGGGGGAATTGAACATAAATTTTAAAAGGGAAACATGGGAAATAGGGGGATTTAGGGAATAGAGGGATTTTACTTCACTTAAGCATAAAATTCGATCCAGAAGTCAGTTTTGAGAGTGTAGTATACCGTTGGAAAGCTCTTTCCGGGCTCTTTCTGATGGATCTACTTTGAAGATGATCTGGCGTTGAACCTGCTATGGAAAACTTCTTTGAAATGAAAATACATCACTTTGTGGAGATAACAGCTCATGAATGGTGACTGAAAAGCAAAGTATCATGTTTTCACCTCAAAACATGGTTTTGAGGTGAACGTTACATCAAAGTAAATAAATGATATCTCTGATCTTCCTGGCGCTGTGACTTTGCATTTACCGACTCCCTCATGACCTTGCTGATCTTTATTTATACTTGACTTATTTATTTGACCATGGTGAGACCTTAGAGACTAATGAGATCCATCCTATGACCTACTGATATGATTTTGAGAATGAAAGCAACTAATGACTGAAGACCATAGGGAGGAAAATTAGCAAGTACCTCATGAGGGAAAACTGATAAAAAATTACTACCATCAATGAATCCATGACCTAGCGGAATGGTAAAATTGATAATTATGGGACTCCTAATATGCAAATGCAAAGGAGAAGTTTTGATCAATGATGGTAGTATGACTAGACTGACACTAACACATTGTACAAACACTAATAATAATTGAAGATTAACTAATGCTCTAATTGAAAGGAATGTTGATTCACCCCCCCCTCTCCATATTTCCAATAGAAGACATCCACAGCAAGGAAAAGGCAGCAGGCCTATGTACAATAAGATTCGGGGTTTTGGGATTGATTGAAAAAAAAATATTGCCGAGCAAGGTAAAAACACAAAGACCAGAAAGATAGAAGGCACAACAACACAACCAAGCACACATTGAATATTTTCAGAAATTATAAATGAAAAAGGGAAAAAGGTGAGGTGAACTGAACATAAATGAATGAACGTGAAAGGGCTATAGAGAACTTAGAAGAAAACACTACTTATTTGTCTCTAACAGCCTTAAAACCTGAATTTTTGGCAAGATAGGCAAGACAAGTGAAATAAAGATGATGAACCTCCTTCATAATAGCATAAAGCTTTCAAAGGCTATTCAAGGTGGCCTTTAGGGTTTTGTCAAGACAACACTACTTCACTACACCAAAGGAAAAATTTGTAAAGAGTATCAGTGTGAGAGAACCTAAGCTTTCAAAGTATAGTCAAAGGTCTTCAAAATGGTCAATATAAAGAAAACATGAGGTAAAATGTCAAAATGAAAATCATGTTGACCCTCAAATATCCATTGGATGAGTAAAGGCTGTAAAAGTCCAAACAATGACAAAGAGATCAAGGACTGATGCACTATGGGCACCTGCAGAAATCAGAAGTGGCCAAGGGGAAAACATGGTAAACATGATGTACACATCTTTTCCGAAAAGACCTCACTATCAAATATCAGTAAAAGGTGAGAAACACATGTTTTAAGTCTATTGCACTCAAAAATTCGTAAGAGGAATAAAGAAATGATTTCATTTTTTCAAAAGAGAGAGTTTGGACAATCCCCAAAGTTTCAAAGCCAAAAAAGGGGGGCCTCTTCATACTTCAGTACACCATTACCCAGAGAAAATCATTTGAGAAAAGTTATAGGCACCTGCAAAAAGGTCAAGGAGACATTAGTTAAAATTCTAAAGTGACCCAAAACAAACATAGTAAAGTGGGTTTTATGTCTATGATTTATTTTTCTCAAGGGATATATAGGTGCTTCAGTCTTCATTTCAAACTCATTTTTTACTTGGTGAAGAGAAAAAAAGGCTTAAGAAGAAAAAACAAAGTTTTGACTGTTTCTTGGCAAGTCTTTTCTGGCGCTGTGCAAATTAGTGGTGCTACGCAAATGTGGGCTAGCACTATGATAATCTGTCCTCTACCCATTCAAAATTACATGATGCTACACAAATCTGGCCTAGTGCTACACTAATCCTGGGTGCTGCGCTAATGCCAGCCCAACCCACCTGGAGACCGACCATTGCTACATGCGCCCGGCACTGCACTAACCCACAGGAAGGCCTGCCGGCGTTGCACTAACGGGCCGACCCGACTGCTTAGGCAGGGTGCTGCACTAACGCAGAATACCTCCAAAAACCAATTTATTTTCCCTAAGTCTCAAATATCACCCTCCATTTGATCTCCAAAGGTCTACAAAGAAGCCAAGAATTGGTGATGGAATTCTCTCCTTGTCCCCAAGAAAAATGTCAAATTTTCTTTAGTATTTTTATGGCTTTGAAGTCCAAACCCTAGGAGCGTAAACCGTAGGTATCACATGTGAATAAGCCTATTTTCTTAACCTTCTTAGACCAGTTAAAAATCATTTGAAGGAGGATGAGCTAGTGAGATCACAATTCATAATTCAAAGTGAACCTTCTTAAAAACTTCAAAGAAAGCAGTCCTAAGAAACCCTAACCTCCACATCCCTCATTCACTACAAATTTGACTTCGTCACCATCTTCATATTACTTCACCAAACCCTAATTTGTCAATTAGAATCTCCTATCACCATGTTAGGAGCTGAAACAACAGTAGCAGTGAAAGAGGTCAAAGGCCTTTGAGACCAAAACATCAGGGAGGGAAAATAAACAGAATAAAACCTCAGATCACAGTGGCCGTCACCTCCTCTCCCAAGATCTTATCATGTTTTCAAAGTACAGGGTGCTTCAATTTCTGTGTGAACGTCAAACAATTGAAAAGCCACCAAAAGCTTACAAGGCTTCTCATTCTTAACTTGCACAGTAAGCACTAAAGCGTTACAAGAGTAGATTTTGAGATTTCAGTAGGTACCATCTCTGATGCCACATCTATGCTTTCTGTGGGTGATAAGTGGTTTAATAAGGGAAAATTGGACAAGGTCATTTTAGAGCCATTTGTCAAGACTAGGTATAGGGAGGGCAACAAAATAATTTTCCCTTTCTCACACCTCAAACACAGATTTGCACCCATGATGTTGGTTATCATGAAGTACTTCACCTATGAGGGGAGATATTCCAGGCTGAACTCCTACCATGTCAGAATCCTCATGCATTTCACAAGGGTTAATATTCTCAACTTTCCCTACTATCTCTATAGGAGCATTGAGAAAATGTCTTTTGTTGTCCGAAGGAGGACTCCAACCCAACAAATGCAAAGATTATTTCACCATTCCTTGATCAAGATGGTAGTATTACATCAGTTGGAGTAACATGGTATATCTTGGGAGGTATTCATAGCACAAGAAGTCTTCACAAATCCCTAGCCTCCTCAGAAACAAATTTTTTCCTCCTCATCTACACAAGTACCCTCACCCCAAGAAAATCTCCCTTCTACCCCTTCTATTGATTCATCAAATGGAGAGGATGATAGTGGCAATGATGAAAGGAGTGTTGACAATGAAGGTGATGAAATCAGTGAGGAAGATACAAAAATTAACGAGGAAGAGAAAGAGGGAAATGATGGTGAATATGAGGGCAGTGAACATGCAAGTGATGAAGAAAAAAACAATGACAATTTGGAGGAAGGCAGTGACGGTAATGATGCAAGTAAGTCAGCCCAAAGTGAAGAAAAGAATGATGCTGATGAACAAAGTGATGAGCAAGAATATGTTGATGAAAATTAGGAGCTTGAAATTCAAAGGGACAATGAGCATGATAGTAAGGACAGTGGGAATAACCATTCAAACATTGAAAAATACAGTGAACAAAACTATGCCACTGTGGATGACGACGCTGAAGGAAATGAAGAGTTTGAAATTGAAAATGACATGAGCATTAAAGGAGGGGGAAAAAAATTAAACAGAGGATCAAGAAGAGGTATATGAGGTAGATCACAGTGACAAAAATATTGAAGACAAGAGTGAGGTAAATGAAATAGATCACAGTGAAGAAGAGGTAAAGGATAGCGACAAAGAGGTAGGTGATTAGGAAGGCAACACAGAGAGGAATAGTCATGATAGTCATGAAAGAGGTCATGACTGTCATGACAATAATCAACCATTCAGTGAAAATGAAGATAGTTCCAATGCAGAAAACAAAGAAGGAAACCCTAGTAATGATGACATAAAAATAGGGGAAGAGGCTCATAGTCTAAGTGATGATCATAGCCATGGAAAATAGACTAGTAAAATCACCATCACACCTCTTACATGTACATACTAAAGAGGGCCAAGGAAAGTGTTTGTTGCCTCCAAAAGGCAAGGGACCTTTCCATCTGCATCAGCTCCAAGGCTTGATAAGGGCAAATAAAATATGGACAAGGTTAAGAAAGGTAAGGGGAGCAAGCACTCTACTCAAAAGCCTCAATTCATTGACTTATATAGTGATAATGAAGATGAGGAGATGGCCACTAGAATGTTACTCCAAAGAAAGGATGCAAAAATTAAGGAGTGGGAGAGAGATTTTGGCATGGCACAATACATCATTCAATATTATAAGAATGAGGACAAGCACTTTAAGAAGATAAAAAGGGGTCTATCTCTCCAGAAAAAAGACGGCCAAGTACTATGACATGAAACACAAGCTTGTTTGTACCAAACTGAAGGAAACCCTCCTTGAAGTCCAAACCCTAAAGGAGGAAAAAGGGAATGATAACCTTGGATTTCTGGCTTCAATTTCTCAATAGTTTTCCAAGACCCCTTAAGGGAGGCCTCCACCAATTTTGAGAAAATTTGGGACACTTTTTGTTTTTTGTGATTTTTAAGGCACATTAGCGCAGTGCCACTGACGCTACGCTAATGAATGGAGCATCCTCCAGAGGAAAGCTCATCAGTTTTGGGTTTATCACCACTATTACACTCTTATCACCAAGTTTCATAAGGTTTGAAGCAATTTTGACCCTCCAAAATGTCAAACAACCCTTCATTTTTCACCATTCTACCACTTTTTTAGACTTGTCATTGTGCTAATGGCAGGCTTGGGATTTTGGCATTTTGAGTAGGATATATGAGCTAGTTCAGGAAAAAACAAGCATTTATGGAAATTAGACTCATCAGGATTTCCAACGAGCCATCACGGAGCCAAATCCGACATCGGTAAGTGGTCCAAAACTTGATTTCAAAATGCTTATTTTCTGCCTGAAGTGGCACTGCACAAAAGGATTGTTTAATGTGTTTTGGGCCAAAAGTCAAGAAAAAACACTCATTTATTGTAAAAACATATTTTCATGTTTTTTAAGGAAAATCACTCTATAATTAGGTGCTAGAAGTTATTTTGGCATTTATTTCATGAGATATTTTGTGCCTTGGGCTTTGTATGGTATCTTGGGCATTTATGACATTTATGAGTGATTTTGACATTTTCCAACCTTATCTAGGGTCTTTTCCCTCCTTTTCTAAGTTAAATATGGCATGAGGGCTTCATTTTAAATGTTTCCATTTGATGAAATTTGAGAGAAATACATGGTTTCCATGAGCTTGCAGAAGAAATTGGTGTTATGGAGTTTATGAATGGCTTGCTTGGATTGATGATGGAGAAGCTTGTTTGTAGGATCCTTGAGCTTGGTTTAATGGTGATATGCCTCTAATTTGTTCATGTTTTCTTGTTTATCATTATTTTTCATCCTTCTATATGCAGTATAACAGAAAATTATAGGTTAAGAAATGCTCTTTGAAGCACCTTAGTCATCCTACCTTCTATTGCCTTGATGTTTTCCTCTATTGGGTGTGTTTAAGGAATTCTTAACTGCTCCTTAAGCCTCCTTATTATTACACCATTTTTTGGTCATCTAACCTATTTTTACTAGATGGACCCAAGTACACCATGTAAGACCAATTTTACCCTAAGTAAAATTTCATTCACTATGAAAAATAACCTAGTAAACCACCTTTATTAAGTCGTTTATGGTCTAAACAGGAAACCCCATGAGGAAATATTAAATAAATCCACATTTTTTTTATTTTCCTCAAGGAATAGCTAGTTAAACAACAGGTTAATTAATATTCTTAGTTGTATTTAACCCAAAACAAGGAAATTAACTAGATAAATCATTATTTATCTTATTATTTCCTAAGAATAATTATTTAAACCTTATTTAAATAATATTCTTTGTTAAATTTGACTAAATTACCCTTAAATAATTAAATAAATCATTATTTATTTGATTATTACTCAACCACATCCTTAAAATGATAAATAAATCATTTATTTATTTATTATTTACAAATAAAGGGGATTGACCCAAGTCAAAATCCTTTTCCTCCAACAAATATAATAAAATATTCCATAAAAATTGGATCTTGGTTAATAATATTTTAATTATGCACCTATATCTAGACTAACCCAATATTTTGTTATAAATGGAAGGGTTTTTCCATTCATTTACCACCTTTTGTTGCCTAAAGATCACTCTGGATCTATACTTTTGGTCTGACTATTCATCCACCATCATAGTCATATTTTGCTACCATTTTGTCTGGGTTTTCTACACCATCAAGAGAGAGGAATTTTAGATCTAAAGTGCTGAGGACTTACAAGAACCCATCCCATTGAGGAGAACTAGGAACACCCTCCTGTTTTTTCCTCCCAAGTACCATTAATACAAAATTCATTTAGGATATTCTTGCCTTGTCTATTGGATGCATGGAGTAAATCTTATTTTTTCTACTGCTTAATGTCTTCTAATGCATAGATCTAGATTTTTGTAGCATTTATCTTGATCACCTAACTGAAGATCTAAGGATATTGGTAGCCATATTTGTTGTTAGGGTTGTTTTTTATGCATAGCTAAAGTGGTATTTTTTCATACGCTTGGAATTAAGATTCATACTAACAGTTATGCCTGTTTATTTCATCTATGGATTAGTATGCTAGTTTCCAAATACATTTTATGGGAAGCCCTACTTATTTGATGCTATGTAAACTATGTTTTTGAAGTCTCTCTTTTAAGTATTACTTGTTAGGTTAAGCCAAGGAGGTCTTGTTCTGATCTTTCCCTTTTTCCATGCCTATCAGTTTGCCTTAGAGTTATTTATAGCCTGATCAACAATGTCTAGGAGTTCCCTCTTTGATTGATGAAATTTATTGTGTCATATTATATGTTTTCAAATTTTAAAGGTGAAATTAATAAAGCTAGATAAGCTTTCTTGATTTCTTTGTTTCATTGGAATGTTTATGTTGGATATTTATTTGTTTAAGTATTTTCATTGAGTAAATGGTTTTCCCTATCTCATGATTAGTATATTTTTCTTATCATATTTAAGACCTTCCTTTTTATGGGTATATGACAAAGGATACTTCACTGCCCTTTGCCCTACCTTGTTTTCCCCAACTTAATGTCCATTTCACTTCACACATAACCTTAAGGATCCATTGACCACACTAGATTTTCCCTGTCTGCACTCTGACTCTTTGTTGAAATATCTGGAACTTTCATAGACTCCATATCCCAATGATATGAAGACCTCTCACTCCACCTATTATACCTATTTCATCTTACCCAAACAAACAAACAACAAACCCATACACTTAATAACTAGCCTAAAATCAAACCCTAAAATAAAAAATTCCACATCCTTTGCATCCAATAGAGAGATCCCTTTCTGAGTCCAGGAAGGCTAGGTCCTAGGACTCCAAAGAATTGTTTCATGTTACCCTGTGCATTTGTCTACCATTATGCTAAATCATGGGACTCTAGCATTCTGGAAATCACAGTGGGAATCTAAGTATATAATTTCCTGAATACATCTTAAGACTCATTAGACCCTCAGTTAGACTTAGAAAATCTAGTGAATCTGCCACCTCATCACCACACTAACATTTTGGCAATCATGGTGGGATTTTCTGAGTAAGTTACAAGCTGAAACATTCTATACCCATTGATTCATTGCCATCTCATCGCCACCCTAACATTCTGGCGATCACAATGGGACCTTCTAAGTACATAAGTTTCCTGAATACCTTTTAGACTCATTATAACCTCAGTTAGACTTAGAAAATCAACTGATAGCCATAGAGTAGAATCTGGTTGTTTCACCATCCTAGAAAAATAATGGCTCAACTATAGGACACTCTTACAAACCCTAGGGCTACAGAAAAGAACTCAGAAAACCCAAAAAAACATCCCTAGATTGGTTTTTTGTCAATTATTGGTGGTGCACCATAAACATACATTCTTAAAAGTAGCAAAAAATATCCACCTGGCAACTCCACTAGCCTCCAGCAAGCTTATTACTTCACTAGATCTCATTAGACTCCCTGGTTTTGGGCCAAAATTGTGAATTATAGATAAATCACACTTCCCTAGAAAAGTGATAGTCTAGAACAATAGGTGAAAGACTATACGACTATTTCTCCTAACTTAGAACAGATACACAGAGAGGATTGGAGGCTTACTTGTTTAGTCGCTTCCAAATGACTCCTTATGTCACTTTTGTTGCAGCTTCAAATTCAAGCGGTTTGTGGGCTAAATGCTTCCTGCAAGAAAGAACACTGAAATATCAGAATATGAAAAAATATTGATATCTATTCAAGCTAGTTAGCTAAATCAGTAAAGCATAAACCATACACATCAACCAAGATCTTGCAATATGGAAAATCAAAGTCAATATAGATGCATAGAGGGAAAAATAAGCAGTACTCTTTATTGATGATAGAAAGAGAGGTTTCAACCTAGTGACTGATTTGAAGTGACCTTCCAGCAACATTCCCAAGCCTCATCACAGTATAAATCTCTCCAGCAGTAGCTTTACAAATCAATCTCTCAATTGAAAATTCTCTAGCATTTCTCTACTCAAATTATTCCTCTTCAAGCACTTAGATCTGTGCTAAATTTATAAATGAAATATAGGTTGCTTTGTAACCAATAAATTTCCAAAAATAGGCAAGACATGTTTCCAATCATGTAGATGTCAAATGGCCACTTGGATCCGAAGCTTGACACGTGAACTCTTCTAGAAGGCATTGGCCAAGTGGAGATTCTGGAACAATGAGACTTTCGCTCCCAATGTGACCAATGCACTTGTGAATGTCGAGAAGTGCTTTGCAGAGCGGCCTTGCATGGGGCTACCTACATATGCAATGCACTTAGGCCCCTTAGAGCCTGCGTTGGTGAGCTCTCATATGCTAAATATTAAGCTTCAAACCATGGAAACCTTTGCTTGATGAAAGTCTTGCTTGATTTATCTTGTTTTTTGTCTTAGGGCATGTAGCAACTAAAATGATAGGGAATGATAGACCCTTAATCATTGGTCCTAGAGATGATGTCCAGTTAACCAGGTCATTGGGAATGGCAGCCAAATTGACCTATAACAATTGCCCCCTAAAGCATGAGATCAAAATAATAAGAACATTTGATTGAGATGCTTTACACTGTGATGAGTCTAGAAACGAAGCAGAGTGGTCACCTACATAAATTTTATAATACATTACATCATGATAAATCCTCTTTTGATCATAATTGTTGAGAGTATGCATTCTCATGTTCAGCACATAAACAATCTAATAACATGTACATAATTCATTAAGTCATCTACATTGGAATTTTGCCCAAATGTAGACATGCCTACAGATATAGGCCCATGTTTGGATGACAATATGTATGTAAGGTCACCATACATATGATGTGTACAAAAATCTTGAAATCGTAGCCCAGATGGATGAAACAAGATTTGGGGTCTTCTTATCTCGTTCACTCGATCATTCGGGTACAAGTCTAACCATGTGAATATATTATTTGTAGTCGAACATGGAAAGACATTGTTTGATTACCAGCCAATGAGGTGAGCTATTAACAAACGCGAGAGAACCACCATTAATGTCAATGGCTCTTAAGGTACTGTAGTACATTTTGTAAGGCATGAATAGATGATTTGATGTCGAATTCCAAACAAAATATTTCGGTCAAAAGTCTAGAAGCGAGGATCTTGTCGATGCTATAACAAGCCTCATGGTACTGGAATCTAATGTTTCTAAGTGAACTTCCTGGATATTTATTTTTTGTCGATAGGAATTCACCTTATTGCAAAAATGGAGTTACTGATTTCGGAGACAAGGGTATGACTTGATATAGAAATTTTCAAGGATGACGGTCATGAAAATGAAGGTTTACGAGTATTGTAGAAGAATGAGTTTTTAATCATTGGATGAATTCTCTTGAACATATCAGTGACACTATGATGAGTTGGTAGCATTGACCCAAAATTGAAGTGAAGGTATGATGAAACATAGGTGTGAATGAATCGTCAAGATGATTACCCAACCCAAACAGTCACAGACATGGAGTGAAAGAAGTGTCATGTTCAAGAGCGACTTGCTACCAAAAAGAAACTTTGCCTACTTTTCCCATATTTTCCTAGGTCATTTGTCAACCAGTACCTCTTTATTTTTTAACAAGATTGAGGAGGACAACATTTTTTTGATCTATAATTCAACCTTTCGGGTGAATAAAGTATCACTATTTAATAATTTTAATCAATCTAGATATGAATGAAACTCGATTCTTGCCATGATCGACAAGCCTGTCACTATTTTATGTTTTAACGAGCTTAATGATAGTGATATATCGGTCCTTTTTCATATTTATGGAGTCTGAAAAAGAGGATGAAAGAGAACTCCAAAGTACTTTTTCATAAATTTGTCTCTCAGATCCTATTAGCCACCTATAAATTCTGTCATACTCAATGGTGGCTAAGCTTGTATTTTAAACCTTCAAGAGATAGTTCCCTTTGAAAACTTATCATCTTTTGAAGTTTTGTGATGATTATTACCCTTTTATTTAATCTTCACTACTGTTTCACTATTAGCCATAAAGTACCTATTGTTTACCAAAGAAAATTTCTCATGAGCCTCCATTCTCATCATTCACTTCTCCATCTCATTTTCACAAATCATCTCCATTTCCACCCCTATTTTCCTTTACAAATCTCCCCTTTCATCCTTTCATATTAACCTCCAAACCATTAAAACCCTCTTTTAAACCTTATATCATCCTTTTATTTGGTTTAAAAATCCTTTTTCTAGACTACTGAAACCCTCTTTTGGCCTTAAAATCTCTGTTTTTTGCCTAAAAAGAGTATTTTTCTCTACAAAGGTATTAAGCCCCCAAGGGCTTATTTCCTTTAAACCTCTTCCTCCATGCATCCTTGGCCCTACAATCAGGTGCTAAAGGGTCTAAACATTCCTTCGGAACATTTTTTCTTTCTATTTTTTGTTTTCCGACCTTATGGTGTTAAAAAAATCTAGACCATCCATCCTGATAAATCTGATGATCATTTCACACCCCGATGATTGAAATACATTTTTGACCCATCCACCCCACGACAAAGTTGCTAATGCATCACCAGACCCACTCTAATTTTCCCTGAGGACTATTGAGTTTTTCACGCTCAATGATAGTCGTTGATCTACACTCATTCCATCAGATCAATAGTCATAGTCCCATTACACGCCGTCAAGCCCTATGTCCCACCATACATCCTCTGTGCATATTTGGATTGATCACATTTTTCCTCCACCATCCGATCTCCCAAAAATCATCCAACGGCTGAAAACACATATCGTGCAACTTTTGGCCCTCTTCCACAGTGCGCTACTTCCATGCGATAAAAGCGATTTTCATTTTCCAAGTGTCAAGCGATGAATGGAATCGTGTTCCAAAATTTAATACCACCTTCCCCCCCAAATGTTGCACAAAAACTACTTCCGGTTTTCCAAAACCGCCCTTTATCATTTCTGCACCAAATTTAAAAATTCAAACCCTGCTTTACTTCCGCCAAGGGTTTCTCCCTTCTACTGCTACATTCATCCATTCTCAGAGCTCCAAACCACCTTCATGAACCCTCCTAAGCATTTTTAAACCTATTTCCACAAGATTTAAATAAAAATTGTTTGTTCTATGCAGGTTTTATAAGTTAAAGAGTAAAACCCTCCCGCAGCCAGTTACAGTGTTATGGGCCGAGGATGATGATCCTCATGGCCCTGGTTACAGGTTTAAATGGTTTTGAGTTCTAAATTAACTTTTTTTAAAGGGATGATTAGTCATGATTATCAGCTTTCTAAACAAATTCTCCAGCAAACCCTCTGCTCACCTGCAAAACAACAAACATAGTCAGAGTTAATTAAATGAAGGAATATCAGTGTCAAGATGAAGATCAGAGCGTAATCAAAGGTTTAAAGATGTTAATCAAAGCTTGAAAGGATCAAGGCAAAAATTGAATATTAAAGGCCTAATCCACAGAACGAAGAAAAATCTCCAAAAAAGCCTCAAATGCCACATCACAGGGGCTAATTGAATCCCCAACTACCAAAATTACCACCTGCAGCCTCTCTGCCTCAAAGAAATACCTAGATCAAATCTCAGTCAGTAACATTAAGACTAAATACAGTTGAAAAATTATTACAAACAAAGGAATATATTTCAAACTGTTAGTAAAGTTATTGAAAAGATAAGAAAATGCCTGAAAGTCAATCTTTTCACCCACTAAGCCTAAAAAGCAGAAAACAGAGTTAATAAAATAGAGTTGTAATTCAATGCACTCTTGCCTTAGGCCTTGCATGGTTTTTAAGGCTAGGAGTTGCATTTAGTATAGAATTAATGATACTCAACCCTAGAACTCTTCCACCTCCTCATTTCTTCTATAAATACTTCTGAAGAAGATGAGAAGTTGTTGGTCGGTTGGTCACTAGTTGTAACATTGCAACTCTTTGAAATAATACATAGTATGTCTGAGGTTGAGGAAGAAATTGAAGTCTTGGAAGCTTGATGATTTTGTGACATTCTTGTTCTTGAGAAGGATCTATCATTGGATCCCTAAGCTTGGCTATTGGTGATGTATTTTAAACTATCTATTGTTTTTCCTGTTTTCATTTTGTTCCATAAATTCTTACTACAGTAGGGTGAAAATTTTAGCTTAAGAAATTACTCCTGGAAGCACCTTAGACCTGTTTATCCTTCACTGTTTGATGTTTTCTTCTGCTGAGGCATTTTAGAGTCTTTAATCATTCTCTTGAACCCTTATGCTTATTTACTTCTCAAATAGTTCAAATAGTTGGTTCCAGCATGATTTATGGTTTTCCCTGCTTGTCTGCTGCCACTTGAAAGATGTTTTTGAAGTCTCCCTTTGAAGTACCATTGTTTATAGTTTTCCAAAGAGGTATGTTTTGATCATACCCTTTTTCCTACTTAAATAGTTGTTTTAAAGGTCTTTATAGTTGTAATCATGGATGTTTAGGAGTTCCCTCTTCCATGACTGCAGTTATTAGTGAATCTTTCATGTTTTAAAATTCATTTGAAATAAAATATTTGAGGAAATAGGATGTGCTCCCGAATCTTAGATTTCATTTTAAAAGTTGTCTTAAATTCATTATTTTCTTAAAATGTGGTTTGTATAATTCATGGTTAGCCCTGTCTATCAAATGCCTCTTTATGTTCAAATTATGTTTTCAAGTTCCCTTTGTCGAGAATTCAAACTCTCTTTCCAAATAATTAATGTCCATCTCATTCAAAAAAATAAAGGATCCAGTGGTCAAGTTAGATTTTCCATTTGGTATCCCATATCCATTGATGATATTGTTACAAACTTCTTCTTGACTCCATTTCCCAATGAAACTGACACTTCTTCTTTCTATCTATACTACCTAGACCTTTCATGTTCTGCTATACCAATTCAACCAAACAAACAAAACAAAACAACTTGCACTTAATAACTAGTCTAAAATCAATACTTAAAAGCAAACAAGATATATCTTTGCAAAAAATTTGAGAGATCCCTCTCTGAGAGTAGGAGGACTAGATCCTGGAACTCTAAAGATTGGTTCTAATGTTGCCTTGTCTTTTGGTTAGCCAATCTATCAAAACTTAGGAACCCAAACATAATGGCGATCACAGTGGGACCTTCTGAAAGAAGCACTAAACATACACATCTCTGAACATTCAGAAGTCCCTATATTAAAATAACGCCCTGTGGGCTTATCCCACCGCTCACACAATCATAAAGGTGACCATGGTGGGACCTTTGAGTACATAATAGTCCAACAAGCTCTTATAGAATCATTATTCCTTCAAAAACCATAGAAACTTAGAAAACCCCGAAAACATTTCAGATTGGTTTCATAATAAACATTGGTGGTGGACCATAGAATATTTTACCTCCAAAAGAGCTAAAAATTTCCACCTGGCGACTCCACTGGCCTCCAGTAGGCCCATTACCTCACTAGTCCTTTTAAACTCCCCTGGAAATGCATTGAGCAAACCCAATCATGTTGTCGATGGACAAAAAAGTTCAAAATTTTCCACCTGGCAACTCCACAACCTCTAAAAGACCTAATGACTCTACTGGAAGAAGACTCTGAACTAGTTGAAAAGATACAGTGACCTCTTTTTTTACAAACATGGATTCAAGTATGGTCAGAGAAGCTAAAATGAACACATTATTGGACCTAATTGGTGAAATAGTGTACATATTTGATAAAATATTGGATAGGCATGAGTTTGATACAGATTTTGATTATATAGAGCAACCTATGCCTTTCCCTAATCAAACACAAACTCAACCACTACAAGACATATACAACAAGAAAAATATGTATGATGAGCAAAATTACAAAGAGAACAATGAGGAATATTGTCAAGAAGGTATTGATTGCCTACCTATAGCTTGTGTTTTACTGTTAAGAGAAATTTACGAGCAAGCTGCAAAGATAAACAAGGAGCAGTGCCCTGAGGAAACAGTTAGCCATCTTGAACTCACAAAATCTGAAATAGGAGAAGAGAAAGTAAAAATAGGATCTCTGCCTTTATGTTATAACTCATTTTAGATTATTAAAGAAGAACAACATCCTAACAATCTATTAGAAACAACTCATGAATCCCATGTTCAAACTGACTATCACAAAGATCAAGAGGAGTTGTTTGAGAGCGACAACGATCAGGAAAAAGAAGAAAGTCCTCAAGGTCTTCCCACAAAAACAAGTAAATATTCACTAGGGGAGGCTCAAGAAGATATCCAGCCTCAAAATCAGTCAACACAAGAGGAAAAGGACTGTTGTTTTTCTGTCCAAAGAAAAAATAAATTTCCTTCTCTTTTAACAATAGAAGAAATTGATTAGATATTAAATAAACAGCCAGCCCTCAAAACTTCATTTGAAAAAAACAATTCTGCTCATCTACCTACTCAACCTTGTTGTCTTGAAACAGAAAAAAAAAACTTGTAGATCAGCTCAAAGAAAAGCCAACTGATAACCCAATATGCTTGATTGGTGATATGGTTTATACTAACGATTTGCCAAATTTTGATCAGTCTGATGATGATGATGAGCTTCAAGAAGAAACTAATCATGCAGGGCAACTAGCAGTTGATTGGTGTCATGATTTTCACTATCATTAGCTTGAAAGTAGCGATCAACCAATCCAATCCATCAGAAATAGCTTTCATATACTTGGGAATTAGCAATCTATCAGTTGTGATGTTGAGATTGAAAAGAATGAGGAACTTCTTGAGCAAGTTGAAGATAAAGAGCCTTCCCCTGAAAAGGTTGAGGTAATAAAAGATACCCCTACTCAAGAACATGATGATCTCTTCACAGAGTACAGTCCGTTAAATCAAAGCATGCGAAGATTACAAGAGGACAGCACTGCAATATATGATGAGTCCTCCAGTTCAGATGATAATGAAGATGAGGAAGAATTTCTTTCTCAAAATAATCTTAAGCTTGATCCAGTGGAGGAAAAAGTAAGCCTGGTTGAAACCTATCCTCCAAATATTCATAACCAAGCATTGTTTCAAGACCCCTATGCTCACTTCTTGAAGGTATTTGAAGAAGGGATAAAGGTTATTGGGATCAGTGTATTACCAAAAGTAAGAAAATTATTTAGCACTGCTGCTAAGAAACAAGTGAGATGGGAGTGGCCCTTTTTTTTATCCAACATGCTCAAAGAGATGAGCAAAGGCCAGTCATGGAACCATTTGATTGACTGGATGTATTGGAAAAGAAAATCGATCAGCTAAACATGTAAATATTTCAGAGTTAGGTTAGGATAGATAGGAAACCAAATAAGCTCAGCCTATGAGCATTGAGTTAGTTTCTTGTTTTTTCCTTGAAGAAGAAAAATGAGAAAAATACAAAAACAATAGAAAAGAAAAGAGGGCAAATAAAAAAATGAAAGGTATAGCCCCATACCAAAAAAGAGAGACAAATTTTGAAAGTGTGCAAGCTCAAATGCCACTCCTAAAAACACACTTCTAGTTAGTCATACAACCTAATCATGACTAATTAGCTTTTAAATTTATTGCTAATAGGTTGGTGAATTAGATCAACCAAACAACACAATCTTGGCTTATCAGTAAGGTAGATGGGGATAGAGGAAACGAAGGTTCAAAAAAATTTAATATCTGAACCTATGAATCTCAAAAGAAGAATGGCTCTAATTAGATTAAATCTTGAGCCAAAGATAGAAAACAAACTGGTTCCAATGTGCTCAAAACTTGAACCAGATTAGAGAGAAAACAAAGCTCAAGTAAAATCAAAATCAGAGCTGAAGAAATAATGAAGGATGTTTTGGTTTTTAGATCTTAAGCCTTCACAATTTTGTTTATTTTTCTACAAATAAAATCTATGTGCAGCTTATTTTTATGCCATAGATCTGCAGCAAGTCAAATTGCTTAATCCTAGCTTGGCTGCTTTTAAATTTCTTGTTTTAGAATTTAGAGAATAAAGGTTTGTTAGATAGTCTAATCCTGACAGATAGTAGTTAGGTATAGAATTTATGAACTCAACTATTTAAACTGAGTTCATGGTGAAATAAGAGTAGAAATAAATTAGTTTCTTGTTTTTCAAAGGAATAAAATGTTGATGAGGAGAGTTTACTAGTCCAAACACACTCTGAAAGAATACAAAAATGTTAGGATCATTAGGAATGGGTAGGTAGATATGTTGTTTTGATAGAATTCCATTGTTTCAGATTGTTGCAAAGATTATCAAGTCAAAGAAAGGTCAGCTAAATGAAAATAAAGTTGCTTCTCAATGGATGAAGGAACTGGTTTACTGAAAAGCCAAAGATCAATAGCTGAGGTTCTGGACACCTAAAGAACCAGTTGTCCTCCCCAAGTGGAGCCACTATTAGCCACCTATAAATTCTGTCATACTCAATGGCAACTAAGCTTGTCTTTTAAAACTTCAAGAGATAGTTCCCTTTGAAAAATTATCATATTTTGAAGTTTTATAATGATTATTATCCTTTGAGTTAATCTTCACTGCTGTTTCACTATTAGACCTAAAGTACTTGCTATTTACCAAAGAAAACTTCTCATGAGGCTCCATTCTCATCATTCACTTCTCCATCTCATTTTCACAAATCATCTCCATTTCCACCCCTATTTTCCTTTACAAATTTCCCCTTTCATCCTTTCATATTAACCTCCAAACCATTAAAACCCTCTTTTAAACCTTATATCATCCTTTTATTTGGTTTAAAAACCCTTTTTCTAGCCTACGGAAACCCTCTTTTGGCCTTAAAATCTTTTTTTTTCGCCTAAAAAGAGTCTTTTGCTCTACAAAGGTATTAAGCCCCCAAGGGCTTATTTCCTTTAAACCTCTTCCTCCATGCATCCTTGGCCCTGCAATCGGGCACTAAAGGGTCTAAACATCCCTTCAGAACCATTCTTTCTTTCTATTTTTTGTTTTCTGACCTTATGTTGTTAAACAAATCTAGACCGTCCATCCCAATAAATCTGACGATCATTGTACACCCCGATGATTCAAATACCTTTATGATGTATCCACCTCACGAAAAAGTTTCTAACGCACCACTGGACCCACTATAATTTACCCTCAGGACTATTGAGTTTTCGTGCTCAATGATAGCCGTTGATCTACGCTCCTTCCATCAGATCAATGGTCACGGTCCCATCACACACCGTCAAGCCCTATGTCCCACCATACATCCTCCGCACATCTTTAGATTGATCACGTTCTACAGGCATCGTCCGATCTCTCGACGATCATCAAATGGTCGAAAATCCATATCACACAATTTTTGGCCCCGTTCCATAGTGCACTACTTCCATGCGATAAAAGCGGTTTTCATTTTCCACGTGTCGAGCGATGAATGGAATCGTGTTCCAAAATTGAATGCTGCCTTCCCCTGCAAATGTTGCACAAAAACTGGTTCTGGTTTTCTGAAACCACCCTTTATCATTTCCACACCAAATTTAAAAATTCAAACCCTACTTTGCTTCCACCAAGGGTTTCTCCATTCTATTGCTACATTCATCTGTTCTCACAGCTCCAAACCACCTTCATGAACCCTCCTAAGAATTTTTAAACCTATTTCTATAGGATTTAAATAAAAATTGTTTGTTTTATGCAGGTTTTATAAGTTAAAGGGTAAAACCCTCCCGCAGCCAGTTACAATGTTATGGGCCGAGTATGATGATCCTCATGGCCCTGGTTACAAATTTAAAGGGTTTTTAGTTCTTGATAAGTCATGATTATCATCTTTCTAAACAAATTCTCCAACAAACCCTCTGCACACCTGCAAAACAACAAACACAGTCAAAGTTAATTAAATGAAGGAATATCAGTGTCAAGATGAATATCAGAGCATAATCAAAGGTTTAAAGATGTTAATCAAATCTTGAAAGGATTAAGGCGAAAATTGAATATCAAAGGCCTAATCCACAGAACAAAGAAAAATCTCCAGAAAAGCCTCAAATTCCACATCACAGGGGCTAATTGAATCCCCAGCTACCAAAATTTCCACTTGCAACCTTTCTGCCTCAAAGAAATACCCAGATCAAATCTGAGTCAGTAACATTAAGACTAAAGATAGTTGAATAGTTATTACAAACAAAAGAAGATATTTCAAACTATCAGTAAAGTTATTGAAAAGATAAGAAAATGTCTGAAAGTCAATCCTTTCACCCACTAAGTCTAAAAAGCAGAAAACAGAGTTAATAAAATAGAGTTGTAATTCAATGCATTCCTGCCTTAGGCCTTGCATGGTTTTCAAGGCTAGGAGTTTCATTTAGTATAGAATTAATAATACTGAACCCAAGAACTCTTCCACCTCCTCATTTCTTCTATAAATACTTCTAAAGAAGATGATAAGTTGTTGGTCAGTTGGTCACTAGTTGTAACATTGGAACTCTTTGAAATAATACATAGTCTGTGTGAGGTTGAGGAAGAAATTGAAGTCTTGGAAGCTTGATGATGTTGTGACATGCTTGTTCTTGAGAAGGCTCTATCATTGGATCCCTGAGCTTGGTTGTTGGTGATGTATTCTGAAATGTCTGTTGTTTTTCCTGTTTTCATTTTGTTCCATAAATTCTTACTAAAGTAGGGTGAAAATTTTAGGCTAAGAAATGACTCCTAGAAGTACCTTAGACCTGTTTATCCTTCAATGTTTGATGTTTTCTTTTGCTAAGGCATTTTAGAGTCTTTAATCATTATCTTGAACCCTTATGCTTGTTTATTTCTCAAATAGTTAAAATATTTGGTTGCAGCATGATTTATGGTTTTCCCTTCTTGTCTGCTGCCACTTGAAAGTTGTTTTTGAAGTCTCCCTTTAAAGTACCATTGTTTATAGTTTTCCAAAGAGGTATGTTTTGATTATACCCTTTGTTACTGCTTAAATAATTGTTTTAAAGGGCTTTATAGTTGTAATCATGGATGTTTAGGTGTTCCCTCTTCCATGACTGTAGTTATCAGTGAATCTTTCATGTTTTCTAATTCATTTGAAATAAAATCTTTGAGGAAGTAGGATGTGCTCCCGAATCTTAGATTTCATTTTAAAAGTTGTCTTGAAGTCATTATTTGCTTAAAGTGTGGTTTGTAGAATTCATGGTTAGCCCTGTCTATCAAATGCCTCTTTATGTTCAAATTATGTTTTCAAGTTCCCTTTGTTGAGAATTCAAACTCTCTTTTCAAATCATTAATGTCCATCTCATTCAAAAAACTAAAGGATCCTGTGGCCAAGTTAGATTTGCCCTTTGATATCCCATATCCATTGATGAGCTTGTTACAAAATTCTTCTTCACTCCATTGCCCAATGAAACTGACACTTCTTCTTTCTATCTATACTACCTAGACCTTTTGATGTTCTGCTATACCAATTCAACCAAAAAAACAAAACAAAACAACCTGCACTTAATAACTAGTCTAAAATCAATACTTAAAAGCAAACAAGATATATCTTTGCAAAACATTTTAGAGATATCTCTCTGAGAACAGGAGGACTAGACCCTGGAACTCTAAAGATTGGTTATGATGCTGTCTTGTCTTTTGGTTAGCCAATCTATTAAAACTCAGGAACCCCAATAGATCCAAAAAAGTGTAAAATAATATATGAAAGAACATCTTTGGTCATGTTTAACTAGGGTATTCCTTTCTCGTAAATAATCCATCTCAGTCCGGAAAAAGGTTAAACTTATACTGAGTAGATATCAATTCATTTACTTTAACAAGATCGAAAAGACAAATGCTCGGAAATATTTTCACATCATCGAAGTCTGAAAAGAGCTGAAAGAGGGGTTCCTTTTTAGCTGTTCTAGAAGCTCAAAAAAGAGATAAAAGTGCGCTTCAAATACTTTTTTGTTTTTAACAAAGCTCAAAAAATAAGGAGAAAAGGTATGTTTTGTGGTCAAATCATTCTTGAAATAAATCTGCATGACTAATCTATTCATTAGTTATAAAACATATTCATAACAACATCAAATGGATTAAAAATACCCATTTCATGATAAAAACATAATAAAACCGTAGTCATAGCAATAAATGTAACTTGAAAATAATTAAATGACTATAAAAAGTAGTTCGACTATTCATTTTTACCATTCCATAGTTACCATTTGCATTTTGGAGCTCTGAATCTGTTTTCCCGCAGAACTTCAGCGGTCGATTGCATGCAATTGGTAAGAATGTTTTGAATGCCCCCTGTAAGAGCACATGTCAAATCCCCCCTGCAAGAGTAGGTGCCCCCCAAGCTTCATTTCATTCACCTAAGTAGATTAATGGTTACTAATAGCTAGATGGAATGAAGGTTCATTATAGGGGAGGATTTGTTTCATTTTTTAACGAGCTTGACACAGGAAAAGAACTATGCCCATGACCTGTTTCATTTTTTAACGAGTTTGACATAGTAAAAGAACCTTCCTCAAAGACACTTGTTTCCCTTTTTAAATTAGATTGACACAAGAAAAAAAAAACTATCCTCATGAATCTGTTTCATTTTTAACGAGGTTGACATAGAAAAAGAACCATCCTCATTGTGAGGTTGGACTAGTGAGTGTGTGCTGGAAAAGATGTAGTCTAATAGATTCATCATTTAAGGAGCTTGATGAGCACAACAAATGATAAGTTATAACATGTGTTGATGGGTCATCTCTAGGGTTTTCATTGAATTTTGGAATTTCCAAGGGTAATTTTTGTGGTATCACCGGCCACCAAGGAGAATAATTGATGGGATCAGCTTGATATTGCACTGAAGATGTGAATAAAGGATCAAGCCGTTCATTACTCATAAAGGAGGAACTAGATAGGATTCCAGATGATGACATGGGTGAATTCAATGGACAAAACATCGAAGATGAAGCAAAAATAGATGTTTTTGCAGCTGAAATAGATGGTTCAGTCTGGGATTTTATCTCATCCATGGTCAAATGACCCAATGTATGCCCTATATAATCTACGGGAACTCAAAGTGAAACAGGATCAACAAAAGCAGAGGAAGGTGATTGAGGAAAAGACTCGTATAGGTAAAGCTCCTACCGAAAATGAGTTGGAGTTAAAGGTGTCTCATCTTGTGATATTTTTTCAATCGAAATAAAACCAGGTGGAAGAAATTCACTTTCAGGCACGAAGTATATTTCAGGTGGTTGACTATTGGATATGGGAGACTCGATGGCTATAATAGATTGCGGAGTGACCAATACATAAACAACTTCCAGTTGTTCGACTTCAGGATCAAGATTTTCTACACTTAGGGAACATAGCAACTGAAATATAAGGGGATGATAGACCCTATTTCATTGGTCCTGGGGATGATGTCCAGTTTGACCAATAATAGCTACCCCATAAACCACAATGGGATCTAGATCAACTTCTAGTTGAAAAATGTTGGGTTTGAAAGGTATGGTCTCATAGATTGGATGGATCGTGACCATGAGTAGCTGTGAGGAATCTATCTAAAAAATAGTAGACAAACTAGGATTTGTAGAAACAAGTTGTGCCAAATCTGGTATGTGGGAAGATGATGCTTCACCAGAGGTACTAATGGTACTAGTTTTGGTAGAGAGATATCTACGTGAACGACGGGGGAAAGGATTTTTTTCTTCCATGATGACTAATTTATTTTAACCAAAAACAAATAAACAAAATAAAAGGGGTAATGCTAGGCAAAAGGTTTACCAAGAAACTGTGAACTGCAAAATACCTCCTGGTGAACCAAGATGTACGGGCAGGCAATGTCCCTGAATGCTGTGTTCGGTGTATCACAATTTACAAGGTGGCTAACTTGATTCACTATGGATGGATAACACCTAAAAATTGTCCTCCCAAATATACCCGAAGGTACGTGGAGGCCCAAGTCCGTATTAGCGCTGTCTGATATGAAACCGCACAGTGAGAGCACCCCTTTATACTTATCATATTGTAACACCACCCGATACACTTGAAAGTACATGGACGAGCTATGATATACTTACGTGCGTGGGGTGAGGTATCACACTCGGAATGTATCGCAGACAAGTTAACGACAACTATTATGTTTTAGGATGTCGGAACACGTCTCTAGCCTAGACCTTCTAAATGTTATCGTTATGGTTCCAAAGTGTTGTTAAGTAAATTCAGATTAATTTTGTTTTGATTTTGCTTAACAATTTTCCTTTCAAAGGTTCACTGCGATGATGTGTATGAAATTCCTAAAATGTAGCTAAGAATGATAAACAAACTTTCACTTTCAGCTTCTTCAATGAAGAACCTAGCTACTAAGGGAAGAGAGCAAATAATTTGAGAGAAAACAAATCAATGAACAAAAAAAAATCAATGAATCTAAAACTAAATTCATATTTCCTAATGTTCCTTTTGCAAAGCACACACAATCCTACATGCAAATGCAAGTTTTTCTTTTCAGTTTCCTTAATGTTATGAATGCAGAAAAGAAACTAGGTGCACTAGATCAATAATTCAAATGCTTTTCACTTTCTAGAAACGAAGAATACAAATCACAATTTCTCTTTTGAAGGAAAAACGAGGATTTCAACAACAATTTCTGCTATCAAGGAAATGAACATTTTATGAAAATTTCCTATTTCGAAAGCAAATGATTCTTAATGCGACCATAAAAATACTTTGAAATTAACTTGTCAATGATAAAGATTTTTTTTTTTTTAAACAACATTGAACAAATTTTCAGTCAAAAGGAGAAGAAGTATATAGAGTCACTGGTCAATTGAGCATCAAAATTTTCAGAACACAGCAAAAAACAAAACTAGAGCAAGTTTCAAAGTCAAATTCAAGGAAATTTGGTCACTTTCAGGAGTCAACGCAGTCTGCAAGGGGAGACAGTGCTCTGCAAAGCACCGTGTCTTGTCTAAGGGTGCGTTGGGCATAGTAGACAAAGAAAAATACTACTATTTAACTTGTTGTATTTGCAAATTAAGCTCTAAATTTTTTTAATATTTATGTGAAAGAACTACTCGGTGGATAAAAAAAGAAAATAAGAGGTCTAAACACCTCTTATTTTTTGGTCACCAATTTTTTGGGCCAGAATTGTGATTTACGGATAAATCACGCTTCCATAGATAGGTGCTAGTCTAGAAAAATAGGTGAAATACTATACGACTATTTCTCCTAACTTAGAACAAATACACAAAGAGGATTGGAGGCTTACTTGTTTAGTCGCTTCCAAATGACTCCTATCGCTTTTTTTGCAGCTTCAAATTCAAGCGGTTTGTGGGCTGAATGCTTCCTGCAAGAAAGAATACTGAAACAACAGAAGATGTAATAATATAGATATCTATTCAAGCTAGTTAGCTAAATCAGTAAAGCATAAACCATACACATCAACCAAGATCTTGCAATATGGAAAATCAAAGTCAATATAGATGCATATAGGGAAAAATAAGAAGTTCTCTTTATTGATGATAGAAGGAGAGGTTACAACCTAGTGACTGATTTGAGGTGACCTTCCAGCAACATTCCCAAGCCTCATCACAGTATAAATCTCTCTAGAAGTAGCTTCAAAAATCAAGGTCTCAATTGAAAATTCTCCAGCATTTCTGTACTCAAATTCTTCTTCTTCAAGCACTTAGATCTGTGCTCAATTTATAGATGAACTGTAGGTTGTTTTGCAATCAGTAACTTTCCAAAAATAGGAAAGACATGTTTCCAATCATGTAGATGTCAAATGGACACTTGGATCCGAAGCTTGACACATGTGAACTCTTCTAGAAGGCATTGGCCAAGTGGAGATTCTAGAACAATGAGAATTTCACTCCCAATGTGACCAACGCACCTGTGAATGTCAGGAGGTGCTTTGCAGAGAAGCCTTGCATGGGGCTACCTGCATCTGCAATGCACTTATGCCCCTTAGAGCTTGCGTTGGTGAGCTCTCATATGCTAAATATTAATCTTCAAACCATGGAAACCTTTTCTTGATGAAAGTCTTGCTTGATTTGTCTTGTTTCTTGTCTTAGGGCATGTAGCAAATAAAATGATAGGTAACGATAGACCCTTGATCATTGGTCCTAGAGATGATGTCCAGTTAACCAGGTCATTGGGAATGGTACCCAAATTGACCTATAACACCTGGGATTGTGTCAAACCAACCCTAAGAAGTTTACTGAACCTAGTTATACACTGTGAGAGTTTACCAAGCACTAAGAGAGGTCAACCTTCAGAAAACAGTCCTAAAACATTCAGCCTCTCTAAATTTTAAGTTCGAAATCTGGCTTCACATAGGATCAATACTAGATCTCATCTGGACCCAACCCTCCCAACATAGTTGATGATCCAGAGAATATTTTGTGGAAAACTTCTAGATCTGGAAACTTAACCACTATTAGGACCATTCATGGAGCAATCTCTATACCTGAACATCTTACATCTTTTCCAGATCCCCAGTTTGACTTGCACCATACAAAGAACCTTTTGAGAACCAAGTCACAAATTGATATTGACCAGAATGACCTTCAGCCCATAGATTTGCAGCATAGTTCTAGTAGAGAAGTCTCTCCTTCCACACCACCTTAATTTTAGCTTCTCCATCACTTCAACTCTTTCCATACCAAATATATTCAGAATCAGATTTTTGGTCAAATTAGTTCCACCACATCCATCCACACCACCACTATGCAAACAACTCTGCTTCATCATACACCTCCTTTCACAAAACCCCCTCTTGAAAACCCTCCATTAGCTCCCATCATGGCAGCTTGGTATGTCCCCTTGGCTTTACCTCAATCTCTAATGCCTTTGCAAAATGACTACCAATCCAAGATCCCTCATTTCATAGGAGCTGAATCCATCACTTCCCAACAACATGCAGATATGATAAATGATGCCTTTGATTACATGGAAATAGAAGAAGAAACCATTAAAATGAGGATCTTTGCACAAATCTTAGGAGGAGAGGCCAAAAAATGGTTTAAAGCATTAACTCCTAACATAATACATGATATCCCTTCCCTCTACTAAACTTTCATAAACAAGTGGGAAATCAAGAAAAATCCCCTCCAAATCCTTTCTAAATATAACAATCTTAAGAGGAATGTAGGGGAAAGTGTACAATATTATTGCACCAGGTTTAACAGTATCTACAATGCCCTACCACCTCACATGAAACCCCCATAAGGCCTAGCATTAGTGAAATTTCCTAAAGGCTTTGATCTGGACATGACATTCCAATTGAGAGAGAGAGACCCCACAACTTTAGAAGAAATGCAAAGGGAAGCTATTAGTGTAGAGGTCAATTTGATAAAAAAGAGAGCTAGGATGAGATCAGAAAAGAGAGTGGCCTACATAGATAAAACCATGCCCTCAACCTCCTCATCTGATACCAAAATGGACATCCTAATGAGAACAATAGAGAGACTGATAGAAAGGATAAACTTGAATAAAAGGACACCTCCTAGGGAAAACCAAGCCAATCCCCAAAACATAAATAGAGCTCAGAACTTTAGAAGAGACATTTTTCAAATCAAACAAAGGGAAAGTGACCAAAAAATTAGACCTCCCTTTCAAAAAAACTATGTATATGAAGAAGAAGGAGAAATTATGGAACCTGAAGAAAGTCATGTAAACTTAGTAGGTTCTGATAATGAAGATGATGTTTTTCTCACTAAAGAAGAACAAGGTTTATTTTCCTTAGATCAAACTGACACAAACCATGAGGATTTTGAAGAATACCACTTGGGATTTGAGAATTACATAATGAAATTCCATAGGCAATATGACCTTAGGATCAAAAAGAATCTAGATTCCCCCAAGAAAAGCTAAATAGACACTGTTGTTAGGAAAGTACCTAAAAACACTCCTAAGAAAACAACAGAGAATTTCAACACTATGGCTAAGAAAGTTGATCCAAACAAAGGAAAAATAGGCCAACAAAACAATGACCCAAGCTGCCCTCATACCTCCACTTGTGGCCCTAAGAAAACTATTTTGTCTAAAGCTCCAAATTAGAATCAACAAATTAAAAATGTATAAAGATTCATGGCTAATAAAAGTTATGTAAATATGTCAAAAGCACAAATACCTTTCAGCTTTGAGGGAGAGATTGCAAAAGTCAAGATAACTATGCCTCTCACTGAATTGGTTACTCAATAAGTGTATAGGTCCCAAGTTTTGTAGGTCTTAAACATAGCAACTGATACTGATACTTTAAACTTAACTGATGACAAACCCGAGATCTCGTTTGGGCCTGAAGTGGAAGGAAAATATCAAGAAGGAGCCATTTCCCCTTTTATGTTAGCTTAAACATACATGACAAAATTTTCACAATGCCATGCTAGACTCCCGTGCCTCTCACAACCTCATGTCCAAAGTTGTGATGGAGAGATTAGGCCTAGAAATTACTAAACCTTACAAAGACTTGTACTCATTTGATTCGAGTAGAGTCAAATGTTTGGGCCTAATCAAGGATCTTTGTGTCAACCTGGCACAAATACCTATTAAGTACCTAGTCATGGACATAGTGGTTGCTAACAGCCCCCCTAAGTATGGGATGCTTTTATCCTAATATTGGGGATCCAAGCTTCAAGGGAAGCTCCAACTTGACATGTCCTATGCTACCATCCCGTTTTTTAACCAGACTAGGAGACTATACCAAGAGTCACAATGAAATATATTGTTAGTAGTCAATAGAGGCCAAACAACACTCCTCTTTATTCCATTCATTCAGATCTTGATTCTTTCATCTTGTGTAATGAAGAGGACATTAATGAGTAGGTAAGCATAGTTGAAACAAATCTAGACACACTACAACAATCAAACCAGTCTCTACATAAGGAACTTAACAGTCAAAACTATAGCAGCCCTAAAAAACCACATGATAACAAAACTAAACTTGGTTTTCTGCAAAATCAAAATGAAATTTCAAAACCAAAAATCAGTTTAGTGTATCAATCAGGTTGCTCAGAGGGAGGAAAAACCTCAAAAATAAAATTGTTCCCTTTTTCCAATCTGGAAGTACTGAAA
This sequence comes from Pinus albicaulis, assembly GCA_034641835.2. Lineage (NCBI taxonomy): Eukaryota > Viridiplantae > Streptophyta > Pinopsida > Pinales > Pinaceae > Pinus > Pinus albicaulis. Next base: position 1,288,838,117 of record CM076582.1, read on the forward strand.
ATCCATCACAAAACAAAAATCTTTAGGAATCTAGAGAAAAAGAGTCGTATGTTTTTTCTTTACAAAGATGCCCCATCATCAAAGAGTTTTGTTCCTTCAAAAGAATTGTTGACTCTCACAAATGTTTCTATGGACTTTACAAGTGTATCTACTAAAATTGATATAGAGAAGTATAATGTAGGTAGCCTAGGAAGGCCTAAAATGATTAAGTTATCTTGAACCTTGTCAGTACACACAAAATTTAAATACATAAGGCTATGCAAGGAGTTTCAGGATGCTTTTATATATAAGAATGAAAGCTTAAAGCCTAGTAATATAGACATTATTCAAAATAGGTATCCTTCCAAGAAAAACCATGAAACCCTTGGGAAAATTGTATCACTAACAAGGAAGGCTAAAGGATTCAAGTTGTATATATACTTTTGGTACCTAGGCAAAACCTCCATGAAATACAAATACTCTTTTCCCAAGATAAATCATCCTATGCCAAGGGTAGGAGTTGTTAGGGTCTCGTGATTTGGCAGATTGGTGAGCCAAATGACGATGTAACATCAAACCAAGCTTTGGAGCCCAAGGACCTAGCCTTCCTGGACTCAGAGAGGGCTCTCTCTATATGCGTAAGGGATATCTATGTGTTTGCTTATTGTGTTCTGATCTTAGGCTAGTTATGAAGTAAGTTTTTTGGTTTTGGTTTGTGAGGATGACGATCGAAAGATGCAGATAGGTAAAGATATCGAGATAGCTGACTATGGTCAAAAAGGTCAAGGAAGCTATCAGATGATGATACAAGGCTGCTGTAGAGCCGATTTGATTCAAGGTAGAAAGGATCTTTGGGCAAAATGGCGTAAATGGACATCAAGTTTGTGAAAGACGAAGGATTTCAAGCATAACTAGTTTGATAGCAAAAATAAACATGGTATGGCAAGCCATTAGTCATGCAAAATGTAACTACAAGCTAAATAATACATAGAAATAAACATTCAAGCCATGCATAGAAGTATAACACCCTCTAACTTTGGGAAATGGCTATCAGACTTTGGGGAAAAACACATAAGATGGACTAACAACTCAAAACACTATGCCAGAATGCCTAAACAAAGTCTTTAAGTTATTGGGCACTTTGAAAAACAAGCTTTCATAGTTTTAGGCAAAGGGCTAGATCAGGACTAGGCCTCCTTGGTTCAACAAGATGATAATCTAATCAGTAAAGAGACAGTTTCATGGATAGTACTATGGACAGCCATAGGTAAGCAGGGCACACCATACATCCTACTTAACATGCATAGAACTTATGAATGAAACTAGCAACAATATCTTTAAATTACTAAAGAGAAGTTAAGAATTCTTTAGTGCAACTAAGGAAGAAGAAAACATAAAAGCTATGAAGATTCAGGAATTTTGAGGTGCCTCCATGGGCATATCTCAAACTTGTTCTCTACTGATCTATATGGCATGTGAACAAAGCTAGAACATGGAAGAAACATAACTGGATCAATGGAATCAATCTGACAATCAGCAGTCATTCCAAGAAGCATCAGGGGAAGGTCAAAGTCAAACAGCAGTGGATACAAACTTCTTGATGACTGCTCTTCTCTCAAGTTCAGCCTTGTTTACAATGAGAGTTTGTGGAATAAATAAGCTCAAGTGAGGAAAACCTCATGGTTCAACTTCCATCCTCATTGGCCTAATCAAAATATCTAAACTTGTCCTTGAGGCTTTGCAAAGCCCAAGGCACAAAAATATCTAATAAAATATCTAAAAATTGCTAAAAAAGGGAATTTAATTGACTTTGCATCATTTTCCAAGTGCAAAAATAGTTAAACGCACATTTGGAAAAAGCAGATTTTTGAGGTTCAAAAATTACAAAAATATTTCAAATTTATATCAGAAAAAGGTCCCCTGACTTGCTGAAAACATTTGGCAGCCTTCCTGATGTTGAAACGAGACTCATGATAGCTCGTTGGAAAGATCTGAGTGTCTAATTTCCGGTGCAACTGAAATTTCTTCAATCCGATGCCCAGAAGTCCTCCAAATCTGCACTTATGTGTAAGAAGCCAGAAAATTACAGTCTGCTGATAGACCGGGCAGAGTATGCAAAATGCGAGCCTTTTTCGTTGTTTTGAAGGGGAAAATGATCTCCAAATGCTTTGAAAATCACTGAGGACATGCTCATGAAATTATGGCATCTAATGATACCATCCTCCTCCCTTGACAGATCCTCAAAATGAAATGGCGAATTTATGAGTTTTTGACCAAAAACTCAAAAATGCCAAAAAACCAAAAGTTGTCAAAATGGGCCCAAAATTGGTATGCATGACCCTCAAGGGTCCTTAGCAACATGTTCTGAAGCTGAAGCCAAAATTTCAAGTGCTAATATGCCTTTCTTCTCTTTCCGTGCCGGGCGCTTCCTCTTTTCTTCCTTCAGTTTCTCTTGGGTGGCCTTTAGCTTGCGCCGGGCGAACTGATTCAACTTTTGATAGTGCTATGTCATCTTCCTTTGCAGCTCCAGGTCTCTGTTTTCCTTTTCAAGATTCATCTCCAAGTGTTTATTGACTCTTTCTAGCCATGCCTCCTTATTTTCTTCAATTTCTTGCTCAAGTAGTGCAGTGAGGGGAAAGGATTGAAGATGAGCCTGTTCTTCTTCCTTTTTCTTTTCCAGGGCTCTTTTAAGCCCTATGGTCCTAGGCCTCTTCCGCCTAGGCTGGTCTTATTCTTCATCTTCATCAAACTCACCGATGAGCTCCTCTATCCTTACTTGTGCTTTAGCAGCCTCATTCTTGTATTTGATTGCCCGCGCTTCATGAACAGCCACATGGACATTCATTTGTTTATTTTGGATCTCCAAGAAATGATTGAAGGTCTTTGCCCGATGAAGGTCATTCTCCAATGCTTCAATTTTACCCTCTCGATGGATTAGAAGGTTTTCAAGAATGCGGGCTTCATTATCGCTGTCATCACTTTGGATTGGAATGACAGCCAATGCACCTCCATGTTTCTGACTTTCTCCAATCTTGCCTTTCCCTTTGAAGGCCAATCTTGCACTCTTCCTTCTTGGCATACTAGTGAGAGGTCTCTTGGGCGATTTTCTTTAGCTAGGGACAACTCTTGTCACTTTTAGAGTGGCAGCCTTAGGCCCTTTCTTTCTTGCTATGGTGGGCTTTGTTCTTTTGGGAGGAGGAGACACAACTGCTTTACCCTTGTCAACTTCTTGAAACTGCTGCTCTCTTTGAGGCTGTTGTGTGTCCTCTTTATGTTGCTTCTGCCCCTCAATATTATGAGGCTGATCCGCCTCAAATCCTTGTTGCCCTTGATCATCAACTTTATGCTGCTGCTGTGCTTGGATTTCCTGTTCATTTTGTGGCTCAAGCAGCTGCTCAAATTCCTGCTCGAAATGCTGTTCAACCCTCTTTTCCTCTTGTTCCTGCTGTTGCTCTTCATCTCCAATTTGCTACTCTTCAACCATCTCTTCTTATTGTTCAGACTGCTACCCCTGTTACCAACATCAAGCTGCTGGTTTGTTTCCACCTCATGCTCACTGTGTGGCTCAAGCTGCTGTCCCTGACCACCAAAATCATGCTGCTGATCTTCATCAGTTTCTTCATGCCTATCCTCTTCCTCTTCTACCTGTTCATGTCTTTCTTCTTCATGCTGTCTTGACTGTTCTGTAGGAAACTTGAGCCTTCTAGGAGTAGGCCTGCTGGACAAAGGTACACGGCGATGAACAGGCTGGGTGGGAGATATATGGACAGGAGGAATAGTAGAGAAATCTGGGTGGCTGATAAAAACATCCCATGGAACCTCTTTCTTCTCTAGCTGGTGTAGGATGATAATTTTGATCAGAGAATGATGGAAAAGGGAAGCTATTTGCAGAGATGGGGTCTTCTTCTGGACTGTGGATGCCATCTTCTCGATGCTCTTGTACAAAAAGTAAGGGAGATTTAGCTGCCTAGTTCTAGTGAAATGCATCAATAGTCGGACATGGTAGGCATAAAATCGAGTAAATCTCCCTTCACAAGTAAAATACTTCATTATGACCTTCATTAGAGGAGCATAGCTGTCAAGAAGATAAGAGAAAGGAAAAATAGCAGTGCAAGTATCTCTATGTTCGGGCTTGATGAAAGGCTTGTAGTCATCCAAGTCAAGATGGGTTTGTTTGAACCATTTCTCGCCATGATATGGAATTTTGGTGGCTTTAGACACTGACCTCGGGGAAAACTTGAAATCAAGGTCTGCTACCTGGAAATGCTTACTCTGGAACCTCAGGGCGCATAGGTGTGTCAAGGGCGAGAAACTTTTGACCTCCTGTACTTTCTGGCAGAAATCTAGACAACCTACCTCATGAAAGTTGAAGAGGATGGATGGATGAGCATTTACCTCTTCTGTAGAGATTGGCTCATATCTCTTATGTAAACCACTTCTGTTGTCTTGCCTGGGCGGCATTTTGGACTAAATATGCTATTGAAGAACCAAACTGCCTCACTGTCTTTAACTACCTTCTTTAAACTAAACCCTGTCAATTCACTGTGAGAAATAATGTCTTTGAATGGCTGCACACTGTTCCCTCACAATATAAAACCCTTTCTCCCTTAAAAAGTGGTCCTTTCACCTTCAATATGTATTTCAGCCAGCAGACCTCTTAACCAGAGACAATACAATGGAAAGGAGACAAACTGTTAGGTGAAAATGTTGTTTAGAGTGTCAGAATTGCCTTGCTCTGTGATGTTTGGACCTCAAAACCTGTTTTGTACCTTTGACCAATGGTGGACTTTCCAATCATTACAAACCTATCCATGTCTGTTGTGTTAATTAATCAACACATTTCACATCATGTACAGTCAATCTTGAGTGTAGTCATGTAGTCAATTTCACAGTTATGGAACAAGGTGACAGAGTTAAAAATGCTCCAAAAGTTTCAACAGAGGGTGTATAAGCTTATCCCTTTCAAAAGCCAAGACTCCCTTTCAATATAGAATACCAGTCCTCCTTAGAAGAATGCCTCTATAACTTCTGAAAATCAATCTTGATCGTGAGCTTTGAAGAACAGAAAAAACAGTCGATTAGAATACTTAGTGAAAAACTGTCCTTTCTGTGGTTTATAGGGGTGACCTGCCCCTTGACATTTTGAGAATGCAAGACACCTTTTTCCTTTGATTAGGGAGGTGAAAAACATAGTTTTCAGTTTAAAACTCTTTTCCCTGCAGGCATTTCATCTGTGCATTCAGCTCTACACCACAGTCCTAAACAAAGGATATCCTCAGCAAAAACACAGTTTGCAGATATGATGGCAGTGTTCAAAAATTTTTGTATGCTGTGGTAACAAAGACTTATGGCAGTTTAATGTCAAAAGCTCCCCTTTTGATCAAAACCTTAACCCTAATATGCAACTCAATAACATTCTTCTCAACTATTTCAAAACTGATCTCTTTGGCCTCCAAGAATTTACCCAACAAATGTGAAAACGAGGGTTAGTTTGTGCAAAATACCTCACAATACGATGCAAAACATTTTCGTGAGTCGAAGTCACTTTGAAGGCAAGTTTGAAGTCGTGTTGGAGTTTGAAATCTCTGCACGACACTTTCAGGAGGAAGAACGCCGCGCAACCTTGGTATCGGGTAACTGTCGGGTCAGTGCAACCGTTGCGTACAGGCACGTCGCACGCATGTACAGGCGCGCCACGCGGTGGTTATCCGCCTATGAAATTCTACCTCTGAGCACGCCGCGCACTATTCCAGGTGCGCCACGCAGCTATAAACGGCCAAAACCTCCTTCAAATCACTCGAAACCTCCCTTATTTGATCTCGTGAACTTCAGAGAGATGCTTTGCTCGTGCTTGGGGATATGCTCAACAATTTTTGCAACGATCTTTTCTCTTTTTATTTGGAGAGGGTTTTTCTTTTGAAGGTTTGAAAAAGCCTTTGTTTTTTAAATCAAAATTTGAAAACCCTTCTCTCAAAAATCTCAACACATAAAATGATGTCTTATTATTGGATATGTATCATAGTGGTAAACACTACTTGTTAATAAGTGAGGCCCACTCCTAACCCTTATGAGAAGTTGAAACTTCGACTATCTGCCTTCACTTTCCTCTAATGATAACAAACCTTCCAGCTTGTAGGTTTTTCCCTGTGATTCAAAGGTAATGAAAAAACCCTGCAGTCATATTAGAAACCACTGCTTTACTTCTATTCAAAATATAACAGTATAGCACCTTGAATTGTTTTCTTCATAGAGAGAAAGGGCCTGCCCTTTGGTATTTTTGACATATTCTTCATAGGGAAGGTTCCTTCTCTTTTTACAATGGCGTGCTCACCTTGATTTGACTAGGTTCCAATACCTGAAACATGTCATGATCTTTGTGCATATATGAAACTAGTAAACCTATCTGCAATACCCTTTTTGCTGAGGAAGGAGCTGAACTGTTACCTCAATATCCCCTTTCATACTTCTGATTTATTGAATGGAATACTTTTTTGTCATTTGAAAGGAGGTGGCCCACCTTTTTAACTTGGTTTGACATTCTCTGCCTGTAGGTGTTTCATTAGTTTTTTTCTTCAACTGTGGGTGTCAAAATTGTTGCATTTTTTCATAGTTTGTCATGGTCTTTCGATTAAGAAGGACGCCTTTTTCCAATACACTTCTCTGCTCAGAAAATATTACCATGATGTCTCTGTCCCTTGAATAATGAAGACCTGCTTTTGTTTCAAACTTTCCAACATACTAACAGTAGGTCAAAGCATCTCTTTGCCTATTATGAAAAATAGTTTCAATGGTCATGTATCTTGAGGAGATAAACCCAAATTTCCTATGTCAGCTGTTGTAGCATATTTGAAAAGGCACCTGTTTATGAATGGAGCTGCTTTCAAGAAAGACATGCCTGATTAGCTTGGCATGTTGTCCCAGGGTTTTTTAAAACTCAGATCATAACCAGTTTCTGCCTTTGTGTTGAGGAGGCAAGTATAAAAGATGTGGAATAACTGCTGGCATATTTCATAGATACCAAGGCTTTTATCAGTCATTCTCTTTTCAATGGAGCTTTGAAAACACCAACCCTACTGCATCTGAAGGTTACATTTGTCTTTGTGGTGGTGTGTAGCTTGCAACAACTGGACTTACACTGGCGCTTTGACTGATATTAAGATGTATTATATCTGGGGCTGTGTACTACTTTCCTGCCTCTTCTTTATGTTCATCAGAAACCATGGACTGTATTTCACATTTCAACAAAAACAAAAGAACACACAGGGGTCTTTTCACTGAAGTATTTTCCTACTCAAGACTGATTGAAGCTATTCATATTAACACCCCTACAGAGATATTTGTTATGATAGCTTTGATTAAGGAGTCATTTTTTGATGCGCCCTGATGATGACTGAAACTTCAAATGATTCTCTTTCTAAAGACATAAGACCAAAACTCTGTTTTCTTTTGTCTTGCACATTTCAGATCTTAGCCCTGTTATGATCATCACTTACACTCAGAAACCTAGAGTCACTGTTTTACTGTCTAGTAAAAGGCAAACCTATGCTTATAGTAAGTTTTGCAATCCTTGAAGTCAATATTGGCCATCGCCCTCTTCTTGTAGATGAAGGAGGCGCCTCAACCCTCTTCTTGTAGATGAAGGAGGTTCTTGGCCATGACAAATTACTAGTCTGTTTGACAGTGGTGTCTTTCTTCTATTGTGATTTCATGCTGAATGGAAGCTGCAAGGTATTGATAAGTAACTTCTTACCCTGCAGATGCATCTTAGGCTCATGTTTACATTGAGAAGCAGTTGTTCTTCTAAATGTGGATTCAAGAATTTTCTCCTGAGATGAAGTTATATTTCCTATCTTTGTAAAATCCATAAAACACTGTAAAACACCTAATAATCAGCTTGAGACTGTGGTCTATGCAGTGCTGAGACTTAGGGGTGTGTAAGTGGCACGACTTAGGGCTGTGATCAATTTGATTTGCAGAGTGGGAGGTCTGTCATGATTGGTATGTATCAGATGGAGGTTTTTTGGCCTTTTGATGGTTTCCAAGGGTAAAATGCCTTAAAGCGCCACTTCCTAACTTAGGGGAGGCTTTTTAAATAGACATTGGATTGTCCTTTTAGAGCTGATGGGTAGACCAGTAGGGCTAAAGCTAGATAGGATGGTGATAATTATTTTTAACCTTGACATGGGCGGGTTGAAAAGCAGGAGGGCAAAAAAGTTTTATGAGGGTTTTCTAGATAACAAATTGACATATGGAGATCAGCTTCTAGAAAACTCAGCTATCGATCTAGTCATCACTAACAAGTGAAAAATACTGATGACTAACAATATTTTCTAACAATGTTTCATTATATGATAGTGTTTCAGGTTACCATCAAATGATACCACTTCAAATCAATCAACATAAAGACATTTTCAACGTTTCTTGGAACCACTACACATTTCACCAAATGCTTCCCAGGGTAAGGAATGCTGAAGACACCATTCAAAGAACCATGGCCACTATTTTCAACTTCTTTACTATGATATAAATTGATGACATCATCATATGCTTTAAAGCTGATAAAGAATATTTTTTCTACCTAAAGAGGGTATGTGACAGAAACAAATTTGGGAAGCAAGACTCAAAGAAGAAATACCCAGGAGAACATGGATTGCTTGAAATATTTTGGAAAAATTCTTATATCATGTTTTCAAGTGGGGGTAACTGTGATTTTTGTTTACAAGAGCTGAATGGATAAAGAATGTTAGGATATCCTTTTGAGGACAGGATGCTCCAGTACCATTGTTATAAAAACCTTTATTTAAAAATAAAAAATCATTCATTGTACATATGAAACATTGCACGAGAAAATCACAAAAATACAAAATCATAGAAAGAATGAAAAGAGGGAAGATTTTAAAAGAGGTATAGCCTCATACCCAAAAAATAGTGCTACTAAAAGTGAGCAAGCTTATATGCCACTAATTGCTCGAAAAAGCCTTGTTCAGTTGTCTAGCCCAATCATGGCTGAACATGTTTTCAATTTATGGCTGATAGGTTAGAGAAAGAGAATTTGTCAAGGCATCTAAACTTTACTTGTCAGTGAGGATAGATTAGGAATGAAAGATATTGGTTCCACATGATTAAAACTGAACCAAAGAGAAAAATGGGGATTCTTACCAAATGATAAATCACAACCCTTGTTTTTCTAGTTTTTTTATGCAAAATAATATTTGTGTGCAACTTGTTCTTATGCCACAACTCATGGTAAGTTAGATTTCCTAATCCTGATTTAAACCATGCTTTCAATTTCATGTTTATAGCTTAGAGAATGAAGTCCTTCATACAACCTAATATTGACGGTCAGTTAGTCTAGGTAGAGAATAAAGAGAGTTCATTAGCATAATTTGAACTCTTGGAAGTAATAAGATTAGAAGTAGATTGTTTTTTTTTGCTCTAAAAAATAAAGAATGTAAAGGGTTTACCAGTTCAAGTGCACCCACAGGAGAATTTTTTTTAGGAAAGTAAGTTGGGTAGGTAAATATGAAGTTGAGCTAATCATGTTTTTCAGATCATTGATATCACAAATTCAAAGAAGCATCAGCAAATCAAAGAAATAAAATTTGCCAAATGGATGAGGCACTGGTCTCTATAAAACCAAAGATCTAAAGTTCTAGACACCTCTTGAAAAGGAGGTGTCATCCCCAAGTGGAGCCACTATTACTCATCAGTAAATTCTTCCTCCGTTGATGACTAAATGCTTATCCTATATTTCTAGAAAAAAAAATCATGAATATTGTGATTTCTAGAAATCTCACTGCCTTCATCATCCTTAAGATAAATTTTTCACTATTTCATTATCCCATCATGTCAAACTCTGCTCACCACCCCCAAAAGACCCATCATGGGCTCATACCACTCATTTTGCCTATATTTTGTCACCATTTACCTTGGCACTATGTTTTTGGCTTACTTACTTTCCTCCACCTAATACATAGGATCGCTAACCAACCTACTCACTCCTATGTTTCCTGGATGCATCAAGCATTGATGGTCTCAAAACTGCCTCTGTAGGCTCTTTAGATAAAATCAAGTACATTATATTTTGGATCTTCAACACATCAAAATATCAAAAAATCTATTTTTTATACTTAAGGACCCAAAACTAAGTTTTCATTCAAAGTCCAAGTCCAAAAAGCCTTCCACTAGGTCACCTAGGGTTTAATAAGTCATGAGGTTTGCTTCGGTGTTCTAAGTCTCTATGTTTCCTGTGTCAAGAGGCTACATTTAAAGAAGAAAAAGGTCATGTAACTTTTTCCAAATCTGATCAAAATCTTCAAGGAGGGCATCCTTGGTCAATGCAAAAATTCTACAAAGGAAAACTACCCTTGTTCACATTTCTACAAAGAGTGATTGAATATGGCCATCGATATAAAAAGAGGTAAGGTAAGAGGGTGAATCATCACAAGAAGACATCCACAACAAGGAAAAGGCAATGGGCCTATGTACAATGAGATTCAGGGTTTTGGGACTGATTGACAAAATATTATTTCCAAGCAAGGAACCAACACAAAGACCACAAAGACAGAAGGCACAACAAAAAAACTAAGCACACATTGAATATTTTCATAAATTATAAATGAAAAGGGGAAAAAGGTGAGGTGAACTGAACAAAAATGAATGAACTTTAAAGGGCTATAGAGAACTTAGAAGAAAAAACTTCTTATTTGTCTCTAACAGCCTTAAAACTTGAAGTTTTGGCAAGATAGGCAAGACAGGTGAAATAAAGATGATGAACCTCCTTCATAACAGTAGAAAGCCTTCAAAGGCTATTCAAGGTGGCCTTTAGGGTTTTTTCAAGACAACACTACTTCACTACACCAAAGGAAAAAGTTGTAAAGAGTATCAGTGTGAGAGAGCCTAATATTTCAAAGTACGGTCAAAGGTCTTCAAAATGGTCAAGATAAAGAAAACATGAGGTAAAATGTCAAAATGAAAATCATGCTGACCCTAAAATCTCTGTTGGATGACTAAAGGCTGTAAAATTCCAAATAATGACAAAGAGATCAAGAATAATGTACTATGGGCACCAGCTGTAGAAATCAGAAGTGGCTAAGGGAAAAACATGGTAAACATGATGTACACATCTTTGCCAAAAAGACCTCACTGTCAAATATTAGTAAAAGGTGAGAAACACATTTTTTAAGTCTATTTCACTCAAAAATTCCTAAGAGGAATAAAGAAATGATTTCAGTTTTTCAAAAGAGATAGTTTGGACAGTCCCCAAAGTTTCAAATCCAAAAAATGGGAGCCTCTTCATACTTTAGTACACCATTACCGAGAGAAAATAATTTGAGAAAAGTTATAGGCACCTGCAAAAAAGGTCAAGGAGACACAAAGGAAACATAGTAAAGTGGGTTTTATGTCTATCATTTATTTTTCTCAAGGGATATACAGGTACTTCAATCTTGATTTCAAACTCATTTGTCACTTGGTGAAGAGAAAAAAAGGCTTAAAAAGAAAAAATATAGTTTTGACTATTTTTGGGCAAGTTTTTTTTGGTGCTACGCAAATCATTGGCACTACACAAATGCGGGTTGGCGCTATGCTAATCGGTCCTCTGCCTATTCAAAATTACACGGCACTGCACAAATCTGGCCCGACGCTACGCTAATCTTGGGCGCCTGTGCTAATTCCAGCCCAACTCATCCAGAGATCGACCACCACTGCACATGCCTAACGCTGCACTAACCCACAAACAAGCCTGCTGGTGCTGTGCTAACGGGCCGACCTGACTGCTTGGGAAATGTGCTACGCACCTCCAACAAGCAATTTATTTGCTCTAAGTCTCAAATTTTTCCCTCCATTTGATCTCCAAAGGTCTAAAAAGAAGCCAAGAATTGGTGAGTGGAATTCTCTCATTGTCCCTAATAAAAATTTCAAATTGGTTTTAGTCCTTTTATGGCTTTGAAGTCCAAACCCTAGGTCTCACATTCAAATAATCCTATGTTCTTAACCTTCTTAGACCAATTAAAAATATTTGAAGGAGGATGAGTTAGTGAGATCACAATTCATAATTCAAAGTGAACCATCTTAAAAACTCCAAATCAAGTAGTCCTATGAAGCCCTAACCTCCACATCCCTCATTCACTAAAAATTTGACTTCATCACCATATTCATCTTGCTTCACCAAACCCTAATTTGTCAACTAGCATCTCCTATCACCATGTCAGGAGCTGAAAACAGCAGTAGCAGTGAAAGAGGTCAAAGGCCTTTGAGACCAAAACATAAGGGAGGGAATGTAAATAGAATGGAACCTCAGAGCATAGTGGCCATCACCTCCTCTCCTAGGATCATATCATGTTTTTAGAGTGCAGGGGGCTTCCATTTATTTGAGAAGGTAAAACAAGTTAAAAGCCACCGAGAGTTTACAAGGCTTCTCATTCTCAACTTGCACAACAAGCACTCAAGCCTTGCAGGAGTATATTTTCAGATCTCAGCAAGTACCATCTCTGATGCCACAGGTATCCTTGCTATGGGTTAGAAGTGGTTTAAGAAGGGAAAATTGGACAACGGATTTTTAGAGCCATTTGTCAAGACTATGTATAGGGAAGGCAGCAAGACAATTTTCCCTTTCTCACACCTCAAACACAAATTTTCACCCTTGATGTTGGTTATCATGAATTACTTCACCTGTGAGGGGAGATATTCTAGGCTAAGCTCCTACCATGTTAGAATCCTCATGCATTTCACAAGGGTTAATATGCTCAACTTGCCCTACTATCTCTATAGGAGCATTGAGAAAATTTCTTTTGTTGTCCAAAGGAGGACTCCCTCCCAACAAATGCAAAGCTTATTTCACCATTCCTTGATCACAATGGTGGTATTAAATCAGTTGGAGAAGGAGGGTATACCTTGGGAGGTATTCGTAGCACATGAAGTCTTCACAAATCCATAGCCTCCTCAGCAACCAAATTTCCCCCCCTCATCTACACAAGTATCCTCACCCTAAGAAAATCTCCCTTCTTCCCCTTCTATTGATGCATCATATGGAGAGGATGATAGTAGCAATGATGAAAAGAGAGCTAAAAATTAAGGTGATGAAATCAGTGAGGCAGAGACAGGAATTAATGAGGAAAAGTAAGAGGGAAATGATGGTGAAGAGGAGGGTAGTGAACATGGCAATGATGAAGACAAAAAAAGTGACAATTTGGAGGAAGGCAGTGATGGTAATGATGCAATTAAGTTAGCCCTAAGTGAAGAAAAGAATGATGCTGATGAAAAAAGTGATGACCATGAAGATGTTGATGAAAATGAGGAGCTTGTCAGTCAAAGGGACAGTGAGCATGACAGTAAGGATAGTGGGCATAACCATGAAAATAGTGAACAAGACAACAAACAAAACTCTGCCACTGTGGATGAGGATGCTAAAGGAAATGAAGAGTTTGAAAGTGAAAATGACATGAGCATTGAAGGAGGGGAAAAATAAAATGAAACAGAGGATCAAGAAGAGGTAGATGAGGTAGATCACGGTGAGGAAGAAATTTAAGACAATAGTGAGGCAAATGAAACAGATCACAGTGAAGAAGAGGTAAAGGATAGTGACAAAGTGGTAAGTGATCAGGAAGGCAACAAAGAGAGGAATAGTCATGACAGTCATGACAATTGTTAGGACTATTGTGAAAACAATTAGCCATTCAGTGATAATGAAGATAGTGCCAATACATAAAACAAAGAAGACAACCCTAGTCATGATAACAACAAAACAGGGGAAGAGGCTCATAGTCTAAGTGACTATCATAGCCATGGCAAAGAGACTAGTAAAATCACCATCACACCTCTTACATGTACATACCAAAGAGGGCCAAGGAAAATTTTTGCTGCCTCCAAAAGGCAAGGTAACTTGACATATGCATCAAATACAAGGCTTGAAAAGGGCAAAGAAAATATGGATAAGGTTAAGAAAGGTAAGGGGATCAAGCAGTCTAATCAAAAGCCTCAATTTATTGACTTGTATAGTGATAATGAAGATGAGGATATGGCCACTAGACTGTTACTCGAAAGCGAGGATGCAAAAATCAAGGAGTGGGAGAGAGATTTTTGCATGGCACAATACATCATTCAATATTATAAGAATGAGCACAAGAACTTTAAGGAGATAAAAAGGGGTTTGGCTCTCCATAAAAATATGACCAAGTACTACGCCATGAAACACAAGCTTGTTTGTGCCAAACTAAAGGGAACCATCCTTGAAGTCCAAAACATAAAGGAGGAAAAAGGGTATTATAACCTTGGATTTTTGGCTTCAAGTTCTCAATAGTTTTCCAAGACCCCTTGAGGGAGGCCTCCACCAATTTTGAGAAAATTTGTGATACTTTTTGTTTTTTGTGATTTTTAATGCCCATTAGCGTAGCGCCACTGATGCTACGCTAATCCATGGAGCATCCTCAGGAGGAAAACTTAGAATTTTTATGTTTCAATCACTAGTACACTTTTCTCACCAAGTTTTAGAAGATTTGAAGCATGTTTGACCCCTCAAAAGGTCAAAAAACCCTTCATTTTTCACCATCTTTTCACTTTTTCAGACCTGGCACTGTGCTAATGACAGTCTTGGGATTTTGGAATTTTGAGTAGGCTACAAGAGCTAGATCAGGAAACCACAAGAATTTTTGGAAATAAGACTCGTCATTCTTTCCAACAAGCTATCACGGAGCCAAATCTGACATCGAGAAGAGGTCCAAAACTTGATTTCAAAAGTGCCTATTTTCTGCCTGAAGTGGTGCTGCACAAATGGATTGTTTAATGTGTTTTTGGCCAAAAGTCAAGAAAACACACTCATTTATTGTAAAAACATATTTTAGTTTTTTTTTTTAAGGAAAATCACTCTAGAATTAGGTGCTAGAAATTATTTTGGCATTTATTTCATGAGATATTTTGTGCCTTGGGCCTTGCATGGTCTCTTGGGCATTTATGATATTTATGAGTGATTTTGACATTTTCCAAACTTATCTACGGTTTTTTCCCTCCTTTTCTGAGTTAAATAGGGCATGAGGGCTTCATTGTGAATGTTTTCATTTGATTAACTTTGAGAGAAATACATGTTTTTTATGAGCTTGTAGAATAAATTGGTGTTATCAGGTTTATGAATGGCTTGCTTGGATTGCTGATGGAGAAGCTTGTTTGTAGGATCCTTGAGCATGGTTTAATGGTGATGTGCCTCTAATTTTTTCATGTTTTATTGTTTACCATTATTTTTCATCCTTCTATATGTAGTAGAATATAAAAGTATAGGTTAAGAAATGCTCTTTGAAGCACCTTAGTCCTCCTACCTTCTATTGCCTTGATGTTTTCCTCTGCTAAGCGTGTTTAAGGAATTCTTAACTACTCCTTAAGCCTCCTTATGCTTGTTCATTTCATCTATGGATTAATATGATAGTTTCCAAATATTTTTTATGGAAATACTTGCTTATTTTATGCTATCTAAACTCTTCTTTTGAAATCTCTCTTTGAAGTATTAATTGTTAGGTTAAGCCAAGGAGATCTTGTTCTGATCTTGCCCTTTGTTCATGCCTATCATTTTTCCTCAGAGTTCTTTACAGCATGATAAAAAATGTCTAGGATTTCCCTCTTTGATTGATTAAAGTTATTGTGTCACCTTATATGTTTTCAAATTCTGAAGGTGAAATTACTAAATCTATATAAGCTTTCTTGCTTTATTTGTTTCATTGGAATGTTTATCTTGGATATTTATTTTTTTACATATTGTCATTGAGTAAATGGTTTTCCCTATTTCATGATTAGTATCTTTTTCTTATCATATTTAAGACCTTCTTGTTTATGGGTATATGACAAAGGATACTTCATTTCCCTTTTCCCTACCTTGTTTTCCCCAACTTAATTTCCATTTCACTTCACACATAACCTTAAGGATCCATTGACCACACTATATTTTCCTTGTCTGCACTCTAACTATTTGTTGAAATATCTAGGACTTTCATAGACTCCATAGCCCAATGATATGAAGACCTATCACTCCACCTATTCTACCTATTTCATATTACCCAACCAAAAAAACAACAAACCACTACACTTAATAGCTAGCCTAAAATCAAACCCTAAAAGAAAAAAGTTGACATCCTTTGCATCCAATAGAGAGAGATCTCTCTGAGTCCAGGAAGGCTACGTCCTAGGACTCCAAAGACTGGTTTGATGTTACCCTGTTCATTTTGTCTACCATTCTGTGAAATCATGTGACTCTAACATAAACATTTCCTTTTTTTGGAGTAGACAAGGTGGTCTTCCCCTTGCTAACTACAAGGCTTAGTATTGTAGCAATAATGCAAAGTTGAAGGATAGTCACATAGACATCAAAACCATCTTGCAAATGGAGCTTAAAACCATAGCATTCATAGTGATGAAGTTATGTGGGAGTGTAGCTCCTCATGTGGCTACCAAATCACAAATGCAAACTATAGTTGAGTGTTTTAGAGGGACAATATTCAATTGGATTTAAGGGGTATTGGAATATATGAAGGGACAATTGACTAGAGAAAAAAATGGGAAGTTGAAAAACTTTGGATATGGTGCCATTCTTATCTCATTTTCTCTAGAGAGGATTCCACTTCTTGCTCCTCAACTGATTCCCTTATATGATAGAATTCCTCGAGAACCTCAAATGGTACGATGGGTAGCGCTGATGGCTCGCCATGGTGGCAAGGGTGGTTCAATAGTTTTGTTTACTCCAGATTATTTCATGTGGCTCAGGAACCAGGTCTTCACTATTGAAGATTTTCCTTATGAGGGAATGGACTATAGAGGTGATCCTGAAACATCCTTGCCTCCACGGGAACAGTGGGAGGAGATAGGTTAGTGAATCATTTTAAATTTTTTAATCTAATTTTATTTGATTTTTATTGTCCAATACTAACAAATTTTAAATGCAGATGTTGTCCCGACATGACCAACAACTCTTCATCATTTTAACAGGTGAGAGGCAAACCCATAGCACCTCCACGAGATAATGTAATAGAAATTCTAGCAAATATGGAACACAAACTTAAGAGTTTAACCATTGATATTCCTAAGACATGAACTGATGATATCCTTCTTAGGCTCCAGAGACACGTGACTGGTGTTCCAGGTCCACTTAGGAGATTTTTGAGCAAGTTGGCACATGCTATAGTTTATTATCATGACCATCATCATGGATAGCTACTAGTCAATGTAGATCGGCATTTTTTTTTTGTATCAATATCTTTTAGATCATAGGGTGTTTGAACCTATGATCACAGAGGATGTAATATATTTTGAACACAAACTTATCTATCCTAATGATATTACTACTTTCGTTATCTGAGTATATTTTTCAACATGGATTGAAATTTGTTCTGATTTAATTTTTTAATGTTACATATGTTTATTTAAAACTCGATTAGCTAATGCATCAGCCAATGTGTTTAAATTTCTTGAAATATGTTGATATTCGATATAATCAAATTGTCGTTCCAAGAGATGAACCTTCAAAAATAATCTTAACAACACTAGATTTCTAATTTCATAAACTCTATTTAAATGTAATAGAATGAGTTGTGAATCCAACCTAATGATCAAATGCCGAATACCAAATGTAATGGAATTAATAACTCAATGACTGCACTATACTCTGCAATATTGTTCATTGTTTGACCAAGGCATATCCCATGAATAGAAACTAACTCATAGGTGGGTGAATAGATAACCCAAGCCACATAAGAGATATTTTGTGTACTACGAAAGGCGCCATAAACAAAACCAATGTATGTTTGAAGGGATGTCAACATCTTCAATATCAAGAGTAATCAAGATAAGCAGCAATAGTATTAAAAACAAAAACTATTCTAGACACACTTGTATAATCAAAGGCACATTGTTCTAAAAAGTAACTATTGTACAAAAGATATATTCACACGAAAATTCAAGCATAATATCTCTTAAGATAAAGACCATTTATGAGCTTATCTAAAGAGACCTCGTCATAATAAATTAATTCATATGATCCTTTTTGCAAGCACATGCTTAACAATATAGGGACCATGCCACATCGGTTAGAATTTACTAGGTCACCTTCTGAATGAATACGAGGGTTAAAAATTTGATCATACTGAGCTTTCACATGTTTCTTCTGACCTTTGGTAGCCAATTCAGCAGTTCACCAAGTCTCATCTAATTGTGCTAAGTATAGAAAGTGTTTCTCCTCTTTAGAGGTAGATGGTAACAATTCAATGTTAAATTTGAGTGATGGTATTTCGCATTAAATGGGTAACACATCTTATAAACCATAGACAAGTTGAAAAGGAGTGAACCCTATAGCAATTTTTGCAGAGGTACGGTATGCCCATACTGTAGAAAAAAGCATTGTATTCCAATTCGATTTATGAGTCCCGACAATCTGCTTAATCATGGTGGTTAAAACCATGTTGATGGCCTCAACTTGAACATTAACATGTGGGTAATATGGATTAGAATTATCATGGCATAGGCCAAGTTGATCATAAATTTTTGTCATCATAATATTTCGAAAATGGTTCCCATGATCTGTTATAATAGCTTGAAGGGCACCAAATCGAGGAATCACATGATTGGATATGAATGTAGTTACAATTTTTCCATAAGCTACAAATGTATGCATCGCCTCGGCCCATTTGGTAAAGTAATCTACAACAAGAATAATATACCCATGCCCCTCAGCCGAGTGAGGGTTAAATGTAATGAAATCTACGCCCCATTTTGAAAAAGGACCAACATCAATGATCAGGTGAAGAGGAGATGGAGGTGCACACATATTTCAATAAAAAATTTGGTAGTTGTGGCATTTTTGAACCATGATGATACAATATTTGAATAAAGACATCCAAAAATAACCCACATGCAATATATTTTGGGCTGTGGCAAAGCCGGACATATGAACACCACACGCTTCATAGTGGAAATCATTCAAAACCCTTTTAGCCTCCTCGTGATTTATATAATGTCAAAAAACAGAATCTTCACCACGACGACAAAGAGTGTTTCCAATAATATTGTATTGTAGGGATTGATACCAAATTATCTGTCTATCTGGTTGTGAAATCTGTGGGAGAAAGGTTTTGGTATGAAGATATATAATGATATCTCCATACCAAGGTTCTAAAGTACTTATTAGAAATAGATGTTCATCCACTATAGGATTATTTACCACCATTTTGGACTCAGTATTGGGAAATTCACATATAATTTCATCAAACAGTAGTGATTTCTTTGATGCAGATTTCTCAAACTCCAAATCAAACTCTTGCAGGATAAAAATCTATTTGGAGCATTTTCCCAAAAGCAATTGTTTTGTCAATATGTATATTGTTGTGGATGATTTTGTCACCCTCCTAGAGACAGCCTAGAGTTGCCATAGACCAGTGCCTAGGACATCTTAATATAGCAGGGAGTCACGTAATATAGCTTGGGTTGTCAATCCAAATGCCTTCCTACTATCTCTTGTTTAAACAAGGAAATTAAATTTGAATGGGACCAATCTCTCTCAGAAGCTGACACAAAGATAAGAATAATGTAGGAACATCATGTAAAACTTCAGCATGAAAGCATCAAACAATTAAGATACCGCTTACTGTAAAGAGGGCCGATTCAAATAATATATCACAGAAATCAGATATCAAGGAGTGAGTGCAGTGAGGAAACATAAGAAGATATTAGCTAACATGAGACTGATACCCAGATACACAACAGAACCATATAAGGGCGCACTAATTTACGAATCCTTATATGACAATGGCGTTTTAAAAGCACCCTCCTCAAGCAACTAATATAGCAGAAAATATGGAAAGAGTGAACATGGAACAATATATCATGACTAGGCCTATTTAAAGCGCTTGACTAATTCCAGAAAGGGCACCACTTAAGATGAATCCTTACTGCAAACTAGTGAGCCACTCGCATTCTAGAACATGATACAAGAAGATAATTTGCATGAAATGAGATAATATATTAACACATGAGAGAAATTACATACTGTGAGATACCAAAGACCAGAATCCTCATTACAGTTATAACCCCTCCTCACTGAGACCCTACGGGCTCTGAAGTTTCATACAGAAATATTACAAAAATGTATACAGAAGTCTTCTCGCTGCACAGTTTGCTGATAGAAATCTGGAACCCTTACAATGTCTTCTTTTTGAGCCTTTATAGGGAAGATAGAGAATTCTAGAGGAGGCGGAGGTAGATGAAGCACATTTAATGACTTATTTTCAATCAGATGGCGGAAAACATTCACGCCCATCTCTGAATGACTAACTATAAATGAATGTACTTTACAAACTGTCTATAGAAATAAATGCTGGGAGATAAAAATCTCCTTATATACAAGACACAAATAATAAAATATATACAGCATGTTGCCTTCTGCTGAGGGAAAATCTACTGCCATAAGAGACCTGTAATATTTTGCAATTTTGTATTGTACTCTCGGCCCTTGGCTTTGGATTTGAGTCCTGGATCTTTAATGCGGGGCGAATTTATCTGGAGAGTTCTGTAGCTCCATATCTTAGTCTTCTTTAATGGCGGTCATTTCTTGTACCCACCCTCAGCTTCATCATTAAATTTCACCCACAGAACATTATCTTTTATGGGCTCCGAACCTTTGCAACAGGGGCAGCGAATTAAAATGCCCTCCTGTTATATTAGAACCTGCAAAACCCACAAGATATTAGAAAAACCGACACAGGTGGGGGCGGGGACAATGAAGGTGGAGATGAAGACGACGCTGCGGACACGAACAGAGGACAGGAGCACACAGGGTGTCGGAAGAAAAGCGATGGAGGTATGAAGTAAACCGGTGGAGCACATAAAACAGTTTGGTCGTGGGGAATAAATAAAATGGGGGAATATGGGCGAAAACACACATACATACATATATATATATATATATATATATATATATATATATATATATATATATATATATATATATATGTACGTGACGGGGGAAATGTTTTGGGCGCACGGGAGCGGACATGTAGGAGGACGACGTGGCGGGGTCAACGGGTGGAAGTGGGTGAGAACGACATGGTGGTGGACCATAGGACAATGTAGACACAAGTTAATGGGTGGGAAGTTCTGGTACACCTCCGCCGTTGGATAGAGATCAGGAGATCCAACGATTCATATGAATTCCGCTGCCCGGCGATTGTACAGACATTAACGCGCGGGGGAAGCGGTTTTAGAACCCGTACCAATGACACGCGGCACCTTCTCTATGGGATTGCTGCCCCGCGGTAAATACTGCCATTTCGATGAGAGTGGTGCAGGGTAATACCGCTGGTTTCCTGCACGCGCAGGGCCCTCCATATAAAACAAATGCCGCTCCATTGATTTAGACTTCGATCGGACGGCTACCATTGCGCCCGATCATTCAAACGATAGGCCCCTTTTCGTTTTGGCTTATGGTTTTGGGGCTCGGGTCGTATGACAGCAATAAGAGGAGGGGCTTAGGACTTGGGGGCTTCGGCCCGATATTTAAAATATGCGTTTTAGACTTTGGCCAAGTGCATTTTCTGAATGGGGATGGCGCTATTAAGCGGGAGCATCGGGATTTAAGTCACGGTGGAGGTCTGAAAGAAATTTAGGAAAGGTGGTAGGCCGAAAATTTACGTGCAGGAGTAAATATGTACAACATCGGCTCCATCTGGGGACGGCATGTTCTTCCTCAGACATGTCGAGAACACGCAGACCATTGAGCATTTCATCCCGCTTTCCAATCCTTCTGTATGTGAATTTTATCCTACAATTCCCTTGCTTTTCTTCAAAACTCATTAGCACACCTACATTATTCAAAGAATGATGGAACAAAAAGAAAACTAATGTACAATATAATACACCAGGCTATCTTGGCCTCCTAGGTCCCATACTCTGCTTTGCTGGCATCCATTGGTTACATTATTCTTCAGTTGTACCCCTCCAGGTTTCCATATTTTATTCTGCAATTTTCTTCCAGTTATGCTTTCACATTCTGTTCTTGTTTTTCCATTACCTGACTTTCTTTGCTTTCTTGCTGGTATTTTCTGTTTCTGAGGCACCTTCGTCATCAGTCTTCTGATGCTGTCAATTCCTATGCCCAGCCTTTCTTTTATCTGGAACCAACTTTGCTCACTGCTGTCTTCATCCTGGGCAGCTTTGATTTTTTCACTTTCCACTACATCTTCAATATGGCTCTCGTAAGCCTGATCACCTCCTCCTTGTATTTTGAAAGGCAGTGGGGTCTCTCTTTTTTGTTCCACAATAGCAGCTTTGAAAATTTTTCTCTCTGCTGGCAACATACTGCCAGAAAAGATCCTTGATCCTTCTTCAGATGTTTGCAAAAAATGAGCATAAGGATCATGAAAAGATACCTGGTCGTGTATATTAGGCAAGCAAGCTCCAACCAGGATTTCTTTTCCTTCCACTGGATTAAGAACAAGACTCTCTTGAGAAAGAGAATCTCCCTCATTTTCTTCATTTTCTGAACTGGAGGACTCATCATATATTGGAGCTGAGTCCTTTTGAAGCTCTGGTATATTTTGCTCTGATGCGCTGAGCTCTGTGAAAAGGTCCTTGAATTCTTGAGCAGGGGCTTGCTCCATTATTTCCTCTTTTTCAAGAGAAAGCTCGCTGTTTTCATCTCGCTCAAGAATCTCTCCTTTGCTCTCCTCCTCTTTTCTTTGTATTGAATCATGTTTTTTCAATAAAATCTCTAGCAGCCTGACTTCTTCGTTCCACGGATTAAAGTCTTCCCCCGAGTTTCCTTCCTCCTTTCTTGGAAAGGAAAGCTGCTGGCTTCCAGTCTCGCTGATGGTTTGTGTTAAAGAAAAATGAGGATCCAAGGAATCTTCATCTACTATTATACTATCATGGCTCTCCTCATCCGTATCATAGATGGGCTGACTGGTTTCATTACTATTCTGAGATTGTTGGCCCTGGCTTTCCTCCCATGGGTCTACTGATGATGGTTCTGCAGACTCAGCTTCTCTCTGGAAACAATCATCATCAAATAAATCATAACTAGGAAAGTCACAGTCATAAGCAATGTCACCAATCAAACCTGTTGGATTCTCAGCAGGTCCTTCTTCATCTTGATTCTCAGAGGAGCTTTCTGGATCTGAATTATCAAACTCAATGGACGAGTGAGCAAGGGAATATGTTCTGTAAAAGACTTCTGAGGTGAACTGCTGATTTAATTTCTGATCAACCTCATCTTCTGTCAAAGGGGATGATTTCTTTGTGTTCCTTTGTGCAGAAGAGCAGCAGCTCTCCTTTTCTTGTACTAGCTGATTGGGAGGCGGGATGTTCTCTTGAGGCTCTTCTTTTACATCGGATTCTGCCTCTTCTATGTGGTCTTTTGCTTCTTCGAGGCAGCGCTCCCTATTTTCCATTGCTATTAGATCGTGATACTCTCTGATCAGCATAATACAAGATGTAAGTAAGCAATCAGACGGTTTCTGATCACTTTCTTCCTCATCTTCCATAGGTTTTAAAGCATGATACATGTCTTGCTCATTATCCACGTCTTGGGTTTGTTCTTGTGATTGCAAGAGTTTGATCTCAGCTTCATACCTTTCAATCATCGCTCTTAGAAGGATTTTCTTAAGCACGGGCGTGCAACTTGGGATGAGAAGGGTGATCCGTGGAAGGTCCTCCACTTCCATTTTTTCCAAACCACGTGATATTTCATCTCTGCACTCTGCTATAAAATTCAGATGCATTTTGCAAGCTACTCAGAGTCTTCCACCAGTGGGGTATTTTAATTATTCAGGAACTGTGGAGTCGCCAGGTGGATGGTTTAGGATCTTACTGTCCACCACAGTGATTTTCCAAATCAAGGCTATTGTTTCTTCCCAGTAGAGTCGGGACTGCAAATAGATTTAACAAATAAAGACCAGTGGAGTCGAGATTTTCTACTTGGATTTCTTGGGAAGAAGAAGGATAATCTTCAACAGAATATTCAGGATTTTCAACACGAGCTGGCTTCTTCTCTTTCCAAACTCTTTTGTGAATGATCTTCTCCGGGTCGGAGACAGGTGTTTTCGGCTGTGAGGTATTTGACCTCAAATGGGGCTTCCGGGAAGCCAGGACTTCCAATAAAATTTATCAAATAAAGACCAGTGGAGTCGCCAAAGTGAGAAATCTGCAACTCTTCACCTCTCTGTGCTCACCTGATTAGAGAGTGAATATGAGATGTCGGACCCAGGGAAACAGATATTCTTGAATTCGTTCCCCGGCAACGGCGCCAGAAAGATGTTGTGGATGATTTTATCACCCTCCTAGAGACAGCCTAGAGTTGCCATAGACCAGTGCCTAGGACATCTTAATATAGCAGGGAGACACGTAATATAGCTTGGGTTGTCAATCCAAATGCCTTCCTACTATCTCTTGTTTAAACAAGGAAATTAAATTTGAATGGGACCAATCTCTCTCAAAAGCTGACACAAAGATAAGAATAATGTAGGAACATCATGTAAAACTTCAGCATGAAAGCATCAGACAGTTAAGAGACCGCTTACTGTAAAGAGGGCCGATTCAAATAATATATCACAGAAATCAGATATCAGGAAGTGAGTGCGGTGAGGAAACATAAGAAGATATTAGCTGGCATGAGACTGATACCCAGATACACAACAGAACCATATAAGGGCGCACCAATTTACGAATCCTTATATGAAAATGGCGTTTTAAAAGCACCCTCCTCAAGCAACTAATATAGCAGAAAATATGGAAAGAGTGAACATGGAACAGTATATCATGACTAGGCCTATTTAAAGCGCTTGACTAATTCCAGAAAGGGCACCACTTAAGATGAATCCTTACTGCAAACTAGTGAGCCACTCGCATTCTAGAACATGATACAAGAAGATATATTGCATGAAATGAGATAATGTATTAACACATAAGAGAAATTACATACTGTGAGATACCAAAGACAAGAATCCTCAATACAGTTATAACCCCTCCTCACTGAGACCCTACGGGCTCTGAAACTTCATACATAAATGTTACAAGATGTGTAAAGAAGTCTTCTCGCTACACAGTTTGCTGATAGAAATCTGGAACCCTTACAATGTCTTCTTTTTGAGCCTTGATAGGGAAGATAGAGAATTCTAGAGGAGGCGGAGGTAGATGAAGCACATTTAATGACTTATTTTCAATCAGATGGCGGAAAACATTCGCGCCCATCTCTGAATGACTAACTATAAATGAATGTACTTTACAAACTGTCTATAGAAATAAATGTTGGGAGATAAAAATCTCCTTATATACAAGACACAAATAATAAAATATATACAGCGTGTTGCCTTCTGCTGAGGGAAAATCTGGCATTAAATGCAGAGACCTATAATGTGCAGCCAATTTTTGTACTGTACTCTCGGCCCTGAACTTTGGATTCGAATCCTGGATCTTTAATGTAGGGCGAATTTCTCTGGAGGGTTCTGTGAATCCATATCTTTGTCTTCTTTAATGGTGATCATTTCTTTACCTCGGCTTCATCATTAAATTTCACCCTGAACATTATCTTTTATGGGCCTCAGAGACCTTTGCAACGGGGGCAGCGGAGTAAATGCCCTCTGTTATGTTGAACACAAAACCCACGAAATATTAAGAAAAACCGACACGGAGTGGGGGCGGGGGACAATGAAGGTGGAGATAGAGAACGACGGCGCGGACACGGATAGAGGACGAGGAGCACACGGATCCAAATGTCGGAAGAAAAGCGATGGAGGTATGAAGTAAGCGGTGGAGCACATAAAACGGTTGGTCATGGGAATAAATAAAATGGGGGAATATGGGCGAAAACACATGTACATATATATATATATATATATATATATATATATATATATATATATATATATATATGACGGGGGAAATGTTTTGGGCGCATGGGAGCGGACATGTAGGAGGACGACGTGGCGGGGTCAATGGGTAGAAGTGGGTGAGAACGACACGGTGGTAGACCATAGGAAAATGTAGACACAAGTTAACGGGCGGGCAGTTCTGGTACACCTCCGCCGTTGGATAGAGATCGGGAGATCCAACGATTCATATGAATTCCGCTGCCCGGCGATTGTACAGACATTAACGCGCGGGGGAAGCGGTTTTAGAACCCGTACCAACGACACGTGGCACCTTCTCTATGGGATCGCTACCCCGCGGTAAATACTGCCATTTCGATGAGAGTGGTGCGGGGTAATACCGCTGGTTTCCTGCACGCGTGGGGCCCTCCATATAAAACAAATGCCGCTCCGTTGATTTAGACTTCGATCGGACGTCTACCATTGCGCCCGATCATTCAAACGATAGGCCCCTTTTCGTTTTGGCTTATGGTTTTGGGGCTCGGGTCGTATGACAGCAATAAGAGGAGGGGCTTAGGACTTGGGGGCTTTGGCCCGATATTTAAAATATGCGTTTTAGACTTTGTCCAAGTGCATTTTCTTAATGGGGATGGCGCTATTAAGCGGGATCATCGGGATTTAAGTCACGGTGGAGGTCTGAAAGAAATTTAGGAAAGGTGGTAGGCCGAAAATTTACATGCAGGAGTAAATATGTAGAACATATATCATCGGGTTGCAATTAGATATCACTGTTGTTTTATGGAACAATATGTAATGATGGAATCATTGGACAACTTGGACTGCAACCAAGGCCAATTTCTCCACATGCAAATACTTGATTTCCACTGGGTTGAGATTCTGAATTAGGTAATAGATACATGTTCATTGTGAGATTCATCTTCTTGAACAAAAACCATTCCAATCATGGAATCAGAGGTAGTTAATTATAAAAAGTAATCCTCGTGGTAATTGGGTGGATGCAATAACGGTGCATGGGTCAACTCTTTTTTAAGTGCATCGAAATATTTTTCGGCAATCTCATCCCAAATAAAAGGAACATTTTGTTTCAACAATCGGGTAAAACCTTTTTTTAACTCAACATATTTCAGGATAAAGCTACATAAATTTTTTTCTTTCCCTTGCAAACTCTGGAGTTGGCAAAGAGTGGAAGGAGGAGGTAAATTAATGATAGCCTCGACCTTCGATGGATCGACATGAATGCCATCTTTCGAAACGATGAAACCAAGTAATCGTCCTGATTGTACACAAAAAACACATTTTTGTGGATTCAAAGGAATTTTTTAATGCCTACATCTCATGATGATAGCTTGTAAGTGTATAAGATGATCTTCTCTGCATAAAGAATGAGCAGGTAAATCATCCAGATAAGGCTAGACAATATGTTTGATATCATGAAAAGCATAAGACATAGCTCTTTGAAAACTTGCACCAAATGTTTTTAGTCCAAAAGGTAGCTTGAAATAAGAAAATGTGCCCCAAGGAAATATAAAAAATGTTTTAGGTTGATTGGCAGGGAGTATGTTGATTTGATTGTAGCCAGAAAAACCATCCAAAAACGAGAATATTTTTTTTCCATCACAATCATCAACAATTTGATCGATATAGTGCGTAGTATAGTTGTCTTTTGGACACACCTTATTAATATCTCGATAATCGACACATATTATTATAGTCCCTTGTTTCTTCGTAACACGAACTATGTTAGACACCCAATCCGTCAAAGGAATTGGATAAATAAATCCTTCTCGTATTAGCTTCTCAAATTCAGATTTGATAGTTGTAGCTTTCTATGAATGTATTAGATGTAATCTTTGTCTAATAGGTTTATCATTCAAGTATGTCTTAATTTCATGAATTAGAATCTTAGGATCGATACCTTGCATCTCTTCGTAAGATTAGGAAAAATGTCTCGGAATTCTTGAAATAGGGCTTTGTATGTTTTAATTTCTTCCATCGAACAAGAAGCACCTATATGAATGATTTTAATAATTCCAGTTTTAATTGATATGTCAATAGGAAGTGTTGTAGAAATACTTCCCAAGTTTATCTTAGAATCCAAATGTGTAATCGATGTGGGATTTTGTGGTTCCTTGAAATACTCAATTGTAAAAGTAGATGAAAAATCATATTCAAACTTCTCAAGATCAAGAAAAAATGAAGATCTATGATGTAGATCATCCCATGGTAATTCATCTGATGACAAAATTTCTCAAATACTTTCATCAATTTCAAATACATGTTGAAATGGATCTAAAAATGGTGTTATGGTTGAGCTTGATAGAGGATTATTCTTTATTGATCACATTCATGTGAACAGGAATAGTTGATGGGCTATCAGAATATGACTGTACTTCTACATATGCTGATTCAAAAGGACTCAAAGGCATCTCGTTGTTGAAAGAATCCAATTCTGATTTTGAAGGAACAATCCATGTGTCACCATATGGTATTGAGCTTGATGAGATCATATTGATATTGGAAATTGTTTGTGATACGTTGGGTGGGGGTATAGTGAAAGTTCCCATGAGAGTAGAATCATTCATTAATCCTACACCAACATCATTGTATGGGATAACCAATTTTCCGACATGCGTGATTCTATCCGTAGAAGTAGGGTCTGATGAAAAGTATGAAAACTGATTGATTCTAACAATATTTTCTTTGTGAGGAAACATGATTACCCGAAAGACTGATGAAACAATGAAATTCATGGCATAAGACCAAATACAACCCAAACTAAGGTTGTAATCAAGAGGGGCATCAACGACTTCCACCTCTAGATTAACATTTTTTCCTTCCACTTCTATAGGCAGATCCTGGCGTATTCCATATGGATGGAAACCTCTTCCATCAAAGGCTTTAAGGATAGTTGGTGATTGGTTGAGTGTTGGAGAACCAAGGGTTTTCCAACAATTTAACGACATTATACATGTATATTCCCCCTCATCAATTACAGTACGAAAAACCCGTCTTGATTTGACTAATACTGGAATCTAAAAAGCCATCTGATGAGGGAGTCTAGGTACAAAATTTCAAGGTCAAAGACCATTACATTCGAGTTTTGACAATTAATAGCTCTGAGAGCTGATAATAGTAATTTCCTTTTTGCTAGACATGATTGTAGCACTTCTAAGGCCAACTTTGTTGAAGGGGATATCATCAGATCTTCACCAATGTTGTAATTTTGAGCAGCTCAGTTGACTTTCAAAGTACAGCTTTAGCAGGTGGTTTAATCACTAGATTTGGATTATTTTTCTTGATTTGAAGTGGTTCAAAAATTGAAGGAGGTATGCCTGGTGTTTGACTAGAAGTTTCAGTCTCTTTACCAGTTACAGGACTCTTAGTTCCATAGCCTTGAGATCGTGTCACAACCATGACCTGAGACATCATTAAAATATCTTCCAAGGAGTTGAAAGAAGATCCTATAGGTTTTAACCCTGTATAGAAATTATCTGCAAACGAATCTTAAAAACATAAAATAAACAATAGAGAGAGCATAATACATAAAAAATATATGCATAGATATTTTCTCCTAGATCCCAAATTAGGATGACCAGCTTGATTTTTTATTATATTCCTTTTAGTGTTACAACACATATATATACATGTTGAATAATTCATAAAACCCAATCCATTAACCTTGGATTAGAACATAACTATAATTCCCTTGACCAGATCTACAAAATACTAGGGGTTGAAAACCATCATGCCCCAAAACCATGTGCAAATCCATGCACAAAACCATGGGCAGGTCCACCCATTGAAAAATAGGGTCCAATTTTTTTTTCTCGAGTCGCTTCTCCACACCCCGAACGGGGGGGCTTTCACCCCCCTTATGACCCCCCTGCTACACCTGCCAAAACGTATAGGGAGGTTTGTCCCCCCCCCCCCCGCGTGTGGGACTAATCGTGGAAATAATATAACACATACCCAACATTCTCCCACTTGTTGCTTTCTTTCCACAAGGGGCCACAGGAGAGCTTAGTCATTAGTGTAGCTCTGCAACGCCCATTTTTTCTCTACATGAAGAGAACTTCTAACTGCTCATAGACTTTGTCAATGTATCTACAACATTCTTCAAAGTGTCCACCTTTACCAGCAACATCGTTTTATCCTCAACCATATCTCTCACAAAGTGATATTGAACATCAATGTGTTTTTTCTTTGAATGATAAAAAAGGTTCTTAGCTAAGAAAATTTCACTTTGGCTATCACAGCCTATCCATATAGCTTGCTACACCAACCCCATACTTGAACACAATCTCTGCAACCAAACTGCTTCCTTTCTTGCATGAGTGGCTTCCATGTATTCTACCTCTGTAGTTGAAAGAGCCACTATAGTCTGGCTTTTACTCATCCAACTGACTGCACCTCAAAATAGGCTAAACACATACCCACTTGTAGATATTCTTTGGTCCAAATCTCCAGCCCAGTCTACATCAACAAAACCATGGATTTACAAAACTCTGTTCAATCCTGGTCTTCCCTGGTAGCACAAATGATAATCACTAGTGCCACACAGATATATGAAAACCAGCTTCACTATTTTCTAGTGCTCCTTCCCTGGTTTTGACATAAACCTTCTCAATACCCCCACTCCATGTGCAATGTCTAGTCTAGTATAAAGCATTGCATACATAAGGCTACCCACCGCACTTGCATATGGAACATGAGACATATCTTCCTATTCTTGTGTCTTGGGTCACTACTCAGCAGATAGCTTTATACCTATAGGAATAGGAACCTTCACCAGTTTACTATCCTACATATTGAACCTCTACAATATTGTCTCGACATACTTCCTCTAGTTTAACCAGAGCTTCCTCTTTGCCTAATCTCTCTTAATTCCCCTACCCAAAATATAGTTTCCAGCACCAAGATCCTTCATGTCAAATTTTGAGAACAATTGGGTCTTCAAATCCTGGATAATTTCTTTTCCATTTCCAATCAGCAACATATCATCCACATACAAGACCAAATAAATAAAATGGTCACCAATTAATTTAAAGTACATAGAGTGAACCTCTTTTCTTTTGGTGAAGCCAAGTCCCCATATATAGGTATGAAATTTCTGATACCACATCCTTGGTGATTGTTTTAACCCATACAGAGACTTTTTTAACCTACATACAAATTCTTTCTTACCCTTCACCATAAAGCCTTTAGGTTGCATCATGTAGATCTCCTCTTCTAGATCCCCGTGAATAAATGATTTCTTCACATCCATATTTTCTACCTCTAAATAAAATGCAACATCAACCGATAAAAGTAATCTAATAGAATTAACCTTGGCAATAGGAGAAAAAATATCACCAGAATCAATTCCTGACACCTGGGAATAAACTTCTGCTACCAACCGAGATTTTCATTTCTCCACCTTGCCTTCTACATTCATCTTCTTCATAAACACCCATTTTCTCCCAATGGGCTTCCTTCCAGCCAACAACTCCACCAGATCCCATGCCTCATTTTTGTGCAATGATGCCATTTCATCAACCATAGCCTCCTTCCAGAGTTTTCCATCATCTGAATCCACTACCTCCCTAAAAATTCTAAGATCATCATCAGTTATAGTTAAAGAAATATTTGAACACAAATATATGGACTATACCTTTTTGGTTGCCTTCTTTTATGAATTGATATTCTCACAGCTCGAGTTTGTGGCTCTTCCTCTTCTGAATATTCTTTTGTTGTAGAGTTTGATTCATCCTGCTTTAGCTCAAACCCTATATTCTTAGGTTCATTTGGTAGGACTTAATTCTTAACAACATCTTTCACCTCTCTAAACACCACATCTTGGTTGTACAAAACCTTCCTTTTTTTTGGGTTCCAAAGCTTGTAACCTTTTAAACCATAATTATACCCAATAAAGATGCACCTTTCATATTCATTATCCAACTTGGTCCTTTTTTCGTTTGGAACATGTACATATGCATCACATCCAAATTCCCTCAGATGTCAAAGAGAGGGTTTCTTACCATTCCATACCTCATGTGGAGTCTTATCCTCCAATGCTGATGAAGGTGATTTGTTAACTAGGTAACATGCAATCTCCATTACTTTTGCCCAGAATTCCTGTCCTAATCTAGTGCCATTGAGCATGCTTCTTTCCTTTTCCATCAGCATTCTATTCATTTTGTATGCAACTCCATTTTTATAAGGTGTGTAATGATTAGTCTTCTATCGTGATATACCACATTTCTTACATAATTCTTCAAATTCCTTCTGGAAAAACTCTCCACCATTATCTATCCTCAGCGCCTTTATCTTCTTCTCCATTTGGTTTTCCACCAGAGCCTTAAATTATTTAAATCTTTCAAAGACTTTAGATTTCTTACTCAAGAAATATATCCATTTATTCCTTATGAAGTCATCTATCAATGGAACATAGTACACATAATTTCCCAGTGATGGAACCAACACATGTACAAACACATCACTGTGCACAAGCTCTAATAACTTGTTCACCCTCTTAGCACCAAAAGGAAAACTCATAATTCATCTTCCCATATAAAAAATATTCACAAAAGTTGAAATCCAAAGAGAAATTAGACATACCTTCTACCATACTATTTATATGCAGTATTCTAAGGTTCTTCTCTCCAATATTTCCAAGCCTTTGATACCATAGCATGGTCTTTTCTCAAGAAACTACTAGGCTTTCCACTCCACTTTCAGGAAGCACAAAATTTTTGCACCCATCAATAATAGTGCTTCCCTGAAGCTTGTACATAGTTCCAATCTGAACTCCCCACATTAATACTACTGATCCCCAAACCATCTTGTAGGTATATTTCTCAAACACTATTTTTACACTTGCATCATCCATCTTGATTACAAAAATCCATATTCTGGCCAATGTAGGAATATCAAGAACACCTAGAAGTGTTATAATCCTTCCACCTTGCAGATTTAGCTTGAATTTTCCATTTCCAAAAACATTTTCCTTCCTATCATCCCCTAAGAATACATCACCACCATCATACCTCTCATACTCACAGAACTACTCCCTAAGGGGAGTGAAGTGAAAGGATGCACCTGAGTCAATCAACCATGCCTCATGATCTACATGTGTATTTGAAGAAGAAGTCAAATACACATCCCCACCTTCATCTGAGGTGGTTATTTCCTCTAAAGAAGGAGCATCATCAAATACATTTCCTTTCTCAAGAGCTTTATATCTGGATTCCTTTTTATAGTACCCTGCCTTTCCGCATTTCCAACACACCTTTACAAACTTTCTTGGAGATTTAGATTTCCCTCTAGATTTAGATCTCCCACTCGAGACCTTATTCTTTTTTCTATTCTGGGACCTTCCTCATAAAGATAAGGCATCTCCATTATGGCCCTCCATATTTCTTCGTCTCATTTCCTCTGGCAGCAAGGATGAGATAATTTCATCAAAATTCAAGGTAGTTGTATTTTTACCTATTGCAATAACCAGGTTGTCCCACGAATCTTGTAGAGAACACAACAAACTGATGCACTTATCTTCATCTGAGATTTTAATATTAACATGTAAGAAATGACTTACCACAGTATTGAAGGCATTTAGATGCTCTATCACTGAGTCTCCATCCTTCATCCTCAGGTCATACAGCTTTTTCCGCAGGAACAATTTATTCACTAGAGACTTAAATTAGTACAAAGTCCCTAGATTTTCCCAAAAAGTCTTCGACGTAGCTTCCCTAGATAAATTCAAAAATATTGAATCTGAGACACAGAACCCTATTTTTCTCTTTTCCTTTTGATCCAACTTCTTCCAGTATTAATTTGACATTGTTGTTGGTTCAATACTTGGATCTACTATGATCCATTGATCTTTATCCACCAGCAGATCCTCCATCTTGAGCTTCCACAACTCAAAACTTTGACCATTAAATTTCTTGATCTCTGTTTTTCCACTTCTCGCTATCTTCTTTCACCGTAAGAATCGATCCCGCAGATCTCCCACTAAAAAGGGTCTACCACAGGCCCGAGAAAAAAACCCCTTAGCAACAAATTCGTCCCCTTGAAGATGAAACAACTCTGATACAAAATGTAGGTTTTAACCCTGTATATAAATTATCTGCAAATGAACCTTAAAAATAGAAAATAAACATAGAGAGAGCATAAAACATAAAATAGATATACACAAATATTTTCCTCTAGATCCCAAATCGGGATGACCAGCTTGATTTTTCATTATATTCCTTTTATTGTTACAACACATATATATACATGTAAAAGGATCATAAACCCAAATCCATTAACCCTTGATTAGAACATAACTGTAGTTCCCTTGACTGGATCTACAAAATACCAGGGGTTGAAAACCATCATGCCCCAAAACCATGCGCAAACCCATCCACAAAACCATGGGTTGGTCTTCCCACTGAGAAATAGCGTCCCAATTATTTTTTCCTGGTGCACTACCCCAGTTCCCGAATAAGGGGGAACCCCCTACTGTGGCTAGCGCAACTTATATGCAGGGATATCACCGCATCATGCATGCAACTAATCATGGAAGGAATATAAAACATACCCAACAAATATGATCATTTTACTCTCTTGAGTGGGAAAAGGATCCTTCAAGAAAGCAGGTGTGGGTGAACCTTTAATGAATTTAGATACCTTGAATTGATGTGGACACTCTTTAGTATAGTGATCCTCATCACAAATAAGACAAGGATAACAAGGTTTCCACTTTTCATCAGATGGTTTGGTTTTTTCTATTTTCTCTTTAGGAGATGTATTTTGTTTATTTTTATTCTTTCCTTTCTTCTTATTACCGCTTCTAGCTTTATTTGTGGATGAATCTACAACATAAATTTTGGTAAAATTTTCAAGGGAAGAATACCCTTTAGGTGAATTTGATAAATTTCTTACTCTTGTTAGCACTAATTTTACCAATTACACCATCTACAGAATGAGAAATAGAAAGAGTTGCAGTAATTTGACCTGGTCATGGCAAGTCATGAATTTTTTCGTTTAAAGTACCAGACTATGTATATACAAGGTCTAAGTACTGTTCTTGAGCTATGACCTATTCTTCTATAAAAAAACCTCCCTTAGCTACGTCTTTAGTGATCTTCGTAAGTAATGATTTGATGAACCATTCTGCCAAGATTTGATCCGAAATAAAAAATTTCACTAAACATCGTCTACATCTCCATTCATGTATGTCATCTGAAAAGTATGTAGACATACTCTATTTTAATGAAGTTAAGAGTTTTGTGACATTTTCATAACAGACTCGAAACTGGCAGTGAGTTAAGAAATTTGTTCCTAAGGCATTGAAATTATTGAAAGAGCCACGTGGTAATTCAATATACCACTTCACAGAAAAGCCCATCAATTTTCTTTGAAAAAGTCTCAATCAAATGGAATCATTGATTAAAGAGTTGGATGTGCACCAAAGATGATAAGTCATCACAAGATTTGAGGGGTCTTCTCCTGATTTTCCTTCAAACTTAGGTATGTCATTGGGCAACTTCTTTGGCATTGGAAGACAAAAAAAAATATAATAAATCGCATCATTCGTGAGACATGACAAATATGAAAGTCTAAATTTGAAATGAATGGTAACCAACAGTTAGTATCTTGCTGAGAAAACTAATAACCTCGAGGAAAAATACCAGTACCCAGAGGAGGATATCCAAGATATCCTAGAATAGCCAGTGCAGATGAGATTGGAATACCTATAGGGTATCCAGGGTTAGTCATACCAAAATGAGGTTGATCTGGTATCTGATATGTATAACTAGAGTATGGTTGACTTTGGTAGAATGGATTTTGTCCTATTGGTCCATATTGAAACTGCCCTTGAAAATATTGATTAACAAACTTACCTGTACAGGGTTGGATTGTTGGAATTGTAGCTACACCCGGTTGTGCTACAAATGTTTCAATAGTAGACTGGACCACAGTTCTAGTTTAATGAGCAGTGACTTGATGGATTTTATGTGATATAGTTGATGTCATTGTTTGAAGGGTTGTAGCAATAGGAACTTGTGAAACTCCAGGGATAGGTTTACTTATTTGTTGAACAAAATTTTGCATAGCAAATTGGACAGGAGTTTTCGACATATTTGGACCAACTTGATAACTAATAGGTACAGATAATTGAGGTACAATTTGAAGTGTAGGTTGGGTAGGTTTTTGGACTTTGGTATAATCAAATTGACTAGTTGGCTGACTAGGATGATTATAAGGTACTTGTACAGTAGGTTGCAAATTCTGTTGGTTCAACGACGAGTTCCACATTGAGTTAACTTCGGGATAAGGAGCTCCCATTAAAGGTTGTGATGGATAAGGTTGACCATAACCGGTATGAGGTATTGGAACGTAAGTTTGATCATTTGCCTAAACATTTCCAGTAAAGGGTT
Source organism: Pinus albicaulis (assembly GCA_034641835.2). Taxonomy (NCBI): domain Eukaryota; kingdom Viridiplantae; phylum Streptophyta; class Pinopsida; order Pinales; family Pinaceae; genus Pinus; species Pinus albicaulis. The sequence continues at coordinate 1,288,874,352 of CM076582.1, forward strand.
GACCTCCTTGAAAGGATTCTTGCTCTTGATAAAATTGTTGCCCCAGAGGAGGTTGTTGTCCTTAAATAGGCTATAATCATGGCATAGGGTACTTCCCTTGAAGAGGCTATGGCCTTGGCATAGGGTACTACCCTTCAAGTGGATGTGACCCTGGCATAGGATATAAATGCCCTTGAAGAGGTTGTCCTTGAGGAGTATATTGCCCCCCAAGTAGTAAATTGCTCCCTTTAGTGTTAGGTGAAGGAATATTTCCAAACATCATATAGACTTGTTCCATTGTCAAATTTTTGGTATTAGATGAGAAGTTGATTGTGTAATTTTTTCAGAAGCAAGAGATGCTCCAAAGAAATTAGCAAAGAGCGACTAGTATCCAATAGGAATTGATGGACCACCATGCAAAAAAGTGTTTGGTGATGAAGAAAACATGGATGACTCATTAGACATGCTTGATGAAGACATGTAACTTCATTTGAGTATAGATTAAAGAGGAATGCAGCGTGGTGAATAATTGAGACCAATATTATGTAGAAAATTGGTTAATTTTTTATACCAAGGACCCACTTTAAAAGGATTGTAAGGGTAAATCACTTCACTATACCTTAGATCTAAATATTCTTGACGGAAAGGAATTGTAATCTCTTCTTTCATGTTAGTAATCTCTTCGATGATAATTAGGCCAGGAGGAATATTCTCATTAATGCGAAGCTTCACTCAAGGTGAATGAGGACATGATGCAGCAACAATCCTGAAAGTCTGTCCAATGGAGTGTTGGACAACTATGACGTGGCACTGACTGTAATTCCGTCTCGTTTTATCCCACTTTTATTCATTTCTCAATTTCACCGAAATCGCGACTTGATGTTATGTTATACTCCCGATATATATATATATATATATATATATATATATATATATATATATATATATATATATATATATATCCCAATGTTAACCCTTCAACCTTAATAACCGATGGTTATACTTCGCATATTTTATACGTACTCTGCCCACCTTGTATAGGATTCCGACCTTATATAAATAGTCTAACTCTTTTATAATATCTACTTTATAATAAGCCGAGACCCCGGGCCCCACCTTATATGTTAATCGCCAATCAATTTAACCTCTTGTACCTTAGGTTAGGGTTCTTGCATCTTTATTAAACGGCCACGCATCTTCTTCCCACGCCTGCTGTCCGATCACCTTTACCCAGATCAACGGCTCCTGTGGATTTCGCTCGACACCCCGCGTCGATTTTTAATGCGCGAAGGCAGGCTTTAAAAAATACCGTTGGAACACGTGGCGTATTCCCTATGGAGTCGCTGCCCGACCGAGGATTACCACTTACTATTGAGAGGTGGTGCGGAATGAGAATCCCGCTCCTGGAAATCCACCATGGTTTCGGTCTCCAATTAACAACCAAGTCATCCCTTTATACGAGAATCCCACGAATATAATTACGGATACATTTCGCAGTCCACACCTACGAGGGGTTTAAATCCACAGGGTTTTCCAAATAGTTAACGGAGTTTGAAGACAAAGGACGGGATTACTAGTTACAATCGCCTCACAACCAAACAAAATTCTTCATAACTAACATTTCTATACAACGTATAATAGACAGACATTGAAATCCATTCATCTGGAAGCAATTGTTCATACACAGGGTTTATTATAGAAAATCTCTTCTACCATCCCCCTCCTCTATCCGAGGGAATACATTCATATACATAACATATGTCCTTTTGGTTCCTCTGCGAGGACCGTTATGGAAATTCAAGAGCCTCCTTACAATTATTCGAAAATTAAACAAGACAAACGGACCAAACCTAACCATTCGACTTATGCAGCTCTAACTGATCTAATAATAATACAAATAGCCAAAGCATTGACACCTAGCTATGATAATTTGACTGTTTTCAAACTCTCCTAGCCACAACATGTGGACAAAATTCCTACACTGTTGGCTAGTACCTCACGCCCCTGCATCAGACTCCTGAGGGCAATTTTCTTCATGGGCTCCTTTCCATGAGCTCTTCCACTGATCTGCCTTTCTTCTGCAACATCTCTTCAGTCATCCAAGTGGCATCTTCCTTTGGCTTATCCTTCCATTTGATCAAGTACTGAAAGTACTCTTGTCCTCTGGTCCTTCTGAACACTCTCTTGTCCAATATCTTCTCTGGTTGCAATGGTTGTGCTGGAGGTAGCTGCTCTTTCCACTCAATCTGTTCCTTGGTTGTTGATCCTTCTTCTGCACCATCATCTTCATACTTGTATAAATATGCAACATTAAAAATGGGAGATATTTCAACATCAGGTGGCAATTCAATCTCATAAGCATTTGCAGAAAAATTCCTAAGTATCTTGCATGGTCCAATCTTTTTGAACTTCAATTTGTTGTACTGCTTCTTTGGGAACCTCTCCTTCCTCAAGTGTGCCAAAACCAAGTCTCCTACTTCAAAATGAACTTCCTTTATGCTCAAGTCTGTTCTGCTTTTTTATTTGATGCTTATGCCTTGTAGTTGCTATTTCACTTGTTCATGTATGGCCTGGATCTCTGAAGCAAATTCCTCCCCATCTGCACTTCTCAACTCTGCTCTTCCCAGATTTCTTAACTCTGATATTCCTCTGGGGTGCATTCCATAAAAAATATGGAATGGAATCTTCCCTGTGCTCCTGTTTGGTGAATCATTATATGCATATTCTGCTTGGGGAAAAATATGGTCCTACTGCTTGGGATGCTCTCCTACAAGACTCCTCAACAAATTTCCTAGACTTCTATTCACAACCTCAATTTGTCCATCAGTCTGGGGGTGGTAAGCTGAGCTGAAACTTAGTTTGGTACCAATTTTCTTCCACAATTTCCTCCAAAAGTGCCCCACAAATCTGGTGTCTCTGTCTGAAACAATGCTCCTGGGTAACCCATGCAATCTAACAACTTCTTTAAAAAACAAGTTAGCAACATGGGTGGCATCACTAGTTTTATAGCATGGAATAAAATGTGCCATTTTGGAGAATCTGTCCACTACAATAAAGAATGCATCATTCCCTCTCTGGGTCTTGGGCAATCCTAGAAAAAAATCCATACTCACCATGTCCCAAGGCCTGTCTGGAATCGGTAAGGGAGTGTACAATCCTGCATTCTGGCTCCTTCCTTTAGCATACTGACAGATTTTACAATTCTTCACAAACTTATCCACTTTTGTTCTCATATTGGGCTAGAAATAAAAGTGACTCAGCTAATCATAAGTCTTATCAGTACCAAAGTGTCCAGCAAGTCCACCAATATGCTTCTCTTTGATCAAATTTTCTCTCATGGAACATTTTGGTACACATAGTTGGCTTCTTCTGAATAACAAGTCCTCCTGCAGGAAATAATCCAGCCACTGACTTCTATCTGTTAGAACAGGGTTACTACATGCTTCAAATGCTTCTTTAAAATCTGGATCTGTTTTATACAATTCTTTGAGAAAATCAAATCCTGCAACTTCAAAATTAGTTTCTTGAACAAGCATGTGTCTCCTACTCAAAGCATCGGCTACTTTATTGGCTTGGCCACTTATATGTTTCAAAACAAAATTAAAATTTGGAGATACTCAACCCATTTAGCATGCTTATGTTTCAACTTGAGCTGCTGCACAATATACTGCAAAGCATGATTATCAGAATACAATACAAATTCTCTGGACATCAAATAGTGTCTCCACTTCTTCAGTGCTTGAACAATTGCATAGAATTCCTTCTCATAAGAGGAATAATTTCTCCTGGTGTCATTTAACTTCTCACTAAAATAGGCTACAGGCCTATCATCCTGAATCAACACAGCTCCAATGGCTTCCCCACTGGCATTACATTTTACTTGAAATGGTTTGGTGAAATCAGGCAGAATTAAAACAGGCTTCTCTGTTATCTTTTGCTTTAAAACTTTAAAATTTTTCTCTGCTTCAGCAGTCCACTTAAATGGCCGTTTTCTCTTCTTTATTGTCTCAATTATGGGTGCATTAATCTTACTGAAGCTTCTTATAAACTTTCTGTAAAAACTAGCAAGTCCATGGAAACTCCTTACCTCAAAAACATTCTTGGGTGAAGGCCACTCCATAATTGCCTTGACTTTCTCTGGGTCCATCTTTAATCCTTCTGCAGAAACAACAAACCCCAAATACACCAACTCTTCCTTCATGAATGAGAATTTCTTCATATTTATCAGCAGTTTCTCCTGGTGCAGCTTCTTCAAGACATGATTTAGATGTCTTAAATGTTCTTCTTTAGTTCTGCTGAAAACTAATATATCATCTAAATACACTATCATAAATTTCCCAATAAATTCTTTCAATACTTCATTCATAAGTATCATAAAAGTGCTTGGTGCATTCGACAACCCAAAAGGAATTACCATCCATTCATATAATCCTTCATTTGTTTTAAAGGCAGTTTTCCACTCATCACCCTCTCTTATTATAATTTGATGGTATCCACTCTTCAAATCTATCTTTGAGAAATATTTAGCACCACTCAAATAGTCCATCAAATCCTCTATTCTGGGCAAAGGAAATCTGTACCTAATTTTGATCTTATTAATTGCTCTGGAATCAGTACACATCCTCCAGCCTCCATCTTTCTTTGGGCTCAATACTGCTGGGACAACACATGGGCTCAAAATTTCTCTAATTAGTCCTTTGCCCACCAGTTCCTGTACTTGTCTCCTGATCTCTTCATTTTCCTTGGGGGTCATTCTGTAGGCTGCCTTATTTGGCAGATTTGAACCAGGGATAAAATCTATCTGATGGCTGATCTTTCTCACAGGTGGCAGCTCATCAGGTAAATCATCCACAACAATGTCACAATAATCATCTAACATCTCTTGGATTTCTATTGGTAAATCAGAAATCTTTGTAGAAGTAAGAACTACTTTTGGTTTGAAAACTAAAGCAAAGCTTACCTCTTCTTCTTCTATCTGCTGCAGATATTCCTTCCCGCTCAGCAACAAGGTCTTTGGATCAATCACTCTGCTGGATGGCTCTCCTTCTTCCATGGGAATCAATATATGATGTTCCCCATCTTTGAATAACTTGTAAGTGTTCTTCTTGCCATCATGCACTGCTACTCTATCAAACTGCCAAGGCCTACCTAGCAGTATATGACACACATCCATGGGCATTACATCACACAAAACCTTGTCCTTGTATTTGCCCATTTGCAGCTCTATTTCACACTGTTCTTTCACAACCAGCTGGTGCCCTTTATGGAGCCAGGTCACCCTGTATGGAGTGGGGTGCTCCCTAGTCTTCAGCTTCAGTTTTTCTATCACCTCAGTGGAAACCAAATTGTCTGTGCTACCACTATCAATGATTAGCTGGTATCATTTCCCTTGGACTTTGCATATGCTCCTAAACAAATTCTTCCTTTTTGCAGGTTCAGTGACTTCTTTGGTTTGTTTCAATAGGACCTTATTAACCACCAAGGACTCTCCCCTCTCTGGAAGAACTTTTTCTTCAATTTCTACTTCTTCTTCAACCTGGGCAACAACGGCATTTCTTGGACCAACACCCACATTCTCTGGACACTCATAGTGCTTGTGTCCCACTCCCTGACATCTATAACACCTCAACTCTCTACCTCTGCCTCTGTCTCTGCCTCCTCTTCCTTTTCCTCTGTAAGGACCCCTTCTGCCATTTGCATCCTCCTCTGTAGATGCATTCTGAGGTGAGCTACTGTTAGCTCCATCCCTGGGTGTAGGCTTTCCTCTACCACCCTGACTTCCCTTCCCACGGAAAGTACCTCTCTTCTTGGCAGACAGTTTCTTCAGGATTTTCTCCTCTGCTTTCCAGGCCATCTGGTACGCCTCTTCTACTATCTTGGGAGACAAGAGACCAATCTCATCTTCGATCTCCAGCTTGAGACCATTCACATATCTGGCAGTCTTTTCTGGTGTATCCTGGAATTGCCTAGCTCTTATGCTAACTCTGTAGAACTCCTCTGTGTATTCTTTTACTATCAGCAACCTCTGTCTCAGGTTCTGCATTTGTCTATACAGTGTCAGCTGGTAATCACTAGGTAGGAATTTACCTTTCAACTTGGCCATCATTCTGGTCCAGCTCTTGATAGGTTGCTTGCCAACTCTCCTCCTTTCTGCCTGCACTCCATCCCACCAAAGTGCAGCATGTCCTTTCAGCTTTGTCATTGCAAACTTGACCCTTTTGTATTCACTTATCTCTTCATAATCGAAGCATTTATTCATTACATTCATCCAATCTACTAGTTCTTCTAGATTCAGTCCCCCTGCATAACTCAACACTTCAATTCTAGGCTTAACTGTAGATCCCATAACAGTCCTAAGGAGCCTCATGTCAGGAGCAATTTCCACATTCTCTTCTACTTCTTCTGTTTCAGGTTCACTGATGTCTTCAGGATCTCTGGGCTGTCTGCGTTCCATGGCATCTATTCTGGCCTTGACCCTCTGCAACATTCCCAACACCTTTGCGTTGGCTACAGGTCTCCTTCTGCCAGCACCTCTTCCAACTTGGACTTCCATGTCAGCAAAACAACTCCACAACACGCTCTGATACCACAAATGACGCAACAAAAATCCTAAAAGTCTGCCCAATGGGGTGTTGGACAACTATGACGTGGAACTGACTGTAATTCTGTCTCATTTTATCCCACCTTTATTCATTTCTCAATTTCACCAAAATCGCGGCTTGATGCTATGTTATACTCCCGATATATATATATATATATATATATATTCCAATGTTAACCCTTCAACCTTAATAACCGATGGTTATACTTCGCATATTTTATACGTACTCCGCCCACCTTGTATAGGATTCCGACCTTATATAAATAGTCTAACTCTTTTATAATATCTACTTTATAATAAGCCGAGACCCTGGGCCCCACCTTATATGTTAATCGCCAATCAATTTAACCGCTCGTACCTTAGGTTAGGGTTCTTGCATCTTTATTAAACCGCCATGCATCTTCTTCCCACGCCTGCCGTCCGATCACCTTTGCCCAGATCAACGGTTCCTATGGATTTCGCTCAACACCCCGCATCGATTTTTAATGCGCGAAGGCGGGCTTTAAAAAATACCACCGGAACACGTGGCGTATTCCCTATGGAGTCGCTGCCTGATTGAGGATTACCACTTACTGTTGAGAGGTGGTGCGGAATGAGAATCCTGCTCCTGGAAATCCACCATGGTTTTGGTCTCCAATTAACAACCAAGTCATCCCTTTATACGGGAATCCCACGAATATAATTACGGATTCATTTCACAGTCCACACCTATGAGGGGTTTAAATCCACAGGGTTTTCTAAATAGTTAACGGAGTTTGAAGACAGAGGACGGGATTACTAGTTATAATCGCCTCACAAAAAAACAAAATTCTTCATAACTAACATTTCTATACAACGTATAATAGACAGACATTGAAATCCATTCTTCTAGAAGCAATTATTCATACACAGGGTTTATTATAGAAAATATCTTCTACCATCCCCCTCCTCTATCCAAGGGAATACATTCATATACATAACATATGTCCTTTTGGTTCCTCTGCGAGGACCATTATGGAAATTCAAGAGCCTCCTTACAATTATTCGAAAATTAAACAAGACAAATGGACCAAACCTAACCATTCGACTTCTGCAACTCCAACTGATCTAATAATAATACAAACAGCCAAAGCATTGACACCTAGCTATGATAATTTGACTGTTTTCAAACTCTCCTAACCACAACATGTGGACAAAATTCCTACATTGCTGGCTAGTACCTCATGCCCCTACATCAGGACAACTAGGAGTTTGGAGTGTGAACTCCAAAGTTCACTCAGATGAAGTAGATTCAATTTTAGGTTTAGATATTTCAGGTTCAATAAGTGGAGTATCTCAGAATTCACTGATTGCAGACTCAACTGTAATTAATTCTGAAATTTCTAGTTTTTCTTGATTTCTTCCTACTGTTTGAGGTTGATTTACTTTGTAATCATGATGTATTATTACTGATGTTTCCTCTTGTTCATTAGATCTGGTTCCTGATTGTTGACCTCTTTCATATTTAATATTTTCTAATTGACTTGGTGTATACTTAGGGGGTTTCCCCTACATTCTACGAGAATGTCTCAGTAATTCAGCCACGGTTAATCTTTAACACACGAAATCAAAAAATGTTTCAATAAAATAGACCTAATTCCACTAAGAAAACAAGCAATTTTAACACACGCCTACAAAATATAAGAGACAAACCACACACAAACAATATGTTTCCGCACTAAAAACACTATTTGGTGATGAAATCCAATGTCATAGAATTTTAATGTGGAAAACTTGGTAGTTGGAATAGTTACCCCGACAACTTGCTTAACGAAATAGTCCAATGTGCAATTCCCTCCACTTATGCCATATCGAAGGGAAGAGTACCCTCTGGAAAGTCTATGTGAGTCTAGTCGATGTCTACTCTAGCTACAGTGGGACCTTCCCTCCACCGTCACCTTGGGAAAAATCCTAAATATTATGGCCACTAAGGTCACCAATAGGGACAAATGCACCTAGGGGAACAATCTATGATCAAATATACATGCAAGGTCAAATTATCAAGTTCAATCCCCTTGAAGTATCCTTGACATGGTAAATTCGAGGTTTTCCAACAAGTGGCCCCAAGTTCCTCGACAATGGCTAATCCGAGGTTTACTATTTTTATTACATGCACATCTTCTCTCTTTTTCAATGTGATAGGTATGATTACCTCACCAAGTCTGACATAATCTCATGCTTGACTCTTTTAAGAAGAGATTCCCAAAGTATAAATGCAACAATTGGATTTTCCTACCGCAAGGTTCTACTTGTTTGTTTAAGTAGTTTTGGAATTTTTATTACAACCTATTCCAAAACACTAGCGTAATATATGTTGGTGGAATGAGGCCTAGAAAATGTAAAAATATCTAGATTGATTTTATTTAAGCGTTGTGTTAATTTGGCTGTTACTTAACACAAGGGGCATAGAGTTGAAACTTTAATGATGTTGGGACCCAACTCAAAATACTTCAAATGCATCTATATGAGAAGTGAAACTCTTTCTTTTCAATGAATCTTATTTAAGAGAAAGTTGAGAGATTTATCGATTTTCAAAACCCAAATTTTTTCACACATAAACAAAATCCTTATTGAAAAGAAGGTAATTTCATCAAGAACTAAATTTACAAGAATGATCAATTTCTCTTTTGAAAGGAAATTCCTTGAACAATCAAATCAAAAACTACAATTCAAAAAATAATCAATTCCCAAAAGGAAATAATTTCTAAAAGCATAAATTTCAAAATCAAACCAAAATTCTAATTTTGAAGTCTATCTAGAATTTTTGAGGATGATTTCTCTTAGTTGTGATCAGACTAAGAAAATTTCCACTTATCTCAGCAGAAATGAAATCATCCAAGAGTGCTTTGGCATTGAATTGGGCTTTAGTAAGATAGAAGCTCTTCCGAGTTTGCAAATGAATAGGAAACAAATATTCATGGAAGTAAGGTTTGCAACAATCCTGATGGCTCAAAAAAATACAAAATCATAATACCAATAAGATGAGGAAAATGAATGTATATTTCACATAGATCAGCAATAAACCAGGCTAAAATCTCACTTATAAAATGAAAACAGGATGATAAATCACACAAAACTCAAAAATTGTTGAAAAGAAGTTCTCACACAAGATCTGAAAACTAAGATGGATCAGGGAAAACTTAAGGAATAAGGTTATCTAGCTCTAAAAAAGAGAAATTTTTTTTTTTCAAAAATTTCCATGGGGTGCGCAACTTATAGTAGAATACAATTCACATGCACACTGAATTGAACTAAAAGTTGTGTAGGTTGCCACATTATTTTCTGCTAAAAATCACACAGGCAAGGAAAAACTTGGAAAAAATAAATAAAAAGATTTATTTTTTTAGGGATTCTTAGAATTTATCTACCCAACCAGACTTAGAGAAGTCAAAATCATAAAACTAAAATTTCAAATTGAATACAAACAAAGAAAACTAAGCTCTAGATCCCCAGTATGGTCGCCAATTTTTTACATGGATTAATCCCTCTTGCGGACAAGAGTAATCTCCCTAGTAATCCAGCAAGTAACTAGAAACAAAGATCCATTTGAATAAATCTTCCTCTACATTAATTTCATTTCAAGATTATTATAATAGTTAACTAGAGAGGACATGCCCCTACCTTGAAATCCAAATATTCATTGTAGCCCTTTGTCACGTCGCTCCAAAGTAGTTCTCAAATGAGTAGAACCTACAATCAAAGACAAGACAAATAATCAAAGCATTACAATATATAATAATAAAAAAAATACTAATCCAACTTAGTGATCAAGGTGTCTAAGTATTTACATTATTCCAATAATCATAGAAACAAAAAAATGAGAAAAATATATCCATATGTATTATCTTTAATAGAAAGAGTAATCTTACAACCTAATGCCTTGATGTTGTAAATATTTCTCCCGGGGTCTTGAAAAAACATTCTCCTTCACTCTGATAAGCCTTCCTCTCTATAATACTAGCATGGAGTTATGGATGCAAAGGTGTGATCTTCCTTATGCCAACAACAACTCACTAGTGTAGAAAGTATGCACTCTATGAACTCTCTTAAGCTTACAAACTATATATATTAGTCTCTAATCACATTGGTATCTACAAGTGTTTACCCTTCAACCTGAAATTTGTGCTAAATTTATAGGGGAATGGAGGTAGTTCCAGTTCCATGAAGAGGAGGATGGATTCCTCTCATGAAGGGATTTGAGTTCAATGGACCAATGGATAAGCTCCATGAGTGGAGGTATAAATCTTGAACTAATCATGAATATAGAAGCTTCTAGTTGGGAGAATATTCAACCAAATAGGCTTCTAGAACTCACTTTTTTCTTTTACTTTATTTTCATGGGGGTGTGTAGGTTTTAGTGGAAAAAAGTGCAGGATTCACCATATTTTATGGATGGAACATCAACACATGTGTAGGAAAGGCTAGAAAAACCACACAAGTAGACTTTTATGGTTTACAAATATTTTCTCCAATTTTGAAGACTTGATTTAGGAAAATGAGTTTTTTTGACCTCTAAGGGAACATGATATGGATGGTGATTGACCCATATGAAAAATCAAATTTCATGGTGAAAAAATGATGTGTAACACTGTTGGAACTTACTGCTTAGGATTTTGTATTTTATCCATCCCTCTACATCGAATTCCTTCCTTTATTTCCTTCTCTTCATTTCCAATACAACAATGATATTAAGATGCATTTTGTTTTGTATTAGCCACCAGAATTAGTAAATTCCTCCTTGAGATGAGCCATATCTATTCATATAGATATGTATGTGTGTGTATGTGTGTGTGTGTGTGTGTGTGTGTGTGTGTGTGTGTGTGTATGTGTGTCTACTTGAGTCTACCTTGGTGAAGGGTTATTGAACCAAGATTTGAATCATTTTATTTCCAATTATGTGACATATGGAGTGCAATAAAACCTAAATGAATCCTCATAAACACTCCTCTGGGATTCCCTAGGCACTGACCATTTCCCCCAACCTAGGGGTTGTATTTAAGAGGCTTATACATCTTGTAAAAGGAGTTAGAAAAAGCTACCACATGTTTTGGCACCGTTTTCGAGGAAAGAATCAAAATATTTCTCCCTAGGTAGGAAAAATTTTCACATTCCCTTTGTTGGGTGAGAAAGGAAAGTTTGGGTTGAAGATATCTCACCCTAGAGACTCCACTATTTTCAATTTTGTTTGGAGCATCATGGATTTACGAAGATCTCATACTCGCTCTGATACAAGCCAACACAAAATTCCTCCAGGTATTAAATCTGAAGACAATCATATCTAGAAGGATCTAGAAGGAAAGAAATCATGTCACTCCAATTCCAGTGACATGTTTTCCAAAAATATCATCAACTAGCTCCCAAACAATTGTGATAAAATTCTCATAGTTTCCCTCTAAAGTCTTGGAATACCCTCAAGACAATTGTACATTCTTTGGCTCATTTCCTTCAAGAATAAAAAGCGAAGAAGCCTTCATTATTTCACTCTCTTCCTCATTTAATCCCTCCCCTGAAACTGAAGAGGTTAAATATATCCTTATAAACAGACCCACTTCGAGTGTGAATAACTTCCCAAATCAGATATCCCTTCAGCAAGGACCTGTAATAAATATAGCACCATGTCCTTTTTTAAATATGGCTATGTCATGCTACATCTTGAATAGATATTCTCCTCTTAACCTGCCTCAACCCCTAAAAACTATGCCACAAGACTACCTCGAGCTCATGCCAAGATTCATAGGAGAGGACGATATATCAACTCATAAACACATATATGTTTTTTTTCCCATTTCCTAAGAATCATAATCTACATCATACAAATATAATACTGAGACTTTTTGTTCATTCCTTAGATGGCGAGGCTAGGAAACGGTTCAAAACTCTACCAAATACCTTAATTAATACCTAGCAAGAGATGGATAATTCTTTCATGCAGAAATGGGGGGAGAAAAGGGACTATGGCTATATCCTTATTGCATTTAATGAAATAAAGAAGGAATAATGAAGATGTATCACAATTCATAAAGAGGTTTAAAAAAGTGTACAATATCCTCCTTGTTGAAATTAAACCTCCATAGGTTGTTGCTAAAGTGATTTTTTTGGGGTCTTTGAACTAGGATTTGGTTTCACTCTCAGACAAAGGAATCCACCCTCCTTAGACCACATTCAAAAATATTCTTTAGAAGTTGAGTCAAATTTCACCTCTTCTTGAAAATGGAGAGGGATGAATCATCATGGAGATAGGAGGAGGGGAAAATCGGAGGATAGATCCTCAAATCATGGAAAGGAAAATCCATAACAGAAACTTGAGGAATTGAATAAATTAATAAGAAATCTATCTAACAAGCTGGTTAAACTAGAGCTAGATAAAATAAAAAAAAACATCCATAGAAAAACCAACCAACTCCTAATTTATTTTTCAATCCTTTTTATAGAAGATCTCCAATGAAGCTCTTAAAAAATAAGAGAAAGGGAAAATAAGATCATATTCAGCCCCCATTGTATTTTGAATATGATACAGAGGAACATGCTGAAGAGACAATAGGAGTCCATGAAAATTAGTTTTTGCCTCTTTTAGAATTTTAAGATTAAATAGAAACCCACGAAGGAGAGGATGAAATATAATCCCATGAAGGATAATAGGATGATTGGGAGGCCCCACTAGATGATTAGGACATATAAATATATTGCAGACAGTTTTTTGACTTCATGTAGGCTCAACTACAAAAAATGTATGATTTTATCTCTTTAATAAATATATCTAGAATGCGCGATCAAAATGAGGAATCCTCACCCACAAATACTCATAAATCAGTAGAGAAAGGAAAGGAGACTCAAGACCAATCCTTACCTAAATATAAAGACTCCTGTAATAAAATTTCTCACAAGATGAAGGCTCCCATGACAAATCATATGCATTCGCCATCCATACCAGTCTATGATAGATAAAGAGTATGTTGATGTTGTGATAGTTGATATGAACCCGTCTATTTTTAATCTTCAAATAGAGTTGAAAAAATTAAAAAACTATGTTACCTTGACTGAATTGTTGAAACAACCAAAGTAAAAAGCTCAAATATCTCAGTTCATGTGTCCTTTGCAAGACAATCTAAACATCCAATAAGAAAGTCCCATGGTCATTTTCACAGAACATGTTGAAGAAAAATACCCTTACATGCCTCCATTTTATCTCACTTTGGTAATTCATGACCTTATATTGTATAACTGTATGCTGGACCTTAGATATTCTCATAATATTATGCCTCTATATTTCATGTAGCAACTGGGATTGCAAATAACAAAACCATACAAGGACCTATATTGCTTTTATTCAAAGAGAGTGAAATTCCTAGGGTTAAGTAAAGATCGGTTTGTCAATTTGGCCTAGATCGCTACAAAAAGTGCGGTAATGGACATTGTAGTGGTTGATATCCCTAGAGGTTTGGTATGTTCTTTTCCAGATCATGGGGATCAAAAATTGGAGGATCAATTAAAATGGATTTAAAAAAAACTACCATTCATTTTTTGGGTGGGGAAAAGTGCATATTATATAGGGAATCAAGATTTTTGAAGATAGTTACAAGGGCTAGTTTTTCAAACAATGCATTGGTGTATGGAAAAGAGAATGATTCTATTTTTTATTATTATAGGAAGATTATCAAATAATGGAAGAGACGCAAGTATAATTTTCAACCCAACTAAATAAACAGTCATTGGAGTGCGATAAATTATGGAAACTATACTCTAATGGTGTCTATTCGAGGGAGGGGAATGGGGAAGGTGTGTTGTTGGTATCCCTAGAAGGAAGCTTGATCCCTATCTCTTTAAATATGGAGTTTGAAGCCACAAATAATATTTCTGAATATGAAGCTTTACTTCTGGGCCTGTAGGCTTATAGAAATCTAAATATTTGATGCTTGGCAATGTTTGGAGATTCAGAGTTGGTGGTGAAACAAATCAAAATACAATTAAAAAACAAACATCCAATACTAAACGACTATTGAAATGAGGTATGGGATTTGATTGCAAACTTTTTCTTAGCCTTTAATATTATGTTTTACTTAGAGATGGGAATCAAATGGTTGAATATTTATATGTAGCTACGAGTAATTTCAAGCCTCCTCAAAACCTCTTGCTCAAATATGAAGTTTAAGACAGATGCAGAACCTCAATACCAGAATTTTTTAAGCTTTGGAATGTGTTTTAAGATGAGTAAAAAATAAAACTCTTCATGGAGGTTGTTGGATAAATCTCTAGCTTAGGGATCAATCAGGAGGAAGATAAAGTGATAAATGAACAAAAGGCCAAGTGTGAAGGAGCCATTGCAGGGCACAAGATTTTACAATTGGAAGGAAATAATATCCCTAGAGGTTTGGTTCCCTTGGAAATATTTTTTAACCCAAATGATGTGGTCTCCAAGCCAACTGAGTAAGAACTTGAAGAACAGGTGGAAGGTTGCAACATTATTTCAGATCATGAGACCTAAATAATCAAGTTGGAAAAGGAAGTTCCCCTTAAGTACAAGCAAAGGTATCTAGTACTTAAAAAAAATTATATCGATGCATTTCTTGGTCTTATAATTATCTAAAAATATTTTATACTAATTTCATCCCACATAAAACCCCTTAAAAGGGTGGGGCCGAACCCTACAAATGGAAGCTTAGAAAGATTAACCCTATGTTACTTCCATCAATTGAAAAGAGGTAAGGAAGTTGCTCCAAGACAAAATTATTGTACCATTGAGGTATTCAGATTGGGTGTTCAATCTAGTTCCAGTCAGCAAGAAGAGTGGAGAAATAAGGTTGTGCATTGAATTCATGAATTTGAATAGGGCCTCACTAAAAGATAATTACCTCCTATCTAAAATGGACCACATCCTGCAAAAGGTGGTGAGCTCTGCTTGTTTTTCCATGACGGATGGTTTTTCTTGGTACAACCAAATAGTTTTGCATCCTGGAGATCAAAATAAAATTTCCTTTACCATGCCTTGGGGAACATTTATGTATGCCAGAATTCCTTTTGGCCTCATAAAAGAAGGAGCCACTTTCTAGATAATTATGGATATAGCATTTGTGGGAGAGTAGGAAAAATTTGTAGTCATTTACTTGGATGAAATCATAGTGTTCTGGAATATGTATGAGTAACATATTCAACACTTGTTGTGCATGTTTGAGAAATGTAGAAAGTTTGGCATGTCCCTAAATCCTAAGAAGTCTCATTTTTCTCTAAGTGAGGGAAATTTTTTATGACACATTGTGGAAAAATAGTGGGTTAATATTGATCCTAAGAGGTTGGAGGCCATTCACAACATCCCTTTACCAATAAATAAGAAATAAATACAGGTCATTTTCAGAAGAATGCATTTTTTAATATGGTTCATACCCAATTACAGTGAGATAGTCAAATAGATTATAGATATTTTGAAGAAGGATAGCGAGGTAAAATGGACTGAAGAAGCTCAGTAATCACTCTCCAGGATAAAAAAGTGATTTTGTATAAGCCCTTGTATTAGTCATCCTTGACTATCTAAATCATTTTTTCATTTTTTCTTTTGCTTCTCCTCATACAATGGCTCCTACCTTATTACAGAAAAAAAATGAAGGACATGATAATGAAATAGCATTTTTCAGCCAGGTACTATGAGATGTTCAGCTCAAATATAACATTTTGTAGAATCATGCCTATTCCTTGGTCAAAGCCATGAATAATTTCAAATTTTATGTCCTGCAATCAAGCATAATAGCTTATGTTCCTACAATTTTGATATCATATATCTTGGTACAAGGGGATAGTGAGGGGAAAATAAATAAATGGATTGCTAAAATCCAAGAATATTACATGGATATCAAACCCATGAAGATGATCAAGGGTCAAGGATTAGATAGAATGTTATCTAATGAAAACTAAGAGGTCTTGGGTATAAATTTGCAAGCAAGAGAAGGAGAGAGTTTAAAAGGAGAGGAGTAAGATGATGCTAATACTGCAACACAAAAAATTCAAATGAATTATTTTGTATCTCACTAGCACAAACACATTGTCCACAATTTAATTTTTCTGAGTTTTCCAGTGAATTTCAATAAAAATAAATATAGGGCTTTGAGGCTCCAACCCCATAAGTTTGTCATTTCAAATGGCCAACTATACTGGAAAGACCCACTGGGAATTATGTGTATGCCTAGTTGAAGAAGAGATTCACAAAGTAATTGATGAGTTCCATAATTGTGTGTGGGTGTGTGTGTGGGGGGGGGGCGGGGCGGGCGGGTGCCAGGAATATAGTTGTATGGCTACAACCCAAAAAATTATCAAAGCTATATTTTATTGGCCCAAGTTTTTTGGTGAGCTACCTGCATATGTTCAGGCCTGTGAAAAGTTCTAAATGTTTGCTAAGAAATAGAAATTGGCACCACTTCCTTTAATTCATGTTTTTGTTGAAGAAATTTTCATAGAATGGGGGTTATAATTCATTAGAGAAATACACCCTCCCTCCAGAAACCAAAATAAATGGTTTATTATAGCCATATACTACTTCACTAAGTGGGTGGAGGTTATCCCAACCTGAAATGCCACTCAGACAATGGTAATTAAATTTTGGGAAGAGAATATTTGAGCCATATTCGGTTTCCCAAGTAGGATTATTTTTGATAATTCCCAATTTTTCAAAAATTCCAAGTTTTTGAATTTCTTCCAGAAGTATAATATCACTATTGTATATGCCACTACCTACTATCCATAAGGAAATGGATTGACCAAATCTTCAAAAAAAACTATTGCAAGGATCCAAAGAAATACCATATCAAAAAGCCATAAAAACTTGGACTCAAAATTGAAGGTTTATTTATGGGCCAACAGAGTGACCACCAAGAGGTCAACTAGGAAATCTCCTTTTGAGTTAGTGTATGGGAAAGCTGCAATTTTCCCTATATAACTGGCAATTTTAGTGGCCAAAACTCTACAAGATATTGATGAAGAACCAAAATCTCTAACTATGAGGATCAATCAACTTGTAGAACTTCAAGAAAATAGGGGATATGTGACTAAAAACCCAATTTAGTATCAAGAAAAAATGAAGGTGTTGTTTGGAAAAAAAGCCAAATACATATTTCTACAACTAGTATATTTAGTTCTTAGGTGGGATGTTATAAGGAAAGACAAGGAAAAACAAGGAAAGTTTTCCTCTATGTGGTTCATATCTTTCAATATTGTTGAGGCAAAGGGGAATAATACTTTTTTGATAGAAATCTTGAATGGTGAAGTGGTTGATCTATCTGTGGATGGGAAGTTTCTCAAGCTTTAATTCTATTATTAAATAGGTTGATTTTCACTCTTTGTGCATACTAGTGAGCCATTGTATATACCAGTAATGTTCTAAGTCTTTAATGGTCCTAATTTTTCTTTTATGTACTTGAATAACATGAATCCACACCTAATGGATAGAAGGCACTAATATGTAGGTTATCAACACCTTCATCCAAGGCATTGTACCCAATTGGAGCCAATGTTGTCCCCTATTACTCCTTTTTGGAAATGTGTCCAATAATGTCAAATATTGGCCAAAAAGGGGAAATGAGGTATAAAAAGTCTTAAAATGAGAAAACCACAATAAAAAAGAGAGAACCACCAATGGAACTCAAATTCAGAGAAAAATATATATCGGGGGCTGATAACGGAGGAGAGAGAAAGCTTTGTATTAGGAAGAAGTCTCATTGGAAGCTAAGTTTAGGCAAAAGGAATGAAATATTGGGGGCTAACCATATCGAGATCTAATATCAGAGGGATGAGAAGAGGCATATCAGAGGATAATTTATTGAAGGATTGGAGATCAAAATTTTTTATCTAACACAAATCCTTTGAAAGTGTGGAGGTTCCGAGGAAAACAAAAATCCAAAGGAAAAGCTTGAAAATTCAAAGACTCAGAGACCCTTTATCTATCCTCCTCAGAAGACACATGCCAGATGGATATTGGCCCTGAATAATAGAGATGGTTGATGACATTAGTATGGCGTGGCTGCCTAGGATACATGGTAATTAGTTTTGGAATTTTCAGGAGGCTAAGGGACCCAAATCAGGGTGAAACATGTCACTATCCAGGAGGTGCCACGTGGATATGGTGATGCCACCATGACATCACATATGATGTATAAATATTAGAGGATGTGGACATCAGCACTTTGTCATGATTCATTTTGAAAAAAATCCAATGAAAGGGCTATGATGTGCATAGCACCTAGCTGCGAAGACTTAAAAATAATCGAGGGCATATGATAGAACATAACGCCTAAGGGATAAGAAGAGATATCATAGGTCAGAGGTGATCATAACTTTGTTTTAATTACCATTCAAAAAATATTTTGATGAGAGGGAATTTGACATTATATGGAACTCGGTCATCAGAACTCCATAGAACCAAGGGAGCAGGGAATATTTAGCACCTAACGATTATGGGCCACATCGAGGATGCCAATATCATAATTCATGTGCAAGTTCAGATTTGGAAAATTTACGATGAAGGGGCATCTAATATGTGGTGGTGTTTGGTCATGACCATCCAAGGAACCAAAGGCTAAGCACGAATTACAAAGGGAGATAGGCCCCCGACATGATCCAAAAGGCTTTAGCACCCAACTGTTCAGCCCAAGGTCATGACATCTGGTTCCATGGTATAGATAGGAAGAGTGCCAATGGAAAAGTGCTAAAGGGATATCATAAATTTTTGTTTTGGAACGTTTTTTTAAATAGAAGTTATGAAGAAGGGGAAGTACCAATATCACATCCATGATCCCTTGGTCAGAGGTAATGGTCCCATGGTTTATGAATTATAAAGGAGCTTAAACAAGAGGGGTTGAAAGAAGGAGAATTCTTTGGTTTTGCAGTGAAGCTACAATGTTTTACACTCTAGTATGGAATCATAGTGGTAAAAAATGGATGAATGGGTTGGTATATATCTGTTTTTTCAATCATGTACCTATACAAGAAACCTCCCAATGCCACTATATTATATCATCGATCGCTCCAAAGAAGGGAATTCAAGCTATTAAAAGAATAAAGTGACATGAAAACTAGTTGGGACACAATGGAAGAGACATGGCCTAATTAGAGGTGATCACATCAATTGGCATGGAGATATTTTTCAAGTGGCCATAATTTTGTTTTTCATGTTTTTTTTTATTTTCTCACATTTCTGTAATTTTAGTATTTTAAAGAAAAGAATAAAATATTTTGTGATCATCCCCATATGCTTAGACAACTAGTCAATCAAACAACTGGAGAATTCTAAAGATACCTAGTAATAGTGGTTCAATATCCCCCTCTCTCAATAAATAGGGGGAAGAAAATCATTGTAAAGGTTCCTAAATTCTCCATTTTAGAGGCTCAAATTCTTCCTTTGCAATTTCTTATCTTTGTTTGCATAGAAGGAGGTTCCACTTTTAGTTCAATTTTCTTGCACATGAGGTGCTAATGCTTACACAAATGTTAGCTAAGGTGGACTTTTTATTTGGATCCTATCTTCAAAGATTAATGATGAAGTTATTTTGATTCCAAATAGAGTAATGTGAAATATGTTTTCCCCTTTGTATATCATTTCATGTGTGTTTATTCTCCTCTGAAATTGTGTAATGAAGCTACTCGTTTCACTCTCATTTATGGGTTTACATGTGTTGTGAAATGGAAAACAATTGTAATATTCCCAAATGGGGAAGCAGTAATATATGAAAATGAAACTGGAAATAGCAATGTAAATCAACTCATTAACATTGGATACCAATATGGAGTCATAAAATCATGTATTAGATCAGCAAAATCAATACAAAATACTGAGGCATAGATCATATACAATGAGGAAACAAGCCTCCCATAAGCAATCACTCTCAAATATGAGTTGTTGTCACAAAAAAAAATGCCAGAGAGAAACTACATAATAGTCATATTAGGTATAACTACATCTGGAGATGATACAATGATGTAATAATACTGATATATGCCCAAATAGAATCTAAATATACTGATCCGAGCACTATATCAGCTCTCCAGGACAACCCAAGAGGGTTTCTGGAAAATGCACACAATGTGCCAATGTAAGTCGCTGCCCTAGTGCTGAAGATATGATGCAACAACTTAAATGAGAAGATATGGCTGAAGATGATGTAGATAACTACAAATCTCCTCCAATAGATCCTCTAGATGAAAGAATGGCTCTTCCACTGAAGAAATCACCTCTCAAAACAACCACAGCAACTACCCGTCCAACTCCTCCCTAAAATAACACAGATCTGGACTGAAACTATGTTGTAGGGGATAAATACTCCTTAGCCTACTGCTAAATGTGTCAATAAAGCTTAAGGGGCTTCTTTACAGGCCTTCCAATGGATGGAAACCTTCCTCCACTACAAAAATAGCTCTGAAGACACTTGATCTAATCATCCACTGTTGCACCCTGCAACATATCACAATATCCTGCAGAAACTGCACTAATGAAGAAAGTTGTAGCTTGATCAGAAACTTGAATGTGAAAATGAAATGCAATGCTCTTATAGGAGGCCTCTCAAGGAAAAAGGTGGGATTCCCACTCGGGAACACCCGGTGCTAAACAACACAACAATCTCAACTAAACAACTAAAGAATGCCAGAAGTTTAAACAAACCACATACAAAATAATAATCTCAAACATGATCCCATATGGATTCCATCCTCTTCCTTATATAGATTATGAGCTTCCTTTCCTTTGGCCCCACTGAATTAGGTCATTTCCTCCATGAAATCCATCTCCCTCCAAAACTATGTTATTCTTGTAATATCCCAAAATAGGGAATTTCTACAACAATAAGAATATTTGAATATAGTCTAGTGTTGGAGCTTCATCAATTCATCCACATAGCAATGTAAATCAGCTCATAAGATGTAAAGGAACATCTAACTAGTAGATGAATGATCAACAACAAAAATATGACCTATACACTCCTTCCAAAGTGGGGAAATACAACAATATAGGGCATAAAAGAGTTGTCTTCAGAAAATAACACTATATCTATGAGAAATGGGACTTTTATCCCTTATAATATACAATATACAACTCACATCTAGAATTGGAGAAAAAACAAATGCTTATAGCCAAGTTAAATAGGTCTCCCAAAACCAATGCAGCTCAAAAAGCCCAAACCCCATGACTTTTCTTAACAAAAGTTACTAAAGCATAAAAAAATGTTATTTTAATAAGGTTTTATGCAAAAAATATTAAACAATATCATATCTGGAGTGTACAATCATCCAATGGTTGAGAAAGGTGGAGATCTCTTCCTTCTGATACAAAATAAGGATAACCTGGCAAGGGTTTCATGAAAGTACAATTATAGAATGACAGATCTGTCAGGGTCCTGTGATTTGGCCGATTGGTAAGCCAAATGATGATGTAACATCAAACCAGTATTTGGAGCCCAAGGACCTAGCCTTCCTGGACTCAGAGAGGGCTCTCTCTAAATGTGCAAGGGATATCTATGTGTTTGCTTATGGTGTTCTGATTTTAGGCTAGTTATGAAGTAAGTTTTTGGTTTTTTAGGTTGTGAGGGATGAAACTGATCCAAGATATAATATAGGTAACAAGATGTTATATTAACTGGGCTATGGGGTCAAAAGGTCAAGGAAGCTATTAGATGGTGATACAAGGCTGTTGAAGGGCCGATTTGAGTCAAGGTAGAAAGGATCTTTGGGCAAAATGGAGTAAATGGACATCAATTTTGTGAAAAAAAAAGGATTTCAAGCATAACTATTTTAATAGCAGACATAAACATGGTAGGGAAAACCATTAATCATGCAAAATGTAACCATAAGCTAATCAATACATCGAAATAAACATTCAAACCATGCATAGAGACTTTTAACTCTCGAACTTCGGGAAATGGCTATCAGACTTTGGGGAAAACACATAAGATAGACTAACAACTCAAAACACTATGCCAGAATGCCTAAACACAGTTCTTCAAGTCATTGGGCACTTTGAAAACAAGATTTGCATAGCTTAAGACAAAGGGCTAGATCGAAACTAGGCCTCCTTGGTTCAACAAGATCATAATCTAATCAGTCAAAGAGATAGTTTCATGGATGGAGCTATGGACAGCCATAGGTAAGTAGGGTGTACCGTAAATCATGCTTAGCAATACATAGAACTATGAATGAAACAAGAAACAATATCCTCAAGTTACTAAAGAGAAATTAAGAATTCTTTAGTATGACTAAGGAGGAAGAAAACATGAAAGCTATGAAGAAACAAGAAATTTGAGGTGCCTCCAAGGGCACATCTCAAATTTGTTCTCTACTTATCTATAGAAAGCAAGAAACATGTATTCATGAATGAAAACTAGAAGAAAAAAGATAGAAAGAAACACTATACCATTCTACCAAGTCATGGAATCCATCAACAATCCTTCATCATTCATTCAAGAACATCCAAGAGGCAATCCAAAAACATAACACAAGTATTTCTTCCAAAGCTCATATGACCATATATTTCTTCTCTTCTCAAGTTCAGCCCTGTTTACAATGAAAGCCTTGTGGAATAAATAGGCCAAAGTGAGGAAAACCTCATGGTTCAACTTGCCATTGTATTGGCCTAATCAAAATATCTAATCTTGTCCTTGAGGCTTTGCAAAGCCCAAGGCACAAAATATCTCATAAAATATCTAAAAAATGTTAAAAAAGGAAAAATAATTGAATTTGCATCATTTTTCATGTGCAAAAATAGCTAAACGCACATTTGGAAAAAGCAGATTTCAGAGGTTCAAAAATTACAAAAATATTTCAAATTTACATCAGCAAAAGGTCCCCTGACTTGCCGGAAACATTTGGCAGCATTTCTGATGTCAAAATGAGGCTCATGATAGCTCATTGGAAAGTTATAAGTGTCTAATTTTTGGCACAATTGAAATTTTCCCAATCCGATGTCCAAAATTTCTCCAAAACTGCACCTGTGTGTAAAAAACCAAAAATTACAGTTTGCTGATAGACCGGGCAGAGTGTGCAAAAGAGAGCCTTTTTCGCCATTTCGCGGAAGCAAATGATCTCCAAATGTTCTGAAAATGTCTGAGGGTGTGCTCTTGAAATTATGGCATCCAATGATACCATTCTCCTCCCTTGACAAATCCCCAAAATGAAATGGCGAACTTCATGAGTTTTGACAAAAAACTCAAAAATGCCAAAAAAACCAAAACATGTCAAAATGAGCCCAAAATCGGTGAGCATGACCCTCAAGGCTTCTTAGCAATATGTTCTGAAGCAGAAACAAAAATATGAACTCTTAATGTGTTTTTCTTCACTTTCTGTGCCAGGCGCTTCCCTTTAGCCTCCTTTAGCTTTTCTTGGGTAGCCTTTAACTCGCGCCGGTGATGGGTGGGCATTCACTTCTTCAGTGAAAATAGGCTCATACCTATTGTGCAATCCACTCCTACTATCCTGCCTGGGAGGCATCTTATTCGTGATGCACTTTTCCAAAACCAAAATGCCTCAAAGTCTTTGAAATATGTTCTTCAAACCAAACTCTGTCTCAGCCTGTCAACTCACTGTTTGGTAAGGCAAAAATGGTTTTGAGTGTAGTGTGAAATGCCCTCCTTTCATATAAGACCCCTGTTTCTTCAAAATGCTACCTTTCCCAACCTTTGTATATCAATCAGCCAATATTTATAATGAATACACAGTCAATCAAGGAGAAATATAGGCAAAGTGACTTTCCTGTTTGAGGGTACCCAGCTTTGGTGTTTTGAGGCAATAGGATAGCCTTATCTTTTTAGAGGAAGGCAAAAACAAAAGCCCTTTTAATTAAAAAACACTGCTCTTTTCTTTGTAGGTCACTCAAATAGTGGATTAAATAACACAAAAATAGTCAATCAATGAGGCAATACACAGTCCAAGGTTTACTGTGTAATAGGTGACAGAGTTTATTTTGCTTTTGATTGGTCATAGAGAATCCTGTAGTATTCAACAATATAAACTCCCCTTCAACAAAATACTGCCCTCTTTAAATTCTACTATCTTTTACACAAGCTTGACAGAAACACCTCCAACTGATTTTCACTACTTTTGTCACTAAGGTCTGCTTATGGTCAAAGGGCAACCATGACTTTATTCTTCATCACACCGAGGCAGATTTCGAATACTGGCTAAGTAATACATGTATGATCACAATGGTTGAAAGTAGGAGCAATGTTTCACTCTTCAAATGCTAAGATTTCCACCTTTAAAACAGGGCTTTCATCTCTCATCATTTTTTTTGTGGGCAGTTAAATGAGCTCTTCTATATCAATATAACTCACAAACTTTTGATGTTTTATCGACCACAGCAAATCTTTTTTTCACACAAAATTCAAATCTGTGATTTTTTGACCGTGATGCTTAACCCCCTTCCGCCACTTAATAGTTTTGAAAAAATCAAGGGAGGTAGTAGAAATACCTTGAGATATAGATGATGATGCTTCTTAAGGCGCTTGATTTGCTTTAGGAGTTGTTTGGAGGCATCTCGAGCATTGGATTTGTGCACGGCACTTTTGTGAAGGAGAACATCGTGCAAAACATGGTCAGGTGGTTTTTTCGGGCCCTTGTGACCAGAAGCCACAGGCGCGTTGTGCGCCGCTACAGGCATGCCACGCAGCCTTGTGGCCCTTTGTAATTTCTACGCACAAGAGCGCCGCACGGTTGCACAGGAGTGCCGTGCGGTTTAAGCACCTTTAAAACTCTAAAAATCAGTTCGAAACCTCTCTCTTTTGCCTCGTGAACTTCAAAGGAATTCTTTGCTTGGGCTTTGGTGTTTGCACAATAATTTGCAATGGTCCTTTGTCTTTTCGAAATGAAAACAAAACAAAAAACCCTTGGTTTAGTCTTGTGAGGGTGTTTAAAGGTTTTTCCTTTTGAATTGATGCCTTGGTTTGCCTTTTAAAACCCGAAGCAATCTTGATTGTGTTTGAGAGGGTCCCACCTCTTTGAACGATGTTGGTATAGATATCTGTGTATTTATTTGAATACTGGCAATGATTATGACTCTTTCCAAGGGTCAAATCTATTCACTATGTGTCATACATTTGAAAAAATGACTTCTGCCACTACTGTCCTTTGGTGACATTTTCAACATAGAAAATATACTCAGAAATACATTAGTGATTGATGAAACATTCTTTGCCTTTCGTGAAACTGATTTGATTGTCAAGTGTCCTTTAACTTATTTTCTAACTATGGGTACAAAAATGCAGTTGCATTTGCTCAGGCCCTTGCATCTTGGTCCATTTCAAAAGGAGATCTCTTTAATCACTTCTCTCTTACTAAAATTGCATTGATATGGTGCCATTGACCTTTTTATAATGAACAGGTTTATATCTGTTTTGAAACCCTCTCCAGAATCTGAAAGTATGTAAAAAGTCCTTTTTTGCACATTATGAACAACTGTGTTCAATTGTGTTGCCTCTTGAGGAGATAAGCTCAGATTTTCTTCGTCAACTCATGATAGTAATCTCATCAACCACTTTTCAAATTTTGTTTCATTGGAGCTACAGACTGTCTTTTGACAGAAACCTTGTTAAGAGATAAGCTTGACCTCCTTGCATTGTAGTGGTACCCCTGCTTTCCTTCTTGGTCTCTTACCTTGTTCCTCTGTTTCAACTATTTCCTTACTGTTCTTACCACTCATTCTTTGATCAATCACACCTTGAAACCAGTAAATGCACTGGCCCTCTGCTTATGAATGAAGGAGGCTCTTTACTTGGTGAAATGTCTGAAGATGTTTGATAAGCATGCTCGACAAGGGTTCCTCTTATGTATGATGGGAAGCAAACAAACTTTGACAAACACTAGTACTTTTACCTCTGCCTGCAATCATTAATTTGCTTCAAAAAAACCCTAGTCAATGTATTACTGCTTATTAAAAACAAACATGCCTTACAGTCAGTTGCAACTCTTGAAGTCAGATTTTGGCCATAGCCCTCTTCTTATAGATGAAGGAGGCGCTTTCAAACCCTCTGCTTATGGATGAAGGAGGTTCTTTTTGGTCTTCAAACCCTCTGCTTATGGATGAAGGAGGTTCTTAGCCATTTCATATCATCAGCCTCTTGACAGTGTTGTTTCTCCTTTAACTGTCCTTTCAGGCTTTGAAATGAGGTCGCAAGAATTTGATGAAAAGCTCTTGGCTCTGTGCTGCATCTCAGGCTCAAGATCATATTGAGAAGTAGCTATCTTCTCATGTGGAGCCAATAATTGTCTTCTGAGATGCTGATATGTTTCCTGTCCTTGAAAGATCTATTAAACACTGTAAAACACCTAAAATCAGCTTGAGAATATGGTCTATGTATCGCTGAGACTTAAGGGTGTATAAGTGGCATGACTTAGGGCTATAACTGACTTCATTAGCAGAGTGGGAGGTCTATTATGACTGGTCTATAGAAGATGGAGGTTTTCGGATTTTGGATGATTGCCAAGGGAGAAATGTCTTAAAGCGCCACTTCCTAACTTAGGGGATGGTTTTTTGAACAGATTTGGATTGTCTCTTTGGAGCTAGTGGGCAGACTAGTATGGCTGAGGCTAAGTAGGATTGGTAATGAGGTTTCATCTCGTCATGGGTGAACTGAAAGGTAAGAGGGTAAAAAAAAATTATGGGTGTTTTCCCAACTGGCAAATTTGACAAATTTTAGATCGGTTGTTCGAAAACTAGGCTGTTACAACTAGCCATCATTAACAAGTAAAAAATACTGATGACTAACAAGATCTGTAGATATAGATCTATAAAATGCAGTATACTACAGCTATGTATATATGTAGCTAAAAATATACAAGAAAGAGAAGGAGAATGATATACAAAGCTTTCCGGGAGAAGGGTTGGCCCTTCCTCCAAGGAATAAACTCACAAGCAAGGGTTCAAACCCTGCTACTACAACGCTAGGAAAAATGACGTAGTTCCTTTAGAGAACTGCACTATAGGAGATGGAGACTACTTTGGACACATGCCAATATGTCAAATATGCTCAAAAAAGTCCTGTATAGATCTTGCAAAGAAAGGGAAACTCCCTCCTCTGAAAGATAAGCTCAGAAGATGGTGTTGTGAACCTTCCACTACAACACCCGACAACACAGCACTATAATCTGCAGAAATAACGTTGTGGAAGAAGGAGGATGCTTGGTATCAAGCCTGAATGTGGAAAAATGAAGTGAAATAATCCTCCAAGAGGCCTCTCAAGGTAGGAGAAGGAATTCGTAAACAGGAATGCCTTGTGCTAAACAACACTGCAAATCTGCTAAATAGCAAGAGGATGCCAAATAGTCATGCAGAAGAAAATCAATAACACATCAAGCTAACCCCAAATGGTTTCCATCCCCTTTCTTATAAACTTTGTGAGCCTCCTTACCTTGGGTCCCACCCATTAGGGTTTCCAACTCCACATGAGCAGTCTCCCTCCAAAATTATGTTGTACCTTCATCAAGGCCACTCCTCCATACTGCGCTGTTTGATTTGGTCAAGGTTGGCCTTTTCAACATGTTTCATCCCTATTCACACCTAAGTGCCTTCAATCCAGCTTCCATATGTCTGTCTAAGCTGATCCTTGTTCACATTGAGCTATTTCATATGTGATTCCATTCCTCTTCATGCATGTTGTTGACTTAGTCAAACTTTACTTTGTCCACATGCAAAAGTCCTTGTTCACACATGAGGGTGTGAAATTCAGCCACTAGAATGATCCCCTTTCACACCAAGAGGGTTTTTATGCTAATTTTAGTTAAATATGGGTCTCCTCCCCCATTTATTCATCTACTAAGTGCAAAAATAAAAAATTAATATTCCCCTTAGCTCCTTTCTAAACTATGAATATTACAGTCCCCCCCTCCCAAATTTTGCTTGTCCTCAAGCAACTGTAAGGATAGAAATGGAAAGCTTCCTCCCAAGGCATGGAGTTTTAAATGTGTTTGGGAACTATAATTCCCATTTAGAACCTCCATGCCCAAGCTATCATCCATACAAGATGAGTCACCCTCCAACATGGCAACTCATGAAAGATCTCCTCCACCCTTAGCTCCTGCAATGTGGGTGGGCTGTAACTGAAAAAGGTACACAAAATGGCCTGCCCCACGCTGTCTTTCTCTCCACTCATAGTAAGTGTAGAGAACATGCTAATTTGTGGTTGTAATAAGGTTTCCCTCAAGTGGCAAGAAGAAGAGTAGATCTCCAAAGATCCTCTCTCCCATGTCATGAATCACGCTGGCCCAAATCATCCCATCCAAAATTAATGGCACATCATCACCTTTTGGCATACCAATTAGAAAAATGTTGAGGGTTACATGAATCCAATGGTCTATCAAGTGGATACAATGTAGTTTTCCCAATTTATGCTTGAGAATATCATGTGGCAAGTTTTACTCCAACATGTTGCTATGTGAGAAGCTCTTCCCTTTATGTGGAAGCCTCTCCTTGTAAAGGGTAGCCTCTTTGCACTTTGAATGTGCCATTCCCCTCTCTGGAAATAACATGATGAGTATGGAGAGATTTCAGCCCATAATCTCCCAATAATAACCACAACAACAAGGACTCTTGTTGCCTTCTTGCATTATCAAAACACAAATCATGTAGCAATAATACAATGATGGACATGTGAGATGTCTCATCAACATAGTACAAAAAAGCTCCCATATACCACATCATGTGGGAGTTATCCTCCCTCCAAAACCAAGGTACATACATGAGATACACCTCAAACATACATACATGTGAATACATGAGGCATGCCTCAAACAAAGGTAGATACATGGACATAAGATTTGACATATGATTTCCAAACTCCTTCCTTAACAACCACAACAACCATGTCTTCTTCTTATGCATCCTATCATTGAGACTTAAGGTATGAGATAAGAGAATGTGAATCTTTTGGTAGTGGCCATACTCACCAAAAAGAAACCAGTGCAACCATGCTTCTTGTTGGATTGTGTCATATATTTGCAAGGGGTTTAGAGACCTCTTGCTCCATACTGCCATCCACTCATCCCAATGTGGGTGATGGATCTCATTTTGCCAAAACTTGGTATCCTCTCATGGTAGGACACCCACCTCCTCAAATCTTTGAAGAACTTTGCAGCTCATGAAATGTTGAAGTGCACCTCCAATGGGATCTTCTGATGAGATCTCCTCCCCATGCATGGCCTTCCAAAAACCAATGAGGTCTTGGATCTACTACAAGTAGAAGTCTCTCTTTGAGTTGTGGCATGATCATTGAGAGAGTGTCATCTAGAGAGGAGAAAAAGTTTCTCATCTCAAGATGTCTACCCTTTGACATCTCTCCCTCCATGGCTTCCTGAATGAAGCTATTATCTGAATGTTCCCATGAGGAATGGGTCCTCCTTTCTTCACTACTTCTCTTGGACAGCGCAGTGCAATCTTGCTACTCTAAATTAGTAGTAAGTGATGATCCTGGGTCATGCAACAACAAATTTCCACAATCCTTTAAAATATTTTCTGCAATAATAGAAAGTGGAAATTCAATCATACCTTGCCAAGCTCTGGGAAAACCTTGCATGGCTACAAGAGTTCTTTCTTCCACTGTGTTGGCTCCCTCAACTACTGATGTTGAAGGCTGCTCCTCCAAGGTTGTGACAGTGATGATACAAATCTCCTCAAGAGGTGGTGAGGGCTCCTCCCTCTCTGATTGTTCTTCATCAAATCTCTTGATCACCTTCTGAGTGAAATCCACAAGAGTAGATACTCTTGCATGACTTATGTCACTGAACCACCAAGTGCTTGCTTTGCCCTTCATGTGCAGCGCTGCAATCTCTACTGCTTCTCTTTCTACCACTGGATATAGTAGGAATAATGCTTTAAGTCTTATTTTCAAAGCGTTTGTTGTAGTTTTCCCATCAAAATTGGACAATAGAAACCTATTTCCCTTGATTTCTCTCTTGCTTCAGGGTCTCCTCTCTTCCTCCAGTTGAATGAACTGTGGGAAGGCTAGAGTCTCCTTGAAGGCTCTAGGTTGAGACTTGTACTAAAAAAGGTATTCACTTAGAATTTTATGATCTAAGTGTCTCCCATGCTTCTAGTCTTCTTCTTCATGAGAATAGGAAGTGCATGGTTCTTCCTCTTCTTGAAACCCTCTAGGAGTTTCTTGGCATCTCTTCTCCTTCATCAGCTTAACCTCCTCGGAGAGGTTTTTTTTTGGATCTAAAAAGTGATGAGAGTAAACTCATCCTCTCCATCATTCTGATATTTGTCCTTTTGATAGTTGGAACTCATAGGCTGAGCCAAATATCATGCTTTGTTACCACTGTAATATCCCAAAATAGGGAATTTCTATAACAATAAGAATATCTGAAGATATTCTAGAGTTGGAGCTTCAGAAATTCATGCACATAATAGTTTAAATCAGATTATAAGATGCAAATAAACATCTAAATAGCAGATGAATGATCAACAAAAAAAATATGATCTATACACTCCTTCAAAAGTGGGGAAATGTAGTAATATAGGGAATAAAAGGGTTTTCTTTAGAAAATAACACTATATCTATGAGAAATGGGACTTGGATCCCTTAGAATATACAATATAAAACTCACATCTACAATTAGAGGGAAAAAAAATGCTTCTAGCCAAGTTGAACAGGTCTCCCCAAACCAATGCAGCTCAAATAAGCCCAAACCCCATGACTTTGCTTAACATAAGTTACTGAAGCATAAAAAAATGTCATTTTAATGAGGGTTATGCAAAAAATATTAATCATTATCATATCTAGAGTGTACAATCATCCAATGGCTGAGAAAAGTGGGGATCCCTTATACAAAATAAGGATAACCCGGCAAGGGTTTCATGAAAGTACAAGTATAGAATGACAGATCTACAGATCTAGATCTAGAAAATGTAGTATAATGTAGCTCTATATATATGTAGCTGAAAATATACAAGAAAGAGAAGAATAATGATATACAAACCCTTTCGGGAGAAGGGTTGGCCCTTCCTCCAAGGAATAAGCTCACAAGCAAGAGTTCGAACCCTGCTACTACAACACTGGGAAAAATGACTCAGTTCCTTCAGAGAACTACACTGTAGGAGATGGAAACTACTTTCGCCACATGCCAACATGTCCAATATGCTCAGAAACCTCCTGTACAGATCTTGCAAAGAAAGGGAAGCCCCCTCCTCTGAAAGATAAGCTCAGAAGATGGTGTTGTAAACCATCCACTGCAACACAACACTATAATCTATAGAAATAAAGTTGTTTCTGAAGGAGGATGCTTGTCCTCAAGCCTGAATGTGGAAAAATGAAGTGCAATACTCCTCCAAGAGGCCTCTCAAGGTAGGATAAGGAATTCGTAAATAGGAATGCCTTGTGCTAAATAGCATTACAACTCTACTAAATAGCAAGAGGATGCCAAATAGTCATGTAGACCAAAATCAATAATACATCAAGCTAACCCCAAATTCTTGCCATCCCCTTCCTTATAAACTTTGTGAGCCTCCTCACCTTGGGTCCCACCCATTAGGGTTTCCAACTCCACATGAGCAATCTCCCTCCAAAATTACGTTGTACCTTCATCAAGGCCACTCCTCCATACTACACTGTTTGATTTGGTCAAGGTTGACATCTTCAACATTCTTCATCCCTGTTCACACCTAAGTGCTTTCCATCCAGCTTCCATATGTCTGTCTAAGCTGATCCTTGTTCACATTGAGCTATTTCATATGTGATTCGATTCCTCTTCATGCATCCTGTTGACTTAGTCAAACTTGACTTTGTCCACATGCAAACATCCTTGTTCACACATGAGGGTGTGAAATTCACCTACTAGAATGATCCCCTTTCACACAAAGAGGGGTTTTATGCTGATTTTAGTTAAGTATGGGTCTCCTTCCCCATTTATTCATCAACTAAGTGCAAAAATAAAAAATTAATATTCCCCTTAGTTGCTTGCTAAAGTAGGAATATTACAATTCCTCATTTAATGTCCACTCCTCCATAACAACATTGTTCACTTGGTCAAAGTTGACCTGTTCAACATGATCCAACCCTTGTTCATACTCAAAGGTGATTTATTTAGCTTCTTAGAAGGTCTCCTTTCACACTTGAAGTGTTTTTATTGTTGTTAAGGAGATTTATGGGCCTTCCCACCCATTTATTCACCTACCTAGTGACAAAATAATCTATAATATTCCATTTAGCTAAAAGCTAAATTTTAGGAAAATTATAGTCCTCCCCTCCAAAATTTTGCTTGTCCTCAAGCAACTATAAAGGTGGAGAAAAATTCTCCTCTCTTCCTCTTCTAGCCTCCTCATCAAATATTCCCCACCATTGATTCAAATATTCAACAATAATTCTACCTCCCAATGGTTCCTCCCATGTGTGCAATTTGGCCTTTGATGGATAAACCAAATGGCTCTCGTCATGAGAAAATGGAAGGTCTATATGGAAACCCTCTTGCTGTCCAATGACCTCCTCAAGGTAGGAGTAATGAAAAACATAGGGGATCTCATTCCAAATGAGAGGCTCCCATACCCATGCTATCATCCAAATGAAATGAGCCAACCTAGGTAGCTCATCAAAGAAATTCTCAACCCCCAGTTCATGTAAAGTATTGGGGTTGTATGGAGAGATTAGATTTTTCCACCAATGTTGTTTCTCTCTCCATTTATGATATGTATTGCATTGCTGCTGATCTTGGGCTGAAATATTATGGTCTCCAAGAATTTCCCAAGTTACCCCACCAATAAAAACATCCATGAAGTGCCTCTCCCAAGAACTCAAGTTCTCCAAATGGCTCTCCCCACATAAGAGAAGAGATGTAGCATGTCAATCATGGATTTCCCATTATTTCTCCTGTAACCTGAAACATATGAAGTATGGAGAATCATACTCCCAATGGGCACCTCCAACTCTGGTTCCATCCTCCCAACAAATATTCCCATAATAATAAGAACATTATCAATATATGGAAGCAAAAGAAAATAAAAACAAGTTTCCATATGACAACCGGGAGGTGGATCATAGTCCCACTTGTGGAACCAGAATAGTGCATCCCTTACCTACCTCAAAACAAAATATAACAAGTGTCTTTTCAGCCACTTGTTTTCTGCCACAATCATCCTAGAAGATGGGATCACAAAAGTAAAATTTGGTGCCAATGGTGCACACCAAGAATCATGTGGCATATCCCACAAACCACCAATAGAATGGCCAACATCAATGCTACAAATGGCCTCAAGCACATCACAATACAATATACAAGAAGGAATGATCCTCCTTGGTACAATATGCTGCTCACAAAAAGTAAAGGAGTGAAAATCATAATTCATAAATGTACATCCTCTACTATGTACCTTGGTCATTGAGCTGAAATGGCTCAACTGGAAGTTCTCCCTCACTCGCAATGAGTAGGGAAGTAGTTGTGACAACATCTCCATCATCATATGGGCTATGAATCTCTCCATATGCTGATATACATCCTACTGGATGCCCTCCCAAGTGAAATCCTCCATCAAGGAATGATATGCATCAAAGTGCATGGAAAGAAAGTCCACATGTGCTGCATGTAACAACTTCTCCTTGAGCTCAAAAGCTCTAGTCAAGAAGACTCTACCATAGAATAGATTTCTCCATCATCCACCATGTATCTATCATCTCCCTTCGGGTCGTCAAGAATCATGCAAGAACCAATATCCTTGGAGTACTATTCCAAAAGTTGAGACCTCCAATAGGGATCAATCCTCCTAAGAGACAGCACTGAAGATCTGAAATGTGAAGATCCCCACATGCTGATATCTTTTCCTGTGACATCCCTCATGCTAAATTCATCCTCTAAAGTGCTGTCATGCCCATCATGTAGCTTCTCATGCTTAAGTAGAAGTGGTGGCCTTTGGAAGTTGGCCTCCCATGAGAAGCTACCATCCAAAAAGAACCTCCTGATCTTCGCCAATGTAAGCATGAGTGGCCTCCATCTACTCCAATATATGGAGGATTCCTTCCTCAGGGGAAGTACTCTCTATTTCTCCAAATCCATGGAGTAGCTTCCTTGCACCATGGTGGTGCCATCCTCTATCATTACAAAAACTTCTACCACCGTATAATATGTAGTGAGAGTGGGTAATGATGATGTTGGGAGAATGTCTCCCTCCTCCTTGAGTCTACCCAAGAATCTCAAAGCTGTGTCAAGTCCTCCTAAGGTCCTCACCCCTCCAGAATCAATGAGTGGTGCAACCAAATGTGAAGCATCTCTCAACATCTCCCGATATGGTGGCCTCCCAGGTGTGATGCCTCCATGCAATGAGACATCAATATCAAGAGTAGACTGCATATATGAATGGATAACTTTGTTCTTTCCCTTACTATTCTAATAATTCTTCCTCTTCTATGCATCAAAATTTTGAAATAGATAGGGGTGTGTGCTCCTAATCATATGACATTGGCCATCCTATATACCTTCTCCTTTCATCTACAAGATTTCACAATCTATCAATGGTGGCACATGTTGTTCATGGATTGTGCCTCGATCTCAACATATGAGATCCTTTTGAACTCCTTGTGAGCATACAAAAATTCCTTCTGTTGGAGCAAGTGCTCCATCTTCGTCTGCATGAGGTGCTATATATGCTCTGGATATGATAGTGTTGTTGCCTCCAGCCTTCTCTTCCTCTTCAATATGAATGGGAAACTTTTTAATAAGAGGATCCTCCCTTGAAAAAGGGATCTCCATGCACTCTTTCCCAAGATTACGAGATAGATATATTGCCTCGAGCAAGGTATTATGCAAGATGTTAGCCTCTTCAACAGTTTTCTAAAGTGGAGTTGGGTTTATAGATCCTTCCAACCAATGCAAAGGTTTTGCTTTTTTTGGTTTGTTTAGCTCCACCAAAGGTGTTTCAGAATGTTGTTCAACAAATCTTTCCAATATTATCTAGTGAAATTTGCATAAGTAAATGTATTTGCATTTTTTAATGAAAAATATTCAAACATCCACCAAGCATAGGCCTTACCTTCAAAATGCAGCGCTGCAACTTTGATGGATTCATTCTCTAAAACTTGGTGTTGCTGCAAATAAGTGTCTAGCTCCTCCACCCAAGCTCTAGATAGAAATTTAGGTGAACCATCAAAAGTAGATAGAAAAAATATTCCCACATCATGTTTCTTTCTCCTTGTGCTTCTTCCCTCCTTGATCTTGCTAAACCCTTGGAAGTTAAGGTGATCTTTGAACCTCTTAGATTGAGATTCATACTCTTGCAAATAATCACCAAGAGTCTCCATCTTTGGCACATATTCTTCCTCCCTCTCTCTTATAGTAAATATGGGCATAAGATTGTGATATGAATCATAATGTGTGGCAACATTCTCACACCCATGTTGCAAAAATCTAGGGCTTGATTCATATTCAAACCGCCTTGGAGATTCACTACACATATCCCTCTTCATCTTCTTGATATCTCCCTTGATGCTCTGCATATTTTTAAAAATAAGCTTTGAGTGCTCCTCTTCCTCTCTTCCTCCAAAGAATGGAGTCTTTTCTTTATCTTTTCTGCATATACCCTCTTCTTGTGAGAAGCTTCTCCTTATGGTAACATATTGGTTGAATGCACAAAATGAGCCAAGATTATGCTCTGATACCACTGTAATATTCCCAAATGGGGAAGTAGCAATATATGAACATGAAACTAGAAATAGCAATGCAAATCAACTCATTAACATTGGAGACCAATGTGGATTCATAACATCATGTATTAGATCAGAAAATCAGTACAAAATAGTGAGGCATAGATCATATACAATGAGGAAACAAGCCTCCCATAAATAATCACTCTCAAATATGAGTTGTTGTCACAAAACAAAATTTCAGAGAGAAACTATAGCGCAGTCATATTGGGTATAAATACAACTAGATATGATAAAATGATGTAATATTACTGATATAGGCCCCAATAGAATCTAAACATATTGATTTGGGCACTATATCAGCTCTCTAGGACAACCCAAGAGGGTTTCCAGAAAATACACACAATCTACCAATGTAAGCTGCTGCCCTAGGGCTGAATATATGCTGCAACAACTGAAATGAGAATATATGGCTGAAGCTTATGTAGGTAACTACATATATCCTCAAATAGATCCTCCGAATGAAATAATGGCTCCTCCACTGAAGAAATCACCTCTCAAAACAACCATAGCAACTACCCCTGCAAATCCTCCCTAAAATAACCAAGATTTGGACTAAAACTGTGTTGTAGGGGATAGATACTGCTTAGGATGCTACTAAATGTGTCAATAAATATTAATAGGCTTCTTTACATTCCTTCCAATGGATGGAAACCTTCCTCCACTACAAAACTAGCTCTAAAGACACTTGATATAGTCCTCCACTGTTGCACCTTGCAACACAACAAAATATCCTGCAGAAACTACGTTGATGAAGAAATTTGTAGCTTGTTCTGAAACCTGAATGTGGAAATGAAATGCAATGCTCTTCCAAGAGGCCTCTCAAGGAAAGAGGTGGGATTCCCGCTCGGTAACACTTGGTGCTAAGCATCACAGCAATCTCAACTAAATAGCTGAAGAATGAAAGAAGTCTAAATAGACCACATTCAAAATAATAATCTAAAAAATAACCCCATATGGCTTCCATCCTCTTCCTTATATAGATTATGAGATTCCTTGCCTTTGGCCCCACTCAATTAGGTCATTTCCTCCATGCAATCCATCTCCCTCCAAAACTATGTTATTCCTCATTTAATGTCCACTCCTCCATAATAGTGTTGTTGATTTGGTCAAATTTGATTTGTTCAACATGATCCAAACCCTGTTCATACTCAAAGGTGATTTATTTAGCTTCTTAGAAGGTCTCATTTCACACTTGAAGTGTTTTTATTGCTACTAAGGAGATGTATGGGCCTCCCCAACCGTTTGTTCACCTACCTAGTGACAAAATGATCTATAATATTCCACTTAGGTAAAAGCGACATTTTAGGAATATTACAACAATAAAGGAAGAATTTACTCATGTTAATTTATATCTTACAGTACCTGTGTGAGTAAAATTTTACTAATGTTATATGATGAAAAAAATTTCTCATGAGTGTTACACTAAAATTTGTCACCATGGTTGTTGATTCAGATATCTTGCTATTTGATGGAGTGTCTTAAGTGAATCTTCTATGAAGCGTGAAGTAAAAAATTCCATGGACAAAGGAATTTGGTTCTCACTAATTAAAACCATTTTTGGGAATTTGCATGGTTTTCCTGAGAAAAACCTGCCCATGCACAGTTTCTTCCAATGTAAACTAGACAGATCTGCGCACATTCTTCCACTAAAAATTGTGTAGGCTTGTTCACGTAGGTAAAAATAAAAAAGTAATTTCTGGAAGCTTTGGTTGAGGAATATTATCCAAATTAGAAACCTCAAACCACTACATACCGACACCTCATCCCTTTGTATATGGAACTAATATCCTTTTCTTAAGGATCACATACCTTGAGAAGTGGAACTAGAAACCTCCTCATCCTTCCTATAAATTTAGCACAGGACTAAAGGAATGGGAGATTTTTTGAGACTATAGAGACTTGGATTTTTAAACTCATGCTGTTGGTTTTCAGTCTAAATATTTTGTCATAAAGGGAAGGAAAGTAGACCATTGGAAGAGGCTTGTGACATCAAGGCAACCAAGTTGTAAGCTTCTTTTCCCTTTTTATTTTAATACAAAGTAATTTTTCTTTCCTAATTGCGTCTATTGTTGATGTTATTTGTGGGATTCCTTGATCACTCACATTTTTTATAATTGATTATTGATTCATATGCTAGATCAAATATTTCACTCACATTTTCTTTTATATGCGAGGTGATTTTATCTATTTGAATGTTTTTGTCTATGCATATCTCTCTTGGTGCATCATGGAGAAACTGTTAAAATCATTTGGAAAGAATCTAAAGCATTTCTCAAGGAAAATATGGATGCGTAAAGCGATGAAAGGAATTCTACAAGCACTTCATTAATAGGTAAGTGATCCTTCATATACTACATGTTTCATGTTATAGGTATAGGCTAAGGAAAGAGCTATTGTTTTATTTGTTTGTTTATATTTTTCTTTTAGGATTCTACAGAGATCGCTTGTGTCAGCAAGAGGAATTTATTTGAGTTACAAATTTTCGACTTCAATCGCGAATGAGAGTTCTCATTTTTGTCCTTTTGTGACTTTAGACCTTTTTAAGAATTATAATTTTTGGTTTGAAACTTTTTCTTTTTTATATTTTCTTAATTTTCTTGATTTGCATTGTTTCTGTTCAGACACAAAGCAATAGTGCACATGTGCACTGAACTCTGTTGTCTACCTACGCAACCTTGTGAAATTTTTGAAAAGTTGAGGTTTCTCTTATTTTAAGTCCATTATTTTTATTTTTATTTTACAATCCTTTAGCTTCTTTACAGACTCATTA
Organism: Pinus albicaulis; assembly: GCA_034641835.2. NCBI lineage: Eukaryota > Viridiplantae > Streptophyta > Pinopsida > Pinales > Pinaceae > Pinus > Pinus albicaulis. The sequence continues at coordinate 1,288,913,359 of CM076582.1, forward strand.
AGTCCCTATTAAGTTGATTGGGTGTTTTGAATTTTATTTTTTGAGAAATTCTTAATTTGATTTCCTTTGGTCATTACTTCAAGGTTTGTCTTAGTTTCTTAAAAAGTTCTTCCTGAGTTTTAATCTCCTTTGACTATAATTAATTTTGACCTTTGGAATTCTCACCCAATTTTCTTTACATGCACTTGATTGGTTCCTTAGATTACCTTAGTGAAGGAAAATAGTCTTGTTTTTCTTTTGTTGATTTGGAATAACCTTGTGTTTGATAATTCTCTTGCATAGATTACATTTGCATAGTTAGAATTCTCATATCAAGAAAATGAACGAAAAGTGTGCATATATTACATTGGCATATTTTTCAACTGAATTGTGCACAGATTACAATGGCATAGTTTACAATATGAAAAATCAACTATAGATTTAGATCGGTGTATTTGAATGTCTTTTGAATGAAAATCATTTATATTTACAGTTTTTGGTTTTGAGTTTTTGTTAGTTTATTGATCTATCTAAAAGAGTCTTTCACTTCTGGAATTGGTTGTGTGGATCTCTTTTCTTTCAATCAATCTGATCATAGATACATTTATGCCCATTGTAAAGAGTTATTTCATCAGTTGAAAAGATAGTGTCTCTCATTGCAAGATAGCCCTGATTTGAATTTACATGTTTTTATGCTTGTTTTAAAACATAAAAATAAAAAAATTCATTTGTAATTGATTAGCATTAGTATTTTCTTTCTCAAAATTACTGCATTAGATAGTTTTTTATATTTTCTCTTATTAATCAATTTGTGCATTGTTGGAAGTGAATTTTCATTTCATGAAAAAGAATGTTTTGGTATTTTTAGAAGTTTTGCACTTTCAAGTTCAAAGAACCTCTTACTTTCCCTTAACTAGGATTTCATTGAAAATAAAATATTTCATTTTCATGGTTGAATGCATTAGAATTTTTAGTCAGGTCATAACACCATAGTTTTCACCTCCATTTACCTACTGAGTAAAAAATAGCCAAAATAACACAACGCTAATTAAAATTAATCTATAATTTTTTATATTTTCTAGGGCTCATTCTACCAACTTAGATCAGGTTAGTGCTTTGGAATAGGGAAGTAGTTAACTTTCCAAACAAAATAAACAAACAATAGTATCTCGCGGTAGGGAAAATTTCCAATTGTTGCAATTTTTCTATGGGAAGCTCTTTTTAAAAGAGTCAAGCACGAGGATATATCGACCCAATGCAGTAATCGTACCTACTTCATTGGTAAAGATAAAATATGGTCACAAATTACAAATGGTAAACCTCAGATTAACCAATTTCAAGGAGCCTAGGATAACTTTTCAATAAACTTCAGGTTTACCAGGTCTAGGAGCTTTCAAGGGGATTGGGATTTCTTACTTTTCTCTTGCATGTATATCATCCCATAGACTCTTCCCACAAGTTTTATTGTTTTATTTTGTAACCTTAGTGGCTATAATATTAGGATTTTTTCCAAGGTGATGGTGGAGGGAAGGTCCCATTGTATGTTAGGATATTCTGACACATAGTAAATAGATAAGAATAACTTATTATAGTGTAGAGTTAGGTAAAGTGTGTTTCTTTACTATGTACATTTGTATCTTATAATCCGACGGGGTCACGATTTGTAGTGATACAAACATCATCTCTTTTCTCGGTATTAACGACACTTGATCTGTGGCTTGACACCTAATTGCTCCATGATCTCTATTTAAAGAGAATGGAGGGTCATTTGTTCGGTAACCATTTATGAGAGAAACATATGTAACTTTTCATTTTGTATTAATGAATTGCCTAAAGTGGCCGCGTTGGCTCAGGCCATGGACTGTTTCCCTCTTTGAGGGTTTTAACCACGTGATTATACTGGTGTACTGATTTGTGATATGTTTGTGAGTGGTGACCTTTGGTTCTTGATTTAAGGAACTTAACTTGTAAATTCCTACATGGTATCTATTTTGAGGGCCGCATTAGTTGTTGATCAAAATAGGAAGTTGGTTTGACTGCATGCGACTACCATTTTCTAGATCTACTATTTCTGAAAATTTTTGGGCTTGGATAACTGCTCTGTTGTGTTTAGAGCATCTGTTATAGTGAGGAACTCCTTTCATTTCATGCGAAAAAGTTTCTAGTCACCCAATTTATGTCAGTTTAGATTTGGAGGTATAAATTATTTGTTTTGTAGTTTTATTTGTTAAAATTTCTGCTTATTTATTATCTTGTTCCCTCTATTTATTTCAGTTTTAGGTTTTATTTATTTTCCGAATCTATACCCTCTTCTTTGTGTATGCTCTTTGCTCTACGCTATGTGCAATCTCGGTAAATTAGAAACAGGAGGAAGGGATTTTTTTTTGCTACGTATGCTTTTTCCCCGCGTCTTTGTGCAATCTCGAGAAATTAGAAATAGTGGAAAAATAGATATTTTCCAGTAAGGCTAACAAAAATCTAACAATCTGCCATAAGGCTTGCATTTCATTTTTTTTTCTCAATTTTTTTGTGTTTTTTTTGTGTAGGAAAAGGCATGCACACTGAAGAGTTCCTCCTTTCAAACAATTACAGAATCCTTTCAAAAAAAAAAAAAACAAAATCCCTTCTTCATTTCAAACAATTACAGAATCCTTTGACTATTAAGAGAATAGAGGTCTCGGGTTCAAGTCTCTTTCTCAAGCTTCTTTGTAAAAAAAAAATTGTTAAAGGGGTGGGAATTTTTTTTAAAAGTCGAACTTCGTCATCAAATTTCAATCTGTTCCCGTAACTATTCGGCATCTTCAACTCATTTTTTCAAAATGGATAACTTCTTCATCCGGAAGTCGTTTTTTTTTAATTGCTTAATTTTTCGAGATCTTTCCATTGGAGCAATTAGTTTCATCTTTTCTCTGTTTCAGTTTTTAAAAAAAAATGGAAATTGCATGCCCGATTATTCTTAACATCACCAATTATTTCCAATGGCTACCTCACATGGTAGATATACTTAGAAGTAGAGGTCTTTATAGAGTAGCCACAGGGCTAGAAACTAAACCTTCTGATGATGATAAAGTCTCTAAATGGGAAAATAAATAAGATCAAGCACGAGGGTTGATAAGAATGTTCATTGCTCAAGATCGTCAATTTCATATCCTTGACATTGACACCCCTCGTGAAGCATTTAACAAGCTAAATATTGTCTTTTGCATTCAAAATCAAATTAGGGCCCACCAGCTTGAAAATGATTTGCTTACTTTGGACCCTAATAATTTCTCCTCTATTGAAGACTTTTTGTCCAAATTCAAGACCCTTAGACTTCTTTTAGAAGGTTGTAAGGTCAAAAAGGAAGATGGTAGCCTCATCTATTGCATTCTTGTTAAGCTTGGCCCTACATACTTTGTATTTGTTTCCACCTTTCATTCCACTAGAGAAGCCATCATTTCTTCAGGAACCACCTACAAGAATCCCTCTTTTGATTCCTTTTGTGATTATTTGATAGGAGAACAAGAAAAAATCTTACACCTTGATCTTATCACTCTTGGAAACACTTCCAAGAAAGCCTTAGAAACCCAACAACAGTCATATCAAAAGAATCCCAAGAAGAAGTATCCTAAAAAATAGTGTCTGAAACCAAACAAGGATCCTAAGCAATTTTAGCTGCAAAATGAAAAAGCAACTCACCAAAATGACAAGGCAAATAAAAACAAAGGGAAGAAGACCGATACACATTGCAAATTTTGTAATCGTGATGGCCATATAGAGTCCAAATGTTTTAAGAATATGGAAGCCTTAGAAGCAACAATGAAGAAGCACAACATCCATTTGGAGCACTCTTCACCTTCATCTTTAGGAATGGAACTTTCTTCTTGTGGTTTTCAAGCATCAATATCTGGTTGTGCATTAAACGTATCTTCCTCTTCTCATTCTCATGAGTGGCTCATTGATTCTGGAGCTTCTTATCACATGGAAAAAAATAAAGCCATGTTTTCTTCTTTAAATTATTGTAACATAAAACATATTTATGTTGGTGATGATAGATCTCTTAGTGTTGTAGGATCTGGAACCATTCATCTCAATAATGGTCAGTTAATGATGTACTATGTGTTCCTACCTTGTCATGCAACCTTCTCTCTGTTTATCAGATAACTCATTCAAGTGAAGGGAAAATAGTAGAATTCTCACCTCATGATTTTGTAATCAAGGACCTCAAAGATCCTAAACATATTTTAGCTACTGGAATTGTTGATGTTTCCACAAGGATGTATAAGTTTTACAACTTTGGGTCATCATGTCTTCCCTCCATTTTTGTTGCTCATAATGATGAAGTGAGCAAACTTTGGCATGAGCGATTTGTTCACTTAAACTATTTCTCTCTTCAAACCCTATGTAAGGAAAATATTGGGAGGGGCCTTCCTATGGTATCTTGCCGAGATGGTGTTTTCTCCAGATGTGTACTCAAAAAAAATCATCAGGATAGTCTTGACAAACATGCCTCTTCGCATGCTTCAGCCCCTTTGCAGATTGTGCACAGTGATTTATGTGGTCCACTTTCCATTGTTTCTTTCTCTGGTTGCAAGTACTTGATAAATTTCATTGATGATTTTTCCAGATGCACTTGGGTATACTTCTTAAAACTCAAGAGTGAAGTTTTCAACATTTTCTTGGCCTTTAAGGCCTTTGGTGAGAAACAATCTGGACATCAAATTCTTAAGTTAAGATCAGACAATGGAGGAGAATATGTTAACTACAAATTTACAAACTTCTACAATGAGCATGGCTTTCAATTGCAACATACTATTCCATATACTCCACAAAAAAATGGTGTAGTTGAAAGGAAGAATCACACCTTAAAAGAAATGGCTAATTGTATGCTTTAATATAAAGGACTTGGTCTCATTTTTTGGGTAGAAGCCAGTAACCGTGAAAATTACATAGTAAACCACACTCCTACTAAGGTTTTAAAGAATATAACTCCAGAGGAAGCTTGGAGCTAAATCAAACTAGATGTAAGTCACTTTCGTGTTTTTGGAAGTGATGCTTGGGCCCATATTCTAGATGCAAAACATAAAGCCTTAGAACCTGTTATCACCCAAAAAAAATTTAAAACATCATCATGTCATGTTTATCTTTTGCCATGGTTCAAATTAGGTTTAGAGGTCAATTTAGGATTTGGTTAAGGGTAGGTTAGATTTTTATAAGTTCAAAGGTCATCATTAAGTTCAAATAAAGGATTTTAAGGGTCCATTCATTGTCAAATATCCATAATTTCATTTGGGAGTAATTCCCTAAAGTTTCAGGTCAAAACTTTGCAATTAGCCAAGAATCCACATTTTCGTAGTGCCACTAGTTCAAAAAAAATGATTTGCACTATGAAAGTGCTAATAGTTTCGTAGCGCAAATTGGGAAAAATACACTGCAGGTGCTATGAAAGAGCGATTTCTTAACCGTCTTGTCATTGGAGATGTAAATTGTCAGAATTCATTGGGAAATGGTAGGTTAGTGGTATGATAGGTCAGTTAATCATGAGATTCGATGTACTTACCCATGCTGTAGTCATCATTGTCATGATAGGGCATGAATGACGCATAATTTAGTTATGAGATGATATTTCAAATTCAAAATCTTGCTTAATTGGTCTTACAGATTTCTCTTGCCTCTATTTGAATTTCGAAGCTCTGAAGCATCAAGCCAAACCTGTGGCTATTTAATACAAAGTTTTTCTTCATCCTAATCAAGCGAGGCTGTTTCATATAATCAAGCAAGGTTGTTTCATATAATCAAGCAAGGTTTTTGTTTCACATATTCAAGCGAGGGTGATTCAATTTGTCAAGCAAGGCTAACAAGTTTTCTTTGAAGCATGGCAGAGGAAAAGAAAGTCCACAGAGGGGGACACTGCTTAAGATATGAGCCTGAAAACATGAAGGCCATAGTTGAAGACCCAGAAATGATGGAGGCATTCAATAGAGTAGGTTGTCTTAAGTTTTGTGAAAAGCTGCAGGGTTGCCACACGTAGGTGTCTAAACAACTACCAAGGTTGGGATGCTAAGTGTGCCAATTACACGAGAGATTATTGCTACTATGACAGAGATACCAAGGGGTGAAGAAAATTGGTTCAAAAGTTTCAAATTTGATATGGAGCCATGCAAAGAATTCATGAAACCTGAGTATGCAGATATTGACCTTAATAACGCTATCCCTAGAGGCTGCATCAAATATACTTATGCAAATCTATTACTCAGCATCCAAAGATATTTTACATGTGAAGGTAGATATCATAAGGCCTACACATATCATTTCAAGCTGCTTCTACGTTTCACAGGTAAAATTTCACTTGATTTACCCTTTTACTTGCATAGGAGTCTTGCTAAAATGGCTGATAAAGTACAAGCCAAATTTGAAGGTTGTGAAACATCTTTGGTTCATCATGGTTTGATGAAGTTATTGATTTTGAATGAGCTTCAGAAGATAGGCAGGGATTGGTCATCCTTTTTGTTTATAAATGGTTTTGAGTTGGAAACACTAACTTTTGCTAGAAACCCTAGAACTAAAGCAAATCCATCACCACCAGTAGCAGAGTCTAGCTAGCCAGTAGTTTCAAAACCAAAGGGATTTGTAAAACTGAAGCCAAGGAAACAAGTTGATAAAAGGATAGAATAGACACAAGTTCTTGATACTCCAACTCCATCACCTGCAAAACAGAGGTCAAAGATTGTCAAAGAGGCAAAACAGAAACAATATGTCAACAGGCAGAAGATCAAAAGAGTAACAAGAAGCCAAGAAATGGCATTAAAGGGAAAAACATTTGCTACAGCTACAGAGAACAACCCAGTGATAAAGGGAGACTTGGATGACATCCTGCATGAAATTTACATAGAGGAGACACCCATTGTGCAAGCTGATTTCATTGGAGAACATAAAAAAAGCTAAGTCTGTAAAGAAGCCTGAGTTTGAGGGTGAAAATGCAGCTTTTATCTTTCAAGCTAGAAAGCCTTTAACTAGGAATGGTAAGAAACTTAAGGAAGTTGAAGAAACTATTGAAATGGATAAAGCCCCTGAAGAAGTGGTTGATCTCTCAACACTTGCAGAGAAGCATACAACTAGCAGAAAAGAAGATGGAAAAGAAGAAGTGACAAGGAAAATAGAGTTTCCACATCTTGATGAAAATTTGAGGTTAGAAAACAAAGAAATTGTTGTGATGAGAAAGAGGGCTAGAAAGCATAGTATTGAGAAAGAAAAGTTCAAAATAATGAAGGCACTGTGGGAAGGTAAACCTGGTTCTATGTTTGAAACCCCAAGTAGTGCAGAGCAGTTTTTCACATGGACTGTCCCAGCAATAAAGGAAGCCAAATTTGTGAGAGTAATAAATACGCACTTGAGAGCTAGTAACAGGAAACTTAAAGGTCAAGTGGAAGTCTTGGAGCAACATATGAAAGTGATTTAGGATGAGTTAAAGAACAAAGGTGCAAAATGACAATCATTAAAAATTCAAAAGCTAAATCAAGTGAAAATTAAGAAGGAACCTCATGAAAACTATGTTTTTCAGTTCATATGGCTTTTTGATTTGATGAAATTAGTTTTATTTTTAGTTTAGGCACATTTATAGTTTTCATTTTGAGAAAATTTGGACAAAACTTCTCACTCAGCAGTTTTGTAGTGCAAACAATGTAAAAAGAGTGAAAAACGTTACAAAACTATTGTAGCAGTTTTTTTCACTCTTTCTCATAAATTTTTGAAGGGAAAAAGTATGAATTATGACCTGAAATTCCTTGGGAGGATGTATTAAATGATAATGAAGATAATCATAGAGGAAAGAAATCAAAATTTTGAAGAAGAAAGGGTGAAAGAGCTATGCTAAGAAAAGCACTATGAAACTGTGTTGTTTTCATAACACAGTCTATTACAGCTCATTTGAAAAGTGTAAAGATGGTTTAGGATAGATGGAGCTTAGAAAGGATTTTTGGTAGGTGTTACTTTAGTTCCTAACACAAAATGACCTCGAAATGATGAATTCATGATGTTCAGAACATCTCGAAACTCCAAGGGTCCCCATCCCTAGAAAATAGGGGACTATTTCCTACATTGATGGAGAGTCAGCATTATGGTCATCAATATTTGAAGCCAATCATATAGATTTGACCAGGTGTAGATGCATTTGGAAAAGGATGTAATTTAATTAAGATAAGGTTGTTATAGTTAGGTGATTAAGAGTTTGAATCCTATTTGTAATAGGATTGTTTAGTAGATTAACTATCCTTTTGTAATAAATATCATGTCATATGGTTAGCCAAGGTGTCAAGAGTCAAGGGTTTGATGTATCTAGCATCAGATAAGGTTATTTTATGTTGTAAATTATCTATAAAATATCAAGAAGTCAAGTATGATAGGGGTTGGACATTTTTAGCAAAGGAATGTGTTTATTGTAAGTGACTGGTTTTCAGCTTAATATAGAGATTTCTACTTAGCCAACTTGAGATTCATAAAGAGTTCTAGTGTGTTCTTGTTCTAGATTGCATCTTTTTACTATCCTATGGTAGTGGTGTTTGTTTATGTTACTTAGAACTCATCTTTGATGCTCTGACTTCCTACATAGACAAAGACTACATTTTTTACCGTTTCACATGTGTATCTCCTGACTAAACTCTGATATGCCTCAACTTCCATGCTAAGTAGATTGATTGGTTTCACTAAAACTATTTTAACTCCATAAGCCCAATGTGCACTTGCTAATGTGATTTACAACCAATATCTGTCATTTATCTACTTATTACCCCACATAGAGTTAGCCATCTATACTTTATATCCAAATCATTAACCCTTGAGAGAGCCCTCTCAGGTTGAGGAGGCTAAGCCTTAATCAGAATATTGGTTTGAAATGGTTGCATGAGATTGATTTGATTAGAAGCCTATCAGGTCTAATTTTTTGATAACAGAACCTAAGAGTGAAAAATGATTTTTTGTTGGATATTTTGAAGATGCCAAATGATATAGACTTCTTCAACCAAAATAAAAAAATATAATCATTAGAATAGATGTAAAATTTGATGAAAGTATATTGGCCTGCGAGCCTAGTTCGGCAGGTGTGCTACCTTTCGCTTGCAAGCCTGTTTTAGCATATGTGCCACCTCTCTCTCTCTTCTATTTTTAATAACATTCCTTCTAGTTTAGATGGTGACAGTGGGGATGACAATCCTCCTCCACCTCTTGAAATTGTTCCTTTTACTCCACCACTTCCAAGATGGGTCCACTCTACTAGAGATGCAATAGATTCTCTTGTAGGTGACCCTGTTGATCGACACCATACACGTTCTTATTTCAAAAGAGCCTCTTCCTTATTGGCTCAAGTTCCAAAAAATCCTAATCTAGAAACCTTTGAAGAAGCCTCTGGTCATCTAGCTTGGGATGAAGCTATGAATGAAGAATATCGTTCCTTATTGGCGAATGATACTTGGGATATTTTTCCTCTTCCAAAAGGAAGAAAACTTGTCAGATGCAGATGGGTTTACAAAACCAAATTTGGACCAGATGGAAAAGTGGATAGACATAAAGTTTGTCTTATTTCTAAAGTATTTTCACAATTTGAAGGCAATAACTATACTGAAACCTTCTCCCCTGTTGCCAAAATGAATTCTATCCACCTTTCTTTTCCTTGTTGCCTCCTTTAAATTGGAAGTCCATCAAATGGATGTTAAATCCGCCTTATTACATGGATATTTGCATGAAGATATCTACATGTAACAATCCCCTGGCTTTATCCAAAATGACTCTAGCATTTTTTTCACCTTAGGAAGTCTCTCTATGGTCTCAAACAATCTCCTCGAGCTTGGTATGCCAAAATGGATAGATTTCTTTTAAATAATGGCTTTTCTAGGTGTCATTCTGACAACACTATCTACACCAAGAAAGTGGGTAAGTCCTTCACCATCCTTGTTATTTATGTTGATGATATTATCCTTACTATTAGTGATCTAAACGATATTAACCATGTGAAGTCTAGTCTCAAAAAGTAGTTTGAAATGATAGAATTAGGACACTTCCATTATTTCCTTGGCCTTCAAGTCTTGCAATCCAAGGAAGGCATTACCCTCTCTAAGTCCAAGTATGCATGTGATCTTCTACACCACTTTCACATGGAAGACTATAAGCCAACCCCTTCTCCCTTTCAGTTTGGAGTCAAGCTTTTAGTCACTTGTACTACCCCTAAAGTTGATGCTACCTTATATCGTCAACTTGCTGGTAAACTTTTGTATCTAACCCATACCCATCCTGACCTTTCCTTTTTAATTGGTCTTGTCACTTGGTTTATGCACCAACCTCATGAAAGTCACTAGAAAGAAGCTAAAATAATACTTTGATATATTCGAGGTACAATTCAGTTCGGGATTCATTACAGTGCAGGAGCATCTCCACTGTTGATTGGTTTCACTGATTTCGATTGGTATGGTGACCCTGATAATCGAAAGTCTACTGCAGGATATGTATTCACTCTTGGTTCAAGACCTATTACTTGGTCTTGTAAGAAACAAAGTGTCATCTATCTTTATTCAACAGAAGCAGAGTATCGTGGTGAAACTGAAGCCATCAAGGAAGCCATGTGGCTTCATTATATCCTGTCTAAATTTGGTCTTCATCAACAGCATCTAACTACAGTTTGGTGTGATAATCAGAGTGCCATTCAGCTATGTAAAGATCTAGTTCAGCATCAGCGTATGAAACACATTGAACTCCACATACACTTCATCAGAAGGCTCATTCATGATCGTGTTCTTGAAGTGCAGTACTATCCAACCAATGATCAAGTGGTCGATATCTTTATGAAGGCTCTCACAGAAGCGAATTTTACCAAACTTTGATCCATGCTTGGAGTTCAGGAAAGTTGTCATTAAGGGGGGATAGGCTCTAATTCCTCCTTCCTTCTCCTATTGTGTCACTTTTGTAAATCCTTCAATCCTATCCCAATTTTTTCTTAAGGGGGGATGATAGGATATTTCAACACATAGGAAATAGGCTCCTTTTGTGTCACCTTTGTAAATCCTTCAATCCTATCCCAAGTTGTTCTTAAGGGGGATGTTATGACATTCCGACACATAGGAAATAGTTAAAAATAACTTAATCTAGTCTAGAGTTAGGTAAAGTGTGTTTCTTTGCTATGTACATTTGTAATTTATAATTCGATGGTCACGATTTGAAGTGATCCGATGGTTATATCTCTCCTCGGTATTATTGACACCTTATCCATGGCTTAACACCCGATTTGTAATATCCCAAAATCAGGATTTTCTACAACAATAAGAATACCGTAAGGTATTCCAAAGTTGTAGATAAGAAAGAAAGAAACTGATATAATGTGTTTAAACACATATCCATCATCAAAAAATAACAACAACAACTATGCCTTTATACAATGTCACCAAGTGGGGAAAAGCAACAGCTTTGGCCCCAAAAACACTATTTTTTTTAATATTGAGTTATAATAGTGAAACATAACAGTTGGGTCCCTTATAATAGAAAATATGAGACATACGTGCAAAAGAGTTTTAGAAAAAAATGCCTCTAGCCTAGTTAAACATGCCTCCCATGCTCAAAATAGCTTAAAATTGACAAAACCCCAAGAATGCAAAATGTCGGAGTTGCTGCATAAGAGACTACGCAATCTCATAGAGGTTAAACTTAGAAAATATATAAGGAAATCAGATATTCTTATTATATTACTCAATGAGGCATAAAACAAAGATCTAATCGCTTTTATACAGATCCAAGAAGACCGAGTAAGGGTTTCTTGACAGAAAATATGTACAAGAGAAATTTTCTATAGATTTGTGGCTGAATCACGCTGTATGGCTGAAGCTCTACATAATCATGGTTGAAAATGTAAATAAATGGCTTTATATGCCTCCTCTAGATTTCCCAAACAAGGGTTGATCCTCTTCTTGGGAAACTAGCTCCTCAAAATGGGGTTTTGACCCCTTCCACTACACACCATAAAAAATAACGTAATTTTATGAAGAGACTGCGTTTTTGCTGAAGGTAGGTGCTTGGCCCAACACCGGGTAGTGGAAAATTCAGATCAGAAACCTCCTCCTATATTTCTTAAACAAGATCTCCAAGGAAGAGTAGGGAATCCCCGCCTGAGAAACCCTTGCACTAAGCAGTGCAACAACTTAGCTAAACAGTCAAGTATGCAGGAATTCTAAGAAGACCACATAAAAATATAATCTCCAATAACCCCATATTATTCCCATATCCTTCATTATATAATTGATGATCTTTCTCACCAAGGTTCCCACCCACTATGAGGTTGCTTCCATGCAAAGGCTCCTCCACAAAAACTGCACTGTCCATCAAGGTGGTTCAATGTATCTAGACATCTTTCTTAACTTAGTCAACCTTGACTGAATCCTCATGCCCTGTCCCTTTTCACACTGAAGGTGCCTTCATTTTTTCTAGCTGGATTGATCTCTATTCACATTGAGTTGGCTTTATTTAGGATCCACTTCTTTGAGAATAAATCATGTTGACTTGGTCAAACTTGACCTTGCCCACATAGTTTAGACCTTGCTCACACACGTGGATTCTAGAACTAGTTATTTCATGATCCCTTCTCACATTAGTAGGGATTTTTTTTCATACTTAAGTAAATTATGAGCCTCCTTGGCCATTTATTCATCCATCTAAATTCTAGAAGAAAAATTAGTATTCCCATTAGCTAGAGTTAATTTAGGAATATTATAGTCTCCCCCTCCCAAATGTTTCTTGTCCTCAAGCAAATGCAAGGGTGCTGCAAAATCTCCCCTCCTTCTCTTGTGGCCCCTTCATCCAATAGTCTCCACCATTGCTTCAAAATTTCTACAAAAGTTCCATCTTCCAATGGCTCCTCCCAAGTGTCCAAGTTGGCCTTTTGTGAATAAATCCAAGGGCCTTCCTTATAAAATAATGGAAGGTCTATGTGGAAAATTCCTTGCTGATCCATGGCCTTCTCAAGATGACAATCATGGGGAATTTCATCATCAATGAAGGTCTCCCTCCTCCATGCTATCATCCAGATAAGATGAATCACCTTCCAGCTTGGTAATTCATAGAAAAGCTCCTCCCAATTGCTCATGAGAGGTATGCCCCAAGTGATCCAACCAAACATATGGTTCACACCATAAAGAAATAAGTGGTATACAATGGTGGCCATATAGTTTCTCATGCTCCCCTTAGAACATGGAGTGCAGAAAATGTAGGGACTCTCTTCCCCCAAGGACAATCCCAACAAGTGTGTCTCTCCTCCAACCATGCCCCCAATAAAGATAAGAACATCTTTAGCATGTGGGATCATAAGTAAGATCATGCTAGCTGCCATATAAAATAAGGGAGAAGGACAATGGTCTCTCATGTGAAACCAACGCAGTTTTCCTCCTAAGTACCATAGAGTATGATATGAGAAGCGTTCTCCCCAACACTTGTTTCCTGCCCCATCCTCCTTGCATGCTTGGGGAAGGTGTATGATGGTTGGTGTTAGGAATCACACCATGAAGAGTACATCACCTCTCCAAGATCTCCCAAGGAGTGCCTAGCATCACCATTGTTCATGGCCCAAAGTGGCCCATGAAGCCCATCAGAAGAGGTGCCCCCTCTTGGAGCCAAGACCTACACATGAGTGTTAAGAAAATACAAGTATATAATAAATACATCATGAGATTTAGCAATACAATGTTTATCATACACTTGTTTAAAATCAACAAGGTAGCTCATGGATGAGCTCCCTCTCATACACAATGAATAAGGAGGTGATAATGATAACTCTTCCCAAAAGCCATGTTCTTCCTCAACCAGAAAATGATCCATGCACTTACTCATATGAGAGTGCATTTCCTCCTTGAAATTTTCTCACGTGAATCCATCTAAGATAATATGATATGTTCTAATGAAATAAGTGGGGTTTGAAAGCAAGACCTCATAGGTTGTGTCAAGTATTTTATTATTAAGTTTGGAACCTTTACTTAAGTAGATCTAATCATGAGAATAAATTATTCCATTAACTACCTTACACTTCCAACCCTTTTTTTTCCCATCAAGAACCTTACATGTGAATAGGTCCTTATAATATTCCATCAAGAGTTAGGACTCCCAATAATGGTCTAGGCTCCCCAACATTGACAGCGCTATAGAAGTATGAAATGATGCATTTGTCATATGATGGTTCTCCTCCTTGAAATTATTGATGTCAAAGTCACATGTAGGAGTATTTCCAACTCGCTTTTGCTGCCTCTCTTGCAGTTGATCTTGCTCAAGAAAAGATTGAAGTCTAGGAGAGTCACCCTCCTTTTGGAAGGTTCTCTTCCCCCAAAACTTCCACAATTTTACTCCTGCATACAAAAATGAAAATATATTTTTGTTATATTCAAAACATTTCATTATATATTGGAGTATCCTTTGCTGACCCAAAGCTATGGAGTAGCCTTTTGATACTATGCTCATATCAACACATATTTTTGAATCTATTCCCTCCAACGCAAATAGATGAATGGAAGATAGCAAGGTCAATTTCAGAAATTTTCTTAGCCTTCCATCAATAATTCTCAGCAATGTAGTGGCTCCTTCCATGGTTCCCTCTCTAGACAAATATGTTGCTACTGCATATAGTTGAGAGAACACTTTAGTCTTCCTCCAATCAGGAGGTCTTCCTACTGAAATGCCTCCTTTCAAAGGGGCATCAACGCATAGAGTAGGATGTGAATGTAGGTGGATATATTTTCCCCTACATTTATTGCATTGGTCCTCTTGCCTTCTTTGTTCCTTCCAACTTTGAAATAGAGAAGGGTATATTCTCTTCATCTTGTGATGCCATTCCTCCTCTTTTCCTCCTTCTATCCTTGAGATCTCATCATTTGACAATGATGGTACATGCTGCTCATGTGTTATGCCAAGAGCTCTATGTGTGAGACCTTTTGGAACTCCTTGCAAGAGTGCAAGAGTTTCTTTTCTTGGAGAAAGTGCTCCATCCTCTTCTTCATGAGGTGCTTTAGGTGCCCTTGTCATGACTGCATTATCTTCTCCTGCCTTCCCTTTCTCCTCCTCACTGGTTGAAGTTGCCTTATATTCAAAAAGAGACCTTAGTTCTTGGTCATGTTTTGAAGAAGGAATATTCATATCTTCCTTTTGAGAAGAAAGCCCTTCATCCAAAGGAGATATTTCCCTTGGAAAAGTATCAAACAAGCTCACCTCCTCTTCATTGGTTTTCAGAAACGGAGTTGGATTTTTAGACCCTCCCAACTCATGCAAAAGCTTTGTTTGATATGGTTTGATAGTCTCAATAGAAGATGTTTCACATGGAATTCCATCAAACCTCTCTACTAATCTTTTAATGAACCTTTCATAATTAGATGTATTTTCATTATTTAAGGAAAATGATTCAAACAACCACCAAGCATAGGCCTTACCCTCAAAATGCAGTGCTGCTACTTTGATGGCTTCAAATTTTGAAACTTGATGTTGCTACACAAAGGTGTCTAGCTCCTTCACCCAAGCCCTAGATGGACATAGAGGTGATCCATCAAAAATGGATAGAAAGAATCTACCCTCACCCTACTTCTTGCCCCTTGTGATCCTTTCCTCCTTCATTTGGCAAGACCCTTGGAAATTCAAGTGATCTTTGAACTCCTTGGATTGAGCTTCATATTCCTGCAAATAATCACCAAGAGTGTCTTTCTTTGGCACATCTCCTTTCTTCCTCTTCAAGAAGAAATTGATTATAGAACATGGTAGATCTGATGATATGGCTAAGTGCTCATATCCAAAAGACGAGGATTTTGAATCTTCCTCTTGTATGGATCTTGTTGAGGGATTTTCATATGTTTCCCTCCTCATTTCTTCGATGCCCTTGCTTTTTCCCTGCAGATTTGAAAAGAGTAGTTTTGAGACCCTCCTTCCACCAAAAAAAATGGTTTGCTATGAATTATTTTGCAAATATCCTCCTCCCCATGAGAAGACTCCATAATTCTTGAAGCTCATAGGCAGAGCCAAGATTGTTGCTCCAATACCACTGTAATATCCAAAAACCGGGATTTTCTACAACAAAAGAATACCCTAAGGTATTCAAAAGTTGGAGAGAAGCAAGTAATAAACTAATATAATGTGTTTAAACACATATCCATCATCAAACAATCACAACAACAACTATGCCTTTATACAATGTCACCAAGTGGGGAAAAGCAGCAGTTTTGGCCCCAAAAACACTATTTTCTAAATATTGAGTTATAACAGTGAAAAATAATGGTTGGATCCCTTAGAATAGAAAATATGGGACATACATGCAAAATATTTTCAGAAACATGTGCCTCTAGCCTAGTTAAATAGGCCTCCCATGCTCAAAACAACTTAAAATTGACAAAACCGCAAGACCACAAAATGTCGGAGTTACTGCATAAGAGACTGTGCAGTCTGATAGAGGTTAAATTTAGAAAATAGAGAATGAAATCATATATTCTTATTATATTACTCAATGAGGAATAAACAGAGATCTAATCTCTTTTATACAGACCCAAGAAGACCCGGTAAGGGTTTCTTGACAGAAAAGATGTAGAGGAGAAAGCTGTTGTAGATCTATGGCTCAATCACACTGTATGGATGAATCTCTACATAAATATGGATAAAAATGCAAATAAATGGCTTTAGATGCTTCCTCTAGCTTTCCCAAAGAAATGTTGATCCTCTTCTTTGGAAACCAGCTCCTCAAAATGGGGTTTTGACCCCTTCCACTGCACACCTTAAGAAATAACGTAGTTTTCTGAAGGGACTGCATTTTTGCTAAAGGTAGGTGCTTGGCCCAACACCAGGTAGTGGAAAATTCATATCAGAAACCTCCTCTTATATTTCTTAGACAAGATCTCCAAGAAAGAGTAGAGAATCCCCGCCCGGGAAAACCCTTGCACTAAGCAGTGCAACAACTTAGCTAAACAACCAAGTATGCAAGAAGTCTAAGAAAACCACATAAAAATATAATATCCAATATCCCCATATGCTTTCCATATTATTCATTATATAATTGATGAGCTTTCTCACCAAGGGTCCCACCCACTATGAGGTTACTTCCATGCAAAGGCTCCTCCACAAAAACTACGCTGTCCATCAAGGCGGTTCAATGTATCTAGACAGATTTGTTGACTTAGTCAACCTTGATTGAATCTTCATTCCATGTCCCTTTTCACACTCAAGGTGCCTTAATTTTTTCTAGCTAGATTTATATCTATTCACATTGAGCTGGCTTTATTTAGGATCCACTTCTTTGAGAATAAATCATGTTGACTTGGTCAAACTTGACCTTGCCCACATAGTTTATACCTTGTTCACACATGTGGATGCTTGAACTGGTTATTTCATGATCCCTTTTCACATTAGGAGGGATTTTTATTCATACTTAAGAAAATTATGAGCCTCCTTGGCCATTTATTCATCCATCTAAATTATAGAAGAAAAATTAATATTCCCATTAGCTGGAGCTAATTTAGGAATATTACACAATTGGTCCATGGTCTCTATTTAAAGAGCATGGAGGGCTATTTTTTCTATGAATCGCTATGAGAGAAACATATGTAACTTTTATTTTTATATTAACAAATTCCCTAAAGTGGCCACATTGGCTCAGGCCATGGATTGTTCCCTCTTCGAGGGTTTTAACCACGTGATTATACTTGTGTACTGATTTGTGATCTGTTTGTGAGCGGTGACCTTTGGTTCTTGATCTAAGGAACTTACCATATAAATTCCCATGCCATACCTGGAACAGACATTGGCTGGACTCACTTGGAATTTTTGGAGGGTAATCTTTACTTGAGATGGAATAGTGGAGTTGCTTGCACTAGACTGTTTCATTAAGTAGGTTGTCAAGGTAACTGGTTCCATATGCTAGTTTTTCACATTGATTTTTGCGACTAAGTCAAATTATAGACTTATAATTTCTCAACATAAATTATCAACCCAGGGTAGGTAAGCTTGTGAGATGTAGTGCAAAATATATGCAGGCTTAATACTTCAAGTGATTACAAATAAAAGAATTCAATCACATATAGAACTAATTCCTCTTTTTTGCATCAACATTTGGCAGAAAAGGCTGTGGAGTGGATTTAAACATCCCTCTATAGATCTAAGTATTTTTGATGTGATAAGAAAAGATAAGAGATCAAACTTGCAGCAAGAAAGAAATCAACTTGACAATGTAAATCGAACTTGATTAAATGAAATCTACACATTAACAAAGAAACTTAATCATTCAATCAATTGACAATTGTTGCTGAAAATTTAGAAACAGTACATTAGATGTGTAAATGAGTTATTACTACATAACATAAATTAGAATGCACACACACACACTGCAACTAGGGGAGTTGTGAGCAAAGGGGGCCCTCCCTCACTTACCACCCCTTCAAGATTAAAGAGGCTTTCTCAATAGAATAGAAAAAACATGAACTATTATATTAATATAAAGATATTACATCCAAGTACAATCTTATATATGCTATAGAAAAATCCAACCCAACCCCTTACAACATGAAACATAGTCAAATTATACAAGTTTGAAAGCCCATATTTGGCTTGAATGAGGAAAGCTACTAATTTGAGCTATTAAATATCATTACAGGTACAAAATTTTCAAAATTATCTTTGCTAATTCTAATCCATGACTGGAAGCATGGATTAGAAAAATTTTGTTACATAGCTGGAGTTTCTCCTCATGCGGCCAACGAGAAGAGGTCTATGGATCTGGGTGGTTGTAGAAGTGGATTTGAAATGGCCAATAGGACAACATCCATGTGTGAAAAATTCCCCAAAAAACCCATGTTCTTGTTTGATTTCGAAGTGAGTGGAACATAGCTAACTTATAATTTTGTTGTAGGAAATTTGGGCGGTTACAGGAAATCCACATTTACAGGAATTTCGAAGCATCTGCAAGAAATGCTTTCGCATGAGTTGTCTTTAGGAAATTTCGGAGATGTTTTGAATCAAATAAAATTTGCATAATACTTCTATATCATTTTCCATGATAATTCAATAAGGAAACAACTATATTAAGGAATGCTTAAGGTTAAGGTGAAATGATACTTTTTTTATGCTAATTTGCATACATCAAGTGTATGGCACCCTTTTGGCCAAAAAACTAGATGATATAATTGAAATAAGAATATTAGGGTTCAAGGAGAGTTCAAAATGGGAGAGGTAACATCTAAGACAGGTGTCAAAATTAGGAAAAATATGGACTCAACATCTCCACCACACATGGCTTCTTACATGTCTGTTATGCAAGAAAAAATGTTGCACCCTCCAAAATAGGAAATGAGTCCTTTCCCTGGGATGCACCTTTTGCATCCAAATGACGAAATTGGGCCCTACTAGACTCTACTTGAACCTAACCCCTAAAAATGTAATATTCCTAATTATCTTTTAGCTAGTTGGAATATCAAATTTTTCCTTTGTTCATAACTTAGATGAATAAGTGGGTAGAGAGACCCTTAAATCTCTTTAGTAGGAATAAAACCACTTCTTGTGTGAAATTGATCAATGTAGCTAGTTGAAATAAAGAAACCCTTGGTGTTAATGGGGTCAATGCATGTGGATGGGATCAAGGCCAAATCAACAACGTTGTCATGGAGGGAGTGGAGAGAAAGGAGGATAGCGCAGTTATGATGGAGGAGTGTATGCATGAGAGTAACATCTTTAATGAGTGAGACCCAAGGTGAGGAAGCTCACAAAGCATATAAGAAAGAGGATGGAAGCCATATAAGGCATTATTAATAGTGTTTATGTCTTGGTATTTTGTTACTTTCTTCATGCTTTAGCTGTTTAGCAGATTCTATTGTGTTGTTTAGTACAAGCGTGGTTTCGGGAGGAAATCCAACCCTCATCCTAGGGGGACTTCAAGTGCCTACTTAGGATAGGTCTACTAAGCTTCATTTCAACTATATGTCATCATGCCAAGTAGCTTCCATCATCCACAGTGTAGTCTCCTCCAGAAACTATGTTATTTTGCACAATAGTTCAGTGGAGGGTTGAGAAACCCAGTTTGTGAGCTAGTTTCCTCGTGAGGGGAGCAACCCTTCATCCAGAAAGCTTGAGAGGAGAAGTTGAAACCATTTTCTTGTTATATCAGCCATCTCCTAGTAGTGATTTAGTGGTATACCATTTTTCATCCCTAGGGTTTCATTTTTCACAGTGTGTATTTCTGAAAACCCCTTATGCGTTTCCTTCGAATTGTGCTTAGGGGATTAGATCTCTATTCCTGGCACTTTTTGAGCATTATATCAGAAGGTCTATATATTTCTATTTTCTAGCTATGGTTACACTCACTATGACTATGTTGTCTTGGTTCTTGGGCATTTGGAGTAGCAGCAACATTTCATGTTTGGGTGTATTTGATCATGGGAGGCTTGTTTAGCCTAGCTTGAGTGATTTGTTCCTCAAGATATTGTACCTATTTTATGTTGTTAGACATAATAAAATGGATCTATAATTTGCTCATGTTTTATTTATTGTTAATTACTACAATTTACAATTTAATGTTCAATAATCCTCTTTTTCCTGTTTTGGAATATTACAGTGGTATCAGAGCATTATCTTGGCTCAACCTGTGGGGCTCTACATCTATAACATTCAGAGCAATGGATGAAAGAGAGATTCCAAAACTTATTCTTCATACTATGCAAGATATTTTCAAATAAATCAAGGATATGAGGGTAGAAAGACAAAAATAATACCCTAGAGGGTGTCAACATGGAGAGAGTTCTGACACATCACATTATTGGTGTGAGAAACTAGCATCACATCCAGTTTCAAAATGCTCCAGCATTCCCACATTCCTAGAAATGTGAAATGAGGGGTCACAAGAGGAGGAGACTCTTGGTGACTATTTCTTAGAATATGAATCTCAATCTCAGAGGTTCAAAGAGAATCTAAACTTCCAAGATTTTTGTTGGATCAATGACAATAGAAGACCCGGTAATCATAATAGAGGTGGAGGATACATCTAGAACCATGATCTGTAGTGTATGATGGGTAGATTATTTTTGCCTAATTTTGATGGGTCACCCAATTGCAGAGCCAAATCTTGGGTAGAGAATTTAGAAATATATTTCCATCTAAACCACGTTTCAAAGATGGAGGCCATTAAGATAGCAGTGCTGCATCTTGAGGGTGAAGCACATGAGTGGTGGTTTCATGATCTATCTACACTAGGGCATGCTAGTGTCACTTCTTATGCATAATTTACTCAAATTTTGGTGGAAATATTTGACCGCAAAGATTGAGAAACACACTTTTTTGAGTTAGCTAAACTCAAGCAAATAGGAGATCCATAAACTTATATTTCTGAATTTCTGAAACTTTCATCATGGTGCTAGATCTATCCATAGCTAGAAGAGTATATATGTTTATTGATGGGTTAGCAGAGCCTTTGCATGGGTTGGTAAAATCCACTAGACCCACTACACTCAAAGAGGCTATTGAGAGGGCTAAAGACTTGTAACATGATTGGCCAATGGAAAAGGCCCCATTTCAGCAAAATTTCTCCCCTCAGGTAAAGGGAAAAGAGGTGAAGGTTCCTCCTTCAAAGGAGAATAAAAAAAAAAGGTCTCTTAATGATGATGTCGAGGGAGATCTAAGGAGGAGAAAACTTTTATTCACTTTCCAAGAGCCATGGGCACCATGGAATCGGTGTGCTACCGAGAAGGCACATTATATTAAGGTATTCTTTGATGATGAAGAGGAGGAAGAAGAATATTTAGAGGGGAATAAAAATGATATAGCAACAGGAAGAGGTCCACACCCATTAGGAGATGGGAAGGGAGAATTCGCTCCAACAGGAGGAGTCCTTGCCGCTTTGCAAGGAGTTCCCAAGTATCTAACATTAAGAGTCTAAGGCATTGTTAAGGGGAAATGGGTGTCAGTATTGATAGACAGTGGGGCTACCCAAAAATTTATTGATACTCGGTTGATGCAGAGGAGAGGAATTCCCACATATGATTTTGAGGGATTCTCATTTTTGGTTCCGGGAGATAGAACCATGTAGTGTGTCAAGTATGTTCCGACATTGACCATCACTATGGGAATTACACATTGACAGACCACTCCTTTGTGGTAGATATTCCAGACACCAATGTGATATTTGGTGTTCAGTGGTTGATAACCTTGGAGAAGGTCACCACAAATTGGGAAACCTTGGAGATGGAATGGACTAACAAGAGAATATGTGAACACCAGAAGATCATGGGCATACACACTTATCCACCCTAGATAGTCTCAGCAATAGGATGGAGGCTAATTTTCGTAGAGGGGACATAGAATGGGCAGTGTAACTGTTCTTGTCAAAGGTAGGAGGGAAGGGTGCACTAATCCACCCAGATGTACAGTCTATTCTAGACTGCTACTCTACAATATTTGGGGATATACCATCGGGAAGGCCACTGGACCAAGGATTTGAGCATACTATTGAGTTCAAGCAGGGGATCCAAGCAGTGATCACCACACCCTATAGGAATCTCAAAACCTACATGGCTAAGATTGAAAAATCCATTCATGAGCTCTTGGCTTTAGGACATATCAGACCTAGCACCAATCCCTTTGATTCTTTTGTAGTCTTGGTGAAGAACAAGGATGGTACATTGAGGATGTGCGCTGACTATAGGGATATGAATAAAAATAAAATGAAGCAGGTACCTGATTTCTAGGATCGATGAGTTGATGGATGAGCTAAGGGGATCAAAGTACTTCTCAAAGATTGATTTAAGGTTGGGCTACCATCAGATCATGGTGAGGGATTAAGATATCCCCAAGACTGCATTTCGATGTCATTATGGCCACTTTGAGTTCTCGGTGATGCCCTTTGGGTTAACCAATGCTCCTAACCACATATTCCATGGTCAATCAAGGAATTTTGTGCTTGTTTTATTTGATGGAATTCTTATTTACATCCGCACATGGGAGGAGCATCTACAACATATTGAGACAATATTACTCATTCTTCAAGAGAAACAATTTTATGTTAAGCTCTCCAAGTGTGATTTTGGGCTCACAAATATGATTTATTTGGGCCACATCATTGGAGGGGATGTAGTGAGAATTCATGAGGAGAAGATCTATGCTATTCAGGATTACACTGAGAAAATGAATGTGACAGAACTTTGGGTGTTTGTAGGCATCTGTACCTACTACTGAAATTTTTTCAAAGGGTTCTCCCAACTTGTGACACCACTCACAGATTTGACCAAGAAGGGAGCCTTTAGTTAGATAGACATAGCACAGAGGGCCTTTGATAGGCTCAAGGAGTTGATGAGCAGTTTTCCAGTATTGGTATTGCCTGATTTTACGTAGCCCTTTGTGCTGGAGTGTGATGCTTCAAGGCAGGGCATTGGAGCAGTTTTGATGTAGGGGGCCACCCCATAGATTTTGAGAGTCGGGAGTTGATGCCTCATGAGGGGTTGTATTCTGTATATGATAAAAAAAAAATTTCTATTATGCATGCATTAGTTAGGTTCGTGCAGTATTTGGTGGGCAACATATTCCGAGCGAAGGCTGATCACAATAGTCTTCGGTTCTTTCTTGAGAAGAAACAGCTGCAAGAGAGGCAATAGAAATGGGTCAGCAAAATCCAGGCATATGACTTTGACATTATATATATCAAGGGGAAGAGTAATTTAGTAGCAGATGCTTTGTCATGGAGGCCAGCAGTATTAGCATTAATGAGTTTGGATACATATTGGAAGGCCCAGTTGTTGGTGGAGTATTCCAATGACCGCTTTCCATGTGAGATCCTAGATAGACAGGTGACTGATGAGAGGTACAGGGTGATGTATGAGATAATCTATTACTGAGACTGTATCTTCCTGACTAGAGACTCTGGGCTCAAGGATACTATTTTTCATGCAGTAGATGTTTCCCCACTCTCAGGGCATCAACAATTCACCGAGACATATTGAGCTATTCGCGAGAGATTCTCATGGAAGGTGTTACACCATTTTTTGTCCATCTAACCTATTATCATTAGATGGATCCAAGTACATCATGTAAGACCAAGTTCACTCCAAGTAAAATTGCTTTCACTATTAAAAAAAATTAGTAAATCCTTTATTAAGTTGTTTATGGTCTAAACAGGAAACCCCATAAGAAAATATTAAAAAAATATACATTTGTTTGATTTTCCTCAAGAAATAATTAGTTAAACAATAGTTTAATTAATATGTCTGGTTATATTTAACCCAAAACAAAGAAATTAATTATATAAATCATTATTTATCTTATTATTTTCTAAGAATAATCGTTTAAATCTTATTTAAATAATATTATTTGATAAATATGACTAATTCACCCTTAAATAATTAAATAAATCATTATTTATTTGATTATTACTCAACCATATCCTTAAAATGATAAATAAATCATTTATTTATTTATTATTACTTAATCACATCCTTAAAATTATAAATAAATCATTTATTTATTTATCATTTACAAATAAATGGATTTGACTCAATTCAAATTCCTTTTCCCTCCAACAAATATAATAAAATATTCCATAAAATTTGGATCTAGATTTGGTTAATAATATTTTAACTATGCACCCATTTCTAGACTAACTCAATATTTTTTTATAAATAGAACGGTTTTCCCATTCATTTTTCACCTTTTGTTGCCTAAAGATCACTCTGGATCTCAACACTCGGTTTGGTTATTGATCCACAATCATAGCCATACTTTTTCATTTTTGTCTAGGCTTTCTACAACATCAAGAGAGAGAAGTTCTAAATCTAAAGTGTTGAGGAGTCACAAGAACCCATCCCATTAAGGAGAATAGGGAACACCCTCTTTTGTTTTCCTCCCAGGTGCCATTAATAAAAATATTCATTGGATATATTCTTGTCTTGTCTATTGGATATATGGAGTAAATCTTATTTTTCTACTGTTTAATGTCTTCTAATGCATAGATCTAGATTTCTGTTGCATTTCTCTTGATCATCTAATTACATATCTGAAGATATTAGCAGTCATTTCTGCTCTTAGGGCTGTAAGTTATGTGCAGCTAAAGTGGTATTTTTTCATACACTTCGAATAAAGATTCATACTAACAACTGGCGACTCCACATGGGTTTACCATTATGACCGCTGTCATTTTTTTTATCCTTGCATATCCAACTGCTTCAAACCATAGGATTTATCTTTAGCCCCTTGTTTTGCTTATTCTTGATGTTGTTTTTAACCCATAAAACCATAAAACTATACAAATTCTAACTTCCATGTGTTTTCGGACCCATTGCATAGGTGACAAACATCAGTCGCACCTGAGACGACAATTTTTTCTAAAACTTACCACCAAGAGTGCCAGAAGTGTAGGTCACACTTTTCTGCCCAAAACCTATGACCTAGACCTGTAGGGTGCACTTTACAGCCCAAAAAGTGTGACCTCTGCTAAAAACAGGCCAAAAACTGCAACTTGGACTTTCTGGAGGGATTTTTCTGAAAGTTTTCTGGGTTTTGCTGAGCCTCTGTTCAGGGTTGTTTGACCTCCGTCTCCTCCTATTTTAGACCTATACTTGTTCTATTTCACTCAACTAAGTGGGAACCTATCCCCCTACGGCTTCAGTAGCCTCCACTTTTTGTGGAAGAGTGTTTGCTATTGTAGGTTGTCTGAAATTTCAGAGTCTTCAGTCATTTTTTCAGATCTGATACCTCATCTTCAAATCCACTCTAGATCGGCGTGTTATCCATCCAAATCTCCTCTTTTATCTTTGTTTGGGTTTTCCTTTAGGGGACACTCTTCTTCCTTCCTGGAGATAGCCTTTCACCACCTCTTTGTTACAACAATTCTCCTCTGATTTTTTGTTGTTTTCTGCACCACTTTCCAGCAAATTTTGTCTTTTAGATCTCTGTCCCTCTTGACCCAAGATCTATTAGCCTATTTTAGTGTGTTTGGATTAATTTTTTTTACTCACCTGTAGACTAGTTGTTGAGAGTCCCACCTTCTTGGGTTTATATTATTGCATTATTAGCTGTTTATTTTCTGTTTGCAGGCCTATATACTGTCATTTGCGGGGTTATTTAAAGCTATACAACAACACTTTTTATTTTTCTCTAAAAATGTCTAGGTTTAAAAATTAAAATTTACAAACTTTTACACACACACCCTAAGTGAAAAAGAGCTTGGTTAACACCGTCAAGCAAAGACTCTAAAATTATTGAAATCATTTGATCCTGCACCTCTTTGCCCTTGTTTCAACATTGTAATCACTTGATCATGCACCTCCCTACCCTTGTTGGTCTCTTTTTCCTTTGTGTCATGTTTGTGTCGTCACCATTGTGCCACCAAGGTGTTTATCTCGAAGACTTCTTGGCCTTCATCCTCAGTTTTCGGTTGAAAGACTTACTCCTCCACATAGAGTTTGAGTTAGTCCTCTACCAAGTCCGCACACTAACTCTTCTTCTAGTCCTTCGAGTTCTCCTTCTCATTCTACCTTCGGTTCTCCCACTGACACCTTCACTATGTCTAGTGCAGGACCTAATGCTAGTGGTAACCCTGTCCCTCCCACCAGAAATACGACTAGTGGGACCACCATGGACACTATCCTAGCTGCACCCTTGTTCCCTTTCATGGCAGGTCTTAGCCTCCCTGATTTCTACTAGTTGATAAATGACCCTATACACCATGACGCTAAGTGGCTTGCTATGCCAACCAAGCTCCCTTCAGACATCCCAAAGTTTGAAGTTCTTGTTGGAGAAGATTCTTCAAATCATATTTGATCTTTCCACATGTGGTGTTCATCTAATATCATTACCGATGACTCTGTTCATCCTTGGTTGTTCCAACGAACGCTTATAGGTGAAGCTTCTAAGTGGTATGTTGATCAGGCCCCTTCCTCTCATACCACCTTTGCAACTCTGGCGCGGGCTTTTTTGTCTTATTTCCAGCTTCCCCTTCATTATGACACTGGTATTGAGCTTGACCTCTTTCTGTCAATCATCTGCGACCCGCCTATCCGAACATGTTCAGGAATGGCGGAGAAGAAGGAGCATATGTCGATCCCCAACTTTCGAAGACTATGTCTACATGGAATGGTTCCTTAGGAATCTCTTGCTACCTATTGGGAAATATTTCGCATCGCAATTTCCTCGAACCGAAGAATCCGCTCTCCAAATTGCATTAAAATATGACCTGATCTATGCTCAGCCAGGTTATGTTTATACCATCCTACCTGATCTTCCCAGACCTGGTGGTGCCAACACACTAGGGGCATCTCACGCCACCAAAAATGTCATTGGAGCTCTCTTTAATCCATATTCTCAACCTCCCATGGGCTATGGTTTCTCTCAGGGAGGGGCCAACTCCTCCGGCACTTTTCCCCCTCCTGGTAGCACGTACCTAGGATACGGCATGCCTCCTCCTTTTGCCCAACTTCCTATTTACCACATGCTACCCAACCTCCTTATTATTCGTATCCATAGCCTTGTGCTCCAACTCCTACAGCATTAGCACCTCCTCCTCCCTTCCTTTCTCAACCCCTGCAACAACAACCACCACCCCCTTCGGGGCAGGTGTACGCACAGTAGGGCGCGACTAATCCTCCTACCTCAAAAAGGAAGAGGAAAGGCAATCAAAATCAAGCTTCCTATGGTAATATTGGACCTAATTAAGGTAATGCTCCTAACACTACTTAGCCCAAGCAAGATAGGCCTCTTTTTACAGACAAGCCCTGTTCCTGTTGTGGTGTTTATGGTCATTATATGCTTGATTTTCCTCTTATGACACAAATGCGATAGCTATGGGAATCTCAAGCAACATTGAGAGGACAACAAGCCATCCCTTTCATTCCTCCCAATCCTGCACCTAGTCAGCTAGCTATACTTATGGATCCTTTCCCTCAACAGTTATTTATGGCTACCAAACCACCTGAAGGACAGGTGGCCACTCAATCTCTTCCATCTGGTTCCCCTGATTACCAGATTTTCATGATGTCCTCTGATCAGCCTTCTGAACCTTCTTCTCCTGGCCCTTCACCTTCAGTTGGTACTCATGACCCCCTTTACCCTCCCAGGATGGTTCCTCCTAGCCTCAACCATCTTGGCGTTGTCTCGCCTAGTCATTACCCCTCTGGTTAGATACCATTCCTAGCTCCCCCACCAAGAGTGTACATAGTACCTTTTATGGCCATGCTCTCTCTTCCTAACATGACCCTTTGGATTCCTGTCTGGTACCTCGATCCTCCAGCCACCACCCTGCCCAGTCAGCCTAAACCTTATCTTGATTTGACCCTGGTTCAACTGTTCCCTATGACTTCTCTTACTGCAACAATGCCTCATTCACCTCAACAGGAACCACCTCCCGTTGCGACTGCTTTGGGTAAGAAGGGAAAAGCTCGCAAGAGGGCATCAAAGGACAAGGCCACCTTGACAAACCCTGCCCCTTCGCGGCCTCCAGAGCATACCACCCAATGTGCTTTGTGTGATGTTGTTGGCCACACCACCCATACTTTTCTGGATTTTCCTCACCTCAAGTCCATGGTCAATGAGACATTTCTAGAATCTGATATCCCAAAGGTATTTGTCACTATACCCAATTCAATCCTGAAACTCAAACCAATGCGCACAAATCACCCTTGTGCTTTGTATGATTTCCATGGCCACTACACTCACTTTTTCCCTTGCCATGAAGAGTATCATTCCTTTTTAGAATCCATATGCCAATTCAAGGCTGAGTTCAATGAGTCAACCGCTCCCTTATTCTCGCATCTTTCTTCGGTAACACCAAAAGACACGTATGCTCCCATTCACATTCCCCCTTATGATGTCAAGATCACAGGTCCTTGGTTGGAAGTCCCCGATGAATCCTCCCCTAATGTTTCACCTGTCCTCCCCTCGACACCCTCCCTAGTCTCAACATCGACAGATCCTTTTTCTGCTCCCTCCTCTATCACCCCTAGTGACGATGCACATGCAAACCTCTCCTCTCATGTGGAGGAGTAAGGTCGCGTTGCCATGTTAGGTGGTCTTTCTTCCATTAGTCACCCCATCTTATATTACAATGATGACATTATGGAAGTAGCCACCACTCCTGACTTTATCTATTCCCCTTTACATCGAATTCATGCATTTGAATCACATGCACCTTCTGACCATTACATTGACACCCAATGTTTGGGTAAGGGGAACACCCATATTGGAGAGACCAGGAGAAGCAGTTCTTCAACACTCTCCTAGTGAATCTAGTCATGACAACTTTAGTCCCATTATTCTTCCACATTTAGAAGAACCTCTAGATTCCCATATCACTTCAAGATCACTCTAGGGATGATACCCCTCATCATTCCTTCATTTTTCATCAGCAACCCAGTCTCATAGACATTATGGTTGACCAACCTATAGGTTTTCTGGGAGAACACTAGTTCATTATCCCAAATACTATCTTTGGTATATTAGCACCATGTGTGCCAACCTAGAAACTTAAAGTCCATTTGATTCATATATGTAGTATCAGAAGAGATTGGTAATTTTCTATTTCCTTTCTCAAACTACACAACCATACCGAAAAAAAATGGTGCGCCACATAATTAAAATACGTTTAGATTTCCCTTTTTCTAAATACATTTTGGCATGTCCACAACATGCTTGGGGGAACCTATGACCTTCAACCATAAAAATCCCAAATATTAGCCAAAAACAACATTAAAAACCCCTTTTTCTGATAGGTCACATTGTTCAGGTCATTTCCTTGGACAGGTCCCATTTTTCTGCCCAAAACCTGCTACCCAAGTCATATAATAGACCCCAAAAAGTGTGACCTGGCCTATTCATGAGCTCTGGGTACCTAAACTGAACTTTCAATCCACTGAAATGAAAGAGTAGGATTAGGCCTCTTACCTACAACTGATAGATCTCAAATTCCAACGGTCAGTTTATCCGCTACAATTGTCGCAAGATTTAATGCCTCCTCTCTTCATGACATTCACCATAGCTCCACTGGAAAATAAGTGAATCTAGAAGGAAAATGCCTTATTAAAAGAAAACCCCTGATTTTTCTTTCGCTTACTATGACTAAAACATAGCTCAATTTGATTAACCATATATACCATTGGAAAGATCTCACCAAAGCCCTCAAATGGGTATCTATTAGATTTTTTTATTTGATACTTCACCACGACACATTTTTTCGAAGAAGCACAACTTCACCCTTCCTCAAAATTGAATTTCTTCGCTTGCAACACTCATACTGGGGGAACTGTGTTGCCTCCATACTTGTCCATGCTCGTGTTGATTTTTGTCGTGAGTTACCATCTTGTACTCACACTTTTATGGTCCCATTTGGACCCTTTACATATGTGGCAGCACCATCGAGTCACCCTTGTTTAGAGCATCCAAGTTGAGTCATCATTGCTTCCATGGAGTCTATCCCGAGTCCATTTACATCGTGCCATAGTCCTCCATCATTCATTTCTTGGTCCCTCTCTTGTGTCACACATTATGGCCTTCGGTCCCACTGTCCCCTATCCCTCAAGATATTGTGTCAGTCGCTACCAGGTCATCCATGTCATTTATGCTCTAACAAGGGAAGTCATCCATTCACTACTCAATCCCCCCCATTTCATCATCATCATTGGTGTCAGTCTGTCAATCACTCTACTATTTTATCTCGTGCCTTAATTGAGGATCCCTTATTGTCTCACCTATGGCGGACCTCCTTCTATCGACATCAGCTCATTCATTCCAGAAGATAGGTCTAGAGGGTGGTGTACCTTGGTTCCAGCTTCCACTATTGTTCGATGCCTTAGATCAGGAAAAGGGACTCCTTATTTCCCATTGACTTGATTGTTTCTCAGCTCCATCTCCTTTTAGCATGATCGAGATCCGTATACTCGATGGTTCAGTGATGCAGTAGCTGACATTGGTGATTCCCGTGTGTGTGTGAGATGTCTCAACCCTCATGAGGGGGTGGGTCTATAGGTATCCCCCCACACACTCGGATGACCTCTTCATTACAGCCTTTGATGCAGCTCCATACATTTGATGATGTCAGCCTTAGCCACTTGCAACGCCTTTTCTGCATACATTAGTCAGATTTTCAAAGCCCTTTCCTGTTTTCAGGGGCATCTGGGTTGAATTTATATCTCATGTACTCAGATATCATTGTTCAAGTCCTAGTTTTTATCCTAGGCATAATATGTATGTGGGATTCATTGTTATTTCATTCATATGGCTCATGTTTATGCCAGCATATACTTAATTATTGCGTTCCATGGTTTTTCAGGCACCTTATTGTTTGTACTATTGCCTCGGCAGGCATAGGTATGCCTCCCCTGCCGCCTATAGTAGGTACTCACTTATTAAAAAGACTTGTCGCATCTACAAGTCACTTACTCAGGGTCTAGGTCTTTCAACACTTTGGTTTACCTTATACTTCTCTCTCTTTGACTTCCCCTTCGATGTCTAGTGATTGAGTTCTTACAACGTACTTCAGTCATACGATTAGCTCCTAATGCTCACACACTGGGGGGCAATTTGTTACACCATTTTTTGGTTATCTAACCTATTATTATTAGATGGACCCAAGTACATCATGTAAGACCAATTTACTCCAAGTAAAATTGCTTTCACTATGAAAATAACTTAGTAAATCACCTTTATTAAGTTGTTTATGGTCTAAACAGGAAACCTCATAAGGAAATATTAAATAAATATACATTTGTTTGATTTTCCTCAAGAAATAATTAGTTAAACAGTAGTTTAATTAATATGTCTGGTCATATTTAACCCAAAACAAGGAAATTAATTAGATAAATCATTATTTATCTTACTATTTTCTACGAATAATTGTTTAAATCTTATTTAAATAATATTCTTTGTTAAATATGACTAATTCACCCTTAAATAATTAAATAAATCATTATTTATTTGATTATTACTCAACCATATCCTTAAAATGATAAATAAATTATTTACTTATTTATTATTACTTAATCACATCCTTAAAATGATAAATAAATCATTTATTTATTTATTATTTACAAATAAAGGGATTTGACTCAAGTCAAATTCCTTTTCCCTCCAACAAATATAATAAAATATTCCATAAAATTTGGATCTAGATTTGGTTATTAATATTTTAACTATGCACCAATTTCTAGACTAACTCAATATTTTGTTATAAATAGAAGGGCTTTCCCATTCATTTGTCACCTTTTGTTGCCTAAAGATCACTCTGAATCTCAACACTTGGTTTGGCTATTGATCCACAATCATAGCCATACTTTTCCATTTTTTTCTGGGTTTTCTACACCATCAAGAGAGAGAAGTTCTAAATTTGAAGTGCTGAGGACTCACAAGAACCCATCCCATTGAGGAGAAGAGGGAACACCCTCTTGTGTTTTCCTCCCAAGTGCCATTGATAAAAATATTCATTGGATATATTCTTGTATTGTCTATTGGATCTATGGAGTAAATCTTATTTTTATATTGTTTAATGTCTTCTAATGCATAGATCTATATTTCTGCAGAATTTTTCTTGATCATCTAATTGCAGATCTGAAGATATTAGCAGTCATTTCTGCTATTAGGGTTGTAATTTATGTGCAGCTAAAGTGGTATTTTTTCGTACACTTCGAATACAGATTCATACTAACAAAGGGGTCTCAAGGAGGATGTGCTCTAGCACATCAAGAAGTGTGTAATTTACAAGTAGAACAAAGGAGAGAAAAACCATCCTACAGGGTTGTTGCAGCCATTCCCTATTTCGGAAGGAAAATTTTGAGATTCAACAAGAAAATTTCAGCACCCATGCCTAGTGCAGTAAGCACCTACTCTAGGGTGGGTCCCACAATGTTATTTTTGGTGTATGTATATTTATAGTTATCCCTTAATTAGAGATGGAAAATAAACTTAATCTAAATCTAAAAATAACTTGTTATAGTTGAATAAGTGTGATAAGCTCAGTTAGCTAGTGGATTTTGAGTTAGAGGTAGTTGGTGAGAAATGTAGAGTAATTCTAGTTGTAACAGAGTTTGAAGTGCACTGGTGCATTATTTAATGCATGTTGTAATTAGTTTAACTCAGTTAAGTGAGTTAAACTCAGTTTCACTAGTGAGAGATCAAGTGAATTAAATATTATTTAATTCACAATCAGCGATATCACATGCAACTGATTATTTACTATTATTAGATACATGCATGTCAGTTCCAATGGAGACCCTGTTGAGACAAAGGTTAAAGGGAAGTTAACTATCAGTTGTGATATTAGTATACTAGCCAGATGCATTTAAAACACAATAGGATGCCCATTTACTCAACGAAGTCAAGGAATGCCATAATTCTTATATTTTAGTGATATATTCCATCAAGGATTGCACAAGCAAGGCAGGTTGTTAGGAGGCTGGAAATTGGCTAAGTATTGATCATTTTTCTGTGAGGAATTTGTGAGATAGATAGATGAGTGTTGGAGACTCTTGTGAGGAGAGTAGACATTGTATTTGTTTCATTATCCATGTTGAATATACAATAGAAGATAGTGGGGTTTTGAGCAGCAAGCTTTCCTAGGGAAGTTATCTGTGTTGTGTGTGATTTGATTCTTCTTTGCTTTATGTGATTAACGATTGTGTTTTTAATTCCAAAAAATATTTGTGGAATTTATTCAGTATTTAACTTTAGTATATTTTTAGATTAGTTAAATCCAATATATACATGCCTGTTGTGTAATTTCTACATGGTATCACAGCATAATAAATTGCAAAAGTGAATCAGGAGTTGAGTTTGTGAATGGATAGAATTCAAATTTGTATAAATACTTTCGTGGTGCTATAGCTAATTCAAGATTGAAATGACTTTCAATGGCTTGATATTGGAGTATGTACTCAAGGACAGGTCAAACTATATTTCTTGGAATTACAAGATGGAGGTAGTACGCTAAGACAATGTCTTAAAGGAATTCATTGAAAATGACATTCGTAAACCTGATGTGATAGATGTTGCAAATCTTGATGCATGGCAAAAGAAAGTGGCAAAGGAAAGGATGATCCTATTAGAGGGAGTATGAGAGCACATTGTCTCAAGCCTCCATGGGAAATCCACACCATATGTAATGTGGAAGGCTTTGATGGATCTATTCCAAAGCAGCAACGACCATAGGATATTGGCACTCAAATATAAACTCAGGAAGATCAATATGGAAAAGGGTGACACTATTTAAAAATATCTCACGAAGTTTGTCCAATGTCGGGGTGAACTGAGGAGTGTGGGAATAAAAGTCACTGATGATGATTTGGTGAGCTTGGCTCTCCTGGGACTTCCTAAGAGTTGGCATAGTTATGAATACTCTGTCAATGGATGGGTAATATTTCTAGATTCAGAACGACTGTGATCAGATTTGGTGCAGGAGGAGTTCATATAGAACACTAGAGATGGGTCTTCATATAAGCATGAGGATGAAGTGTATTATGCTTTGGATGCTAAGGCGAAGAAGGGGAGGGGGAATAAATTCCATTCTAAATCTGAGTCCAAAGATGAGAACCAGGAAATGTCCAAGGTGAAGTGTTTTCACTGTCACGAACATGGGCATTTTTCTACTAACTATCCACAAAAGAATAAGAACAAGAAGGCTACTTGATCTATAGCTAGTGAGGCCCTTTCCTTGAAATTTGAGCGTGAATTCTCATTGATCATAGTGCATTGGGATCGGTGTGGTATTTGGATAATGGAACTTCCTTTCACATGACGGGAGACAAGGAACGTTTTAGTGAGCTGGAGGAGAAGGATCTCCAGATACATATCGAAATGGGGGATGATGGAAGGTACAATGCTACCAGTATTGCCACTATTATCTTTCATATACATTCAGGTAAATCATTTCAATTAAAATATGTAATGCATGTACCTGGTCTAAAGAAAAATCGAGTCTCAATCGCAATGTTGGAGGTGTTGGGAAGCTAAATCCTCTTTGCAGACGGAGATGATTCCTCTAACCCTGGAGTGGGTCTAGAAAAAAAGGGACAAGCTAAAGTGTAGGTTCCTTAATTAGTGAACAAAAGGGATAGGGTAGATGGGCCTACCTGAAGTCCAACACTGTTGTCGCTATAGTAGTTGTGGCCTCTTGATCTCTACTTCAACGGGTCACAATCCTTCTGCAACAATGCTCGGATACCTGCACGAAGATCAAAAAACAAGGGCAGCGTAAAAAACAATGATTTCATCCATAATAAAATAACTATTCAAGGAGGGTTAAGCATATTGCCTCAAATAGAACACATTAACGCAAGATGGGAACCAAAAAATAGTCATGTATATGTATAAATAGAAGAAAGAATTGCAACAAGAGCCTTGACAATGGAGCCTCCTTCAGCGGGGTTCAATTGAAGCACATCTCGATGGATCATCGGGGGATTCGAATGGGATTCAGACACAAGCCTAAGCTCTCTCAACAAAGGTCTCTTCCATTCTATCTTTCTAGAAGAATGTACATGAATCTCTTCACTATTTTAGCTATAATATGTTCAGTTCACCTAGATCATCAATGGAAGATGGCTTTATTTATAGAGGGAGAGGAGGAGGTTTGGATCCCTACAATGGTGGAAGGGAGGCCTTATCCCTTGGGAGGTTTCCCCAAAAGGTGGAAACAAGATTCCAAAAAAGGGAGGTCATTTTTATTCAGTCAAACCACTCCAGATGACTCGCCCACAAAGTTGTTATGATGGAAACTTCACCTCTATTTTTAAAAAACATTCCATAAATAGGTTGGCATGGGTAGCTAAGTGGGATAGAACACCAATGGGCATGGGGCCTAGTGTTAATATTCCTCATTGGCATGAGGGCATAACGGTCTACTAGCACCAAGGCAAAAAAATGTGTTTTTGATGGCCTGCTCAGGAAATTGTCAACAAAAGGAGTGTTGTCCTCATGGAAAGGGATGCAATGCTGGTCTTTGCAAGGCATAACAATTTTTTTTAGTCACAGAAATAATCCTCCAATGTGTGGGATGGGGATTTTAGGAATGGTGACAAAATTTTGTGTAACATATGCCCCCTAAAGCAAGGTCCAAGATAGAGGGAGGGGAGAAATGCTTTACAAGAATGCGTTCGAACCAAACACCGCTGTCGGAAGACTTGAAATTAAAAATACAAGTGATATCTCTGATACATGAACATATGGCATGGGCAAAATCATCCATAATAGAGTACATATATGAATAAGATCTGAGGTATGGATGCAACCATCCAGCAGTAAGGATCAAAAAACAGACTTAGGTATGGTAACAACCATCCAATCAAAAGAGTCATGCAATAAAGTCATGATAAACCATAATATCCCGTATCTTGGATCTTATCAAATAAAGCCTGGGGTCTTGTGTTCCATCTTGACCCGAACAAATACAAATTCAAGCATGTGAATATGTGATTTGAAGTCGAACATGCAATAAAATTACCTGATTACCATCCAATGATGAAAGTTGTTAATAGGCACGAGAGAAACCACCAATAATGAAAATGGATCTCAACGTACAAAAAGTACAATCCATGGAGTGTGAATAATGATCTAGTGTTGAACACCCATAGAATCACTCGATCAAAGGCCAATGATGTGAACCTGTCATCAAATGTGAAGAATCTGCCATTGAGGCACACAAGCTCCAAGGAAGGGAGTCTCTAGGTCAACTTCCCAAATAATGAGTTGAAGTCGACAGGAAGTGACCTAGTTGAAGGAGGACCATAATGTTTCCCACATCATCGACATGAGATAGAGGAACATGATGATAGTGAATCAGGACCGAACAAAGGATTAGAGGAAGGTTGAAAACTGCAGAGGAAAAATTCTCTTGAACATATCAGTGACACGACTCTGGATTTGGTAGCATTTGACATCAAGGGATCTAAGGTCATGATGATGTGGCAAAGAGCAAATGAGAGGTCAAAACATATTACCCAAACCCATGGAGGTAGAAAATGATGAAATGAGATGTCCCCAACCCGACACAAATGCAGACGAGTGTCATGTTCATAAGTGACATATCGCTGACATGACTAAAAAATGGTTCCATTTTCCCCCACCATTTTTGGCGAGTACCCCAATTATTTTTGAAAAAAAATCTTGAAGGGGATAGCATATTCTTGGAATGTAAGTTTTTCCTTTGGAAAAATCCATCCTAGTACATTTTACGAGCCCTAGGAAGAAGGAACTCAGTGAACGTCATGGTGACAATGTTCGATGTCATCAGGGTTTAATGAGTCTGACAAAGGAAGAACTCGACATATTTTCATGTTTTGAGAGTCTGAAAAGAAGTAGAAAAGAAAACTCTAGCAAGTCCCTTTTTGTAAATAGTCTCTTAGATCCAAAAAGGTAGAAAACAATATCTGAGAGAACCTCTTAGTCGTGATAGGTTAAGGTATTCCTTTTTCATAAATAATCTATCCTAGCCCAAAAAATGGGTAAACGTATACTGGGTAGATATCATTTCATAGCCATTTAACGAGTTTAAAATGACAAGAGTCTCGAAAATATTTTCAATTTTAGAGAGTTATAAAAGAACTGAAAGATGACTCTAGTAGTGAACTTTCGTGTTTTTACCGAGTCCAAAAAAGTATAAAATACAACTCCTTACTTCATCGCTATCACATTTAAAGATCTGTCACTACAAAAGGGACAAACATAAAACCAATTTCTTGAAATAACATAACGTAATAATCGAAAAAATTGTCTTAAAACCTAATTAGGGTTTTGAAAAGTTATAAAATGCAAAAAATGGTAAAAAATAATTACTTTTCACTTTTACCTCTTGTGGAGCAATAGTTACCCATTTTATACTATGGTTCTGTGGTGACAATAGCAGGCGATCTGGCAAATCAATCTCGAATCCGTCAGTTCCAGTTAGGAACTGACATCCTTCCCTACATTTTAATTCTTCTTTCATTACTTGCAACCCCAAATTTGGAATTTTGTGGGGGAATTTGAGAAAGTAGGGCATGACGGTTGGTGCGAGTATCGGGCACAGACTTGCGCCAATCACCCAGACTTCTGAACTGGGGTGCGCCCATTGGCATGACTATTTCCCAAACATTCGCGCCAACCACGCAAACATTTTTAATCTCACAATGCAAGCAAGCAGGCCTAATTTTCACAAATTCAAAGCTTTTAATTTGGCTAAAGAAGTTCATATGAACATGTTTGCAGGTGTAAAGGGGAAAAATGGTGATCGAAT
The DNA here is from genome assembly GCA_034641835.2 of Pinus albicaulis. Classification (NCBI taxonomy): domain Eukaryota; kingdom Viridiplantae; phylum Streptophyta; class Pinopsida; order Pinales; family Pinaceae; genus Pinus; species Pinus albicaulis. The sequence continues at coordinate 1,288,951,523 of CM076582.1, forward strand.
GGAAATAACGGGAACAAAGTGAATAATATGAGCTTTCCATGGAAAATAATAGATGCATTGAAGCTCTCAAATATTGCGGAATAAAAAAATTATTCATGACATTGTGCCTCAGAGCTTAACTAGAGCTACTGCAATACTTGATCAGTATCTGGGATGAGGATCAGGAAAAATTCATTCTTCGTGATTAAGAACTTGAAATTGATGTTTTAGAAATTTAATTCATAACGGGACTGTTGCGGAGGGGGGAAATACCAGTCCTAACCAACACTCAGACCACCATGGAGAACATGAGCATGGTGATCGACAGGGTATGTCCAGGGGCATGGAAAATATCAGGAAGTAGGAAAGTGGATATCCAGACTATACTGGACTTGGAAATAAAGTAGTGCTACACATCATGACCTGAGATGTGGGATCACAAGCACCACACGAAGAAAAAAAACAAAGCTTCTTCTTGCAATAGGCTGTCTAACACTGACCCTCTACAATTGGGCAGAGGCAGTGACAATCAATATGAAATTTCAACTGACGAAATGCAAGGAGACCAAACTAAAGTAGTTCGGATATGGATCCATCATGGCATCGTTCTTCCTAGAATGACTACCAATTTTCCAGTGACAGGAAGTGATAGTACTAACACCACCAACACAAGAGCCACAGATGGCCTGTTGGGCAGCGCTGATGCCAAGGTCAGGGGGCAACCAACAGATGTCCTAGATACTGGAGTTCTTTGATTGGCTCTCTCAACAACTAATTTTCATGGAGGAATAGCCCTACTCTGGCATAGATTTCACTGGTGATCCGGACCTCCCACTCCCAAAAGGAGAGGATTGGGATGAAGCACTTGGTAAGACTCATTTTTTATTTTTATGAGTATTATGACTTTTTTTTGTATGTATGTTCTGACATTAAATCCATGTGTTATGCAGATGTTGGACCAGAAATACCTGCAGGCATGTCTTCGATAGTGAGGCAAGAACCTCATGACTTTGACATTGCCCCTCATGGTGAGGGAGGTGAGGAAGAGGAAATCATGCGCAACCTGGAGGGATTCTCTCACGGGGTCCCGGACTATGCGTGATTCAACGATGTTCCTCGTGCATACCAAAGACACACTGTGGGGGTGTCAAACCGAGTTCACCGCTTACTGAGTCAGCTTGTATGGGAAGTGACATGCTATCATGATCATCACGCTAATTAGACACCTAGGATTTACTTCTGCATATTTTTGAGAGACATGATGTCTTAGGATGTAACATAAACACACATATTTTGTACTTATGATGCACACTGATGCAAATATTCAATATATATATATACATTTATTTTCCTATATGGATCATTTTCATGTGATGATGATTTTACAAATTACACAAATGTATATCTATTACAATATTAGCCATTGTATCAGTTAATGCATTCATTCGCCGAGGAATATGTTGATATGTGATATAATCAAAATGTCTTTCCAGCAAATGAACACGTAAATATATCCTTAAAATATGATGGTTTCTAACTGAATAATGTCCATTAAGCTGAAGAACAACAAGCTGTGAGTCTAGATTTATAACCAATGCACGAATGCCGATGGTAATCACCTTGATTAATAGTTCAATGACAACACTATACTCAACGACATTGTTTGTAGTTCATCCTATAAAAATACCTTGTAGATCTATCAACTCACTAGTAGGATCATAAATCACCTAGGTTTCCGAAGAGAAGTTTCGAGTACTATGGGAAATCCATGAAACCGATATAAGGGGTAATTGTTGGGAAAAATACTGAGAGGGGGGGGGGGGGTGAATCAGTATTTAGGGCATACTCAAAAATTTTCACTTTTCCTTACTCTAAAATCCATATGCTACTTTGCTGAAGCCAACTAGCGTATACACGTGGATATCCTTCATAAAACTCGCGTATACACAAAGATCTTATGATGCAATTAAATCTTTACTTAGATCTATCCAACATTCGTTCTTCTGATGTTTAGTTAATAGTAAACATGTGCAGTACTAACAGAATAAATCATCACACATAAGAAACACACATGAACACCAAGATTTTAGGTGGAAACCCAAGTCGGGAGAAAACCACCACTGTCGTTGTCTCAGCCTTCAATATTTTATTATAAAGAAAACATCATACAACTGTGTACTAGTGTAGACTCATACCAGTATGCAGGCACCCACCTGCGCTCGTTTACCAGCCTCTCCTGGAAGGGAGCTCCGACCCCCTGTTCTCGTTTACCAGCCTCACCTGGAAGGGAGCTACGACCCCCTGCTCTCATTTACCAGCCTCACCTGGAAGGGAGCTACAACCCCTTGACTGAAGGCTACAACCCTCAGCACCTCTATGGACCGCGTTTCATCAATTTTCACACTGGATCCAATAGCTTCAATAGAACACAACTTGCAAGCCACTTTTCATCATATTTTCAGACTGGACCCACTCCACACATTTAAGCTCAATCATACATTAAAATTGATACATATAAATTCAGAAAACCCAGACAGATAGTAGTAACACAGCAGAACAGATCAGACATTTCATACTTCATAATTCAGGAAACCCTAGTTTTCATACGTGCTTTCCTTTCACTAATCCTGTATGTATACACGCCTTCATGCATATTAACCCACGTATACCTCTGCACATACTTTAGAACTAGTTTCACAACCCATACGCGCTTTCGCTTTATCAAACCCGCGTATACACGCGCTTTCGCTGTTATAAACTTGCGTATAGATCTTCAGACATTATAGGGCAGCATACTTCTTCAGATCAGATATTTAATTGAGATTTAACCCTTCACTACAGACAGATGTTCACCTCATCTCAGATCTAGACATTCCACAAACAGATCTAGGAGATACAAATACATTTCAGATCTAGATTCCCTCCTTCATCATTTTCTTCATAGGTGCATCACAGATTCAGATCTATCATCAAACTGTTACCCTTTCCATTCAGACATACTTCAGAGTGAAGTATTTATTCAAACCCATACATCTTGCTCCACTTTTCATAATGATTTTCTTCTCCTTATATAGGTTTTCCCTTTTTCAATACCAGGAGCCCAAAACCACACCACTTCGGATGGTATTCTTGGACAGGATCAAATAGACAACCCAACGCTCAATACAATGGGTCAATACCATGGTAGTAACCCCTGGTTTTAAACATTTATAGCGCAATTGACCATATGCGACTTGGAACGTTATTTCCCACGTGCATACGCTGCTTCTCCTAAGCAAACCCGCGTATGCCTAGTGACATAATCTTTTCATCATTGTTTTGGCCCTTACTGATATTTCTTTCTTCTACACCTTCTGAGCTACTTGTAGAACATCAGATTTACATCATTAATAAACTCATCAAACATCAAGAACAACTTCATTAAGTAGATTTCCATCATCTTCATCAAGTGGGTTGCCATCAAGGACAACACTCTGCATCATATTGCTAACAATCTCCCCCTTTGGACTTGATGGAAACCACGATGGTGTTTGATCACTACAACAGATAGATACATCAAGCATAATGATATTCTCCCCTTATTAAAACACCATGTCACTCTCCCACTTTGACATCAAGGGCAAAGGGCAGAACAAAACCAACACAAGGTTTTTCTCCTCATGTAGAAAGATGAGCGTTGTAGATCTGATGAGCACTGAAGTTGCCACGCTCCCCCTGATTTCATGCTGAATCTTCAAACATATTTTTCAATGAATTACATGACTCTATGACCTTCCTATCACCAAGGACTCATACTGACATCAAAGATCCAACCAAGTGGATTTACATATGTGACTCAAGTACCCAACCAAGTGGGTTTACATATTTTGACTCAACTATCCAACCAAGTGGATTTACAAAATTGACCAAGTCCTTACATGACTGAATATTACAATTTTACATCATAGGTCTCAACATGACCTTTACAAATATGAATTTTTATGACTAATACCAGAAGACCTCAAGAGAGATCATGTTTCAGAACCATCATAATGCCAACAATGAATTATACTCAGCAAGTCTAATGCTCCCCTTGAAAATGTGCATCCAAGCATCCTTTCAATATGACCAAGGCTCCTCCTTAGCTTGTGCAACCTGAACACCTTCAATAGCAAGTCATCAGCAACAATCTCTGCATGATCTGTCCTTATCTCTGAATCATAAGACTTCCATCTCATCCATGTGAGAAAGCAAAGAATACTCTTCAACAAAAAGCAAGCAGGGCTCATTCATAATTTCATCATAAGAAACCATGTATCATTTCATCATCATTTAGAACTAAGTAATAAGCAGATACAGTGCCAATAATACAATCATTAATAGTTAGACAGATGCTCCCCCTGGACCTGTGCTCCTGATCTTCAGCAGTCATGCAAATTGTCTTATCATAAATTCTTACGCGACTGTCTCCACTGTAACTCGCGTGTATACGTGAATTTTGTTCACAGAACCCACGTATGGAAAGCGAAACTTTGAAAACTTTACATTCCTTCATATCCCCCTGAGTTAGTACCACCTGTACCTGTCTTCTTCACAATAGAGGCTCTGTCAAAAATAAACATAACCAGAATAACCAAACTAACCATGAGAATCATCATATATTGCTCCCCCTGTGGCGATACATTACTAATCCATATAATGTATCTCACATCTCTCCTGCAGTCATTTAGAGAAGTAAGCTTTAGAAGCGGATGACTACTGTAGGGTCAGTATTCCCTACGTTTCTGACCGGTCCTCCTTCTTTTTCCAAATTTGCTTGAACTTTCTAATTGTGTGCTGGAAGTTATCCAATTTCTCATATCTGTTCATCCTGCATTCTTTTTCCACATGTTCATACTTGTTACAAGTATAACATCTCATGTGACCAGAGAAGTAAGCATAAGGATCATAGTATGTTTCTCTATTCTTCCTTTTATTGCAATCAGCTGCTTTATGACCATACTTGTTGCATGAAAAACAATATCCCTTGAAGCAACCAGAGCACCTTTCTGAAAATAATCTGTTTGATTGTGATTGAAATGATCTGCTTCTACAATTTGCTGCAACATGCCCATAGTTATGACATTTAAAGCATTCAACATTATTGAATGATTTCCTTTGAGAATTCATGATTGTTGGTTGACCTTTTGTTTCTTTCACCACTTCAGGTTTTGCTTTGTCATCCTTTGAATCTTTAGCACTTCCTTGTAAACTAGATTCTCCTTTAACCGTTTCATGAAAATCCAGACCAATTTTAATAGAAGGAGACCTTTGACTATTAAGAATATTGTCTATAATCTTAGAACTATCTTGAAACCTCAAGAGATTATCCTTTTCTTCTAACTTACCTTTGAGAATATTTACCTCAACCTCCAAGCCTTGGCATTGCTTCTTCATGCTTTCTTCTTTCCTTCTTCCGTCTTCAACTTGATCATTCAGATTTAGAATCTCTTCTGTCAACCCATTTTCTTGTTCTTCACAAGTTTGTAAGAGTTCTTCATTCTTCTTATTTGATGCTTCGAGATCTGCTTTCAGAGAGATGATTTCTGCTTCAAATTCTTCATTCTTCTTATTTGATATTTCCCGATCTTCTTTGAGAGAGATGACTTCTGCCACATTCTTCTTGTTTGAATCTTCCAGATCTTCTTTGAGAGAGACAATTTCCGCTTCAAGTCTTGCATTCTTCTTGTTTGATATTTTGAGATCTGCATTTAGATCATTGATTTCTGCTTCTAGTCTTTTAATTTGATTGGATGCATAAGCATGAAACCTTTGATACTTGTCTCTCTATCCATTCAGTATTTCTATCTGTTCTTTCATCCCTTTGTACATAGCTTCGATTTTATTAATTGATCTTTGTTGATCTTCAATTTTCTTGATAGCTTCCTCTAGATCCAAAACATTACTTTCACTATCTTCTCCATTGCATGCACAAGAAAGTGAATCACAAGAAAAATTATCAGTACCTGTTTTATCTTCTTCATTTTCTGCTACACATGTTTTCTGAGATATCTCCTTTTCAGTAGCCTTCTTCTTTTGCTTCTTTCCCATTGTGACGGATCTCCTTCAAGCGATCAAGCTTCTGCAGAAGGACCTGCTCTGATACCAATTGTTGGGAAAAATATTGAGAGGGGGGGGTGAATCAGTATTTAGGGCATACTCAAAATTTTTTACTTTATCATGCTCTAAAATCCATACGCTACTTTGCTAAAGCCAACTAGCGTATACACGCGGATATCCTTCATAAAACTCGCGTATACATAGAGATCTTATTATGCAATTAAATATTTACTTAGATCTATCCAACATTCGTTCTTCTGATGTTTAGTTAGTAGTAAACATGTGTAGTACTAATAGAATAAATCATCACACATAAGCAACACACATGAACACTAGGATTTTAGGTGGAAACCCAAGTCGGGAGAAAACCACCGCTGCCGTTGTCTCAGCCTTCAATATTTTATTATAAAGAAAACATCATAAAACTGTGTATTGGCACAGACTCATACCAGTACACAGGCACCCACCTGTGCTCGTTTACCAGCCTCTCCTAGAAGGGAGCTCTAACCCCCTGCTCTCGTTTACCAGCCTCACTTGGAAGGGAGCTACGACCCCCTGCTCCCGTTTACCAGCCTCACCTGGAAGGGAGCTACAACCACCTAATTGTGTGCTACAACCCTCAGCACCTCTATGGACCACGTTTCATCAATTTTCACACTGGATCCAATAGCTTCAATAGAACACAACTTGCAGGCCACTTTTCATCATATTTTCAGACTGGACCCACTCCACACATTTAAGCTCAATCATACATTAAAACTGATACATATCAATTCAGACAACCCAGATAGATAGCAGTAACAAAGCAGAACAGATTAGACATTTCATACTTCATAATTCAGCAAACCCTAGTTTTCATACGTGCTTTCCTTTCACTGATCCTGCATGTATACGCACCTTCATGCATATTAACCCACGTATACCTCTGCACATACTTCAGAACTAGTTTCACAACCCATACGCGCTTTCACTTTATCAAACCTGCGTATACACGCGCTTCCGCTGTTATAAACTTGCATATAGATCTTCAGACATTATAGGGCAGCATACTTCTTCATATCAGATATTCAATTCAGATTTAACCCTTCACTACAGAAAGATGTTTGCCTCATCTCAGATCTAGACATTCCACAAACATATCTAGGAGATACAAATACATTTCAGATCTAGATTCCCTTCTTCATCATTTTCTTCATAGGTGCATCACAGATTCAGATCTATCATCAAACTGTTACCCTTTCCATTCAGACATACTTCAGAGTGAAGTATTTATTCAAACCCAGACATCTTGCTCCACTTTTCACAATGATTTTCTTCTCCTTATATAGGTTTTCCCTTTTTCAATTCCATGAGCCCAAAACCACATCACTTCCGATGGTATTCCTGGACAGAATCAAATAGACAACCCAGCGGTCAATACAATGGGTCAATACCATGGTAGTAACCCCTGGTTTTACACATTTAGAGAGCAATTGGCCATACGCGACTTGGAATGTTATTTCCCGCGTGCATACGCTGATTCTCCTAAGCAAACCCGCATATGCCTAGTGACATACTCTTTTCATCATTGTTTTGGCCCTTACTGATATTTATTTCTTCTGCACCTTATGAGCTACTTGTAGAACATTAGATTTATATCATTAATAAACTCATCAAACATCAAGAACAACTTCATTAAGTAGATTTCCATCATCTTCATCAAGTGGGTTTCCATCAAGGACAACACTTTGCATCATATTGCCAACAGTAATATACATCTTCAAAATAAGGAATGACCCAATAAGTAGGAAAACATTTGCAAAGCACACCAAGCCAAAAATGTACAAAAATTAAAGAACACCTATGTACACAAAACATGCACAAATGACTCATGCATAATATTTTTTGAGATACAACCCATTTCTAGGATGATCTAGAGGATGACCTTCGTAATCAATTAGCTCATATGCCCCATTCTGCAAGACACATTTAACAATGTAGGTCCCATGCCACGTGGTTTGAAATTTTCTTGCCCCAGCTTATCATGAGCTTGGTCGTACAGGAGGATGAGGTCTCCTTCTACAAATGAGCAAGGGGAAACCGACTAGTCAAAATTGGCTTTGACCTACTTCTTCTGTGCCTCGATGACCAAAGCAACCAAACGGTGAGTTTCATCCCGCATTTCTAAGTAGAGAAGATGCTCTTCTTCTGTTGAAGTGTTTGACAGTAATTCAATAACCAACTTGAGCGAAGGTTTTTCACACTTAATTGGAAGGGTAGCTTCCAGACCGTAAACAAGATGAAATGGAGTGAATTTGGTTGCATCTTTAACTGAGGTTCGATACGCCCAAAGAGCCAAAAGTAACAGTATATTCCAGTTTTATTTGTGCATCCCGATCGTATGTTGAAGCATGGTGACAAGAACATTATTCACAACTTCAACCTGCCATTAGCCTGAGGATAGTATAGCGTTGAGCTGTCGTGATGCAAACACAACCTGAAAGTCAACTTTTCCACCATATAATGCCAAAAATGGGAACCATGATCAGTAAAAATTTCTTTAGGGACACCAAACCTATAAATGATGTGATTGAATATGAAATGAGTTGTTGTCTCATCATCAGTAGAAAGTGTAGGAATTGCTTCGACCCATTTGGTGAAGCAGTCAATGACTACGATAATATAAGCATTCCCCCTAGCCGAGTGAGTATGACACATCATAAAATTGATGCCCCACTTTGAAAAGGGACCAACAGTAGTGACAGGGTGAATATGTGAAGGCGATGCATGCATCTTGCGCTGATAAATCTAGAAATCATGACATTTTCAAACAGCAAGAATGCAGTCCTTGATGATGGAGGGCCAGAAATACCCAGCACGAAGAATATTCTGTGCAGTGGCATAAATAGACATGTAATCACCACAAGCACCACTATGAAAATAATTTAGGGCTTTCTCAGCCTCCTCGAGAGTCAAACAATGATGGAGAATGGAATCTACTCTGATGCGGTAGAGTGTATCTCCGACTGTACGATAAGGTTGCAATTGATGGAGGATGTGTCCATGGGCATCCTTCATCAACTCAGATCTAAAAGTAGAAGTCTTAAGATATATGATGATATCACCGTACCAAGTATCAAGGGTGCTAATCATAAAAAACAAATCATCTAGAATGCATTCCTCAGAACCAGATGGAGCAGAGTCAGAGCGGAGGGAACAAATCAAATCAGCAAAGACTAGCAATTTCTTTGACTTGGCAGTAGTAAACTCCAAATTCAACTCTTGGAGGATGACAATCCACTTCGAGTACTTGCTCCCCAGAAATTGTCAAGACAATATATAAGTCATAGGGTTGCAATCAGAAATCACAGGCAAAGTACGCAATAGAATGTAATGATGAAAACACTGAAATGCTTAAACTATAGCCAATTCTAACTTCTCGACATGAGCATAGTGCGTTTCATTATTGAGAAGGTTACGAGAGAGGTAGTAAATAACATGCTCATCACCATCAACATCATCTTGCATCAAAACCATGGCAATCGTGCTGAAAGCGATGGCTAAATAGAGGGAAAAATCGTGATGATAGTTTGAATGACACAACAGAGGAGCATTGACAAGAAACATCTTGAGAGCATCGAAAAACCTCTGGGTGATCTCATCCCAAAGGAACGGGATGCCCTGCTTAGGTAATCACATGAATCCTTTAGCCACTTCAGCATAGTTAGGTTTAAAACGGCATAAAAAATTAGCCTTCCCCTGAAGGCTCTGCAGCTGATGTAATGAGGATGGAGAGGGGAGATTGATGATAGCCTCAACTTTGAGTGGATCGAGGCGAATCCCATCTTTGGAAATGATAAACCCTAAGAGTGTACCTGAATCGACGTAGAATACGCACTTATACAGATTTAACCAAATGCTATAATGTTAACAACAAAGAAATATCTAACAAAGATGGTCAGGGTGGTTCTTACGTTTGGCTGAATGAGCTGGAAGGTCATCCAGATAAGGCTAAACAATGTGCTTAATATCATGAAAAGCATATGACATTGCTCGTAGCCCCAACATTCTTCAAGCCAAAGGGGAGCTTCTTTTACGTGAAAGTACCCCAAGGATAGATGAAGGCAGTCTTATATTGATCGGTCGGGAGGATGTTAATCTAGTTATAGCTAGAAAAGTCATCCATGAGGGAAAATATCTCACTCGCACTACAGTCATGAATGATCTGATGGAGAAATGGAGTAGGATATTTATCCTTAGGACAGACCCAATTTATGTCATGATAATCAACACAAACCTGAATGGTACCCTGTTTCTTATCTACAGGGACAATATTGGACACCCATTCTGTCAAGGGAATGGGATAGATGAAACCAGCATTGAGAATTTTTTCAACTTCACCCTTAATGGTGGTGGCCTTTCTAGGGCACATAGGATGAAGGTGTTGATGAACAGGCTTCGAAATAGGGTAGGTATGAATCTCATGCACCACTATATTAGGATTGATGCTAGGCATCTCTTTGTAGGACAATGCAAAGAAGTCGCGGAACTCATGGAAAAGGCTAGTATAAACCTTAACTTCATCTGAAGAATAGGTGACCCTAATATGGATGTTCTTAATGGTTCTCAGTTTCATGGAAATTTCAATAGGCATCGTTTGCATGATTTTACTAAAGTTACCCTTCGAAAAAACTTCATGAGTCAGAATAGGCATTTGAAGTGAAGGAGAAGGAACTTGAGACGTAAAGCTCTCAAGACACATAGACATGGCCCTGAGACTAGGCATGAACGAGGAACGATGATGACTATCATCCCACGGAAGATCCTTTAGAGGCATAGTTTCCACGATGGCTTCATCGGAGGGAAATATCTCTTTCAAGGGATCAGGCGAATCTGAATCACCTAGCCAAGGGGATTTAGAATAAGTGTCGAGAGACATGCTCAAAGGAGCATGATCAGAAGGCAGAGGCTCCGAACCCAAAATTAGTTCACAATAGTCATTCTCAATCGGACTGAACGACATCGAATCTCCAAAACAATCGATATTTTCAGGCAAAGGAATGACCCATGGGTCGTCAAATCAAGAGATCATATTAATGTGAATAGTATGGGGTGGAGGAAGAGGAAAAATACCCACGAGGGTAGGATATTTGAAGAGACCTAGCCCTACACTCTTGTAGGGAGAAGGTATTTGATCCACATACGGAATGTTGTTCTCAGAAGAAGAAGTAAAGAATGACAATTGATCAACAGTAAAAATATTTCCTTCATGCAGGAATTTCAAAACATGAAAGAGAGTGGATGGAATGCACAACATGTCATGAGTCCAACTACGACTGAGGAGAAGATTGTAATTGAGCTTGGCGTCAACTACTTCAACCTCAACATTGACTATCCTCCCTTCTAATGTAATCAGAAAACTAGTGAGAAAACTAAGAGGTTTTGATTCTCTTCCATCAAATGCTTCAAGGGCATTTGGTGATGAATCCAGAGCTAGAGAACCAATGGCTTTCTAGCAAGCATATTGTTAGTATGAGTCTTAATTGCAAGTGTACGAAAAAATACCACTTTAGTTGTGCATAACAAACAACCCTAATAGCAAATATGGCTACCGATATCTTCAGATTTGCAATTAGATGATCAAGATAAATTCTGCAAAAATATAGATCTATGCATCAGAAGACATTAAGAAGTAAATAAAAATGAGATTTACTCCATGCATCCAATAGACAAGACAATAATATGTTGAATGAATTTTATATTAAGGGCACCTGGGAAGAAAATTCTCCTTTATGGGATGGGTTCTTGTAAGTCCTCAACACTTCAGATATAAAATTCCTCTCTCTTAATGGTGTAGAAAGCCTAGACAAAAATGGAACTCAAAGGGAGCTCACAAGAAAAAATATAGAGAAATATGACAATGATGGTCGATCAAAGTCAGACCAAAAGTATAGATCCAGAGTGATCATTAGGCAACAAAAGGTGATGAATGAATGGAAAAACCCTTCTATTTATAACAAAATATTGAGTTAGTCTAGATATTGGTGCATAATTAAAATATTATTAACCAATTCAAGATCCAACTTTTATGGAATATTTTATTATTTTTGTTGGAGCGAAAAGGAATTTGACTTGGGTCAAATCCTTTTATTTGTAAATAATAAATAAATAAATGATTTATTTATCATTTTAAGGATGTGGTTGAGTAATAATTAAATAAATAATGATTTATTTAACTATTTATGAGTGATTTAGTCAAATTTAACAAGGAATATTATTTAAATAAGGTTTAAATAATTATTCCTAGAAAATAATAAGATAAGTAATAATTTATCTAATTAATTTTCCTGTTTTGGGTTAAATATGATTAGGAGTATTAATTAAACTATTGTTTAACTAATTATTCCTTGAGGAATATAAAAAAGAATGTGGATTTATTTAATATTTCCTCATGGGGTTTCTTGTTTAGACCATAAACAACTTAATAAAGGTGTTTTACTAAGTTATTTTACATAGTGAAAGAAATTTTACTTAGGGTAAAATTGGTCTTACATGGTGTACATAGGTCCATCTAATAGTAACAAGTTAGATGACCAAAAAATGGTGTAATAGATTGCCCCCCAAAGTGTGAGCATTAGGAGCTAATCATATGTCTGAAGTACGTTGTAAGAACTCAATCACTAGACACCAAAGGGGAAGTCAAAGAGAGAGAAATGTAAGGTAGACCGAAGCGTTACAGGACTAGACCCTGAGGAGGTGAGATTTACACATGTGAAAAGTCTCTTTTATGACTGAGTACCTATGCTATAGGTGGCGGGGAAGGCATACCTATGCCCACCGAGACAAAGTACAAAAAATAATGTGTCCAATAAACAAGGGAATGAATAATATAGTACATGCTGGCATAAACATGAGCCAGGTAAAAACATGATAATGAATCCCACATACATATTGTACCTGGGATAATAGATAGGACTTATACAATAATATCTGAGTACATGAGATACAAATACAACCCAAAATTCCCCTGTAAAGAAGAAAGGGCTTTGAAAATCTAACTGATACATGCAAACAAAAAAGCACTACAAGCGGTTGAGGCCGACATCATCAAATATATGGAGTTGCATCAAAGGGTGTAATGAAGATGTCATTCAGGTATGTGGGGGGCTACCTGTAGGGCCACCTCCTGATGAGGGCTGAAAACATCTCACACACACTTGGGAATCGCCAGTATCATCTGCTGCATCACTAAACCATCAAGTATACGGATCTTGATCATGCTGAAAGGAGCTGGAGCTGAGAAACAATCAAGTCAAAGGGAAATAAGGAGTCCCTTTGCCTCATCTGAGGCACCGAACAAGAGTGGAAGCTGGAATCAAGGTACACTGCCCTCTAGACCTGTCTTCTAGAATGAATGAGCTAATGTCAACAGAATGAGGTCCACCATAGGTGAGGTGATAAGGGATCCTCAAATAAGGCACGAGAGAAAATAGTAGAGTGACAGATAGAGTGACACCAGGGATGATGATGAAATGGGGGGTACTGAGTATCGGATGAATGAATTTCCTTGTTACAGCATAAAGGGCATGGATGACCTAGCAGTGACTGACACAACATCATGAGGGATAGGGGACAGTGGGATTGAAGGCCATAATGTGTGACACGAGAGGGGAACCAAGAAATGAATGATGGAGGACTATAGCAGGATACAAAGGGACTCAGGATAGACTCCATGAATGCAATGATGAATCAAATTGGATGCTCTAAACAAGGGTGACTCAATGGTGTTCCCACACAAAAAGGTCCAATCTGGACCACAAAAACAAAGTACATGATGGTTACTCACGAAGAAAATCGATATGAGCATGGACAAGTATGAAGGAAAAATGGTGCCCCCAAGTACAAGTGTTGCAAGTGAAGAAATTCGATTTTGGGCAATAGTGAAGTGACGCTTCATGGACAAAATGTGTCCTAGTGAAGTATCAAATTAGAAAAAATTAACAGATACCCATTTGAGGGCTTAGTGAGAGCTTTCCAATGGTGCAAATGGTTTGTCAAACTAAGCTACGGTTTTGCCGCAACAAGCAAAAGAAAAATCAGGGGTTTCTCTTTTAATAAGGCATTTTCCCTCCAAATTCACTCATTTGCATGTAGAGCTATGGTGAATGTAGAGAGGAGAGAAGGCCCTAAATCTTGTGGCGATCGTAGTGGACAAACCAACCGTTGGAATCGAGATCCGTCAGTTGCAGGTAAGAGGCCTAACACTACTCTTTCATTTTAGTGGATTGAAAGTTCAGCTCAGGTCCCTAGAGCTCAAGAACACACCCTTGCTCCTTTTCAAGGCCATGTCACACTTTTTGGGGCAAAAACTATGACCTGGGTAGTAGGTTTTCGGCAGAAAATTGTGACCTGTCCCAGGTTTGGGCCTAAAATGGGCGACCTGATAGGGAGGGGTTTTTCTATGCTATTTTTTTCACTGAGAACTGGGTTTTTGTGTTTGGATACAGTATTTCCTATCTGTACACTGACAAGTATGATGGTTTTGTGTAGATATGGCAGAATTATAGATCAAATGGAGAGAGAGAGAGACCTGGGCACATTACAATCAGAGATCCGAGAGGATCAGGGTTTCCGCAGTGCATTGGCCAGGTTTGGGGTTTCGAAGTTTGTGGAGAACCATCTAGTGAGAGTTGGAGAGTCGTTATTGGCCTATATTGTTAGCTATTGGGATCTAGAACATGAGGTATTTATAATTCGGGTAAACCGGATCGAGTTGACAGTCCAAGATATATATTTCTTGACTGGTCTTCCACCACTTGGGATGGTTGGGAATATGCAACCAGTGTTACTACGAGGGAAAAACATCATGGATTTTGTAGAGCACCATTTTCAACTAGGTCTCCAAGTCAAGGGGACTCAGATACCCATCTAGGATCTAGAGAGGTTAGAGACCCGTGTTGTGGCTATAGCGGTGCTGCGGATCTTGGGCAACTAGGCACTCCACCACATCACTGGAGGGTAGATGATGCTTGTGGAGAGTGTGTTAGGTGGGACCTACTATGAGTGGGCCTAGATGATGTTGTCTTCATTGAAACAACAGTTGTCACTATGCAAGCAACAAGTGAACCATAACTGTCCATATGGTACAGTTTTATGCTCTCTCTTCTTTAAGAAGATCCCGACACTTCAACCTCATATACAGCTCCAGGATGGGTGCTTGAGAGAGCCTAGGACGTGATGGTGGGGGCAACTACTATGTAGAGGAGGAGGTGGGGCAGTCAAATGGGTGTTCCAACCCAAGTTCTTTTCACATTGGGATCAGATGCCATTGTACATAGACGACTATCCCTATAGCGGGATGAGTTATTATGGGGACTCAGATTTGCCACTGCCTCCTGGTCAAGTATGGGGGCTTGATGGTAAGTGAAAGATTGCTAATATTTTTATGTGCATTGTAAATTTTCAGAATATTGTATATGGTACTGATTCTTCCACTTTTGGTACGTAGATAAAACACCGATAAAACTAGATGGGTATATGGGACGGCCTGTAGTATCAGGATCTGCAAGATCTAGTGGATCGAGGGCACCGCAAAATGAGGATGCAGCAGCCCTCCTAGAGGACATCCATCATATATGTGAGAGGCTTCTGACTAGTGTTTCAGAGCGTGGCTGGCAAGATTTAGAGGACCAGTACATAGAGCCTTGTATTGGTCTACCCTCAGAGTGGCGAGGGGTCATGCAGGGCATGGCGATGGCTAGACAAGGGATGCATGATCTACGAGCTGCGGGAGAAGAGCTATTGGCTCGGGATCCTCTGGATAGTGATTAGTGTGTAGCGGCAGGTGGTGCCCCCAGTTTTGAGTTTTTGTAACATGCTATCGGCATGTCATATGTATTAGAGTTGATGTACTCTAAAACATTTTATATGACACGTATTATGGATATGCATCATTTTGATAGTTTTATGTTATTGTCTTGTGTTAAATGCGTGTGCTAAATGCCAATCTAGAATATGGTGTCCAATGCTATCTACATAGTGATTTTGTGCTCTAGGTACATGACTGAATGTAATGATTTCAAATTCACGCATCAAAAGCTTCACTTGTAAATATCTTCTAAAAAGGATAGGATTGTGCACACGATAGACACCATTAAATTGCATGAAAATAAGCAAGGAATCTAAATGAACATGAAGGTAGAGGATGTGATGTGAAAGGGCATCGGCTAATAAACCTTGCACTGCATCATATTCAGCCTGATTATTGGTAGTAGTACCAATGCAGATACCGTTCAAGAGAACAAGAAAATGCAAGGGGATAAAAATGGCCCAACTTGCTGAGGCTAGATTCTGGGAGTAGCAACTCTCACCATCAGCAAAAATGATATAAGGTGTGGACGAGAGGTCCATCTAAAATGTGCCACAAGAGAATAAATGGGAGGATGATGAACAATGCTGGCAACCCGAGCGCAAAGTAGAAATTGAACGCACTTCGCGAGAGAGAGTGATCTGGGTCGGATGTCTACTACTCACACACAGACAGTGAGGTGGAGTGTAGGAGATACCAAAGGTGTAGCTTGTGCTCAGGCCACAAAAGTCACCATAAACACGAATGGTGCCATCCTGTTTATGGGCAATAAAGATGAAGCCAAGGGTAGAGAAGGTTTCCATGATGTCATCATCATAATAAAAGATGGAGTGATTGGAGGAAGGGAGACCACATGACACGATGAAGCTAATTGAATCATCATCATGAGAAGAAAGGTTCACATGCGCATCATCATAGGGGATGATGAAAGAACAAGAAGATAAGGGATCTACTGATGTTGAACCCAGGGTGATCAATGAAGGGAGGTCAAGAGAAACAACAGGGGAAGATGCAGAGGGAATTTCCACTGAGGGTCTCATGGATGATGAAAGGTATAGGATGGTGGCAGCAGGCTCCGTCATCTCAACATCGAGAGGGGGAATGTCAATGGGAGTGGGTAAATCCTCAAGCTATCCTGCAGCATACTATGCAAGTATGGGAGAGGTGGATTGGTTATGTTCAACCTCGTACTCTCGAACTACCTCCAAAGAGGCACAGTAATGCATAAGGCAAGGAGAGTGGTGGGAATAATGGCCATGGACATCACACAAACCACACGGTTGACTGGTCTGAATATTTTTAGGGTTCTTGGCTACAGTTGAAGAAGAAATAGAGGCTTTAGGGACCGTAGTCTCAAGGAACACAAATTTAACCATGGGCTTGATACGGGGCAATTCAATACAATTATGGGTGGCATGGTCGACAAAATCACACAAATCAGAAGGCTTTGGAGGTAGAGGAGGTGCAGGGTTAGTCGGGCTAACCTTTTCTTTTGATGCCCTCTTGTGAGCTTTTCCCTTCTTTCCTGAAGCAGGCGCAATAGGAGGTGGTTCCTGTTGAGGTGGTTGAGGCACTGTTGTAGCGAGAGAAGTCATGGGGACCAGTTGAACTGGGGTCAAATAAAGATAAAGTTTTGGTTGACCAAGCAGGGTAGTGGGTGGAGGATCAAGGTACTATACAGGAATCCCAAGGGTCAAGTTAGGGAGAGAGAGGGTATCCATGACAGGTACCATGTACACTCCTGGGGGGGGAGCTAGGAACGGTATCTGACCGGAGGGGTAATGGCTAGGCGGGACGACTCCTAAATGGTTAAGGGCCATAGGAACTATTCTAGGAGGGTAAAGAGGCTCATGAATACTAGCTATAGGTGGAGGGCTAGGAGGAGAAGGTCCAGAAGGCTTAATCAAAGGGCTAGGAGTAGGTTGTGGAGGGTGAGGAGGCTGCTGACTAGCCGAAGCGGGCCACTTGAGGGAAACCCGAGATGATTGCATCATGCAAACATTCGATGAGCTGGGATAAGAGGCAGGAGGAAGAAGACCAGGGAATGTACCAATAAATGAGGAATATTTTAGACTCTGAGTGAGACACTAGTCAAAGGATCAATGGTTTATTATTGGCCACCAAAGAGATGATGGACTCAGGGGAGGTTTGAGACTTTGATTCGTAATATGTCAAATGGTCAATGGTGACTATCTTTCCATTATGAGGGAAGGAAATCTTGCAATGAACCATAGATGGGACAGTAGACATCGCATAGTTGTAGCTACGACCCAATAGAATTTTGTAATATAAGGGGGCATCTATGACTTCTACGTCAACGAAAACAGTATTTCCTGCAAGAGTAATAGGACAATTGCGGAGTATGCCAATGGGCTGAGTGGCGTGGCTATTGTTGAGTCTCAAATTTGCATCTTTCCTATACACCTTTCTAGACCTTTTTCATTCACCTGAACCTTCTAAGTTGTCAATATCATTGCATATCAATTGTAAAAGAGCATCTAAAATGGTTTTTAACTATGTTTTGTGTCTGCTGTTTGATTTAGATTTTTGCTCATTTAGCTACGGAATTTTTCCACTTTCCGCAGCTGTTGCAACTTTCCGCAGCCATTTTGTGAAAGTCTATGTTACAGGTGTCTTCAGGCAATTCGAGCCACATGGGCAAGTCAGAAATGATGTGGACATGGATCGTGTCCTATTGGCTTGGGCAAATTCACCTAAGGAGGCTGCGGTCAAAGGTGGCCAAGTGGAAGTCAACCGTAGAGTCCCACAGTGACATGACTCTGTTTCTCGTCACGTGAAGATTTATATGGCCGTTTCTGAATTACGGGAGACACATCAACACCTGTACATGGCTCCATAGCCGAATCCAACATCCACTCTTCATAGATTTACTCCTCAACGTGGCCATGATCCTAGATCTCTGGACGTAATGGTTTATGTGTTTTCTATCAGCACAAACTTTAGCGAATTAGTTATATCACCTTTGTTATAAATAACGCATTTGCATACGCATAATAGCTAGCCTCCATATAGCTTTGTAATGTAATTGTGTTGCCACTGTGTTGTAATATCATTTCCCTGTTATGACTACATTTTAATATATGAGAAGACTCTGTTTCCAAGCGTAATTCGTATTTGAAGGTTGTTGCCGAGGTTGGTGCAGAGGGCCCCTGCACACGCTGAGGTTTTGTGCATTACTGTATAGTTTCTTGTTTCGTTTCTTTAAATTCATTGTGCCATAATCATTCATGTGTTTATACATTGCATCTTTCATGGTATTTATGCTTCATCTCTGTTCATAATCTTTCATGCTTTACATTTTACTTCTGTCCATAATCTTTCATGTTTTATGTTGTTGTTAATTGATCAGTGTTCTTGTTTCAGATTACAAATAGGCAGCCCGGGCATTTGCATATCTTTTGACTAATGACATGGAATCAATATTGTTCTGCTGCTAATTTATTTTTCTTAGTTTTTGTTTAATTCCAGTACTGCTTTGTTTATTTCGGTCTTGCACATTTGTTTCAGTAGTTAGATTTAAATATATTAAACTGCTCATGTCATTTTCAGTTACCTCCGAAAGCCACAGCTGGACTGATGGTGAGGGATTGAAGTATGAGTGTGTAGTTTGATATTAGTTTACTTTATGCAAGTTAGATATATTAAATTGCTCATGTCATTTTCAGTTACCTCCGAAAGCCACAGCTGGACTGATGGTGAGGGATTGAAGTATGAGGGTGTAGTTTGATATTAGTTTACTTTCTGCAAGTTAGATATATTAAATTTCTCATGTCATTTTCAGTTACCTCCGAAAGCCACAGCTGGACTGATGGTGAGGGATTGAAGTATGAGTGTGTAGTTTGATATTAGTTTCTTTTTCTGCAAATTAGATATCAGATTGCTCAAGTTGTTTATGGTTACCTCCAAAAGCCATAGCTGGACTAATGGTGAGGGATCAGAATATAAGTTGATGTAATTTGATTTAGATTTACTTTGTTGCAATTCTTGGATTTCTTTAAGCATAGTTTCTTTTGTGTTTAGACAGCAGCAAAGATAATTTGGTTTTCATGCTCAATAGTTCACTGTTTGATTTATTAGGCTAGCAGCACATTTTCATTTCCTTTCAAGTTTTGTCATTGTATGTTTCAAATTCCTTTTTAAGTTTGAAGTTGGTAAATAATTATAAAGGATATCATTGCCTTGAACAATCATAACCATACTTGTTTTTATTTTAGAATTTCCATCTCACATTAGAAAACCAAAAACGACAAAAAGGTAAGAAATAGGTTATCTTGCACATATAGTGCACTACACTTCATCAGCTTACGAATCCCGGATTGATAAATTAATGTAGCAATTTAGGACACACTAAATTGACCAAACATTTTGGCGCCATTGCCGGGGAAGTGTAACTAGGTAGCCAATTTCTTAAAAAAAAAAAAAAAAACAAAATAATAAAAGAAGGGAAAACTTGATAACTTCTTGAAGTATGCTCTCCTCTTGCACCTAGTGTGATCTAGAGGATCAGAAAAGAGAGTTATTCGTTTAGTAATTTCTTAAGTATGCTCTCTTCTTGCACCTAGTGTGACCTAGAAGATCAGAAAGAGAATTATTAGCCCAACTTTTAAAAAAAAATAAAAAATAAAAAATAAAAATAAAAAATAAAAAATGACATGCATAGAGCAAGAGATTCTAGGGGAAGGTTTATAGCTAAAGCCAAGAGTTCGATTTTCACAACTCCATCTTCTTCAAGGCATAGACAAGATTCACCACCATCTACCCCTAGCCTTAAGATTTTTGAAATTCAAGGAGCAGCTGAATTAGAGGATTCTCCTATACCACCTACCAAATCTCATTTAGAAAAGGAAGAGACTCCCTCTCATCCTCCCTTGATAGAAGAACCAGAGGACTTTAAGGAATCTAAAGAAACTATCATGGCAGAGGAAATAATAGATGGATTTGAAGGTAGAGGTATAGGTAGAAGAGGAGGAAATAGTGGAGACAAAAATGGTGAAGGTAATAATGGAAGAAATAGGGAAAGAGACAACTTGTTTGGATTCCCTATAGTTGATGAGGAAACTCATACAACAATGAAAAATATCTCACCATCTGTCCTCCCTAACTTTTATGGATTGTGAAGTGAGGATCCTGAAACATTTCTCTTTGAGTTTGAAGTCGTATGCCGAACCTATGACTATATGGAAAACTCTCAAAAACTCAAACTGTTTCCTTCAACATTGAAGGGAGCTGCTTTGAAATGGTTCATGGGATTAGCCACCCAATCTATTAGGACTTGGAATGATATGAAACAAACATTTTTGGATAGATACTTGGACTATTGTATGCCCACCAATCACAAGGATCAGGTGTTCAAAATGATGCAAAAAGAAGATGAAAACTTGGAAGATTTACTTGAAATATTTCAATACAACTTAAAAAGAGCAAAGATGAGAAACTTAGATGAAGAAACCTTGAAAGACCTCATATTAAAAGCCATTAGAGATGAATGGATAGATATTTTAAACATGATGGGGAAATGAGACATTTCTCAACTTCCACTTCGTGACATAACATAACTATGTGTCCATCTCTCAAGAGGAAAATCTAAAACAGGAAAAGGGCCTAGGGATCCTTCTCTTATTAGGGCTAACAAATCTGCAACTGGATCAGTAAGTAGGGCAGAGATTGGTAATATGCTTGATGAATTCAAAATTGATATCTTAGGGAGCCTTAGTGAACAACTAGACACCCTTAAAATCCAAAACAAGCAGAAAGAAGAAACAGATGCTCTAGCCATCTTTTGTCTGAAATGTAGGAAGAAACATGCTTTAAGGGAATGTCCCTTGGATGCAAAAGTTGTAGAGACATGTATAATTTTCTCAGAGAATCATGAGATCAAGGATTGTCCTTCAATTCCTGGACTCAAAGTTGTCTTTCAAGAAGACCCAAATTTAGTAGAATCTCTCTGTTTTGTTGCAAGAAGACCTTGGCAGGGACAACAAAATCAAGGGTTTAACAACCCTATGAATCTTCAAACCCCACCAAATTGGAATCCTTGGCAACAACCTTGGCCCCAACATCAAAATATATATCAGCCATGGGTACAAGGGATGCAAAATCCTTATGGGATATTTGCTCAATTTTATCAATATCCTCCATCTTTTCAAAATCGACAAGCTCCACAACTTCCAAACCCAAATCCACAACTTTCATTACCATTTCCACAACAACAACCTTCTCAACAAAATCCAAATCCTCAACTCATGCTCCCATACCAACAAAAGACAAATCAACTTCCAGCTCAGCCATTGCCAAATCCTAACAATAAAAATCCTCAGAATACTTACATGGTAGAAGGACAACAATTTCCTACCTATATGATTGTTCCTCTTAATGATGTACAACTCAGATCTGGTAGAGTTTTAGAAAAACCTTCTATAGATATTCAAGAGCAAGATACCTCTGAGGAGGATTCTCTTCAAGTCAATAAGGGTTATGAGGAAGAATCTCTTCAAAATTCAAGCATTCAAAAAGAAAAAGAAAAGCTAACACCCACAACTCCTATAGTTGAGCAACCTGCATCTTCATCTACACCTCCTTTTCCTGAAAGACTACAAATTGACAAGGGGGTGGAAAAACAAATCTTGTTGCCTAACTATGATTTTCCAGATGAATTGAAGAATGTTTGTATCAAGATTCCCTTGCTACAAGCCATTCGAGAGATTCCTATTCTAGCAAAAACAATAAAGGAGTTGAGTTTCAAAAGACCAGGAAGGAAACTAAAAGACACAAGAAGAATCCACCTGGTAGGAAAAATTGCAGATGTTATGATGGGAAAAATTACCATGCAGAAGTATGTAGATCCAGGAAGTCCAATTGTCAAGATACATATAAATGGGATAGAAATTCCAAACACATTGATTGACTTAGGGGCTGCTATCAACATTATGAGTAGACAGACTATGGACCAGCTAAAACTTCCTAACCTTTTTTTTACACCTACTTTACTGCAACTTGCAGATCGATCAATTATTAAACCAGATGGTGTATTAGAAGATATTTTAGTCTCCTTAGATTCTTGGGAATATCCAGTAGATTTTATGATTTTGACTCCTAAGAGTAATCTAGGAGGGCACCCACTTATCTTAGGAAGACCTTGGCTAGCCACAGCTGATGCTTTTATTAGTTGTAGATCTGGGGATATGTACATTTCTAATGGTAATTCGACAAAGAAATTCAATTTGTATCCTCCAGCAAAAGCAATTATAGAAGTAGGAGAAAATGAATGGGTCAATGATGAGGACATTATACAACCTGTTTTTACCATTTCTAAAATCAACGAGGATAGTCAAATTCTCAACACATTAGAAAATTTTAAGACATCTTCAGAATATGACCCCACACAATTTCAGTTGGAATCTGACATAGAATATTTATCATCAAGACAAATGTCTCTTTACTCTATGGAAGAGTTTGATAGTTCTACTATTGATATTTTTCCAGGAAAAACATTGAATATCAACAAACATTTGGAAAAGTCACAACAAGAAGAACTAACCAAAATCTTGCAAAAACATTCTACTGCATTTGCATGGGAGTATATTGACATGAAAGGTATTGATCCTAAGACTTGCATCCATCATATCTATATTGAGGAAAACAGTAGACCAATCAGACAATCTCAAAGAAGGATGAATCCAAATCTTAGGGAGATAGTGAAAGAAGAGCTCCAAAAACTACTCAATGTAAACTTCATTTATCCAATTTCAGATAGCCGATGGGTTTCTCCTTTGGTTATAGTACCTAAAAAGAATGGTAAATGGAGGGTATGCATTGATTACAGGGAATTGAACAAAGCAACTTTGAAGGATCACTTTCCTTTGCCTTTTATCAATCAGGTATTAGATACATTAGCAGGTAAAAAATACTTTTCATTTTTGGATGGTTTTAGTGGCTATAATCAAATTCAGGTAGCACCTGAAGATCAAGATAAGACCACATTTACTTGTCCATGGGGAACTTTTGCCTACCGAGTGCTTCCTTTTGGGTTATGTAATGCACTCGCAACATTCCAAAGAGCAGTACTAGGAATTTTTTCTGATCTAATCCATGATTGTGTAGAGGTTTATATGGATGATTTTACAGTTTATGGTAATTCATTTAAAGAGGCATTAGAAAATTTGGAAAAAGTTCTCATAAGATGTAAAGAAACAAACCTTTCATTAAGCCATGAAAAATGCTTTATGATGTTTACTGAAGGGATTGTTTTAGGACATCATATTTCAGGAGATGGAATTAAGGTTGATAGATCAAAAGTTGGAGTCATCTCCAAGTTGCCTATTCCAAATTGTCAAAGAGATGTTAGAAGTTTTCTAGGATTTACTGGTTACTATAGAAGATTTATAGAAAACTTCACTAAAATAGCATCTCCACTCTTCAAATTGCTTACAAAAGATTGTGAATTTAAATGGGATCCTGATTGTCAATCAGCCTTTGAAACTTTGAAAACAAGAATATTTGAAGCACCTATCTTGAGAGGACCAAATTGGAAACTCCCTTTCCATATTTCTACAGATGCTTCAGATACAGCTCTGGGAGCTGTGTTGGGTCAAAAAGATTTAGTCCCTTATGCAATTTACTATACCAGTAAAAATTTGACTCCCACTGAGTTGAACTATACTGTGACTGAAAAAGAGTTTTTAGCTGTTGTTCATGCAATCAATAAATTTAGACATTATATAACAGGCTATGAAACTTTTATTCATACTGATCATTCTGCAATTAGATATCTAATGAACAAACCTGTTACTAATGGTAGAGTGACAAGATGGCTCCTACTTTTGCAGGAATTCAATATTACTGTGTTGGATAGACCAGGGAAACAAAATACGGTAGCTGATTTCTTGTCTAGGATTCATAATACTAAAGAAGATTCTCCTGTAGAGGATAAGTTTCCTGATGAATACTTGTTTGCAGTAACTATTAAGACTCCTTGGTATGCAGATATTGCTAACTATTTGGTTACAAGGAAACTTCCTTCACATTTATTTCCAAGTGAAAAACGAAAAATTATTCAGGAGAGTTCAAAATATTCATGGATTTCTAACGAATTGTTTAAAACAGGGCCAGATCTTGTGATCAGAAGATGTGTCAGGGAAGATGAAATGCCTGATATTCTTAAGGCATGTCATGATGAACCATGAGGCGGGCACTTTGCAGACAAAAGGAAGGCCTATAAAATCCTTTCTTTAGGATATTATTGGCCTTCCCTCTTCAAAGATGCAAAACAATATGTCAAAAGGTGTGACAGCTGCCAAAGAGTAGGGAAACCTACCCTTTCAAATGAAATGCCATTGCAAACACAGGTACTCATTGAACCCTTTGCAAAATGGGCTTTAGATTTCATTGGACCTATTAATCCACCATCTAAGCAAAAGAAGTATATATTGGTTTGTACTGATTATGTTACTAAATGGGTAGAAGCCAAAGCATTAGTATCTGCTACTGAAAATTCAGTTATTCATTTTCTTTATGAGGATATTTTTACTCGCTTTGGTGTTCCAAGAGAAATTGTGACAGATCAAGGAAGCCAATTCACATCCAACCTGGTGGAGAAGCTGATGGAAGAATACAAAATCAAGCATAGAAGATATACTCCTTACCATCCGCAAGCAAATGGTCAAGTGGAGTCTACCAACAAAGTTCTTGAAAGTATCATCACCAAAACTGTTCATCTACATAGAAGAGATTGGGCAGAAAGGCTTCCTGAAGCCTTATGGGCCTATAGAACTACATGGAGAAATACAACATGACATTCTCCCTATGAACTTGTTTATGGGAAGGAAGTCTTGCTCCCCATTGAGTTCCAATTCAAGACCTTCAAGATAGCAGTTCAGTTGGGGATGGACTTATCAGAAGCCCAAAAGCATAGAATGGAGCAGTTGAATGAGCTAGATGAGATCAGACAAGAGGCAATTTTAAGAATTGATCTAGTTCAATATAAAAGAGCTAAATGGCATGACAAGTACATCAAAGAGAAGAAGTTTCAAGAAGGAGATTGGGCATTGTTATTTGATTCCAAGTTTAAATATTTTCAAGGAAAATTTCAGACTCATTGGCTTGGGCCATATGAGATTGACAAGATCTTTAGCAATGGAGCGGTAAGAATCAAGACCATTGATGAGTTTTAAACTCCTCTTATTGTGAATGGCCACAGATTGAAAGTTTATCATAAGCCACTCTCAAAAGAGGAATTTGTCAAAATGTTTCAAGAAAATTCTGCAATCAGGCTGGTACAGAAGAATTCTTCTTCTCCACCAGCCTAGCTTTTGTTCTTTTCAGTTAAAAAAAAATAAATAAAATAAATAAAATAAATAAAAAATTATATAAGCCTGAAAACCAATCACTGATTGGCAGTCTTATACCAAAAATATAGGGTGAAAATCAGGAACACTTGACACTCTATATTTTCCAAAAAAAAATCTCTCTTTCATTTCACAAGTTTTGTAACCACCCAGTCCATTCCATTCCACTTCATTTCACTCCACTTCATTCAATTTCACTTCATTTTATCTATTTCATTCCATTTCATCAATAAAATTCTCTTTCATGACTATTTCCATTTAGTCAATTTCCATCCATTCATTTCCATTCATCCAAATAATAGCTGTGTCAGTTTCCGCAGCTGACATCTGTTTCCGCAGCTGACACCAGTTTCCGCAGCCAGAAGAAAATTCCGCAGCTACCACTCTATTTTTCAAAAGAATGTACAGCCAGATGTTATTTCCATAATCATGAAATAAAATGCAGGTATGAGGACCAATTATGAAGACATGGGGCATTCAAGATATCAATGAGGAGCAACTAATTGAAGACCAAGGAAAAATGGCAAGAATTCCAAGGTATGAGTAAAAATTTATTTCAAATGGCATTTAAAACACATTTTTACATAGTTATGAACCATAAGCTCCATTATGTGCAATGATTATATTGAAAAACTCCGTAACCACTCCATGATCTCCATATGATCCTCCCACAATCCTTGTATTCATTCTCAAACGGTCCCATAATTAAACCTCCGATCTTCACTCAAACTCCGATCCTCCACCTGTGATGATGAAACGTAGTTGATTTGACTACGACTTCTTTCAACCGCATAAAATCCGTAGCCGTTGTATAAACGTGCTTACATTTATTTTGCAGCCACCAAATTTTAAAACACTGCCAGATGTGTTATACTCCTCCTATTGTTCTACTAATCTCACAGTCGTATTTCCGCCGTGCTCACGTAACCCTTCTCTGTTCCGCTTCACCCCATTTCGTTCTCTGTTACGCTACAGCCTGTATACCCACTCTCTGATATCTACCTATATTCATCGTGCTCATTTCCGTTCATTCAGCCGTCCTACTTCCATTGAACCCTCCTCACGCAGGCAAGTTTAAAGAGCAGAAAGAAGGATGGGTAAATTATTGAGAGCAGAACCAGAGGGACCTAAATTCATGGAAGGATACCCGCAAGTCAGGGATATATTGAAGAAGGCAAAGCGGCTGCGGTTTATCCAAAAGTTTAGAGGCTACCATAAAGAAGTGACAAAAGCCTTTGCAAGGTCTTTCAATGGCCTGGAGGTAGAGATTGGAGACCTTAAGTTTGCAGTGAATGAGGCATCTATAGCATCTGCCACAGAACTTCTTTGAGAGGGTGAACGATGGTTTAAGAACAAAAGCATTAATGATGAAGCCTGGAGAGTAATTCTACATAACCCAGGTATGGACATAACTATTTTTAAAAGAGGAATTCATGTTCATGCTTTGAAAGAGGAATGGGCTACTTTGCTGCTAGTTGTTCAAAAATTCATTACCTGTGAAGGCCGTTTTGGGTCCATGTATATGTACCATACCAGGTTGCTGATGAATTTTCTAGATAATCAAACTCTCAATCTCCCATATTTTCTATTCAATAGTTTGAAGAAAATGTCCGTGACTGTTCAGAAGCATTTAGGAGATGTAGAACCACATCTATATCACCACGGTCTTGTAAAAATTTTGATTGAAAAAGAGTTAAAGGAGAAGAAAGACACATGGGAACAATTTTTGATTAGAAATTTCTTTGAGGAACCTCAGGAAATTCCTGAAGGTAGCACATCAAGAAGGAGTAGGAGAAAGAGAACAAATGATGAAATTCAAAGTACTCCTACTACTACAATTGAAAGAACTAGTAGGGAAGAGAGACTGTCAAAAAGGAAGAAGAAAGAAACCAAGGGTAAAAAGCCAATAACATCAAAAGAGAGAAAAAGTATTGAGGCTATGCATCAAACCCCTTCTTCTGAAGAAGATCATCAAGTGTTATCTGAAAGACTAGTTCATCTTCAAGAACAGTCATCTCCGGCCAAGAAGAAAAGGAAAGGAAAACAAAAGCAAAAAGACAGTGGTCCACAGCGTGTGAGAAGAAGCTCAAGGCTTAAGGGGAAGTTGAGGAAAACGCAAACGAAAGGACCCCATTTCATTTATTTGGGAGAAGAAACATCTAAACAATCCCCAACTGGCCATATTCCATCTCACTCTCAGTCATACAGTGAACCTAGTTCATTTCATTCTTAGTCAGACATTGAACATAGTCCATCCCATTTTCAGCCAGACGTTAATGTGAGCCCTTCTCAGCCAGATTTTGAAGACAACTCTCCTCCATAGCATTTTGGGGATAGCCCAATAAAAATGACACCCGAGATAGACCCAAAGCAACAAGAAGTATATGATTATATAGAATATTTAGAAAAAGCAGCTACAGGTCCCAGTACTTCGTCCACTCAGCCTCACACAGTACAAGATGATTTAGTCCAATCACTAAAACAAGAAGTCTTTGAGCTAGAGTTTTTAAATAGACACATCAAAAATGAAAATGAGACATTGAAGGAACAAAGTAAATTGGACAAAATAATTCATGATAATACCATGCTACATCTGGGACTATGGCAGAAGAAGAACAAGAAATTGAAGAGGAAATGCCAGAAGTTAAGCAGAGCACTGATTAATATCAAATTCAGATGCTTGATGAAAAAGCCCAAGATGTTAGCAGCACCAAGGAAGAGGAGGAGAGGACTAGATGTACTGGCTGAAGTGTCAAGGCATATGAACTGAAGAAGGATTATCAAAATTTTGGTTGCATGAGGACATGCAACACCTTCACAGTGGGGGTATGTTGAGTCTCAAATCTGCATCTTTCCTATACACCTTTCTAGACCTTTTTCATTCACCTGAACCTTCTAAGTTGTCAATATCATTGCATATCAATTGTAAAAGAGCATCTAAAATGGTTTTTAACTATGTTTGTGTCTGCTGTTTGATTTAGATTTTTGCTCATTTAGTTGCGGAATCTTGCCACTTTCCGCAGCTGCTGCAACTTTCCGCAGCCATTTTGTGAAAGTATATGTTACAGGTGTCTTCAGGAAATTCGAGCCACATGGGCAAGTCAGAAATGATGTGGACATGGATCGTGTCCTATTGGCTCGGGCAAATTCACCTAAGGAGGCTGCGGTCAAAGGTGGCCAAGTGGAAGTCAATCGTAGAGTCCCACGGTGATAGGACTCTGTTTCTCGTCACGTGAAGATTTATATGGCCGTTTCTGAATTACGGGAGACACATCAACACCTGTACATGGATCCATAGCCAAATCCAACATCCACTCTTCATAGATTTACTCCTCAACGCGTCCATGATCCTAGATCTCTGGACGTAATGGTTTATGTGTTTTCTATCAGCACAAACTTTAGGGAATTAGTTATATCACCTTTGTTATAAATAACGCGTTTGCATACACATAATAGCTAGCCTCCATATAGATTTGTAATGTAATTGCGTTGCCACTGTGCTGTAATATCATTTCTCTGTTATGACTGCATTTTAATATATGAGAAGACTCTGTTTCCAAGCGTAATTCGTATTTGAAGGTTGTTGCCGAGGTTGGTGCAGAGGGCCCCTGCACACACTGAGGTTTTGTGCATTACTGTATAGTTTCTTGTTTCATTTCTTTAAATTCATTTTGCCATAATCATTCATGTGTTTATACATTGCATCTTTCATGGTATTTATGCTTCATCTCTATTTATAATATTTCATGCTTTACATTTTACTTCTGTCCATAATCTTTCATGTTTTATGTTGTTGTTAACTGATCAGTGTTCTTGTTTAAGATTACGAATAGGCAGCCCGGGCATTTGCATATCTTTTGACTAATGACATGGAATCAATATTGTTCTGCTGCTAATTTATTTCTCTTAGTTTTTGTTTAATTCCAGTACTGCTTTGTTTATTTCAGTCTTGCACATTTGTTTCAGTAGTTAGATTTAGATATATCAAATTGTTCATGTCATTTTCAGTTACCTCCGAAAGCCACAGCTGGACTGATGGTGAAGGATTGAAGTATGAGTGTGTAGTTTGATATTAGTTTACTTTATGCAAGTTAGATATATTAAATTGCTCATGTCATTTTCAATTACCTCCGAAAGCCACAGCTGGACTGATGGTGAGGGATTGAAGTATGAGGGTGTAGTTTGATATTAGATTACTTTCTGCAAGTTAGATATATTAAATTGCTCATGTCATTTTCAGTTACCTCCGAAAGCCACAGCTGGACTGATGGTGAGGGATTGAAGTATGAGTGTGTAGTTTGATATTAGTTTCTTTTTTCTGCAAATTAGATATCAGATTGCTCAAGTTATTTATGGTTACCTCCGAAAGCCATAGCTGGACTAATGGTGAGGGATCAGAATATAAGTTGATGTAATTTGATTTAGATTTACTTTGTTGCAATTCTTGGATTTCTTTAAGCATAGTTTCTTTTGTGTTTAGACAGCAGCAAGGATAATTTGGTTTTCATGCTCAATAGTTCACTGTTTGATTTATTAGGCTGGCATCACATTTTCATTTCCTTTCAAGTTTTTTCATTGTATGTTTCAAATTCCTTTTTAAGTTTGAAGTTGGTAAATCATTATAAAGGATATCATTGCCTTGAATAATCATAACCATACTTGTTTTTATTTTAGAATTTTCATCTCACATTAGAAAACCAAAAACGACAAAAAGGTAAGAAAAAGGTTATCTTGCACATATAGTGCGCTACACTTCATCAGCTTACGAATCCCGGATTGAAAAATTAATGTAGCAATTTAGGACACACTAAATTGACCAAACAACCATCCCATGCTCGGAGAGTGATTTTGGAAGGAGCTAACTCAAGTTATCCAAGTTGCTTCCAAACTGAAGTGGAAATCCCACAGGTGGATGCCCCCTCATCAACAATGCATCAGGAAATGTTGGCGTACTAGATCTTGACTGGGATTTGGAAGTTGATGGAAGTAGGGAGAGGAGAATGTTCTGACCGATCAACATCAAAGACAATAAATCAATCATCGAAAGGATCTATAGTGCCCATGGTAGATAGTAGAGCTTTTCGTTGTGAAGGGAACGACTGGAGGAGTTCCAGCATTGAAATGGTAGCAAGAGATTGTGCCAAATCATTTATTGTGCTATACGAATGGGTAGCTTTGCTAGAAGCATAATTTTGGCATAGTGGTCCCTTAGGGATCTTGGTATGAACCTCTTCCTTCAAATGAGGGATCTACAAGGGACCATTAGGTGTCGAAAGAGGCTCTGTAGAGACCAAAGGAGGCAACTTGGGGACAGACATAGTGAGAGGCTTGTTGTACTGACAGGACTGAGTCTGAAGATTGATGTCTACGGTTAGAGGTTGATCAGAGTTCATCATGAGAATCTAGTAATTGGAGGTACCAGATGGAAGAGGTTCAGTGGCCACCTGACCTTTAGGTGGTTGGGTATTCACAAATCCTTGTTGAGGAAAAGGATTAGTAAGAACAACTAGCTGACTAAGCACAGCACTAGGAGGGACGAAAGGGGAAGCTTGCTATCCTCGCAATGTTTCTTGAGACTCCCGCATCTACTTAATCTATGGTAAAAGAGGATAATCATGTGTGTAATGACCATAAACACCACAACAAGAACACAGATTGTTCATGCAAACAAGGCTGTTCTGCCTAGGCTGAGTGCCCTATTGTTGGTTAGCAGTGTTAGGAGAATTATTTTGAGGATCAGGTCCAGGATTACCAGGGGAAAATTGATTTTGAGTGCCTTTCCTCTTCTTTTTGGAAGGAGGAGTATTATTTGTGCCCTACTATGCATACACCTGCCCCTGAGGGGGTAGTGGCTGCTATTGCGGTGGTTGAGAAGGAAACGGAGGAGTAGGTGCTAATGCTGGATGAGCTGGAGCACCAGGCTGTGGATACGGGTAATAAGGAGGTTGGGTAATTGTGTGGTAAATAGGAGGTTGGGAAAAAGGAGGAGGCATGCCATATCATAGATACATGCTACCAGGAGGTAGAAAAGTGCAGGAGGTGCTAGCCCCCCCTTGAGGAAAACCATAGCCCATGGGAGATTGAGTGTATGGATGAGAGAGAGCTCCAATGACACCATCAGTGGCATGAGATGCCCCCGATGCATTGGCACCACCAGGTCTCGGAAGATCAGATAGAATGGTATAAACATAACCTAAATGAGCATAGATCAGGTCATATTTTAATGCAATTTGGAGAACAGCGTCTTCGGTTTGAGGGAAATGAGATGCGACATATTTGCCGATTGGGGGCAAGAGAGATATAAGGAAATATTCCATGTAGACATGGTCTTGGAAGGTAGGAGCTCGACATAGACTCTTTCGTCTCTGCCATTCCTGGACATGATCGGATAGGCGGGTCGTAGACGATTGACAGAAAGAAGTTAAAATTTCGGTACCAGTGTCATAACAAAGAGGAAGCTGGAAATAAGACAGAAAAGCCCGAGCAAGAGTCGGAAAGGTGGTATGAGAGGATGAGGCCTAATCAACATACCACTTATAAGCTTCACCTGTAAGCATACGTTGGAACAACTAAAGATATACAGAGTCATTGGTAATGGATTTAGACGACCACCACATGTGGAAAGATCAAACATGATTTGTAGGATCTTCTCCAAAAAGGCCTTCAAACTTGGGGATGTTAGAAGGGAGCTTGGTTGGCATAGCAGGCCAACTAGCATCATGGTGTATAGGGTCATTTATCAACTGGTCAAATTGGGAAGACTGAGGCCTTCCATATAGGGGAGCAAGGGAGCAGCCGAGATAGTTCCTGTTGCAGTCCCACTGGTAGTATTTCTAGCATTAGGGTCGGGGCTACCACTAGCATTAGGTCCTGAACCAGAAATGGTGAAGGTGATATGAGGAGAACTGGGGGTGGAAGTAGAACCCAATGAACCAGAAGAAGAGTCAGAGTCTGGACTCGGAGGAGGACTAACTCGAATCCTACATAGAGGAGTAAGTCTTCCTACTAGAAACTAAGGATGAAGGCCAAGAAGTCTCTGAGATAAATGCCTTGGTGGCACAATGATGACAACAAAAACATAGCACAAAGGAAAAAGAGACCTGCAAGGGAAAAGAGGTGCAATATCAACTGATTAGAATGTCAAAATAAGGGTGAAGAGGTGCAGGATCAATTGATTTCAATGTTTTAGAGTCTTTGCTTGGTGGTGTTAACTAAGCCCTTTTTCACTTAGGGTGTGTGTGCAAAGTGTGTAAATTTAATTTTTAAACCCAGACATTTGTAGAGAAAAAGAAAAAGTGTGTTGTGTAACTGTAAATAAACGTGCAGATAATAGTATATGAAACTAAAATAACAGTAAATAAAAAACTAATAATGAAATAATATAAACCCAAGAAGATGGGCCTCTCAACAAGTAGTCTGTAGGTGGGTAAAAAACTAATCAAAACACACCAAAATAGCCAATAGATCTAAGGTCAAAATCTACTGGAAAGTGGTGCATAAAACAACAACAAATCAGAGGAAAGATTGTTGTAAATGAGGTGGGGAAAGGATATCTCCTTGAGGGAAACGTAGTGAACCCTAGAGGAAAACCCAAAAAAAACTAAATGAGGTGATTTGGATGGATAAATAGCCAAGTTGAAGTGGATTTGAAGGTGAGGTATCAGATCTGAAAAATGGCTAAACACTCTGAAAATTTCGGACAACCTGCAATAGATAAAACTCTTCCACAAAGTGTGGAGGGTACTAAAGCCATAGGGGGCTAGGTTCCAATTTAGTTGAGTAAAACATAAAAATTACATGTCAAAAACGAGCGGAGATGGAGGTCAGACAACCCTAAATAAAGGCCTAAACAAACCCATAAAAATTTCAAGAAAACTCCCGCAAAAAGTCTAGGTCGCATTTTCTGACATGTTTTCTACAGAGGTCATAGTTTCTGGGCTGAAAAGTGTGTCCAAAAGCTCCAAGTCACAGATTTAGGGCCAAAAATTGAGACCCACACTTCTGGCATTCTCGGCAGCATATTTCAGTAAAAAGTGTCATCTCAACTGCAGCTGATGTATGTCACCTATGAAATAGGTCCGAAAACACATGGAAGTTAGAATTTTTACTGTTTTAGGGTTTTAATAGGTTAAAAAAACATCAAGAAAAGAAAAAACAAGAGGCTGAAGAGAAATCCTAGTGTTTGAAGCAACTAGATATGCAAGGATCAGAAAAACGACATCGATCGTAATCGTAAACCCGTGTGGAGTCGCCAATCGTTAGTATGAATCTTAATTGCAAGTGTAAAAAAAAATACCACTTTAGTTATGCATAACAAACAGCCCTAAAAAAAAATATGGCTACCAATATCTTCAGATCTGCAATTAGGTGATCAAGATAAATGCTGCAAAAATCTAGATCTATGCATCAAAGGACATTAAGCAGTAAATAAAAACATGGTTTACTCCATGCATCCAATAGACAAGACAAGAATATGTTGAATGAATTTTATATTAAGGGCACCTGGGAGGAAAACATAGAAGGATGTTACCGATTCTCCTCAATGGGATGCATTCTTGTAAGTCCTCAGCACTTCAGATCTAAAATTCCTCTCCCTTGATGGTGTAGAAAACCTAGACAAAAATGGAACTCAAAGGGAACTCACAAGAAAAAAGATAGAAAAATATGACAATGATGGTGGATCAAAGTCAGACCAAAAGTATAGATCCAAAGTGATCTTTAGGCAACAAAAGGTGATGAATGAACAGAAAAACCCTTCTATTTATAACAAAATATTGAGTTAGTCTAGATATTGGTGCATAATTAAAATATTATTAACCAAATCAAGATCCAACTTTTATGGAATATTTTATTACTTTTGTTGGAGGGAAAAGGAATTTGACTTGGGTAAAATCCCTTTATTTGAAAATAATAAATAAATAAATGATTTATTTATCATGTTAAGGATGTGGTTGAGTAATAATTAAATAAATAATGGTTTATTTAACTATTTATGAGTGATTTAGTCAAATTTAACAAGGAATATTATTTAAATAAGGTTTAACTAATTATTCGTAGAAAATAATAAGATAAATAATAATTTATCTAATTAATTTTCCTGTTTTGGTTAAATATGACCAGGAATATTAATTAAACTGTTGTTTAACTAATTATTTCTTGAGGAAAATCAAACAAATGTGGATTTATTTAATATTTCCTCACGGTGTTTCCTGTTTAGACCATAAACAACTTAATAGAGGTGTTTTACTAAGTTATTTTTCATAGTGAAAGCAATTTTACTTACGGTAAAATTGGTCTTCAATGGTGTACTTAGGTCCATCTAATAGTAATAGGTTAGATGACCAAAAAATGGTGTAACACATATGACATGACGTGCGTAAATGCACCCTCATCCACAACCACCTGATGGATATTCAGACCATTAATACCAACTTGTATGATGAGTTCAATTTGGTGCAGGAGTCGTGGGACAAAATTATCCAAGTTGAAAGCGAGAAGGCTAGTATTAGCAGGATCAACCCAGTTGATCACAAACAAAAAATCCTTTCATTGAGATGGAGAACTCTATACTAATTCTAATGCAGACATTGCAGATGACGCATGTTCCAGATCCTCAACAATACTATAATGCTGAGTAGCACGAGCATTGGGATTGTAAGAAGACTTGCAGAGTACACCTTTAGAAGGTGGCCATACAACGGTCTCAGTACTAGGCCTTTCAATCTGAAGAGGGCCAGAAGCAGGAAGAGGAGGAGGACCATCAGCAATCACTTTCCCCACTGCCTAATGCGATCTGGTATAATATTTTGACTGAGTAGAGATAAACACGGATGCAGAATCGTTCATCATGAAAACCTGAGAGCCAAATGGGGCAGAGGGTTGAGGTTTCTCTACCATTTGGGTTTGCTGTGATGGAAAAGGATCTTTGAGAATAGTTGTAGTTCTCTGGGTGCCTTTGAGCAGTCTACTTAATTCGGCTCGTCGAGGATAGTTCTTGGTGTAGTTCTCTTCATCACAAATCAAACAAGGGTACTTCGGCTTACATTGTGAACCATCATTAGCACGAGATTTAGACCAATCTGGTTTCGAGGTATCAGCTTTGGCCTTACCTTTACCCTTATTTTTTTTCCTTAGAAGTCTTATCCGCTAGATTGGCTTGAACGGCGTTGACCTCCACAGTTTTAGAAGGATCCGGGGTAGACTGAGAAGAAGTATCATTGGAAGGATTAGACTTTTGATTCCCAGGATTTGAAGGAGAATACTTGCGAGAAGTATGAGACATGGAGCCAATGATACCATCAAAAAATGGCATTGTTAGTGCCTTGTAAGTTCCAGGTTGAGGAGCATTAGGAAAGATATCATACAATGTGCCAGAATGGGAGTAGATGAGATCAAGGTACTAGGCATGAGCAATGGCCAGTTCTTCGGATACACATGCCTCCATAGCTACGTCTTTAGCGATTTGGTTGAAAAATGAGGTAGTGAAGCAATAAGTTAGAAGCTAATCAGGAATATCAAACTTGATCAAGTGATGACAGTGCCTCCATTCATGAATATGATCTGAGATGTGAGTAGCTCGGTCCTATTTCAAGGATGTGAGGAGGTACGTCTTGGTCTCATAATGAACCAGTAACTAAAAATGGGTAAGAAATGCCATGGATAAAGATTTTAAATCTTGAAAAATGCCACGAGATAATTCGATGTACCACTTTGCAGTGGCACTAGTAAGAGTCCATTGGAAAAGATGGAGTCGAACAGAATCATCAACCCAAGAGTTAGAGGAACACCACAAGTAATATGTCATAACATGTGCTTGGAGGTCTTCTCCAGAATTTTCCTCAAACTTAGGATAATCGCCAGGAATATTATTTGGAACTGGAGGCCAACACGGGTTATGAAGAATCAGATCGTTTGTTAACTTTGATGCATCTGGTAGTTCCAACGTAGCGATAAATGGTAATTGAGGATTAAAAGGAATCATAGGCCTTTGCTAAGGACCTGCGTTAGCATTCCACCCTATCTGGGAGAAATTCAACCCCCATGTGTTTTGTCCAGGAGGATTATGACCATAGGGGTTATAATCCTGATAGTTCTACCCATACTGGGGTTGAGGACCAGTATACTAATTCTAAGCATACCATTGAGGTCCTTGCTGAGAAACGTATGGATTCTGTTGGGAAATGTAAGAATTTCCATGAGGTGGACTATACACCATCTGGGATCTATTTTGAGGGTGATAAGTGAAATGTTGGGGCAGACTATATACCTCCTGATATTGACCTTGAGGTGGGTAAGTAGCGCCTTGAGGTTGAGCAATTGGACCCTACTGAGTAGGTTGAACAGGCTACTGAGTTGGTTGAACAGGTTGAACCAATTGCTGAGTGGGTTGAATCAGCTGCTGAGCATGTTGAATCATCTACTAAGGCTAGGTAGACTGTCCTTGCTAAGTAGGTTGGCCTGTATACTAAGAGCTACCGGGTTGCCCTTGTGGAAGAGGTTGGCCCAATGGTTGTGATGGCCTAAGTTGTCCCTGATAACGAGGTTGACCCAGAGTAGGACTATAGGGTTTTCCTTGTTGCACAAATATTTTTCCTTGCTCTTTCACAAAAGGTTGTCCCTGTGGTGGATATATTTGCCCCCGAGGAACATAAGAAATCCTAGTTGATATTGATATTGAGGTTGACCGGAAGGGCCATAGGGTTGCTGGACTGAAGGTTGACTCTGTAAGGTTTTTCGTTGTGGACCATAAGGTTTTCCCTATGGCGGTTGTCATTGAAAACTAGAGGGTTGTCCTTGTATTACCGTCCCTCGATGAGGGACGGTCCAATAGGGATCAGCCAAAGGCAGATAAGCAATCTGATTTGTATCAATAAGAGGTAAATAAAAGGGGCTACCATAGACATCATAGTGATGCAGAGGATTGACAGGAGCTTGGGGCTACTGAGAACCCTGATATTTTTACTACTAAATATCCAACAAATACTCTTCAAAAGGAAGGCCACCAGTAATCATAGGGGCAGAGGAAGTCGTAGCCACACTAGAAGCAGATGTAGCCTCCGTAGCGCATGCTTGTGATTTACGTGCCCTCGAATTGGCAAGACACATAGGATTAAGAAATATGGACCTACGAGTGTTAAAAGACCCTGACGACTGATGCGTAATGACTAGTGAAAAAGAAGCCACACAAACAGTAGGTTGGATAGGGATAGATGTAACAATGACCAATGAACTAGGTGTCGATGGCGATAGTCCTAATGAAGGAAGGACCAAACTCCTTGGAGGGATCAAAGTACTAGAATGCGCTATGGATGCAACACCAGAAATAATCTAACTCAAAGTATGATAATAGGGTGGAAGTGACACTGATGGAGGGTGTTAGCCACCTATAATATTTTGTTATACCAAAAGGTGTCTAAAACTTTTGGGAGCCTCCAAGGAAAAAATTTTATCACTAAAAGTTTATGGCTCTTGAATTCTCTATAAGGCCTCCTGCCTTTTTCCCTCTGTCCAAAAACTTTACTGCTGTTCCCATTCCACACTTAGAAATTCTGCTGATTTCCAGGTCATATCATTGCTGCAAAGGCCATTTTCCCCTCCCTTCTCCTCAAAACTAATCTTAGTTCCTTTTCTCCATCCCCCATGAAAAACCCCATTATTTCATGATTCTTCCTTTTCCCCCTCACTAAAGTCTATTTCCTAAGGTCTAAGACTCCTTTTTAGCCTTATCGGAAGCCTTCATTTCCCTTTGAAAACCATTAAAACCATAGAAATGCACATTTTCTATGCATTAGACTTAAGCCCCTAAGGCTAAGCCCCCTACCTCTTTTTCCTCCATGCGCCCAAGCACCAGAACCAAAAGCTACAATTATCGGGTGCTTATTCTTTCCATTTAATGTTCTCCGCCCGAAGCACCAAAAACCTTTGGTAAACTATGAAAATCGGGTTTAAATCAATTTCAAAGTTTTTCGCTCGTGCAATCGATGGAATAATCTCGACCGTCGATCTGCTCCATAGATCGGACAGTACGGCACGTGGCTTATCGTGTGGACCCCCCCCCCCCCCCAACCATATGTCACTTCTCAAATCCACTTGGTTTTTTCACACCGCCTTCGTGCGAAGGGTGGTTTTAACCCGACGACCAGTGATTCCATACGTTGGCTGCCATGTGTCCTCTGTACAATTCAAAAACCACCGCATAAAGCCAATTCCCCACGCGTTATCCATCGGGCGAAGGCCGCCTAGCAGAATCGACGATAGCCGTCCAATCTGGCCCACGCATCCAACGGCTATCGTCCATTAAAATCGCCCGCCCTTTAACCAATTTGCATGTGATTTAGCCGGGCCCGGTGCAACCGAGAATCCATCTCCGCCGTTGATCTCTGCAGATCGATGGTCCACATTCAATTTCCTGATTCCATTGCATGATCAACCTTTCTCCTCCGCTGACCTTTCAAATCGCCGCCGACCGTTGATCACCGCGCGATCGACAGCCCCGATCGCCCCACTCCTCCGCACACCTTCCGATGCAGATTTCCATATAAACGTAGGATTTTATAATTTCGTTTGTATTTTGCAGTTTTAAGGTTCTTTTCACCATATCTGATGAAGATTCGAAGGATGAGGGTGATGAATCTCGTTCTTTTGATTTGTCAAAAGAAATCAACCGCAGGATGTTAAATCGCATATCCATCAGGGTTTCATGAGCCGTTGATGTAGCATGCCCTTGTTGAACCTGAAAAACATCGAACGAACCCAGAAAAAGAGTATCAGAAAGAAAAAATGGATCAAAGCAGGAATTTAATGGACAGATTAGTGGGGATTACGGCTAAGACAGTTATCGAAAGCCTAATCCCCGATCTGAAGCATGGTTTAAAAGGAAACCTAAAAGTGTTTATCAGAAAAATTTCCTCCACCACCATATCTAAGGCAAATTGACTCCTCAACCACCGTAGTGCCACCTATTGTCTCAAAACACTCAATCAGGAGCCGAATTTATGGAGCAGGGTCAGGTATTTTGTCTTGAAGCAGCCGAAGAAGTTACCTCTGCGAGGGATTTGATAACAAAATGTTGGCAGAGTAACCCTAATTGTACACAGAGCCTCAAAGGTCAACAAAGCTCCCATCGAGCTAAAATCATAAGTGTAAATCAGTTAATGCAGCAAAACACCTGTACAGTTTCGTCATTAAGCCCTCCAAGGGCCAAGAAATACATTAACTCTGTATTAATTGTATTTGAGATCTTTTATCAGATCTCACCTCCTCATATTTCTATAAATACTTCAATAGGAGATGAGTGAGTGTTGGTTGTTGTTTGATCACAAGTTGTAACACTGAAACTCTCTGAAATATACAAGTCCGTTGAAGTTGAAGAACAAATTGAAGCCTTGGAATATCTTGATGATGTTGTTGCACGTTTGTTCCTGAGAAGGCTCTATCATTGGATCCATGAGCTTGGCTATTGGTGAAGTATATTAAACTGTTAAATGTTTTCCCCAGTTTTCATTATGTTCCATAATTTCTTACTACAGTAGGCTGAAAGTTTTAGGCTAAGAAATGACTCCTGGAAGCACCTTAGACCTGTTCACGCTTCACTGTTTTATGTTTTCCTCTACTGAAGTATTTTAGAGGCTTTAAACTTTCTCTTTACTCTTCATGCTTGTTTATTTCCTTAATAGCTCAAATAGTTGGTTTCAGCATGATTTATGGTTCTCCCTGCTTGTCTGCTATCTCTTGAAAGATGTTATTGAAGTCTCCCTTTAAAGTACCATTGTATTAAGTTAATCAAAGAGGTCGGTTTTGATCTTGCCCTTTGCCACTGCTTGAACAGTTGTTTTGAAGGTCTTTATAGTTGTAGGCATAGATGTTATTTAGGTGTTCCCTCTTCTATGACTGCAGTTATCAGTGAATATTTTATGTTTTCTAAGTCCTTTAAAACAAAATATTTGAGGAAATAGGGAGTTCCCCGAATCTTAGATTTCATTTTAAAATTTGTCTTCAAGTCATTATTTGCCTAAAGAATGTTTGTAGAATCTATGGTTAGCCCTGTCTATCAAATATTTCTTTATTGTTAAGTTATGTTTTCAAGTTTCCCTTCGTTGAGAATTAAACCTCTCTTTCCAAATCATTAATTTCCATCTCATTCCAAAACAAAGGATCCTGTGGCCAAGTTAGATTTGCCTTTTGATATCCCATATCCCTTGAAAAGTTTGTCATGACCTTGTTTTGACTCCATTTCCCAATGAACCATATATTTCTTCTTTTTGCCTATCTTTCCTAGACCTTTCATTTTCTGCTGTATCAACTCAACCCAACCAAACAAACATCTGCACTTAATAACTAGTCTAAAATTCACAATCAAGCACACAAGATAAATCTTTGCAAACAAATATTTGAGAGATCCCTCTCTGAGAATAGGAGGACTTGATCCTGGAACTCTAAAGATTGGTTCTGATGTTTCCTTGTCTTTTGATTTTCCAAACTGTCAAAACACGGGGGACCAACATAATGGTGATCACGGTGGGACCTACTGAGAATTAGAGGTTTCAAAAGCCTTTCTTCAAACTGTTTAGGTCCAGTATAACATAAGTTACTTTGTTCAAGCACTTCTTGACAAATGGCAATCATGATAGGGCTTAATTGAATCAGTGACAAACTAAGTAAACCTTAGGTTTCTCTATAGCCTTACCAAACCTTGAAGGAGCCAGTTACCAAGCCGTAAGAGCAACTCTGTTTGTTTGAACACCTTAGCTAAGTGAAAAATTAGACTTATAATGCTCTCTCAACCTATAAAACCACAATAACTCAGAAAAACCCAAAAAACATTTCAAAGTTTGGCTTCATAATAAACATGGTAGTGGACCATAAAACCTTTTACCTCCTCAGGAGCTAAAAACTTCCACTTTGTAGTAGAACACTCATTCTTACATATCACTTACCTTTGATGTGTTTTACCTTATACTCTTAGGCAGAGTCTGGAAAGGGCCAGGAAGCCTCCAGATCTCATTCTCTTTTTGAGGTGAAATATCTGGTGAATGCCCTCCCAGTCAACCTCTGGTTAGAGTTTTTTGTGTTTCCAAATATCCTTGCAAAAGGATATTTCACAAACATTGTGGTGGATAGTGTATCTCTTTAAAAACACTCTAAACTTTCCACCCGGCGACTCCACAATCCCAAGCAGACCTTAAGACTCCACTGGGAAGAACCCTCACCATTTTAAGATCATTCAAATCCAGTTAGAGGACTATAGGATTGAAATTTGAATAAACAGATCATTTAACCTCTCAAAGATTGTCACATTTGGTTGAAATTTTCTTGTCAACTGTGTCTAAAAAACACACCATAGTGGCTACTAGAAATATCTACACTAGAGCCCATCCTGACCCTGATCCACCTAAGATAGTTGATAACCCTGAAAGTATACTTAGGAAGTCTCCTAAGATTAAATATTCAACTATTTTCAAATCACCCCCAAGAGCTAATTCACTCCCTGAAAATCTTTCAGCTCTACAACAATCACAAGTTGACTTAGTTAATCCCTTTAGGACTAGGTCATTTAGTGATTTAAACCAACTATATTCTGAGTCTTCATTTTCATCTCCCCAGACAAGTGAACATCCTGGTAGTAGAGAAACAACACCTCCTGATTCACATTTTCTTCTTAACTTAGGTGTCTCTCATCCAAGATCAGCTCAGCTATCTACTGCTGTTCCATCCACTTCTGTTGATCCTTTATCCACTATTCAAACCACTCCACTTCAACCCTCACCTCCTCTTACCAACCCTCCCCTTGTTAATCTACCCCCACCACCTATCATGGCATCTTGGTATGATCCCTTACTCCTTATTGCACCATTACCCAATCTTCCACTGGACTATTAGTCTAAAATTCCATTATATGATGCTACTAATGCTACAACTGCATCACAACATGTGGATAAGATGGATGATTATTTTGACAGAAATGAAATTAATGATGATTCTGTCAAAATGAGATTATTTTCTCAAATCCTAGGGGGAGAAGTAAGCAAATGGTTCAAAGCTTTAACCCCTCATACTATTAACGGTCTCCAAGCCTTCCATCAAACGTTTCTGAACAAATGGGAAGTAAAGAAGAACCCTCTCCAAGTCCTTGCTGATTACAAAAATCTCTGTAGGAACCTTGGGGAAAGTGTACAAGCATATTGTACTAGATTTAATAGTGTATATAATGCACTTTCCCCAGAATTAAAACCTCCACAAGGCTCAGCCTTAAAAAAATTTCCTGAAGGATTTGACTCTGACATGACTTATTCACTGAGAGAAAGAGATTTTGCAACTCTTGAAGATATGCAAAGGGGTGCTCTTTCTGTGGAAGTCAACTTAATAGAAAAGAGAGTAAGAATGAAAACTAAAAAGAGAGTATCTTTTAGAGAAGAATCCCCTCCTTCTACTTCAAGCTCAAAAATGGAAACAATGTTGGAGGAAATGATGAAAGAGATGAGCATAATTAAGAAAGCACAAGAAAACCAAAACTAGATTGCACTTCAAAACATTCAAAACAGAAATAGAAATCAAAATTATAAAAGAGATAACAATCAAGATAAGAAAAAAGAAAGTGACCAACAAATTAGACCTCCCTTTCAACAGAACTATGTAGATCAATATGAGGAAGACAGGGAGTTGGAAAGGTTGGAAGAATCACATGTAAACTTGATTGGATTAGACAGTGGGGATGACATTTTCCTCACTAAGGAAGAACAAGGTTTCTTCTCTAATGATCAAAATAAAAACACCTATGAAGATTCTAATGACTATAGGTTGGGTTTTTAAAATGCAATCATGGAGGTACACAAACAGTACAATCTTAGGAGCAAGGGAAGTGAAGAAAATTCAAAAGATAAGAATACTAGCACCACTGTCAAGAAAAATGCAGAAAACCAGCCCAAAAGGACAGCAGAAAAGACCAACATTTCGGCCAAAAAACTAGATTTAA
This sequence comes from Pinus albicaulis, assembly GCA_034641835.2. Lineage (NCBI taxonomy): Eukaryota > Viridiplantae > Streptophyta > Pinopsida > Pinales > Pinaceae > Pinus > Pinus albicaulis. Next base: position 1,288,995,762 of record CM076582.1, read on the forward strand.
ACAAAGACAAGGGAATCCAACCAAATGTTGAACAAAGTACCCCTAGCACTTCAGCTAGTGGTCCTAGTAAAACTATTCCTATCACCAGTCCAAGCAAGGTTTAGCAAATCAAAGCTACTGAAAAGAATTCAATTGAAAAAACAAATGTAAATATTAACAAGTCAATTGTTCCTTTTAGCCTTGAGGGAGAGATTGCTAAGATAAAAATTACCATTCCCCTAGCTGAACTAGTAACCCAAGAAGTGTACAAAAACCAAGTTTTGAAAGCTTTAAACTTAGGAAGCGATACTGACACCCTAAATTTGACAGATGACAAACTTGAGCTATTGTTTGGCCCAGAGGTTGAAGGAAAATATCAAGAAGGACCAGTCCCTCCCTTCTATGTTAGTTTGAACATACATGATAAAATTTTACACAATGCCATGTTAGATTCCGGAGCTTCGCACAATTTAATGCCCAAGGGAGTAATGGAAAGCTTAGGCTTGGAAATTACTAAACCATACAAGGATTTGTATCCTTTTGACTCAAGCAGAGTCAAATGTTTGGGTTTAATCAAAGATTTATGTGTGAACCTAGCTCAGATCCCTGCCAAGAATCTAGTGATGGACATAGTTGTAGCTGACATTCCCCCTAAGTATGGCATGCTCTTATCAAGATCATGGGGAGCCAAACTTCAGGGAAGCCTTCAAATGGACATGTCTTATGCTACCATCCCTATTTTTAACCAAAACAGAAGACTATACAGAGAATCCCACATGAAGTACATGGTGAGTAACATGGACAGGCCAAACAATACTCCAATCTATTCTATTCAATCAAGTTTAGATTCCTTTATTCTGTGTAATAAAGACAAAATCACTCAACAAGGTAAAGGAAACATGGACCCAATCATTTCACTAGAATAGTCAAATCAGCTTCAAAACATTGACCATCAACAACAACAAGAAAATGAAAATGAGTCAAATATACTTTGGACAATAAATTTCGATGGATCCTGCAATAAAACTAGTGCAGGGGTAGGTGTCTAGATTCAAAACACAAATCAGAGTTTTTCATACAAATTAGACTTCCCATGCACTAAAAATATTGCTTAGTATGAATCACTTCTCCTAGGCTTACAACTGCTTAAAGAATTAGAAGCCCAAAAGATATCTATCTTAGGAGATTCTGAACTTATTATCAAACAAATCAAAGGAGAATACTCAGCCAAGAATCCAAGGCTTAGGGAATATCGAAATGCTGCCCTTGACCTATTAAAAACTTTTGAAAAATATGAACTCATTTTCATCCCTAGAACACTGAATCATCTAGCAAATGAACTTGCCTTCATGGCCATAAATTTCCAAGTACCTGAGATAAATGAACAACTCAGTATAAAGGTGAAACACAAACCTGATATTCTTGATAACGAAGATCACTGGCAAGTGTTTAAATCTGACAAACACATAGATGATTTCTTGAAATCAGAAGATGATTTCAGCATACCAACACCAGAAACTAGCCATAAAGAGAACTTTTCGTATATTGAACAAATCCCAGAGGCTGAAACAACATATCCTACTGATATAAACCATTGTGAGAATCCTTTTGAAGCAGAGATAATGATAAATGAAGACCAAAAAGACTTGGAAGTCCTACAATGCAAAAATGATAAAATTCCAAGAGGTCTCACACCTTTAGAACACCTATTTGATCTCAACGATGTAGCCAAAGAACCAAGAATGGATCCTATAGAAACAAATATAGAAGAACATAACATAGGCAGTCTGGCAAAACCCAAGATGATCAAGCTATCAAGCGCCCTCCCAGTTCACATAAAATTGCAATACTTAGAGCTTTTCAAGGAATTCAAAGATGTGTTTGCTTGGGAATAGAAAGACTTAAAATCATATGATACCAGCATCATCCAGCATAAAATCCCCTTGAAGGAAAATCAAAAGCCTTTCAAGCAAAAACTAAGAAGAATAAATCCCCTTTTATTACCTTTAGTTAAGCCAGAAATTGTGAAAATGTATAATGCTGGGATCATAGTAACCCATTAGATTTTCAGAATGGGTATCAAACTTAGTTTCTGTTAGAAAGAAAACTGGGGAAATCAGGCCCTGTATTGACTTCAGAAATTTAAACAGAGCCTCTTTAAAAGACAACTATCCCTTACCCAAGATGGACCATATACTTCAAAGGGTAGTTGGATCAAGAAGAATATCTCTATTAGATGGGTTCTCGGGTTAAAACCAGGTGTTAGTGTTCCCAAGTGATCAAATCAAAACTGCTTTTACCACACCTTGGGGCACCTTTATGTATGTCAAAATGCCTTTCGGATTAATGAATTTAGGGGCCACCTTCCAAAGGGCCATGGACATAGCCTTCTTTGAAGATATCAGCTATTTTATAATTATTTACCTTGATGACATAACTATTTTCTCAAAAACTGATGAAGAGAATTTGGTTCACCTAAGAAAGGTTTTTGAGAAATGCAGGAAATTTGGCTTGTAACTGAACCCTAAGAAGACCCTCTTTTGTCTCTAAGAAGGGAAGCTTCTTTGTCACATAATTTCAGAAGAGGGAATCAAGATCGACCCTACAAGGATAGATGGCATATTGAAAATTAGCCATCCTAGAAGCCTCAAAGAATTGCAATCTTTCATTGGAGAGATAAACTTTTTGAGAAGGTTTATTCCCAAACTTGCTGAGCTATTAAAAAAAATTACAAACATGTTGAAGAAAAACGTGGGTGTAAAATGGACTTTACCAGCTAAACAATCATTCGAACTGGTCAAACAAGCTCTTACTCAAAAACCAGTCCTGATTAGTCCAGATTTTACCAAAAATTTTTACATCTTTTCTTTTGCATCTAAGCATACAATAGCTGCAGTTTTGATTTAGAAGAATGATTTAGGACAAGAAAAACCAATATCCTTCTTTAGCAGGGTCTTGAGAGATGCTCCTCTCAATTATAACATCATGGAGAAGCAAGCCTTAGCATTAGTGAAAGCTTTGAAAGACTTTAGGGTCTACATTTTACACTCTCACATAATTTCTTTTGTTCCACATACTGTTTTCAAGGACATTCTGAGTCAAGACCCTGATGGTAAAAGGGGAAAATGGATTGCAACTATTCTGGAATATGACTTAGAAATCAAGCCCACCAAACTAGTTAAAGGGAAAGGACTAGCAAAACTTATGGCTGAGTCTAACTTCCAAGCACTAGACATGAATATGGTAGATGTGTTCAAAGAAATAGAAGAGTCTGATGCTCCTTTTATTGAAGAAACATTTATAAATTCCCCTTGGTATGCTGACATTGTTTATGTGATTTTATATTTAAATACCCCTCCTTCTTTATCTAAAACTAAAGCTAGATTTTTGAAACAAAAGTCTTTGAGTTTTTGCATATTAGATGGAGTATTATATTGGAAAAATTCTGTTAGAATTTTACTTAAATGTTTACTTGAAGATGATGCAGGAAAAATCATGCATGAGTTGCATGATGGTGAATGTGGAGGACACCTCTACTGGAAGGCCACAGCAAACAAAATTCTCAGATCAGGTTACTATTGGCCTACCCTTTTCCTAGACACTTAGAAGTTGGTCATGTCTTGTCATAAGTGTCAAATCTTTGATGGCAAGAGAAAACTCCTTCCCTTACCTTTACATCCTATCAGAGTTGAGGAACCTTTTCAACAATGGGGGCTAGACTTCATTGGGGAAATTCATCCATCCTCCTCAGCCCAACATAAGTGGATCCTCACAGCCACTGAATTCTTCACCAAATGGATAGAAGCTATACCTACCATAAATGCTAATGACTCCATCATTATCAAGTTTCTTGAAACCCATATCCTATCCAAATTTGGTTGTCCTAGAAAAATCATAACAGACAATGCTACTGCTTCAAATCTAAGAAGATGGTCGATTTTTGTCAAAAATACCATATAACCTTGGGCCATTCCACTTCTTACTATCCCCAAGGAAATGGATTAGTTGAATCCTCCAACAAGAGTCTCATCAATATCATTAAAAAGCTGTTGGAACAGAATCAAAAATTTTGGCACAGTAAGTTGGTTCATGCCTTATGGGCTGATAGATTGACTACAAAGAAATCAATAAATATGTCCCCCTATCAGTTAGTTTATGGCATGGATGCAGTTTTTCCTACCTCATTGGGAGTTCTAGTCATGAAACTCCTTCAAGAAATGCAGGTTGAGGAAAATGATATGCAAAGGAGAATAAACCAAACAATCCATTTGCAGTAGACCAGAGAAGAAGTTTATGAAAGAACTCAGCTAGTCCAAGAAAGAATGGAAAAGCTATTTGATAAGAGGACTAAGGCAAATAACTTTCAAGTTGGAAGTGTTGTTCTTAAATGTGATTCAAGAAGAGAAGAGAAGGGGAAACATGGCAAGTTTGAGAACTTGTGGAAAGGGCCTTATATTATTCATGCAGAGAGGGGTCATAATACATTTTTCTTGAAATAATTGAATGGAGAAGACCTTTATGGAGGTCCTGTCAATGGCAAGATGCTCAAGCACTACTTCTGCCAAGAATCTTAAGTTTTAAAGCATTTTTTTTTACCATTGTACATATCATAATCTAGCCATTGCATTCCAAGTTATGAAAAATAAAAAATACAAAAACAAAGAAAAGAAAAGAGGGCAGAAATTAAAACAAGAAAGGCAAAGCCCCATGCTAAAAAAGAGAAACAAATCTGAAAGTGTGCAAGCTTAAATGCCACTCCCACAAAACACACTTCTAGTTAGTCAAACTGTTTAAACTTGACTAATTAGCTTTCAATTTACTGCTGATAGGATAGAGAATTTGATTCGCCAAACAATTTAATCATTGGCTTATCAGTAGGTAGATTAGGATAGAAATCAAAGGTTCAAACATGTTCAAAACCTGAACCTGAAGTTCCCAAAGAGAAGTGACTCAAATCTATTTCAAAAATGGAGTCAAACAAATGTAAAGATCTGGTTCTAATCAGTTTAGAATCTGAACTAGAAGGAAAGCAAAGATAGCTCAAAATAAGTTTAAAACAGAGTTGTAAAAAGAAGAGGCAGTACTTAAACTTTCAGATCTTAAGCCTTCTATTTTGATTTTAATTTCCTGCAAATAATAATCTATGTGCAGCTTGTCTTTATGCCATAGATCACAGCAAGTCAAACAACTTAATCTTGACTTGACTATTTTTAAATTTATGTTTTAGAATTTAGAGAATGAAAGTTTGTTGGACTGTTTAATCCCTATAGAAAGTAGATTAGGTAGAGAAATATCTGAGCTCAAATGTTTAATCTGAGTTCAGGGAGAAATAAGGAGTAGAATTAGATTAGTTTTTATGCTTTCAAAAGAATAAAATGTTGTGTAAAGAGTTTGCCAATCCAAGTGCACTCTGATGAAGAAAGAATGTTAGATCAGTAGGATTGGGTAGGTAGAAGGATGTATTGATGGAGTTCATTCTTTTTCATGACTAATATCACTTTTCATAGCAAAGTAAGATCTCCCAGCAAAAAGAAGAGCAATCCACAGGATGAGGCATAGGCCTACCTCCCAGAGAATCAAGTCTGAATTCTTGATGCCTTCAAAAAGGCACCATCCCCAAGTGGAGCCACTGTTAGCCACCTATAATATTTTGTTATACCAAAAGGTGGCTAAAACTTTTGGGAGCCTCCAACGAACAAATTTTATCACTAAAAGTTGTTGGCTCTTGAAGTCTCTATAAGGCCTCCTGCCTTTTTCCCTCTGTCCAAAAAATTCACTGTTGTTCCCATTTCACACATAGAAATTCTGCTGATTTCCAAGTCATATCATTGCTGCAAAGGCCATTTTTCCCTCCCTTCTCCTCAAAACTAATCTTAGTTCCTTTTCTCCATCCCCCATGAAAAACCCCATTATTTCATGATTCTTCCTTTTCCCCCTCAATAAAGTCTATTTCCTAAGGTCTAAGAATCCTTTTTAGCCTTATCGGAAGCCTTCATTTCCCTTTGAAAACCATTAAAACCATAGAAATGCACATTTTCTATGCGTTGGAATTAAGCCCCTCAGGCTAAGCCCCCTACCTATTTTTTCTCCATGCGTCTGAGCGCCAGAACCAAATGCTACAATTATCGGGTGCTTATTCTTTCCTTTTAATGTTCTCCGCCCGAAGCACCAAAAACCTTTGGTAAACTATGAAAATCGCGTTTAAATCAATTTCAAAGTTTTCCGCCCATGCAATCGATGGAATAATCTCGACCGTCGATCTGCTCCATAGATCGGATGGCGCAGCACGCGACTTATCATGTGGACCCCCCCCCCCCAACCATACGTCACTTCTCAAATCCACTTGGTTTTTTCGCACCGCCTTCGTACGAAGGGTGGTTTTAACCCAACGGCCAGCGATTCCATACGTTGGCCGCCACGTGTCCTCTGTACCATTCAAAAACCACCGCATAAAGCCAATTCCCCGCACGTTATCCGTCAGGCGAAGGCCGCCGAGCGGAATCGACGATAGCCATCCGATCTAGGCCCACGCATCCAACGGATGTTGTCCATTATAATCGCCCGCCCTTTAACCAAGTTGCATGTTATTTATCGAGGCCCGGCGCAACCGAGAATCCATCTCTGCCGTTGATCTCTGCAGATCAATGGTCCACATTCAATTTCCTGATTCCATTGCACGGTCAACCTTTCTCCTCTGCTAACCTTTCAAATCACCCTCGACCGTTGATCACCGCGTGATCGACAGCCCCGATCGCCCCACTCCTCTGCACACCTTCCGATGCAGATTTCCATATAAACGCAGGATTTTATAATTTCATTTGTATTTTGTAGGTTTAAGGTTCTTTTTTCCATATCTGATGAAGATTCGAAGGACGAGGGTGACGACTCTCGTTCTTTCGATTTTTCAAAAGAAATCAACCGCAAGATGTTAAATCGCGTATCCATTAGGGTTTCATGAGCCATTGATGCAGCATGCCCCTTTTGAACCTGAAAAACATCGAACGAACCCAGAAAAAGAGTATCAAAAAGCAGAAATGGATCAAAGCAGGAATTTAATGGACAGATTAGTGGGGATTACGGCTAAGATGGTTATCAAAAGCCTAATCCCCGATGTGAAGCATGGTTTAAAAGGAAACCTAAAAGTGTTTATCAGACAAATTTCCTCCTACGCCATATCTGAGGCAAATTGACTCCTCAACCACCACAGTGCCACCTATTGTCTCAAAACACTCAATCAGGAGCCGAATTTATGGAGCAGGATTAGGTATTTTTCCTTGAAGCAGCCGAAGAAGTTACCTCTGCCAGGGATTTGATAACAGAATGTCGGCAGAGTAACCCTAATTGTACATAGAGCCTCAAAGGTCAAAAAAGCTCCCACCGAGCTAAAATCATAAGTGTAAATCAGTTAATGTAGCAAAACACCTGTACAGTTTCGTCATTAAGCCCCCCAAGGGCCAAGAAAGACATTAACTCTGTATTAATTGTATTTGAGATCTTTTATCAGATCTCACCTCCTCATCTTTCTATAAATACTTCAATAGGAGATGAGTGAGTGTTGGTTGTTGTTTGATCACAAGTTGTAACACTGAAACTCTATGAAATATACAAGTCTGTTGAAGTTGAAGAACAGATTGAAGCCTTAGAATATCTTGATGATGTTGTTGCACGTTTGTTCCTGAGAAGGCTCTATCATTGGATCCATGAGCTTGGCTATTGGTGAAGTATCTTAAACTGTTAAATGTTTTCCCCAGTTTTCATTATGTTGCATAATTTCTTACTACAGTAGGCTGAAAGTTTTAGGCTAAGAAATGACTCCTGGAAGCACCTTAGACCTGTTCACCCTTCACCATTTTATGTTTTCCTCTGCTGAAGTATTTTAGAGGCTTTAAACTTTCTCTTTAGTCTTCATGCTTGTTTATTTCCTTAATATCTCAAATAGTTGGTTTCAGCATGATTTATGGTTCTCCCTGCTTGTCTGCTATCTCTTGAAAGCTGTTATTGAAGTCTCCCTTTAAAGTACCATTGTCTTAAGTTAATCAAAGAGGTCGGTTTTGATCTTGCCCTTTGCCACTGCTTGAACAATTTTTTTGAAGGTCTTTATAGTTGTAAGCATAGATGTTATTTAGGTGTTCCCTCTTCTATGACTGCAATTATCAGTGAATCTTTTATGTTTTCTAAGTCTTTTAAAACAAAATCTTTGAGGAAATAGGGAGTTCCCTGAATCTTAGATTTCATTTTAAAAGTTGTCTTGAAGTCATTATTTTCTTAAAGAATGTTTGTATAATTTATGGTTAGCCCTGTCTATCAAATATTTCTTTATTATTAAGTTATGTTTTCAAGTTTCCCTTCATTGAGAATTAAACCTCTCTTTCCAAATCTTTAATTTCCATCTCATTCCAAAACAAAGGATCCTGTGGCCAAGTTAGATTTGTCCTTTGATATCCCATATCCCTTGAAAATTTTGTCATGACCTTGCTTTGACTCCATTGCTCAATGAACCAGATATTTCTTCTTTCTGCCTATCTTTCCTAGACCTTTCATTTTCTGCTGTATCAACTCAACCCAACCAAACAAACATCTCCATTTAATAACTAGTCTAAAATTCACAATCAAGCACACAAGATAAATCTTTGCAAACAAATATTTGAGAGATCCCTCTCTGAGAACAGGAGGACTAGATCTTGGAACTCTAAATATTGGTTCTGATGTTGCCTTGTCTTTTGATTTTCCAAACTGTCAAAACACGGGGGCCCAACAAAGGGGAAGATTGATTAGAGACACGTGGGATATCTTAAGGGAAAAGCTGATATTACCCTATGGACACAGGAATTTATTTACTACTGAAAAGACTTGAAGTATCCATGTCTGATGAAGCTATAAGATATTTGAAAATACGACAAGGACTAGGAGGTATAGCAGAAACTATAAAAGGTGATCCCAAAGTAAGAGGAGGGAATTCTTCCTCACTCCCAAAACCAAACCAAGCACCCTAAGGAGGCCAATTGAAATCAACTGAATCTTCAGGAGGATATCGAGTGGCAAGAGGTTGAACACTCGAGATAATAGGTTGCGCAAGCTTGATAGATAGTGTACTGAGGTGTTTTGAAAGAAACGTGAGGAAAATAACTACTACTAGGAGGAAGTGAAGAGGACGACGAAACTGGTGGTTCTACCACTGTGACAATATTTCAACACAATAAAGAAAATGAGAATAGATAATTCAAGGCTTCAAGACCAAACTCTAAGGAATGAATAAAAAAAGCCAAGCAAATAAATTTAAACAGGCATGTGATCGTGGGTAATTAATTTTACGACACTAGAACAAAAATTTGTTGTTTCATGTTTTAAGAGTCGAGAAATAGACAAAATATGACTCTAGTCACTTTCAATTTTAAACGAGCATGAAAGGAAAAGTGCTTGATGATCTCTTCTCATTTTAAGGAGTCACAAAAAGATTGAAATGACTACTCAAGTAATCTAAGCAAGAGGGTGTACCAAGTTTCCATGAACTTCCATATACACCTTGGTGATCAAATGAAAGAGAAATGACCAAGGACTTAATGTATGTGCAGGTTGGCTCCCCGAATGCTGTGTTCGGTGTATCATGGATATAGGGTGGCAGACTCAGCTTCCTATGGATAAAGGATTTGAACCTATGAGGGTCTCCCTTTATATACACGATGGTACGGGGAGCACAAGTCCATACTAGTGCTGCCTAAAACTAGGTGGCAAATGATAGCTACTAGTTTTAACGAGGTCAGAACATGTCACTAGCCTAGACCTCTAAAAATGTTTGCATTAGGTTCCAATGCTTCCTTAGGTTAATTGAATAAATTTTACGTTTGATCTTGAATTAATGTTTCAATTTTAAGGACCTACCTAATTTGATCTCAAATTTCCTAAATTCAAACTACATGCAATAGAACACCATTTTCCATTCGATGAATGCTAGCTAAGAGAAGGATAGAGATATTTCAGAAAGAAGCAAACACTGAAAACATACGAAGAATTATCCTAATGCATCTAATCCAATCAAAATGAAAAACTATTTCCTAGATGCAAGTGCTAGTTATGTAAAAGACTTTCTCATTTCTGATCCAAGCGAAAGGATGCATTTTTTTTTTTTTTTGAATGATTGAAGCACAAAATGCAGTAATTACATCAAAAACAAAATAGAACACTAGTTAAGAGCACTATGAATGTAGAGATATCAAAATGAATGATTCAAAACAATACAAACACAAATGCACTAAAACCAATGATTCACTCTTTCAAACAAAGTAAAATCCTTCTAAATGACCCAAACGAGCAATGTAATATATGCCCAAAAACGAAGAGATGGAGATTCAAACAAACACAAAAGTAATCATTCAACAAACCAAAAATTCAAAGGATCAAGAATGACTCAAGCAAATGATCAGGGAATTGAACTAACAAGAAACAAAAAGACTCGAACTTCAATCAAAAGGCTTAGTGAGCAAAATACACCTAGAACCGAACTACACCGATAAGAAAATAAACAAACAACTGAGAAGAGAAAGCCTAAAGCAGTTAAAAAAACTACAAAAAGACTAATTGAAAATCAAGAAACAAGCCAGAGTCAAGCACAACTAACCAAAAAATCAGCAAAAGAGTCAAACCAAATCCTACAGGATTTGGCACAACTGTGAGGCAGTAATCCGCACCAAACAGGGGTTGGTGCTACTACAACAAAAGAAACCTGCGCCAATTGGCGTGACTGTTAAAAAAAAAAGCACGCCAAGATGATTAACTATGGGAGGAGGCAAGAACCAGTGAGCAGATGTCAACCTTGAAACTATGGAGCTGAACAAGATGATTCCAAACAGTCAAACAATCCAATAAATATAGACAAGCAAGCAAACGAATGAAGTGGACTTGACAAGACAAAATCCTAAAGGAAACAAAATAACAAACTCACACTCCTCCCCAGTGGAGTCACCAATTTTTTGGGAAGGTAAATCCTCTCTGCGGACAGAGACAATCACTCTAGCCCTAGAGTGGGTCTAGCAACAAAGGGACAAGCTAAAGTGTATGTTCCTTAATTAATGAATGAAAAGGATAGGGTATATTGGCACACTTGAAGTCCAACACTGTCATTGTTGTAGTGGTGGTGGCCACTTGATATATGCTTCGATGGGTCAGAATCCTTCAGCAAAAATTTTGGATACCTGCACAAAGATCAGTAAACAAGAGTAGCATACAAAACAATAATTTCATCCATAATCAACTAACTAGTCAAGGAGGTTAAGCATATTGCATCAAATAGAACACATTAACGCGAGATGGGAACTAGACAATAGTCATGTATATGTTAAATAGAAGAAAGAGTTAAAACTGGAACCTTGACATCGCAACCTCCTTCAGTGGGGTTCAGTTGAATCATGTCTCGATGGATCATCAAGGGATTCAAACAGGATGAGGACACAAGCCTAAGCTTTCTCAACAAAGGTCTCTTTCGTTCTATCTTTCTAGCAGAATGTAGAGGAATCTCTTCAGTGTTTTAGCTATAATATGTTTAGTTCAGCTAGCTCATCAATGGAAGATGGCTTTATTTATATAGGGAGAGGAGGAGTTTGGGATCCCTACAATGGTGGAAGGGAGGCCTTATCCCTTTGGAGGTTTCCCCAAAAGGTGGAAACAAGAGGCCAAACAAGGGAGGTCATGGTTATTCAGTCAAACCACTCCAGATGACCCACCCAAGAAGTTGTTATGATGGAAACTTCACCTCTATTTTTAAATAAAATTCCATAAATAGGTTGAAATGGGTAGCTAAGTGGGACATAGCACCAATGGGCATGTGGCCCAGTGTTAATATTCCTCATTGGCACGAGGGCATAATGGTCTACTAGCGCCAAGGATAAAACATGTGTTTCTGATGGCCTACTCAGGAAATTGTCAACAGAAGGAGTGTTTTCCTCATAGCAAGGGATGCAATGATGGTCTTTTCAAGGCATGACACTTTTTTTTAGTCACATAAATGATCCTCCAATGTATGGGATGGGGATTGCAGGGACAGTGACAAAATGATCTGTAACAGGAGGATAGAGGCTATGATGTTGTTTTTAGTGAAGGAAAATCTTTCCTGCGACATAAAAAAATTGGATAAGCTGAGAGGTTAGGGATTTGAGTTTATAATATCTACAATATGGACGTAGATGGCTATGCAACTGTAATGTTCCTTTTTCGGGAATTTCTGTAATGTGGTCCTCAAGGACGTTGTATAAGGAAGCCAATGCAAAAATAAGCTGAACCAGGAGTTGGATCCCCTTTTTTACTTTTCATACATGACTATCCTAGAATATTAGCTCAAAGAAATAATCCTAGAGTGCTTATACAGATCTCCCCAAAGTGGATCTCTCAAAAAATGCTCAAATAGAGAGCTTATAGCAATACATGAACATAACCATGAACTCTGCAAATTTGAATGCAACATAAGATGTAATATATTACAGCCATCATGTACATTAGTGTATCAGCAAAAATATACAAAAATATAATGAGGAATAAACCCCTCATGAAATGAGAATCCACCTCCCATGAATAAGCAATGAAATACAAAAGATGCAACAACTGCATAAAATGTCGGAGAGCAGTGACAACGCTATCTCAAGGAGTGTAGCTGTTGATATAGATGTACATACATGAAATATGGCTGATGTTAGTATGAATCTTTCATCAGAAAAATACCACTTTAGCTACGCATAAAAAATATCCCTAACATCAATTAGGGCTGCCAATATCTTTAAATCTACAGTTAGTTGATCCAAATAAAGCTACACAAATCCAGATCTATGCATAAAAGACATTAAGCAGTGAAAATGAAATTTTTCTCCATGCATCCAATAGATAAGAAAAGAACCATATATTTGAAAGAATTTTTATATTAAAGGTGCACCTGAGAGGAAAACAAGAAAGGTGTTTCCAATTCTCCTCAGTGGGATGTGTTCTTGAAAGTCCTCAGCATTTCAGATCTAAAACTTCTCTCTCTTGTTGGTGTAGGAAACCCAAACAAACATAGAACTCAAAGGGAGCTCACAAAGCAAATGATGGAAAATGTGACAATGATAATGGCTCAAAGTCAGACCAAGAATATAGATCTAGAGTGATCTAATATGCAATGAAAGGTGACAAATGAATGGAAAACCCCTTCTATTTATAACAAAATATTAGGGTATCCTAGAACTTGGTGCATGAATAAAATATTATTAACCAACTTCTAGAACAACATTTTAGGAATATTTTATTATATTTTTTGGAGGGAAAAGGATTTTGACTTGGGTAAAATCCTTTATTTATAAATAATAAATAAAGAAATGATTTATTTATTATTTTTAAGGAAATGGTGGAAATATAATTAAATAAATAATGATTTATTTAATTGATTTCCTTGTTTTGGGTTAAATATGACCAGGAATAATAATTAAATTGATGTTTAACTAATTATTCATTGAGAAAATATAAACAAATATATATTTTTTTATTATTTCCTTTTGGGGTTTCCTATTTAGACCATAAACACCTTAATAAAGGTGTTTTACTAAGTTATTTCACATAGTGAAAGCAATTTTACTTATGATAAAATTGGTCTTACATGGTGTACTTGGGTCCATCTAATGATAATAGGTTAGATGACCAAAAAATGATGTAACAATTGAAATATATAAAGAAATTCCCAAGAAAAGAAGAATGGGCTCCAATACAAGATTTCTAGCCAATCTAGGAAAGATTGCTAGAAATGCCAAAAAATGTACAAATGTGACAAATACTTGTCACTGCAACTGAATCAAAATAAGAATGAGGCTATGGCAGATCTGAAATACTCATTCCCCCCTCTAATAATGCTCTTCAACATAAGGCTGATCCCTATACTCAAGAACAATCCTCCTGATGAGCCCAAATGGCTCTCCCAGTAACTGCCTCTAAAAATAATGCAGTTTCTACCCAATACTGCGCTGTGAGAGATGGTGAGTGTTTGGCCTAGTGCCAAAGATCTGAAATCATGCTTGGGAGTCACCTCTTCTGCTCCTCCAAAGAATATACAAGATCTCCCCTGAAGAATAAGCCAAAGGATGGCTCTATGAGTTCCTCCTATTGCTGCTCCCAGCAACACAACATTTTCTACTACAGAAATAACCTTGTAGCTGAAGGGATAAACTTGGCCAAATGATGGAATGAGGAAATGGAGCTCAAACCCTCTCCTTCCTTGAGGATGAGGTAGGGATTCCCGACCGGGAACACCCTTGGGTTCAAGAACCCTAAAAACCATGCTAAACAGCCTGGGGATGCAAGTCTTTGCAGACCCTACAAAAATGATAAGCCAATGCATAACAAAAATGGGCTGCCATCTCCTCCTTATAAATTAAAGGAACCTTTCTCACCATGGGTCCCATTCATACTTTCTTCTAGCTCAAGCAAGTGAAGCCTCCACTAAAACTACACTGTCAAAGTAGGTTCAATGTATTTAGATAGTTTTAGTTGACTTGGTCAAAATGACCAAATCAAGCATTATCCAATCCTGTTCACACCATGTGGTGCTCAATCCAGCTGCTTTATTATTCCTTCTTTCACACAAGTAGTTTTATTTCTCCATAAAAAGGGGTTAAGGTGTCTCCTTACCCATTTTATTCAACAAAATAAAAATATGCAAACTATAATGTTCCATTTAGCTTGAGGCTAAAAATTGGGAACATTATAGTCCTCCCCTCCCACATGTTGCGTGTCCTCAAGAAACTGCATAGAGAGACAAAATTTCTCCCCCTTCTTCTCTTGTGGCCTCCTCATTAATAATCTCCACCACAACTCAAGATATGTTGCAATAAATTTGTCCTTCCATGCTTCCTCCCAAATATGCAAATTGGAATGGTGCTCATCATGGAATAATAGAAGGTGTAGGTGGAAACCTTCTTGCTGTGTTGTGGCCTCCTCAAGGTAGGAGTGATGACATGCATGGCAAAAATGTATCCCCAATGATGATCCTCTCATCCATTCTATCATCCAAATAAAAGTCTCAACCCCCGGTATATGCAATGTGTTGGGGTTGAATGGAAAGTTGGGCTTTTGATTCCCAAGATGTTTCTCCCTCCATTTGTGGTACATATGGGGTTGCCTTTGTCCTCGGGATGAAACGGTATGGCCTCCAAGAATGGCCCAATCTTCCCCACCAAGAAAATCATCCACGAATTGCCCCCTCAAGTTCTCTAAGTGGTTTTTCCCACAAGAAGAGAAAAACAACAATGTGACAATCATGGTTTGCCCATGGTGTCTCCTCCAATATAAAACATATATAATGGGGAGAATCATGCTCCAAATGGTCTGTCCCAAAATATACAACACTCTCACAATAGTGCTCCTTGTGAATGTATAAACATAAGCAATACAAGGAGGCAACATGCAATGGAAACAAGCTGTCACGAGACAACTAGAGAGTGGGTCATTGCTCCATTCATGGGACCAATGTAGTGCACATCTTTCCTGCATCAAAACATAAATTAACAAGTGATTTTCCAGCCAAATTTTTTCTGCCACAAACATCTCATAAGATGGAAACATGAAATTATAATTTGGTGCCAATGGTGCACACCAAGAAATATGTGGCTTCCCCCACAAACCATCATAAAAATAGCCATTCCCATTGCAGCAATGGGCCACATGTACATCATAATAAATAGCATAAGGAGATCTGATCATCCTTAGCTCATCAAGCTACTCATATAAATTAAAAAAAGGTAAATCATAATGAAAAATATACCTTCTTTACCATGTACTCTGGTCCTTGAGCTGAAATGGCTCATCTGAATGCTCTCCCTCACCTCAAATGAGTAGGGAAATGGCTGTGCCAACCTCTCCAAAAAAATCTGGGCTATGCATATGTCCATATGATGATATAGATCATGCTGAATGCCCTCCCAAATGGACTCCTCTAGCGAAGCAGAATATGCATCCAAGTGCATAGCTAGGAAGTCCTCATGTGCTGCATGCAATAGTTTCTCCTTGAGACTAGAAACTCTAGCCAAGAAGATTCTTCCATAACAATAGATGACTATAACATCCACCATGTATCTTTCATATCCGTCCTGGTCATCAAGAATCATGCATGCACCAAGATCCTGGGAATACTTAACCAAAATCTGAGTCCTCCAACCTGGATCCATCCTCCTCATAGACAACGTTGATGATCTGCAATGTGATGCTCCCCTCACACTCCTGCCTACTACTTTGAAATTCCCTATGCCAAATTCATCCTCCAAAATGCTGCCATGCCAATCATGCAGCTGCTCATGCTTAAATAATAATGGTTATCCTAGGAAGTTAACCTCCCATGAGAAGCTGTCATCCAACAAGAATCTCCCAAGTTGGGTCAAAGTAAGCATGAGTGACCTCCATCCACTCCTATGTATGAAGGAGTTATCCCTCAAAGGAAGCATCCTCCTCCTCATCAAATATGTGGAGTAGTCATCCTACATCATGAAGATGCAATCCTCCATCCCTGCAGCAAACTCTGCCAGCGAAGTATAACTGGTGAGAGTGGGTGATAATGAAAATGAGAGAGTGTCTCTCTCCTCATTGGGTCTATCCCAAACTCTCTGCATTGTGCTGGACTCCTCTCATGTCTTCACCTCTCTGGAATCCAAGAGTGGTGAACTAACTGTCAAGATTCCTCTCATCAACTCTAGATCAGGTGGCCTCCCAGGTGGAATTCCTTCATATAGTGAGACATCAAGCTCGGAAGTGGACTATATGTATAAGAGGACTGATTTGTCCCTCTCTTCATAGCATTGTACAGTATTTCTCCCATGTGCAAAGACTTTCTAGAATAAATAAGGGTGTATTAACCCTTGCTATTGATCCTTCTCTTCCTCCTCCATCTCACAATCCCCAAAAACTACTGCAAATGGCCCTGGAATTGTGCTTTGGTTCAAACATGTTGAATCTCTTGGAATCCCTTGCATAGAAACAAGGACTCCTCCCATGGAAGCAATGGCTCCCCTCTCATCTCCATGTGGTGATGGATCTTCCTCCAACATGATAGCGTTGTTGGTTCTCTTGTGCCCATTCTCCCCATCAATAGATGAGATTACCTCATCATCAAGGAGTGACCCTAGATCCTGGTCCTCTCTTGAAGGAAGTACCTCCATGACTTCACAAATGGAAGAGGGCCCTTCACACAATAGGGATCTTTCCTTTAGCAAGTCATCATCTATGTTTTCATCCCCTTCAGTAGTAAAGAATGGAGTTGGTTTTATGGTTTCACCCATTGCATGCAAAGTGTTTGAAGTTATGCCACTTGATGATTCACATGGATTCCCATCAATTTTCTTCACCAAACCCTTAGTTAACTCATCATATGTTTTTACATTTTCATAACAACATGAAACAGAATTTTTAAACCAACTATCATGAGCCATACCTTTGAGTTGCAGCATTGCTTCTTTAGTGGCCTCATCTCCTCCCTCCATCCTTCCAACTGTGCAAGTGGTCAATGAACTGTGTTGTGGATCTGCATATGTGGCTGAATGAGCACACCCATCATAAGAATAGCTAGGGCTTTCTTCATCTACAAGCCCTCTCAGAAAATCTCTCCAATTTTCCCTTTCTTTCTCCCCAAGGTCTTCAATGATACCCTCCAGGGTCTGGAAAAGAAGAAGGGAAACCTCCTCTTTCATCATTCCTTTTTTTCTATACATACCCTCTTCTAAATGAAGAGATTATCCTTCTAATGGCATTTTATCTTGGGCTGCACAACTATAAATTTCCCTTCTCAGGAATCTCAAAATTCTATTCTAGAGATTGACTGCAGGGGCATTTACTGGATATGTCACCCTTGAACAAAGGATGAGATCCAGAGGCTACCTAGATATCTGCAGAATTTTTCTATAGATTTTGAAATCTTCCTCCTTTAGGGATTCAACACTTTGGCTTGAAGCCACAGGCTGAGCCAAATATCATGCTCTGATACCACTGTAATGTTCCTTTTTCGGGAATTTCTGAAATGTGGTCCTCAAGGATGTTGTATAAAGAAACCAATGCAAAAATAAGCTGAACTGGGACTTGGATCCCCTTTTTTACTCTTCATAAATGACTATCCCATAATAATAGCTCAAAGAAATAAGACTAGAGGGCTTATACAAATATCCCCAAAGTGGGTCTCTCAGAAAATTCTCAAATAGAGAGCTTAGAGCTATACATGAACATAACCATGAAATTTGTAAATATGAATGCAACATAAGATGTAATATATTACAGCCATCATGTACATTAGTGTATCAGCAAAAATATACAGAAATATAATGAGGAATAAACCCCTCATGCAATGAGAATCCACCTCCCATGAATAAGCAATGAAATACAAGAGATGCAGCAACTGCATAAAATGTCGGAGAGTAGTGACATCGCTGTCTCAAAGAGTGTAGCTACTGCTATAGATGCACATACATGAAATATGACTGAAATATACAAATAAATTCCCAAGAAAAGGAGAATGGGCTCCAATACAAGATTTCTAGCCAATCTAGGAGAGATTGCTAGAAATGCCGGAAAATGTACAAATGTGAAAAATACTTGTCACTGCAACTGAATAAAAATAAGAATGAGGCTATGGCAGATCTGAAATACTCATGCCCCCCTCTAATAATGCTCTTCAGTAGAAGGCTGGTCCCTCTACTCAAGAACAATCCTCCTGATGAGCCGAAATGGCTCTCCCAACAACTGCCTCTGAAAATAACGCAGTTTCTACCCAAGATTGCGCTGTGAGAGATGGTGAGTGTTTGGCCTAGTGCCAAATATATGAAATGATGCTCGAGAGTCACCTTTGCTTCTCCTCCAAAGAATATACAAGATCACCCCCTGAAGAATAAGGCAAAGGATGGCTCTATGAGTTCCTCCTGTTGCTGCTCCCAACAACACAACGTTTTCTGCTGCAGAAGTAATGTTGTAGCTGAAGGGATAAGCTTGGAAAAATGCTAGAATGAGGAAATGGAGCTCAAACCCTCTCCTTCCTTGAGGATTAGGTATGGATTCTTGACTGGGAACACCCTTGGGTTCAAGAACCCTACAAACCCTGCTAAATAGCCCAGTGATGTAAGTCTTTGCAGACCCTATGACAATGATAAACCAATGCATAATGAAAATGGGCTACCATCTCCTCCTTATAAAGTAAAGGAACCTTTCTCACCATGGGTCCCATTCACACTTGCTTCTAGCTCAAGCAAGTGAAGCCTCCACTAAAACTACGCGGTCCAAGTAGGTTCAATGTATCTGGATAGCTTTAGTTGACTTGGTCAAAATGACTAGATCAAGCATGATCTAGTCCTGTTCACACCATGTGGTGCTCAATCCAACTGCTTTATTATTACTCCTTTCACACAAGGAGTGTTATTTCTCCATCAAAAGGGGTTAATGTGTCTCCTTACCCATTTTATTCAAAAAAATAAAAATATGAAAACTATAATGTTCCATTTAGCTTCAGGCTAAAAATTGGGAACATTATAGCAACGATGATAAGAAAGGAAAATAAAGTGGTGAGCCAAGATGAGGGAAAATTATGGAATAGGATATTGGGCCATATTCACCATGGAGCCTTGAATGTCATGAAACAGATTTATAATAGATGTCCAATGGGAACACTTGATCAATTAGATGCTTGCAAGGGTTGCACCATGGGGAAGTATGTAAATTCCACCATTCATGACAAGGAGAATTGAGCTTCAAGATCCTTGAGAGACCTCATACAAACGTGTGTGGACCATTATTTGTTGCTTCAACAACAAAACATAAGTACTATGTAATATTTTTTGATGACTTTTCTCATAAGTGTTGGATCTTCTTCATGCAAAAGAAATATCAGACATTATCTAAGTTCTTTGATTTTAAGGCACTAGTGGAAAAAGAGTCAGGGAAGTAGGTTAAGGCTCTTAGGAGCAATAATTGTGGAGAGTGAATCTCTAAAAAATTCAAGAAATTATTCAGGAAAGAAATAATTCGAAAATAAATCATAGCACCTCATAACCCACAACAGAATGGGGTCATGGAGAGAAAAAATAGAACGATTGTGGGTGTAGCATGAGCAATGTTGCATGATCAAGGCCTACCAATGAATTTGTGGTGGAAGCATGAAACACTGTGGTTTATGTGAAGAATAGTTTTCCTCATAGGATATTTGGCATGAGTACACCTGAAAAAGATTTCATTGGTAGGAAACCTGATGTTTCATACTTTAATATTTTTGGTTCATCTTTTTATGTGCATGTGACCAAGGATGTCAGGAAGAAGATGGAACCGGTAGCTGAGATCAAGATTTTTGTGGGGTACATAGAAACACCCCAGAATTATTGTGTGTATTTTCTAGATAGTAGAGTGACTGTTGTGTGATAGGATACAAAATTTGATGAGGGGAAAGCCATGCAGTTGTCCCTTGAGAGGGAGCTGGACTTGCATGCAGAGGAGGAATTGCTGGTTCCCAATAATGAGTCTCAAGATGTGGATCAGCCACATGTGGAGGACCATGGAGTAGAGGAAAACACTCATGTAGATCCATCCATCTGAAATGGTAGAAGTTGCACCATAGAAGCTAAGAGATTGAGACTTGATGCTGTGGATAATGTAGGAGCCCCTACTTCACAACTGAGAGAGAAAAATTCTCCTGACCGATTTACTAGATATATGGCTCTCATGAGAAAATGTATAGTGACTAAAACATCTTCCTTTCAGGAAGTAGTGTAGCATCCAACTTGGGTTGATGCAATGGTGGAGGAGTGTGAATCCATTGTCAAGAACATTGCATGAGAGATAGTCCCAAGACTGGTCGACAAATTAGTGCTTGGATCAAGATGGCTCTACAAGTTAAAGAAAGTTGTTTATGGGAGTGTGGAGAAATACAAGGCCGGATTTGTGGCCTGGGGATTCTCACAGATAGAGGGCATATATTATGATGAGGCCTTTTCACCTATCACTAGGTACTATTCCATAAGATCCATCCTTGCAATCTCATCGCAGATGGGCTGGAGCATTCATCAGATGGATGTGAAAATTGTGTTTCTCAATGAGATCATTGATGAAGAGGTGTACATAGAGAATTCTAAAGGTTTATAAATCTTCAACAGTGAGTCGCATGTGTGAAAAATCAAAAGAACATTGTATGGGTTGAAGCAAGCACCCTGTTCTTGGTACACTCATATAGACAACTATTTCACTGGACTGGGCTTCACCAAAAGTGAAGAAGATGAAAACCCATACCAGATTGTGGTTGAGGGTAAGGTATTGATCATTTTTCTTTATGTTGATGATTTAATTTTGACTGGTGATGAGCAGCTGATACACTCATGAAAGGAGGATATTGCAAGGGAGTTTGAAATGAAGGACATGGGAATCATTCATTATTTCCTTGGATTGGAAATATGGTAGTGGGATGGTGAAATTTTTGTGTCTCAAGGAAAGTATGCGAAGGACATACTGGGTAAGTTTAACATGGCGAGCTGCAAACCCATGGATACTCCTCTTCTAGGAAATTGGAGGAAAGAGGATGCTACTTCTTGAGAGGTAGTGGATGCTACTATCTACTAACAGTTAGTGGGCTCGCTAATGTATCTAGTGAGCACAAGGCCATACATTTTCTACGCAGTTAACCAACTGAGTCAGGCTATGGTTAATCCTACCAAGATTTTTTGGAAGGCAAGGAAGCATGTCCTGAGATACCTAAGGGGAACATGAGAGTATGGTCTAAGGTAGAGACAGAAATAGGGAGTGAAGATGTATGTCTTCACGAGTGAAAATTGGGCTGGCAGTCCATCAGATAGGAAAAGCACATCAGGAGGGATATTTAGCATTGTGTCGACAATAGTTCCTTGGTACAATAGGAAGCAACGATTCATGGCACTCCGTTTAGCGAAAGCGAAATACATGGCAGCAATTTCGTTGGAAATACTAAGAGGGGGGGTGAATCAATATTCCTTTCAATTAGTATTATTATTAATATTTCAGAGCATTAGTTAATCTTCAACTATTATCAGTGTTTGTTCAATGACAGTAGTAAACAAAAGGAACACAAATGCACAAAGTTTTTAAGGCGTAAACCCCCTCCGGGACAAAAACCACCTGAATGATTTTCTAATAATTATTTAATATTCAACTCTAATTGAAAAGAAAGCTCCAACTTCCTAGAATCTATAAAAGCATTATTCTCCAGCTCCCGCTGGATGGAGGCTCCAATGCCCGAGATTCTTCAGTAGTCAACTGAACAGATGCCTCAACACCCAATGAGCTACAACTCACCCTAGCACCACCCTAGCACCACCCTACCACCCTGATTTTTTCACATGATTGAACCTGTTGGTGACTTCATGCACTAGCCTAGTAGCACCCTACCACCCTATAGAAGAATAAAAGAAGAATGGACTCTTGTACCATTGAAAATCGTCCACTTTACAATAATATAGAATGATGTAGAAGAATAAGACACGTTAGACCATAACCCAAACTATGACATAGATACCTAATGATGATCCTAGACCTCCCGACAATGCCTCTTCAATTCCTGGTAGATAGACACATGTACAAATTTTACAATGATACTTTTACATTTTCTTAGTACAATAATACCTTTAGAATGACTGTATGTAGTGCTACCCATGTGAAGACTTCATGTGGTGAAATTATCATTGTTTTCTTGTGCCTTGATTGCTACTCTTGTCATGATACCATTTCTTACTCTTAAACACATTACATCATGCATTGTGTCTTCTCTTGATGAATGTATAATACCTACAAAAATTATTCAAGGAAATACCCATGTCATGATAATAGCAAAACTTACCTCATCTTGTAGAGCATATGTCAGTGCTAAAAAATAAAAAAAAATTAGAATACAAATATCCTAATGCAATTAAGAGATGAACATGCATATACATAATATAATTACATGGAGCTTACCTCTACTGCACCTTTATTTTCTTTGCTTCCCTAGAAAGTCTAATCCTTTGCAACCCTTGACAACACATGATCTAGCTTTTTCTTGCCTTCTAAGAGCTCAATATTGAATCTGGTGTAACTCAACTATTTCATATCCCAAATATGTGATTTTATATCCTGTATTAGTCCTCTAAGTCTTAGTATCCTCCACATAAAACTACAGTTGTGTAGTATCCTCCACTTTTTACATCATTCCAATATAATACTCGGAGAGAGAATTATGACAATTTTCCCAAGGTCGCCTCTTGGAGATGAAGTTCAGGAGCCTTTAAAGACCCTAACCTCCACAAATCATATCTCTGAAAATATTGCAACCCATAATTTGATTTTTTTATGCAAGCTTCCTCAAGATTTCATATTCACTTGACACAAATTTCAGCTTCTGAACCTTCGTAGAAAAAACATTATAGCGAAAATTCCATAATAACTTGTTTCAAGTAGTGAAATCCCTACATGAGGAGGATATAAGGATTGTAATTTATATAAATTCTTAGGTTGAGAGGGTCTTCAACAAGTGAACGTGGGAGGGATTTTAGGATCTTAAAAAATATTAATTATTTATTTTTCAATGACCATAACCAATGATTATTGTGATGCCACAAACCCATGGGGTTTTAGGCCACTAACTGGGGTTTCTAACTTCAAACATGAATATCTCTCAAACCATGAAAAATTGCGTGGTGTGCCATATATCAACAAAAACATCTCAACAAGTAGAAACCATTTAAAATATCCTTGACTCAAAATATAGTAATTTTGTAGGTCAAAATTCCCATGCAAGATCAGGGTAGCCCCTGGTGCTACTTGGGTTGACATCAACGACAACCACTGATCAGCAATCTCCCCCTTTGGCATTGATGTCAACACAAGTACTCCCCCTGTGATCATGACACCTCTTATTACAACATTATTCCCCCTTTGACATCAATGTCAAAAGGTAACTTGCCCTGACACACAACCATCCTATGGACCTCTACACACTTCCACTCTCCCTTTATACTCTGGAAAAGGAAAATATAATGAGAACATGGAAGAATCCCAAGCTTCTAGTGAAGATATTAAAAATATTCATGAAGTAAAGGTTTAGTGAAGATATCAGATATTTGTTCTTTTGTACCAACATATTCAAGTTTGATATTCTTTTTAGCGACTTGTTCTCTAAAAAAATGATATTTGATCGGAATGTGTTTTGTTTTTGAATGCATGACAGTATTCTTGAAGATGTTGATGGAACCAGTTTTACCACAGAAGATGGGAATAGGCTCACTAAATTGTACTTGAAGATATTACAAATTTTGTTTCATCCAAAGAACTTGAGTACAACAATTTGTCGCTGCAATGTATTCTACTTCCGTTGTAGATAACGAGATTAAGGTTTTCTTTTTTCTCAACCATGATACGAGACCACCACCTAGATAGAATGTTGCTCCACTAGTACTCTTATGATCATTAATGCTTCCTTCCCAATTCGCATCTAAAAAGGCTTGAATAATGACATTGTTACCCTTGGGATACCACAAGCCATATTCTATTGTTCCCTTTAAATATCAAAGAATTCTTTTGACAAAAATAATATATGATTCTTTTAGTGCTACCTAGAATCTTTCTACTTGTCCAATTTCTTGGAAAAAACCTGGTCGGGAGGCTATTACATATAGAAGACTGCCAATCATAGATCTTTACAACCTTTGATCCACATCCTTAGATGAATCGTCTATGCTCAATTTGTAACCTGTTACCATTAGAGTAAGGAAGGGTTTGAAATATTCCATTTTGAATTTCTTAAGCATTTCGTTGATGTACTTGGCTTGACATATAAATATTCCTTTCTCTTGCCAAGATATTTGAAGCCCTAAGTAGTATGTCATCTCACCAAGTAAATACATCTCGAACTCACTTTGCATCTTTGTAGCAAAAATCTTAGTTAGTCAATCAACATTGCTACCAAATATTATATCATTCACATATACCTCAACGATTATTAAATTATCTTTATTTATTTGTACATAAATATTGTTATTAGTAGTACCTTTCTTGAACCCTTGTTGACATATATATCCATCAAGACGAGCATACCATGCTCTGGGAGCCTTCTTGAGACCAAATAAAGACTTCTTTAACTTGCAAAGATAGTGTTCTTTTTCTGATAATAGAAAACCTTCAGGTTGTTTGATGTAAACTGCTTCTTCTAATTTTCCATTCAAAAATGTTGACTTAGCATCCATTTGGTAGAATTTGATTTTTCTTGAACATGCATAGGTGAGAAACATTCATATGGCTTCCATTCTGGCAACTAGTGCAAATTTTTGGTCAAAATCAATTCCTTCCACTTGTGCATAGCCTTTGCAAACCAATATTTCTTTGTTTCTGGTAACCTGTCCATCTTCATTCAATTTGTTTTTGAACACCCATTTAGTCCCAATGAAACTTTTAGCTTTTGGTAGTGGAACTAATTACCAGGTGTTATTATTCTCGATTTGATCCATTTCTTCATTCATAACTGCTACTCAATGTTCATTATGATTGGCTTTCTCAAAATTACTAGGCTCAAAGGTTGCTAGAAAAGCAATGTGAGCTTGTTGTGATGAACGAAGCTATTGGCCTTCATTTATGTCACCAATGTTTTGATTTGATGGATAGTTCTTTTGAATCCATTATTTTGTTCTCTTTGGAGGAGTTTCTTGTTGTTGTTCCAATATATCTTGATGATCATTATTTAATTTTTTCTTGTTGATAATTGCTTATTGTTCTAGAATTTCCTCTGTGTCTTTTTCAGCTTCTGTCTCAAGTTTCAAAGATTCTAGATCCTTATCATTATTCGTTAGAACACCATTTTCATCAAATGTAACATTTATGCTCTCCACTATCTATTTTCGTCTTAGATTATCAAATTTATAGGCCTTTATTTTGTGTGAGTAACCAACAAACATACCTTCGTCAACACGTAATTCAAACTTACCCAAATTTTGATCTTCTCTTTTGATATAAAATTTCCTTCCGAAGGTTCTAAAATATTTTACATTAGCTGGTTTTCCTTTCTATAATTCATATGGGGTCTTGTTGCAATTATTTCTAAGAAGACTTCGGTTGATAATGAAGACTACTGTATCAGTTTCTCAAACCCATAATTTTTCATCCAATTTTGAGTCCTTCAACATTGTTCTACACATTTCCTATATGGTTTTGTTCTTTCTTTCAGCAACTCCATTTTGCTGAGGTGTTCATGCTATTGAAAATTGTCTTTTTATTCCACTTTTGTCATAGTATTGCTGAAATAATTTGGAAGTGAATTCGCCTCCATTATTTGATCTTAGACACTTTATTTTCAAAACGGTTCATTTTCAACCAACTCCTTGTAGATCTTATATCACTCAAATGTTTCAAATTTTTTCTTTAGGAAATTGACAACTATAATCCTAGTATAGTCATCTATCATTAACATGAATTATAATTCTCCATCTTAGCCTTTTTTTCTCATAGAAACACATAGATCAATATGTATCAATTCCAATGGATGTGATGCAAAATGTTCTTTTATTTTGAATTCGACTTTTGTCTGCTCGTCGTGCCGACAGGCCTCACATAGTGTGTTGGAAGGTTTTGAGATTTTCATCATTTATCATACTGCTTCCTTTTTTCTTATCCCGACAGGATTGTCAATGTTTATGTGACCCATTCGTTTGTGCCATAACCAGCTTTCATATTCTTTAGATAGTAGACATGCTTTAGTTGCTTCATCCATAACATATATGTTGTTTGGAGCTCAACTTGCTGTAGCCACAATTTTACCATACCTGCCTTTCCTAATTTCACATTTTGTGGAGTTGAATAGCATTGGATGTGCTTGATCACACATTTGTCCAAGACCGAGTAGATTGTGATTCATGTTTTCAACCAATAGAACATTCTTGGATAGAACATCTTTGCTTCTGAGAGCGATGATACCTAATCCTATAACATTTGAAGATCCATCATTTCCAAAGGATACAATTCCATCTTTCTTCTCTTTTGGAGATACAAATTTCTTTCTATCTCCAATCATATGCGTCGAGCAACTGCTATCAACATACCACACATCTTTGTTGTTCTGAGCCTTGAGAGAAAGAGCACAATTATCAGTCTTCTTCTTCCTCCATGTTCGTTCGTTTTGTGGCTTCGAAGATTCTTCCAGAGGATTTTCAAGTTTGCAGTCTCTATCTGTGTCCAATGTTTCGACATTTGTAACATTCTGTATTATTTCTTAAATGTTCAAATCTATTGATGTTTCATTGAACCTTGGAAGGCTCAGATTTGATAGATCTCCTGGAATTGTATTGGTTCCTAGGGTCCGTGCAACATTCTATAGCTTTATGACCAAATTTTCCACATGAATAACAATAACCATGAAAAATATGTTGGTACTAGATGGAAATCTTCGTCGAGGAATTGTCTTCCAAGGTTGTTCTTGTGAATCTTGTCCAATGAAGTCTACATTCATGTCAAATCTCATAGGTTCGTTGTATTTTGTTGTAGAGGGTCCTGATTCTTCTTCTTTGTAACTGAAGCCAGTTCTGTCATTGTAAGGTCATTTATGGTTGATGAGTTCATGCAATGCCCTTGAGCTGTTGGCATAGTTTTGGGCAATTTTTCCCTTCTTCGCTTCCTTATGCAGTGAGACTACTTCAGCTTCTAATGCTTCCCTTTCTTGGTTGCTTTCTTCCAACTTCTTTTGAAGTGACTCTTCAATACATTTGTGTTCTTCAACTTCAATTTTGAGACCTTGAAATTGTTCTTCAAGAGTATTGGAATGGATCTTCTCAGCCTTGAGCTATTTTATAAGCCTGATTTCCTCCTTAGGAAATTCTTCTATGGTTAACCGTTATTCTTCATTGTTTGATACCTCTTTTTTATTGTGCTTGGCCATAAACAATGCTCTCTCATTGGCTTCTTCTTCGCTATCACTATCTTCATTGGATAATGAGCTATCTTCTTTAGAGAGAAATTTCCTTTTGAATCCTTTCTTTTTGCATTACTTGTTGAATTTATTAAAGCCTTTATTTCCTTTTGAGTTTCCATCACTTTTTTTCAGACATTTTGCTGTGAAATTCCCAACCTCACCACAGTCGAAACATATCAATGGAAGTTTAACCTTGAATTTTCCCTTACCAATTTGTAGTTCTCTCGTAAGGTAGGAATATTCTCCATCTAAAAGACCTTCTTCATCATCTTCGTTTTCTTCAAACTTGCATGTGCAGGTCTTTTCCTTTGAAGGTTGTTTTTCCTTATTGGTTTTCTTAGATGCAACGAACACAATTTCTAGATGCAAAGTACCCTCTTCTTCATCAAGTCTCATTTCATATGATATGAGAACTCCATGTAATTCCTCTTTGCTGAGTTTTTCCATATTTACACTATATTCTAAAACCGATAACTTTGAGTTTAATCTCCCTTGTAACGTTCTAAGAATATTTCATATAATAGTCTTCTCATCAACAGGCTCTCCCAATCCTTTGAAAGTGCTGGTTATTTCATCAACGTGTTGGAAGTATGTAGCAATGTTTCCATGTTCTTTCATTCCGAGTTGCTCAATTTTTTCTCTATATATTTGAAGCTTTTCTTCTTTGACATTTGAGTCACCTGAATATATATTTTCAATCTTTTCCCATACATTTATAGCAGTTTTACAACCCAACACCTTATGATAATTAGATTCAATAAGTCCACTGATAACAATATTCTCTGGTTTTGAATCATTTACCAATTTCTTCTTACCTTGTTCATCTGTGGTCGGTGTAAAGCCATTTTGAACAGTGTCCCATACTTCGTAACCTTGTTCCAAGAGATAGACCTCCATTCTTCCTTTCGAGAGTACATAATTATTTTCATTGAACGGAGGTACACCATTCTTGGTATGCTCCATGACCTCCTTCCAGCTGTTAAAATGCTATTGAAAGAACCAATCTCTGATACCAATTGTTGGAAATACTGAATGGGGGAGGGGGTGGGGGGGGGGGGGGAATCAATATTCCTTTTAGTTAGTATTATTATTAATCTCTCATAGAATTAGTTAATATTAAATTATTATTAGTGTTTGTAAAATGATAGCAGTAAAAAAAACGAACAAAAATGCACACATTTTTTAAGGTGGAAACCCCCTCTGGGACAAAACCCATCTAAATACTTTTCTAATAATTCTTTAATATTCAAATCCAATTGAAAATAAAGTTCCCACTTCCTAGAATCTATGAAATAATTCTTCTCCAACTCCCACTAGATGGATGCTTCAACGCCCGAGATTCTTCAGTAGTCAACTAAATCGATGCCCCAACACCCAAAGAGCTACAACTCACCCTAGCACCACCCTACGACCCTAAATTTTTCACATTCTTGAATTTTTTGGTGACTTCATGCACTAGTCGAGCACCACCCTACCACCTATTGGCTTAGGGGGTATTGACCCGGGTTCGGTCTTAAGGTTTGCCAACAAGACCTGATGCTACTAGCCCTTTTGGTAATGGCCCGCTTGCGTAGATTAAGGTCTCACTCAAAGTAGTATGGGAGGATGTTGGAATGAGGTTTCTACACCCTGAGAGAGAGAGAGAGAGAGCTAATAAAAGGGGGGTCCCTTCGGATCTATAGACTTGCGTAGGAGAAGTCCTACACAAAACCCTTTTTGTAGTATATTGGATAAGCATAGATCGTAAATAATAGGTTATGTGAGTAGAGTAATTTATCTATAAATATGCATTCAACATATCACATCCACATGCACATCAGTATATCATCAATATTTAGTAAGAAAACATAATCTTAGAACATAAACACCACCAATAATCGTAACACAGGAACACTAAACATCATCAAAAGCCTTCTCATTCATTCACATTCAGATCCAACTTATAGACTCTATTACTAGCCCATGCACATAGCTAGCGGGGTCTGCACATAGTAGGACTTTAGGGTCTCCATGCACATAGGTAGCAGGATTCCTTACCTAGATGATCGACAAAAAAGATCCACAAATTCGTATTTGATCTTAGCTTACATATTCTTAGCCTCCTCTAGACTCAATTTATATATCTATTTATAGCATCTTATCCTGCACTACTCTATGGTCAGCAAACTATGGTTTGAGGATGCCCGGTCTACTTTAATATCCCAAAATAGGGAAAATCTACAAAAAATAGAATATCTGAAGATATTATAAAGTTGAAGCTTCAGAAAATCATGAGCTTGGAAATGTAAATCAGCTCATTAGATGTAAAATAACATCTCACCAGTAGATGAATTAACATTAGCAATAATATGGACTACATACTCCTTCCCAAGTGGGGAAATGCATCAATATAGGGCATAAAACGATTGTCTTAAAAAAATAACCCTATATATGTGAGGAATGGGACTTGGATCCCTTATAATATAACATATACAACTCACATTCAAAATTGGAGTAGAAACAAATACCTCTAGCCAATATAAACAGATCTCCCAAAGCCAATATGAATCAAATAAGCCCAAACCCCATAGCTTAACTCATGAAAAAAGGACCGAAGCATGTAAAACATTATTTTATTAAGGGTTTATGCAGAAAATACTAAGAAATAATAGATCTAGAGTCTACAAGCATCCAATGGATGAGAAAATGGAGATCCCTTCCTCTTTATACACAATAAGAATAACTCGACAAGGTTTTCAAGAATGTACAAGGTGTAAAAGAGAAAATCTATAGTTCTAGATCGGGAAAATGTAGTTGGACTAAAAATATATATAAATATGGCTGAAATATACAAATAATATAAGAAGAATGATATACAGTCCTTCCGGGAGAAATGTTGGCCCTTCCTCCAAGAAACTAGCTTAGGATCAAGGGTCTTGACCCTGCTATTGCAACACTAGGAAAAATAATGCAGTTTCTGCAAATGACTATGCAGTAGATGATGCAGAAAGCTTTGGACACATGCCAAGATGTACAATATGCTCTGAAATATCCTATACATATCTTACAAAGCAAGGGGAGCTCCCTCCTCTGAAAGATAAGCTCAAGAGTTGGTGTTGTAAGTCTCCCACTGCAACACCATGCAACACAACATTCCCTACTACAAGAATAAAATTGTAGCTAAAGGAGGATTCTTTGCCTCAAGTCTGGATGTGGGAGAATGAAGAAAAATTCTCCTCCAAGAGATCACTCAAGGAAGGAGAAGGAATCCCTAAGCAGGAATGCCTTATGCTAAATAACACAGCATACTCAACTCAACAGGTGAAGAATGCTCAATAGTCTAAGCAGACCAAAATCAATAATCCATAAGATAACCTCAAATTTCTACTATCTTCCTCCTTATAAAGTTTGTGAGCCTCCTCACCTTGGGTCCCACCCATTAGGGTTTCCAACACCACATGACCACTTTCCCTCCAAAACTGAGATGTAGCTCCATCAAGGCTACTCCTCCATACTGTGTTGTTGACTTAGTCAACTTGACTAAATCAACATGATTATGTTTCTATTCATACATGGAAAGTAAAAAATCCAGCTACTAGGATGTCCCCTTTTCACACCAAGAGGGATTTCATGCTGATAAAAGATAAGTATGGGTTTCTTTCCCCCATTTATTTACCTACTAAGTGCAAGAATAAAAAATTAATATTCCTATTAGCTACATGCTAATTTTAGGAATATTACAGTCCTCCCCTCCCAAATGTTGCTTGTCCTCAAGAAATTGCAAGGATAGAACTAGAAAGTATCCTTTCCTCCTCCTGTAGCATCCTCATATAATGAGCTCTCCCAAAGAATAAGATGTTTTCTCAACAATGAAACTCCATAGTGTCTCTCCCAAGCATACAAATTAGCATTTGGTGTACATCCCAAATGGCTATTATCATGCAGAAGTAAAGTACTCAAGGAGACAACTATGTGATATCTAGAGGTCCTCTCAAGGCATGGAGTTTGAAATGCATGGGAAACTTTCATCCCCAAGTGAAACCTCCACCCCCAAGCTATCATCCATATAAAATGAGTCACTCTCCCGGATAGCAACTCATGAAAAATTCTCTCCACCTTTGGCTCATGAAGAGTAGGTGGGCTGAATAGATGAACATGATAGGCAAGAGGGCCTATCCCATGCTATCCAACTCTCCACTTATGATAAGTGTAGAGGGCATGCTGATCTTGGGCTACAACATGGTTTCCCTCAAGTGGCAAGAAGAAAATTGAATCTCCAAGGATCCTCTCTCCAATTTCATGAGCCATGCTAACCCAAACCATCCCATACAAGGTGAATGGCACCCCATCACCATATGGAATCCAAATCAGAAAAATGATGAATGTTATGTGCAATTTTGGATGGTACCAATGGTTCTCCAAGTGAATATCACATAATCTCCCCAACTGCTATTTGAGGAAATCATGTGGCAAGTGGTTCTTCAATAAACTACAAGTTGTGCATGTTTGCTCCTCCACCATGGGTAGTAAGCAACAATGGATATCAGCTATACATAATAAAAATAACAACTTACTTGCCCAAAATCATGTATATTTTGGCTTCTAGCATTACAAATATCGGCCCTAAAGTGTCCATGAGACTCAAAAATACTCTTGCTCTCTTGTGGAGCAATGCACTGTTCATATATGGTGAGAAGATACAAATACTCAATGGAGTAATCAATAAATACAGAGATGTATTTATTACCATGCATGGTGAGTAAGCTGAAAGTGAGGTCCATAAATGAGCCCTCCCATGAGATCCTCCTCATAAAAATCTGTAGAATGAGAGGATGCATACTCCCAAGTGACAGCGTTGTAGGCCTTAGTGACAAGGCTCTTGTCACTCCATGACTCCTCCCTTTGACATTCCATATGTCGAAGCCATCCACCAACATGCTACTATGTCAGAGGATCTCCTCCCTGTTACACCATTTTTTGGTCATCTAATCCATTGTTATTAGATGGATCCAAGTACACCAAGTAAGACCAATTTTACCCCAAGTAAAATCGCATTCACTATGAAAAATAACTTAGTAAACCACCTTTATTAATTTTTTTATGGTTTGAACAGGAACATCATGGAAAAACATTAAACAAATCCATATTTGTTTGACTTCCCTCAAGGAATAATTAGTTAAACAATAGTTTAATTCATATTCCTGGTTATATTTAACCCAAAACAAGGAAATTAATTAGATAAATCATTATTTATCTTATTATTTTCTAAGAATAATTATTTAAACATTACTTAAATAATATTCTTTGTTAAATATGACTAAATCTCCCTTAAATAATTAAATAAATCATTATTTATTTGATTATTACTCAAGCATATCCTTAAAATGATAAATAAATAATTTATTTATTTAATGTTACTTAATCACATCCTTAAAATGATAAATAAATCATTTATTTATTTATTATTTAGAAATAAGGGGATTTGACCCAAGTCAAATTCCTTTTCCCTCCAACAAATATAATAAAATATTCCATAAAAGTTGGATCTAGATTTGGTTAATAATATTTTAACTATGCACCAATATCTAGACTAACTCAATATTTTGTTATAAATAGAAGGGTTTTCCCATTCATTTGTCACCTTTTATTGCTTAAAGATCACTCTGGATCTCAACTCTTAGTCTGGCTATTGATCCACGATCATAGCCATATTTTTCCATTTTTGTCTGGGTTCTCTACACCATCAAGAGAGAGGAATTCTAAATTTGAACTGCTGAGGACTTACAAGAACCCATCCCATTGAGGGGAGCAGGGAACACCCTCTTGTTTTTTCCTCCCAGGTGCCATTAATAAAAATTTCATTGGATATATTCTTGTCTTGTCTATTGGATCTCTGGAGTAAATCTTATTTTTTCTACTGTTTAATGTCTTCTAATGCATATATCTAGATTTTTGCAGCATTTGTCTTGATCATCTAATTTTAGATCTGAACATATTAGTAGTCATTTCTGTTGTTAGGGATGTTTATTATGCACAGCTAAAGTGGTATTTTTTCGTATACTTCGAATCCATATTCATACTAACAACTAGTGACTCCACATGGGTTTACAATTACGACCGCTATCGTTTTTTTTATCCTTGCATATCCAACTACATCAAAACCTAGGATTTATCTTCAAGCCCCTTGTTTTTCTCTTCTTGATGTTGTTTTTAACCTATAAAACCCTAAAATGATAAAGATTCTAACTTCTGTGTGTTTTCGGACCTATTGCGTAGGTGACAGACATTAGCCACAGTTGGGACAACTAATTTTTCTAAAATCTGCCGCCGAGAGTGCCGAAAGTGCAGGTCAGAATTTTCAGCCAAAAACCTATGACCTGGACCTCCAGGGCACACCTTACAGCCCAAAAAGTGCGACCTTTGCTAAAAACAGGTCAAAAACTGCGACCTAGACTTTTTACGGTTACTTTTCTAAAAGTTTTCTTGGTTTGTCTAAGCCTCTATTCAGGGTTGTCTGACCTCCGTCTCCACCTGTTCCAGACCTACACTTGTTTTTTTTTTCTCAACTAAGTCAGAACCTAACCCCCTAGGGCTTCAGTACCCTCCACTTTTTGTGGAAGAGTTTTTGTTGTTGTAGGTTGTCTAAAATTTCAGAGTCTTTAACCATTTTTTCAGATTTGATACCTTACCTTCATATCCACTTCAAATCAGCTTGTTATCCATCCAAATCACCTCATCTAGCTTTGTTTTGGTTTTCCTCTAGAGTTCACTATGTTTCCCTTTAGGAGATGGCCTTTTGCCACCGTTTTTACAACAATTTTTCCTCTGATTTGTTGTTGTTTTCTGCACCACTTTCTAGCAAATTTTGTCTTTTGGATCCCTTTCCCTCTTGAAATTAGATCTATTATTTTTAGTGTGTTTTGGTTAGTTTTTTTACTTACCTATAGACTAGTAGTTGAGAGGCCCACCTCCTTGGGTTTATATTCTTGCATTATTAGCTATTTATTTTCGTTTTTTCAGGCCTATATACGGTCATTTGTAGGTTTATTTACAACCATACAACACACTTTTTCTTTTCTCCACAAACGTTTGGGATTACAAATTAGAATTTACACAATTTTACACACACACACCCTAAGTGAAAAAGGGCTTGGTTAACATTGCCAAGAAAATACTCTAAAAAATTGAAATCAATTGATCCTGCTCCCTTTTTCCCTTGTTTCGACATTGTAATCAGTTGATCCTACACCTCGCTGCCCTTATCAGTCTCTTTTTCCTTAGTACTGTGTTTGTGTCATCACCATTGTGCCACAACGTGTTCATCCTAGAGACTTCTTGTCCTTCATCCTTAGTTTCCAGTAGGAATACTTACTCCTCCGCATGGGATTCAAGTTGGTCTTCCACCGAGTCCACACACTGACTATTCTTTTGGTCCTTTGGGTTCTCCTTCTCGTTCCGCCTTCAGTTCTCCCCCTAACACCTTCACCATGTCTGATGTAGGACCTTCTACTGGTGGCAACGATGGCCCTCAGGCTAGGAATACCACTAGTGGGACCACTACAGACGCTACCCAGACTGTGCCCTTGCTCCCCTTCATGGCAAGCATCAACCTCCCCGACTTGGACCGGTTGATAAACGACCCTATACACCATGATGCTAGTTGTCCTGCTATGCCGACAAAGCTCCCTTCTGACATCCCAAATTTTGAAGGCCTTGCTAGAGAAGATCCTTCAAATTATGTTCGATCTTTCCACATGTGGTGTTCATCTAACTCCATTACCAATGACTCTTTCCATCTTCGGATGTTCCAATGAATGCTTACAGGTGAAGCTTCTAAGTGGTATGTTGATTAGGCCACTTCCTCTCATACCACTTTTTCAACTCTTTCTTGGGATTTTTTTATCTTACTTCCAACTTCCCCTTCATTATGACACTGGTATCGAACTTTTGACTGCTTTCCATCAATCATCTATGACTCGCCTATCTGATCATGTCCAGGAATGGTGGAGAAGAAAGTGCCTATGTTAATCGCCTACCTTTGAAGGCTGTGTCTACATGGACTGGTTCCTTATATCTCTCTTGCCTCCTATCGGGAAATATGTTGCATTGCATTTTCCTAAAACCGAAGAAGCCGCCCTCCAAATGGCATTAAAATATGACCTGATCTATGCTCAAATGGGTTATGTTTATACCATTCTACCTGATCTTCCCAGAACCGATGGTGCCAATGCACTAGGGAGCTCTCTCTCATCCATATGCTCAGCCTCCCATGGGTTGTGGTTTTCCTAGGGGAGTGGGCAGCACCTCTTGCACTTTTCCCCCTCCCGGTAGCACATATCCAGGATACGACATGCGTCCTCTTTTGGCCTAACCTCCTATTTACCACACTATTACCCAACCCCCTTATCTGTATCTAGAGCTTGGTGCTCTAGCTCCTCCAGCATTAGCACCTCCACTTCCCTTGGCTTCTCAACCCCCACAACAGCAGCCACCACCCCCTTAGGAGCAGGTGGATGCACAGCAGGGATTTTTGGCTACCTAACCACCTAAAGGTCAAGTGGCCACTCAACCTCTTCCATTTAGTTCCCCTAACTACCAAATTCTCATGATTTCCTCTTATCAGCCTTCTGAACCTTCTTCTCCTGGCCCTTCACTTTCAGCTGGTACTCATAAGCCCCTTTATCCTCCTGGAATAGTTCCTCCAAGTGTTAACCATCTTGGAACCGTCCCACCTAGTCACTACCCCCCTGGTCAGATATCATTCCTAGCTCCCCCACCATTACTGTACATAGTACCTATTATGGCCACCCTCTCTCTTCCTAACATGACCCTTGGGATTCCCATATGGTACCTCGATCCTCCAGCCACTACCTCGCCTGGTTAACCCAAACCTTATCTTGCTTTGACCCCAGTCCAACTGGTCCCTATGACTTCTCCTACTGCAACAGTACCTCATTCACCTCAATAGCAAACACCTCCCATTGCGACCACTTCGGGTAAGAAGGGCAAAGCTCACAAGGGGGCATCAAAGGACAAGGCTACGCCAGCAAACCCTGCCCCGTCTCGACCTCGAAAGCATACCATATAGTGTGATTTATGTGATGTTTTTGGCCATGCCACCCATACTTGTCCAAAGCTACCTCACCTCAAGTCCATGGTCAATGAGACTTTTCTAGAATCTGATATCCCAGAGGTATATGTCACTATACCCGATTCAATCTTGAAACTCAAACCATTGCACACAAATCAACCTTGTGCTTTGTGTGATTTCGATGGCCACTAAACTCACCTCTATCCTCGCTTCAAAGAGTATCATTTCTCTTTAGAAGCCTTACTCCAATTTGAGGCCAAGCGCAACGAGTCCACCGCTCCCTTATTTGCACATTTTTCTTCGGCAAAACCAGAGGACATGAATGCTCCCCTTGACATTACCTCTCCTAATGTCGAGATGACGGAGCCTTCATCCACCATTTGCTACCTATCATCATCCATGAGACCCTTGGTGGAAGCCCCCTTGGATACTCCCCCTAATGTTTCACCTAAACTCCCTTCAACGATTAGCCTAGGCTCAACATCGATAGATCCTTATATGCTTACTCTTCTGTCACCACTTGTGATGATGCGCATGTGAACCCCTCTTCTCATGATGATGAGTAAGGTAGCTTCACCACGTCAGGTGGTATTTATTCCATCAGTCACCCCATCTTCTATTATGATGATGACATTATGGAAGTAGCCACCACTCCTGACTTTATCTTTTCCCCCTTACATTGAACTCATGCATTTGAACCACATGCACCTTGTGGCCACTACATTGACATGCAATGTTTGGGTAAGAGGGCACCTATATTTGAGATACTAGGAGAAGCAGTTCTCCACCACTCTCCTAGTGAATCTAGTCGTGTCAACTCTAGTCCCATTATTATTCCACATTTAGAAGAACCTATAGAGCCCCATATCACTTTAGACCACTCTAGGGATGATACCCCTCATCATTTCTTCATATTACATCAGCAACCCAGTCTCATAGACATTGTGGTTGACCAACCTATGGGTTTTCTGGGAGAACATCAGTTTATTATCTCAAAATCATCTCTTTGGGATAGTAACACCATGTATGCCAACCCAGAAACTTAAATTCTATTTGATTCATATATGCAGTACCAAAAGAGATTGGTAATCGTCTATTTCCTTTCTCAAACTACATAACCATACCCAAAAAAAATGGCGCACCGCATCATTAAAATGTGTTTAGATTTCCCTTTTTCTAAATACATTTTGGCATGTCCACAACATGCTTCGGGGCACCTATGCCCCTTAACCATAAAAATCCCAAATCTCAGCCAAAAACAGCACTGAAAACCCCTTCTCTGACATGTCACACTTTCCAGGTCATTCCTTGGGATAGGTAGCAATTTTTTGCCTTGTACCTACTACCTAGGTTAGAGAGAAAACCCCAAGAAAGTGTGACCTGGCCTGTTCATGAGCTCTGGGTACCTAAGCTGAACTTTCAACCCACTAAAATGAAAGAGTAGGATTAGGCATCTTATCTATTAGTCATCAATATTTTTCACCTGTTCAGGATGACTAGTTTTTAAAGCCAAGTTTTCTAGCAGCTGATCTCCAATTTGTCAAATTTGTCAGCTAGAAAACACCCATAAACATTTTTCCCTCTTACCTCCTCAATCAGCCTATGATGAGAAAAGCCTAATTGTCAAGCCCTATCTAGTCTTAGTCATACAAACTTGTCCATCATCTCCAAAAAGAATACTCCAAATCTGTCAAAAGTTCTCCCCTAAGTTAGGTAGTGGCACTATAGGCATTCCTCCCTTAGAAAACTATCCTAATGCCAAAATAACCTCTGTATAATATCAACCAGTCATATATGACCTTCCTATTCTACAAATAAAGCTTGATACACCCTTAATTCGTGCCACTAACATGCCTTGATGTCTCAACAGTGCATATGCCACAAGTCAAACTGATATTAGGTGGATTTACGGTGTTTCAATGTCTTTTTCAAAAGAAGAAGTGTACCAGTGTTCCAAAGGACATTATTAAACTTAACATGAGAAGACAGCTGCTTCTCATGTTGTTTTGGGCCTAGGATGCAAGTGCTAGTCAGAGGTAATTCAATGAACTCCTGCAAACACAATCAAAAGGTTAGTGACCTATGACTAGCAAGTATTACTCTGCAGACATAGGTCAAGTTTGCTTCTATTTTCTAAAGATGCATAAGGGTATTCTAACAATAGGATTACATATCTCAGAAAATGCCCCTAATGACATATTGTCAATTTGTCACTTTTATTTACTTAACTGTGAATAGGCACTACAAGGAAATATGACATAGTTTGACAAAGGGATGAAATAGCATCACTATGTAAAACCTCCTCCAAACATGAGAAGAGGGTTAAGTCATTGGTTGAAAACCTCCTTCATTTAAAATTATAGGGTTGGAATAGAGGTATGGCCTCATTTAAAAGGCACAAAGCTAACAATGTTGCAAACTTCCTAAAAACTTGTTTTAACACCTTTCTCTCCAATAGATGAAACCACTAACACAGTAGTGGTGTTTCAAGGATTGATTATATTTTTTCACTGTTTGAAAGGCAGAGTTTGAGTGCAGTGGGAAAAAATTGAAGGCTTATGAATAGAAAAATGTTGCTAAGTAGATGGCCAAGCAATGATATTATGATAATCAAAGAGGTTTGGTTTTTCTTCTATTAGAGATCTCCTTCAAAGGTAATCTGAAACTAAAGTGAACAAAGCTTGGATAGGTTCATCAATGTGAAGAAATGGGTATGGCGTGTGTTTTAAATTCAGGGACAACATTCAAAGAATCAAGCCATATCACTATGACAGTCAAAGGCCTTTTATGAAACATGTGAAAAAGCCTTACTATTCCATGTTACTACATTGAGGGTCTCTAAAGCCCTTTTTCCTTGATGAATAGATATAGTTAAAGCCATGGGTGGATACAAATGAGGTCCTTCACCCACAGTAAAAACAAAATCTCAAAGAGAACCTGACATTTTGATCAACTTCACAGTGGGCATGATTGCATCAAAACACCAGGAGAGTAGAAAATGTGAAAGTAATTTTTAGAGTGGTGATTTATCTCCTTCCAAGATATGGCAAAGGATGCCTCACAAATCATTGATATGTATTTGAGCAAGGTTTTTTCCTTTAAGGGTCAGAATTAGGAAAAAAGTGACAGGTTTTCTTCTTTAATGAGAAACAGTGAAAAGGCATTAGAAAAGGTCATGACTTTGGTATCTTTCAAAATAGCATTCACAACATTTGTCATAAACTTGTTCGAAGAAAAAGGCTTCACGATATCTAAAAAGGTGATGAAAGGGTAAAAAATAGCATGTTGAATTTTTTATAACAAAAGGCTTCTCAAAGGGCATTCAAACCCTTGTGAAACAAACACAAAGGTTTTTCAGCTTTTTCATCTTTAAATGGCATAAGTTGACCGTTGCAAAGTCTCATTTTAAAGTTTCAAACCACAAACAAGTGATCCCTCAGTTCTTTCACTGAAGAAGCAAGAAATTTTAGCATTTTTTTCAGAGTTCAAAGCCTTGAATCTTGCATGTCATGCCTATAAAAGCACATAGCACATTTGGAAGAGGAAATACAAAAGGCTATAACAGCTGCGCAACACGCCTGTAGCGCCCATTCAAACACCGCCTGAGGCTGACCCAACTGCGTGGCATTATTTTCAGTGAACGTGCTACTCACTCCTTTCGCCTTCTAACAAGCTCTAAAGCTTCCCAATCAATCAAACAAGGTATTTAAGTTTTTCTTCGAGGTATTCTACTTCTCCTCTTGGCAAATTTCAAAGATTGAAAGGGTGTTTGCTGTGTTTTTTTTTTTTTTTCCGTGAGAAGGAAATATTTCCTTTGAAACCATTTCATCATTTAAAAACATGAGATAGACAGTGGTATATGAGAATGATTTCTGGAAAAATTGGAGAAAAAATTTCCTATGCTTAGGGTGTCTCAAATCAATTTGGACAGTAGCTTGACAGTGGTTTTAAAAAAAATAGTTTGTCATATAAAGAGCATAAGAGAGAGACAGTGATTAGAGGGCAGGGTTTTTGAGCAAACTCAAAGGTTTTTTTTGTTGAGATTGTTACACACCATTACAGTGTTAGCTGGATGTTTTAAACATTCTTAAAGGACCCTAACTACCTTTAAGAACAATGATAGCCCACAGGTAAAACAAGAGTAGACTCTGTTTGAAGTTTCAAAGGTGAAAATAGTGTTTATAAGGTAAAAGCTTGTCATTATAAAGAGTCCTCTCTGTATGGTGAAACAGTGAAACCTAGTGTAGCCTCCATAGTTCCAAAAAATAGAGTATGCTGCAAAGGTCTTTTAAATTAGCTGGAGGCTATTTTGTTTTACTTTGTGAAGAATAGTGAACAACATAAGAAAGGTGTTTGGAAGAAAAAGTGTTTTTATCAAAACAAAAGATATTCTCTCTTCAACAATAAACCACAAACATATATTTTCAGAGTTATTTTCCCAAGCATAGTGATAAGTTGATTTTATTTCATTTGACAAATACTTGATGATTGGCATCCAAGAGGACAAAATGTGATTTATAAGGAGGATAGGGTGTGTTCTTGAGAAGCCATTTCAAGGACCATTTGAGACAACTGTTTTTTTCAGTCAGCAAAGATTATCCAAAACAATATGCCTCCTAGGCAAGACAGTAGAAGTGGCCTTCACAAGAGGTTTGAGCCTGTTTCAACTGAAGAGGTAAATGCTCATCCATCAGTCCTGTTTAACTTTCATGAGGTTGGGTGTCTAGAGATTTTTCAAAGGGTGCAGGAGGTGGAAACCTATTCCCCTTTGACACATCTTTGTGCTTTGATATTTCAAGGGAAACAGTTTCAGCTGGCAGGCTTGGATTTCAAGTTTTCTCCTAGATCCATTTCCAAGGTCACCAAAATCCCTTATGTCGGAGAGAAGTGGTTTAGACAGAGCCACCTAGACTCAAAACAGTACAAACCCTTTTTGAAGCCTGAACATAGAGATACATGTCCATCCATCTTTCCCTTCTTATATCTGTTGACTAGTTATGCCCCCCTCATGAAGATAATCATGAAATACTTCACTTGCGAGGGAAGATTCTCCCGAATCTATGCTTACCATGTCCGATTGCTCATGCATTTCACAAGAGCCAAATTGTTAAATCTCTCTTTCTTCCCCCATAGAAGTATTAAAAAAATGGCCTCCACTGTTCAGAAAAGACCTCCTTCTCAGCAGTCAGCCTGCCTCTTCCATCATTCCCTCATCAAGGTTATCATTTTGCATCAGCTTTAGAAGAAGGAAATCTCTTGGGATACTTTCATTGCACATCCAAATTTCACCATTGTTCCTTCATTCCATACATCTCCTTCACCTTCCACTCACCATCCTTCACCTTCTTCAAGAAAGCCCATTCCCAAGAAGCTCAAATTTCTCATTGAACAAGAGGAAGAGAATGATGAGGAAGAAGAGCATGAGCAAGGAGAGGAAGAGCAAGATGAATAGCAGCATGATGAAATAGAAGAGCAAGGGGAAGAAGAGAACAATGAGGCAAAGCAGCAAGGGGAAGAAGAACATGATAAACAGCAGCATGATGAAGAGGAGGAACAACAAGGTGAAGAAGGGCAGCAAAGTGAAGACCATCACAGTGATAATATGTAGCAAAGTGATGAAGAGAAGTGCCATAAACAAACTCAAAACAGTGGCAAGAATGATGAGGAAAGTAACAAGGGCAAAGAGCCAATAGAGCATGTGCTAGCTGCCTCTCCTAGGAAAGGGGCCATGCTTTCTTCTCCAAAAGTGGCCAAGCCCTGGACATCAATGAAAAGGGTGCTTAAAAATATAACTTCAAATGTTACTAGGGCCCTTTGAAGCAAGGAGAAATTGGCCAAGCAACCCATTGTCGAATTACCCAAGAGGAGGAAGACCAAGAGAGCCACCCAAAGCAAGGGAAAGGAGAAAGAAGAAAGCATCCATGAAAAGGAGAGGGACTTCAACCTAATTCAAATCCAAAGTGATGATAGCGACAATGAGGCCCGAATCTTAGAGACTCTCTTGATCAATAGAGAAAGCAAAATTGATGCTTTGAGGGCAGATCTAGAGAGGGCTAGAAACTTCAATCACTTTTTGCAAATTCAAAATAGATAGATGAGTGTCCACACGGTGGTATATGAGACACGGGCCATCAAATAGAAAAAAGAGGCCTCCAAGGTGCAAGTTAGATTGGAAAAACTCATGGGTGAGTTCAATGATAGTGAAGATGAAGATCAGCCCAGAAGAAAGAGGCCAAGGACCATGGGACTCAAAAGAGTCCTTAAGAAACAAAAGGAAAAAAAAGCTACTCTTCTCCAATCTACTCCTCTCGCTACTTTCTTCACCCAAGAGATAGAGAAAAATTGAGAAGCATGGCTCAAGAGGGCGAATGATCACTTGGAAGAGAAGTTGGAGAAGGCCAATAGAGATTTTTACCTTCAACGGAGGATGGCTGGGCACTATAAGAAGCTCAATCAGTTCACCCGGCGGAAATTGAAGGCCACACAGGAAAAACTCAAGGAAGCTCAAAGGAGGTGCCTGGCACCAAAATTGAAGAAAGACACCTCGAAGCTCCAAATTTTGGCCTCAACTTTATAGCATTTTTCTAAAAACCCTTTAGGGTCATGCTCCAAAATTGGGCGAAATTCAACAAATTTTGGTTTTTTGTCATTTTTGGGCTTTTGGCTAAAACTCATGAGCATCGCCATTTATTTTTGGGGCATCCTAAAAGGATGAAAATGGTATCATTGGATGCCATGATTTTAGGGGCATATATTCAGAAATTTTCAGATCAATTGAAGATTATTTTCTCCCCCAAAATGGCAAAAAACACTCACTTTTTCCACACTCTGCCCCATTTATCAACAAAGTCTATTTTTTGGGTTTTTACACACAGATTAGTTTTTTATGGACCTCTAGTGGTTGGTTTGGCAAAAAAATAAGAAATTTTAGAAAATAGACATTTAGAGCTTTCCAACGAGCCATCATAGGCCTCGTTTTGACATCGAGAAGGCCACCAAAAGTTGTCGGAAAGATAGAGGAGTTTCTGCTGATATATTTCTTAAGTATTTTTGTAAAAAATGAACCTTTCTAAACTGAATTTTCCTCATGTGCGTTTAGCTATTTTTGGGCATGATTAGTTATGAAAAGTCAATATATTTTCCTTTTTTAACATTTTTGAGATATTTTATTAGATATTTTGTGCCTTGGGCTTTGCAAAGCCTCAAGAACAAAATCAGATATTTTTGATGGGCCAATGAGATTGCAAGTTGCACTAGGAGGTTTTCCCTCATCTTGGCCTATATATTCCATGGTAATTCATTGTAAAAAAGGCTGAACTTGATGATATAGAGCAATATATGGTTATACAAGCTTGGAAGAAACACTTGTCTCATGCATTGGATAGTTTCTTGAATGTTTTTGGATGATGAAGGAGGTCTATTGTTGGATTTCTTGACTTGGTAAAATGGTATAGTGTCCCTCTCTGTTATGCTTCTTAGTTTTCATTCATAATTCCATGTTCTTCCTTGCTATAAGATAGTAGAGAATAGATTTGAGACATGCCCTTGGAGGCACCTCATGTTTCCTGTTTCTTTATAGCTTCTATATTTTCTTCCTTCTTAGTCATATCAAAGAATCCTTG
Organism: Pinus albicaulis; assembly: GCA_034641835.2. Taxonomy (NCBI): domain Eukaryota; kingdom Viridiplantae; phylum Streptophyta; class Pinopsida; order Pinales; family Pinaceae; genus Pinus; species Pinus albicaulis. Next base: position 1,289,040,352 of record CM076582.1, read on the forward strand.
ATTGCTCTTTGATAACTAAAGAAATTGTTTTCTTGTTTCATTTATGGTTTTATGCATGCTAAGTATGATTCACGGTATGCCCTGCTTACTCATGGCTAGTCATAGCTCCACCTCTAAAACTTTTCTTTGATTGTTTGATTGTCATTTGTTGAACCAAGGAGGTCTTGTACTAATATTTCCCTTTGCCTAAAACTATGCAATCTTACTTCAAAGTGTCCAATAGCTTGAAATATTATGCTTAGGAATTTTCTCATAGTGATTTGAGTTTTTTTTTGTCTTAAATGTATTTCCCCAAAGTCTGATAACCATTTCCTAAAGTTAGAGAGTCATATATCTCTATGCATGGCTTGAATGTTTATTTCTATGCATTGATCAGTTTATAGTTACATTTATCATGATTAATGGTTTTCCCTACCATTTTTATGTCATCTATTAAACTATCTATGTTTGAAATCCTTTTTTCTTCACAAATTTAATGTCCATCCCACTTCATTTTACCCAAAGATCCATTTTACCTTGCTCAAATTGGCCCTTCAACAACCTTGTATCACCATCTAAAAGCTTTATTGAATTTTTTGACCCCATAGCCCAGTTAATGTGACATATTTTTACCTATCTTAGTCTTTGATCAGCTCATCCCGCACAAACCCAAAAACCAAAACCAAAAGCCTACTTCATAACTAGCCTAAAATCAAAAACACAAGAAGTAAACACACAGATATCCCTTACACAAATAGAGAGAGCCCTCTTTGAGTCTAAGAAGGCTAGGTCCTTGGGCTCCAAATATTGGTTTGATGTTACACTATCATTTGGCTTGCCAATCAGCCAAATCACGAGACCCTAACATAATGGCGATCATGGTGGGACTCTGAATTAGTGACAATCTAAGTACACCTTAGGACTCCATAAATTCTTTATCTTCGAGAATACCTACCATTTAGCCACCTCATCACCACACTAACATAATGGTGATCACAGTGGGAATTTGAGTCAAAATATCCTCGGTATCCCTTAGGATCTCTCAAAATCTCAGTCAGAATTAGAAAATGTAGGTATTGTCTGAAGAGTAGAAACTAGCTCCTTCACCATCTTAGCAAAATGATGATTCAATTATAGGAAACTCTTTCGAACCTCAATGCTACATATAGGAAACTCATAAAACCCAAAAAAATTATCTCTAGATTGGTGTTTATCAGTATTGGTTGTGGACCATACACATATACTCTAAAAACAACTAAAAATCCACCTGGCGACTCCACTAGCCTCCAATAGGCCTTACTACTTTGCTAAATTTTAGAATACTATCTGATCAGCCACCTCATCACCACCCTAACATAATGGTGATCATGGTGGGACTCTGAGTAACAAACAAACTTAGATTCCCTAAACATTCCAGCAGCCTTAAGAATACTATCTGATTGAATTATCCCATCGCCCCCTAACATAGTGGCGATCAAGGTGGGACCTTCCGAGTTAGTGACAATCTAAGTACTCCTTAGTAACTCCCTAAGTCTCAATCAAGCTTAGAAAACATAAGTGTTGTTTGAAGAGTAGAATCTAGCTCTTTCAGCATCTTAGCAAAATGATGATTCAGTTATAGGAAACTCTTCCGAACCTCATAGGCTAAATAACAACTTAGAAAACCCCAAAACATTCCTAGATTGGCTTTTCCCTAGTTATTGGTGGTGGATGATAGCTACATCTCTACAAAAACAACCCAGTTCCACCTGGCAACTCCACTAGCCTCCAGTAGGCATAAAAACTCCATAAAAAACCAAAAAATTTCATAAACCATACTTTTTTTGTTGACTCATCCTTTCCAAAACTTAAAACTCATGGTGCACACTCTGTGATTAGTGACAACTAAGTATAACTTAGAAATTCAGAAAAATTCACCTAAACATAGGAGATAAACAGAAATAAACTTGCAAATAGAACCATTAGCTTGTCCAGATAACCTAGCAAATTGTTGAAACCAAGTGAATCACTCTTCCTTGCAAGTCTTCATCTCAAATTTTTCTAGAAGACTTTTTTCCCAAAGCATCTTTGATAGTTTTGTTGGTGGACCATAGTTCTCAAAGAAATCCACCTAGCGACTCCACTAGCCCTCAATTTTGTTTTGACCATCCTTCACATTAGAAAAACCTCTACAGAGGCCATCCATCCGAAACAATCACAAATACCATCCTCTCTACACTTTGATTTCAAAATCTGGCTTCACAAAGAATCTATACCAGATCTCATCCTGACCCAAATCCCCCTATCATAGTAGATGACCCAGAGAAGATTCTAAGGTAAGCTTCCAAAATTGGAAATTTAGCTACCGATAGGTCCATCTGTAAAGCAAGATCAGTACCTGAACACCTCATAGCCTTGCAGGATTCCCCATTTGACTTAAAATCAGTAAAAACCCTTTTTACAAGCAAGTCAAAAAGTAAGGTAAAATTTTACGATATTGAGCACCTAGATCTGCCACAGAGTCCTAGTAGAGAAGCCTCACTTACTACACCTCCCGACTTTCAGCTTCTACATCACTTTGGCTCCTACCACCCCAGATCTTCTCAAAATCAAATCACTATCCCAAGTACATCCACCACACCCATCCAAACCAGTACTATTCAAATCACCTAAACTCATTCTACAAGCACTCATTTTGTACATCATCCATTAGCTCCCGCCATGGTAGCTTGGTATGCACCCTTGGTGTTGCCACACCCTTTGGCTCCTTTACAAAATGACTATCAATCAAAAATCCCACACTTTACCAGAGTTGAGTCTACTACCACTCAAAAACATGTAGATAGAATTAGCGATGCTTTTGAATATATGGAAATATAGGACGAGACCATCAGAATTAGGATATTTTCCAAAAGCCTAGGTGGAGAACCCAAAAAATGGTTTAAAAGCTTAACTCCAAAGAAAATCCACGATCTCCTAGAACTTTACCAAACCTTCATAAATAAGTGGGAAATTAGAAAGAACCCGATTCAAATCTTGTCGAAATATAACAATCTAAAATGGGAAAATGGGGAAAGTGTCTAGAAATATTGCACCAGGTTCAACAGTGTGTATAACGCCCTCCCACCCCACTTCAAACCTCCACTTGGCTCAGCCTTAGAAAATTTCCCCGAATTTTTTGACCCAGACATGACTTATCAACTGAGAGACAAAGACCCCCCACCCTTAGAGGAAATGAAAAAAGTGGCCATAAGTGCAGAAGCTAACTTAGCAGAAAAGAGAGCTAGGACTAGGTCAGAAAGGAAAGTCACATACTGGGATGAGGTCTCCCCTTTAGCCCCTTCCTTAGATCCTAGAATAGATGACTTGGTTAGATCCATGGCGAAAATGTGGGAAAAGATGAGTGAAAAGACACCTCTTGGGACAACCATCCAACCCTCCAAACAGAAACCAGAACCAAAATTTTAGGAGAGAACAACCTCAAAACAAACCAAGGGAAAATGACCAACAAATTAGGCCACCCTTTAATGAAAATTATGTTGATGAGGATGAGAAGGATACAGAACCCATTGATGAAAATCATTTGAACCTTATAGGTTCTAATAATGAGAGTGAGGTTTACCTTACAGAAGAAGAACAAGCTTTCTTCTCTCCGAATCAAAATGAAACCAACTATGAAGATCTTGAAGATCCAGCCATAGATTTTCAAAATTCCATAATAGAAGCTCATAGGCAGTATGAGTTTAGAAGCAGAAGAAACCAAGACAAATCCAAGAAAGGTAGCTCGGACACTACTAAAACCCCTGATACCATCCTTAAAAAAGCAATGGATAGCAAAAAAATCGTGGTCAAGAAAACTGACCAAAACAAAGATAAAGCTATTCAGAGAAGTCTTGGCTCAGATGCTTGTAGTACCTCCACCAAGTTTTCCAAGATGGCTGTGTCAAACAAAATCCCAAAACAAAATCAGCAAATTTAGAACATAGAGAAAATCATGGATGAAAAAACTGAAGCCAACCTATCTAAACTACAAGCACCCTTCAATTTTGAGGGAGAAATTGCCAAAATAAAGATTACCATGCCCCTCACTAAACTTATCGCCCAAAGCTCTTATAAATCCCAAGTATTAAAGGTCCTGAATATAGGAAATGATGCGAACACCCTTAATCTAGCTGATGACACTCCCCAAGTGTTGTTTGGTCCAAAAATATAAGGGAAATTCTAAGAAGGAACCACTCTTCCCTTTTACATCAATATGAATATCCATGACCAAATCCTACACAATGTCATGCTAGACTCCGGGGCCTCGCATAATCTCATGCCAAAAGTTGTGATGGAAATATTAGGCTTAGAAATAACAAGACCATATAAAGACTTATATTCATTTGATTTGAGTAGAGTCAAGTGTCTAGTCTTAATCAAAGATATTTGTTTCAGTTTGGCCCAAATACCTGCAAAACACCTGATCATGGACATAGTGGTAGCAGACATTCCCCCCAAGTACGGAATGCTTTTATCCAGAACTTAGGGAGCTAAGCTTCAGGGAAATATTCAACTTGATATGTCCTACGCCACTATTCCTGTATTTAACCAAACTAGAATACTCTATCGAGAATCACACATGAAATATATGGTCAGTAATCAAGAAAGGCCAGACAACATCCCGATGTGCTCCTTGCATTCTGATCTGAACTCTTTCATTTTACACACTGATGAAGACATTGAAGAACCATCAGAAGGATTTGAAACAAACTTAGACCCACCTCATCAGCTTCCCCAAGTTATCTATGATGAACTAGACACTCAAAATTATCATGACCATGATCATTTATGTCTTAAGGAAAGAGAGTTTATTCCTTTTGAAACAGGGATAGAGCAAGAAGCACAAAATACTAAGTACCATCAAGCAAATTTCTCAAACCTTATGCAAACATCAGTAGTCACATCAGGATAATTTTTCAGAACAGAGGCATTAGAAGACTTGAATATCACAAACCTCTTTGGAAATCAAGGGCAAGGAAGCTTGATGTTCTTACCATCCCTTAAGGATTTACCATCACATAACCCTACTAACTTTTAAGCGAAACCTTGACTATAGCCATAACAACTCCAAATCCATGAAACATGTCTAAAATTTTTTTTATGAAAGGATATGATAACTGCAGTCCAAATATACCTGAGTTGTTTCAACTAGCTAGAATTCTGCCACTCCACCAAAGACGTAGAACTGCCAGAATCTGCAATCTTGTTCAAAATACTACTTCATGTAGAGAAAAAAGTGAGAAGCACTATGCCACTGCCATCACTCCAAGAAACAACTTCGACAAAAGAAAATACAAAAATATTGACCAAACAGTAGTAGTCAATGATAAAACAACTGGTCATAGGATTTTTTTTATTTTAGAGTTACTAATACACACCCTTGTGATAGAAATTTTATCCTTCCTACCTAAGACCATGATATACCGATGATAAATGCTTTTAATCATGATGTTTTAGGGTATCGCCAAATGATTCCTTTGCAAAGTAAACAACTCAAATAATTTTTCAAGTATACTGGAAGTAGTTCCATTTTCAAACCCAAAATTGCAAAACCACTGGATATCAAAAACATGCTCCTAAAAGCCATGCTTCCAGTTCTGAATTTCTACATTCTGACATACCTTGATGATGTCATCATATAATTCAAAAATGACAAAGAATATCTGCATTATTTGAAAAAGATGTACAGCAAAAGAAGGAGTGGAAATCAAAGGTATAAAGAGGTACATCGGGAAGATACGGGGTTGTTTAGAGATTCATGCATGAATCCTTATGTCATGCTTGAAAGAGAAAATTTTCCAATTTTTTTTTTCTAGAGCTATGTGGACCAAGAGTGGTAGGAGATCCTTATGAAGATAAGATGCTTAAGTTTCACCATTTCCAAGATTTCTGAGTTAAAACATTTTCAATCATTGTATATACTATTGTTTGAAAAATAAATCAAAAACAAAAAATTCAAAAAAAATAGAAAAATATAAAAAGAGGGCGGTTTGAAAAATAGAAAGAAAGCCCCATATTCAAAAAAATAGTCATTCTGAAACCGCGCAAGTCTAAATGCCGCTACTAGTGCTCAGATATCTTGTTCACTTATCTAGCCTAATCATAACTGAGCATGTTTTAAATTTATTTGATGATAAGTTAGTGAGAGGAAAAGATAGTCAACATTGTGTAAGCTTGACTTATCAAAGAGAGTAGATTAGGAAAAGATATAGGTTCTGTTAGCACCCAATCTGAACCTTAGGCTGAAAAAGGCAAATCAGGGTAACAACTAAACCACGCTCAGCCTTGTAGCTAGCCCTACAAGGACAGGAGAGGTCTCTCTCCGTACAATATATATTTCAATAAAACAATAATGAACTGATTTTAGGCTAGATATATAAATGGGAAAAGGGGTTTTGATAAATGACTGAATTTTCAAGGATGTATGGGACAAAAGGACAGCATGAGCTGAGGAATTAAATCAAGGACACATAAATATTTCATAGGGCAAGATAGGCAGGAGGTTTAGCAATCAAAGTCGAAATAAGATGAAATGGAAAGACTGTTGAGAAGCTGAAAAGGGCATAATAAATGAATCCTTTTCAAACAGAAGAAAATACACAGAGTATGAATGATTCCCCAAGGCAGAGCATATAAAATGGATTCTACCTTTCTAACTTGAAAACATTCAACTGGAAATGTTTATGGATGAATGATGAAACATAACAATGTACATATGAAACACAAAGGAGAGACATGCTAAACTCATACCACATGAATCCTACAAATCAGAGCTGCATCACTTTATTAATTCCCTGGCAAACTGTACAAAGGAGTGCAGAGCTCACTACCACACTATTCCCCTTTTCTGAGTTTTCAGACCTCAGACTTTTCAGCCCTTTACAAATGATTGTAATTTACAATAAATAGACAGATTTGTGGGAATATAGAACGATAGAAAGAGGAGAAATCATAACTGAAGATGGAAAACCAAGAGCCAATAATATTTTCTTAAAGGAAGAGCTGCATTACATAATTTCATTTGAAAATCTCTGACACCCAATGAGGAGGCGAAACCTGTAGCATGGATCATCTCTGCAATGTAACCGAAAATGTGACTGTTACAATATGGTTTCTCGACCTCTGACTGTTCGCTTTCCATTATTTCTTTACATAAAACTGCCTTTTCTTATATTGGCTTGGAAAAATGAATTTATGCGTTCGTGAAGGGAGGAATGTATTTAAATGGGAGAGAGAAGGGAAATGGGGTGGAAATCACATAAATCGCAATCGGAATCGGGCGGCAGGAAGAGTGATATATATATAAAACAAACCTTTCCGATGCGATGGGAGGAACCCTTTGTATATAATCAAATTAACCAAAGTTTCAAATGGCAGGGCCTTTTATTTATGAATGGGCGGTAGTATTATGGTTGGCCCAAAAGGTTCAATCGCAATCGCAATATCGGAGATGGGCGATATCGGGGGAACAATTTAATATCGCCAATTAGAAAGGCCCGATGAGTTGTGGATCGTCCGATCGGCGGGGAGCAATTGATGGTCGGATGTGGATCGGAAGATCAGGAGCAGGGACAATCGCAATCACAATCGGGAACATGTGCGATGCGATCAATCGGAGGGGCAGTCCAATCGGGCAGATCGGGAGACGGGAAGCGATGGGGGGGAAACCCTTTATATTATATTTTAAACCAAAATTTCGCTTTAACAAAGAAAAAGAGCCCTTTATTATATGAATGGGCAGAAGTACTGTATGGTGGGCCCGGGGGTCAATCGCAATCGCAACATCGGAGGGGGAGCGGAGTGCAACACATATGGGGAATGCCGATTGCGATGGCCCGATTAGCTGTGGACCTTCCGATCGGTGGGGGCAATCAACGGTGGAGATCACATCAGGCGGGATTAATCGAAGGCAGGCTTTAAAAAATGCGATTGGAACATTCCGATTGGCGGAGGGCCATCAGATTAAATGATGAGATCAACGGCTATGGTGTAATCGAGATTTCGGAGGAAGGGGTGCGATCGGGTAATTGGAGGGAGTGATGCGATCGAAAGATCGAAGGAAGTGATGCGATCAAAGGAAGGATTTGTGATTGAAAAGTTCCAATTTGCAGAAGACCGTCGGATCGGAAGGGAAAGATCGACGGTTGTGGTTTAATCGGGAGTTGTTGCGATCAGAGGAACGGATCGGAGTATTCAAATAAACTTTGCGATGCGATTGAAAGGGGAAGGGACTTGGGTTATGCGGTTTTGTTATAATACAAAACTTTATAATAAAGTTTCATCACAACGTATGGTGGGGAAGTGGTTTATGGAATAAATCGCACATGTATTTAAAGATTTATAATGCGATTTTATAATCGGAGGGGGGGAAAAGGGATTTATAGAGGAATATTAAACTTTAAACATAAAGTTAAAAGGGGAAAATGGGGAAATAGGGGGTATATGAGGGTATAAGGGGTTTTTACTTCACTTAAGCATAAAATTCAATCCAGAAGTCAGTTTTGAGAGTGTAGTATACCGTTGGAAAGCTCTTTCCGGGCTCTTTCTGATGGATCTAATTTGCAGATGATTTGGTTCCGAACACGCTATGGAGAACTTATCTGAAGGTAGGGACATCACTTTGTGGAGATAACAGCTTCTGAATTGAAACTGAAGGGCAACGTATCATGCTTTCACCTCAAAACATGATTTTGAGGTGAAAATTACATCAAACTAAATGAATGATATCTCTGATTTTCCTGTTGATGTGCTTGTATTTATTGACTTTCTTCATGACCTTTCTGATCTTTATTGACACTTGAATCATTAATTTGACCATGGTGAGACCTTAGAGACTAATGAGACCCGTCCTATGACCTACTGATATGATTTTGAGAATGAAAGTGACTAATGACTGAAGACCATAGGGAGGAAAATCAGCAAGTACCTCATGACAGGAAACTGATAAAAATTACTACCATCAATGAATCCATGACCTAGCGGAATGGTGAAATTGATTATTATGGGACTCCTAATATGCAAATGCAAAGAGAAATTTTGATCGTTGATGGAAGTATGACTAGACTGACACTAAAATTGGCTCCAATGGGGATGGTAGCTCCTTGGAGGTGCCAAGAACACCGTAGACCAAGTAGCCTTATCCATTGGGCATGGAGTCAATAGCTAAAAACCAAACTAAGTACTGGAAGAAACTTGACCCAACAAAATGACTCAAAAGTGACTCAAAGCTAACCTAGAAAAAACTTAACATTTGAAGCTTGATGGCAGTATATGACCAAGACTTGAGGTTTCAAATCTTGATGATAACCACCTATGTTTCTTGAAGACCAATGTGCCATCAGGCTATATCAAAATTCCAATGTAACCAATCAAGCAGACGCCTCCTTGATTGATTCTTCTGATCAAATCCTCTGGTCAACAATAGATACTTGTAACTGGGCATCCAAAAGCATGGTTGGCCATGATCTCCTTCATCACTGAATACTGCAATAATTACCTTCACTACTGACTGTAATAAATTTGCCATCGGATCTTGAAAAGCATGAAGATTTACCTCCTGCTGAAGAAACAAGTTGTCCTTTTATCTTGATTCTGATCTTCCTTCACAATGTACCTCAGTAAGAGTGTGTTCCTGGTCTTCAAAAAATTATGAACAAGTAGATGAGCAAATTTCCTCTTGAAAAAACATTTTAAAACATGAGACATAGGAAGAAGAATCTGAATGTCAGTCCTAAACGCTCTGATATTTCATAATCTGAATATATTTTTGGTCATCATCATATTCATCAATGATAAGAGAAGAAACTTCAGATGTTTCTTGATATACAACATTTTCATTTCTGTCATCTACCACAGATTCATCCAAAGAAACCTTTACGCTTATTTGAACAAATATCTCATCTTTTTTTTCATTAAGGGAATGGATTACCTCCTTGTGAAGATATAGTTCTGATGGGATGAGAGCGTTTAGATCCGTAGCTCTGTTTTCTTCATTTGAGGTGTCCTTGACAATAGAGCACTCCATGATGGGATCGAGAACAACATACTTGTCATCACATTTTGAATCCAGATCTGGCTCAACGTTATCACTATGTGAGATTGGAACATCCTTTAGCGGCATCTCATCCTTTGTTTCAATCAAATCTGAATTAAAACCTTGTCTTTCATCATTTTCAGCTGTACAAAGATCTTCAGCTTGTTGATCTTGATAAGTATCCTCTAAAATTTCTACACGCTGCTGAAACGGATTTTCATACAATGCTTCCATGATTTCTTTGTCCATGAATTCATCGTCTCCATAAAAATTCTCAATATTTTCAATGAAACTATTAACATGTTTGCAACAATTCTGCACTAATATTAAGGATGGACAAGATTCTTTATATCTTTCGAAGAAGATGGTATGAAAATATTTTAAATAATAAATACAACCAGGTGGAAAACTTTCATACCAAGATCGAGCTTCATATTCTAGAGTAGCCATGAACATCTTCATCAAGCAATCTTTAGGAAAATCAATTTTGAACTTATGCACATGGATGTGGAATTTTACCAGATGAAGAGCAGCATCATCACCTTCCACATTTTTGAACATAGGCAAATTATGAAGCCAATCCACCTTGGGCATTTTATTTGGGAAACCTAGAATGTGATCTTGGCTCATGGGAGCATATCTTCTTGCAATACGTTCCATCTTAAAACAAATATCTTAAAGCTACTGATCTTCTTGCAGTGCAGTCACCATGAAGGATTTGATTTTCTGGATCTTTCAGTGAATGGAGTCACCAGGTGAATGTTGTCAGCCTTTATATGCATCTGATTGTCGTTCACCATCAACATTCAAATCTAAACTTTGTCATCCTTTACCGGGGAGGATATGCTTTACTCTTTCAAATAAGTTCAATCCCTAGTGGAGTCGCCAGAGATGTTAGCACCCAATCTGAACCTCAGGCTGAAAAAGGAAAATCAGGGTAACAACTAAACCATGCTCAGCCTTGTAGCTAGCCCTACAAGGACAGGAGAGGTCTCTCTCCGTACAATAGATATTTCGATAAAACAATAATAAACTGATTTTAGGCTAGATATATAAATGGGAAAAGGGGTTTTGATAAATGACTGAATTTTCAGGGATGTATGGGACAAAAGGACAGCATGAGCTGAGGAATTAAATCAAGGACACAAAAATATTTCATAGGGCAAGATAGGCAGGAGGTTTAGCAATCAAAGTCGAAATAAGATGAAATGGAAAGACTGTTGAGAAGCTGAAAAGGGCATAATAAATGAATCCTTTTCAAATAGAAGAAAATACACAGAGTATGAATGATTCCCCAAGGCAGAGCATATAAAATGGATTCTACCTTTCTAACTTGAAAACATTCAACTGTAAATGTTTATGGATGAATGATGAAACATAACAATGTACATATGAAACACAAAGGAGATACATATGCTAAACTCATACCACATGAATCCTACAAATCAAAGCTGCATCACTTTATTAATTCCCTGCCAAACTGTACAAAGGAGTGTAGAGCTCACTGCCACACTATTCCCCTTTTCTGAGTTTTCAGACATCAGAATTTTCAGCCCTTTACAAATGATTAGAATTTACAATAAATAGACAGATTTGTGGGAATATAGAACAATAGAAAGAGGATAAATCATAACTGAAGATGGAAAACCAAGAGCCAGTAATATTTTCATAAAGGAAGAGCTGCGTTACATAATTTCATTTGAAATTCTCTGACACCCAATGAGGAGGCGAAACCTGTAGCGTGGATCATCTCTGCAATGTAACCGAAAATGTGACTGTTACAATCTTGTTTCTCGGCATCTGACTGTTCACTTTCCATTATTTCTTTACATAAAACTGCCTTTTCTTATATTGGCTTGGAAAAATGAATTTATGCATTTGTGAAGGGATGAATGTATTTAAATGGGAGAGGGAAGGGAAATGGGGCGGAAATCACATAAATCGCAATCCGAATCAGGCGGCAGGCAGAGTGATATATATATATATATAAACCTTTCCGATGCGATGGGAGGAACCCTTTGTATATAATCGAATTAACCAAAGTTTCAAAGGGCAGGGCCTTTTATTTATGAATGGGTGGTAGTATTATGGTGGGCCCAAAAGGTTCAATCGCAATCGCAATATTGGAGATGGGCGATATCGGGGGAACAATTTAATATCACCGTTTAGAAAGGCCCGATGAGTTGTGGACTGTCCAATCGACGGGGAAAAATCGATGGTCGGATGTGGATCAGAAGATTGGGAGCGTGGACAATCGCAATCGCAATCAGTAACATGTGTGATGCGATCAATTGGAGGGGCAGTGCGATCGGGCAGATCGAGAGATAGGAAGCGATGGGGGGGAAAACCCTTTATATTATATTTTAAACCAAAATTTTGCTTTAACAAAGAAAAAGAGCCCTTTATTATATTAATGGGTAGAAGTATTGTATGGTGGGCCCCGGGGTCAATCGCAATCACAACATCGGAGGGGGAGCAGAGTGCAACACATATGGGGAATGTCGATTGCGATGGCCCAATTAGCTGTGGACCGTCCGATTGGTGGGGGCAATCGACGCTGGAGATCACATCGGCAGGATTAATCGGAGCCAGGATTTAAACAATGCGATTGGAACATTCCGATTGGCGGAGGGCCATCAGATTAAATGATGAGATCGACGGCTATGGTGTAATCGGTAATTCAAAGGAAGCGGTGCGATCGGGTAATCGTAGAGAGTGATGCGATCGGAAGATCGGAGGAAGTGATGCAATCAGAGGAAGGATTTGCGATTGAAAAGTTCTGATTGGCAGAAGACCGTCGGATCGGAAGGGAAAGATCAATGGTTTTGGGTTAATCGGGAGTTGTTGAGATCGAAGGAAGGGATCGGAGTATTCAAATAAACTTTGCGATGCGATTGAAAGGGGAAGGGACTTGGTTTATGCGGTTTTGTTATAATACAAAACTTTATAATAAAGTTTCATCACAACGTATGGTGGGGAAGTGGTTTATGGAATAAATCGCTCATGTATTTAAAGATTTATAATGCGATTTTATAATCGGAAGGGGGGGGAAAGGGATTTATAGAGGAATATTAAACTTTAAACATAAATTTAAAAGGGAAAAATGGGGAAATAGGGGGTATATGAGGGTATAAGGGGCTTTTACTTCACTTAAGCATAAAATTCAATCCAGAAGTCAGTTTTGAGAGTGTAGTATACCGTTGGAAAGCTCTTTCCGGGCTCTTTCTGATGGATCTACTTTGAAGATTATCTGGTGCCAGACATGCTGTGGATAACTTCTCTGAAGGTAGGGACATCACTTTTTGGAGATAACAGCTTCTGAATTGAGACTGAAGGGCAATTTATCATGCTTTCACCTCAAAACATCATTTTGAGGTGAAAATTACATCAAACTAAATGAATGATATCTCTGATTTTCCTATTGTTGTGCTTGTATTTATTGACTTTCTTCGTGACCTTTCTGATCTTTATTGACACTTGACTCATTAATTTGACCATGGTGAGACCTTAGAGACTAATGAGACCTATCCTATGACCTAATGATATGATTTTGAGAATGAAAGTGACTAATGACTGAAGACCATAGGGAGGAAAATCAGCAAGTACCTCACAACGGGAAACTGATAAAAATTACTACCATCAATGAATCCATGACCTAGCGGAATGGTGAAATTGATTATTATGGGACTCCTAATATGCAAATGCAAAGAGAAATTTTGATCACTGATGGCAGTATGACTAGACTGACACTAACAGGTTCCACATGCTCAAAATAGAACCAAAGAGGAAAGCAAGGATGAAATTTTTTTTGTGTATCCTAGCCTTGTTTTTTCTAGATTTCATTTGATGCAAAATAATATTTGTGTGTAGCTTGTCTTTCATGCCAAAAGTACATGATGAATCAGACTATCTAATCTTGATTTGTTCATTTTTCAATTTCATGTTTTAGATTAGAGAATAAAATCCTGTCAAATAACTTAACCTTGACAGTCGATCCAGCATAGGTAGAGAAACAAAGGAGTTCATCAACTTAATCTAAACTCCCAACAGATATAAGTGTAGAATTAGATAGTGTCATTTTTCAAAAATATTATGTCAAAGGGTTGCTAGTCCAAATGCACCCAAAAGAAGAAAAAATGTTAGGAAATGTAGTGGGGTAGGTAGAAATGTCGTTGATGCTAATCATGCTGTCAATTTTCAGAAATAACATCAAGGAAGAATGAAAATTTGTGCCAATAGATAAAGACACTGGTCTTCAAAGAACTAAGATCTAAAATTCTGGACACCTCCTGAAAAGGAGCTACCCTCCCCAAATGGAGCCACTTTTAGTCATCAGTATTTTTCACCTGTTGATGATGACTAGTTTTTAAAGCCAAGTTTTCTAGCAGCTGATCTCCAATTTTTCAAATTTGTCAGCTAGAAAACACCCATAAACATTTTTTCCTATTACCTCCTCAATCAGCCTATGATGAGAAAAGCCTAATTGTCAATCCCTATCTAGTCTCATTCATACAAACTTGTCCATCAGCTCCAAAGAGAATACTCCAAATCTATCAAAAAGTCTCCCCTAAGTTAGGTAGTGGTGCTCTAGGCATTCCTCCCTTGGAAAACTATCCTAAAGCCAAAAGAACCTTTATCTAATATCAACCAGTCATAGATGACCTTCCTATTCTACAAATAAAGCTTGATACACCCTTAAGTCATGCCACTAACAAGCCTTGATGTCTCAACAGTGCATATGCCACAAGTCAAATTGATATTAGGTGGATTTATAGTGTTTCAATGTCTTTTTCAAAAGAAGAAGTGTACCAGTATTCCAGAAGAAATTATTAAACTTAACATGAGAAGACAACTGCTTCTCATGTTGTTTTGAGCCTAGGATGCAAGTGCTAGTCAGAGGTATTTCAATGAACTCCTGCAAACACAGTCAAAAGGTTAGTGACCTATGACTAGAAAGTATTACTCTGCAGACATAGGTCGAGTTTTCTCCTATTTTCTAAAGATGCATAAGAGTATTCTAACAACGGAATTACATATCTCAGAGAATTCCCCTCATGACATATTGTCAATTTGTCACTTTTATTTACTTAACTATGAATAGGCACTATAAGGAAAGATGACATAGTTTGACAAAGGGATGAAATAGCATCGTTGTGTAAAACCTCCTCCAAACATGAGCAGAGAGTTGAGTGACTGTGTAAAACCTCCTCCAAACATGAGTAGAGAGTTAGGTCATTGGTTGAAAACCTCCTTCATTTAAAAGCAGAGGGTTGGAAAAGAGTTATGGCCTCATTTAAAGGGCACAAAGCTAACAATGTTGCAAACTGCCTAAAAACTTGTTTTAACACCTTTTTCTCAAATAGATGAAACCAATAACACAGTAGTGGTGTTTCAAGGATTGATTATATGTTTTCACTGTCTGAAAGGTAAAGTTTGAGTGTAGTGGGAAACAATTGAAGGCTTATGAATAGAAAAATGTTGTTAAGCAGATGGCCAAGCAATGATATTATGATAACAAAAAAGGTTTGGTTTTTCTTCTATCAGAGATCTCCTTCAAAGGTAATATGAAACTAAAGTGAACAAAGCTTCGACAGGTTCATCAATTTGAAGAAAGTGGTATGGCATGTGTTTTAAATTCATGGACAACATTCAAAGGATCAAGCCATATCACTATCACAGTCAAAGTTCTTTTATGAAACATGTGAAAAAGCCTTATTGTTCCATATTATTGCATTGAGGGTATCTAAAGCTATTTTTCCTTGATGAACAGATATATTTAAAGCCATGGGTGGATACAAATGAGGTTCTTCACCCACAGTCAAAAGAAAATCTCAAAGAGCACTTGACAGTTTGATCAAATTCACAGTGGGCATGATTATCATCAAAACACTGGTAGAGCAAAAAATGTCAAAGTAAGTTTTAGAGTGGTGATTTATCTCCTTCCAAGATAGGGCAAAGGATGCCTCACAAATCATTGATATCTCTTTGAGCAAGGTTTTTTCCTTTAAGGGTCAGAAATAGGAAAAAAGTGACAGAGTTTCTTCTTTAATGAGAAACAGTGAAAAGGCAGTAAAAAAGGTCATGACTTTGGTATCTTTCAAAATTGCATTCACAGCATTTGTCAAAAACTTGTTCGAAGAAAAAGGCTTCACGATATCTAAAAAGGTGATGAAAGGGTAAAAAATAGCATGTTGAGTTTTTTATAACAAAAAGCTTCTCAAAGGGCATTCAAACCCTTGTGAAACAAACACAAAGTTTTTTCATCTTTTTCATCTTTAAAGGGCATAAGTTGACCATTGCAAAGTCTCATTTGCAAGTTTCAAACCAAAAACAAGCGCTCCCTCAGTTCTTTCACCGAAGAAGCAAGAAATTTCAACATTTTTTTTTAGAGTTTGAAGCCTTGAAACTTACGTGGTGCGCCTATAAAAGCGCACACCGTGTTTGGAAGAGGAAATACAAAAGGCTATAACGTCTGCGCAGCGCGCCTGTAGCGCCCGTTCAAACACCACTCGAGGCTGACCCGACTGCATGGTGCTCTTTTTAGTGAACGTTCCGCTCACTCCTTTCACCTTCTAACAAGCTCTAAAGCTTCCCAATCAATAAAACAAGGTCTTTAAGTTTTTCTTCGAGGTATTCTACTTCTCCTCTTGGAAAATTTCAAATATTGAAAGGGTGTTTGCTGTGTTTTTTTTTTCCGTGAGAAGGAAATAGTGCCTTTGAAACCATTTCATCATTTAAAAACATGAGATAGACAGCGGTATATGAGACTGAGTTTCGTAAAAACTAGAGAAAAACTTTCCTATACTTAGGAGGTCTCAAATCAATTTGGACAGTAGCTTGACAGTGGTTTTAAAAAAATAAGTTTGTCATATAAAGAGCATAAGAGAGAGATAGTGATTAGAGGGCAAGGTTTTTGAGCAAACTCAAAAAAATTTGTTGTTGTGATTGTCACACATCATTGTAGTGTTAGTCTGATGTCTTAAAACATCTTAAAGGACCCTAACTGCCATTAAGAATAGTGATAGCCCACAGATAAAACAAGAGCAGACTCTATTTGAAGTTTCAAAGGTGAAAACAGTGTTTATAAGGTAAAAGCTTGTCATTATAAAGAGTCCTCTCTGTATGGTGAAAAAATGAAACCTAGTGCAGTCTCCATAGTTCCAAAAAATAGATAATGCTGGGAAGGTCTTTTAAATCAGTTGGAGGGTGTTTTGTTTTACTTTGTGAAGAACAGTGAACAACAAAAGAAAGGTGTTTGGGAAAAAAAATGTTTTTGTTAAAACACAAGATATTCTCTCTTCACCAATAAACCACAAACATATCTTTTTAGAGTTATTTTCCCAAGCACAGTGATAAGTTGATTTGATTTCATTTGACAAATACTTGTTGATTGGCATCAAAGAGGACAAACAATGATTTATAAGGAGGACAAGGTGTGTTCTTGAGAAGCCATTTCAAGGACCATTTGAGACAACTGTTTTTCTCATTCAACAAAGATTATCCAAAACAATATGCCTCCCAGGTAAGATAGTAGAAGTGGCCTTCATAGGAGGTTTGAGTATGTTTCAACTGAAGAGGTAAATGCTCATCCATCAATCCTGTTTAACTTTCATGAGGTTGGGTGTCTAGAGTTTTTTCAAAGGGTGCAGGAGGTGAAAAGCTATTCCCCTTTGACACATCTTTGTGCTTTGAGATTTCAAGGGAAACACTTTCATATGGCAGGCTTGGATTTCAAGTTTTCTCCTAGATCCATTTCCAAGGCCACAAAAATTCCTTATGTTAGGGAGAAGTGGTTTAAATAGAGCCACCTAGACTCGGAAGAATACAAACCCTTTTTGAAGTCTGAGCATAGAGATACATGTCCATCCATCTTTCCCTTCTCATATCTGTTGACTAGTTATGCCCCCCTCATGAAGATAATCATGAAATACTTCACTTGCGAGGGAAGATTCTCCCGAGTCTATGCTTACTATGTCTGATTTCTCATGCATTTCGCAAGAGCCAAATTGTTAAATATCCCTTTCTTCCTCCATAGAAGTATTGAAAAAATGGCCTCCACTATTCAGAAAATACATCCTTCTCAGCAGTCAGCCTGCCTCTTCCATCATTCCCTCATCATGGTTATCATTCTGCATCAGCTTGAGAAGAAGGAAATCTCTTGGGATACTTTCATTTCACATCTATATTTCGCCACTGTTCCTTCATTCCATACATTTCCTTCACCTTCCACTCACCATCCTTTGCTTTTTTCAAGAAATCCCATTCCCAAGAAGCTCAAATTTCCCATTGAAAAAGAAGAAGAGCATGATGAGGAAGAAGAGCATAAGCAAGGGGAGGAAGAGCAAGATGAACAATAGCATGATGAAACAGAGTAGCAAGGGGAAGAAGAGCACAGTGAGGTAGAGCAGCAAGGGGAAGAAGAACATGATAAACACCAACATGATGAAGAGGAGGAACAGTAAGGGGAAGGAAGGCAACAAAGTGAATAGCATCATAGTGATAATATGCAGCAAAGTGATGAAGAGCAGCGCCATGAACAAACTCAAAACAGTGGCAAGAATGATGAGGAAAGTAACAAGGGCAAAGAGCCAATAGAGCAAGTGCTAGCTTCCTCTCCTAGGCAAGGGGCCATGCTTTCTTCTCCAAAAGTGGCCAAGCCCTAGACATCAAGGAAAAGGGTGCCTAAAACTATAACTCCAAATGTTACTAGGGCCCTCCGAAGCAAGGGGAAATTTCCCAAGCAGCCCATTGTCAAATTACCCAAGAGGAGGAAGACCAAGCGAGCCACCCAAAGCAAGGGAAAGGAGAAAGAAGAAAGAAGCCATGAAAAGGAGAGGGACTTCGACATAATTCAAATCCAAAGTGATGATAGTGACAATGAGGGCCGAATCCTAGAGACTCTCTTGATCAATAGAGAAAGCCAAATTGATGCTTTGAGGGCAGGTCTAGAGAGGGCTAGAAACTTCAATCACTTTTTGCAAATTCAAAATAGACAGATGAGTGTCCACATGGCAGTATATGAGACATGGGCCATCAAATATAAAAATGAGGCCTCCAAGGTGCAAGTTGGATTGGAAGAACTCATGGGCGAGTTCAATGATATCAAAGATGAAGATCAGCCCAGAAGAAAGAGGCCAAGTATCATGGGACTCAAAAGAGCCCTTGAGAAACAAAAGGAAGAAGAAGCTGCCCTTCTCCAATATACTCCTCTCACTACTTTGTTCACCCAAGAGATAGAGAACAATCAAGAAGCATGGCTCAAAAGGTTGAATGATCACTTGGAAAAGAGGTTGGAGAAGGCCAATAGAGATTTGGACCTTCAACGAAGGATGACCGGGCACTATAAGAAGCTCAATCAGTTCGCCCGGCGGAAATTGAAGGCCACAAAGGAAAAACTCAAGGAAGCTCAAAGGAGGCGCCTAGCACCAAAATTGAATAAAGACACCTCAAAGCTCCAAATTTTTGTGTCAGCTTCACACAATGTTTCTAAAAACCCTTGAGGGTCATGCTCGCCAAAATTGGGTGAAATTCCACAAATTTTGGTTTTTTGTCATTTTTCGTTTTTGGCTAAAAATCATGGGAATCACCATTTATTTTTGGGGCATCCTCAAAGGATGAAAATGGTATCATTGAATGCCATAATTTTAGGGGCATAAACTTAGCAATTTTCAGATCAATTGAAGATGATTTGCTCCCCCAAAATGGCGAAAAACACTCACTTTTTCCACACTTTGCCCCGTTTATCAGCAAGGTCTATTTTTTGGGTTTTTACACATAGATTAGTTTTTGATGGACTTATAGTGGTAATTTTGGAGAAAAATAAGCATTTTCAGAAAATAGACATTGATATATTTCCAACATGCTATCATTGGCCTCATTTTGATATCGAGAAGGCTACCAAAAGTTGCTGGCAAGACAGAGGATTTTCTGCTGATATATTTCTTAAGTATTTTTGTAAAAAATGAACCTTTCTAAAGTGACTTTTCCTCATGTGCGTTTAGATATTTTTGGGCATGATTAGTTATGAAAAGTATATATATCTTCCTTTTTTATCATTTTTGAGATATTTTATTAGATATTTTGTGCCTTGGGCTTTGCAAAGCCTTAAGGACAAAATCAGATATTTTTGATGGGCCAATGAGATTGCAAATTGCACTAGGAGGTTTTCCCTCATCTTGGCCTATATATTCCATGGGAATTCATTGTAAACAAGGCTGAACTTGATGATATAGAGCAATATATGGTTATAAAAGCTTGGAAGAAACACTTGTCTCATGCATTGGATAGTTTCTTGAATGTTTTTGGATGATGAAGTAGGTCTGTTGTTGGATTCCTTGACTTGGTAAAATGGTATAGTGTCCATCTCTGTTATGCTTCTTAGTTTTCATTCATAATTCCATGTTATTGCTGGCTATAAGACAGTAGAGAATAGATTCGAGACATGCCCTTGGAGGCACCTCAAGTTTCCTGTTTCTTTATAGCTTCTATGTTTTCTTCCTTCTTAGTCATATCAAATAATCCTTGATTACTATTTGATAACTGAAGAAATTGTTTGCTTGTTTCATTTATGGTTTTATGCATGCTAAGTATGATTCATGGTATGCCCTACTTACTCATGGCTAGTCATAGATGCACCTCTGAAAATTTTCTTTGATTGTTTGATTGTCATTTGTTGAACCAAGGAGGTCTTGTACTGATCTTGTCCTTTGCCTAAAACTATGCAATATTACTTCAAAGTGCCCAATATCTTGAAATATTATGCTTAGGCATTTCCTCATAGTGATTTGAGTTGTCTTTTTGTCTTAAATGTATTTCCCAAAAGTCTGATAGCCATTTCCTAAAGTTAGAGAGTCATATATCTCTATGCATGGCTTGAATGTTTATTTCTATGCATTGATCAGTTTATAGTTATATTTCTCATGATTAATGGTTTGCCCTACCATGTTTATGTCAGCTATTAAACTATTTATGTTTGAAATAATTTGTTCTTCACAAATTTAATGTCCATCGCATTCCATTTTTCCCAAATATCCATTTTACCTTGCTCAAATCAGCCCTTCAACAACCTTGTATCACCATCTGAAAGCTTTCTTGACATTTTCGACCCCACAGCCCAGTTAATATGACATATTTTTACCTATCTTAGTCTTTGATCAGTTCATCCCTCACAAACCCAAAAACCAAAACCAAAAACCTACTTCATAACTAGCCTAAAATCAGAAACACAAGAATCAAACACACAGATATCCCTTACACACATAGATAGAGCCCTCTCTAAGTCCAGGAAGGCTAGGTCCTTGGGCTCCAAAGATTGGTTTGATGTTACATTGTCATTTGGCTTGCCAATCAGCCAAATCACGGGACCCTGACATTACCTAAGACTGTCGGATCTTAAATTCCAATGGTTATTTTATCTGCTAAAACTACTGCAAGATTTAAGGCCTCCTCTCCTCACGACATTCACCACAGCTCCACCAGCAAATGAGTGAATCTGGAAGAAAAATGCCTTATTAAAATAAAACCCCTGATTTTTATTTCGCTTATTGTGACCAAACCGTAGCTCAATTTTATGAACTGTATATACCATCAGAAAGATCTCACCAATCCCTCAAATGGATATTTATTAGCTTTTTTATGATTTGATACTTCACCAAGACACATTTTTGCCAAAAAGCGCCACTTCACCCTTCCTCAAAATTGAATTTCTTCACTTGCAACACTCATACCGGGGGCACCACCTTGCCTCCATACATTTCCCTGCTCATGTCGACTTTCGTTGTGAGTTACCATCTTGTACTCATGATTTTATGGTCCCCATTGGACCCTTTACATATGTGGCAGCACCATCAAGTCACCCTTGTTTAGAGCATCCAAGTGGAGTCATCATTGCATTCATGGAGTCTATCCCGAGTCCCTTTGCATCCTGCTATAGTCCTCTATCATTCATTGCTTGGTCCCTCTCTCGTGTCGCACATTATGGCCTTCAGTCCCACTATACCCTATCCCTCATGATGTTGTGTCAGTCACTGCTAGGTCATCCATGCCCTTAATGGTCTAACAAGGGAAGTTGTCTATTTGCTACTCATTCACCCCCATTTCATCACCATCATGGGTGTTAGTCTATTAGTCACTCTACTATTTTCTCTTGTGCCCTAGTTGAGGATCCCTTATTGCCTCACCTATGGCGAACCTCCTTCTGTTGACATCAACTCATTCATTCCAGAAGATAGGTCTAGAGGGCGGTGTACCTTGGTTCCAGCTTCCACTCTTGTATAGTGCCTCAAATTAGGCAAAAGGACTCCTTATTTCCCTTTGACTTGATTTTTTCTCAGCTCCAGCTCCTTTCAACATGATCAAGATCTATATACTCGATGTTTCAATGATGCAGCAACTGTCATCGGTGATTCCCAAGTGTGTGTGAGATGTCTCAGCCCTCATGAGGGGGTGGCCCTACAAGTAAACCCCCACACACTCAGATGACCTCTTCAACATAGCCTTTGATGTAGCTCCATACATTTGATGATGTCAGCCTCAGTCGCTTGCAGCACCTTCTTGATTGCATATATCAGTCAAATTTTTAGAGCCCTTTCCTGTTTACAGGGCCATCTGAGTTGTTTTCATATCTCATGTACTTGGATATTATTGTACAAAATCCTGTCTGTTATCCCAGGCACAATATGTATGTGGGATTCATTATTAAGTTATTCATTTGGCTCATGTTTGTGCCATCATATTCTTTATTATTTCTTCCTGTGGTTTTCTGGATGCCTTATTGTTTGTACTATTGCCTCGGCGGGTATAGGTATGCCTCCCCCACTGTCTATAGCAGGTAATCACCTATCAAAAAGACTTTTCACACCTACAAGTCACCTCCTAAGGGTCTAGTTCTTTTAGCACTTTGGTCTACCTTACACTCCTCTCTCTTTGACTTCCCCTTTTTCGTCTAGTGATTGAGTTCTTACAACATACTTCAGTCATAGGATTAGCTCCTAACGCTCGCACATTGGGGGCCAATCTGTTACACCATTTTTTGGTCATCTAATCCATTGTTATTAGATGGATCCAAGTACACCAAGTAAGACCAATTTTACCCCAAGTAAAATCACATTCACTATGAAAAATTACTTAGTACACCACCTTTATTAAGTTGTTTATGGTCTAAACAAGAAACCCCATGGGAAAACATTAAAAAAATCCATATTTGTTTGACTTCCCTCAAGGAATAATTAGTTAAACAATAATTTAATTCATATTCCTAGTTATATTTAACTCAAAACAAGGAAATTAATTAGATAAATCATTATTTATCTTACTATTTTCTAAGAATAATTATTTAAACATTACTTAAATAATATTATTTGTTAAATATGACTAAATATCCCTTAAATAATTAAATAAATCATTATTTATTTGATTATTACTCAACCATATCCCTAAAATGATAAATAAATCATTTATTTATTTATTATTTACAAATAAGGGGATTTGACCCAAGTCAAATTCCTTTTCCCTCCAACAAATATAATAAAATATTCCATAAAAGTTGGATCTAGATTTGGTTAATAATATTTTAATTATGCACCAATATCTAGACTAACTCAATATTTTGTTATAAATAGAAGGGTTTTCCCATTCATTTGTCACCTTTTCTTGCCTAAAAATCACTTTGGATCTCAACTCTTCGTCTGGCTATTGATCCGCCATCATAGCCACATTTTTCTATTTTTTCTAGGTTTTCTACACCATCAGGAGAGAGGAATTCTAAGTTTGAAGTGTTGAGGACTTACAAGAACCCATCCCATTAACGAGAATAGGGAAAACCCTCTTGTGTTTTCCTTCCAGGTGCCATTAATAAAAATTTCATTGGATATATTCTTGTCATCTCTATTGGATCTATGGAGTAAATCTTGTTTTTTCTACTATTTAATGTCTTCTAATGCATAGATCTAGATTTTTGCAGCATTTGTCTTGATCATCTAATTGCAGATATGAAGATATTAGCAGTCATTTCTGCTATTAGGGATATTTTTTATGCGCAGCTAAAGTGGTATTTTTTCGTACACTTCGACTCAAGATTCATACTAACAATCCCTATGTGGAAGCCTCTCATGATACTCCAATGCTAAAGGGTATGACCCAAGATGGCCAAACTCTCTCAAGAGTAGCCCACGCAACTTTACTTCTTGTTGCCCTGTGTCATAGATCTGCAAGTGGCTCACCAACTTCTTGCTCTCTATCCACCTCCATTCATCCAAATGTGGATGCCTCCAGTCATTCTCCCCCTTGGTATCTTCCCAATGAAGACCACCAATCTCCCAAAGCAGATCTTTCTCTTTGCATCTCGTGGGAAGTTGAGATGCAACTCCTTGGAGATATTTTAGAAAAGACCTCTCATCAATGATCCCATTGAATCTAATAGGATCCAAGTGTGTTGAAAGTAAAACATCAAAAAGTGGCACAACACTCAGTATGCTCTCCAAAATCTCACACCCTAACTCCTCCTGCTGCATGCAACTCAATAAGGGTGTAATGGAATGAATGTTCATCCATCCTTTATCTAAACCAAGTTTATACAGTGCAGTGCAAGCTTGTTTCTCCACCTCTTCAATGTGTTGTCTGATCCAACTGCTGATATGGATGGCTGCCCCTCCATGATTATGACAACAGTAGTGCAAGACTCCTCAAGTGGTGAAGAGGACTCTTTCTTCTCTGATCTCTCATTGTCAAATATTCTGATCACCCTTTGAGTGAAATATGGAAAAGTGGAAACTCTTGCATGACTCACATGGTTGAACCACCAAGAGCTTGCCTCACCCTCTAATTGCAGTGATGAGATCTCCATAGCCACTTTTTCCACTACTGGATGTAGTAGGAAAAATTCTTCTAATTTCATCACCCAAATCCTTGCTGTACATATGGGTGATCCATCGAAAGTGGAAAACAGAAACCTAGTTCCCTTCACCACCTTATTGCTGTATGGCCTCATTTCTTCTTTCAGTTGGATAAACTAAGGAATATCTAGAGTCTCTTTGAAAGCTCTAAGTTGGCACTTGTACTCTACTAAATATCCACTCAGGATCTCATGCTCTAAGTGGTGTTCTTGTTCTTCACTCCCTCTATGAGAATAGGAAGTGCATGGGTCTTCTTCTCTCTCTTGAAACCTTCTAGAGGTCTCACTACATCTTTCTTTTCCATGAAACCATCTTGGAGTTTCAATGCATCTTTCTTCTTCCATCCATTTGGCCTCATTGGAGAGGCTCTTCTTAGATCTGAAAATTGATAAGAGTAATCTCATCCTCTCCATAATTTTTATCTCATCTTCTTATTATCTTCTGGATTGGATCTGAAATCCATAGGCTGAGCCAAGATGGCAGCTCTAATACCACTGTAATATCCAAAAATAGGGAAAATCTACAACAAATAGAATATCTGAAGATATTCTAAAGTTGGAGCTTCAGCAAATCATGAGCTTGGAAATTTAAATCAGCTCATTAGATGTAAAATAACATCTCACCAATAGATGAATTAACATCAGCAAGAATATGGCCTACATACTCCTTCCCAAGTGGGGAAATGCGGCAATATAGGGAATAAAATGGCTGTCTTCAAAAAATAACGCTATATATGTGAGGAATGGGACTTGGATCCCTTAAAATATAACATATAAAGCTCACATGCAAAATTGGAGCAGAAAAAAAATCCCTCTAGCCAATATAAACAGATCTCCCAAAGCCAATATGACTCAAATAAGCCCAAACCCCATAGCTTAACTCATGCAAAAAGGAATAAAGCATGTACAGCATTATTTTATTAAGTTTTTATGCAGAAAATACTAAGAAATAATAGATATAGAGTCTACAAGCATCCAATGGATGAGAAAATGGAGATCCCTTCCTCTTTATACATAATAAGAATAACCCGGCAAGGGTTTCAAGAAAGTATAAGGTGTAAAAGAGAAGATCTGCAGTTTTAGATCTGGAAAACATAGTTGGACTACAAATTTGTATAAATATGGCTGAAATATACAAAGAATGGAAGAAGAATGATATACAAGCCTTCCGGGAGAAGGGTTGGCCCTTCCTCCAAGAAACTAGCTCAGGATCAAGGGTCTTGACCCTGCTACAACAACACTAGCAAAAATAATGCAGTTTCTACCAATGACTACGTAGTAGATGATGCAAAAAGCTTTGGCCACATGCCAATATGTACAATATGCTCTGAAATATCCTATACAAATCTTGCAAAGAAAGGGGAGCTCCCTCCTCTGAAAGATAAGCTTAGGAGTTGATGTTGTAAGTCACAACACCCTACAACACAACGTTCCCTGATACAGGAATAACGTTGTAGCTAAATGAGGATGCTTGGCCTCAAGCTTGGATGTGGGAGAATGAAGAATAATTCTCCTCCAAGAGATCACTCAAGGAAGGAGAAGGAATCCCTAAGCAGGAATGCCTTGTGCTAAATAGCACTGCATACTCAACTCAACAACTGAAGAATGCTCAATAGTCTGAGCAGACCAAAATCATTAATCCATAAGCTAACCTAAAATTTCTACTATCTTCCTCCTTATAAAGTTTGTGAGCCTCCTCACCTTGGGTCCCACCCATTAGGTTTTCCAACACCACATGACCACTTTCCCTCCAAAACTGCGTTGTAGCTCCATCAAGGCTACTCCTCCATACTGCACTATTGACTGAGTCAACTTGACTGAATCAACATGATTCTTTTTCTTTTCATACATGGGCAGTGAAAAATCCAGCTACTAGGATGTCCCCTTTTCACACCAAGAGGGCTTTTATGTTGATATAAGATAAGTATGGGTCTCTTTCCCCCATTTATTCACCTACTAAGTGCAAGAATAAAAAATTAATATTCCTATTAGCTGCATGCTAATTTTAGGAATATTAAATCTACCCTTTGACCCATTACAATACATCGGCCTTTGACCCACCCCAAAGCTCCAGTTCTATACCAAGTATTACAAAAATATTACAAAAATGGACCAAAAATGCAGTTATGCGACCTTGTCCTAACAGTCCCCCAACACAATCTTGTGACTCGTCCGGAGTCATAGCACTAGTGGGGTCCTCATGGTCTCCTTGAGCTGCTCAATAGTAGCAGCTAACGGGGATAGAACACTGATGCTCTGTGTTGCTGTGGTTTGTGCAATATCAACCGGCTTTTATGAAGTTGGGCCTTCATTCACAGCGGTGACACTTTCCAAGGTCTGATTCAATTGTCTCATGGCCACTTCTATTTCCTACAAAATTTTGAGAGCTTCATATGCCTAGGGTGTTAGATGATCATTGAGTACCTGTTTCTTGCGCTAGAGCCCCAAAATTTCACTTCTGAATGCATGGTTGGTCCAAACGCATGCTAGTCGTTGGGCTGGAACATGGGTGGCCATAATGGCTTCCATCTACTAAAAATCCTACTCCTTTTGGTACAACTCCTAATCAATTTGGTGAAGGAGAGGGTCACATTGCACCTGGGACCATAATTCCATAGCAGTCTCAAACAACATGGTTCCCTGACTGATCTGTGTGGTAATAGTGGTTACTTCTTTCGTTACCAGTGCGGCTTGCTGGGTGTGCACCTTCGGGGGGGTATCAGGCTATAGTTTGGCCTACAGTAATGCTATCTGAAGCTCTAAATTGGCCTTAGTAACTTATACTTTAGTCTGAGATGCCTTCAAAGTAGTGACCAAGCCTTCAACCTTGGCCTGTGGTGTAGCGGAGGTAGGGATCACCTCTGACATGTCTCCGCATAGTCGGTCTATCAATTTTTCTAACTCAGCCTGATACGTGATGGTGGCAATGTGTGCTGCCTAGGCTTGGGTGACTTCAATATATTTAGTCACAATAGTCTACTCGGCCTTGTTAAGGTGATGTTGTGTTCGTAGTTCTCTATGTTGAAGCTCATTGGTGAGGGAGGTAAATAGGTTTTGTAGCTGCGCACCCATGAAGTGTCCAACATCAAGATCGATTGGAGAGCATGCCTGAACTTGGCTACATAATTCTGCGGGTACAATTGCAAAAGCTAGACCTGGGAGGGAGTAGATGTGGTTGTCCATGCCGGTGGTCAGGGCTGTAACTATAGATTGCTGGCCTGATTGACTCTGCCTCGCTTGATCCATGCTCACTTGACTCTACCTCGCTTGATCCATGCTCGCTTGAAGGGTGTCTGCTTTTATCTGGTGAGCGTGCAGCTCAGATTGAAAAACTTCTACTATGGCTTTGTGCTAGCCTTTCACCTTCCCCTTGCCCTTCCGTTTTGATGGGGTAGAGATGACATCCTCCATTTCAAGGGTTACTTCTAATACCTCATCTCATCCAACTTCCTCAGAAGCTATGACAGGAAGTGACTCATTAGGGTTCGTAGTTGTCATTCTTGCTCGAAAGATAAATTTAGGGTTACTACTGTTAGAAGGAGTAGCTTGCTCAAACATGCAGATGGAAATTATCCATACTAGATGAGATTCACCAAGGTAGCCAAGGCACAAGAGTTTCAGACAAAAACCAATCCCTTGTGACCGATGGTCCTTCGCTTATAGTCAATGAGGATGGAAAATGGCTAGATTAGCCTTAATTGCAATCTATCATTACGGAAACGGTAAAAAATCCTCGTAAATCACCACATTAATTGCCAATTTCCCATTCCATTGACCTAGAAACTCATTTTTCCCCACCAATGCTCCTTTTCAACGTCTATTTTTTTCCACCACGCGCAACCCTTGCATTTGCATCACACCCCCTACCTTGCGCATCATCCATACACATCCACTGATCATGCCTTTGTTTTTGCTACCTGATGTGTGCAACATCCATTATATAGCTACTGCAGCCATATAGTCATTTGATCGGAACCAAGGAGTCCTTATAGGGTTTCAGACGACTTCCATTAATGTACCCTGGAAAACAATCTCTGCGTAATGTAGCCAATCTGACCACACATCCATTGAAAATTTTATTCACTATATATGGACCAAGGAAATGCTTACAAAACTTCCCCAGGTGTCACAAAAATTGGATATCATAAAGTAGTACCAATTCATCCTCCATAAAGACCTTCTGCCGAATGTGTCGATCACGCCATTCTTTTTCGCAAAACTTTTGATCCTATTGGTTGAACTGAGAAATGAATCGATATTCTTCCAGGGCCACTAGCTATGCCAAATGCTCCGCCATGATGTCTGGGTCTTCCATGTCTTCAAAATCGGAGATTCACAGGCTAGGAACAATGTATTAATAGGCATGAAAACCTCCTTCCCATAGACCAATCGAAAGGGCGTCTTTCCCATGAGTTTCTTACACGTAGTCCTATATGCCCAGAGTACAGAGGGGATGCGTACGTCCCAATTGCTACTGTTAGTGTTGCAGACCTTAGTGAGCACATGTTCCAAAAATTTATTAAAGGCTTCTAGGGCCCCATTTTCCTATGGGTGATATGGGGTACTCTTCACATGGTGGATTTGTAATTCCTTAGTCAGAGCCATGATAGTTTCACTAACAAAATGCATACCTCTTTCGCTCATTAGGATCTTCATACAACCAAAACTAGTCAAAATATGTTCAAAAATGAAGTGTCCAGCAGTATCCACAGTAAAATCCTTGATATCTTTTTCTTCTTCGCATTTGGTGACATAATCTATGGCAGTGATGATATATCGGGCACCAGTCTTCTTTCCTGGATAATTTATGGGTCCGACAAAATATATGGCCCATTTATTAGATGCTTGTAGAGCCATCTATAGTTGTAGGGGCATATCATCTCGTCATTAGGGCTTCCCAGTTCATTGGCATGCGTTGCAAGCCCAATAGTATGTATGGGTATCGTTGTGCAATGTGGGCCACCACAGCCCGACCCTTAATACTTTTTGTGCAATATCTTTACTTGCATAATTTCCTCCTGCAATTCCTCCATGGGCCACAACTAAGATATCTTGTGTCTCATGTTCTCATAGGTAACTTCGCAGCACCTCATCTACGCCCAACTTATAGAGTTATCCCGCAATTATGGTAAAATCAGCTGTGCGGGTGACCAGTGCCGTTTCTATGGTACTAAATAGCCATTGGGTGTGTTAGTCATCAATTTTTTCACCTATTTTGATGACTATATTCTTTTTCCAGGTTTTCTAGAAAGAAAATTCAAACAATCATTTTGTCCTCTAGAAATCCCCTTAGAGAAATTTTTCACTTTTCCCTCCTCTCTTACCTACTGTGATTAAATTGGTAATCCTGTAAAAATCCCATATTAGACTGATAGGCTTTACTCTATCCATAACTGTCACATCTGTCTAAAGCTGTTTATCTCTGATGCCTAAATCCTCCTATTTCACAAAATTTCCTAGCCAAGATAAGACAAGTTTGTCCTTGTACCCTCCTACTGCTGAAGTTCTTGTTAATGACCTAAGTGTATCTAGAAAAAACCTCAAAACTAATGACAAATTGTCTAGGTTTATAGGTGATGGTGCTTAGGTTGAATATATGAAAAACCCGTGTCTTGATAAAAACTCTGTTTTTTTTAACTGTCAGTCAAGTGCCCTTTTCCTAAAAATGTTGCAAGAAAACCAATCAGACTTCCCTAAGTCATGCACCATCATGTTTTTCATGCATTTCTATTTCAACAAATCTCAAAGGTGAAATCAAGAAAAATAGTGCAAAGATGGTCATATTTCTAAAAAAATGCACTCAAGCAGTCTCCAAGGTGTCTCCTACTAGTCCAACAAAAAAATTGCCAAGACTAAGCCACCTTATCAAAAACATCTCTGCAGGGATGTCCAGATGTCTGGCCTAAATCAAAACAGGGCAAAAGAGACACACTAAGGAACATCTTCTTTCAAAATAATTGACATTTTGAATAAAGGAGACAATGAAGTTGAAGAGCACAGGAAAAATAGTTTTTATCTCTACAAATCAAGGACTGCTAGTGAGAACTTGATACCACTTAAAGGGGTAATTCTCTACTCATTCAAGCTTCTAAGCCAAAACTTAGAAAATCAGTAGTATATGAACAAACATGGCAAAATTTTGGCAAAAAGGCGATTAAAATAGTTTTTATGCCTCAAAGGATAATGGAAGGGGGAAAGTTGTCTTTTTCCATGCCCCTGCAGACAAGAAAACAAACCATCAAAGATGCCATCAGAGCAAGACTAAGACTACTGCAAAAAGACAGTCACACTAAAAAGGTGCGAACAATAGGTATGTTTTATTGTGAAAATACAATTTGTTTATTATCCTCATAGTGAAATGATTTAAAGCACATTTTTAGAAGATTGGAGAGATAAGTGAACAAGCATGAAATACCTCCTTCATTAACAGCAGAGGGTGTAAGAATTTTTATGAATTATCTTTTAAAGATGAGGAAATTTTACATTTTTTGGTTTTCAAAAACAAAGAGTGCCTTTGAACCAAAAATAAAAAATCAAAGTTTGAAGGAAAGAGGGCTGCATTGAAGAGTACAATCACACTGAAGAAGATAAACAACATGATATGATTTGTTTGAAAATACAAATATTTGATTATTAACCCATAGTGGAAAGGTTTTTTGAAGATAGTTTCAGAAATTTGGATAAAATGGAAATAGGCATGATGAGGTAAAAATAAAGCACCTCCTTCATAAAACACTTTTTGACCAGTCATGGGGAAATCAAATTTTGGCAAGAAAAATCAACTTCAATCAGGAAACAGATGGTATATTTGGAAAGTAGATAGGTTAATATTTCCAACGAGCTATCACGGGCCCAATTCCGTAATCCGGGAGGCCTCCAAATGTCCTCTACAAAGTGGTGTTGCACTCCTGTAGGTTGGTTCTGCGTGCTTGTCGCTACCTCCAGTGCATTTTTACACTGGGTGCTGTGCACTTGTAGATGGACGTTGTGCGCAGCGCGACCTAGAAATTTGTAGAAAGTTCCCGAATTTGCCAATTTTTGCCAGAAGTTGCATTTTGCTATGAGAATCGGTTTTAAGAGGTATTCTTCATCAATTGACATCTCCTCATCATTTTTTTTAAGTCATAAAAGCGCCAAAATAATGAACGCAGAAAAAATTAAGATAATAAAAGTAGTAATGAGGAAAGAAACAAAGAAGAGAGTGATGAGGGCAGCCATACAGAAAACAGTGAAGAAGAAACTAGTGGAAATAAAGGGTAGTCTAAAGAAGAAGAGGGAAATGGAAAGGAAGAAGCAAACAACCCAGAACAAAATCAACACAGCCAAAATTATGAAGGCAGCAAACAGGAAGATAGCAAAGACATCAAAGAAGATGAGGGCAACCATACAGCAAACAATGAAAACAACAAAAGCCTAGAAAGTAAAAACAATGGCACAGATAAAGACCAAAGTCAAGAAGAAAACAATCACAACAAAGAGGAAATTGATGAGGATAGACCAGAGACTGTTTTCAGAGTAGTTCTAAATGCACAAGGAAAATAAGACAGAGCCCATAGTAATGAAAACAATCAAGACAACTAAAAAAGGGATAAAGACATAGATAGCCTTGAAGAGGAAAAGACAGCAGACCTAGACACCTCTCACCAAATAGAAAAACAGAATGACCTTTATGATATTACTCCTAGTGATAAGATCATTGCAAATGTCAAAATTGATGGTCAAGGAGGCTGCCCATAGCAAAGTGACAAAGAAATGCAAACAACAAGTGTTTTTGAAGAAAAATATAGCCCTAAGGCTGTAGGTGAACAAAATGAACAAGACCAAATGTTGGCACCTCTTACCATTTCTCATCAGCAAAGTCAGGATCATGTGTTTACTACCTCTAAGGCAAGGGGCCATGCATCCTCAATCAAAAATAGTGTGAAGCAATGTCACTAGGGCATTAAGGAGTAGAGGTAAACTGCCAAAGAAAGGCAAGTATGGATTTCCAAAGAAAGACAGGGGTAAGAAGCCCATGAAGGACAAAGGAAAGAAGGTAATGGAAGAACAAGAAAGCAGCCATGAAAAAGAGAGGGATTTTGAACTTATGCACATTGATAGTGATGAGGACAATGAAAAAAGGATTCTCAATTCCCTTTTACAAGACCAGGGTGCACAAGTTAGAGATTCGGTGAATGATTTGGAAAGATCAAAACATATCATTCATTTCCTACAAACACAAAATGCACAAATGAGTGGCCAAATCACCATTTATGAATCTCGAGTAGTCAAGTACAAAAGAGAGGCTCAGAAATCACAAGTGAAGCTAGAATAGTACATGGGTGACTATGAAGAAGATGATGAAGAAGAAGTGCCAGCTAGGAAGAGGCCTAAGACTATGGGTCTTAGGAGAGCATTGGAAAAACAAAGAGAGAAAGAATCAGCCCAAATGCAGCAATTCCCTCTCACTGAGCTCCTAGCCTTGGAAATTGAAAATGACAAAGAATCATGGCTAGAAAGGGAAAACTTGTATTTAGAGGCCAAATTGGAGAAAGCAAACAATGATTTAAGCTTACAAAGAAAGATGACTCAGCATTACAAAAAGCTAAATTAGTTTGCTAGGAAAAAGCTCAAAGTTGCCCAAAGGAGGTGCCTAGCACGAAAATATGGAAAATACCAAGCTAGGCTTGGAATTTTGGCCCAAGCTTCACTACAAGTTTCTAAAGACCCTTGAAGGATCTGCTCACCAAATTTGGGAAAAATTAGACACCTTTTTTTTTTTTGTGAATTTTTAAGCCTAGGAGTGCAGCACCCCGGATGCTGCGCTTTTTCTCAGGGAATTTTCAATAGGGAAAGTTTATACTTTTGGATTACTTGGCACTAGGGGAGTATGCTCATAAATTTTAAGCTCATTTGGATTTTTGTCCCTCAAAAGGTCCAAAAAATAGCCATTTTTTCACCTTTCTGCCACTATTTTTGAGCAGGTGCTGCACTCCTGGGTTTTTGCATATTTTCCACTATTTGATAGACTTCTAGAGAATAATATTGAAATAAATCAAGTATATATGGAAATTAGACATCTATGTTGGGGCCCTTGTTTTGAATTTTGAATAAAAAGCAGATTTTGGGGTTGCGGAACGACATATGGCAGCCGTAACCAAGTCGCAACTATGGTGAACAGCAGGGCTACCGAGGTTGTGAGGGAACATGAGATAGCTGAAGAAGGTAGATGCATAAGTGCAGATGAAGAGAAGATACAACAGAAGACACAGAGTAGAACTCATAGACAACAAGAGAGAAGCCAGAAGCAGCTGAAGAAGAATGGAAGAGGAACTAGCAAGTTGCGATGGCGGGTGAATAAATAGCCATCACCTGGCTGAAAGAAGGGACGAATGTAGAGAAAATGAAGAGGATTGAGTGGATGATGTAGAGGGAATCCATTCTGAGCATGATATCTCTGTAGTTCCTAGGCTTCTCTTATCTATCTTTCTATCCTATGAGACGTTTGTGACATAATTGTAAGCTCTTCCTGTGGAAGCGATGTAACTATGGATTTGGCTAAAGGTTATCAATACACTTGCCGGTTTCTATCTTATTATATGAGTTACATTCATGCATGATGTCTGTGATGTCTTAAAATTTTATTTTCTTAATACCTATTCACTCTTCTAAATGTTCTTGCATATATGATGATGTTTATTCAATCAATCTCATATTAAACATGAGTTGTAGATCCTTCCACCATTATTGATCTACTCCCCTTCTGAATGTGGTCGCGGTGCACCTCCGGTGAGACTCTCTACTCTTTGGAGTAGGGTGACAATGCCGGCATGGTTCTAGACTATAGCGGATACCCTTGTTGGCCCCAACCTCTGAACCTGAGTCTTGCCTGCAAGACCTGTTTCTTCGCCAACGAATGGTTCCATTGTCGGGACCTTACACGTTATGAGGGGAACTATATCATGGTATCGAGGATCTTTGAAGGAGAAATATGGAGATGGTGGGATAACCATATAGACCAGTTTATTGCTCAGCAAGTGGAGTTGATGAATCAAAAGGAGAGGGTGCTCAAGGATCTCATCCTTTTCTCGGATTTCGCCAGTGATACCTACTAGATCCTCTGGGGAAAATTCCCTAGCAACCTCTACAATTGGTTGCGGAGGTTGTAGACCAAGGTACCTAGGGATAGCTCACGGAAGATAAACTGCAAGTGGGTGCATGGGGATCTGGTGGCCCTGCATCGGTTGGATACTGAGTTGACCCGCGCAGTGGATTTTTGGGTAGAGACCACTTTGGATGGATATATTGTGGAGTTTGCCACAGAGTGCTACCAATCCTTCTCGAAGGTTGAGGCTATATTCCACTCTAGACTAAGAGGGAAGCTGCTCAAGGAGATTCCATTATGGATTAAGGCCCTGATGGTGGACAAAGGGCTGATGGAATTCCAAAAGTTGAGCATGGAAGCATAAACCTCCAGTGTTGGGGGAAGGGTTGAGGGGATAGATGCTACGTGAAGTGTGAAGAAAGGGAGTGGGGAATGGATGCTAATGTCGTAAGGGGGTTGAGGGAGTGACGTGCACATCAGAGGGTGTAGATCACTGAAAAGTGGCGAGAAAGGGTGATGCGGGAGTTGACGCAATGGGAAGACAATAGGAAGAATCAGGAGGAGGTGCCTGAGAGGATAGGAATTATGGACACTCAGGCGGATACCCTAGAGAGGGAAGGTACCATTGTGGGAGTGCAGCGGGTGCATGGGAGCCCAACTAGGAGAGAAAGGGAGATGACGACTGACGAAGATGATGCAGGTGTGCAGCCCAAAGAAAGTTCCGATGGCGAATGGTACGTCGTGATGCAGCGGTTGTTTCAAGAGCGGATGACATTCATTTCTCTAGGAATCCCTACTTCCCAAAATTTTCACGGCAAGGATCCCTACCTTCCCCTCGTACTCTATAAACCTTTGAGTAATATTTTCATTAAGTTACAAGCATTAAGTCAATTGCACAGTAGTTCAGTGTCACACGTTAATAACATTGTTACTAGTATTATTGCAGTTCCTAGTAGTGTAGTCACACAGCTAGGACCCGGAGGGTTTATTCTAGTCACCCCTTCGTAAGTAAATATGGCCGGGTCATTCACTTGGTATCCAGAATTCTTTGGCCGAGGAAATGATGATGTGGAGCAACATTGGTATCTCTGCGAAGCCATATGGAGGGCTCGGTAGATGCCAGATGTAGGGAAGCTAATAGAGTTCCAAACCAAGCTCAGAGAAAGGGCTCTGCGATAGTTCATCAAGTGGTCCATGGCTCATATGAATCCAGTAATCGCGGACGTTAAGTGAGATTTTGTCCGAGAATTTAAGCTTCCCCAGAAAAACCAGCAGGGTCTGTCCGAGCTATAGGAGATTAAGCAGAAAGAAGGGGAAACTACATGGGAGCTAATGCATCAGTTCAAGGACGCGATCGGGAAACTCAGCTACCCAATTGACCAAAACCATCAGAGGGACTAGTTCATCAAGGGTCTGCTTTCCTTAACACAAACCCCCCTCACCCAATAGAAGATTAACAATTTTCAGGACGCTCTGGAGAAGGCCATGAAGATTGAGGCCATGGCAGGCTAACCTTAGGAATATTGGGGAGGGTCGGCCTCGCAGGATCCTTCCTTGGTGGGATTGCAACATTAGATCGCCAGTCTGACTAAAAAGCTCAAGGAGATGCGGCCTATAAGACTAGCCAGGCTGAATGTTTGGTGCACTCAATGCCTGGTCGAAGGGCATGTTGCAACCGAGTGTCCTCGGTTGCATGGCACAGGTGTGGGACCCTAAGTCGCAGCAATCCAGGGGGTTCCGCCTACTGGTGGTGGAGCAGCAATGAATCCGCAGGGGGTATATCAGCCGAAACAACCTTATGTGGGGTTCCCACCAGAACCAAACCCAACTGCCACGGAATATTGTGAAATTTTCCGAACGATGGGGCATCAACATCGGATGTGCCTAATACTATAGAAGTACTCCAATGTCCCCAACAACGTATACTGTGAGTTTTTTGCTTCCAAAACTCACAACATTGAGTAGTACAGAGCTCTTGATGCACTAGCAGACTGGTTGAACCGACCCTCCTATCGGGTGAACGAGGCTTCCAGGGGCAAAAGAGGTGGTATGCATGGAGGCTGCACAGGGGGACGGGGTCTGTTGAAATGCTACAACTGTCACCAGGAGGGTCACATGGCCCAGGAATGCCCACTTCCCCAATGTCCATGGTGTTCCCAGTGCTGCATGAACTCCCATGCAACAAAGGACTGCCAAAAACTTATCAAGAAGTTGGAGGAACGAGCATGGCAAAGGGGCACGAATCTGGTAAACTTCGAACCTCAAGGGAATGCGACTCCGGCCATGCAGAATGTAGCTATTGTGATGAGAGGTGGAAAGAAGATGGGGGAGGATGCTCGCGGAAAGGAGCTAGCACGGGTTATCCGTCCTACCTCCCTGAACCAATTAGTTAGGCTGGACACACAGAAGAAGTACATCCAGGAGGTAGTGGAGACATTTGGTCAGTTGGGGGGACCAAAAGGCCTTGAGGTACCTGTTGGGTCTTGAAAATGTCATTTATTTCCATTACGCTTACACTATTATGTCCATTATATCACCTCCATTTCACTACTATGTCACTACATTCATCCCACTTTCATTATCATTGGGCCATATTTATGTTTTTCAAAACTTTATTAATTCTTAGCCTTTTTAAGTGAATTTGATGTTGTTTTAATTACAACTTTAAGGAGCTGAATGACTTCACCAAATTGGTAGCAGAGGGCCCCTGCTATCCAAGGAGGCTTCTACATGTTTTCTAGATAAGTAGTTTTTAATTAGGTGTTGTTAGTTTTTAATTCATGTCTTACATTATTCGTTTAACTAACAGATCCTCATGATGTTATAGTTAATCCTTTCTTAAAAGCTCTTCCAACATATCTTTATTCATGAAATGGATTTAATTGTGACATCTTGAGTTACCAGCACTTTAGTTTTTTTAGATTAAAATGAATTTGCACATAGTTTTACAATGACTAATGACATGGAATCAGTCTTGTCCTTCCGCTGATTTATTTTTCTTAGGTTTTAATTCCAGCACTGTTTTATTTATTTCAGTTTTGTACATTTGCTTTATTAGTTAGATTAGATATTAAATTACTCATGTCATTATCAGTTACCTCCGAAAGCCATAGCGAGACTAATGGTGAGGGGATCAGCATGAGTGTGTAGTTTGATATTATTATTTTTTTGTGTTAGATATTAAATTGTTTGGTACAAGATCAAGCATTTTGGTGTTGTTAAAGTAGACTAATGGTGGCGATCAGTGCGAGGTAGTTTGATATTAGTTATTTTTCTGCAAATTAGATATTAAATTGCTCATGTCATTTTCAGTTACCTCCGAAAGCCATAGCGAGACTAATGGTGAGGGATTGAAGTATGAGTGTGTAGTTTGATATTAGTTTAATTTTCTGCAAGTTAGATATTAAATTGTTCATGTCATTTTCAGTTACCTCCGAAAGCCATAGCGAGACTAATGGTGAGGGATTGAAGTATGAGTGTGTAATTTGATATTAGTTTATTTTTCTGCAAATTAGATATCAGATTGCTCAAGTTGTTAATGATTACCTCCGAAAGCCATAGCGAGACTAATGGTGAGGGGTCAGAATATGAGTTGATGTAATTCAATTTTAGCTTTACTTTGCTTGCAATTCTTGGATTTCTTTGAGCACAGTTTCTTTTGTATTTAGACAGCAGCAAGGGTAATGGGTTTCATGATCAATAGTTCACTGTTTGTTTGACTAGTATAGTGGCACATTTTCATTTTATTTTAGGAATTAATTTTGTCATTGCATGTTTTAAAACCCTTTTTAAGTTTGAAGTTTGGGAAATCATTATAAAGGACATCATTGCCTTGAACATTTATATCCATACTTGTCTTTTAGAATTTCCATCTCACATTAGGAAACCAACCAAGATAAAACCCACAAAATAAATAAATAAATAAAACCAAAAACGACAAAAAGTAAGAGATAGGTTACCTTGCACATATAGTGCGCTACACTTTGTCAGCTTACAAATCCCGGATTGACAAATTAATGTAGCAATTTAGGACACACTAAATTGACCAAAAATTTTGGCGCCGTTTCTAGGGAAGTGTAATTAGGACACCTTATTTCTTACATCTAAAAAAAAATTAATAGTTATTGAGCATGCTCTCCTCCTGCACTTTGTGTGATCTGGAGGATCAGAAAAAGGATTGTTATGTAAAAAAAAAATTAATAATTCTTGAGTATGCTCTCCTCCTGCACTTTGTGTGATTTGGAGGATCAGAAAAAGAATTGTTATAAAAAAAATATAGAAAAAAAAAGAGACAAAATAAACTTCATCATTTCAATTGATTCAATAAAAAAAAATAAAAAAAAAATAAAAAATCATTTGATTTAAAAATTTAAAAAAAAAATGAAAAAAAAAAATTCCAATACATTGTTTTGTTTAATGAAATATATGTGTGTATTTTTAAATTTTTGAAAATATAACATACATAATTTTATTAACAAATCAATTATAAAAAAAAAAATGAAATCCAACTGCTTTGATAGGTTCAGCTGTCCAAGATTGATTGGTTATGGTCTGTAGTGGTCCTCAAAACACTGTATCTTGTTTTAATAAGATTTTGCAACCTAGCTGCGGAATGTGCCTGATTCCGCAGCTAATTGTGAATTCCGCAGTTGAGTTCAAGGTTTAGCAGGTTACAGGCATCCAATGAAGAAACTGACCACATGGACATCTTCGGAATTGTCTCGACATGGATCCTATCCTAGTCACCCAGCCCAGACTGATAAAAAATCAGTTTAAAACTTCAGTCAAAGTCCTGTTTTTAGCATGTTTTTCTTGAAGTCTTTGCTGCCTGAAATTGAAAATCATTAATCCTTCTTATAAAAATTTACAATTTCAGAGAAGAGGAAAAAAAAAAAAAGAACAATCTATGGCTATCTTCGATCCTAGCTTTCAATGTAGCCTCAGTAGAAAATCTGCATTCCTGTTCAAGCTTTGGCCTAAAACAAACCTACAAAATTCATGAGAAGAAAGAATCCATTTTAAGAAAGTCTCTGCAAAATTAGATGAACAAACCAAACAGCTAACAGGTATGGACTTTCATGGGTAGTCACTACTTCAAAAATT
The DNA here is from genome assembly GCA_034641835.2 of Pinus albicaulis. NCBI lineage: Eukaryota > Viridiplantae > Streptophyta > Pinopsida > Pinales > Pinaceae > Pinus > Pinus albicaulis. The sequence continues at coordinate 1,289,080,462 of CM076582.1, forward strand.
CTTAAATCTCCATTACCGAATCTATGTTACCGAAATGGGATTTGGAATCTATCATTTGGCTGAATACGTTCCTTTTGATTAAAGAAAATACAAATTTAGCAATTAAACGAAAAGAGATCCACGTTTTCCGAAGGAATTGGCAGAGAATTGTCCACGTAATAATTTGATTGCAAAGGTTTTGCATCATCATTTGACCATAGGTTCTTTTGCAAGACATTCCCAACAACATTATTGGCAGATTCAACACTTTGCAATGATCGTATTGTTTTTGACAGCGACTTCTTAGTTTGAAAGAGTGAAGCCTAGGCAGTAGCATTTATAATTGCAGCAGCTTCTAATCACTGCAACATTTTGATAATCTGCTATTAGGAACCTTGCTCGCTCAGCTGCTTTTCTTCTTCATCATTTCAATGGTTGATTAATTTTTTTAGAATTGTTTCTATTCGATAGATAGATCCTTTCTTCTTCCTCTTTTTGCAGCATAAGAGTTCAAATATCAATCAAATGCTTCAGTGGCACTGATGAACTCAATCCATATAACAATAATTGAACCTGTTCCACAAAAAATTTGTTGTTGAAGCAGAAGCCAGAAAAACGCAAAACAAAGAAAAACGTCAAACTTTGAAAGCACGATTTTGCCAAACGGAGATGAATTTGAAAAAAATAAAACATGGGTTTGTTCGCCAACAGGTTCAATTAGATAACCCAGAAATCGTTTTACGAAATTCATGGCAGTCTGGGAGAATTTCTCGGTTCTTTGAAGCCCATTTTTGCTTTCCGCGTGAAAAAAAATGGAATTTCAATTAATGAATTGACAGTTGATTAAATTCGGCTTGAAATCAATGGTATACTGATAATTAAATGCTTTTTGCCACCCGTCTAACACCTCCTCTACCACTTCTCGATTAATAACAATTCTAATTGGAAACGGCTCTTTGCTGATAAACGTAACACCTGTGAACAACAATTTTAATTGGATATGGCTCTTTGCTGATAGATATAACACTTGTGAATAACAATATTAATTGAATACGCAACCAACCAATCAACGTGGCATGGAGCTTCTTGGCATTCGATGCAGAGGCCATTTGAAAACTCACTCACATTCTGTTCATGTATATTTCGTGTGAGTTAAACCTAGATTTCACTACGGTCTAGGCTGCTGTCAATGCAGTTCCAACAAATAATATGCACCTTGTTACCATTAATGTCAAACTTGGCATTTATAAGAAGAGGTGAAATGTTATTATCAAGCATGACCTTAGTATCCTTGATTATTTATCAAACTTTATCTGCTGTTTGTATGGAAAGCTCGGGGCTTATTAACACTGGCATTCTCAGTTAGAAAATGGATCAACATCATTTTGGTTGGTTTTGTTTCAATTGAAAATCTTTGTTTTAAAGATGAATCACTTACTTTTAAGGTTGCAGAAATTCCACAGGAAAGTGCGGAAGAGATAAAAAGCTATGCACGACACACGTATCCAAATATGTGTAAAACTAATGGTTGGTTAACTTTTAGCTGCGGAATGCAGCCTGATTCCACAGCTAACTGGCAATTCTGCAGCCATTTTATCACTTCTATAGGTTATAGGTGTCAAGAGACGAAACGAGCCACATGGGTAGCTGGGAAAATGTCAGTACATGGACGGTGTCCTATTCATTTGATCCAAATCGATGAAAAATACCCTGGTCAAAGGGAAGTCAAGCTGTGTGTTATCACTAAGTCGCCGCATGTCAAGAAAAAATAATAATTTTGAATCAATGAAATGAATAAGTTATTTGCTCACTTTTTCTGAAGGTATTGATTAATTTTGGACTAATGATGAAAGATGAATGGCTAACTTTTTATTCAATATTTTTAGCTACAGAAACCGTCGACATTTTGCAGCTAAAGTCCAATTCCGCAGCTGTTCTCCAATTCCGCAGCAGGAAAACCTCATTGTTCAAATCAGCCTAACTTTCTCATAAAAAATCAGATTTTGATGATTCAAGTATCATTGGAAAGGTCTCAACAAGATCTACACAGTGAGAAATCCATCATTAGAGTTTGAAATGGTAAATAATGAAATAAATTGATGAAAAGAAGCAACATTCAACTTGAGGCACTAATTCCAAAATAGGTATAAATTCTTTTGATTTTTCCTTTAAGAACTTGTTTCATTAATACAAATTCTTAGTTTTGTGTGTAAATATCATAACTAGAGAGATTGATCACCTCTCTCCTTTGATAATCTTACATTCCATTGCAGAAGAAGTATTAGTTTTTTTGCAGGTTCCAAGAGGAAGAACAAATGACTACAAGAGAATGGTGTCTCTCTAAGAGACCAATTTGTTTCATAAGAGGATGATCAGCAACAAAGAGGAAATATGCTGATGCAAAATCAAATCCAAACACTTGAAAAAAAACTTTCAGATACTATTGTCTCCATTACATCCATACCTCATAATAAACCATTCACCTCATTTCACTTCATACTTTCCATTTACATTCACATCCACTTTCCATTTCTTTTTGCCTATTCATAACCCACAAATAAAAGCAAGAGGTTCATTCACATGCTTATTTCCCATTGCCATTTCTACTCTCTATTGCCATCTTTCATTTTCATCTTCCATTTCTTGTCATTTTCATTCCGCAAATAAGTCTTGCTTCAATGCAAATGATTGAGTCCATAGTCCTTTGAGTCTAAGTTCTTTGTAAAAACACCTTGAGGCTTGCATGCCTTAATGGAAAATTCTCATGCTGACAAACAATGGGAATACATTAATGTCTCTTGTTCGTCAGATCTTCTAGGTGACTCGACATTAGCAAAATCATTTGTACCTAGCAAGATGTGTTTGGGGCATCTTGACTCTCATTGTCATCAATGGTGAGAGTTCTCGTGTTGACTAGTGGCATCCATTAATGGCCACTAAGTCAACAATTTCCTACTATGTTCGACATCAGAACATCTTTTCACATAGTAAGAATTGTGCCAATGAGTTTTGAAGACATGAAGACTATTATTTTCAGCATTTTGGAGCAGATTCAACAAGTTTTAGTAGGAGCAATAAAAAGTCATCTTATCTCTTTATCCATGACTCCTCTTGTTCAGCGACTTGAAGAAGAATATGATCATAATTTTGTAGCCACCACACATACAACTCATCCATTCCAAAGGGTAAGTTGAGGTACGTCATTTTCTAACTTTTGACCATAGAATTCCATAAAAAAGCTAGAATAATAATTGTTGGAAAAACATTTCTCTTCATCATTTCATAAAATTGTCAATACCATCAGTTGGGGGGGAAATACATTCATCTTCATATCTTACCATGTCCATATCATACTCAGGAGCTCACATACTTCCAACATATATTAACTATTACATTGTTATTATGAGCATACAATGGATTTTCAAAAAAAAAAAATGCTTAAAGGATATCATGGTTGTCACACAAGAACCAACCATCATGCAATCCAATAAAGATATACTTTGCAAAAATAATCAAAATATCATTATGCAAAGTTCAAAGTGGTTGTAACACAAGAACCAACCATGTTGCAATTCAAGTAAAACACTTTGCAGAAATATGAAGTTATCAAATGATATCATGCAAAGTTAAGCCAAAGCTCAAGGATCAAAAGAGTCAATGTAATATATATTGCATGAGGACATGCAATAACTTCAGTTGGGGGGTATGTTGGGTCTTGAAAATGTCATTCATTTCCATTACACTTTCACTATTATGTCGATTATATCACCTCCATTTCACTACTATGTCACTACATTCATCCCACTTCATTATCATTGGGCCACATTTATGTTTTTCCAAACTTTATTAATTCTTAGCCTTTTTAAGTGAATTTGTGGTTAAAAATTAGAAAATAATGTGCATATGCTTATACCTAACAAGTCGGTTGAGATTGTTGACATGTGTAGGTCAAAATGAGACTTCTACAAGACCCTTATGTGGCACTCTAAGGCCAAATTCGAATTTGAGTGGAAAGAATCATGAGATATGTGTCACATCTCCTAATTGTATTGAAACTCTAAGAGGATATGTGTCTCCTTTCTTAATTGTCTTGAAATTCTAGAAAGACACGTGTCTTATCATTTCCTATTTTGATTGTAACTCTAGAGTTGGAGGGAGAGAATCATGGACTCCCATTAATGAGATAACTTCTCATATTTTGTATAAATAGGAGAAGCTTTCTCCTATCATGAATAATGAAAAACTAAGAGAAGGAGAGAAAGGAATAGAGATTCTTTTGTAACAAAGTTCAAGATGGAATGGGATGTAGATTTGTGAGTTTTTTTTTTAATAGAGAAATTCAGTTCTTTGATGTTGTTTTAATTACAACTTTAAGGAGCTAAAAGACTTCACAAAATTGGTAGCAGAGGGCCCCTGCTATCCAAGGAGGCTTCTACATGTTTTCTAGATAAGTAGTTTTTAATTAGGTGTTGTTAGTTTTTAATTCATGTCTTGAATTATTTGTTTAACTAACAGATCCTCATGATGTTATAGTTAATCCTTTCTTAAAATCTCTTCCAACATATCTTTATTCATGAAATGGATTTAATTGTGACATCTTGAGTTACCAGCACTTTAGTTTTTTTAGATTAAAAGGAATTTGCAGATAGTTTTACAATGACTAATGACATGGAATCAGTCTTGTCCTTCTACTGATTTATTTTTCTTAGGTTTTAATTCCAGCACTGTTTTATTTATTTCAGTTTTGTACATTTGATTTATTAGTTAGATTAGATATTAATTGATTGCGTCATTGCCATTTGAATAAGAACAGACTAATGGTAGAGGAACGATGAGTGTAATGATATTAGTTTATTTTTTTCCATGATATTAATTGTTTGCAATAATATCATGATCATTATTAGGACTAATGGTGAGGAATGAACAATATGTATAGTTTGATATTATTTTTATTTTTTCAATAAGTTAGATATTAAACTGTTTGAAGCAAGCGTCATTATCAATACCTCTGAAGAATATGTTAATTTAACTATGAGGGATTGAAGTACGAGGTGTATTTGATATTAGCTATTTTTTCGTTAGATATTAAATTGTTTACAAGCATTATTGCCATCAAAGCGTATGAAGACTAATGGTGAAGGATTGAAGTATGAGTGTGTAATTTGATATTAGTTTATTTTTCTGTAAATTAGATATCAGATTGCTCAAGTTGTTTATGATTACCTCCGAAAGCCATAGCGAGACTAATGGTGAGGGGTCAAAATATGAGTTGATGTAATTTTATTTTAGCTTTACTTTTCTTGCAATTCTTGGATTTCTTTGAGCACAGTTTCTTTTGTATTTAGACAACAGCAAGGGTAATGGGTTTCATGATCAATAGTTCATTGTTTGTTTGACTAGTATAGTGGCACATTTTCATTTTCTTTTAGGAATTAATTTTGTCATTGCATGTTTTAAAACCCTTTTTAAGTTTGAAGTTTGGGAAATCATTATAAAGGACATCATTTCCTTGAACATTTATATCCATACTTGTCTTTTAGAATTTCCATCTCACATTAGGAAACCAACCAAGATAAAACCCCCAAAATAAATAAATAAAAAAAACCAAAAACGACAAAAAGTAAGAGATAGGTTACCTTGCACATATAGTGCGCTACACTTCGTCAGCTTACGAATCCCGAATTGAAAAATTGATGTAGCAATTTAGGACACACTAAATTGACCAAACAGTACCCTCGACAACTGGCCCTGGGGAATAAAGCGCCACGGGGACCCTAATTGAGGAATGGCTCCAGTTGTTCCTCAAGATCGTTGATAATGCTTCGATGCGAGAAAAACTCAAACATGCCTTGGAGGACGTACTGTAGGGGAATATAGGGATAGAGGAAATTTTGAACATAGCACCCCAGTACATACAGCGGGTCAAACGGAACAAGCAAAGAACAGGAAAAGAGTTCCGGCTTAACATGAAGGTTGCAGGATTCCAGATCAGCGACACCATGCTTGACTTAGGATCTGACATAAACATCCTACCGCGGAAGACATGGGAGGCTCTTAGCTAGCCACGGCTGACCTACTTGCCAATCCAGCTTAGAATGGCAAACCAGTACTGCATTGTGCCGATCGGCTGAGTCAAAGGGATCGAAGTCGACATTGCAGGGGTGAATACTTACGCGGATTTTGAGTTTATTGATATTATGGGAGATAAGGATCCTTACCCTACTCTGTTAGGCATCGATTGGGCTTTTGATAATTATGCCCTCATCAACCTTAAAAATGAGCTGATGATCTTCGAATATGGAGAGGTTCGGGTCACTCAGCCTCTCGACCCGTATCAAGGCCCGAGGTATACTGAAACTATGGATAACCGGGAGGATGCTCAAATTTTGGATAATCTTTATCAGACGACAGCAGGGAAACGGGAGGACTATATTAATCCAACTGCAATTGGCTCCGTCAGATGGAGCAGTGTCTAGAGCTTGGAGCTAGGATTAGAACTAGCTTGGGAAGACTGGCAGCAGGGTGGGTATGAAATCAGCATGCAGAGGTGTCCCAACATTTCCCGAGTTCGTTGGATTGGTGCCGAGATCAGGGAGTATCCCACCCTATCAAACATGCAAGCTGTTAATACCTTTATTGCAAAAGTAGAAGACACAGTCCTAGAAGGAAGCAGGATACCACTTTTGGACGTAGCACTCCAGTCCACATCAGCCAGGTGGTGGAAAAATCACCGCAACACCCTATCACGGTGGAGTTGTATAGCAGAGGATTTGAGGGCATAGTTCAAAGAAGACGAAGGACTTCACAGCAGGCACAGGTACCAAGGGACTTTTGTTCCAAGGGACCATCTAAAAACCTATGAGGAGCAGTGGCAGAGTATAGGGTACTCAGAAGAGCTATGGGTACATTGGTTTGTCCACTCCTTAGATACCATTCCCCATGTGTGGTACTTAGAAGAAGAGTGGAAAAGAGGGACCAGCTCCTGGCAGGAAGTCATGAGAAATTTTTTCAGTGATTTTCCTTCGAAGGATAGATAGAGCTGGTGTCCCAGGCCTTACAAACTGTCAAGGGGGTATTGTTTCTCTGTGATCTAGGGGCCAATAGGAACACCTTTGCATCACATCCTGAGGGCAAGCGTTTGTTGGATTTCCAATGGATCAATGGCCATCTAGACAATGATAGTCTGGAGGACCTCAGGCACCTATATTTTGAAGAGAAGGAAGGTGAGCAAAACATCAAATAAGAGCCGACCACTGAGGGCATCCATTTACTCCCACTAAAGACAAAGAAGTTGAACATCGGCATGGAGGAAAAACCCAAACTGGCGACGGTTGGGGATTACTCAGATGAGGAGATGACTAAGGAATTTTTTAGCCTCCTCCAGGAATACGAAGACCTTTTTCCTTCGTCGGTTGTAGACTTAAAGGGCATCAAAGGTGACCTCAGAGAAATATGTATTGTGCTGAAACTAGATGCCAGGCCCATGAAGCATCGACCTTATTGGTTGAACCCACAGATCAAAGAAAAGGTCAAGATGGAGATTGATAAGATGTTGGCAGCAGGTCTAATCTTTCCTATGGAAGAAGCGGAGTGGGTGAGTCCTATCATCATTCAGAATAAGAAGGATAAGTCAGAAATATGAGTCTGTGTTGACTACCGAAGTCTGAACAATGCATGCATCCATGATCCATTTCCCACTCCATTCAGCGATGAAGTATTGGATCATGTTGTGGGGAATGAAGCCTACTCCTTCACTGATGGCTTTTCGTGCTATAATCAAGTGCGCATTGCGGAAGAGGAAAAAATTAAGACGAAATTCACCACAGAGTGGGGATCATTTGCATACCACGTGATGTCATTCAGATTGAAGAACGTCGTGGCTGTGTTTTCCCAGATCATCATCGCTTCTTTCCGGGAGTATATCCACAAGTTCTTGAAATTCTATATGGACGATTAGACCATCTACAGTTTGTTGAAAACCCACGCCACCCTTCTACGCATCATGTTTGATCGATTTCGATAGTTGCAGATTTCCTTGAACTTGAAGAAATGCATTTTTGCAGTTCCTTTTGGCACGCTATTAGGACATGTGGTGTGTAGGCAAGGGGTCTGTGTCGACCTTGCCAAGGTAGCCGTGATCATCCACATGGATGCCCCTGAAATGGTGAAGCAGTTGCGGGCACTGTTAGGGCACATAGGTTATTATAGATGGTTTATCCAAAATTATGCAAAGATCACTGATCCTTTAGAAAAGCTACTGCGGAAGTGAGAAGTGTTCTAGTGGAGAAAGGAGTGTTGGATGGCCCTTGATACTCTGAAGGAAAAGCTAGCAATGATGCCTATTCTGGTTCACCCAGATTGGGATAAGAAGTTCCACATGCATATTGATGCTTCCAGTATTGCACTTAGGGTTGTCTTAGCGCAACCAGGGGAGATGACATTTGACCACCTAGTTTACTTTTCCATATGCAAACTGTCTAACGTAGAGCGGAATTACACCACTACTGAGAGGGATGCCCTTGCAATGGTGTACTTGCTCTAGAAGTTCCACCACTATCTTATAGGAGATAAATTCAAGTTCTTTACGGATCACTCTGCATTAAAGTACCTGGTCAATAAGCCCATTTTGGAAGGACAGATCTGTCGGTGGCTTCTACTCTTCCAAGAATTTACATTCGAAGTGATCATCAAGCCCAGGAGGTTGAATGTTGGGCCCGATCATTTATATCGATTGGAAATGGGGGATAATGATGGCTCTCTCGATGATCAGCTGCCGGATGCTGATATTTTTTGCGTCGAAGCCATGCCCGATTATTTGGCCGACATTGCAACTTATTTGACCATGGGGCAGTGCCCTCAGCACTACACCCTGCTCTGGAAATGACACTTGGTCATTCATGATGCCAAATACCAAGTAATTGTGGGGTAGCTATACAAATTGGGCGTCGATGAGGTTCTGCGCAGATGTATACTCGACCACGAACGTGAAGCCGTGATGTGGGAATGCCATAGTGGCGTTGCGGGTGTGCATGTGGGGACGAAACCCACTGCCAAGAAGGTGTTGCAAGCTAGACTATGGTGGGCGACGGTCCATGCCGATTGTAAGACATTTGTTAAGAGATGCGATGTCTATCAGCGAATGGGGAGGCCCTCTCACAAGGGCAAGCTCCCGCTACACCTGGTGCATGTGTTGCCGTTGTTCGAGAAGTGGGTTGTCGACTTCATAGGCCCCATAGCCCTAGTAGCCAAGCATTCCAAGGCCTGATACATCATTACCACAACCAACTACCTCACCCGGTGGGCTGAGGTAGCGGTGGTACGGGACTGTACGGAAGATACATCAGCGTGGTTTATCTTTGAACACATCATCAGTAGGCTTGGCTGCCCACGAACTTTGACCAGTGATCAAGGTACACATTTCATTAATGCAATGGTCAAATCGCTGCTGGACACATTCATGATTCAAAATCACAAGAGAAACCCGTACCACCCGCAGGCCAATGGTACTATTGAATCATTCAATAAAATCCTCAAAAAGGGTTTGACAAAGATCTGCAATGCCTAGAAAGATGATTGGATGAGCGGCTACATGCTGCACTATGGGCCTACTGGACTATGGTGAAGTGCTTGACCAATCAGACACCGTTCTAGCTGGTGTATGGCCAGGAAGCTATGATCCCCACTGAGTTTACTGTACCGAGTCTTTTAATTGCCACATCCCTCAAATTCTTGGAAGAGGAATCGCTACAGGAGCACCTCCACGAATTACAAGAACTGGACGAGGCCCAGTTTCTGGCCGAGTTCCACCAGAAGGTTCAGAAGGATAGGCAAAAGGCATGGCATGACCGCCACATCAAGAGAAAAACATTCTAGGTTGGTAAAAAGGTTCTCCTCTATGATAGCAAGTTTTAGAAGTTTCCAAGCAAACTACAGATGCACTAGTTGGGGCCTTAAATCATTATCGAGATTAGATATTCCAGAGCCATTCGGTTGGCTCAGTTGGATGGTAGTGTTTTACCTGTGTGGGTGAATGGCACATGCCTAAAACCCTACCATGAATAAGTTTCTTTCATCTTTCATTAATAACTCTCGCAACTAAGAGAAATTGTAGAGTACTATAGTTGAATAAATCTCCCGCAACTAGGATGAGCATAGGTAGTGTTTATCATTCATGCATAGGTCACCAATAACTGCTCTATTGTGGGGACTGCACCTCAACCAATTGTGGTTGGGGAGGGGCGTGTCCAGTGTTTCATCCCTGTAGGATCAACAAACGTGTAAGTGTTAGTCCATATCATTTTAGTTAGTACTTGTGTCAGTCCGTAGGATCATCCAGATTTGCAGCATAAATGGCCATAATTAGAATTAACCTCGCAATAATCATTTTTCCATAATTCGCAGTAACCTCAGCCATCGCGTCTGCCCATTTCCCCATGCCACCATCAGCAAATGTCAGAATACACCTTAGCATGCGATTGATCGCACGAGTATCGCCCAGAAGAATGCCAGTAGGAATTAACTCGTTATGGGGTCTCATCAACCTCACTCATGCCAGGTAATTACATAATTGCATGGAAAAAAGCATGAGAATGTCCGAGCAGTTAGAATTAGAAATTGAAGTAGAGCCAAAGCAGCAGAAGTATCCAGATGCACAACACCAAGAGAAGATGCCAAGACCAATTCTGCAAATGTATCAATGTCGAGCGAAGATGCCAAAATCCAACCTAGTTGTCTAGAGCCAGAGCTCGACAGTAGAGTTCATAAGATAGAGTCCCTCATCAAGAAATATGACAATGCGGCCCTTATAGACGCAAACCTCTCAGACTCGTTCGAGTTCCCAACACTAAAATGGCAGGTGTATATGGAACACTACTTCACAGAAGCTAGGTGCTTAGTGAACAAAATTTTACTAGAGTTATGGGGCCTACAACAATCCTCTCTTCTGAACTTAAGAAATCTCCCAGTCTTCAGGACCATAGGACCGACCATGTAGTGCACCAAGTTCTTACTCAGCTGCGTCCAGAATGGGTCCTTGTGGTTGAATAAGGAAATTCCCATTCATGCCGAGGATATCCACCAGCTTATAGGGCTTTCATAGAATGGCCCAGATGTCTCGACTACATGTCAGACCACTTCCAAGCGAGCGAGGAAGTCGGGAGATGCCAACTATTATGTCAAATATGGCACATGAAGGGGGAAAAGGGAGCAAAGATGGAGTTTATCAATAAGCCTGAGATCAAGTTCGCATGCTACCTCATTTCCAGTAAGACAATGAGGCACTACACAAAGGGAGAATGTACCCTAGATACTATCTCCATTTCCAAGCACTGTGTTCAGGGGGCTAAATTGAACTGGTGCTCCTTCTTGTTGAAGGAACTCTTTGATGCGTGCAAAGAAAATTGCAAGTGGGCTACAAGATTCATTTACGGATATTTGATAGTTGCATTTGCCATGTGGAAGTGGCACACTCCCCTAGTCAGGTTACCAGTGGAAATAACAGAGGGCCAACCTCTAGTGATGAAGTACGTCTCGTGGAAGGTGTCGAGTGATCCCAGCACCAAAAAAGTTAATGCAAAGGCATTTCAGACCTCGTATGGTTTAATGACGGACGTGGTAACAAGCCAGCAGAGGGTACCCAGGAACCTGCTGGATGAGTATAGTGAGCAAGTATGGTTCGGGGTCAGTCACAGGCATACTTATATCCAACCTACTTGCGTGCTAGAGGACACATTTCACATGCGGCTACTGAAGTTCCAGCTTGAAGATATAGCTTTCCACAATGAAGTTTGTTTGTGGCCGGGGGTTGTGATGGAAATGCACAATGGGGTACCCATTTACAACTTTGATCAGATGCTACCATAGCAAAAACTTGCCGAGACGGATGTGGAGGCAGCACAACAGGACTCCACCGTGCAGTTCGTCCCCCTCATTCGCTACCTAAACACTCAGGTACGCAGTTTTAATGAGGTGACCAAGGTCATCTCAAGTAGTTTCGTTCCTTTTCTTTTTCTCTCTAAGTTCCAGCTTTCTCACTCCACATCGAATCCCCACACAACTCCCATCACCTCCCCCATCACTACTATTTTATTTACTTCTCCAAGTCCGATGATGACCCTGCTGGGGGAAAAGAGCAAGTCCACCGACCTCTTAGAAGCTCCTCAGGCCAAGCAGGCCCAAACCATCGAATCAAGTCCGGTGGTGGACCTCAATGAGGAGGATCCACCACGGCCACTGAATACAGGGGTGTCGATACAAGAAGAACCACCCATTGACCCCTCCGAGTTCATCGAAATTCGGCTTTCACCACCATGTACCATTCCACCTCCACCTACCACTTCCTCCACTCCATCCAATTCATTCGCCACTATTTCCGACCCAATCATCTGAAATCTACTTAATGGGAACCATGGGGCCGAGGTTGACTCCAGTACTACAACAGTAGTACCACCAATCGACCCTGCTGGGGAACCCCAAGTTTCTTTCTCTAATATATTTACCCAGATGGCACAAATTGTTGCTGACTCAGTTGAGGCTCATCCTGAGCCTACTGCACTTCCATAGACTGTCCATACAGGTCAGCAAGAGTGGCCGAACTTGAATATGGCCGACTTAGCACCTCATTAGACCTCGCTGCCGTCCCCTCCAGAGCACTCCACTCGATCAGTTGCCAGTGGCCAACCCCTATAGGAAAGGTGGCCAGATCAAAGCACTTTGGGGGTCGCCAACTTAGAAACATGGGGTACGGCTCAGTTGTACCACTTTATCCATAGGGCGGCCCATCAGGTGGAACAGCTTCATTCTGAACTATAGCAGAGGTGTGAAGAGCAACAACAGCAGATCACCGCACTTACTTAATAGCGCGACTAGCTCACAGCAGCATAGGGGCAGCTGCAAGGTCAAATAAATGAAGCCGCCAGGGTGTTTTCCGAGGTATGGCCAGCCGTTGAGGCTCATTACACTCAGCTGCCTGTAGCTGTACCAGAGAAAAATATCATAGAATAGGCCCTCCACCTCCAGATCGCATTCAATGGCCTCCACAAGGAAAATTTGGAGCTCCAAGTAGCGTTAGTGGCACGGCCACCACTGCCTAATCGAGAGCCAATTTATATAGCACAAATTGTAGAAAAACAAGGCCAGGTCAACCAGATGAAGGAAACTCTCAACTCTGCAACGCGTGATGCTTACAACCTCCTGAAGGGTCTTCAGAAGTGCTCAATGGCCCTTATGGTCAAAACACAGCCAATTTTAGCATAGCTGCAGCAAATTTTGAGGGAAATCCAATAGGCCACAGACCCCTCACGATTGGACCAACTATACGCCCAGGTGGATGCTCTAGAGGTGCAAATCTAGCAAACAAAGGCCAACTCAACAATGGCCAAACAAGTAATTCATGAGCTCCACCCGCCACTCCAACTCAGCGCTAAGACAATGTAGCAGCTAGCCGCCGAGGCCGAAACCCAAATCAGCACAGTGTTCGAGACAATACCAACACATGTAGAGGAGGTAGCTGTCACCAAGATTGCCACCAAGATAGATGCATTGTTATAGGGGTGGCAGCAAGCTGTGACGACCTTCAACGAGCTTAAAGCTATAGCATTCAGCAAAGTCCTAGAGTTGGGGCCCTTGTTTGGATAGCAGGCTAAAGGCGCAAAGCAAGAACAGGGCACAGGGTCCAGTGGGGCGATGGAGATGGAGACAGTAATTTGTGATTGACTCCAGACGAGTCAAGAAATTGTGGTTGGGGCTTGTTGGGGCCCTTGTTTTGAGCACTTGTTTTGAATGTTTTGAATTTTGAACAAAGAGCATATTTTGGGGTTGTAGAACAACACATGGCAGTCGTAACCAAGTCGAAACTACGGTGAATAGCGGGGCTACCGAGGTTGCGAGGGAATAGGAGATAACTGAAGAAAGCAGATGCATAAGTGTAGATGAAGAGAAGATACAACAAAAGACACATAGCAGAAATCATAGACAACAAGAGAGAAGCTAGAAGTAGCCGAAGAAGAACGGAAGAGGAACTAGCAAGTTGCCATGGCAGGTGAATAAATGGCCATCACCTGGCCGAAAGAAGGGATGAATGTAGAGCAACTGAAGAGGATTGAGCAGATGCTATAGAGGGAATCCATTCCAAGCATGATATCTCTATAGTTCCTAGGCTTCTCTTATCTATCTTTATGTCTTATGAGACGTTTATAACAGAATTGTAAGCTCTTCCTATGGAAGCGATGTAACTATGGATTTGGCTGAAGCTTATCAATACACTTGCAGGTTGTTGTCTTATTATATGAGTTGCATGCATGCATGATGTCTGTAATGTCTTAAAATTTTATTTTCTTAATACTTTTTCACTCTTCTGAATGTTCTTTCGTATATGATGATGTTTATGCAATCAATCCCATATTAAACATGAGTTGTGGATCATTCCACCACTATTGATCTACTCCCCTTCTGCATGTGGTCGTGGCGTGCCTCAGGTGAGACTCTCTACTTTTCGGAGTAGGGTGACAATGCCGGCATGGTTCTAGACTACAACTGATACCCTTATTGGCCCCAACCTCTGAATCTGGGTCTTACCTGCGAGACCTATTTCTTCGCCAACAATCCATAACTTTCAAACCAGCCATCATGGGACATTTTTTGACATCGAGAAGGCCTCCAAAACCTTGCTGCAAAAAGGCCTTTTTTGGTGTTGAGCGCCTGGAAATTCTGCTTAAACAAAGACATTTTTCTACATTCCTATGTGATGACTGGGCCAAATGTGCGTTAGGAAAGTTTATCATGTATGTCAGAGCCTAAAAGTGATTCTTTTTTGCTATTTTTGTCTGAAAATATATTTTAGAGAGATATTTTGTGCCTTGGACCTTGCAAGGCCTCAAGGCAGTTTTAGATATTTTTCTTTCACCAATGGCCTTTTAGCTTCTCTAGTAAGCTCTTTCTCCTCTTGGCTTATATAAACCATGAGTATTTATTGTAAAAATAGGGAGAAATTGACATGTTAAGAGAAATACACAGTTTTATGAGCTTGGAGAAAATATTGGTCTTATGAAGTGGATGAATGTCTTCCTTGGCTTGATAGTGGAGGAGTATTGTGTGTAGGATTCCATAGCTTTGTGAATGGTGATGTTTCCTTAATTTTTTTATGTCTTCTTGTTTTCATTAATGTTTCATGCTTCTTATTTGTTGTAGATTAGAAAAGTATATGTTGATATATGCTCACGGAAGCACCTCAAACCTCCTATTTACTACAACTTTGATGCTTTCCTCTTCTTGTTCATTATAAGGAATTATTAACTACTCCTTATGTCCACCAAGAAATTGTCATTTTTTTCATTAATGGTCACTATGTTAGCTATCAAATCTGATTCAAGGTATGCCTTGCTTATTTGAAGTTCTCAAAACTCTATTTTTGAAACCTTTCTATGAAATATTGATTGCTTAGGTTAAGTCAAAGAGGTCTCGTTAGATCTTTACCTTTTTCCATGCTTACAAACTTGTTTCACAATTCCTGATAGTTTGATATATGTTGTTTAGGATTCCCCTCTTCATATATTAAGTTATTTGTTTATCTTATATGTTTTCTCAACAGCTGAAGGTGAATTTCTAAAGTTAGGAGATCTTATGCCCCTATGTCTCACCTGAATGTTTATCTTTCATGTTTATCAATTTGAGTATTGTTATTAGATATTAATGGTTTTCCATAACTATGAGTATTTTCTTTCAAACTATATATGTTTAATACTTCTTCATTTTTTCACAAACTTAATGTTCATTTAACCACATACCTCACCCAAAGGATCCATTGACCTTGCTAAATTGGCCCTGCAGTACACCTTGTCCATCATTTAGACATCCTTGACTTTATCTGACCTCATAGCCCTGCTGATTTGATAAAATCTCTTTCTAAGTTGCCCTACTTGATCAATTTTACCTCAAAACCAAAACAAACCAAAATATACTTAACAGCTAGCCTAAAATCAAACATTTAAAAGCGGACAAGTTCACATCCTTTGCATGATAGAGAGAGCCCTCTCTGAGTCTAGGAAGGCTATGTTCTAGGACTCCAAATATTGGTTTGATGTTTCCCTATAATTTGGTTTACCAATCTGCCAAATTACGGGACTCCAACATAATGGCGATCACGGTGGGACTTTGAATAAGAAACAAACTTAAACTTCCCTAAACATTTCAGTAGCCCTTAAGAAAAATATCATGTGGATTTATCCCACTGCTCACCAACATAATGAAAATCACGGTGGGACCTTGAGTCAAAACATCCTTGGTATCCCTTAGGAGCTCTCAAAGTCTCAGTCAAACTTAGGAAACTTAAGTATTTTTTGAAGAGTAGAAACTAGCTTTTTCACCATCTTAGAAAAATGATGACTCAGCTATAGGAAACTCTTACGTACCTTAAGGGCTACATATAGAAAACATAGAAAACCAAAAAAAATTTCTAGATTGGCTTTTTGTCAGTATTGGTGGTGGACCATAGACGCTTATCTTCAGAACAACTAAAAATATCCACCTGGTGACTCCACTAGCCTCCAGTAGTCCTATTACCCCACTAGCTCTTATAAAATCCCCTAGGAATGCATTAAGCAATCCCAATCATGCTGATGGTGGACAAAAAAGCTCAAATATTCCACCTGGCGACTCCACAACCCTCAATAGACCTAAAGACCCCATTATTAGAGAACTCTAGACTAGTTGAAAAGATGTAGTGACCTCTTTCTGATAAACAAAGATGGATCCAAGTATGAACAGAGAGGAAAATCTAGAGATATTGATAAAAATTTTTAGCAAATTGATGCATATACTTGATAGGCAAGTGGAAAGGTACATGGTTAAGGTTGGTGCTACTTATTCAAAACAACATATACTTCTTCCTCGGGAGAAGAAAACTAAATCACTACAAAACAAGAACAACAAAAAAAATATGCATGATGAGAAAGACTGCAAAGAAGAGAGTAAAGAAGGCTTCCAAGTAGGTACTAATTATTTTCCTACATCTTGTGCTTCATTATTAAGAGAGAATTATGAGCAATTTGCAAATAAAAATAGAGAGGAGTTCCCTAAAGAAACAATCAGCCAAAATGAATCAGATATGAAATAAAGGAGCAGATAACACATTTAGAGTCTCTACCCTTATGCTTCAATTCATTTCAGATTTTAAAAGGAAATTGGCACCCTAAGAACCTATCAGAGGCAACTTATGAATCTCATGCTCAAAGTAACTATCGCAAAAATCAAGAAGAGTTGATAGAGGATGAAACCAATCAAAAAATGAAAGAACACCCGTAGGAACCCTCTAAAAGCACAAGTGATGATTCATCATCTCTTCTAGGTGAGACTCAAGAAGACATTCAGCCTCTAAATCATCCTTCACAAGAGAAAGAGGATTTTTGTAGTTATTTCCAAGGAAAAATAAAAATTCCTCCTTTTTTAGCTAAAGAAGAGATAAATCAGCTTCTAAACATGCAGACAACCTCTAAAACTTCATATGACCAAAATTTTTTTGATCATTCTTCTGCTAATATTGCATACCATAAGTCAGAAAATAGATTTGTAAATCAATTCAAAGAGAAACAATTTGATAGTAGAATATGTATGGCTGGTGACATTACTTATATTAATGATTCTCCAAGGTTTGATCAATATATTGATGATTATGATATCCAATCAGAAGCTAACCTTGCAGAGCCATCAACAGTTTTTTTGTGGGATGAAGTTCCTTATCATCAGATTGAAAGTAGCGGTTAGCTAATATAGGTCACCTATGACACTGATGATGAAAGCCTTGACAGTTTAGAAGTAAGTGAAGAGTATCTGACTCTTTGCTCCGCTTCACTTCATCCCATCTGAAATAACTTTGACATAATTGGAAATCAGCAATATTTCAACTTCAATGTTGAGGTTGATGAGGATGATGAACTCTTTGAACAAGTTTTTGATGAGAAGCCTTCTCCAGAAATGGTTGAGGAAATCATTTATGAAATAGAACTTTCCTCAGCTCCAGATGAGCAGCCACCAAATCCCATTGAATTTCCAATTGCAGATGAAGGCTTGGAAGATTACAATCTCATAAGAGTTGCTGCACCACCTTCTCAAGAGGATTTACTGCCAAAGATTATCCCTGCTCATCAACATGATGACCTTCACACAGATTCCAATCCACTCAATAAGAGCACATAAGCTTGGCAAGAGGACTACACTGCAATATATGTTGATTTTGACAGTTCAGGTGATCATGAGGAAGAGGAGGAGTTTCTTTCCCAAAATATCCTCAAGCATATCCAAGTGGAAGAAGGAGTAGTCCTGGATGAAGCTTATGTCTCAAGTCCTCAAGATTAGGTATCATTCCAAGATCCATTTGTTGTTTTCCTTGAGAAATCTAAAAGAGGAGTGTTTTCTGCCAAGAACAGTTTGATGCAAGGTTTAAAGAGAATTTTAGGCACTACTGTTCAAGCACAAGTGAGGTGAAAGTGGCCTTTTGATTTCTTTAGCATCCTCAAAGAGCTGAAACAAGATCACCCTTGTAATCATCTAATTGACTAGTTATATTGGAAAAGAGAGTTCACCAAATAAATTTCTATCATGTATAGGTTAGATTAGGATAGATAGGCATGCAAAATAAGCTCAGCCCTATGAGCATCCTTTTAGTTTCAGATTGTTTAAGATAAAATGAAAAAGACAAAAAGACACATAGAAATAGAAAAATGGGGCAGATTTAAAAAAGGGTACAACCCCATACCGAAAAAAAATTGTCATACTGAAAGTGTGCAAATCTAAATGCGACTACTAGTGCAAAAAGAAATTTCTTGTTCAGTTATCTAGCCTAATCATAGCTGAACATGTTTTAAATTGATTGTTGATAAGTTAGTGAAAATAATGTTGGTCAAATTATTAAATCTTGACTTGTCGAAGAAAGTAAATTAGGAAAGAAAGATACTGGTTCCACACACTCAAAAAAGAACCAAAGAAGAAAATAGGGATGAATAGCAAACTATGTATCTTAGCCCTAATTTTTCTAAAATCTCATTTTGTACAAAAATAAACTTTTTTGTGAAGCTTGTTTTTATGCCACAAACACATGGTAAATCAGACTATCTAATCCTGATTTGATCATTTTTCAATTTCATGTTTTTATTCTAGTGAATGAAATCATGTCAAACAACTTAATCTTGATAGTTGAACTAGTGCAGGTAGAGAATCAAAGGAGTTCATTAGCTTAATCTAAACTCCCGAAGGATATAAGTGTAGAAGTAGATAGTTTGTTCTCTTTCAAAAAAATCATGTCAAAGGGATTGCCAGTTCAAGTGCAGCCAAAGAAGAAAAAATGTTAAGAAAAGTAGTTGGGTAAGTAGAGATGAAGTTGATGCTAATCATGCTTTCAGTTTGTAAAAAACACCATTTGAGAAAAAAGCAAAGATAAGAAGAGAAATTTATGCCAATGGATGAGGCACTAGTATTCACAAGTTAGAGATTTGCAATTCTGGACACCTCCCGAAAAGGAGCTACCCTCCCCAAATGAAGCCACTGTTAGTCATCAGTATTTTTCACCTGTTTGATGACTATATGATTTTTCCAGGTTTTCTAGAAACCAAATTCAAACAATCATTTTGTCCTCTAGAAATTCCCTTAGAGAAAATTTTCACTTTTCCCTCCTCTCTTACCTACTATGATTAAATTGGTAATCCTGTCAAAATCCCCTCTTAGACTGATAGGATTTATTCTGTCCATAACTGTCACATCTGTCTAAAGATTTTTATCTCTGATGCCTAAATCCTCCTATTTCACAAAATTGCCTAGACAAGATAAGACAAGTTTGTCCTTGTACCCTCCTACTACTCAAGTTACTATTAATGACCTAATCGTATCTAGAAAAAACCTTCAAAAGTAATGACAAAGTGTCCAGGTTTATAAGTGATGGTGCTTAGGTTGAATATCTGAAAAACCTATCTTGATAAAAACTCTGTTTTTTTTCACTATCAGTCAAGTGACATTTTCCTAAAAATCTTGCAAGAAAACTAATCAGTATTCCCTAATTCATGCACCATCATGTTTTTGATGAATTTCTATTTCAGGAAAGCTCAAAGGTGAAATTAAGAAAAACAGTGCAAAGATGGTCATATTTCTAAAAAAAGGCGATCAAGCAGTATTCAAGGTGTCTCCTACTGGTCCAATAGAAAAATTGCCAAGACTAAGCCTCCTTATTAGAAACATATCTGCAGGGATGTCTTGATGTCTAGCCTAAATCAAAACAAGGCAAAAGAGACACACTAAGGAACAGCTTTAGTCAAAACAATTGACATTTTGAATAAAGGTGACAGTGAAGCTAAAGAGCACAGGAAAAATAGTTTTTATCTCTACAAACCAAGGATACCTAAAAGTGTCAAAATACCATCCACATTGGCTAATAAACACAGCAAACTATAGGCTGCTAGAGAGAACTTGATATCACTTAAAGGGGTGATTCTCTACTTATTCAAGCTTCTGGGCCAAAACTCAGAAAATCAGTAGTATATGAAAAAACATGGCGAAATTCTGGAAAAAAAGGTCATTAAAAAAATTTTTATGCCTCAAAGAATAATGGAAGAGGGACATCTCCCTTTTTCCATGCCCTTGCAGACAAGAAAACAAACCATCAGAGGTGTCGTTAGAGCAAGACTAAGACTACTGTAAAAAGACAGTCATACTAAAAAGGAGCAAACAACAGGTATGTTTTATTGTGAAAATACAATTTGTTTATTATCCTCACAATGAAAGGATTTAAAGGACATTTTCAGAAGATTGGAGAGATAAGTGAAAAAGCATGAAATGCCTCCTTCATTGACAATAGAGGGTGTAAGGATTTTTATGAATTATCTTTTAAAGATGAGGAAAGTTTACATTTTTTGGTTTTCAAAAACAGAGAGTGCCTTTGCACCAAAAAGAAAAAATCGAAGTTTGAAGGAAAGAGGGATGCATTGAAGAGTACAGTCACACTGAAGAAGATAAACAACATGGTATGATTTGTTTGAAAATAAAAACATCTAATTATTAATCCACAATGTAAAGGTTTTTTTAAGACAGTTTCAGAAATTTGGATAAAATGCAAATAGGCATGATGAGGTAAAAATACAACACCTCCTTCATAAACCACTTTTTTACCAGTCATGGGGAAATCAAATTTTTACAAGGAAAATAAACTTCAATTAGGAAGAGAATGGTATATTTGGAAAGTAGACATGTTAAGCTTTCGAACGAGCTATCACGAGCCCAATTCCAACATCGTGAAGGCCTCCAAATGCCCTCTGCAAAGTGGTGCTATGCTCCTGTAGGTTGGTGTTGCGTGCCTGTAGCTGCCTCCAGTTCGTTTTTACACGGGGTGCTGCACGCCTGGAGGAAAAGTGCATCACCACCCAGAAAACTGCAGAAAGTTCTCGAGTTTGCCAATTTTTTCTCAGAAGTTTCATTTTTCTATGAGAATCAGTTTTAAGAGGTATTCTTCATCAATTAACATCTCCTCATCATTTTTTTTAAAGTCATAAAAGCACCAAAATGATGAAGGAAAAAAAAAGGAATATAATAAAAGTATCAATGAGGAAAGCAGCAAAGAAGAGAGTGATGAGGGCAGTCATACAGAAAAAAGTGAAGAAGAAACTAATGGAAATAAAGGGAAATCTGAAGAAGAAGAGGGAAATGGAAAGGAAGAGGAAAACAGCCCAGAACAAAATGAACACAGCCAAAATGATGAAGGCAGAAAATAGGAAGATAGTAAAGACAAAAAATAAGATGAGGATAGCCATAGAACAAACAGTGCAAACAACAAAAGCCTAAATAGGAAAAACAATGGCATAGATAAAGACCAAAGTCAACAAGAAAACAGTCATAGCAAAGAGGAAATTGTTGAGGATAGTTCAGAGACTATTTTTAGAGTAGTTCTAAATGCACAAGGAAAAGAAGCCAGAGCCCCTAGTAATGAAAACCATCAAGACAGTAGAAAAAGGGATAAAGACATAGATAGCCTTGAAGAGGAAAAGACAGAAGACCTAGACACCTCGCATCAAACAGAAAAAGTGCATGACCTTTCTGATATTACTCCTGGTGATAAGATCATTGCAAATGTCAAAATTGATTATCAAGGAGGATGCCCAGAGAAAAGTGACAAATTAATGCAAATAACAAGTGTTTTTGAAGAAAAAGACAGCCCTAAGGCTGTACGTGAACAAAATGAACAAGCCCAAATGGTTGCACCTCTTACCATTTCTCATCAGCAAAGTAAGGAGCATGTGTTTACTGCCTCTCTTGCCATGCATCCTCCATCAAAAATAGTGAAAAGAAATGCCACCAAGGCATTAAGGAGTAGATGTAAACAACCAAATAAAGGTAAGTATGGATTGCCAAAGAAAGACAGGGGTAAGAAGCCCATGAAGGACACAGGCAAGAAGGAAATGGAAGAACAAAAAAGAAACCATGAAAAAGAGAGGGATTTTGAACTTATCCACATTTATAGTGATGAGGACAATGAAACAAGGATTCTCAATTCCCTTTTACAAGATCGGGATGCACAAGTTAGAGATTTGGTAAATGATTTGGAAAGATCAAGACATATCATTCATTTCCTACAAACACAAAATGCACAAATGAGTGGCCAACTTGCCATTTATGAAGCCCAGACACTCAAGTACAAAAGAAAGGCTCAGAAATCACAAGTGAAGCTAGAAGAGTACATGGGTGACTATGAAGAAGATGATGAAGAAGAAGTGCCAGCTAGGAAGAGGCCTAAGATTATGGGTCTGAGGAGAGCATTAGAAAAACAGAGAGAGAAAGAATCAACCCAAATGTAGCAATTCCCTCTCACTGAGCTGCTAGCCTTGGAAATTGAAAATGACAAAGAATCATGGCTAGAAAGGGAAAACCTGCATTTAGAGGCCAAATTGGAGAAAGCAAACAAGGATTTAAGCTTAAAAAGCAAGATTACTCAGCATTACAAAAAGCTAATTCATTTTGCTAGGAAAAAGCTCAAAGCTGCCCAAAGGAGGTGCCCGACGCGCAAATATGGAAAAGACCAGGCTAGGCTTGGAATTTTGGCCAAGCTTCACTACAGATTTCTAAAGACCCTTGAAATATCTGCTCACCAAATTTGGGAAAAATTGGACACCTTTTTGTTTTTTGTGAATTTTTTAGCCTAGGAGCATAGCACCCCATGTCAAACCAGGAGGTAACTCCGCAAATCAGAATGTGTATTAGATGAAGAATGTGCATGTATTTATACTTGGAGGTGAGGCTATTGGGATTCATATCCCAATGAATCTTGGCCTTCCTTATTTCCTAATATTATTTATTATACAATATTAAATATCCACACCCAATCCTTAGGATTAGGTGTCAAAATTTCCCCCTTTAATCTCAAGGGATGTTGGTGAGCCCAAGCATCGATCTAAATTTTTCAAACTTTTCTCTGCCAAATGCTTTGGTGAAGATATTAGCAGTTTTCTCATTTGTTGAACAATGATGTAGATGGATGGTTTTGGCCTGAACATGATGTCAAATTAGATGATATTTTGTATTGATGTGCTTTGTTCGATCATGGAACTTTGGGTTCTTGGCCAACTTTATTGAAGAAGTGTTGTCAATCATGAGTGGTGTGGAATACATTTGTTCCATCTACAAATCTTCCAGGATTTTCTGGAGCCACACAATTTCCTTTGTTGCTTTATTTGCTGCCATATATTCTACCTCGGTCGTGGAATCTGTTGGAACTGACTGTTTGTGTGATCTCCATGAGACAACTCCTGATCCAATACGCATGGTGTAACCTGTAGTAGACACCCCTATTTCTTTGTCCCCATAAAATTCTGAATCAAAGTATCAGATCAAGCTGAAGTCGCCCAGCTATGTATATTTGAGTCCAAAGTCTTGAGTCCCCTTCAAGTACCTTAACACTCTTTTTGCAGCAAACCAATGTCCTTCACAAGGTTTTTGCATAAACCTTGAGAGGATTCCAACAGAAAATGAAATGTCAGGTCTGGTGGTGGTTAGGTAGATAATACTTCCTATAAGCTATCTATACTTAGTTGCATCCTCGAATTCCTTCCCTTCAATGGATGTGAGCTTCAAGTTTTGTTACATTGGAGTGGTTAAGGGATTGCATTCATCCATGCCAAACTTGTTCAAAAGATCTCTAATGTACTTATTTTTAGAAAGAAATATATATTTAGGATGTTGAATTACTTCAATACCCAGATAGTAATGAACATGACCCAAATCAATCATTTCAAAACCTTTCTTCAATTCTTTCTTCATAGATGCAATATAGCTCTCATTGTTCCCTGTTATTAAAAGATCATCTACATACACCACAAGATATACAACTGTTTTTCCAAATTTCTTAACAAACAAAGTTGCATCATCAAGATCAAAATGTTTGAAGTCAAGTTTCAGAAGATGCTCGGTTAACTTCTCATACCAGGCTCGTGGTGCTTGCTTGAGGCCATACAAGGATTTTATAAGCTTGCAAACTTTGTGTTCTTGGCCCTTTACAACAAATCCTTCTGGCTGGGACATAAAAAATTTCTCCTTTAGATATCCATTCAGAAAGGCGGATTTTACATCCATCTGATGGACTTTCCATCCATTCTGAGCTACTAGAGCAAAGAGAGTCTAGATGGTGGTCCATTTTGCCGTGGGAGAAAAAGTTTCTTCATAATCAATTCATTATTTTTGTGCAAAACCTTTTGCCACAAGCCTGGCATTTTGTTTGTCAAGTGAGCCATGTTCGTTATACTTGTTCTTTTAGACCCACTTACAGCCAATTGGTTTTGTTCCCAAAGGCGGATCAACCAACTTCCAAGTGCCATTCTTTATCAAGGCATCATACTCCTTTTGCATTGCTTCTTTCCATTCATCATGAGAAGCGGCTTCTTTGAAGGAAGTTGGTTCATGATATGTAGACAAAATCAATTCATAGTTATAACCAATATCCATATCAACAGGAGAATCAAAATTATCTACATCACCTTCGTTTTGTTTAGTGGAACTTCTTGTTCCTATTTTTCCAACCTCATTAGGATGAACATTCTCCATTGTCTTTGTCAACCATTTGGGAGGACCTTTCTGAGATGGCCCAGGCTACTCATTTGACTGAGTTGGGATTGATTCAAGATTCAATTTCCCAATTTTGTCAATCACATCATTCAGTGTGTCATCCATGGTTGTTTCTTCATGTGGGGGAGAGAGTGCTTCAGGACATGATTCCACAGTTTGATTCAATATCAGAATCCCCCCTTCAAGATGTGGAATCTGATTATCAAATACTTGGAAAGACTTTGAATGTGTGAATATATCCAGGCAATCAAGTTGCCACTCAACAACCTTGTCACTCTTGGAAGACTCAAGGAATATGACATCTCTTGCTATTACAAACTTCTTGTTTGCTTCATCATAGAGACGATATCCTTTGGAGGTATTGGAGTACCCCAAGAAGATACATTTTTTACTTCTAGCACCAATTTTGCTCCTTTGACCCTTGGGTATCAAGGCATAACAGGTGGACCCAAAGACCTTGAAATGCTTTACCAAAGGAATGTGGCCATGCCACATTTCAAAAGGAGTTTTGTTTCTAATTGAAATTGAATGACACCTATTCTTTATGTAAACAGCACATAGAACTGCATCAGCCCAAAACATCAATTTTACATTCTTGAAAAATAACATGGAGCAAACCATATTTAAAATAGTTCTGTTCATTCTTTCAGCTACACCGTTCTGTTGGGGATTATATGGCACAGTTGTTTGATGTTTGATTCCATGTTGACGAAGATAATTTTCAAATTCATTTGAAGTGTATTATTTTCCATTATCAGTACGTAGAGAGCCAATATGATTTTGTGCATCATTTTCAATCCATGCATGAAAATTCTTGAATGTTTGAAAAGCATTAGACTTGTTCTTCAATAAGTAAATCCAACACATTCTCGTGTAGTCATCAATAAATTTCATCATGTATTTATTTCCATTTGCAGAAGCAACAGGCATAGGGCCACATAAATCTGAATGAACAAGCTCAAGTTTTCTATGTGCTCTGGAGTGTGAATCATGAAATGGTTGTTTGCTATGCTTTCTTAGAATACAAGCATCACATCCCTTAGGTTTCCTAGGAAGTGTAGGCAGTCCATTAACACCATTTTTCTTCAACAAACAAAGGCTTTCATATTTTAAGTGTCCAAATATAGCATGCCATAAAAGACTTTATGGGAATGTACCTTCATCATAATGTGAACTGAATGCAAAGTTTTGAGCATGAGCAGATGAACCTTTCAGCTTCAAGAGTCTCCCTTCTTCTATTCCCTCCATGACAAGTGAGTGATCTGATGCTTTTCTGACCTTTGCCTTGCCATAAAAGAAGTGAATGGAGTTCCCTTGCTAGCAGATTTGGACCAGGGACATCAAGTTTCTCCTGAACTCAGAGAGGTATAGAACCTCATGTAGAATATGATCTGGAAGACCAGGAAACTTAAGCCTGACTATGCCAAGCCTTGATGGCTTGAGTTTGGATTTATCTGTGAAATATACTTCTCCATCAACTTTTTCAGTAAATTCTTCAAAAAAATATTTTCTAAATGTCATGTGACATGTTGCTCCTGAATCTATCAACCAATCATCTCTCCATGAAGTAAATGAAACATCAAACAAGTCTTCAGTTACTCCATTGTTACAATGTGCTAGAACATAATGAGTGGATTCAGGTGCTTTACCTTTCTCTTTGTCATTAGTTTTACCTTTGTCTTGATTTCTTTGCTGCTCAATTTTATCCCAAGGTGTCCTGCATTTGGATGCATCATGTCCATCTTTATTGCAATGTGTGCAATGAAGATCAGATTTGTCAGATTGTTTGCCCCCCTTTTCTCTGAAGTTTCTTCTTCCTCTTCCTCTGGATGAATCTAGAGCATGACTCTTTTCTCTATGTTCCAAGTATGTAGCCTCTTCAGAAGATGAAGGGACTGTCATCTTCCCGAAAGCTTTCTCTCTTTCTGCAAACCTTTTCTCAAGGGTATCAAAGGTGATATGCTCAAGGTTTTCACTTTCTTGCAATGACTCAAGATAATGTGAGTAAGTTGGATATAATTCCTTAACATATGCTATGATAGGTATGTCAATTTTTACACCAGTGCTATCAATATCATGCATGATAGATCTAACTTCTAAAGCTAAAGCAAGGGGATCATCATTCTTCATTTCAAGACTGAACAACTTAATCATCAATTGAACAATTTCTAGTTCTGAATGTGAGTCATAGAGTTCTTTTAGCTTGCTCAAGGCTTCATAGGCATTTTAAAATGATGAAATAAGGCAACTCACCTCTTCATTTACGGAAGCTGCAATCAAGGCATAGGCCTTGCAATTCTTGTTTTCCCAAATGGTGATCTCCTTGTCTGAAGTGGGCTTTGCTGGTGGATTTCCTTCTTGTCCTTCATAGATTCATTTCCACAACCCATTAAAAATGAGAGTGTGCCTGATTTTCCGAGACCATTCAAGATAGTTCTTTTTGCCAGAGAGAACCACCCCTATAATAGATATGAGAGAATGCATTCTTCTGAAGGGAAAAAATAATTACTTTGCTGGAAAAAATTCTTTTGAGGAGGAAAAAATTTTGCTAGAAAATATTCAATTCTAGAAATATACTCAATTGAAGGCGACAAATTTTTTTTTCTAAAAATACCGAATTCTGCACCAAAAAAATATATATATTTTTTTGTGTTTGAAGAAAGAAACTTTATATGGATAATTGTATTGAAAGTGTGGTGGGGGGGGGGGAGGTATTCTGAATGTGGGGAAGTGGTATTAAATATGTGGAGGGGTCGATGGTAAAAATGGAATGGTATTAAAAAATGGGAGGGGGCAGTATATGGTGGGAGGGAGCGGTACTAAATATGACAGAGGAGGGGCGATTTTGAATAATGGATAGAAGTTATGGAAGGGCGGTATTATATGGAATGTATTTGAACAATGGTATTATGAATGGTGGGTGGTATGAATGGTGGAGTGGTGTTAAAACAATGCAGAGGGGGGCGGTGGGCTTATTAACATAGACAACGTATAAGCAATGCGTTACAGTTGGGTAGGCAATGCATTAAAATTGTAGGCGTAATGCTGTCGAGAGGTGACGGGAGTAGATGCAACATGGGAGAGGGGACATGTTCATGCTTTGTAGAGGAGGGGCGGTCGTTGTACTATGAAGGGACGTATTATGACAATGTATTAAGAAGAGGAGCCAGGCCACGAGTTTAGTGGGGTAGCGGGGGAGGCCATGGCCACAAGTTTAGTGACAGTGTAATATGACAGCATAAATGAGTTTAGTGACTTCAAACAAGTAAATGGAACATCAAATAGCATATTATGACAGCGTATAATATGATGGGAGTTATTAATATTATGACAGAACGTATTATATGACCGGTGGGAGGTGTATGCAGGCAGAACGTATTATATGACTGATGGGAGGTGTATGCAGGTGGGGTATGCGGAGGTGGGAAGGTGTATGCAGGCGGTGTGCGGTGAGGGCGAGGGGAGGGCCGTGAGGCCAAAAAATTTAGGAATGGTAGAGTGGCAGGTATCTAATAGAACTTCAAATTGTAGAATTTCAGGGACTGCAAATTGTAGAATCTTCAGGAGCTGCAAAAATCAGAGCTATGCATAAATTGCAGAGATAGTAAAAAATGTAGAATTGCAGTATATAGCATCAATCTAATGGAGCAACAAAACTATACATAAAAACTAACTGAGCAAAGGAATGAGGGAGTTACACCACAGGCAAAAATGCCAATAGTGGGATTGGATTTGATACCATGTCAAACCAGGAGGTAACTCCGCAAATCATAATGTTATTAGATGAAGAATGTGCATGTATTTATACATGGAGGTGAGGCTATTTGGATTCATCTCCCAATGACTCTTGGCCTTCCTTATTTTCTAATATTATTTATTATACAATATTAAATATCCACACCCAACCCATAGGATTAGGTGTCAACACCCCGGACGGTGTGCTTTTTCTCAGGGCATTTTCAGTAGGGAAATTTTATGTTTTTAGATTCCTTGGAAATAGGGGAGTATGCTCATAAATTTTCAGCTCATTTGGAGTTTTTTTGGTCCCTCAAAAGGTCAAACAACAACCATTTTTTCACCTCTCTGCCACTATTTTTGAGTAGGTGCTGCGCTCCTGGGTTTTTTCACCATTTCCACTTTTTTACAGACTTCCATAGATCATATTGAAAGAAATCAAGTTTATTTGGAAATTATACATCCATAGCGCTCCAAAGAGCCATCACAGGACCTTTCTTGACATCGGGAAGGCCTCCAAAACCTTGCTGCAAAAAGGCCTTTTTCGGTGTTGTGCGCCTGTAAATTCTTCTAAAACAGAGAAATTTTTCTGCATTCCTATGTGATGACTAGGCCAAATGTGCATTAAGCAAGTTTATCATGTATGTTAGAGCCTAAAAGTGATTCATTTTTCACTATTTTGGTATGAAAAGATATTTTAGAGAGATATTTTGTGCCTTGGACCTTGCAAGGCCTCAAGGGCAGTTTTAGATATTTTTCTTTGGCCAATGGCCTTCTAGCTTCTCTAGTGAGCTCTTTCTCCTCTTGGCTTATATAAACCATGAGGATTTATTGTAAAAATAGGGATAACTTGACATGTTAAGAGCAATACATATTTTTATGAGCTTGGAGAAAATATTGGTCTTATGAAGTGGATGAATGTCTTGCTTGGCTTGATGGTGGAGGAGAATTGTGTGTAGGATTCCATAGCTTGGTGAATGGTGATGTTTCCATGATTTGTTTATTTCTTCCTTTTTTCATTAATGTTTCATGCTTCTTATTTGTTGTAGATCAGAAAAGTATATGTTGAGATATGCTCATGGAAGCACCTCAAACCTCCTATTTACTACAACTTTGATGTTTTCCTCTTCTTGGTCATTATAAGGAATTCTTAACTACTCCTTAGGTCCACCAAGAAATTTTCGTTTGTTCCATTAATGGTCATTATGTTAGCTATAAAATTTGATTCAAGGTATGCCCTGCTTATTTTAAGTTCTCAAAAATCTATTTCTGAAACCTTTCTATGAAATACTGATTGCTTAGGTTAAGTCAAAGAGGTCTCGTTCGATCTTGCCCATTGTCCATGCTTACCAAATTGTTTTTTGGTTCCTGATAGTTTGATATATGTTGTTTAGGAGTTCCCTCTTCATATATTAACTTATTTTTTTATCTTATATGTTTTCTCAACAGCTGAAGGTGAATTTCTAAAGTTAGGAGATCTTATGCCCCTATGTCTCGCTTGAATGTTTATCTTTCATGTTTATCATTTTGAGTATTGTTCATAGAGATTAATGGTTTGCCCTACCTCATGATTATTTTATTTCAAACTATATGTTTAAGACTTCTTGGTTTTTTCAAAAACTTAATGTTAATTTCACCTCATACCTCACCCAAAGGATCCACTGACCTTACTAAATCAACCTTGCAGTACACCTTGTCCATCATTTATAAATCCTTGACTTTATCTGACCCCATAGCCCTGTTGCTTTGATAAACCCTCTTTCTAAGTTTCGCTACTTGATCAGTTTTACCTCAAAACCAAAACAAACCAAAATATACTTAACAGCTAGCCTAAAATCAAACATATAAAGTTGAACAAGTTCACATACTTCACATACTTGAGTCCTTGAAGGCTAGGTCCTGGGACTCCAAATATTGTTCTGATGTTGCCCTGTCATTTCGTTTACCAATCTGCTAAATTATGGGACTCCAACAAGGTGCATTTCCTGTGGTCAGGAATTGGATAACATCAACAATGTGCTCATCAACCACCTTGATAGCAAACAACTGTGCATTAGGTAATCCTTCTTCCAAGTTAGTTGGCTCTTCCCCATTTTTGATCCTGGACAAGTGAGCCAGTCTAGCATCCAACCTCCCTAGTTTCACAATGATTTCAAAGTCATACTCCTGAAACCATAGTAGCCAGTGAGATATTTTTACTCCCAACATAGGCTTATTAACTAGGTATTTTAAAGCTAAATGATCTATGAAAATTTTGAAATTTCCACCTAATAAATAGTACCTATATTTTTGTAGGGTGTACACCATCTCCAACCCTTCCTGCTCTATGGTACAGTAATTACGCTCTGCACTCAAAAGCTTTGTGCTAGAGAAGGCCACCAGGTGATCAATTTCCCCTTCTCCAGGTTATGCTAGGACAACTCCTAATATGATCCCTAATGCATCTGTATGTACGTGAAATACCTTTACCCAGTTAGAGAATATAAGAATAGGTGCAGTCACCATATTTTATTTTAATAGTTCGAAGATTTTCTGACATTCATCATCCCAAAAGAATGATACATCCTTCTTTAGAAACATCTCCATTAAGGCGGTGATCAACGCATACCCATGAATAAATTTTCTATAATAACCGATGTGGCCGAGGATGGAGCACATCTATTTCTCAGTTTTCAGAATTGTCAAATTGAAAATAGTCATGATCTTGGCAGGGTCAACCATTAAGCCCTGCTAACACACTACGTGTCCCAACAGAATCCTGAATGGGACACAGAATATCCATTTATTGATGTTTAAAAAAATTTAGTGCTTCTTGCAAGAATCCAACATCATGTGCAGATTCGACATATGCTTCTTTACTAACCCAAAAATTGTCCAATCATCATAGTAGAGTTCCAGGAACTTGTGAATGAATTCCTTGAATACAGCTACAACTACGTGTGAAAAGATGGCAAGAGAATTCCTTAGTCCAAATGGCATGACACTGTACTCAAATGAGTTCTACTCAGTTGCGAAGGTTGTCTTGCTGCAATATTCAGGTGCTATGCAGATCTGATGGTACCCCAAGAACCCATTATTAAATGAGTAAGCTTCCTGACCTCCCACATTATCCAGAATTTCATCGGAGAACAGTGTAGGTGTTATTCATCAGTATTTTTCACTATCTTTAAATGACTATAGGATGTTTATAGATTTCTAAAAAATATATTCCCTAAATATCTTGAGTTTTAGAAATCTCACTGCCTTCATTATCCTTATAAACCTATTTTCACTATTCTTCAGTTAGTCTTCTCAAAGTCACCCCGTTTATCTTAAAAGACTCCTTATGGGCTCATGCTCCTCATTTTCATCTTTCTTTCCTACCTTAGATTTCATTGCCCTATTTTCCCTTATCAATAAACTCCAACCTCCCTCTAGGGTTTCCTATTGCAGACTCATTCCCATGTCCCTTTGGGCATAATAACCTAGAACAATATTCTATTTTCACTTGAAAATATCTAAGTCAAATTTCAGTCAAAATCATGTCAAAGGACACTCCCACTAGGTCATTAAGGTTTTTAGATGTTTTAAGGTCATCGTTGGATGTTTCAGGCACTTCTTTTCCTTTGCTATAATTTGTCTCAGATGTAATAGAATGTCAAGACATGGTTATTAAAGGAGGACCTAATGGTTTCAAAAGAGG
This sequence comes from Pinus albicaulis, assembly GCA_034641835.2. NCBI lineage: Eukaryota > Viridiplantae > Streptophyta > Pinopsida > Pinales > Pinaceae > Pinus > Pinus albicaulis. Next base: position 1,289,112,944 of record CM076582.1, read on the forward strand.
ATTATCTTCTCAATTCAAGTCTGCAAATGAGAAAAATGGAAATAGCTTAGCACTTCTGCAGGAGTGTTGCAAGATTTATCAGCAGAAGTACTAATGAGGTAGATTGTCTATTCCTAGATGAAAATAATTTATAGCAAAAGAAAGGGATACAAATTGGTCTTGAATAGAACTGGATTTTTGAACTCGATGGTCCAGTTGAGTGCCAAGACAGTGATCACTTGCAGAAAATGACATGGAGGAAGCAAACTAGGCGAAACATGAAGAAATTGTATTAGAAGATATTGAATAAATATGGAAAAGGTGAAGTGAACTGGACATAAATGAATGAACTTGAAAGGGCTATAGAGAACTTAGAAGACACGATTGATGATTGTTGTAAAGACTGCAAACACCTAATGCTTTGAAGAACATGGTCAGAGAAGGTAAAAAGCATGAGTTGAACTCCATGGTGGAAACAAGAGAAGGTTTTGAATATGCTACTATGTTTAAATCCAAAAGTTGTCAAAGTGAACCAAGCAAAAGTGTAAAGGAATATCAGTGAAAAAGGGAAAAAGAGTTTCAATCATTAGAAAGTTGGTTTTCATAATTAAATCAAACTTCCATTTGCCTATAAAGCTCATATAACACTTCAAAAATAATCATTTTTGTATTTCAAAGAATTATAATTGTCAAGGAGAGAAGAATTTGTGAGTTTTCAAGCCAAATTTGGGAAAATTTGCTTGGTGCTGTGCAGCTGGGAGTGCACACTGTGCCCTTGGAATATTTTCTCTATTCATTTTCTAAAGGCGTTGCGCACCTGGAAGTGGGAAATGCACCCTTGATAGAGCATTGTGCTCATTCCAGATGAGAACTTGTGAAGAAAAACCTTGGTGTTGCACACTCACAACTAGCGATGTGCGCCTGGGATTGGCGTTGTGCCCTCAGCCTTGGCGCTGCGTGCTTGGATAGGAAGGGTTTCTAAACCCTACAACCACTCAAATCACTCCAAATATCTTTCAAGTCTTTTCCAAAGGTTCTCCAAACACTGATAAGGGTAAGTACCTGACATACACCCATTTTCAAGCTATTTTGGTAATTTCTTAAATAAAATGGAAAATAAACCCTAAAGAAAACCCTAAGATATAGCTTGAAATCACTGTTTCATTTCAATTTCATCCTCTTTGAAGAAAGACACTCATAACAAGGGTGGTTACATTTCTTAAGGGCTAGCATTCATCTTACTTGTCATAACATCCATTCCCTTCATTTCTCACTCATTCCATACATTTACAAAACTGACATTTCATAAAGTCTCTTCATCTCATATCACATCAACCCTAGGGTTTTCCTAAACAGAGTTTACAATTTATGAGGGTGAAGACAGTGGTATGGAGGCCCAACTTCCAAGGAGGAATGATCATAAAGGAGGAAAGATAAATAGATTTGAGCCCCTCAATACAAGGGAACTCATGGCATCTCCTCTTACTATTTCTTTCTTCAAACATGTAGGCTGCTTTGATTTTTGTGAAACGGTGCAGCAAGTACAAAATGACCCTGAGCTGACAAGACTTTTCATTATGAATTTTCTTGACAACCAAGTTAATCTTGCTGGGGTTACCTTTGATTTGTCTACAGATGCCATTGCCAATGCTACAGGAATACTATGTGTGGGAGAAAAGTGGTTCAAGCAAGCAAACCTATACATGAGTTACCTTGAGCCTTATCTAAAACCTAGGTATAAATATCACCACAAGTCCATCTTTCCTTTTTCACATCTGCTTGATAGATATGCATCCATGATGAGGATAATCATGAAATATTTCACATGTGAGGGAAGGCTTTCTCGTGTTTACTCATATCACATCCGGCTTCTTATGCGCTTTACTAGAGTGACAATGCTACATATACTATATTATATTTACCGAAGCATTGAAAAAATGGCATACATAGTGCAAAAGAGAGATTATCTTTAGCAAATGAAAATATTGTTTCATCACTCACTTATCAATATGGTTGTTATGCGCCAACTACAACAGAAAGGAATTCCATGGGATACCTTCATTGCCAATGAGGTTTTCACTACTCCACATGGCCATCATCAGTAATATATCCCTTCCTCCTCTCATCCTCCCATTCCTAATTCTCAATCACATACCACTACTCATGCATCACCATCCACTCACATTCCTTCACCCCATGATGACCATTCCACATCACCTTTCCATAATCCTTCACCCTCATATCATGATGACACAACATCAAACAATGATCAAAACATTGAGATATATTGAACTAATATGAGTAACATTGGGCCACTTCCTTTGAATTACCAAAGAGGCTAGATGCATGTGTTTTTTGCCCTTAAGAGGCAAGGGGCCATGGCTTCTACATCAAAAAAACAACCTGACAAGGGTATGGAAAAGGTCGTTGTTGAAGAGGAGGATACACATGAAACTTAACAAGAGTTTAAACTGATTTACCTAAAGGATGATGATGAGGAGCGGATCACAAATATGTTGATCAAAAGCAAGGATGAAAATATTAGTGAACTTCAAGCTAATCTTGGTAGAGAAAAGAATGTGATCAACTTCCTTGAGTTAGAAAACCAACAGTTAGAGATAGAGAAAGCCATCAGTGAAGTCAGGGCTATCAAAGCTAGAAAGGAGGCCAAAAAGGCTAAGGCTATGCTAGATGAGACCTTAGGCACTTTTGATGATAGTGAAGATGATGAAGAACAACTTCCTAGGAAGAGGTCGAGGACAATCAGGTTGACGAAGGCTTTAGTCCAAGAAAGAGAGAAAGAGACAGAGTTGGCAAAGAAACTCACTCCAAGTGAGCTACTTGCCATGGAAATAAGCTATTATAGAGAATATTGGATAGAGAGAGCCAATGTGAACCTATAGGGTCAACTTGAGAAGGCAAAAAGCGACATTGACCTGTAGAAGAAGATGGAAAGAGATTATGCCATGAGCAACAGAATTGCAAGCGCCAATCTCAAATGATCCCTTGTGAAGATTCAAGCACAAAATCAGGAAAAGGAGAAGGAAAATATTGATATCCTTGCTTATGTCTCCCTCCAAGAAACTCAAACATTATCAACAAGCTAAGTTCCAAATTTTGGCACTTCAGTGCAAATTTTGATTTTTGACTGTTTGGCCATAAGAAAAAAGGGCCAAATATGGAGGGCCACTACCACTGTGCTCTTTTCTGGGGCACTCAAAAGAAAAATGGCTTACATATTCATTATCCTCATCACAATTACATTATCCACAAAAAATTCTACACCATTTGGAGCAAAACTAGTCCCTCAAAAGGGCCATAAACCACCAAAAAAATACCTTTCTGCCATCTTTTCAGCATTGGCGTTGTGCCCTTAGTAGTATTGGGAGAATAGATTTTTGACTAGAAAAATGGGCACCAATCTGGTAAATAAAGGCATATTTGGAAACTAGACAAGATATGCTTTCCAATGAGCTATCATGGAGCTCATTTGGACACTGGGAAGGCCTCAAAAACTCAGCTGCAAAACAGGTGATTTTTTAGATCTTGGCACTGCGCGTTTGACTTGGCATTGTGCCCTTGTACCTTGGAGTTGAATCCTTGCTAGGAGTTATTGCAAAAGATATTTTGAGGACTTAAAGTCAATTTTTTCTCCAAATTAGCTCATATAGTTATGTTAGAAGTTATTTTTTCCATAAATGAGTTGAGATATTTTTGCCTTGGGCCTTGCATGGTCTCAAAGGTCAAATTGCCTTAAATGTGTAATTAATGACATTTTGAAACCCTATCTAGGGTTTAATTCATCATTTTGTAGTTAAATACTGCATGTAAGGCTTCATAATTTTGTTGGTTTATTGTTGAGATCAATATACATAGACTTGGAGTTGTGAAGAAATTGGTTTTGGAGCTTTGTGACTTCTTTGAATTGAATGATAATGGAGCAAGCTCATTCATAGGATTCATGAACTTTGTTGAATGGTAATGTTTTTCCTATATTGCATTTGTTTCCTTATGATTTCCATGTTGTTTCATATTTCCTCTTGTAATAGAATAGAAAATTTAGCTTAAGATATGTTGTTAGAGGCACCTTAAGTATATCTGCTTCTATTGCTCTAATGTTTTCATTTTCTAGGTCTGATTAGAGAATTCTTAATTTCTCTCTAGTTCCAATCAGCTTGTTTTCCTTGAAAATTATTTAACAGAGTCAAGCCAAATAAGTTTATGGTATGCCCTGTCCTTTGGTGTAGCTTGAAACATTGTTTTCAAGGCCTTTTCTTTGAAGCTTACTAATCAGGGTTTGGCTGAAGAATTTTATGGTTTTCCCTGTCCTTTATTCCATCTTGAATGGTCACTTTGAAGGTATTTTATAGTTTTATTAAGGAATTTATGAGTTCCATACTCTTTAATCATTACTTATGTGTTACCTTGAATGTTTTCTTTCTCTGAAGGTGAATAAATAGAGAATTTAGGAGTTCCCTACTCTCTAAGGTTTTCTGGATTGTTGTTTTAAAGTTTACTTGATAAAGCTAGCTCAAAGAAGTTTATGGTGTGCCTTGTCCTTTGATTCTTTATTGAAGCATAGTGATGTTGAAAGCCCTTCTTGTTATAGTACATGTTAAAGGATTCTTAATTTCCCTTTAAACTACTATGTTCACAATTTAATGTTAATTTCACACTCTCATAAGCTATTAAGATACATTTGGCTTTGTTAACTTTCCCTATGAAACACCCTTGATCTATTTTTTCACTCCTAAATCCTTTTACAAACTCCATAGCCCAATGGTTTGAAATCTCTCTTACTCTATCTATTCTACTTGAAAAGAAACCCAACCAAACAAAACAAACAAACCCTATCACTTTAACCAGCCTAAAATCAACATCCTAAAAACATACAAGTCATACCTTTTATACAAATATAGATAGGACCATCTTTGAGTCTAGGAAGGATAGGTCCTATGATTCCAAAGTTGGTTTGATGTTACCCTTTTCTATTTGGTCTTGCCAATCTGAAAAATTACAGAGACCTAACATAATGGTGATCAGAGTGGGACCTGAGTAAGTAACATCTTAAATATTCCTTCAAAACTCAAGAATCCCCTGTCCAACTTAGATAAATCAAGTGTTAGCCAAGAATGATATTTGGCTGATTTTCCATACTAACACAATGGTGAGATGGTGGGACCACTTTTTTGAAAATCTTAGTGGTACATAAAGAACTCAGAAAAACCTAAAAATATTTCAAGATTGGTATCCAATCATTGATGGTGGACAACAAACAAATCCTTAAAACAATTAGCATCTCCCACCTGGAAACTCCATAACTCTAAGTAGGCCTAAAGACTACACTGGTAGAAGAATATAGATTGGTTATAAATATGGATTAACCCTTTCCTTTGACTGATTGACAAATATGAATCCAAGGATACAACGCAAGTATGCTCCAATGAACATAGATCACATTCCCGGATTGCCCTACAAAATGCCTCAAATAAATTGGGACACAAACCTACCTGTGTTTCAAGATGAAAATTTTGATGACCCCTTGTTACATCTCATCAAATTTCATATACATATATGGAGGTTAAAAGTAGAATGGCATGAGGACTATCTCATGAAAATGTTCATGGTGACATTAGAAGGTAAAGAAAGGCAATGGTATGAAGGCCTGGACCTTGGTAGTTTGTTTTCTTTAAAGGATTTCCACAAGGTATTTTATGAGCACTATAAAGAAAATTGTTCATCTTTATCATTAGCTCAAAATTGTTGTGATAAAACTGAAGATCTCATACAATACCTTGTAAACATTGATGAAGATTTGGGAAATTGGCATCTTGAAGATATATTAGAGGAAATTCATGTATTTCATACTCAAATTAACTATCATAACAACCAAGAGAAGTTGGTTGAGGATGAAATCAATCAGGCAATGGAGCAAGATCCATAAGATCTCTCTAAAGGGATAAGTGATGATTCATCATCTCTTTTGTGTAAGGCTCAAGAAGACATCCAACCTTATGATCTTTCACAAGAGAAAGAAAACCATTGTGTTTCAATCCCAGGAAAAGAAGATGCTATTGGCCATAAACACTCTCCTTTTAATCCCAGCTACCATAGATCATAAAATAAACTTATAGGTCGACATATGGTGGAGAAACTTGTTGATCTAGTGTGCGTATTGGATAACATTCCTTCTATGAATAAGCTACCCAGGTATGATCAATATGATTATGATTATGTTCTCCAGACTCAAGCTAACACTACAGAAAAATCAGTAACTAGTTTGTGGGACAAAGACAATCATTTTCAGCAGCTCCAATGTAGTGATCAACAAATACAAATTAACTATGAGAGTGAAGAAGAAAGTGTAGAAAGTTTGGAAAAAAGGGAAGGATCTTTACCTCTTTGTTGTGATTCATTTTAGTTCATAAAAGACAACCTTAATACAATAAAAAATTAGTAGTCTTTGGGTATTGTTATTAACAAAAAAGAAGATAGTTGGCCTCATTATCATTCACAAGAGGAAGAAAATAGTTGTGGTTCTATCCATAGGAAACAGAAAATTCCTCCTACTTTTACAGAAGCAGAAATCAATCATATTATGAACCAACAGCCAGCCTCCAAATTTTTATGTAAAGAAAATATTTCTGTTTGTTCTACTACTTACCTATACATCGAAACATTTATTCAAGTAGAAACTATAGAATAGATTGATACTGATGTTGGGTTGCCTCCTCTCGAAGACCTATTGTCAGAGAATGCTTCTGATAAGGACCTACACAGAGAATTTAGCCCATTCAATCAAAGAATATCAGGTTTGCTTAAAGATAGAACAGTAGTATGTAATGAGGCTGCCAAGTCAGATGATCATGAAGAAGAGGAGGGGTGTCTTTCTCAAAAGCATCCCAAGCACAAACAAATGGAACAAGAAGTAGTCTTGGATGAAGCCCATGGTTTAAATCCTCATATATAGGTATTATTCAAAGATCCTTTTGCTAGTTTCTTAGAGACATTTGAAAAGAGATTAAAATATGCCAAGAGCAGTTTGTTGCAGAGTTTAAATAAAATTTTAGGCACTACTATTCAAAAACAAGTGAGGTGGGAGTGGCCTTTTTGTTTTTTCAACATACCTAAAAGGCTGAATGAAAATCAATCATGTGGTCACTTACTTGATTGGTTGTATTGGAAAATAGAGTTCACCTAATGTAGATATCATATGCAAGTTAGATTAGGATAGATAGGTATGCAAATAATCTCAACACTATGAGCATATTTTTAGTTTTAGATTATTTTGACAAAAAAGATAGAAAAAGAACAAAAAGAGAAAAGAGGGCAGATCAAAGAAAAGGTAAAGCCCCATACAAAAAAAGAATATTTCTGAAAGTGTGAAAGTCCAAATTCCACTACCTTTTGATGAAACATTGTTCAACCATACAGCTTAATCATGGTTGAACAAATGTAAATTGGTTACTGATAAGTTATAAATGAAGATTTTCCAAACTATTTAAACTTGGCTTATGAGTAGACTAGGTTAGGAAAATATATTTGGTTCCCAAATTTCAAATTTGAACTAGGGAGAAAAGAGAGGGATGAATGATAGATTCCAAATTGTAGCCCTTAGTTAGTTTTAATTTTTCAAAATAGATCTATGTGCATCTTGTCCAAAATGCCACAGCTCATGACAAACTAAACTACTTAACCTTGATTTGATCATGTTTTAAATTTTATGTTGATAGAGTAGAGAATGAAAATCTATCAAACTTTTTAACCTTGAAAGATAAGTATATTAGGTAGAGAATAAAAGAGCTCATCAGTCTAATCTGGGACTCTGGATGATATAAGGGTATAAGTAGATAGTTTGTGCTTTCAAAATAAAAATAATGATGTCTAGGGTTTGCTAATCCAAGTGGACCAAATTGAAAAGAAAATTCTAGGAAATGTATGATGGGTAGGTAGAATTGATGTTGAAGCAATCAATTTTTTTTTAGATTTTAAGATCATAGCTTCAAGGAACAACAACAAGTTCATCATTGCAAAATGAAGGAAATCAACAAGCATGTGATGCATCTCATCTGCAAAATCAAAGATCTGAGGTTCTTGACACTTCCTAAAGGAGCTTCCCTCCCCAAGTGGAGCCACTGTTAGTCATCAATATTTTTCACTATCTTTAGATGACTATAGGATGTTTATAGATTTCTGAAAACAATATTCCTTGAATATCTTGAGTTTCAAAAATATCATTGCCTTCATTATCCTTATAAACCTATTTTCACTATTCTTCATTTGGTCTTCTCAAAGTCACCCTGTTGCTCTTAAAAGACTCCTTAAGGGCTCATACTCCTCACTTTCATCTTTCTTTCCTACCTTAGAATTCATTGCCCTATTTTCCCTTATCAATAAAATCCACCCTCCCTCTAGGGTTTCCTATTGCAGACTCATTCCCATGTCCCTTTGGGCATAATAACCTAGAACAATACTCTATTTTCACTTGAAAATCTCTGATTCAAATTTCAGCCAAAATCAGGTCAAAGGACACTCCCACTAGGTCATTAGGATTTTACATGTTTTAAGGTGATCATTGGATGTTTCAGGCACTGCTTTTCCTTTGCTATAATTTGGCTCAGATGTAATATAATGTCAAGACATGGTTATTCAAGGAGGACCTAAAGGTTTCCAAAGAGGATTATCTTCTATGTCCAAGTCTGAAAATGAGAAAAATGGAAATAGTCCATCACTTCTATAGGAGTGTTGGAAGATTTATCAACAGAAAGTATTGATGAGGTAGACTCTCTACTCCTAGATGAAAACAACTTACAATGAAAGAAAGGGAAACAAATTGGCTTTGAAGAGAACTAGGGTTTTGAACTTTATGGTCCAGTTGAGTTCCAAGGCAATGATCACTTGCAGAAAATGACATGGAGGAAGCAAACCAGGCCAAACATGAAGAAAGCCTAACCAGGCCAAACATGAAGAAAGTCTATTAGAAGATATTGAAGAAATATGGAAAAAGGTGAATTGAACTAGACAAAAATGAATGAACTTGAAAGGGCTATAGAGAACTTAGAAGACAACACTGATGATTGTTGTAAAGACTGCAAACACCTAGGGTTTTGAGGAAGATGGTAAGAGAAGGTTAAAAGCATGAGTTGAACTCCATGATGTAAACAAGAGAATATTTTGAAGATGCTACTATGTTTAAATACCATATTTGTCAAAGTGAACCTCACATGACTCAAGGAGAAAAAGAGAAATCCAATTCAATGATTTTAGTCACCTACAAGCAAAAGTGTAAAGGAATATCAGTGAAAAGGGAAAAATAAGTTTCAAACATTAGAAAGTGGGTTTTCATAATTAAATCAAACTTTCATTTTCCTATAAAGCTCATCTAACACTTCAAAAAGAATCTTCGTTGTCTTGCAAAGCATTAGAATTTTCAAGGAGAGAATAATTTGTGAGTTTTCAAGCCGAATTTAGGAAAATTTTCTTGGTGTTGCATGCTTGGCTTGGAGCTACGTGCCTGGGAGTGGGCGATGTGCCCCTAGCATTTTTCCTCTGTTCATTTTCTGAAGGTGCTTTATGCCTGCAAGTGCGCACTGCCCCCTTGATAGAATGTTGCACTCATGCCAGATGGGAACTTGTGAAGAAAACCCTTGGTGCTGCACGCTCAGAACTAGCGCTACGTGCCTGGGATTGGCACTGCGCTCTTAGTCTTGGTGCTGCGCATTTGGATAGGAAGGGTTTATAAACCCTAGAACCACTCAAATCAAACCAAATATCTTTCAAGTCCTTTCCAAAGTTTTTGGCAATATGATGCATTGTGTTGTCCTTGATGGCAACCCACTTGATGAAGAAGATGGCAACCTACTTGATGAAGTTGTTCTTGACTTGATGAACCTGTTAATGATGTAAATCTGATGTATCTACAATTATTAAAGAAGGTGCAGAAGAAAGAAATATCAGTATGTGCCATAACAATGATGAAAAGTGTGTGTCACAAGGCATACGCGGGTTTGTCTAGGAGAAGTAGCGTATGCACGCGGGAAATAACGTTCCAAGTCGCATATGGTCAATTGCGCTCTAAATGTGTAAAACTAGGGGTTACTACCATGGTATTGACCCATTGTATTGAGCGCTGGGTTGTCTATTTGATCTCGTCTAGGAATACCATCGGAAGGAATGTGGTTTTGGCTCATGGTATTGACAAAGGCTAAATCTATAAAAGGAGAATAAATTCATTGTGCAAAGGGTGTGCCAGATGTTTGGGTTTGAATGAATACTTCACTCTGAAGTATGTCTAATTGAAAAGGGTAACAGTTTGATGATAGAACTGAATCTGTGATGCACCTATGAAGAAAATGATGAAGAAGGGAATCTAGATCTGAAATGTATTTGTATTTTCTAGATCTGTTTATGGAATTATTAGATCTGTGATATGACGAATCTGTGCTGAAGTAAAGAATGAAGATCTGAGCTGTTTATCTATTCTAGAGAGCCCTAAAATGTCTAAAGATCTATACGCTAGTTTGTAACAGAGGAAGCACGTATATACGTGGGTTGGATGAAGAGAAAGCGTGTATGGGTTGTAAAATCAGTTCTGTAATGTGCAGATGTATACACAGGTTGATATGAATGGAAGAGCATATATAAGCGAGATCAGTGAAAGGAAAGCGCATATGAAAACTAGGGTTTGCTGAAGTCTATGGAATGAAATGTCTGATCTGTTCTGCTGGTTTGCTGCTATCTGTCAATGAGTGAATTGATGAAGTTATAAGTATCAGTTTGATGTATGATTGAGCTTAAATGTGTGGAGTGGGTCCAGTCTGAAAATATGATGAAAAGTGGCCTGCAAGTTATGTTCTAAAGGAATCTATTGGATCTAGTGTGAAAATTGATGAAACATGGTCCATGGTGGTGCTGAGGGTTGTAGCCTTCAGTTAGGGGGTTGTTGCTCCCTTCCAGGTGAGGCTGGTAAACGAGAGCAGGGGGTCGTAGATCCCTTCCAGGAGCAGCTGGTAAATGAGAGCAGGGGGTTGTAGCTCCCTTCCAGGAGAGGCTGGTAAATGAGCGCAGGTGGGTGCCTACATGCTGGTATGAGTATGCGCCAGAACATAGTTGTAAGATGTTTTCTTTATAATAAAATATTGAAGGCTGAGACAACAGCAGCGGTGGTTTTCTCCCGACTTGGGTTTCCACCTAAAATATTGGTGTTCTTGTGTGATGCTTATGTGTGATGGTTTATTCTATTATTACTGCACATGCTTACTATTATCCAATCATTAGAAGAATGAATGTTGCATAGATCTAAGTAAATAATTAATGGCATAACAAGATCTCTGTATATACGCGAGTTTTGTGAAGGGTATCCGCGTATATACGCGAGTCTGGTTCAGTAAAGTAGCGTATGGGTTTTAGAGCATGAAAAAGTAAAAAATTTTGAGTATGCCCTAAATACTGATTCACCCCCCCCCCCTCTCAGTATTTTTCCCAACAAAAGTTTCTCCAAAAACTAATAAGGGTAGGTACCTGACATACACCCATTTTCAAGCTATTTTGGTAATTTCTCAAATTAAATGGAAAAGAAACCCTTAAGCAAACCCTAGGATCCATTTTGAAATCACAGTTTCATTTCAATTTCATCCTCTTTGAAGAAAGATAGTCATAACAAGGGTGGTTACATTTCTTAAGGGATTTCATTCATATTTCTTATCATAACATCCATTCCCTTCATTTCTCATGCATTCCATTCATTTGCAAAACTACCATTTCATACCATGCCTTCATCTCATTTAACATCAGCCCTAACGTTTTCCTAAATAGAGTTTACAATGCTTGAGGGTGAAGAAAGTGGTATGGAGGCCCAAATTCCAAGGAGGCATGATCATAAAGGAGGAAAGATAAACATATTTGAGCCCCTCAATACAAGGGAACTCATGGCATATCCCCTTAATATTTCCTACTTCAAACATGTAGGCTACTTTTATTTTTGTGAAAAGGTGCAACAAGTACAAAACCACCCTAAGCTGACAAGAATTTTCATATCAATTTGCATGACAAGCAAGTTAAACTTGTTTGGATTACCTTTGAGTTTTCTAGAGATCCCATTTCCATTTCTACAAGAATACCAAGTGTGAGAGAAAAGTGGTTCAAGTAAGAAAACCTAGACATGAGTTACTTTGAGCCATATCTAAAACCTAGGTATAAAGATCACCATAAGTACATCTTTACTTTTTCACATATGCTTAATAGATATTCACCCATGATGAGGATAATCATGAAGTATTTCACATGTCAGGGAAGGTTTTCCCATTTTTACTCATATGACATATGGATTCTTATGCACTTTACTAGAGTGAGAATTCTACATATTGTTGGAAATACTGAGAGGGGGGGTGAATCAGTATTCCTTTCAATTAGAGCATTAGTTTATCTTCAATTATTATTATTCTTTGTACAATGATAGAAGAAAACAAGAGGAACAAAAATGCACATAGTTTTAAAGGTGGAAACCCACTCCGAGACAAAAACCACCTAATGCTTTTCTAATAATTCTTTAATATTCAACTCTAATTGAAAATAAAGCTCCAAATTCCTAGAATATATAAAAGCATTCTTCTCCAGCTTCCACTAGATGGATGGTCCAACACCCAAGATTCTTCAGTAGTCAACTGAACGGATGCCCCAACACCCAATGGCCTGCTCTGCCACTGTACCTGCCTGCCACTGTAAATTAAAGAAGGATGGACTCTGGAGGAACGGGGAAAAATGAATCACTTTCTGATATAGAATGATGTAGAAGAAGAAGTTATACTAGACCATAACCCCAACTTTGACACAACCACCTAATGATGATCCTAGACCTCCCAACACTGCCTCTTCAACCCTTGGTAGATAGATACTAGTACAATTTGTACAATAATGTATTTACAATGACTAAGTACAATGATACCTTTATAATGATTGTATGCAGTGTTGCCCACTTGAAGACTTCATATGATGAACTTATTGCTGCTCTTATGCACCTTGGTTGCTGCTCTTGTCATGCTACCCTATGCTGCACCTTGATTTGCTTTTATGCTGTAGAAAGTCTGGTCCTTTGCAACCCTTGACAACACATGATCTAGCTTTTTCTTGCCTTCTAGGAGCTCGATATTGAATCTGGTGTATCTCTATTATTTAATATCCTCAATATCTAATTTTTGGTCCTGTAGTAGTCCTCTGAGTCTTCCTTCCAATTCCATAGGTCTGACCCAATTTGGATTCTTCAAGAGAGAGTTATACAAAATCTTTCACAATGCCCTAATTATGGACTATTTTAGTAGAGCCCACTTGTACGGTGTTCCACATGTCCCTGTTTCTTAATTTGGATCTAAAATTGATAGGGAACAAAGTAAAAACTATGCAATGTCTACCAATTTTTATGGAATTCCAATCTGATACTCAGAGAGAGACTTATGACGAATTTACCAAGGTCACTTCTTTGAGATGAATTTCATGAGCCTGCAAAAACGTTGACTTCCATAGATCATATCTCCAAAAATATTGCGCATCTTGATATGAAATTTTTATAGTAGCTTCCTCAGGATTTAGGCTCCGCCTCATAAAAATTCAGCTTCTGAGCCTTCGTAGAACAAAAGTTAGAGAGAAAATTACACGATGACCTGTTTCAGATGGCTGAATCCCTTGCATAAGGAGGAAATGAGGATCACAATTTATATAAATGCTTAAGTTGAGAGAGGCTTCAAAAATTGAATGTGGGAGGGATTTTAGGAGCTTAAAAAATATTAATTATGACTTTTCAATGACCCATGCCCCAACCCCATGGGGTTTTAGCCCACTAACTAGGGGTACAAAATTCAAACATGAATATCTCTCAAACTGTGAAGAATTACATGGCATGCCATATATCAACGGAAACATCTCGAAAAGTAGAAAACATCAAAAGAATTATTGACCTAAAATATATGAATTTGGTAAGTAAAAATTCCCATTCAATAGTGGGTTAGCCCTAGTGCTACTTGGGTTGACATCATTGACAACCGCTGATCAACAATCTCCCCCTTTGGCATTGAAGGCAACACAAGTACTCCCCCTGCGATCATGACACCTCTTCCTACAACATTATCTCCCCCTTTGACATCAATGGAAAAAGGTAACCCCCCCTGAAACACAACCATCCTGTGGACCTGTACACACTTTCATTCCCCCTAACACACAACCGTCCTGTAGACCTGTAATTTAATGAGAACTTGGGAGAATCCCAAGCTTTTGATGAAGATATTCAAATGCTTCACAAGGTAAAGGTTTAGTGAAGATATCAGCAATTTGTTATTTTGTACAAATAGACTCAATTTTGATATTATTTTCAATGACTTGTTCTCCAACAAAATGATATTTGATCGGAATGTGCTTTGTTTTTGAATGCATGACAGGATTCTTGGAGATGCTGATGGCACCAATGTTGTCACAAAATATGGGAATAGGCTCACTGAATTTTACTTGAAGATCTTGCAAAGTTTGTTTCATCCAAAGGACTTGAGTACAACATGTTGCTACTACAATGTATTATGCTTCTGCTGTAGATAACGAGATTGAAGTTTGATTTTTTCTCAACCATGATACGAGACAACCACCTAGATAGAATGCTACTCCACTAGTACTCTTACGATCATCAATGCTTCCTGCCCAATCTGCATCTGTAAAGGCTTCAATAATGATATTGTTACCCTTGGGATACCACAAGCCATATTCTTTTGTGCCATTTAGATATCGAAGAATTATTTTGACTACAATAATATGTGATTCTTTTGCTGCTGCTTGGAATCTTGCTACTTGTCCAACTGCTTGCATAACATCTGGTCGAGAGGCTGTTACATATAGAAGACTACCAATCATATATTTTTACAACCTTTGATCCACATCCTTAGATGAGTTGTCTATGCTCAATTTGCAACCTGTTACCATCGGAGTAAGGACGGGTTTGCAATCTTCCATTTTGGATTTCTTGAGCATTTCCTTGATGTACTTGGCTTGACATATAAATATTCCTTTCTCTTGCTGAGATATTTGAAGCCCTAAGAAGTATGTCAACTCACCAAGTAAAGACATCTCAAACTCACTTTGCATCTTTGTAGAAAAGTTCCTACTTAGTCGATCATCATTGCTACCAAATATTATATCATCCACATATACCTCAACGATTATTAAATTATCTTTATCTATTTTTACATAAATATTGCTATCAACAGTACCTTTCTTGAACCCTTGTTGATGTAGATATCCATCAAGATGAGCATACCATGCTCTGGGAGCCTTCTTGAGACTATATAGAGCCTTCTTTAACCTGCAGACATAGTCTTCTTTTTGTGATAGTAGAAAACCTTCAGGTTGCTTGATGTAAACTTCTTCTTCTAATTCTCCATTCAGAAATGCTGACTTAACATCCATTTGGTAGACTTTGATTTTTCTTGAGCATGCATAGGCAAGAAACATTTGGATGCCTTCCATTCTGGCAACTAATGAAAATGTTTCGTCGAAATCAATTCCTTCCACTTGTGCATAGCATTTGAAAACCAATCTTGCTTTGTTTCTAGTAACCTACCCATGTTCATTCAATTTTTTCCTAACACCCATTTAGTCCCAATGAAATTTTTATCTTTTGGTCGTGGAACTAATTCCCAGGTGTTATTCTTCTCAATTTTTATCTTTTGGGTGCCCGTTTGGGTAAATTGGTGGTTCAACTTCCTAGGGCCGTAACTTTGGCATACTATCTCCGTTTGACGCACATGATACATCGTTAGAAATCTCTATCCAAGGACTACAACTTTCGCCATGAATTTCATTTTGTGAAATTTTTTGGTAAAACGATGCCCAAAAAACGTCATTTAGGGCCTCAAAATGGCTCTGGAAGTTCAGGACCCAAAAATTACTAAAAATAGTAAGTTTTGTTGCAACTTGAAAATTGAAAGAACTAAAGATGGGGGTTCAAATGGAATAGGTGGCTGGCCACCAATATCCACCTGGATCATTAAGCCCCCAAAACGGCTCCGAGAGTGGAGGACCCGAAAACCTGCTAAAAATAGTAAGTTGTGTTGAATATGAAAAGCTGCAAGAATTGATGGTGCTAGTCCAAATGGAATAGCAGGGTGGTCACCGATATCCACCTGGATAAATGAAGCTGTCGACCTTCATTTATGTCACCAATTATTTGATTTGATGGATGGTTCTTTTGAATCGACTCTTTTTTTCTCCTTGGAGGAGCTTATTTTTGTTTTTCTGGTATATCTTGATGATCATTGTTTACTTCTTCCTCATTGATAGTTGCTTCTTGTTCTACAATTTTATCTGTCTTTTTCAGCCTCTGTCTCAAGTTTCAAAGATTGTAGATCCTCATCATTACTCGCTAGAACACCATCTTCATCAAATGTAACATTTATTATCTCCACTATCTATTTTCGTCTTAGATTATAGCATTTATAGGCCTTTATTTTGTGTGAGTAACCAACAAAGATACCTTCATCAACACGTGATTCAAACTTACCCAAATTTTGATATTCTCTTTTGATATAACATTTGCTTCTAAAGATTCTGAAATATTTTACATTAGCTGGTTTTCCTTTCCATAATTCATATGGAGTCTTGTTGCAATTATTTATGAGAAGACTTCGGTTGACAATGAAGACTGTCGTATCAATTGCTTGAACCCAAAATTTTTCATCCAATTTTGAGTCCTTCAACAATATTCTACCCATTTCCTGTATGGTTCTATTCTTTCTTTCAGCAACTCCATTTTGTTGAAGTGTTCGTGCTATTGAAAATTGCCTTTTATTCTGTTTTTGTCACAGTATTGCTGAAATAATTTGGAAGTGAATTCTCCACCATTATCTAATCTTAAATACTTTATTTTCAAATCAGTTTCATTTTCAACCAACTCCTTGTATATCTTAAAGCACTCAAAAGCTTCAGATTTTTTCTTTAGGAAACTGATGGTTGTCATCCTAGTATAGTCATCTATCATTAACATGAAATATAATTCTCTGTCTAAGCCTTTTGTTCTCACACGACCACATAGATCAGTATGTATCAATTCCAATGAATGTCATGCAAAGTGTTCTTTTGTTTTAAATTGGAATTTTGTCTGCTTGCCATGCTGACATGCCTCACATAGTGTGTTGGAAGGTTTTGAGATTTTCAGAATTTCTCGTACTACTTCCTTTTTGTTTATCCTGACAAGATTGTCAAATTTTATGTGACCCATTCGTTTGTGCCATAACCAGCTTTCATCTTCTTTATCTAGTAGACATGATTTAGTTGCTTCATCTAGAACATATATGTCATTTGGAGCTCGACTTGCTGTAGCCACAATTTTACCATACCTGCCTTTCCTAATTTCACATTTTTTGGAGCTGACTAGCATTGTGTGTCCTTGATCACACATTTTTCCAACACTAAGCAGATTGTGATTCATGTTTTCAACCAATAGAACATTCTTAGCTATAACATCTTTGCTTCCAAGAGTGACGGTACCTGATCCTATAACATTTGAAGATCCATCATTTCCAAAGGATATGGTTCCATCCTTCTTCTCTTTCAGAGATACAAATTTCTTTCTATCTCCAGTCATATGCGTTGAGCAACTACTATCAACATACCACACATCTTTATTTTTTTTAGCCTTGAGAGCGAGAGCACAATTATCAGTCTTCTTCTTCTTCCATGTTCATTCATTCTGTGGCTTCGAAGATTCTTCTGGAGGATTTTCAAGTCTGTAGTCTCTGGCTATGTGTCCAAAGCTCTGACATTTGTAACATTCCATATTATTTCTTAAATGTTAAAATCTATTGATGTTTCATTGAGCCCTGGGAGGTTCATATTCGAAGAATCTCTTGGAATTGTATTGGTTTCTAAGGTACGTGCGACATTATACAACTTTATGACCAAATTTTCCACATGAATAACAATAGCCATGAAAAATATGTTGATACCTGCATGAAAATCTTCGTCGAGGAATTGTCTTCCGAGGATGTGCTTGTGAATCCTGTCCAATGAAGTCTTCATGTATGTCAGATCTCATAGGTTCATTGTATTTTTTTGTACAAGGTCCTACTTCTTCTTCTTTGTAACTGAGGCTAGTTTTTTTGTTGTAAGATCATTGATTTTTGATGAGTTCTTCCAATGCCCTTGAGCTATTGGCATAGTTTTGGACAGTTTTTCCCTTCTTGACTTCCTTACATAGCGAGACTACTTCAGCTTCTAATGCCTCCCTTTCTTGGTCTCTTTCTTCCAACTTCTTTTGAAGTGACTCTTCAATACATTTGTGTTCTTCAACCTCAATTTTGAGACCTTGAACTTGTTCTTCAAGAGTATTGGAACGGGTCTTCTTAGCATTGAGCTCTTTTATAAGCTTGATTGCCTCCTCATAAAATTCTTCTATGGTCAACCCTTCTTCTTCATTTTTTGATACTTGTTGTTTATTGTGCTTGGCCATAAACAACACTTTCTCATTGGCTTCTTCTTTTCTGTCACTTTCTTCATCGGATGATGAGCTATCTTCTTTAGAGAGAAAGTTCCTTTTGGATTCTTTCTTTTTTCCTTGCTTGTTGAATTTCTTAAAGCCTTTCCTTCCTTTTGAGTTTCCATCACTTTTGTTTGGACATTTTGCTACGAAATGCCCAACCTCACCACAACCAAAACATATCAATGGAAGTTTACCTTTGAATTTTCCCTTACCAGGTTTTAGTTTTCTCGTAAAGTAAGTATATTCTTCATCTGAAAGACCTTCTCCATCATCTCCCTTTTATTCACACTTGCAGGTGCATGTCATTTCAATTGAAGGTTGCTTATCCTTATTGGTTTTCTTAGATGCAACAAACGTAGTTTCTAGATTTGAAGTACCCTTTTCTTCATCATGTCTCATTTCATATGCTATGAGAACTCCATGTAATTCTTCCTTGCTGAGTTTTCCCAGATTTGCACTGTATTCTAAGACCGATACCTTTGGGTTGAATCTCCCTGGTAATTTTCTAATAATCTTTCGTATAATAGTCTTCTTGTCAACTGGCTCTCCCAATCCTTCCATAGTATTGGTTATTTCATCAAAGTATTGGAAGTATGCAGCAATGTTGCAATCTTCTTTCATTCTGAGATGCTCAAATTTTGCTCTATAGATTTGAAGCTTTTCTTCTTTGACATTTGAGTGACCTGCATATATATTCTCAAGCTTGTCCCATACATTTTTGGTGGTTTTACAACCCAAAACTTTATGATAAGTAGATTCAATAAGTCCACTGATAATACTATTCTTTTATTTTTCATCATTTACAAAATTCTTCTTATCTTGTTCATCTGCGGTTGATGTAAATCCATTTTGAACAGTGTCCCATACTTCATAGCCTTGCAACAATAGATAGACCTCCATTATTCCTTTCCAAGGTGCATAATTATTTTCATTGAATAGAGGTACACCATTCTTGGTATGCTCCATGACCTCATTCTAGCTGTTAAACTGCTATTGAAGGAACCAAGCTCTGAAACCAATTGTTGGAAATACTGAGAGGGGGGGTGAATCAGTATTCCTTTCAATTAGAGCATTAGTTAATATTAAATTATTATCAGTGTTTGTGCAATGATAGAAGCAAACAAGAGGAACACAAATGCACACAGTTTTTAAGGTGGAAACCCACTCCGAGACAAAAACCACCTAATTCTTTTCTAATAATTCTCTAATATTCAACTCCAATTGAAAATAAAGCTCCAACTTCCTAGAATATAGAAAAGCATTCTTCTCCAGCTCCCACTAGATGGATGCTCCAACACCCAAGATTCTTTAGTAGTCAACTGAATGGATGCCCCAAATCCCAATGAGTTCTAACTCACCCTAGCACCACCCTACCACCCTATAGAAGAATAAAAGAAGAATGTACTCCCGTAACAGGGAAAATGGTCCACTTTACAATGATATAGAATGATGTAGAAGAAGAAGATATACTAGACCATAACCCAAAATTTAACACAACCACCTAATGATTATCCTAGACCTCCCAACACTGCCTCTTCAACCCTTGGCAGATATATACTAGTACAATTTGTACAATAATGTATTTACAATGACTAAGTACAACGATACCTTTACAATGATTGTATGCAATGCTTCCCACTTGAAGACTTCATATGATGAAATTGTTGCTGCTCTTATCCACCTTGGTTGCTGCTCTTGTCATGCTACCCTATGCTACACCTTGCTTTGCTTTTGTGCCGTAGAAATTCTTGTCCTTTGCAACCCTTGACAACACATGATCTAGCTTTTTCTTGCCTTCTAGGAGCTTGATATTGAATCTGGTGTATCTCTGTTATTTAATATCCTCAATATCTGATTTTTCGTCCTATGATATTCCTCTGAGTCTTCTTTCCAATTCCATAGGTCTGACCCAATTTGGATTCTTCAAGAGAGAGTTATAAAAAATCTCTCACAATGCCCTAATTATTGACTGTTTCAACAGAGCGCACTTGTACGGCATGCCACGTGTCACTGTTTCTTCATTTAGATCTAAAATTGATAGAGTGAAAAGTAAAGACTGTGACCTATCTACCAATTTTTACAAAATTCTGATCCAATAGTCAAAGAGAGAGTTATGATGAATTTACTAAGGTCACTTCTTTGAGATGAATTTCAGGAGCCTGCAAAAACCCTGATTTCCACATATCATATCTCCAAAATAATTTCGCACCTTGATCTCAAATTTTTACACTAGCTTCCTTAGAATTTATTGTTTGTCTCATAATAATTTCATCTTCTGAACCTTCGTAGAACAAATTTTTGATCAAAAATTCCACTATGACCTGTTTCAGATGGTCGAATCCCTTACATAAAGAGGAAATGAGGATCACAATTTATATAAATGCTTAAGTTGAGAGGGGCTTCAACAAGTGAACATGGGAGGGATTTTAAGAGATTAAAAAATATTAATTATGACTTCTCAATGACCCATGCCCCAACCCCATGGGGTTTTATCCCACTATATGGGGGTACAAACTTCAAACATGAATATCTCTCAAACCGTGAAGAATTACATGGCGTGCCATGTATTAACGGAAACATCTCGACAAGTAGAAATCATCAAAAGAATTATTGGCCCAGAATATATTAATTTGGTAGGTCAAAATTCCCATTCAATAGTGGGTTAGCCCCTGGTGCTGCTTGGGTTAACATCAATGACAACCGCTGATCAACACATATACCATATTATCTTTATTGAAGTATTGAAAAAATGTCCTACATAGTGCAAAAGAGTGATTATCCTCAGCAAATGAGAAGCTTGTTTCATCACTAACTTATCAAGATGGTGGTTATGCACCAACTACAATAGAAAGGCATTCCATGGGAGGCCTTTATTTCCAATGAGGTTTTCACTGCTCCACATGGCCATCATCAGCAAGATATCCGTTCCTCATCTCATCCTCCCATTCCTACTTCTCCATCACATCCCACTACTCATGCATTGCCATCCATTCACATTCCTTCACCCCATGATGACCATTCCACATCACCTTTCCATAATCCTTCACCCTCATATCATGATGACACAACATCAAAGAGTGATGAAAATATTGAGATAGATGGCACTAATATGAGTAACATTGAGCCACCTCCTTTGACTTACCAAAGAGGCTACATGCATGTGTTTTCTGCCCTTAAGAGGCAAGGGGCCACGCCTTCTACATCAACAAAACAAATTGACAAGGGTAAGGAAGAGGTCATTGTTGAAGAGGAGGATACACATGAAACTAAACAAGAGTTTCAAATGATTGACCTAGAGGATGATGATGAGGAGAGGATCACAAATATGTTGCTCAAAATAAAGGATGCCAATATTAGTGAACTTCAATCTAATCTTGGTAGAGCAAAAAATGTGATCAACTTCCTTGAGTTAGAAAACCAAAAGTTAGAGATTGAGAAAGCCATCAGTGAAGTTAGGGCTATTAGAGCTCAAAAGGAGGTTGGAAAGGCCAAGGCTATGCTAGATGAAACCTTAGGCACTTTTTATGATAGTGAATATGAGGAAGAACAACTTCCTAGGAAGAGGCCAAGGACAATCGGGTTGAAGAAGGCTTTAGTCTGAGAAAGAGAGAAAGAGATAGAGTTGGCAGACCAACTCACTACAAGTGAGCTGCTTGCCATGGAAATCAACTATGATAGATAATATTGGCTAGAGAGAGATAATGTGCACCTAGAGGGTCAACTTGAGAAGGAAAAAAGAGACATTGACCTGTAGAAGAAGATGGCAAGACATTATGCCATGAGGTATAGAATTGCAAGGGCCAAGCTCAAACGAGACCTTGCGAATAATCAAGCACAAAATGAGGCATAGGAGAAGGAAAATATTTATTTTCTTGCTAAGGTATCCCTCCAAAAATCCCAAACATGATCATCAAGCTAAGTTCCAAATTTTGGCACTTCAGTGCAAATTTTGATTTTTGACTGTTTGGCCAGTAGAAAAAAGGGCCAAACGCGTAGTGCCACTGGCACTGCACTGTCTTTTGGGGCACCCAAAATAAAAAATTCTTACATATTCATGATCCTCATGGAAATTACATCATCTAAAGAAAATTTATGCCATTTGAAGCAAAATTTGTCCCTCAAAAGGGCCAAAAACCACCTAAAAGCACCTTTCTACCCTCTTTTCACCACTGGAGAATGGATATTTGACTAGGGAAATGGGCACCAATCTGAAAAATAAAGACATATTTGGAAACTAGACAAGATGAGCTTTCTAATGAGCTATTATGGAACTCATTTGGACACCGGGAATGCCTCCAAAATTTAGCTGCAAAATAGGTGATTTTTATAGTCTTGGTGCTGCATGTTTGATCTGGCATTGCGCCCCTGTACCTTGGAGTTGTGCCCTTGCTAGGAGTTATTGCAAAAGATATTTTGAGGCCTTAATTCAAATTTTTCTCCAAATTATCTCAAATAGTTATGTTATAAATTATTTTTTCCATAAATGAGTTTAGATATTTTTGGCTTGGGCCTTGCATGATCTCAAAGGTCAAAGTGCCTTACATGTGTAATTAATGACATTTTGAAACCCTAACTACAATTTACTTCATAATTTTGTAGTTAAATACTGCATGTAAGGATTCATAATTTTTTTGGTTGATTGTTGAGCTCAATATACATAGACTTGGAGTTGTGAATAAATTGGCTTTGGAGCTTTGTGATTGTTTTGAATTGAATGACGATGGAGCAAGCTCATTCATAGGATTCTTGAACTTTGTTGAATGGTGATGTTGTTCCTATATTGCATTTGTTTCCTTATGTTTTCCATTTTGTTTCATCTTTACTCTTGTAATAGAATAGAAAATTTAGCTTAATTAATGATATTATAGGCACCTTAAGTCTGTCTACTTCTATTTCTCTAATGTTTACCTCTGCTAGGTCTAATTAGATAATTCTTAATTTCTCTCTAGTTCCACTCAGCTTGTTTGCCTTGAAAATGATTTAATGGATTCAAGCCAAAGAAGTTTATGGTATGCCATGTCCTTTGGTGTATCTTGAAACATTGTTTTCAAGGCCTTTTCTTTGAAGTTTACTAATTAGGGTTTGACTAAAGAATTTTATGGTTTTCCTTGTCCTTTAGTCCATCTTGAATATTCACTTTGAAGGTATTTTATAGTTTTATTAAGGAATTTAGGAGTTCCCTGATCTTTAATCATTACTTATGTTTTATCTTGAATGTTTTCTTTCTTTGAAGGTGAATAACCAGAGAATTTAGGAGTTCCCTGCTCTCTAGGGTTTGCTGGATTGTTGTTTTAAATTTTAGTTGATAAAGCTAGGTCAAAGAAGTTTATGGTGCACCCTGTCCTTTGATTCTTTCTTGAAGCATAATGATCTTAAAATCCCTTCTTGTTATAGTATATGTTAAATGATTCTTAATTACCCTTTAAACCTACTATGTTCACAATTTAATGTTCATTTCACACTTTTATAAGCTATTAAGATCCATTTGGATTTGTTAACTTGCCCTATGAAACACCCTTGATATATTGTTGTACTCCTCAAGCCTTTTAAAGAATCAATAGCTCAATGTTTTGAAATCTCTCTTACTCTATCTGTTCTACTTGAAAAGCAACCCAACTAAACAAAAAAAAAAAACCATATCACTTTAACTAGCCTAAAATCAACATCCTAAAAACATATAAAGTCACACCTTTTATACAAATATATAGAGATCCCTCTCTGAGTCTAGGAAGGCTAGGTCCTAGGATTCCAAAGTTGGTTTGATGTTACCCTTGTCTATTTGGTCTTTCAAATTTGAGAAATTACAGGGACATAATAGTAGGGAAAGGATCATGTACGCATGCATCATTTAATTTGCGTAGATCTATGCAAATCCTTATCCCTCCTTTATTCTTATTTTCCTAGACCACCATAAGACTTACTCAATCTGACTATTCTATTGGGTCAATGATACCTGCAGTCATCATCTTCTCAATTTCCTCCTTAAATTTATGTTTGTATTTCGGGTTTAGGTGATAGGGTCATTGTTTGACTAGTCACGCATCTAGTTTCAAGGTAATCCTCATGACTCCCATATCCCCTATGATCCTTTTGATTTCAGAGTACTTGGTAGCGAAGAGATCTTGATATTCAGTCAGCAATTTTGTGATCTTTCCCACGATGCCATCATCCCAGTAATCCCCAATATGGCTATCTTGGGCTGCTCTTCCGTGAAAATGTTAACTTCCTTCAGTTTCAAAGGTTTGGTAACATCAATTGCTTGTAGCAACGAACCCACAACATCACATTCTCTTTCTGACTTCGAGATAGTGATATTCTAGGGATCCTCATCATAGTTTTCTATGGAAAATTTCTGCAGTTTACAATATCTTGTATCTTCATATCCTAGGTAGGCAGAGTACATTCTTTCTTAGGGAGGGACTCATTGAATACCAAGGCATCTATATCTTGCAGAGCTTCATCAATTTTCTATGTTCCTCCTATTAATCCAAACGTGATTACAAAATACTCAGCCACTATATCCTAGTGATGGGTACGTTTTGTGCAGTTATGCATCCACATACCAAGTGGTAGGGATTGGCCCTAATGCGTGAATAAAAATATGGACCCATTCATCCCATGTGTTTTCCTTCCATACTTCCATCTAGAGAGCCAAGTGCTTGCACAAATCCCCTTGTCTCCAGAAAATTTCCAATGGTAATTTGACTGGAGGGTAAAATCGTAAGGTCATCATCCTTCTTCACTCCCCCCAGTCCTAAAAATCTCCTTTATGGGTTTCCCACCAGCGCACGGGGGTTGCGCACATGGTGAAGTCAAGGGCCCAAAATATCCATTCTTTAGGGATGTTCACTTCAATTTATTTGAGAAAATATTTAACATTACCATAGCCATAAAAATATGGCAATTATCTTACCTATCAGGAGATGCATCGAAAGCCTTTTGTGACCTTAAGACACCGCAGCATAGATAAGTCATGCAGCCAATTCTACCAATTTTATATCTCTCCATATGAGTCAAATATTCATTCGTTGTCTTTTTCCTAGCATAACATGCCATCAGCTGTGGATTTGATCCATTTGTCGTCTTAGGCAATCAACTTGTATATATGATCAACATCCTCTTCCTCCCATACTGATTCAATGTATCGTTCCCCTTCTGTTGGATCCATTGAAACTCTCACCCTTTTTCCTTAACTTTCAAATATCATGCTTCTTATTTTTAAATTAATGATACCTCCCATATCGAAAGCCCAATCTAGGCCTAAGAGCATAGGGTAAGGATCTGCATCATCCACTATTTGAATTACCTAAAAATCAACATAAACTTTAACACATGCAATATCTACCACAACCTTTATCAGTCATCCTAGTGGGATAATATTTTGTTCATTAGCCATTCATAGCTAAATAGTTGACCATTATAGCTTAGGTTCTCCCATTCTTTCGTAGGTTTTCTTGGGTAGGAAGTTTGAGTCTGATCCTAAATCAAGGATGACTTGATCCATTTCATAGTCTCCAATTTGTGTAGTCATGTGCATTTCCCATCTCGTCCTTTTTTTGTTATTTTATAGCTTGTTCAAAGTTTTAACTTTTGGCTATAAAGCAACCTTTTCTGTAGAGCTATATATTAATTCTTGGAGGTTCTCCACGACCTTCTGGTTGCATAGCAGCTTCATACATACCTAAAGGAATGTTTTAACTACTTCATCTACTTTTGGACCTTTCATACTTTTTGAAGTAGGTGCTTCATCTTTGGTCATATCCCTCTGAGCTTCTATGAAGGTTTCTCTCTCCTTTTTCAGATCTAGGTTTTTTTTTTTTTCCCCAGCTTTCGACTCAATGTTTTCACTGCAGTCTTTTTTTTAGCTCCTCAAGTGGCAATGCCGTTGCGTGTGATTACATTGATACATGGTCCATCAACCCGTGATTCTACATTAACCCTTTGTACATTCTACGTGGGTGTCTGACGATTCTCCTGCATTTTTTCTGTCAGTATTGGGTAGTCTTCAATGACATGGTCAAACTTCCTATAGTATCGATAAAACTGACATGAAAGGTTCGGGAAATCTCATGCAAAATGTCCCACATCTCCACAACTGTAACAGATTAGCCATCCTTTTCCTCAACCTAAAATCCCCCCTCACCCTCCTCCCCTTCCTCTTGTGGGAGATCCTCCCTGCCTAGAAGGAGATAGTTGTGATGTGGGGTTTGCTTGCACCATGTGTAAGTTTCCCCTATCTACCATGAGGTCAAGTGTTTGAATTTTTTGTTCATCAAGACCTATAGAAAAACAGAATTAGTACCACTATTGTTTCAGTTCTAGAACATAAGAACCTAATCGTGGGCAGTGATTTGTATCATGTCTTCCTGCTACCCAACAATCAGTGCACCATAGCATGGGACTACTAGGGCTAGCCATTTCCCTAGGGCGTAGAGGGCTCGCCCCCCCAGCCTACATATAATATGATAACAAAAGTCATTTATCCTTAGTATGACTTGATTCCCTACAGTGTATGCACCAAATATCCAGGCTAGCTTCCTTACCTCAATCCTTTCGTAAGCTCTGAATTTCTAAGTGCATTGCTTCTAGTTGGATTTGGATCTGTAAGGCTACAAACTGCATATCATCTCTTAGTGCAGCTTCTAACTTCATGGAAATCTCCAGAGCTTCTTCTTGGGAGCCAATCTTCTATTGTCCCATGGGTCCATGCAATTGTGGCGATAGCATAGCGATAAACCATTTTTTTTGTTGCTTGTCCTTGTAGACAAATCCCCCATCACTAATAACCTTATTTAATTGTTGATCAGCTTCCCAAATGGACTTTGTAGGCCCCTGCTTAAAGTCCTTTAATTTGACTACACATTGAAAGTATGACTTAGGCTTCCAGAATTGTTGCTTTAGGGTGTCCTTAATATCTTGTATTGGTGCATTTGCATGTTGACTAATGTATCCCATAAACCAATCCAGGGCCCTTCCCTCAAAGTCTATGGATAGCTCTGCTTGTTTGATAGCATCATTGTTAAAGTTCTGTGTGTTCCATGCATACTCTACTAGAAACCAGAATCGATCAATATCCTCATCCCCTACACACTTAAAGGTAGGTAGTTTCATGTGTGTGGCCATGTCATCCACCAGTGGTGGCAAAGGAGGGTTAGGAGAATTCTGACCCTTATGTCGATTTGATGTAGGCATGGCCGGGGGGCTGGTTCCAAGTTTTGCATCCCATCCTTGGTTAAAATCAAGTGATTCCCTTAAGGGACTATATACCAATGTGTATCCCTCTTAATTAACTCAGTAGTATTTACCTCTTCATGTCGTGCTCCCACTCCGGTCGGAGGTCATTCACTCAATGTGGCAACATAAGACACCCTTTTCACTCAATAGAATCTTAATCAATAGTGGCAAGGTTTTTAGGAAATTAAATCTAAATCCCTTGAAGAACCTTCACTCTGCTTCTGAATATGACACAAATTGATCAACGGAAAATTCTTTCACGGACCCTCCCAAGATACTTTCAACCTACTGGTCTACAGTTTTGGTGATCTTGTTATTAGTATTTTCCAATTGTTGGATAAATTCGGGGCTCCTCTTTGTGACCTAATCCTCTTTCCAGCAAGTCTGGAACTCCACTAATTGGCTCGACCTCTCTTGCATTTCGTGTGTGAAGGATAAAAATAAGATTTTGTGCACTTCCATAAAAATATACTTATTTTCCACTCTTTAGCAGAAAGCTTCTTACTTCTATTCTCTTTTAAGGAAAATTCCTGAATCCTTTTTTCGAACCAGTCTTCAAACTTAGGCTTTAATAGTTGCCAATGACCCCATGGCTTTACTCAATCTCTCTCTCAAAATTCTCCTAGTCCTAGCAACGGAACCATTTGTTGGCTTAGGGGGTCTTGACCGAGGTTCAATTTTAAGGTTTTCCAACAAACCCCGATATTACTGGCCCTTTAGGTAATGGTCTATTTCTGTAGGTCAAGGTCTCACCTGAGGTAGTATGCGAGGGTGTTGGAGCCAGGTGTCCTCACCCTAAGAGAGAGAGCGTTAATAAAAGGGGTGTCCCTTCAGATATATAGACTTTCGTAGGAGAAGCCCTACATAGAACCCTTTTTGCACTATATTGGCTAAGCACATATCGTAATTAGCAGGTTATATGAGCAAAGTAATTTATCTAGAGCTATGCATTCATCATATTGCATCCACGTGTGCATCACTATATCATCATTATTCAATAAACTAACAGGATCTTAGAACATAAACACAACTAATAATTGTAACACAGGAACACTAAACATCATCAACAACCTTCTCATTCATTCACATTTAGATCCAACTTACCGACTCTATTACTAGCCCACACAGACATCTAGCGGGGTCCACACACAACATGACTTTAGGGTCTCCGTGCACATAGCTAACATGAACCCTTACCCAAAATATTGACACAAAATATCCACAAATTCATATTCAAGCTTATCTTACCTCGTCTTAGCCTCCTCTAGACTTGATTTATCTATCTACTTATAGCATCTTAGCCTGAGCTACTCTATGGTCCGCAAATCATGGTTTTCATACTCCTGGTCTATCCTTTGACCCATTACAATATGTGGGGGCTTTAATCTACCCCAAAGCCCCTACGCTAGACCAAGTATTACAAAAATATTACAAATTTGGACCAAAAATGTGGTTATGGGACCTCATCCCAACACAACCCCATAGAATAATAAAAGAAGAATGGACTCTCGTGCCAAGGAAAATGGCCCACTTTACAATGATATAGAATGATGTAGTATAAGAAGACACACTAGACCATAACTCAAACTATGACACAAATACCTAATGATGATCCTAGACCTCCCAACACTACCTCTTCAATTCTTGGTAGATAGACACTTGTGCAAATTTTACAATGATGCTTTTATAATGACTTAGTACAATGATACATTTACAATGACTGTATGCAGTGTTGCCCACGTGAAGACTTCATGTGGTTAAATTATTGCTATCTTTTTTGCACCTTCATTGCTTCTCATGTCATGTTTCCCTTTCTCACTCTTCATAACATTAGATGATGCATTGAGTCTTATCTTGATGAATATACAATACTTGCAAAAAGTCTCCAAGGAAATACCATGACATGATAATAGCGAAACTTACCTCATCCTGCAGAGCATATGTTAGGGAAAAAAAAAGAAAACAAATTAGAATACAAAGAACCTAATGCAATTAAGATATGAACATGCACATATAGAATATAATTACATGGAGCTTACTTCTGCTGAACCTTTCATTTCTTTGCTACCCTGGAAAGTCTGGTCCTTTGCAGCCCTTGACAGCACATGATCTAGATTTTACTTTCCTTCTAGGTGCTTGATATTGAATCTGGTGTATCTTTGTTATTTCAGATCCCCAATATGTGATGTTCAGTCCTATAGTCTTCCTATGAGTCTTCTTTCAAATGCCCCAGATCTGACCCAATTTGTATTATTCAAGACAAATTTATGTCCAATCTCTCACAATGACCTAATTATGGACTATTTTAGTAGAGCTAACTTGTACAACATGCCACATGTCATTGTTTCCTAATTTGGATCTAAAATTGATACATTGAAAACTACTGTCTGTGAACTATCTACCAATTTTTACAGAATTCCAATCTGATACTAATAGAGAGAGCTATGATGATTTTCCCAAGGTCACCTCTTTGAGATGAATTTCAGGAGCCGACAAAAACCATAACTTCCATATATCATATCTCCGAAAATATTGCGAACCTTGATCTAAAATTTTTGCACAAGCTTCCTCAGGAATTTAGCTTCAGCTGATACAAATTTCAGCTAGTGAAACTTTGCAGAAAAAATTATAGGGAAAATGCCATGGCGACCTATTTCAAGTAGAGAAATCCCTACAGGAGGAGGATATGACGATCACATTTTATTTAAATTATTAGCTTGAGAGGTTCTTAAACAAGTGAATGTGGGAGGGATTTTAAGAGCTTAAAAATTATTAATTATTTATTTTTCAATGATTACAACCAATGATTAGTGTCATGCAACAACCCCATGGAGTTTTAGCCCTCTAATTGGGGTTACTAACTTCAAACATGAATATCTCTCAAACCGTGAAGAATTGTGTGGCATGCCATATATCAACGGAAACATCTCGACAAGTAGAAACCATAAAAATATTCTTGACTCATAATATAGTAGTTTCACAGGTCAAAATCCCCATGCAAGATCAGCGTAGCCCCTTGTGCTACTTGGGTTGACATCAATGACAATCACTGATCAAAAAAGTCAAGTTTCATGTGAGGCTATCTAGATGAGAAAGATATTGGTTGGTTTGTTTGGTTCTTAGATGGATCTGATAGTGATTCATTGGGATAATTATATTTGCATTAAACTCTCGATTAATCTTTTGTTTCATGATAAGTCCAAGCATATAGATATCTGTTACCATCATTTTAGAGATTGTGTGTAGAGAAGAATAATGTTTCCTCAGTACATTCCCATGAAATATCAGGATGCAGATATTCTGATGTGTAATATTCCAAAAATTTAGCCTTCAACTAAATGGGATATTATTGTTTGTTTTATCACTACGTAGGTGAATAAGTGGGTAGGGAGGCCCGTAGACCTCTTTGGAAGGAACAGTAACACTCATAATGTGAAAGGAGGAAGAATAAGCAGCTAGATTAAGCACCTTTGGGCGTGAATTGGAGGGAATACATGTTGAATAGGTCAACTTTGACCAAGTCAATAGCATTGTCATGGAGGAGTGACATTCATGATGAGACAGCACAGTTTTAGTGGAGGACAACTTGCATGAGCTTAGTGGCAAGTATGGATGGGACCCAATGTGAGAACACTCACACACTATATACGGAGGGGATGGCAGCTATTGTTATTCATGTTTTATATTATTATTGATACTGTTTTGTTTAGACTTTGCTTCATTTTTCTGTTCAGCAGGGTTGTTGTGCTGTTTAGCATAAGGGTGTTCCTGATCGGGAATCCCTACATCATCCTCAGGGAAGGAGAGGTTCTTTGGGCTGCATTTTCTCATTTTGGCATTCTGGCCAAGCTACCTCCTTCAACTATAGCATAGTTTTTGTTTAGAGCTGGGTTGTGTTGCAGGGTGCAGCAAAGGAGGATCACATAGAGCTATTTCTGGGATTGTTCTTCAGTGGAGAGGTAGCTTATGCATTGTAGGATCAGAAAGGATGGATCCTAGGTATATTTTCACATCTTTGGCATTAGGAGAACCATCTACCATCCCTCACAGCATAGTCACAAATTAGAACTGTGTTATTTTTGGAGGCAGTTGCTGGGAGGATTCATTAAGCTCATCAGGAGGGTCTATTTATGAGTAGAGGGATAACCTTCTATTTAGAAATACAATTGGAGGAGGAAATCATCATTCTAGATCTTTCATAGCCTCATTGTATTCAGATCTAGTTTTCAATGACATATCAAAACTATTGTTATTTTTTACATTGTACATTTCTTGTTATTTCTAGCAATCTTTTCCAGATTGGCTAGAAATCATGTATTAGAGCCCACATCTTCTTTTCTAGGCATTTATTTTGTTTCCATAATCCATATTCCATTTATGAATGTTTACAGAAGAAGCAACACTAATATATATAGTCCTATCACTGCTCTCCGGCATTGTATACAGTTGCAACAACTCATGTGCTGATTGTTCTACTCATTGGAGGCTTGTTCTTATTGCTTGAGTGGCTTGTCCCTCATGACCTTTTTGTACATTGTTGCTGATACCATAATAAAGTGATGGTTTTATATTGATCCCTCTTATTTCATGTTCGTATTTGTTGTTTTTAACATTATTATGTCTTGTATTGATGCTATTTCCATTTTGGAATACTAGAGTGGCATTAGAGCATAATCGTGGCTCAGCCTGTGCATTCAACACATTATGCCATTAGGAGGAGAATATTATCATAGAAAATAGAAGTTGTATAGAAGAAAAAAATACATGACTTCATTATTTGGAGAAATGAAGGAAGAGAGGATCTCCCCACTTCTTTTCCAAACTGTGAAAAATATCAATGAAGATCTCAAGGAGATGAAAGGGGAGAGGTGTAGAAAATTTCCAAGAGGGTTTGAAGGTAAAGAAATTCGTAGCTATTCACATGATGGGTGTGAGCATCCAGCCACACATGCAGATCCAAATTGCAGTTTATTTCCCACATTTAATGCAAGAATCATGGAGGAAGAAAATGCACTAAGGGAGGAGACCTTGAGTGAATATCTTCAGGAGTATGAGTCTCAATCATGGAGATTTAAAGAGCTCTTGGATTTCCAAGGGTTTTTCCAACTCAAGGAATATAGAAGATATAAAAACCATAATAGAAGCAAGAGAGGTAGAATCTTTCTATCTAACTTTGATGGATTAGCAAATTGCACAACCAAAGCTTGGGTAAAGGAGCTAGATTCCTATTTTTAGCAAACCAAGTTTCAGAAAAGGAGGCCATTAGAGTAGTAGCGCTGCAACTTAAAGGTATGGCCATGATTGGTGGTTTTATAGTTCTACTTCTTTTCATCATGGAAATGTAAATACTTATTCAGGGTTCACTAAGAAATTAGTGAGAATATTTGTTATTAAACATTGTGAAACATCTCTTGTTGAACCCAAAAACTCAAACCTTTACATGATTTGAAGAGATATATTTTACCAACTCCACTCCATATTTCTATTGAAGGGGATAAAAACATGCATAATGTTGAAAATTCAACAAGATGATGGAGCTTAGTGAAATGAAGTCACCTTCACTAAGTGGGCCCGCTAGCTATTTTTGGCGCAAAGTCTATTTTTAGACTATGTCTATTTTTAGACATATGGATCATGGTCTATGAGTTTCAGGATGCTATTTATGGATGATTGGTCGAGTTGGTAAAAATATTTGGACCTCTATTTTTAGACATTGAGCAGATTCTATTTTTAGACTACCGGGCTAAAAATAGAACAGTCAAATATTATTAGCTCTTAATAATATTTAGACTATAAACATTATCTTATTCTCTTGGAGCACTTCAGTTTGAGCTATGGATGTGGCCCATGCAGATGATAGAGGGAATTACACTATTCGTAGGGGTTTGGTTGAGCTAATGCATGGTTTACTTCAGTTAGAACTCATGTGGCAGAGTTTGGTGGAGTTGATGGAGCAGTTGATGGAGTTGTGTTCAGTTTAACTTAGTTGAACTAGTTGTATTTAGTTTAACTGGATAATACACTAGAGATGAGTTGTGTGAATTAAATATTATTTAATTCACTAACTATTAACTCATTATTCAACTAAAGAACACATCAGTTAACAGCAGTGCATGGACAGTTCAATGAAGACCAGTGGAGGAGATAGGTGAAAGAGCCAGTTTGCTATTAGTTGTGACAATAGTTTTGCATGAGATTTGCACAAGAATTGAGTGAGATTGCCAATGAGAATTGTGCAGTTGGAGCTAGTGGGATTCGAACTTGGATCTCATCCATAATCCTTTTGGATTGCGCAGTAGAGGCAGGCAAACAGTGGAGGAGTTTTGAACCCATGACTTGTTCAAAACTGAGTTAGTTTGTGTGTAACTTTTGGAGATAGTACTGAGTACTTGTGAGGAGTATTGTGCTATGTATTGTTACATGTTCTCATTAATTATATTATACAGATAGCTGGGGGTTTTCATCTATAAGCTTTCCCCATACATATTGTGTTATATGTGTGATGAATTGATGTTTCTATGTGCGCATGCGACTGCTTCTATTTCCGCAAATTGATGATTGATTGTAGAAGAGGTTATGTGTTATGCATGAATTCGAATTAGTGTGTGAACAGGATAATATCGGTGAATAAATCTTCATTATTCAGCAAATTTATACATGGTATCAGAGCGAAATTGATCATCATATCTACTGCAGTGATTACATTTTCTTTCGGTAAACAGAGTCTGTAAGCGGGCCAGGTAGCCTTTGGATCCATCCTTTCTATGAAAGGTGATATATCTAGTAAATGCCCCTATATTCAATCTTTGTGCTAGAAAGAACTTTTTCTCATATTTAGATCATAAGCGGTTGAGTTCTGAGCTGGTGGAATTCGAATTTGTAGCAGAGTTTTCTTGGTGTCGTAGCTGAAATGTCTTTCAACGGATTGCGATTGGAGTATGCCCTTGAGGGTAGCTCGAATTATGTTGCATGGAAGGATAGAATGGAGGTGGTATTAGATGACAATGGGCTGAAGGAGTTCATAGATGCTGAAGTCCCAAAGCCTGCTGATGTTGCCCAAGTTGAGGCTTGGCAAAAGAAGATGGCGAAATGTTGAAGGATTCTGTTGGAGGGCGTAAAGGATCACATTGTATCCAGCCTGCGTGGAAAATATTCTCCATATCTAATGTGGAAAGCGTTGACAGATCTATTCCAAAGCAAGAGCGACCAGAGGAAGTTGGCGCTCAAGGACAAACTCAGAAAAATTAAGATGGAGAAAGGCGACAGTATCGCCAAATACCTCACGAAGTTCACCCAATGCATGGATGAGCTGGGAAGTGTGGGGGTGACTGTCGATGATGAGCATTTGGTAGACCTAGCTCTCCTTGGTCTTCTGAAGAGTTGGCATTCCTATCAAGACTCTGTCAATGGTCGGGAGAAATTTCCGGGATGGGAGCGACTGTGGTCGGATCCCATGCAAGAGGAGATAAGGCGGACTACCAGAGATGGATCTTCATCAAAGGTATCTGATGAAGAAAACTGCACTTTGGCTGCCAAAGAAAAGAAGGGGAAGAGCAAGAAAACTTCTCAGTCTGGTGCGAAAGGCAAGAAGCAAGACATGTCCAAGGTGAAGTGCTTTCACTGTCACCAACACGGACATTACGCCACAAATTGTCCGCAGAAGAAGAAAAATAAGAAGGCTGCTGGATCTGCAGCGAGAGAGGCCTTAGCCTCCCAGTTTGAATTGGATTTTTCACTGATCGCATGCTTTGTCTCAAGTGTGATGGGATAAGTATGGTTCTTGGACAGTGGTGCGTCTTTTCACATGACTAGAGATCGTGATTTGTTTTCAGATCTGGATGAGAAAGATCTTGGAGTGCACATCGAGATGGGCGATGATGGTAGATACAGTGCGACTGGTATCGGTACCATTTCCTTTGAGATGGAGTTTGGTAAAGCCTTCATATTGAAGGATGTGATGCATGTTCCAAGATTGAAGAAGAATTTGATCTCTATGGCGATGTTGGAAGACAAGGGGTATGATGTTGTCTTTAGCGAGGGAAAGGCTTTACTACGCAGTAAGACAACTGGAGAGACCCAAAAGATAGGGGTTCAAATCAATAACCTTTATCAATTGCAAGTAGATGGCTGCACTGCAATGGCATGCAAGGCAGAAGGAGTGGTGAGCTGGGATGATGGCGAGTTGTGGCACCAGAGATTGGGCCACCTTCACCATGGAGCTTTGAAGATACTGCAGCAGATTTATACTGGGCTTCCTAAAGGCACTCTTGCACAGTCAGATCAGTGCAAGGGGTGTACCTTAGGAAAATTTGTGAAATCCACCTTTCATGAGAAGGATAGTCATGCCATGATGATCCTTGAGAGAATCCACACATACGTGTGTGGACCTTTCTTAGTAGCTTTTACAGCAAAGCATAGGTACTATGTGATCTTTGTTGATGATTTCTCTCGGAAGTGTTGGATCTTCTTCATGCAGAAGAAGAGCGATACATTCTCAAAGTTCTGTGAGTTCAAAGCACTGGTCGAGAAGGAATCGGGGAAGAAGGTGAAGGCTCTTAGGAGCGAAAATGGTGGTGAATTCATCTCTGGAGAATTCAAATACTTTTGCAGCACAGAAGGAATTCGAAGAGAGCTCATAGCTCCCCATAACCCACAGCAGAACGGGGTTGCTGAGCGGAAGAACAGAACGATTGTGGGTGCTACACGGGAGATGTTGCATGATCAGGGCCTACCCATTCACTTGTGGGCAGAGGCATGCAATACTGCAGTATATGTGCAGAACTGTTGTCCTCATAAGATACTTCGCATGAGTACACCCGAGGAGGCATATTCTGGTAAGAGACCTGATATTTCCCATTTGAGGATTTTTGGTTCACCTATGTACGTGCATGTAACAAAGGATGCTAGAAAGAAGCTGGAGCTGACTGCAGAGGTTGGGATATTTGTGGGGTACACTGATACGCCCCACAACTATCGAGTGTATTTTCCAGACAGTCGCAAGACTATTGTGTGATGGGATATCAAATTTCAAGAGGAGAAAGCCATGCAGTGTTTGCTTGAGAGGGAGCCACACTTGCATGCAGATGAGGAGCTATTAGTTCCTAAGGATGAGCTTCAGGATGTGGATCAGCCACATGAGGAAGTTCATGGAGTGGAAGAAACCACTCATGCAGCGCCAACCATCAGAGGGCACAAGCACACTAAAGAAGCTGAGTGACTAGCTCAAGATGCAGAGAGGGTTGTAGGACCACCTACAGCACAGCACAGATAGAAATAGTCACTAGATCGGTACACTGGATACATGGCTCTTGTGAGAAAATGTGTCGTGACAGAGCCATCCTCTTTTGAGGAAGCTGTGGAGGACCCTGCATGGGTAGATGCCATGGTGGAGGAGTATGACTCGATCGTCAAAAACAGTGCATGGGAGATTGTCCCAAGACCGGAGGGGAAATCAGTGGTAGGTTCATGATGGATCTACAAAGTGAAGCAGGCGGCTGACGGGAGTGTGGAAAAGTTCAAGGCAAGATTTGTTGCCCGAGGCTTTTCACAGATAGAGGGAGTCGACTATGAGGAGACCTTTGCACCTATCGCAAGGTATTCTTCCATACAGACGATTCTTGATCTCTCAGTGCAGATGGGGTGGCACATCCATCAGATGGATGTGAAGACTACATTCCTCAATGGAGTCATTGAGGAGGAGGTGTACATAGAGCAGCCCGAAGGTTTCGAGATCTTTAGTAGTGAGTCACATGTGTGCAGACTCAAGAGAGAACTGTATGGGTTGAAGCAAGCACCTCGTGCTTGGTACACTCGGATAGACAGTTATTTCACTGGACTTGGATTCTCCAAGAGTGAGGCGGATCCTAACCTGTACCAGATTGTGGTGGAGGGGAAGTTGTTGATCATCGTACTGTATGTAGATGATTTGATTCTGACGGGTGATGAGTTGTTGATACTTTCATTCAAGGAGGATCTTGCTAGAGAGTTCGAGATGAAGGGCTTGGGCCTCCTTCATTATTTCCTGGGATTGGAAATCTAGCAGCGTAGCGGTGGACTATCTGTTTCTCAGGGTAAGTATGCTCGGGAGATTCTGGAGAAGTTCAACATGCATGGCTACAAGCCTATTGATACTCCTCTTCCTAGAGGTTGGAGGAAGGAGGATGCTACTTCAACGGAGGTAGTGGATGCCATTGTCTATCGATAGTTGGTGGGGTCGTTTATGTATCTGGTCAATACACGACCCGATATATGTTATGCTGTTAACCAGCTTTCGCAAGCTATGGTTAAGCCTACCAAGCTCTTCTGGAGGGCAGGCAAGCATGTATTGCATTATCTCAGTGGCACATCGGGATATGGCTTGTGGTACAGACAGGAGGATGAGGTGAAGCTTTGTGGCTTCACGGATGCAGATTGGGCAGGGAGCCCAACAGACCGTAAGAGCACATCTGGAGGGATCTTTAGTATCGGTTCGATAGCAGTTTCTTGGCACAGTAGGAAGCAAATATCCGTGGCACTCAGTTCAACAGAGGCCGAGTACATGGCAGTAAGCTTGGCTGCATGTGAGGCTATATGGATGAGGAAGATCCTGGTCGGGTTGTTCGGGTCGCACTTGGAGCCTACTGTGATTTATTGTGATAACCAAAGTTGCATTAAATTCTCGGCTAATCCAATATTTCATGATAGATCCAAACACATCGACATCAGGTACCATCATATCAGAGACTGTGTTCAGAGGAGGATCATGTTACTTTCATATATTCCCATGGAGGATCAGGATGCTGACATCTTGACGAAGGCGCTCACCAGGAGAAAATTTGAGTTCCATAGAGATAGGATAGGGGTTGCAGATAATACATATCTTATTGAGAGGGAGTGTTGAAAATTCAACAAGATGATGGAGCTTAGTGAAATGAAGTCGCCTTCACTAAGTGGGCTCGCAGGCTATTTTTGGCACAAAGTCTATTTTTAGACTATGTCTATTTTTAGACATATGGATCATGGTCTATGAGTTGCAGGATGTTATTTATGGATGATTGGTCGAGTTGGTAAAAATAGATGGACCTCTATTTTTAGACATTGGGCGGAATCTATTTTTAGACTGCCAGGCTAAAAATAGAACAGTGGAATATTATTAACCCTTAATAATATTTAGACTATAAACATTATCTTATCCTCTTGGAGCACTTCAGTTTGAGCTATGGATGTGGCACATGCAGCTAACAGAAGGAAATACGCTTTTCCTATGGGTTAGTTGAGCTATTGCATGGTTGACTTCAGTTAGAACTCATGTGGCAGAGTTTGGTGGAGTTGATGAAGCAGTTGATGGAGTTGTGTTCGGTTTAACTTAGTTGAACTAGCTGTATTTAGTTTAACTGGCTAATACAGTAGAGATGAGTTGTGTGAATTAAATATTATTTAATTCACTAATTATTAACTCATAATTCAACTAAAGAACACATCAGTTAACAGTAGTGCATGGACAGTTCAGTGAAGACCAGTGTTAGAGGTGGGTGAAAGGGTGAGTGTGGCTATTAATTGTGACTATAGTTGTGCATGAGATTTGCACAAGCATTGAGTGAGATATCCAATGAGGATTGCATAGTTGGAGCTAGTGTGATTCGAACTTGGATCTCATCCATAATCCTTTTGGATTGCGTAGTAGAAGCAGGCAAACAGTGGAGGAGTTTTGAACCTGTGACTTGTTCAAAACTGAGCTAGTTTGTGTGTAACTTTTGGAGATAGTACTGAGTACTTGTGAGGAGTATTGTGCTATGTATTGTTACATGTTCTCATTCATTATATTATACAGATAGCCGGGGGTTTTCAGCTATAATCTTTCCCCATACATATTGCGTTATATGTGTGATGAATTGATGTTTCTAGGTGCGCATGTGACTGCTTCTATTTCCGCAAATTGATGATTGATTGTAGAAGAGGTTATGTGTTATGCATGAATTTGAATTAGTGTGTGACCAAGATAATCTCGGTGAATAAATATTCATTATTCAGCAAATTTCTACACATAAAAAAATTCCAAGGGAAATATCCCCACTTATTAAAGAGCCCTCTTATATAGACGAGGACATGGATATTCCTCCTTCAAGGGAAGACCAAGATCAAGGGTCTCTCATTGGTGATGAGGCATTCTCAAACATTGAAGAAGAGGATGAGAAGAGAAGAGCTAACAACATTGTACCATCACAAGAAGATCCAT
Organism: Pinus albicaulis; assembly: GCA_034641835.2. NCBI lineage: Eukaryota > Viridiplantae > Streptophyta > Pinopsida > Pinales > Pinaceae > Pinus > Pinus albicaulis. The sequence continues at coordinate 1,289,152,882 of CM076582.1, forward strand.
CACCACATGGAGGTGGAAATGGAGGGCTTGTTTCCATTAGAGGAGCTATTGTGTCTTTGCAAGGAGTTCCAAATGATCCAACATGTGGGAACCAAAGCACAATTCCGGAGCAGCATGTATTAGTTTTTGTGCATTGTGAGATGGGAGGAGAATAAGGGAAGAAGGATCAACATTAAGGGATGATGAGCATTCACCATTATCTATTTTAAGAGGTTTATGCACAGAATAAGGAGATTGTATTGCACAGTGAAAGCAGGGAAAAACCAGTCCACTCATACATGCAACCTACTTTAGATCTTGATGTCTCACTATATGGAGGCATTCCACTTGGGAGGCCACCAGATCTAGAGTGGGTAAGAGACATCTTACCATTTGGTTCACCACTCTTAGATCCCAGAGGGGTGGATACTTTGGAGAGGTCTATTAAGGTGCAGAGAGTCTGGGGTAGAATGAAGGAGGAGGGAGACATTCTCACATTTTCAACATTACCCACTCTCACTACATATTTTGCGCCGACAGAAGTTGTTGCAGTGTTGGGGCATGGCAACACCATGGTGCAAGAGAGATGCTCCATGGATTTAGAGAAATAAAGGGTACTTCCTTTGAGGAAGGAATCCTCCATATATTGGAGTAGATGGAGGCCACTCATGCTTGCATTGGCCAAGATCAAGAGGTTCTTTTTGGATGGTAGCTTCTCATGGGAGGCCAACTTCCAAAGACCACCACTTCTACTTGAGCATGAGCAGCTGCATGATGAGCATGGCAGCACTTTGGAGGATGAATTCAACATGAGGGATGTCAAAGAAAAGGAAAATAACATGTGGGGAGCTTCAAATTTTAGATCTTCAGCGTTGTCTCTTAGGAGGGTTGATCCATATTGGAGGTCTCAACTTTTGGTAGAGTACTCCAAGGATCTTGGTGCTTGCATGATTTTTGATAACCCGAAGGGAGATGATAGATACATGGTGGATGATGAGGTCATCTATTCTTATGGTAGAGTCTTCTTGACTAGAGCTTCTGAGCTCAAGGAGAAGCAGTTACATGTAGCACATGTGGACTTTCTTTCCATGCACTTTGATGCATTTCATTCTTTGATGGAGAAGTTCACTTGGGAGGGCATCCAGCAAGATGTATATCAGCATATGGAGAGATGCATAGCCCAGATGATGATGGAAAGGTTATCACAACCACTTACCTACTCATGAAGGGTGAGGGAGAGCTTTCAGTTGAGGCATTTCAGCTCAATGACCAAAGTACATAGTAGAGAAGGTACATTTATGCATTATTATTTGTATTCCTTTACTTTTTATGAGCAGCATGTTGTACCAAGGAGGATTATTCCTTCTTGTATATTGTATTATGATGTACTTAAGGTTGTTTTAAGCATTGATATTGGCCATTCCATTGGTGTTTTGTGTGAGAGGCCACATGATTCTTAGTGTGCACCATTGGCACCACACTTTAATTTTATGATCCTTTATTGTAGGATGATTGTGGCAGAAAACAAGTGGCTAAAAAGACACTTGTTATACTTTGTTTTGAGGCAAGCAGAGGATGCACTACAGTGGTTCCATATGTGGAACTATGATCCACCTTCCAGTTGTCATATGGAAACTTGTTTCTATTTTTTTTGCTCCCATATATTGATGATGTTTTTATTTTTATGGGAGGCTTTGTTGGGAGGGTGGCACAAGAGTTGAAGGTGTGCATTAGGAGTATGATTCTCCATACTTTATATATTGCATGTTTTAGGAGAAACCATGGGCAAACCATGACTACCACACTACATCTCTTGTTTTCATGTGGGAGGAGCCATTTAGAGAACTTGAGTTTTTGGGAGAGGAACTTCATGGATGTTTTGTTTGGTGGGGTTACTTCGGTCATTTTTGGAGGCCTAAATATTTCAGCCCAAGATCAGCAACAGTCCCATAGATACCATAAATGGAGAGAGAAAAAACTTGGGTGGAAAAATCCAATCTCTCTATGTAGCCCCAATACATTACATAAACCAGGGGTTGAGGATTTATTTGATGAGCTACATATAATGGCTCATTTCATTTAGATGTGTTGGAACAGGGTCCTCCAAAGGCTGTGAATTGGCATAGTTTTGAGTATTTTTGTATATTTTTTATTATATTTAGTCTAATGCAGGGGTTTTGGGGTGGGTCAAAGCCCATAATGCATTTTAAGTGGGTCAAGGGTAGACCAGGAGTCCGAAAAACATTCTTTGTGGACCATTGGATGCGTAGGCTAAAGTAGTATAAATAGTTTAACCTTTTTGAGTCGATAGGTAGAGAAGGAATAAAGATTGATGTGAAGTATGAAGTGCTAGACATTGGGTTGGGCTTTTTGGGTTAGGACTCCTGCTGCTTGTGTGCGTGGAGATCCTTTGTCCTGTTGTGTGCAAACCCTGTTGGCTATGTGCGCAGGTGGTATTCGGGGAATGTAAGAGGATTTTGATAAGTAATATATGTGAAGTATTGCTGAAACATATGATGTTGTCTAGATCTGTTCTATTATGATTGATGTGAACTAAGACTGTCTGATTGAGCTATGATCTCGTCTATTTTATCTCTATGGTATGAAAGTATCTACACTTAGTATATTACTATGATGTAACTATTGTGGCACTACTGATTGCATCTCTGTTAATGAATGCGAACTATCTCTGTTGACAATATTGGCTACAATTATGTTATTTTATGGTAGTAACTGATGATATGCACGTGGATGCAAACCTATTAGAGCATATCTAATAAGAACTATAGTATGGATATGATCTGGAACCCTACGAATCACCCTTCTGTGTAGATCTGATCATTGCAGGCCTGTGTTATTACCTACTCTCTCTTAGGGTGCGGAAACCTAGTTCAAACACCCTCCCATTGTGCTTCAAGTGAGACTTTGACCTGCACAAGCATATCACCGCTGAAAGGGCCAGTATTATAGGGGTTTGTTGGAAAAACTTCACCTTTGAACTTGGGTCAGGACCCCTCGAGCCAAAAAATGGTTCCGTTGCTGGAACTAGGAGAATTTTGAGGGAGAGATTTGGTAATGCCAAGGAAGTATTGGAAGCCTGAAAAGAAAGAAATGGACGAGTGGTTTGAAAATAAAGTTCAGGAATTGGATGTAAAATAAAATAAAGAACTCACCCCCGCCACCATCGGAATATGATATGGCTAGACAGATGAAGTTACCCACCTTCAACGGTGTGGGGGACGAAGATATGGAATGATTCTGGTTTGTTGCAGGATCTATATGGATTTCACAAAATGTATTAAGAGATGTCATGAAAAGAGTGCATCTATCTCTTTCTTTTGAAGGAGGGACCCTATACTGGTACATGGGATACCTTGACTAGCATGTGAATGCAACCATTGAAGAGATTAAGAATGCCTTAAAACAACAGTTCAAGAATCCTAAGTCCTACTCGCAAATAGTGGTGGACCTAAAGGATTTTAAGCAAGATCCTTTTGAGTCTCTGTGGGAGGCTGATCAAAAACTAAAGAAGGTGATTAGAGAATGAGGATTTTAGTATGATGACAGACATCACACGAAATGGTTCATCGATATGTTAATGACTCACCTGCGCGTACCTATGGGTCACCAAACTTTAAAATTGTAAGAAAAATCCTTGGAGGTCACTATGAAGTTATAAACTATGCCCAAAGATGATACCCAACTCAGCGTCCAAAATATCCAAGGAAAATTGGAGGTGATGCACATGGAGATCTAGAATCTACGAAAGGAGCTAGGAGTAGAGGCTAGCCTTGAAATATGGTGCATACGATGCTGGAAGAATGGTCACACCAAGGATAAATGTCCTCTGTTAGCATACTATATGTAGGCTAGGGGACCTAGCTCATTGCACCCTATGGAAATTGCAGGGTCAAGTGGGCCGGCACTATGGTGAGATGATTGTCATATTGCAGGGCTGCACGACACAAACCACTGCCTCTGCCTTGCTGCATATGTCCCAGAGGTAAAGCAGCAATGGTGCAGGTTTTGCAGGTCCATAGGACATGATGAGAAGAATTTCTGGACATATGATTTGATGATCGATCGAGGGAATCTCTTTAGGGTATAGTTGGATCCATCCTCACCAGGATCCCTCTCAAGAATAGGTGGCTCCCTAGCCTGGGGCAAGGGAGGAGGAAGAGGTTGCAGCACAGGTCGGGGACAAGGGCAACTAATCTGTTATAACTGTGGAGAAGTATGACACTTTGCAAGGGACTATCCAAACCCTAGGAGGTAGTCTTACCAGTATTGTAGACAACTAGACCATGTGATTGAAGATTGTCCAATATTGATAGCAAAAATGCAGGAGAAGCAACCGACACCTACACAGAATGTGCAGAGGGTTAATGTTGAACTGCGAGACAAAGATCCAAGCGTGAATGTCGTAACACGTAGTGGGATGTCCGCTGGGGGACCTGGGGAGAAGGCTGCAATTGAACCTTTGATCTAACAAGAAGTTATCAAATAGGAAGGTTTGGATCTAAAAAAGGAAAAAGAAACATTTGTCGTAGCTTGCAAAGGCTTTGCTGAGGCAGAGGCATCTACTTCTCAGCCACCTGTGAACCTCAAGGTAGATGAGGAGGTCAAATCCTTTTTGCAGGCATGTATGAAGTTGCTGCACAACCCAAAGGCTATAGACAATCTTCAGGCATTAATAGATAGCTACGGAACATGGCCTAACCTACCCCTAGGAATCAAGGATGTGCACAAACTATACAGATATAAGAAACACAACGATAGGGAGATGCGGTTGATAGCACAGGTTGGTGACTACAAAATGGATCAGGTTATTTTGGACCTGGGGTCAGATGTGAATGTACTACCAAAAAAAACATGGAAACGATGGGAGAACTTAAGTTGGAGTGGTCCACTATCCAGCTGCGTATGGTTAATCAGTAGAAGATCATACCCTTGGAGAGACTATCGAAGGTCATGGTAGATATCACAAGGGTCAAGGTCTGGGCTTATTTTGAGGTAATTCAGATTGTAGAAGATGTGAACCCTTACCTTGTGCTCCTCGGGTTAGACTGGGCCATAGATATGGGAAGCATCATTAACTTAAAGAAGAGAAGCATGGTGTTTGAAAATAAAAACATAAGGGTGATAGTACCATTAGATCCTATGAAAAGCAAATGATATACAGAGTCAGTACGTGACAAAGAGGATGTAGATCACATTTATAAGTTGACTGTGCAGGATGAAGATTGGATCAATCCCATAACAGATGGTGTACTCTGCTGGGAAAATGAAAATGAATGCTTCTCTGACTCAGACGGGGAGATCGAGAATTGGAAAAAATGGTTAGACAATGTCTCTACGCTACGATGTCTTCGAGATACAAATAACTTCCACTGCATTTCCTCCGAGGTAAGAGACCTACCCTATTTTGATTGTTCTCATACTATTAAGGAATTTTTATGAACATTCGAAGCCGAGGTTCCCCGAGAACGAAGGTTATGGGCCCTTATATCTATGTGTACAACACCTGCACGATGGTGGGATACACATAAGGTGGCGTTCCAGGACTGGGAGGGCTATCGGGACATGATTCTCTTGCGATTTGAACCTCTAGTGGAGATACAAGTCAAGACATTCCTTTGCTTAGGGGATCCACGTGAGCACTTGGTTGCATGGATAAAGACGTGGGGTGACTGACCTAAAGAAGAGTGGGTCCACTTGTTCGTTCATACGTTGGGTCCAATCCCTATTGCATGGTACTGATAGGGGGTTCAGAGGCGCTTGAAAAAGCTCTACAGGATATAGATACATTTTTTTTTGGAAAATCCAGATCATCTGCAGTATTCACGGTGGTGACATGGGAAACCCAGATGCAGGATATTGTCAACTGACATAGCTTGGCAAGGGAGGAAGGTGAAGCTGACCCGCAGCCTATCCCTATCTTGGAATTGGAAGGGGAGCATGCCATTACAGGACCTCCACTACAAGAGGTGGATGTCACTAAGCCTCTCAAGCTGCGAGAAGTCAATATTGGGATGGAAGAGCACCCTAAGTTGGCTAAGATTTGGGACTATTGGGATGAAGATACAATAGGCAAAGTGGCCGAATTACTCACATAATACCAGGACTTGTTCCCAACAAAGTTTTCAAAGATGAAGGGGATCATGGGGGACTTAGGGGTCATGCATATCACTCTCAAACTGGATGTGTGCCCCATGAAGCAGCAAACCTATAGGTTGAATCCCAAGTATAAGCAGAAGGTCAAGGAAGAACTTGATAAAATTATCATTGCAGGTATCATCGAACTTGTTGAGGATTCAGACTCGGTTAGCCCAATGGTGGTTCAGGAGAAAATACTAAGGGGGAGATTTTGATCTGTGTGGACTTGCACAAGTTGAATGATGCCTACGTTCATGATCCATTCCATACACCATTCTCAGACGAAATTTTGGACAACATGGGAGGGCAGGAAGCATACTCCTTCACGAACGGGTTCTTAGGATACCATAAAATCATAATCACATTTGAGGACCACAACAAAACCATGTTTTCCACTGAGTGGGGATATTTTCAGTATATTGTCATGCCGTTTGGGCTCAAAAATTCCCCTGCTATCTTCTCATGGGTTGTTGTCATAGTATTCAAGGAATTCATCCACAAATTCCTAGAAGTGTATTTTGATGATTGGACTATCTTCAGTGTGGTAAAGACACATGTATCAAACCTATGCATGATCTTGGACACTTGCTAAAAACACCAGATTTACCTAAATATCAATAAATGTATCTTTTGCATACCCTTCAGAATATTGCTTGGCCACATAGTTTGCTGGTAAGGACTGATGGTGGATCCTGCCAAAATTGAAGTTATCATAAACTTTCCAGTACCAACAACAGAGAAATAGCTGTGCTCGATCCTTGGACACATGGGATACTACAGGAAATTCATTCAAGGCTATGCGCTGATTACGACCCCTATGGAAAAATTTCTCAAGAAGGATGTTTCATTCTTTTGGAATTATGAGTGTCAAAAGAGCTTTGAGTTACTTAAAGAAAAGCTGGTATCGACATCTATTCTTAGCATTCCTGATTGGGAGAAGGTATTTCATGTTCACATCGATGTGTCAGGAATTTCTCTCGAGGCTGTCCTTATGCAGCCAAGAAAAGGAGATATCAACCATCTGGTTGCCTTTACAATTAGGAAGCTCTCTGGTGCAGAATGCAACCAATCCACTACAGAGTGGGAGGGATTGGCCATGGTGTATGCTTTGTAGAAATATTGGCATTACTTGTTAGGAGGACACTTCAAAATTTCCACTGACCATTCAGCCTTGAAGTACCTGGTAAATAAGCCTGTGTTGGGAGGGAAAATCTGTCGATGACTACTGTTATTTCAAGAGTATGACTTTGAAATCATCATCAAGTTAGGAAAGTTGAATGCTGGGCCAGATTACTTGTCCCGAATTGAGAGTGGCAAGGAGCCAACCAACCTAGAGGACAGATTTCCTGATACGCATTTATTTGCTATTAAGGTAGTGCATGCACACTTCACTGATATCATTTAGTTCTTGAATACTAGGAGGGCACCTCCAGAGTACTCGGTACAATAGAAGAAGGAATTAGTCACCCAGGCTGCAGATTTTACCATCATCACAGGTCATTTATATAATATGGGAGCTGATGAAGTATTGCGGAGATATGTTTTGGATCATGAAAGGCACGCTATCTTGGCAGAGGCTCATGATAGAGTAGTAGGAGGTCACTATGTAGGGAAATAAATGACACAAAATATCTTGAGAGCTGGGTTATGGTGGCCAACCCTGCATAGTGACGCTCACGATTATTGTAAAGCCTGCGATACATGCCAACAAATAGGGAAGCCATTTCACAGGGATGAAATGCCCCTTCAACCACAAATGGATCTACAAGCATTTGATACATGGGCCATCAATATCATAGGGCCTATCAACCCTCCAGGGAAGAAGACGGGTGCACGCTACATTATTACTACCATTGATTATGTAACTGGGTGGGACAAAGCACAAGCAGTGAAGGATTGTACTGCGGAGACTACTGCGAATTTTATCTTTGAACAAATTCTGACTAGATTTGGATGCCCGAAGATCCTCATGAGTGACAGAGGTTAATGAAACAATCCAGGCTTTGAATGAGGAGTTCTAGATCCATCATGCAAAGAGCACACCATATCACCCATAGGAAAATGGCATGATTGAAGCTTTTAACAAAATCTTGGAGTAAGAACTGGAAATGGTATGCAACGCTGATCAAAGCGATTGGGACGTGCACATCCCATTGGTTCTTTGACCCTATCGAACAACTTGCAAGAAGGTAATAGGGAAAACCCCATTCAAGATGGTTTGTGGTAAAGAGGATGTTATGCCAATGGATTATATTTTTCCTAGTATGTGCATCACAACATTTACAAACATGGAAGAACCTGACATCATGGAGGAGTGATTATCACAGCTTATGGCTTTGGAGGAAGATCGATTTCTCGCTCATTTCCATTAGCAGGTTTAGAAGGCCCATGATAAAGCCTGGCATGATCGACATATTTTCCAAAAGACATTTGCGGAGGGCGAATTTGTCCTCTTATATGATAGCTAGTTTGTAAAGCATCTAGGGAAGATCTGACATCACTGGCTTGGTCCCTACACCATTAAGGAAGTCATGGATGGAGGAGCTGTTAGGTTAGCTACCCTGCACAGTAATATGCTGCCAGGCTACGTCAATGATAGTTGGCTCAAATCATATTGGATAAAATGACTATATGGCCAGAATAGTTGTGCAGGCACCAATGGAGAACTCGCCATCACAGTGACTTGGTACAAGTCATAAGATTGTGTTGGGGGACTGTAGGAATAAGGTTTTTTAAAAGCTGCGAATTAGGATAGTTTTGAGTATTTTTTATTTTTTTATATTATATTTAGTCTAACAAAGGGGTTTTGGGGTGGGTCAAAGCCCCTAATGCATTGTAAGCAGGTCAAAGGTAGACCAGGAGTCTGCAAACCATGTTTTGCGGACCATTAGATGCATAGGCTAAAGTAGTATAAATAGTTTAACATTTTTGAGTTGATAGGTAGAGAAAGAATAGAGATTGATGCAAAGTACAAAGTGATAGATCTTGCGTTGGGTTGTTTGGGTTAGGATTCCTGTTGGTTGTGTGCGCAGAGATCCTTCGTCTTGCTATGTGTGGACTCTGCTGGATATGTGCACAGGTTGTATTTGGGGAATGTAAGAGGATTTTGATAAGTAATATATGTGAAGTATTGCTGAAACATACAATGTTGTATGGATTTTTTCTGTTATGATTGATGCAAACTAATATTGTCTGATTAAGTTGCGATCTCGTCTGTTTTATCTCTATGGTATGAAAGTATCTGCACTTAGTATATTACTGTGATGTGACTATTGTGGCACTACTGATTGCATCTCTGTTAATGAATGTGAACTATCTTTTTTGACAATATTGGCTGTGATTATGCTATTTTATGGTTGTAATTGATGATACGCATGTGGATGAAAACATGCTAGAGAAGATCTAATAAGTACTATAGTCTAGATATGATCTGGAACCTTATGAATCACCCTTATTTGTAGATCTAATCATTGTGAGCCTACTTTATTACCTACTCTCTGTCAAGGTGCTCAAACCTGGTTCCAACACCCTCCCATACTACTTCAGGTGATACTTTGACCTGCACAAGCGATTCATTGCCAAAAGGGTCAGTAGTATAGGGTTTTGTCAGCAAACCTTCACCTCTGAACCTAGGTCAGGAGCCCTCGAGACAACAGGATGATAGCATGGGTATGGGAGTCTCTCATGGGGAATGAGATCCCCTATGTTTGTCATCACTCCTACTGTTTAGTCAATTTAGTGTCCTAAATTTCTAACATAAATTATCGACCAGGGCTAGTAAACTGATGAAGTGTGATGCACTATATGTGCCTAAGTATCCATTTTTCTTATTTCGTTGTTTTTAGTGTTTTATTGATGTTTTCGGGTTTTTATGTTTGATTCTTCGTATGCTACTCTATGCTAAAAATATGAAGTTAGATCTATGTCAAAAGGAAGAAAATGAAATGTTAATGAATAAATGAAAACATAGTTTATTTGCAAATTCTGTTCCCAACTAGAAAATGATGAAAACAGAGAGTCCTAATCCATGGATATTACAGCTTCTAAATGAACATTCATGAAATTAAAAGTAACTCAACTTAATCTGATTCAATTAGTTAGAGATTTGTTGGAAGAGCTTGTGAAAAATGTTAATTCTAATGCAATGAGGATTTCCTAAAACATAAAAGAAAAGCTGAAACAACTTATAACATTACAACTAAATCTCATTCATGAGTTAGAGGTTTATTGAAAGAGTTTTTTGAAAGAGATTAATCATAATGTGATAAGGATCTTCTATGAAACAAAACAATCAATAACTCAAAATATTACAACTTTGTCTCATTCATGAATTAGAGGTTTATTGGAAAAGCTTTTAAAAGAGACTAACTGCAGTATAATGAGTATCTTTTTTTTAACTAAATAACAGAAAATGAAATGCTAATAACTATGAATATCACAATTGAATCCCATTCATTTAATAGAGATGTATTGGAAGAGCTTGAGAAAGAGACTAACTGCAATATCATGAGGATCCTTTATCTAAGCAAATGACATGAAAAATAATGCTAAAAGCTATGATTTTAGAAAGAAATTTAAGTAAGGAAATATGACAAAACAGAATTGAAAATGACTTATCTAGAAAACATGTAAAACCTCCTCAAATAGCAGGGGCCCTCTGCTACCAATTTGGTGTAATTTTTAACTCCTTGAAGATGTGATCAAAACAACATTGAAGAACTAAACTTCTTTATTGATAAACTCACAAATCTACATCCCATTCCATCTTAAGCTTTGTTACAAAACACTCTCTAATCATTTTTTATTATTCTCCTATTTTTTCACTACCCATGATAGGAGAAAGCTTCTCCTATTTATACAAAATATGAGAAGTTATCTCATTAATGGGAATCCATGAATCTCTCCCTCTATCTCTAGAGTTACAATCAAAATAGGAAATGATAAGATACATGTCTTTTTAGAGTTTCAACACAAATAAGAAATGAGACACATATCTTCTTAGAGTTTCAATACAAAAAGGAAATGCGACACATGTCCTCCTGATCTCGTGATCTTCTCCACTCAAATTCGAATTTGGTTTTGGGAGGCCACGTAAAGGTCTTTTAGAAGCTTCTTTTTGACCTATACATGTCACAAAACTCATAACACATATATAGATATATGAAAATATGTTAATTTTCTAGTTTCTAATCATAAATTTACTTTAAATACATAAAATAAATAACTTTGGAAGACAAGGATCCCAACCCATGTATTTATGAAAATGGTTACTTGATGTAGGGTTTTAGGTCAGATCTCTATGAAATAAGAGCTGAATGGTTATGACATAATGGAAATATGTATGAATATGGAAAACACTTTTGAGACTCAACATACCCACAACTAAAGTTGTTGTATGTCCTCATGCAACTATTGCAATGATTCATTTTTCCATGAGTTGATCTTTTTTGAGTTTTTATCCAAACTTTGCTTTATAATATTTTATTTTGTCAAAGTATAATACATTTGATTGCAACATTTTTTTTTTGTATGGTTGGTTCTTTTGTGACAACCGATTTTTTTAAGCAATGGTTCTTGTGTAACAATGTTTTATTTTCTTTGTTGCATCAAAGTTCATGAAAACATTTAGAATAAAATACTCCATCAATGAATTGATCATTTGGAAGGCATATAATCTTTTGGATCATGTTACAACAATAGTTGGTTGGAAAGTATATGTGGATGGAAATGAAATGAAGATGTGTGATAGTGTATGACGTGGATATGAAATGATATCCCTTCCTCCCAACTAAATATATGACAATGTGAAAAAGGGAGTGAGGAATTTTTCAAAGTTACAGTTTTAACATTCTAATGAATTACATGACTAAAAATTAGAAAACCACATACCTTCACTTACCTTAAATGTGGATGAGTTGTGTATACTGAAGAGTGCGGCTGTTGATGTTGTTGGATCAGGAACTATGTAAACAAATGAATTTGATATGCTTCTTTTTTCTCTTTGTGCTGATGGAAAAATTGGGATCTTTATTGCTGCTGATAAAAATTTATTCCTGTTGCAAACTGCTGAAATGATGTAGTCTTCAATTGTTACAAAATCCGATGGTACAATTCTAGTCATGCGAATAAATGTGTTGATGTTGAACATGAAGAGAAGTCAATGGATTACCGACCATTGATGAATATCATTAACCAATGCAAGGCAAACTCACCATTAATGTCAATGAGTGCTAAGGTACTTAAGTACATCTTGCAAAGTGCGAATAAATGGGCTGTTGTCGAGCCACTTGAAAGATATGACGATCAAGGGACATTGATGTATTCCCATGATTGTCAGCGAGAGAACTTGTCATTAATGCATACAAGCCTCAAGGTACTATTAAGGACACTATTTTTGGACCTAGATAATGTACTGATGTCGATAGGCCAAGACTTGTTAGAAGTGAGACCTTAAAGAATCTTCCATCATTTAACGTGAGCATGAAAGAATAATTTTTGAAGGACTATGGATTCAATAATTTGCATTGAAGCAAGGTTTATTTGCAAAATGAAAATGATAGGAAAAGTAAAATGGAAATGGACAATGAAAAATGGAAAATGACAATGGGAAATAAGCATGTAGGTGAGCTTCTTGCTTTTATTTGTGGAGTAGACAAAAAGTCATGGAAAGTGTATGCGAATGAAGGAAAATGAACAACTAATTCTTGCTAGGAAAATAATAGTGGTTTGCTTTAAATTTCTTGGTTGGATTTACAATTCAAAAAGGGAGGAAAAGTAACGGTTTTGATGGATATCAAACATGGAATTGTTCTTATGTTTCTCATGAAATCGGTTATTTTAAAACCAATCGTGCGCACAATTAGTTTCCTTCAATGATCATTCTATCATCCTAAATCTGCAAAAAAAACTTGACATAAAAAACATAAGTGTGTTAAAAAAGAAGTAGCTAATTTCTTTCTGATTCTTACGCAAAAATTAAATGTCAAATGAAACAGATTAAGATAAATCAAAAATTTTTATATTCGGTCTAATTCATGATATCAATAACAATCCATTTTTAAAGAATAACTATGAAAAATAAATCAACTCCCTCTTGTCGGATGACTTCATGCACTATGCTCAGTAAAACAATTGGCATCAAAAATATTCGATGTGTTCTGCAAGTTAAAAATTTATACACATCAACAATATTAATGTCAAATGTTTAGAAATCATCTAAATAATCTTCCAATTGTCCTGCAAACCATTATTAAGAAGTTTTTTTTTTGAATTTTTTTATTTTTTTAATGAAATAAAGCATGGATGAAATAATTGTCCTTATGAATATTTTTGAAACAAATTCATGCCCATGCTTCTTTCATGCAAGATAAAAATAAAAAGCTTGAAATTTTTAAAGTCAAATTCCTAACTATGAAGGAGATGAAGACAGAGTCCTCAATTTATACAACTTGCGTTTGATGCACACGTGATAATGTGTTTGCCTCAAATAATCCATTTGTCACTCATCATATGCCACCACACATGAATTCTGCCACATTTTCCTTCAAATAAGGAAATCATATCCTTGATTATTTCTCAAAATCGAATTTTATAAAACCGTGACTGTTTTCATAAAAAAAACATTTTTCTCTCACGCACACTACAAATTAGTGCTCCAAAGAACCTTGTATTTCTCCCAAATGACTGAAAATTTCAGAAATTTATTATAGAATTACTTAATTCACCCCGTTCCTGAAAAACCCCATGTTTTAGTTTTTTCTAGTTCGCCTCGGTTTTCTCAGAAAATTCGTGTTAAGATCAGGTATTTTCGACAATTACGTATTTCGTTTTCTGGCAATTACTTGTGGTTTGATTTGTTTTTATTTGCAGGTTTTGAAGTGTAATGACTTGTATCTTACAAAGAAGTTCAGATCGATCTCCCTCATTCCAATTACTTACAATGGAATCTGCAGTCTTCTCTTCATCAACAGTCTAAAATCTTCTCTTCATCAGCAATTTCTTCATATGATACACTTCCATTGTCTGACCCTGTAATTGAATTTGTAATCTTATCTTCATCAACAATTTGCAATATTCTCCTTATCAACAATTTGCAATCTTCTCCTCATTAACAGTTTCTTCATGTGATATACCTTCATTGTGTGCATTTTTTTTTAAATGATTTATAATAATTGTTGTTTGAGGAAAAACAAATATGGAAAAGAGAAGGTTTTTTTTTTTTAAATTGTAGTGCATGGGTCTTTGTGTGGATTGAAGGCCTGCATATATGCGTAAAGTCAAGCCAAAAGCTGGCCTCATGTGTATGCATGGGTTTTATTTCCATGAGTCATTTTTTTTTAAATTAATTTGTTAATAAAATTATATATTATATTTTCAAAAATTCAAAAATATACATATATATTTCATTAAAAAAAACAATTATTGAAATTACAATTTTTCATCATTTTAAAGTTTATTGTAAAATGAAATGAAATGATGAAAAAATAATTTATTATTATTTTTAACATAAAAATTCTTTTTCTGATCCTCTAGATCACACAAAGTGCAGGAGGAGAGCATACTCAAGAAATTATTAAAAAAAAATTTAGATGTAAGAAATAAGGTTACCTAGTTAGACTTCCCCGGCAACGGCACGAAAATGTTTAGTCAATTTAGTGTCCTAAATTGCTAACATAAATTATCGACCAGGGCTAGTAAACTGATGAACTGTGATGCACTATATGTGCCTAAGTATCTGTTTTTCTTATTTCGTTGTTTTTAGTGTTTTATTGATGTTTTTGGGTTTTTATGTTTGATTCTTAGTATGCTACTCTATGCTAAAAAGATGAAGTTAGATCTATGTCAAAAGGAAGAAAATGAAATGTTAATGAATAAATGAAAATAGATTTTATTTGCAAATTCTGTTTCGATGAAAACAGAGAGTCCTAATCCATGGATATTACAGCTTCTAAATGATAATTCATGAAATGAAAAGTAACTCAAAACACTAGAACTTAATCTGATTCATTTAATTAGAGATTTATTGGAAGAGCTTGTGAAAAAGATTAATTCTAATGCAATGAGAATTTCCTAAAACATAAAAGAAAAGTTGAAACAACTTAAAATATTACAACTAAATCTCATTCATAAGTTAGAGGTTTATTGGAAGAGCTTTTTGAAAGAGATTAATCATAATGTGATAAGGATATTTTATGAAGCAAAACAATCAATAACTCAAAATATTACAACTTTGTCTCATTCGTGAATTAGAGGTTTATTGGAAAAGCTTTTGAAAGAGACTAACTGCAGTATAATGAGTATCTTTTTTTTAACTAAATAACATAAAATGAAATGCTAATAACTCAGAATATCACAATTGAATCTCATTCATTTAATAGAGATGTATTGGAAGAGCTTAAGAAAGAGACTAACTGCAATATCATGAGGATCCTTTATCTAAGAAAAGGACATGAAAAATAATGTTAAAAGCTATGATTTCAGAAAGCAATCTAAGTAAGGAAATATGACAAAATAGAATTGAAAATGACTTATCTAGAAAACATGTAAAACCTCCTCAAATAGCAGGGGCCCTTTGCTACCAATTTGGTGTAATCCTTAACTCCTTGAAGATGTGATAAAAAAAACATGAAAGAACTAAACTTCTTTATTGATAAAATCACAAATCTACATCCCATTCCATCTTAAGATTTGTTACAAAACACTCTCTAATCATTTTTTATTCTTCTCTTATTTTTTCACTACCTATGATAGGAGAAAGTTTCTCCTATTTATACAAAATATGAGAAGTTATCTCATTAATGGGAGTCCATGAATCTCTCCTTCTATCTCTAGAGTTACAATCAAAATAGGAAATCATAAGACACACAGTTTTTTAGAGTTTCAACACAAATAATAAATGAGACACATATCTTCTTAGAGTTTTAATACAAAATGGAAATGAGACACATGTTCTCATGATCCCATGATCTTCTCCACTCAAATTTTAATTTGATTTTGGGAGGCCACATAAAGGTCTTTTAGAAGCTTCCTTTTGACCTACACATGTCACAAAACTCATAACACATATATAGATATATGAAACTATGTTAATTTTCTAGTTTTTAATCATAAATTCACTTTAAATACATAAAATAAATAACTTTGGAAGATAAGGATCATAACCCATATATTTATGAAAATGGTTACTTGACGTAGGGTTTTAGGTTAGATGGCTGTGAAATAAGAGCTGAATGGTCATGACATAATGGAAATGTATGAATATGGAAAACACTTTTGAGACTCAACATACCCCACAACTGAAGTTGTTGCATGTCCTCATGCAACTATTGCAATGATTCATTTTTCCATGAGTTGATCTTTTATGAGTTTTGACTCATAGATTCGTTCCAAACTTTGCTTTATAATATTTTCTTTTGGCAAAGTATAATACATTTGATTGCAACATTTTTTTTTGTATGGTTGGTTCTTGTATGACAACCGATTTTTTTGAGCAATGGTTCTTGTGTAACAATGCTTTATTTTCTTTGTTGCATCAAAGTTTGTGAAAACATTTAGAATCAAATACTCCATCAATGAATTGATCATTTGGAAGACATAATATTTTGGATCATGTTGCAACAATAGTTGGTTGGAAAGTATATGTGGATGGAAATGAAATGAAAATGTGTGATAGTGTATGACATGTGGATATGAAATGATGTCCATTCCCCCCAACTAAAGATATGACAATGTGAAAAAGGGAGTGAGGAATTTTTCCAAAGTTACAATTTTAGCATTCTAATGAATTACATGACTAAAAATTAGAAAACGACATATTTTCACTTACCTTAAATGTGGATGAGTTGTGTATACTGAAAAGTGTGGCTGTCGATATTGTTGGATCAGGAACTATGTAAACAAATGAATTTGATCTGCTTCTTTGTTCTCTTTGTTCTCTTTATGTTGATGGAAAGATTGAGATCTTTATTGCAGCTGATACAAATTTATTCCTGTTGCAAACTGTTGAAATGATGTAGTCTTCAATTGTTACAAAATTCGATGGTACAATTCTAGTCATGTGAATAAATGTGTTGATGTCGAGCATGAAGAGAAGTCATTGGATTACCGACCATTGATGAATGTCATTAAACAATGCGAGACAAACTCACCATTAATGTGAATGAGTGCTAAGGTACCTAAGTACATCTTGCAAAGTGTGAATAAATGAGCTGATGTCGAGCCACTTGAAAGATCTGACGATCAAGGGACATTGATGTATTCCCATGATTTTCAGTGAGAGAACTTGTCATTAATGCATACACGCCTCAAGGTACTATTAAGGACTTTAGTCTTGGACCTAGATAATGTGCTGATGTTGATAGGCCAAGACTTGTTAGAAGGGAGAACTTAAGGATTCCTCCATCATCTAACGCAAGCATGAAAGAACAATTTTTGAAGGACTATGAATTCAATAATTTGCATTGAAGCAATGTTTATTTGCAAAATGAAAAGGATAGGAAAAATAAAATGGAAATGGACAATGAAAAATGGAAAATGACAATGGGAAATAAACATGTAGGTGAGCTTCTTGCTTTTATTTGTGGAGTAGACCAAAAGTAATGGAAAGTGTATGTAAATGAAGGAAAATGAAAAACTAATTCTTGCTGGGAAAATAATGGTGGTTTGCTTTGAATTTCTTGGTTGGATTTACAATTCAAAAAGGGAGGAAAAGTAATAGTTTTGATGGATATGAACATGGACTTGTTCATATGCTTCTCATGAAATCAGTCCTTTGAAAACCAATTGTGCGCACAATTAGTTTCCTTCAATGATCATTCGATCATCTCAAATCTGAAAAAAAAACTTGACATAAAGAACATAAGTGTGTTAAAAAAGAAGTAGCTAATTTCTTTCTGATTCTTACAAAAAAATTAGATGTCAAATGAAAGAGCTTAAGGTAAATCAAAAAGTTTTATATTTGGTCCAATTCATAATATCGATAACAATCTATTTTTAAAGAATAACCATGAAAAATAAATCAACTCCCTCTTGTCGGATGACTTCATGCACTATGCTAGTAAAACAATTGGTATCACAAAGATTCGATGTGTTCTGCAAGTTAAAACATTATACACATCAACAATATCAATGCCAAATGTTTAGAAATCATCTAAATAATCTTCTAATTGTCCTGCAAACCATTATTAAGAAGTTTTTTTTTTTTTTAAATGAAATAAAGCATGGATGAAATAATTTTCCTTATGAATATTTTTGAAACAAATTCATGTCAATGCTTCTTTCATGTAAGATAAAAATAAAAAGCTTGAAATTTCTAAAGTCAAATTCCTAACTATGAAGGAGATGAAGGCAGAGTCCTTCTCAATTTATACAACTTGCATTTAATGCACATGTGATAATGTGCTTTCCTCAAATAATCCATTTGTCACTCATCATGTGCCACCACACATTAATTCTGCCACATTTTCCTTCAAATAAGAAAATTGGATCCTTGATTATTTCTCAAAATTGAATTTTATAAAACCGTGACTCTTTTCATAAAAAAAAACATTTTTCTCTCACGCACACTACAAATTAGTGTTCCAAAGAACCCTAGATTTCTCCCAAATGGCTACAAATTTCATAAAGTTTTTATAGAATTACCTAATTCACCCCGTTCCTGAAAAAACCCATGTTTTAGTTTTTTCTAATTCACCTGAGTTTGCTCAAAAAATTCATTTTAAAATCGGGTGTTTTTGACAATTACGCATTTCGTTTTCTGGAAATTACTTGTAGTTTGATTTGTTTTTATTTGCACATTTTGAAGTGTAATGGCTTGTATCTTAAAGAGAAGTTCAGATTTATCTCCCTCATTCTAATTACTTGCAATGGAATCTGTAGTCTTCTCTTCATCAACAATCTGAAATCTTCTCTTCATCAGCGATTTCTTCATATGATACACTTCCATTGTCTGTCCCTCCAATTGAATTTGTAATCTTCTCTTCATCAGTAATTTGCAATCTGTTAGCCACCGATAATATTTGTTATAGCAAAAGGTGACTAAGACTTTTTGAGTCTTCAAGGAACAAATTCTATTGCTAAAATTGTTGGCTCTTGAAGACTCTAGAATGGCCTCATGCCTTTGTCCAAAATTTTTATTACTGTTCCCATTTCTATACTCAGAAATTCAGCTGAAATCATGAGAAGAAACTGCTACAAAAACCATCATTTTCCCCTTCTCCCACTCACAACTAACCTTTATTTGTTCCCCTTCCTTCCGTAAAATCCTCTGTTTTTATGATTTTCTTTCTTCCCTTCATGAAAACCCCCTTTTCCATAGTTAAAAACTCACTTTTTAACTATTTCGAAACCTCCCATTTCCATTGAAAATACATCCTCGATCCACCTTTTGCCTTCGTAAACCCAAAAACCCACTTTTCCAAAATTTTATTATAAAAAGCCAAAACACATGTTTAATATTACAAATGGGTTGATTGAAAGACCCGATCTCGCAATTGCAATCGGAGAAATCAATGGGCAGATTAAAAAGCCTCGCATCAAACTTTCGATGCGATTAGGTCTCATGTATATAAACCCTGCCCCTTTTGCTTTCATTCCATATAACCTTCACCCCAGGACCAAGTGTTGAAGTCCCAAGGTGCTCATCACATCGCAAATTTTTTAATGGGTTGATTAAAAAGAGCAGGTCCGATGGCTCGATTGCGATTGGCCCTTTTGTTTTATGTACAACCTGGGCATATTTCATTCTGTAAAGTCCGAAGGCCCCGCAGTCAGGTGCCTATCCTCTTTATAGATATCTCCGCCCCGATTCACTAAAACCTTTGTTATTTGTTAAAACTTTGGGTTTTTTATGTTATAAAGGTTTTCCACCGCTCCACTCTAAAACTAATCCCCGCCGTTGATTTCAAGCCGATCAAGCAGCCAATGCTCCATCACATCAGAGTTTTTCATTGCATCGTGTCCATTTTTACTCCTGCCGATCAACCATTCCCCGATTCACTTTCCGCCATTGATATGATCCTCAGATCAACGGTCCGCGCTAACTCGCATTGTAAATATCCATCGCATGCGTTTTGTTTGTCCCTCCAATTGCGACTCCCCCGATTCATTCTCCACCATTGATTGTAAGTCAATTCAATGGTCTGTGCTTTATCGCATCGCCCTTTCGATCGCGCAATCACTTCGGATTTTTTCCATCTCATCCCTCGCTCCTTCCTCTGATTGCATCGCAAGTTCTTGTCTTTGCATTGTGATTACCCCTCGCTTCGATTTTCGATTACGACTGGATCCCCTGGTCCCACCTCGTATGTCTGTCCATCGCATTCCATTGCATTTCATTCGTTTTATATGCATTTTTCCCATTTCATTTATCATTCCATGGATTAATCTCCGTCGTCGATCTATGCCTCCACATCATGATCAAACGGTCCACAATGAATTCTTCACCAAACCCTATTTTTTCACTTTTTTCACCGTTTCAATGCATTATTCACTATTTTTCCTTCAGAACCACCACCGTCGCGCTATCTTTTCCTCCACCCTCAGGATCCATTCGCCATCCCATGCATCGGTTTTCATAACTAAGTTTCATGTTTTGCAGGGTAAAAGCAGCAGGGATCCTCCATTGATCTTCAGTCTCTGTTATAGTTACGGAGAGCACAGGAAAGGACCGTTTTCAAAAAAGAAATCATGGAGAAAGACCGAGAAGGAATGTTGACAGGACTTACATTCAAGAAAGGGGTTGAAAACTCTGTAAAGTCTTCCCACGGCCACCTAAGATGTAAATTTCATAGAAAGAGATATAAATGAAGCGGCATAGAGTTCAATGCACAAGAAATAAGTCATCAGGACAACTTCATCAGTAGATTGTTCCTTCATCACCAAATGCCCATATTGTCCCTTTAATTTACCGTGCTCCTGAAGAGAGTTCCGCCCTGACCGATAGTCATTTGTTTTCAATGCATTTGTTACACAGTATGGCGGATCATTCAGACAGTTATTCACCATTTTGTTTATTCAGCAGAGTTCTACAGGCCGCTGCAGCGAGTACACCCGAAGACATACCTGAAGTAAATGGGAGCCTGACAAATACCACTCCATCAGCCAAAGAATTACTTCTGCAAGGAAATTCAATGCAAAACCCATCTGCAGAGTAACCATCACATCACACAGAGCCACGAAGGATTAACAAAGCTCCCACAGAGCTCGATATTTAATGAAAATAATTCAATACAGAAGATACATATGTAAGTTTCTTCATTAGGTCCCTCAAAGGCCCAGAAGCCATTAAGTCTGTATTAATTGTAATTGTAGATCTTTCACCAGATCTGACCTCCTAATTCTTCTATATATATTGATGTGGAAGATGAGTGAGGGGTTTGTTGCAGAACTTTGAAATACACCTGAGCTTGAGACTTCTATCTATACATAGTGTTCACTGGCCCTTGGAGCTCTGCTTGCACTAGAATAGTTAGGCTAAATAGTGTAGATGGTTGCTGAACTATAGCATTGGATTTAAGTTGTAACTGGTTTGGAGCATCAATATAAGTTGATTTATGGGATCCTGATCTATGTTAACGGTGATGTTATTCTCATTGTAATTGTATTTTATTTCTATTTTCATTACGTTTCATTTTCTACTGTAAAGAATAGTTTGAACAGGGTTAGGACCTACTATACACTAGTAACCTTCTCTAGCTGAAAAATCTTTATTTAAATGTTTTCTTCCAACTGTGTTATTTGAAAATGATTTAATTCAGTTTAAGCATAGGAATGTTGGCGTTCCCTCATCTTATTGTCTTAGCTGAATATTATTCTTGAATGCCATGTTTAGTATTAGTTAGGAAGAGATGAACTGTGGAAGATATGGTGTGCCCTGGTCCTAGTTTCATTTCCAAAACTGTCTGAATATTTTCCTTGGAATGTGTTAAAAGCTGGCTAGTTTAGAAGTACTTACCAGATCTTAGATGTTATCTTTGTGTTTCCCTCTATTTTTATATGTCTTCTATTGAAAGTGTATCAAATTCTGGCTAGTTTAAAAGTACTTACCAGATCCTAGTTTACTTTCATGTCCTTCTTAAGTGCTTGTCAAAGGCTGGCTAGTTTAGAAGTACTTACCAGATCCTATGCCGCACTTTGTTCTACATATGTTTACATTTCTTTCTTTTTGTATCATTCAATTCCATAAATCAAACTTCAAAGAGATCCTAGACATAGATGACTTGCCCCACGGACCATTCTTGAACCTACTGTTCCAATTAAACCCTATTATGACTCCATAGCCTAATGGACTAAAACCTGTAGTCATCTACCTTTTTGGCCGAAGCTGTTCTATTCGCTTGCAACTTTTCACTTTTGAAACTCTTTGCATTCAGAACTCTCCCCTCAAGCAATTTTCATGCTCAACCATCCAAAAACAAAAAAAAACCCTTGGTCTTCATAACTAGCCTAATATCGTTACCCTAAAATCTCAAAGACAAATCCATCCTTGCACTTATTGGAGAGATCCCTCTTCGGATTCAGGAGGGCTAGATCCTAGAATCCCAAATTTGGTTGAAATGATGTTGTTTCTGTAATTGGACTCTGCCAATCTTGCTAATAAATTACAGATTCCTAACATTTCTGGCGGCTCCGCTGGGGATCGAACCCAGAATCTCTGGTTTGAGTTCCTATGAAAACTTCATAAAACCTCGTGAGTAAAAAGTAGCCTTTTCAAGCACTACCAAACAATGGTAATCTTGATGAAACTTGTTTGAATCAGTGACAAACTAGGTAAACCCTAGGATTCTCATAAGACGTTATCTAACCTTGAAAAATCAGCTGGCTTAGCCATAAGAGTAAACTCTCTTTGTCTCATAATCATAGCTAAGCTTTGAGATAGAGTTAGGATGTTCTTAAAAACCACACCATTGAAAAATAACTCATAAAAACCCAAAAATATCTCAGATTGGTATGAAACAAACATGGTAGTGGACCATAAAACCTTTTACCTCTGAAAAGAGCTAAAAGCTTCCACTTGGCGACTCCACAATAATCAACAGACCTTAAGACTCCATTGGGAAGAACCTTTGTCATCACAACATTGTTTAAAAATCAGTTAGAGGACTTTGGGATTAAGAATTTTTGAAATAGATTAGTTAATCTCTTAAATATTGTCATACCGGGTTGAACTGGTCTTGTTTATTTGGGTCTGAAAATCACAGCATAGTGGCTCCTAGAAAGATTCACACTAGGGCCTATCCTGACCCTGATCCTCCTGAAGTAGTTGATAACCCAGAAAGTATCCTTAGGAAGTCTCCTAAGATCACATCATCAACTGTTTTCAGATCACCCTTGAGAGAAAATTCATTTCCTGAAAATATTTCATCTCTACCATAATCGCAAGTCGACTTGGTTAATCCATTTAGAACTAGGTCCCTTGGTGATTTCAATCAGTTAGTTTCTCAGTCTTCACTATCATCTCCTGAAACAAGTGAACCTCTTGGTAGCAGAGAAACAACACCTCCTAATTTTCATTTCCTTCACAGCTTAGGTGTCTCTCATCCAAGATCAGCTCAACAATCTATTCCTGGTCCATCCACTTCTGCTCACCCTACATCCACTATTCAAACCACTCCACTGCTGCCCACTTTTCCAGTTGTAAATCCACCTCCACCTCCTGCCATGGCCACATGGTATGCTCTCCTAGTCCTCCCTGTACCACTAGTCAATCTTCCACAGGACTATCAGAACAGAATTCCATTATATGATGCTGACAATGCTACAACCGCATCACAACATGTGGATAAAATGAATGACTACTTTGACAGAAATGAAATTGATGATGATTCTGTCAAGATCAGATTATTTGCTCAGAGCTTTGGGGGGGAAGTAAGAAAATGGTTTAAAGGTTTAGCCCCCCATAGTATAAATGATCTCCAAGCCTTCCATCAGACCTTCTTAAAAAAATGGGAAGTGAAGAAAAATCCTCTCCAAATCCTCTCTGATTACAAAGGCCTCCATAGAAACACTGGGGAAAGTGTACAAGCTTATTGTACTAGATTTAATAGTGTATATAATGCACTCCCTCCAGAACTAAAACCTCCACAGGGCTCAGCTCTAAACAAGTTTCCTGAAGGGTTTGACTCTGATATGACCTACCAACTGAGAGAGAAATTTCAAAACTCTCGAGGATATGCAAAGGGGTGCTCTTTCTGTAGAAGTCAACTTAATAGAGAAAAGAGCAAGAATGAGAAGCGAGAAAAGGGTATCTTTTAGAGATTATTCCACACCTTCTACCTCCACCTCAAAGATAGAGAAAATGATGGAGGAGATGATGAAATAAATGAGCATAATCAAGAGAGCACAAGCAAATCAAAACCAAACTGCTCCTCAAAATAGAAACCAAAACCAAAACCAGAATTTTAGAAGGAACCAAACTACAGATAGATCTAGGGAAGATGATCAACAGATCACTCCTCCCTTTCTTCAAAACTATGTGAGCGAGGTTGAGGAAACAAATGAGATAAAAAAGGAATATGATATCAACTTGCTAGGGGTGGATGATGATGACTTTGAGATTCATTATAATAGTAAACAAGGTCTTTACACACCTTATGATGATAAAAGAGATGATGATGAAAATTATTGTCAGGGCATGGAAAATGTCATCATAGAACCTCAAAGAGAATATTACCTTAGAAGCAAAACCAGTCAACAAACCCCCTGCAGCAAAACCTCTGAAAAATCTTCACAAAACAGCACTACAACCAAACCAAAAATTGTCAAACAGAAGGCTAAAACAGTGGCTGAAAATTCTGGTAATGATAAAGACAAAGACACTCAAAACAATGAAAAATAGAGTGCTGACATTAGTAGTACTAGAATTTTAGCCAGTACTCTGGTTAAAACCATCTTATCAAATGTAAATAAGACAAATCAGCAAGCTAATTTTGTTGACAGGATGATAGCTAATAAGGCTGAAACCAACGCTTCAAAGGGCCAAATTCCTTTCAGTCTGGAGCGGGAAATTTCAAAAATCAAAATATCGGTTCCCTTAACTGAGTTAGCTTCCCATCATGTGTATAGGACCCAAATTTTGAAGGCTTTAAACGTAGAGGAAAGTGAGGAAACGGTCAATCTTAGTGATGACCAAATAGAGCTTATCTTCGGTCCAAAGATTGAAGGCAAATACCAAGAGGGACCTGTCCCTCCCTTTTATGTGAGTTTAAACATTCATGACAAAATTTTTCACAATGCTATGCATGATTCTGGGGCTTCTCATAATTTAATGCCAAAAGCTGTGATGGAGAGCCTGGGTCTAGAAATCACCAGACCTTACAAATACCTTTACTCCTTTGACTCTAGCAGAGTAAAATGTTTAGGATTGATCAAAGACCTTTGTGTCAGCGTAGCCCAGATCCCAGCCAAATGCTTAGTCATGGACATTGTTGTGGCTAATGTGCTCCCAAAATATGGAATGTTATTATCAAGATCTTGCGGTGCTAAGTTACAAGGGACTATGCAAATGGACATGACCTTTGAAACTATCCCTGTTTTCAATTAGACTAGAAGACTTTACAGGGAAGTTCATATGCAATACACCGTTACTAGTCAAGACAGAGCTCAAAACTCCCCTATATACTCTATAAGAATAGACCTAGATTCATTTATCCTTTTTAATGAAGAATCGTTGGATGAACAAGTAACCTTAGCAGAGTCTATGGTCAATAGGGAGGAAGAAAAACACAACAGAGAAGTGTCAAAATAGTTTTCTACATTTGACAACATTAGAAAACTAAACGAAGGTCTTGAGCTACAAGTCATGAGTCCATTGCTCCTAAACCTTGATACCCAAGGAATTTCTCCTTCCCTTAACAAAAAACCTGATAAGTCAAAACAAATCCAATTAAGTGCTACTAATCATGAACAAATAGGAGGCATAGTAATTACAGAGGACAGTAACCAAGATGAAACTACAAGTAGTCCTCTGTGGAGTATGTTTTTTGATGGGTCATGCACTAAGAACAATGCTGGTGTAGGTGTTTGGATTATTAACACTGAAAAAAACCACATAGAATGCATCTCCTGCAAATTAAACTTTCAGTGTTCCAATAACATAGTAGAGTATGAGTCCCTTCTCTTAGGCTTACAAATATTGAAAAGGTTAGGAGCCACGAGAATCAATGTGCATGGGGATTCAGAGTTATTCATTAGGCAGGTCAATGGGGAGTATAACGAAAATCATCCCAGACTTAGGGCCTACCAGAATGATGTCATGGACCTTTAAACGCTTTCGAGGAGGCCAAACTGATTTTTGTCCCAAGAAAGAAAAATATTGCAGCCAACGGCTTAGCCTACGCAGCTAGAACATTTGTGACACCATACAACACCAAAGACTACACGATTCAAATAAAATTTAGACCAGTTGTGCCTGATAATGAGAAGTATTGGCAGGTTTTTGACAATGACAAACAAATAGATGACTTCATGCAATTCAGAAATGAATTTGAACTAAACAGTTTGGACTCAGAATATGAAACAGTTTGCAGTGAAGAAAACTTTCTTGATAAAGAAGAACCGTCTCCTGAACTGGCTAATATAAATCTATTGTCTAGCAAACTTAACAACAAAACAGAAATGCCTACAGAGTTAGAAACAGAGGAGTTAGAGACTTTGCACTCTAAAGATGAAAGTTTGCCTAAGGGTCTGGATCCTTTAGAAGAGTTGTTCGATTTCAATGACGTGGCGAATAAACCAAAATTGGAACCTGTAGAGACTGAAGTAGAAGAATGCAATATAGGCAGTGAACTTAAACCTATGATGATTAAACTGTCTAAGACTTTACCAGCTCACATTAAACGCAAATACATTGAGCTGTTTAAAGAGTTTTCTGATGTTTTTGCATGGAGTTACGAAGATTTGAAATCCTATGACACTGAAATAATACAACAAAAAATCCCACTCAAAGAAAACCAAAAACCATTCAAGCAGAAACTGAGCAGAATAAACCCTGCTCAATTGCCTTCGGTGCAGAAGGAGATTATGAAAATGCACAATGCTAGCATTATTGTCCCTATTAGATATTCTGAATCAGTATCTAATCTGGTGTCTGTTAGGAAGAATACTGAAGAAATCAGGCTTTGTATAGACTTTAGAGACTTAAACAAAGCTTATTTAAAGGACAACTACCCTTTACCCAAGACGGACCATATTTTACAAAGGGTGGTAGGGTCTAGAAGAATTTATTTTCTGGATGGCTATTCGGGGTACAATCAAATCTTATTTTACCCTGTTGATCAATTAAAGACAACTTTTACCACGCCATAGGGCACTTTCATGTATGTGAAGATGCCTTTTGGTCTAATGAATGCTGGAGCAACCTTTCAAAGAGCCATGGACATAGCATTCTCAAAAGAATTGGGCTTCTTCATCATTATATACCTTGATGATGTTACTGTGTTTTCAAAAATAGATGAAGAGCACTTAGAACATTTAAGAAAATTTTTCTAGAAATGCAGAAAGTTTGGGATATCTTTAAACCCCAAGAAGACCCTTTTTGGTCTCCAAGAAGGTAAACTTCTTGGGCACATTATTTCAGAAGAGGGTATAAAGATAGATCCCAAGAGGATCGAGGCCATATTGCAAATCTCTCATCCTCGAAACATCAAAGAGTTGCAATCTTTCATTGGAAAGATTAACTTTTTGAGAAGGTTCATCCCCAATTTGGCTGAGCTCCTTAGGAATATTACAAACATGTTGAAGAAGGAGCAAGGGGTGAAATGGACCTTGGAAGCAAAGAAGTCCTTTGAGCTGGTGAAACAAGCGCTGACGAAAACACTGGTTCTGGTAAGTCCTGATTTCTCAAAGGATTTTTATATTTTCTCATTTGCATTAGAGCACGCCATAGCTGTTGTCCTAGTGCAGAAGAATCCACAAGGACTAGAGCAGCCTATTGCATTCTTTAGCAAGGCATTGAGGGATGCCCCTTTGAAGTACAACATTATGGAGAAGAAAGCCTTTGCTCTGGTTAAAGCTTTGAAATACTTCAGAGTGTACATTATTCATTCACACATCATTGTCTTTGTCCCAAACTCAGTTGTTAAAGACATCCTAACACAGGACCCAGATGGTAAGAGAGGTAAGTGGATTGTTGTTATCCTTGAATATGATTTAGAGATAAAAACCACTAAACTCATCAAAGGCCAAGGTCTAGCTAGGTTAATGGCTGAGTCAAATTTTGAAGTTCTTGATATTAATATGATTAATTCTTTTGATGATCAAGAAGAGTTCTCAACTCCTATGGTTGAAGACCATCTTATGAATTCCCCTTGGTATGCTGATGTTCTTTATGTTTTGCTCAATTTGAATGCACCCCCTAGTTTGACAAAGACAAAGGCAAGATTCCTTAAATTTAAAGTTTTAAACTATTGCATCATAAATAGATGTCTTTATTGGAAAAATGAAAATGGTCTATTACTTAAATTTTTTCCTGAGTTTGATGCAGAGAAGGTTAAACACCAGTTCCATGAAGGAGAGTGTGGAGGTCACTTGTACTGGAAAACAACAGCCAACAAAATTTTGAGGGCTGGTTTCTATTGGCCTACTCTTTTCCATGATGTGCATAAGATGATTATAACCTGTCATAAGTGTCAACTTTTTGAAGGTAAAAGGAAGCTGTTACCCTTGCCTTTGCATCCAATCACTATTGAGACCCCTTTTCAATAGTTGGGACTTGATTTCATAGGAGAAATCCATCCACCATCCTCTGCCCAGCATAGATGGATTCTCACTGCCACAGACTATTTCACTAAGTGGATAGAAGCCATACCTTGTAGGCAAGCCAATGATTCTATTATTATAAAATTCCTTGAGACTAAAATTCTCTCTAGATTTGGTTGCCCCACCAAAATCATCATTGATAATGCAGCAGCATTTGGATCAAAGAAGATGGTTGAATTCTGTCACAAGTATCAGATAACATTGGGGCATTCCACGACCTATTACCCTCAAGGTAATGGACTTGCAGAATCCTCAAACAGGAGTTTAGTGAACATGATCAAGAAACTATTGGAGGACAACAAAAAGTCTTGGCACACAAAGCTGGTCCATGCACTGTGGGCTGATAGATTGACTTTGAAGAAATCCATTAGCATGTCACCTTTTCAGCTTGTGTATGGTACTGATGCAATTTTTCCAAACAGCCTTGGTGTACCAGTGATGAAGTTCATGCAAGAGTTGCAAACTAAAGAAAATAACATGATCAAAAGAATAAATCAGACCATTCATCTTCAGCAAACCAGAGAGGAAGTCTATAACAAAGCATTGCAGAAACATGATAACATTAAAAGGCTCTTTGACAGAAGAACAAAGGCCAGCAATTTCAATATTGCAGACAAAGTTCTAAAGTGGGACTCAAGAAGGGAAGAAAAGGGAAAACATGGAAATTTTGACAAATTATGGCTTGGCCCTTACTCTATTCACTCAGTTGCCGGTAATAATGCATTTTTCTTACAAGAGTTGAATGAAGCAGATTTGTCTGGGGGTCTTGTCAACGACAGGATGCTTAAATACTACTTCTCTTGACCCATCCCATGAGATGAAAGCCTTTTAATTTTATTTTTCTCATTATAAATATCCCACCACCATTGCATTCAAAGTTAGAAAAATCAAAAAATACAAAAAAAGGGAAAAAGAAAAGAGGGTAGATTGTCAAAACAAGAAGGGTATATCCCCGTACCAAAAAGAGAAACAAAATCTGAAAGTGTGCAAGTTCAAATTCCACTCCTCAAAAACACACTTCTAGTTAGTCAAACTGTTTAATCTTGACTAATTAGCTTTAAATTTTCTATTGATAGGGTAGTGAATTTGATTTGCCAAACTTTTTAATCTTGACTTATCAGTAGAGAGATTAGGATAGAAATGAAAGGTTCAAACATGTTCAAAACCTAAACCTAAGTTTTCAAAGAGAGATGACTCAAATATATTTTATTTTCTGAGTAAAAAAAGAGGTAAATCTGGTTCTAATCAGCTCAAAATCTGAACCGAAGAAAAAAGATAAACAACTCAAGAAGAATCAAGTCAGAGCTGTAGAAAGAGAAGGCCATTATGAGAAACTTTCAGATCTTAAGCCTTCCATTTTTATTTAATTTCCTGCAAAATAAATGTCTATGTGTAGCTTGTTTTTATGCCATGGACCAGCATCAAGTCAAATTGTTCAATCCTGAGTTGAATGTTTTTAAATTTCTGTTGTAGAATTTAGAGAATGAAAGTTTGTTGGACAGTTTAATCCCAACAAATAGTAGATTAGGTAGAGGAACATCTGAGCTCAACTGTTTAATATAAGTTCAGGGAGAAATAAGGAGTAGAATTAGATTAGTTTTCTATTTTCAAAAGAATAAAATGTTGTGTAAAGTGTTTTCCAATCCAGGTGCACTCTGATGAAGAAAAAATGTTAGATCAGTAGGATTGGGTACGTAGAAAGTTGTATTGATGAAGTCCATTATTTTTTCATAACTGATATTATTTTTCAGAAGAAATGCAAGATCATCCAGCAAAAGAAGAGCAATCCAAAGGTTGAGGCACATGGTCAGCGTCCCAGAGAAAATAATGGATCAGGCGCAAGTCAGCCTCCCAGAGAAATCAAGTCTAAATTCTTGATGCCTTCAAGAAGGCACCATCCCCAAGTGGAGCCACTATTAGCCACTGATAATATTTGTTATAGCAAAAGGTGGCTAAGAATTTTTGAGCCTTCAAGGAACAAATTCTATTGCTAAAATTGTTGGCTCTTGAAGACTCTGGAATGGCCTCATGCCTCTGTCCAAAATCTTCATTACTGTCCCCATTTCTATACTCAGAAATTCTGCTGAAATCATGAGAAGAAACTACTGTAAAAACCATAATTTTCCCCTTCTCCCACTCACAACTAACCTTCATTCGTTCCTCTTCCTTCCGTAAAATCCTCTGTTTTTATGATTTTCTTTCTTCCCTTCATGAAAACCCCCTTTTCCATAGTTAAAAACTCACTTTTTAACTATTTCAGAACCTCCCATTTCCATTGAAAATACATCCTCGATCCGCCTTTTGCCTTTGTAAACCAAAAAACCCACATTTCCAAAATTTTATTATAAAAATCCAAAACACATGTTTAATATTACAAATGGGTTGATTTAAAGACTTAATCGTGCAATTTCAATCTGAGAAATCAATGGGCAGATTAAAAAGCCCCGCATCAAACTTCCGATGCGATTAGGTCTCATGTATATAAACCACGCCCCTTTTTCTTTCATTCCATATAACCTTCACCCCAGGACCAAGTGTTGAAGTCCCAAGGCACTCATCGCATCGTAGATGTTTTAATGGGTTGATTAAAAAGAGCAGGCCTGATGGCTTGATTGTGATTGGCCCTTTTGTTTTATGTACGACCTGGGCATATTTCATTCCATAAAGTCCGAAGGCCCCGCAGTCGGGTGCCTATCCTCTTTATAAATATCTCCTCCCCGATTCACTAAAACCTTTGTTATTTGTTCAAACTTTTGGTTTTTTATGTTATAAAGGTTTTCCAGTGCTCCACTCTAAAACTAATCCCCGCCGTTGATTTCAAGCCGATCAAGCGGCCAACGCTCCATCGCATCGGAGTTTTTCATTGCATCACATCCATTTGTTACTCCCGCCGATCAGCCATTCCCTGATTCACTTTCCACCATTGATATGATCCTCAGATCAACGGTCCGCGCTAACTCACATCGCAAATCTCCATCGCATGCATTTTGTTTGTCCCTCCAATTGCGACTCCCCCGATTCATTCTCCACCGTTGATCATAAGTCAATTCAACGGTCTGTGCTTTATCGCATCGCCCTTCAGATTGCACAATCGCATCGGAGTTTTTCCATCATATCCATCGCTCCTTCCTCTGATTGCATCGCAAGTTATTTTATCCACGTTGTGATTACCCCCTGCTTCGATTTCCGATTGCAATTGGATCCCCCGGCCCCAACTCATATGTTTGTCCATCGCATTCCATTGCATTTCATTCGTTTTATATGCATTTTGCCCATTTCATTTATCATTCCATGGATTAATATCCGCCGTCGATCTATGCCTCCACATCATAATCAAACGGTCCACGATGCATTCTTCACCAAAACCTATTTTCTCGTTGTGTTCACCGTTTCACTGCATTATTCACTATTTTTCCTTCAGAACCACCACTGCCACGATATCTTTTCCTCCACCCTTAGGATCCATCCGCCATCCCGTGCATCGGTTTTCATAACTAAGTTTCGTGTTTTGCAGGGTAAAAGCAGCAGGGATTCTCCATTGATCTTCAGTCTCTGTTATATTTAAAGAGAGCACAGGAAAGAACCATTTTCAGAAAAGGAATCATGGAGAAAGACCAGGAAGGAGTGTTGACAAGACTTACATTCAAGAAAGGGGTTGAAAACTCTGTAAAGTCTTCCCACAGCCACCTAAGATGCAGATTTCACATACAGAGATATAAATGAAGCGGTAGAGAGTTCAATGCATAGGAACTAAGTCATCAGGACAACTTCATCAGAAAATTGTTTCTTCAGGACCAAATGCCCATATTGTCCCTTTAATTTATCGTGCTCCTGAAGAGAGTTCCGCCCTGACTGACAGTCCTTTATTTTCAGTGCATTTGTTACACAGTATGGAAAATCATTCAGGCAGTTATTCGCCATTTTTTTTATTCAACAGAGTTCTACAGGCTGCTGCAGCGAGTACACTCGAAGACATACCTGAAGTAAATGGGAGCCTAACAAAGACCACTCCATCAGCCAAATAATTACTTCTGCAAGGAAATTCAATGAAAAACCCATCTGCAGAGTAACCATCACATCACACAGAGCCACGAAGGATTAACAAAGCTCCCACAGAGCTCGATCTTTAATGAAAATTATTCAATACAGAAGATACGTATGTAAGTTTCTTCATTAGGTCCCTCAAAGGCCCAGAAGCCATTAAGTCTGTATTAATTGTAATTGTAGATCTTTCACCAGATCTGACCTCCTCATTCTTCTATATATATTGCTGTAGAATATGAGTGAGGGGTTGGTTGCAGAACTTTGAAATACACCTGAGCTTGAGACCTCTCTCTATACATAGTGTTCACTGGCCCTTGGAGCTCTGCTTGCACTAGAATAGTTAGGCTGAATAGTGTAGATGGTTGCTGAACTATAGCATTGGATTTAAGTTGTAACTGGTTTGGAGAATCAATACAAGCTGATTTATGGGGTCTTGATCTATGTTGACGGTGATGTTATTCTCATTGTAACTATATTTTATTTCTATTTTCATTACGTTTCATTTTCTACTGTAAAGAACAGCTTGAATAGGGTTAGGACCTACTGTACACTAGTAACCTTCTCTAGCTAAAAAATATTTATTTAAATGTTTTCTTCCAACTGTGTTATTTGAAAATGATTTAATTCAGTTTAAGCATAGGAATGCTGGTGTTCCCTCGTCTTATTGTCTTAGCTGAATATTATTCTTGAATGCTATGTTTAGTATTAGTTAGGAAGAGATGAACTGTGGAAGATATGGTGTGCCCTGGTCCTAGTTTCATTTCCAAAACTGTCTGAATATTTCCCTTGGAATTTGTTAAAAGCTGGCTATTTTAGAAGTACTTACCAGATCTTAGACCATTCTGTGTTATCTTTGTGTTTCGCTCTGTTTTTATATGTCTTCTATTGAAAGTGTATCAAAGGCTGGCTAGTTTAAAAGTACTTACCAGATCCTAGTTTACTTTCATGTCCTTCTTAAGTGCTTGTCAAAGGCTGGCTAGTTTAGAAGTACTTACCAGATCCTAGGTCGCACTTCGTTCTGCATCTGTTTACATTTCTTTCTTTTTGTATCATTCCATTACATAAATCAAACTTCAAAGAGATCCTAGACATAGATGACTTTCCCCATGGACCATTATTGAACCTGCTATTCCAATTAAACCCTATTATGACTCCATAGCCTAATGGACTAAAACCTACAGTCGTCTACCTTTTTGGCCGAAGTTCTTTTATTCACTTGCAACTTCTCACTTTTGAAACTCTTTGCATTCAAAACTCTCCCCTCAAGTAGTTTTCATGCTCAACCATCCAAAAACAAACCAAAGCATTGGTCTTCATAACTACCATAATATCATTACCCTAAAACCTCAAAGACAAATCCATCCTTGCACTTATTGGAGAGATCCCTCTCCAGATTCAAGAGGGCTAGATCCTAGAATCCCAAAGTTGGTTGAAACGATGTTGTTTCTGTAATTGGACTCTGCTAATATTGCTAATAAATTACAGATTCCTAACACAATCTTCTCTTCATCAACAATTTGCAATATTCTCCTCATTAACAGTTTCTTCATGTGATATACTTTCATTGTGTGCAATTTTTTTTTTTTAAATGATTTCTAATAACTGTTGTTTGAGGAAAAACGAATATGGAAAAGAGAAGTTTTTTTTTTTTTTTTTTTTAAGTTGTAGTGCATGGGTCTTTGTCTGGATTGAAGGCCTACATATATGCGTAAAGCCAAGCCAAAGGCTGGCCTCATGTGTATGCATGGGTCTTATTTCCTTGAGCCATTTTTTTTTTTTTTTTTAATTGATTTGTTAATAAAATTATATATTATATTTTCAAAAATTCAAAAATATACGTATATATTTCATTAAACAAAACAATTATTGAAATTAAAATTTTTCATCATTTTTAAAGTTTATTGTAAAATGAAATTAAATGATGAAAACATAATTTATTATTATTTTTAACATAAAAATTCTTTTTCTGATCCTCTAGATCACATAAAGTGCAGGAGGAGAGCATACTCAAGAAATTATTAAAAAAAAAAAATTAGATGTAAAAAATAAGGCTACCTAGTTACACTTCCCCAACAACGACGTCAAAATGTTTAGTCAATTTAGTGTCCTAAATTGCTAACATAAATTATTGACCAGGGCTAGTAAACTGATGAAGTGTGATGCACTATATGTGCCTAAGTATATCTTTTTCTTATTTCGTTGTCTTTAGTGTTTTATTGATGTTTTTGGGTTTTTATGTTTGATTCTTAGTATGATACTCTATGCTAAAAGGATGAAGTTAGATCTATGTCAAAAGGAAGAAAATAAAATGTTAATGAATAAATGAAAATAGAGTTTATTTGCAAATTCTGTTCCGATGAAAACAAAGAGTCCTAATCCATGGATATTATAGCTTCTAACTGAATATTCATGAAATGAAAAGTAACTCAAAACACTACAACTTAATCTGATTCATTTAGTTAGAGATTTGTTGGAAGAGCTTGTGAAAAAGATTAATTATAATGTAATGAGGATTTCCTAAAACATAAAAGAAAAGCTGAAACAACTTATAACATAACAACTAAATCTCATTCATGAGTTAGAGGTTTATTGAAAAAGCTTTTTGAAAGAGATTATTCATAATGTGATAAGGATCTTCTATGAAGCAAAACAATCAATAACTCAAAATATTACAACTTAGTCTCATTCATGAATTAGAGGTTTATTGGAAAAGCTTTTGAAAGAGACTAACTGCAGTATAATGAGTATCTTCTTTTTAACTAAATAACAGAAAATGAAATGCTAATAACTCAAAATATCACAATTGAATCCCATTCATTTAATAGAGATGTATTGGAAGAGCATGAGAAAGAGACTAACTGCAATATCATGAGGATCCTTTATCTAAGCAAATGACATGAAAAATAATGCTAAAAGCTATGATTTCAGAAAGCAATCTAAGTAAGGAAATATGAAAAAACAGAATTGAAAATGACTTATCTAGAAAACATGTAAAACCTCTTCAAATAGCAGGGGCCCTCTGTTACCAATTTGGTGTAATCCTTAACTCCTTGAAGATGTGATCAAAACAACATCAAAGAACTAAACTTCTTTATTGATAAACTCACAAATCTACATCCCATTCCATCTTAAGCTTTGTTACAAAACACTCTCTAATCATTTTTTATTCTTTTCCTATTTTTTCACTATCCATAATAGAAGAAAGCTTCTCCTATTTATACAAAATATGAGAAGTTATCTCATTAATGGGAGTCCATGAATCTCTCCCTCTATCTCTAGAGTTACAATCAAAATAGGAAATCATAAGACACATGTCTTTTTAGAGTTTCAACACAAATAAGAAATGAGACACATATCTTCTTAGAGTTTCAATACAAAAAGAAATGAGACACATGTCCTCATGATGCCATGATCTTCTCCACTCAAATTCGAATTTGGTTTTGGGAGGCCACATAAAGGTCTTTTAGAAGCTTCCTTTTGACCTACACATGTCACACAACTCATAACAGATATATAGATATATGAAAATATGTTAATTTTCTAGTTTCTAATCATAAATTCACTTTAAATACATAAAATAAATAACTTTGGAAGACAAGGATCCTAACCCATATATTTATGAAAATGGTTACTTGATGTAGGGTTTTAGGTCAGATGGCTATGAAATAAGAGTTGAATTGTTATGACATAATGGAAATATGTATGAATATGGAAAACACTTTTGAGACTCAACACCTACCTTGAGGAGGCCATTAGACAGAAAGAAGGTTTCCATTCACACCTTCCACTTTCTCATGATGTGAGCCATTTGGTTTTGCATACATGGGAGGAACCATTGGAGGGGAGATTTATTGCAGATTATTTTGAGCAGTGGTGGGGACTATTGGTGAGGAGGGCATAAGAAGGGGAAGGGAGGAATTTTGCTCCACCTTTATAGTTGCTTTAGGACAAGCAACATTTTGGAAGGGAGGACTGTAATATTCTAAAAATTCAGCCTTCATCTAAATGGGATATAATAGTTTTTTTATTAGTAGGTAGGTGAATAAGTGGGTAGGGAGGCCCATAGACCTCTTTGGAAGCAATAATAACACTCCTAATGTGAAAGGAGGAAGAATAAGCAGTTTAATTAAGCACCTTTGGGTGTTAATTGGAGGTAATACATGTTGAATAGGTCAACTTTGACCAAGTCACCAGCGCTGTCATGGAAAAGTGGCATTCATGATGAGACATCACAGTTTTAGTGGAGGACAACTTGCATGAGCTTAGTGTAAAGTATGAATGGGACCCAATATGAGAAGGCTCACACACTATATATGGAGGGGATGGTAACCATTGTTATTCATGTTTTATATTATTATTCATATTGGTCTATTTAGACTTTGCTTCTGTTTGTTGTTCAGCAGGGTTGCTGTGTTGTTTAGCACAAGGGTGTTCCTAATCAGGAATCCTTACCTCATCCTCAGGGAAGGAGAGGTTCTTTGGGCTACATTTCCTCATTCCAGAATTCTGGCCAAGCTACCCCCTTCAGCTACAAAAAATTTTCTATTTAGAACTGGGTTGTGTTGCAGGGTGCAACAAAGCACAGAAAATTTTAAGGATGGACATTTATTTTAAAGTTTAAAAACTCAACGAATCTTAGTAGTCCCCGATATGTGAATTGTAAAACTTTGGATGTTATTTTTGTAAAAATATTTAGTTTTTTAATCACTTTATATTAGTATATATAATTTTTTGCCAATTTTTAGGGTTAAAATATTTTTATACTATAAAATTTGGGCGAATCAATTTTTTAAAAAAATGGGAATTGGAAATCTTTTTTTTCGGAAAAATCATGGAAAATTAGCCCACCTGTGAATATTAGCCCCTAAAATTTTCCATGGAGCAAAGGGGGATCACATAGAGCTATTTATGGACTTGCTTTTCAATGGATAGGTATCCTATCCATTGGAGGATCAGCAAGGAGGGATCCTGGGCATATTTTCACATCTTTGGCATCAGGCCAACCATCTATTATCCCTCACAATGCAGTCACAAATCAAAACTGCATTATTTTCGGAGGCAGTTGCTGGGAGGGTTCATTGAGCTCATCAGGAGGGTCTATTTCTCAGTAGAGGGATCAGCCTTCTATTTAGAAATACCATTGGAGGAGGACATCGTCATTTCAAATCTCTCATAGCCTCATTTTATTCAGATCTAGTTTGTAGTGGCATATCAACCCTAGGGTTATTTGTCACATTGTAAATTTTTGGTATTTCTAGAAATATTTTTCGGGTTGGCTAGAAATCATGTATTAGAGCCCACATCTTCTTTTTTGGGCATTTCTTTTGTTTCCATCAGCAATATTCCATTTATGTATGTTTACAACAGCAGCTACACTGATATAGACAATGTTGTCACTACTCTGGCATTCTATACAGTTGCAGCAACTCATGTGCTGATTGTTCTACTCATTAGAGGCGTGTTCTTATTTCTTGAGTGCCTTGTCCCTCATGATATTTTTATACATTGTTGTTGATACCTTAACAAAGTGATGGCTGTATATTGATCCCTCTTATGTCATGTTCAGATTTGTTTTCTTTTACATTATTATGTCTTGTATTACTGCTATTTCCATTTTGGAATATTACATGATGAAGATGCTCACCAGGAGAAAATTCGAATACCATAGAGATAGGATTGGGGTGAAGG
Organism: Pinus albicaulis; assembly: GCA_034641835.2. Taxonomy (NCBI): domain Eukaryota; kingdom Viridiplantae; phylum Streptophyta; class Pinopsida; order Pinales; family Pinaceae; genus Pinus; species Pinus albicaulis. Next base: position 1,289,191,504 of record CM076582.1, read on the forward strand.
ATAATCCCTTTATTTCTGAGAGGGGGTGTTTAAATTCAACAAGAAAATTATAGCACCCACGCCTAGTGCATTAAGCACCTACACTAGGGTGAGGCCCACAGTCTTATTTTTGGTGCATGTCTATTTTTAGTTATCCCTTAATTAGAGATGAACAATAAAATTAATCTAAATTTTAGAATAACTTGTAATAGTTAAATGAGTGTGATAAACTCAGTTAGCTAGTGGATTTTGAGTTAGAGGTAGTTGGTGAGGCATTCTGAGTAATTCTAGTTGTAACATAGTTCAGAGTGGAGTGGTGCATTAGATAATTCATGTTGTAATAATTTTAACTATGTTAAGTGAGTTAAACTCAGTTTCACTAGTGAGAGATCAAGAGAATTAAATATTATTTAATTCACAATCAGTGATCTCACATGAAACTGGTGATTTACTATTATTAGCTGCATGCATGTCAGTTCTAGTGGAGACCCAGTTGAGACAAAGGTTAAAGGGAAGTTAACTACGAGTTGTGATATTAGAAGACTACCCAGATGCAGTTAGAACACCACAAGATGCCCATGATACCCAGTGCAATCAAGAAAGGCCATAATTCCTATATTTTAGGGATCTATTCCATCAGGTATTGTGCAAGCAAGGCAAGTTGTCAGGAGGTTGGAAATTGGCTAAGTATTGGTTAGTTTTCTATGAGGAAAGTGTGAGGCAGATAGTTGAGTGTTGGAGACTCTTGTGAGGAGAGTATAAATTGTATTTTTTTCATGATCCATGTTGAATATAAAATAGAATATAGTCAGGTTTTGAGCAGCAAGCTTTCCTCGAGAAATTATCTGTGTTTTGTGTGATTTGAGTCTTCTTTGCTTTATGTGATTAGCGATTGTGTTTTTAATTCCGAAAAACATTTGAAGAAGCAATTTAGTATTTAACTTTAGTACAATGTTAGATCAGGTGAAGCCTGGATATACATTCTTGTTGTATAATTTATAAATAAAATGGGAGAGTATTTCCATGGATTTCATTACTAGTTTACTGGTAGTGCAGGGTAAGGATTGCATTTTTGTAGTTGTTGATCGACTAACAAAAAATATTATTTCTTAGCTATTTATGCAAGATAAACTTCTTCATAGGTGGCTAAGCTCTTATTTAGTGATTTTTTCATACTTCATGTTCTTCCTAAGACCATAGTCAATGATAGAGATAGCCACTTCATGGGTGGCTTTTGGTAGGAACTTTTTCAGTTGGTGGGTACTGATTTGACATTGAATACTAGTTATCACCCCCAAACCGATGGGCAGACAAAGATAATGAACAAGTGGCTGGAAGGCTACTTGCGAAAGTATGTTGTAGGGAAAAAAACAGCATGGCTACACTGGATCCACTTGGGAGAGTATTTCTATAACAAGAAATTTCACATGTCGATCAGTATGTCTCCATTTCAAGATCTATATGGGTATGATGCTTTATCATTTTTTGATGTGATGTTTGGAGCAAGCAAGGCTCCTAGAGCCAAGGAGTGGATCTAAGAGATTCATTATATACTCTGAGATCTCAAGGATAATATTGCTACAACGCAGAATCAACAGAAGTTGTATGCAAACCGTGGTCAGGTAGAGAGAGAGTTTGAGGTGGATGACTTGGTCTATCTATGTCTTCAGCTTTATAGACAAAATACATTGAAGTAGAAGGGGTTTGAGAATCTTAAGCCCCGATTCTATGGGCCATATAGGGCGATCCGTCATGGTTGGGAGGTAGCATATGAGTTGGAGATCCCCACTGGGAGTAAGATCCATAACATTTTTCATGCCTCATGCCTCAAGAAGGCCATTGGAAAACATGTGGTTTTCACCATGGATATCCCACATATTTATGATGAGGGACACCTGGTTTTACAATCAAAAGTCATCTTGGATACTCAGTAGAGGCAAATAAGGAGTAGGGTGATTAAAGAATATCTGATTCGATGGAGGAATCTACAGGATGAAGTGCCACTTGGGAAGGAGAAAATATTTTGTAGCACCCATATTTGCAGTTGCTTGAGGACAATCAAATTTTGGGAGGGGAGGACTTTAATATTCCTAATTAGCTTTTCTCTAGTTGGAATATTAAACTTTTCCTTTGTTCGTAACTTAGATGAATAAGTGGGTAGAGAGAGCCTTAAATATATTTGGTAGGAACAAATCCACTTCTTCTGTGGAAGTGGACTAGTGTATCTAGTTGAAATAAAGCAACCCTTGGTGTGAATGGGGTCAATGCATGTGGATGGGGTCAAGGTTGACCAAATCAACCACGCTGTCATGGAGGGAGTGGAGAAAGTGGAGGACAATGGAGTTATGATGGAGGAGTGTATGCATGGGATTAAAATATTTAATGAGTGGGACACAAGGTGATAAAGCTCACAAAGAATATAAGGAAGAGGATGGTAGCCACATAATTAATTTTTAATATTTTTTATGTCTTTTTCTTTTATGAATTTCTGCATACTTCAGCTATTTAGTGGAGTCTGTTGTGTTGTTTAGCACAAGGGTGTTTTTGGGTAGAAATCCCACCCTCATCCTCGACGGACTTCAAGTGCCTACTTAGGAGAGGTCTACTGAGCTTGATTTCAACTATCTAGCATTAGACCAAAAAACTTCCATCATCCATAATGCAGTCTCCTTCATAAACTGCGTTATTTTGCAGGGCAGTGTAGTGGAGGGTTTAGAAACCCAGTTTGTGACCTAGTTTCCTAGTGAGCGGAGAAGCCCTTCATCCGAAAATATTGAGAGGAGAAATTGCAGCCATTTTCTTGTTATGTTAGCCATCTCCTAGCAGTGATTTAGTGGTAGAGCATTATTCAGCCCTAGAGCTGCATTTTTCACAATGTGTATTTCCAAAAACCCTTTCTAGGTTATCTTGGAATTGTGTTTGGGAGCTTAGATCTCTATTCCTGGAAATTTTTGAACATTATATCAGTAGATCTATATATTTATATTTTAGATCTGTAGTTACACTCATTGGGACTGCACTGTCTCAGTTCTCCAACATTTTGAGTAGTAACAACATTTCATGTTTGGGTGTATTTGATCATGGTAGGTTTGTTTAGCCTAGCTTGAGTGATTTGTTCCTCAAGATATTGTACCTATTTGTTGTTGTTATACATAATAAAATGGACCTATGATTTTCTCATGTTTGATGTATTGTTAATTACTGGAATTTCCAGTTTTATGTTCAATATTCTTATTTTTCCTATTTTGGAATATTACAGTAAATCTCAATTTTCTTCTTCAGATGGTCAATCTGAGCCTACTTATTTTTAATGATTCGAGTCGTCTTATGATGCCATTAATCATGCTCTTTCAACATGCATAGGATGTTTTTTTCAAGGTTTCATTCTCATTCTTCAAGGCCAGTTTTTAAGTAGTGAGCTCAGTGATAATCTCCTCTAATTATTGTAGACACCGCTTTTTCTGGGGAGTTACTTCCCCCTCATGATGTCCTTGGGAGTATTGGGGCACTTGTTATTCTTTTTTTTTTCATTCTCAGTTTCCTACAGTGGGGAATCCCGAAAGGACATTGTTTCTCCTTTAATGAATTGAGTTTTCTCCACCTTATCCTTTCCTTTTGGTGGGCCATGTTATCCTCCTGTATTCTACAGAGTTCACTAGGTGACTATGGATCTTCTACAAGCAGCTAAATATTGCATTCTTGGCCTATCAGCTATCTTTAGAAATCTCACTACCTTCATTATCCACAATAAACCTTTTTCATTATATTTCATCCCTGCTTTCTCAAGTTACCTTATTTTCCTTAAAAGAATCATCATGGGCTTATTTCTCTCATTTCTCACCTTTCTAGCCTACCAATAGTCTCATTTCTCCATTTTCCCCTCTTAGAACCCCATAAAACCCTCACCTTCATCATTTCCCTTATTTCTTCTAAAACAATGCAAAAATTCCCTTTTCACATTGGTTTTAAATATAAATTAAACTTATCAGAACCTTATTGTTTTATATGTACAACCCTGTTTTTATATAAAAAGCCCGGCTCTTTTGTTTTATAAACCCGAAAATTTATAAAAATTAAATCCCCCACTTTAAATTATTTTAGCCCTCCGCCTTTGTAAAAAACCCCTCATATGACCCCATCCCTTTCATTTAAAACAAAAAATTTCTTTCACTTTTTTTTTATTCACTGGGCCTGCTTTTTCATCAAGCCCCGTCACCATATAAACCATAACCCCACATATGTTTTGAACCCCACCACTTCACTTGTCAAACTCTCTCAAAACACCTGACCACCATCAATCTCCCTCCCCAAGATCTGACGGCCCTAATCGTGTATTGCAATATTATATGTGTTACACCATTTTTTGGTCATCTAACTTATTGTTATTAGATGGACCGAAGTACACCATGTAAGACCAATTTTCCCCTAATTAAAATTGCATTCACTATGAAAAATAGCTTAGTAAACCACCTTTATTAATTTGTTGATGGTCTAAATAGGAAACCCCATGAGGAACATTTGTTTGATTCTCCTAAAGGAATAAATAGTTAAACAACAATTTAATTAATATTCCTAGTTATATTTAACCCAAAATAGGGAAATTAATTAGATAAATCATTATTTATCTTATTATTTTCTAAGAATAATTATTTAAACCTTATTTAAATAATATTCTTTATTAAATATGACTAAATCACCCTTAAATGATAAATAAATCATTTATTTATTTGTTATTTACAAATAAAGGGATTTAACCCAAGTTAAATTCCTTTTCCCTCCAACAAATATAATAAAATATTCCATAAAAGTTGGATCTTGATTTGGTTAATAATATTTTAACTATGCACCAACATCTAGACTAACTCAATATTTTGTTATAAATAGAAGGTTTTTCCCATTCATTTACCACCTTTTGTTGCCTAAAGATCACTCTGGATCTATACTTTTGGTCTGACTATTGATCCACCATCATAGTCATATTTTTCTACCATTTTTGTCTGCGTCGTTTTCTACACCATCAAGAAAGAGGAATTTTAGATCTGAAGTGCTGAGGATCTACAAGAACCCATCCCATTAAGGAGAATAGGGAACCCCCTCTTGTGTTTTCCTCCTAGATGCCATCAATACAAAATTGATTCAACATATTCTTGTCTTGCCTATTGGATGCATGGAATAAATCTTGTTTTTTCTACTATTTAATGTCTTCTAATGCATAGATCTAGATTTTTGTAGCATTTATCTTGATCTCATAACTGGAGATCTAAGGATATTAGCAACCATATCTATTGTTAGGGTTGTTGGTTATGCGCAGCTAAAGTGTTCTTTTTTCATACAACCTCTGTCGTTTTTCTGATCCTTTCAAATCCAGCTGCTTCAAACCCTAGGATTTATCTTCAGAACCTTGTTTTTTATTTTCTTAATGTTTTTTTTAACCTGTAAAACCCTAAAACGATAAAAATTCTAAATTTTATGTGTTTTTGGACCTATTGCGCAGGTGACAGACATCAGCCGCAGCTGAGACGACATTTTTTTTAAATTCTGCCACTGAGAGTGTCAAAGGTGCAGGTCGCACATTTTGGCCCAAAAAACTATGACCTAGAGCTTCAAGATGCAGGAAACAGCCCAAAAAATGAGACCTCTACTGAAAACAGGTCATAAACTGCGACCTTGACCTTTTGCAGGGATTTTTCTGAACATTTTCTGAGTTTGTCTGAGCCTCTATTCACGGTTTTCTGACCTCCATCTTTGCCCATTTTGGACCTGTACTTGTTCTGTTTTTCTCAACTAAGTGGGAACCTAGCCCCCTAGGGCTTCAGTACCCTCCACCTTTTGTGGAAGGGTTTTTGATGTTACAGGTTGTCTTAAATTTTAGAGTCTTCAGCCTTTTTTCAGATCTGATACCTTACCTTTACATCCACTTCAGATTGGCTTGTTATCCATCCAAATCACCTCATCTATCTTTGTTTGGTTTTTCCTCTAGGGTTCACTCCATTTCCTTTTCGGGGATAGCCTTTCGCCACCTTTTTTACAACAATTTTTCCTATGATTTTTTGTTGTTTTCTGCACCACTTTCTAGCAGATCTTGTCTTTTAGGTCATTTTCCCTCTTGACCTTAGATCTATTGGATTTTTTAGTGTGTTTTGATTAGTTTTTTACTCACCTATAGACTAGTTATTGAGGAACCCACCTCCTTGGGTATATATTATTGCATTATTAGCTGTTTATTTTCTGTTTTTGCAGACCTATATACTGTTATTTGCAAGTTTATTTACAGCTATACAACACAGTTTTTATTTTTCTCTACAAATGTCTGGGTTTAAAAATTAAAATTTACACACTTTTACACACACACCCTAAGCGAAAAAGGGCTTGGTTAACACCGCCAAGAAAAGACTCTAAAAACATTGAAATCAATTGATCATGCACCTCTCTTCCCTTGTTTCGACATTGTAATCATTTGATCCTGCACCTCCCTTCCCTTATATGTCTCTTTTTCCTTTGTTTCATGTTTATGTTGTCATCATTACTCAACATCCCATGAGCTTTGGTTTTCCTCAGGGTGGGGGGCAACACCTCGTGCACTTTTCCCCCTCCCAGTAGCACATATCTAGGATATGACATGCCACCTCTTTTTCCGCAACCTCCTGTTTACCACACTATTACCCAACCTCTTTATTATCTGTATCCATAGCCTGGCGCTCTAGCTCCTCCAACATTAGCACCTCCTCCTCCCTTGCCTTCTCAATCCCCACAACAGCAACTACCACCCCCTCAGGGGCAGGTTTCTTCACAACAGGGCACGAATAATCCTCCTCCCTCAAAAAAGAAGAGGAAAGGCACTCAAAATCAAGCTGCCCCAAGTAATTCTGGACCTAATTAAGGTAATTATCCTAACACTATGAACCAGCAATAAGGCACTCAGCCCAAGCAAGACAGGATTGTTCATACGAACAAGCCCTATTCTTTTTGTGGTGTTTATGATTATTACATGCATGATTGTCCCTTTTTTCCATAGATGTAACAACTGTGGGAGTCTTAAGCAACATTGAGAGAACAACAGGCCACCCCTTCCATCCCTCCTAGTGCTGCGCCTAGTCAGCCAGCTCTGCTTATTGATCCTTTCTTTCAGCAAGGATTCATGGCTACCTAACCACCTGAAGGTCAGGTGGCCACTCAAACTCTTCCATCTGGTACCTTTGATTACCATATTCTCATGATGAACTCTGATCAAACTTTAATCGTAGACAACAATCTTCAGACTCAGTCCCGTCAGTAAAACAAGCCTCTCGCTACATCTGTCCTCGATCTGCCTCCTTCGGTCTCTACAAAAACTCTTTCGACGCCTAATGGTCCCTTAAATATCCCTCAGCCTAGGGTAGAGGTTCATATCAAGATTCCTAAGGGACCACTACACCAACATGCTACTTTTGGCAAAGCTGCCCATTCATATAGCATAGTAGATGATTTGGCACAGTCTCTTGCTGCCATTTGAATGCTAGAACTCCTCTAGTTGTGCCCTTTACAATGAAAAGATCTACTATCTACCATGGGTGCTTTAGGTCCTTTTCACGATTGATTGATTTTCTTTGATGTTGACTGGTCAAAACATCCTCCTCTCCCTACTTCTGTCACCTTCCAAATCCCAGTCAAGATTCGGAATGCTAACATTTCTTGATGCATTATTAATGAGGGGGCATCCACCTGTGTGATGTCTACTTCGGTTTGGAAGAAACTTGGATCACCTTAGTTGGCTCCTTCCATGACCACTCTCTGAGCATGGGACGACCACGCCTCAAAGCCAATTGGCTTATTCTACAATTGTCCTATTACTCTTGCAGTCAAGATTGTTTGTGTTGACATAGAAGTCATAGATGCCCCCTTAAATTACATCATTCTATTGGGTCGTAGCTACACTTATGCGATGTCAGTTGTCCCTTCTATAGTCCATCGCAAGATTTACTTCCCTCATAATGAAAATATAATCACCATCGACCAGTTGACATATTACGAACCGAAGTCTCAGACCTCCCCTGAGTCCACTATTTATTCGGTGGCCAACAAGCAAACTGTCGATCCTTTGACCAGTGTTTCACCCGGAGTCTAAAAATATTCCTCACTGCTTGGTACTTTCCCTGGTCTTCCTCCTCCTGTCTCTGATCCCAGATCATCGAATGTTTGCATGATGCAATCGTCTCAGGCTGCCCTCAAGCGGCCTGCCTCGGCTAGTGAATAGACTCCTCACCCTCCACAGCCATCTCCTAGCCCTTCGATTTAGCCTTCTGGACCTCCTCCTCTTGGCCCTTCAGTCGGTACTCATGAGCCTCTTTACACTCTTAGAATGGTTCCTCCAGGCCTTAACCATATAGGAGCCGTATCGCCTAGCCATTACCCCTCCGGTCAGATACCGTTCCTAGCTCCACCACCACGAGTATATACGGCACCTGTCATGGCCACCCTCTCTCTTCCTAACTTGACCCTTGGGATTCCTATCTGGTACCTTGATCCTCCAGTCGCTACCCCACCAGGTCAACCTAAAACTTATCTTTCTTTGACCCTGGTTCAATCGGTCCCCATGACTTCTCCCGCCGCAATAATGCCTTAACCAACTCAACATGAACCACCTCCTCTTGTGACTGCTTTGGGTAAGAAGGTAAAAGATCATAAGAGGGCCTCCAAGGAAAAGGCTACCCTCGACGGACCCTGCAACTCCCCTACCCAAAAATCCCTGTGCTTTTTGTGATGTCGTCGGCCATGGCACCCATAATTGTCCTGAGCTGCCTTGTATCAATCCCATGGTTAAAGTTGCATTCCCTGAGTCTGTGATCCGTGAAACCTCTATTTCTTCCTCAACTGTAGCCAAGAATCCTAAAACTATTCACACTAACCAACCTTGTGCATTATGTGATTTCCATGGCCATTATTCTCACCATTTTCCCTGCCTTACCCATTACTGTGCCTTATTAGAGGTAGTTTGGGAGTACGAGATTGAACAAAACCAATCTGCCTCTCCCATACTTGTGTAGTATGCTGCAAGCTAGACTGAGGATTTACCCACTCCCATTGACATTCCCCCTCCTGATGTCAAGATGAAGAAGCCTGCAGCCACCATCCTCTACCTTTCATCATCCATGAGACCTTGGGTAGAAGCTGCCTCTGAATCTTCCCCTATTTTTTCACTTAACCTCCCTCCAGCAAACACGCTGGGCTCAACATCAGTAGATACCGTATCTTCTTGTTCTTCTATCATCCCCCGTGATGATGCGCATGTGAACCTTTCTTCTCATGATGATGAGTCAAGTAGCTTCACCACGTCATGTGGTCTCCCTTCCTCTAGTCACTCCATCTGCTATTGCGATGATGACATCATGGAAGCCATGTCCACCCATGAATTAATCTTTCCCGCCCATAAACGGGATAGAACCACCCATTCCTATGGTGAATTTCGTGATCCCAGTACAAGCTACACCTCTGGTAGCTCCCACACTCCACCTCACCATTGGCATGTGGGTAGTATACATCTTACCCAAATCACTCCCTCCTGTGGAGTGCATTCGAATTCTACTTTGCGCTTAGATTACCAGTATTGTTCATCATCCTCACATTTATTGTCTTGTAGCACCTTTCATATGGAACTCTCGTCGACACCTTATATCTCTTTTTCTGATGGTACAAGTTGCTACTCCAAGAACCTAGCCTCGGTAGGTTGAGCCATTTTTACCCGCTTGCACTCCCTTGTTATCTCGAACGGGGTATGCATTGGTACTGCTACCAATAACCAGGCCAAATATGATGCAGTAAGAGATTTATTAGCTTATGCCCTTTCACATTGCATCCTCCACCTTCGTGTTCATTTATATTCCCTGCTTCTTGTCATGCAATTGAACGGTGTCTACCATGTGCATAATCCTATCCTTTTTTGAAGATATTTACGAGTGAAGCTTTTCATGCGTGAATTTGAAATCATTACATTCTGTCATGTACCTAGAACACAAAATCACTATGTAGATATCATTGCAAACCATATTCTAGATTGGCACTTAACACATGCATTTAAAACGTGACAATAACATAAATATCAAAATGTTGCATATCCATAATATGTGTCATATAAAATGTCTTAGAGTTCATTCACTCTGATACATATGACATGCCCGTAGCATGTTGCAAAACTTAAAACTGGGGGCGCCACCTTCCCCTACACACTAATCACTATCTGGAGGAACCCGAGCCAATTTCTCTACCCCCACAACTCATAGATCATGCATACACTGTCCGGCCATCGCCATGCACCGCATGACCCCTCGCCACTCAGAGGGTAAACCAATACATGGCTTTATGTATTGGTCATCTAAGTCCTGCTAGTCGTGCTCTGAAACACGGGTCAGAAGCCTCTCACATTTATTATGGATATCCTCCAAGAGAGCTATTGCATCCTCATTTTGCTACGTCCTCACACCATTAGGTCTTGTGGTCCCCGACACTGCAGGTTGTCCCATATATCTGACCGATTTTACCGGTGTTGTATCTGCATACCAAAAGTGAAAGAATTTGTACCACATAAAATATTCTACACCTTTACATGCACATAAAATATTAGAAATTTTTCACTTACCATCGGGCCCCGATATTCGACCAGGTGGAAGTGGCAAATCTGAGTCCCCACAATAAATCATCCCACTATAGGGATAGTCATCTATATACAGTGGCATCCGATCCCAATGAGCAAAGAACTCAGGTTGGAACACTCGTCCAACCACCCCACCTCCTCCTCTACACAGTAGTCGCCCCTATCGGCGCATCCTAGGCTCTCTCAAGCCCCCATATTGGAGCTGTATGCGAGGTCAAAGTGTCAGGATCTTCTCAAAGAAGAATGAACACAAAACTGTACCATATGCATATTCATGGTTCACTTGCCGCTTACATAGCGACAATTGTTGTTTCAATGATGACAGCATCATTTGGGCCCACCCATAGTAGGTCACACTCAAAACACTCTCCACAAGCATCATCTTCCCTCCAGTGTTGTGATGGAGTGCCTGGTTGCCCAGGATCCGTAGCACCGCTACGGCCGCAACACAGGTCTCTAACCTCTCCAAATGCCCGATGGGTATCTGAGTCCCCTTGACTTGGAGACCTAGTCGACAATGGCACTCTACAACTCTATGATATTCCACCCCCACAGTAGTACTAGCTGCGTATTCCCCATCATCCCAAGTGGCGAGAGACTAGTCAGGAAATATATATCCTAGACCGTTAAATCAATCCGGTGCCCCTGAACTATAAAGACGTCATGGTCCGGGTCCCAATAGCTAAAAATTTAGGCCAATAAGTGCTCTCCATCTCTCCTCAAAGGGTTTTCCACAAACTTGAGAACCCCAAACCTGGCCAGTGCAATGCGGACACCCTGATCCTCCCAGATCTCTGAACATAATGCGCCTAGGTCTCTTTCTCTCCAATTGATCCATAATTCTGCGATATCTACACAAAACAATCATATTTGTCAGAGCACAAATAGGAAACACTGTATCTCATCATAAAAACCCAGTACTTAGCCAAAAAACAACATCGACAAACCCCTCCCTGACAGGTTGCACTTTTCAGGCCCAAACCTGGGACAGGTCACAGTTTTTTTCTCAATACTTGCTACCTAGGATGCACTTTTTGCCCCAAAAAGTGCGACCCGGCCATGAGGAGGAGAAGGGGTCTATTCTTGAGCCCTGGGGACCTAATCTAAACTTTTAATCCACTAAAAAGAAAGATTAGGGTTAAGTCTCTTACCTGCAACTGACGGATCTTGATTCCAACGGTCATTTTTTCCACTATGATCACCATAAGATTTAGGGCCTTCTCTCCTCTCTACATTCACCACAACTCCACATGCAAATGAGTGAATTTGGAGGGAAAACGCCTTATTAAAATAGAAACCCCTGTTTTTTATTTTGCCTACTGTGACCAAACCATAGCTCTATTTACCAAACCATCTGTACCATTGGAAAGCTCTTACTAAGCCCTAAAATGGGTATCTGTTAGTTTTTAGTGATTTGATACCTCACCAGGACACATTTTTTCCAAGAAGCATCACATCACCCCTCCTCAAAATCAAATTTCTTCATGTGCAACACTCATATTGGGGGCACCATTTTGCCTCCATACTTCTCCACGCTTATGTAGAATTTCATCGTGAGTTACCATCTTGTACTCATGTTTTTCATGGTCCCCATTGCACCTTTTCTATGTGGAAACACCATCAAGTCACCCTTATTTAGAGCATCTGAGTTGAGTCATCATTGTATTCATGGAGTCTATCCTGAGTACCTTTGCATCCCGCTATAGTCCTCCATCCTTCATTACTTGGTCACTCTCTCGTGTCGCATATTCTGGCCTTCAGTCCCACTGTCCCCTATTTCTCATGATATTGTGTTAGTCGCTGCCAGGTCATCCATGCCCTTTATGCTCTAACAAGGGAAGTCGTCCATTCGCTACTTAGTACCCCCCATTTCATCATCAGCATTGGTGTCAGTCTATCAGTCGCTCTACTATTTTCTCTTGTGCCTTAGTTGAGGATCCCATATTGCCTCACCTATGGCGGACCTCTTTCTGTCGACATCAACTCATTCATTCCAGAATACAGGTCTAGAGGGCAGTGTACCTTAGTTCTATCTTCCACTCTTGTTCGGTGCCTCAAATTAGGAAAAGGGACTCATTATTTCCCTTTGACTTGATTGTTTCTCAGCTCCAGCTACTTTCAACATGATTGGGATCCATATAGCTGATGGTTCAATGATGCAACAACTGATATCAGTGATTCCCGAGTGTGTGTGAGATGTCTTATCCCTCGTGAGTGGGTGGCCCTACAGGTAGCCCCCCACATACCCAAATGACCTCTTCATCACAACCTTTGATGTAGCTCCATATATTTGATGATGTCGGACTTAGCTGCTTGCAACACCTTTTTGTCTGCATGTATCTGTCATATTTTCAAAGCCCTTTCCTTTTTTCAGGGGCATCTGGGTTATATTTATATCTCATGTACTTAGATATTATTGTATAAGTCTTGGCTGTTATTCTAGGCACAATATGTATGTGGTATTCCTTATCGTGTTGTTTATTTGGCTCATGTTTATGCCAACATGTACTATATTGGCTATTCCCATGGTTTTTCGTATGCCTTATTGTTTGTACTTTTCCTTGACAGGCATAGGTATGCCTCCCCCACTGCCTATAGCATAGGTACTCACTCATCAAAGAGACTTGTCACACCTGTAAGTCTCGCCTCCTTAAGGCCTAGTTCTTTCAACACTTTGGTCTACCTTATACTTCTCTCTCTTTGACTTCCCCTTCGATGTCTAGTGATTGAGTTCTTACAACGTACTTTGGTCATACGATTAGCTCCTAACGCTTGCACGCTGGGGGGAAATCTGTTACATCATTTTCTAGTCATCTAACCTATTATTATTATATGGACCCAAGTACACCATGCAAGACCAATTTTACCCTAAGTAAAATTGCATTCACTATGAAAAATAACTTAGTAAACCACCTTTATTAAGTTGTTTATGGTCTAAACAGAAAACCCCATGAGGAAATATTAAATAAATATACATTTTTTTGATTCTCCTCAAGGAATAATTAGTTAAACAACAATTTAATTAATATTCCTGGTTATATTTAACCCAAAACAGGGAAATTAATTAGATAAATCATTATTTATCTTATTATTTCCTAAGAATAATTATTTAAACCTTATTTAAATAATATTCTTTGTTAAATCTGACTAAATCATCCTTAAATAGTTAAATAAATCATTATTTATTTGATTATTGTTACACCATTTTTTGGTCATCTAACCTATTATCATTAGATGGACCCAAGTACATCATGTAAGACCAATTTTACTCCAAGTAAAAAAAAATTCACTATGAAAATAACTTAGTAAATCACCTTTACTATGTTGTTTATGGTCTAAACAAGAAAACCCATAAGGAAATATTAAATAAATATATATTTGTTTGATTTTCCTCAAGAAATAATTAGTTAAACAATAGTTTAATTAATATTTTTGGTTATATTTAACCCAAAACAAGGAAATTAATTAGATAAATCATTATTTATCTTATTATTTTCTAAGAATAATTGTTTAAATCTTATTTAAATAATATTCTTTGTTAAATATGACTAATTCACCCTTGAATAATTAAATAAATCATTATTTATTTGATTATTACTCAATGATATCCTTAAAATGATAAATAAATCATTTATTTATTTATTATTACTTAATCACATCCTTAAAATGATAAATAAATCATTTATTTATTTATTATTTACAAATAAGGGGATTTGACTCAAGTCAAATACCTTTTCCCTCCAACAAATATAATAAAATATTCCATAAAAGTTGGATCTAAATTTGGTTAATAATATTTTAAATATGCACCAAGATCTAGACTAACTCAATATTTTGTTGTAAATAGAAGGGTTTTCCCATTCATTTGTCACCTTTTGTTGCCTAAATATCACTCTGGATCTCAACACTTGGTCTGGCTATGGATCCACAATCATAGCCATACTTTTCCATTTTTGTCTGGGTTTTCTACACCATCAAGAGAGAGAAGTTCTAAATCTGCAGTGTTGAGGACTCACAAGAACCCATCCCATTGAGGAGAACAGGGAACACCCTCTTGTGTTTTCCTCCTAGGTTCCATTAATAAAAATATTCATTGGATATATTCTTGTCTTTTCTATTGGATCTATGGAGTAAATCTTATTTTTTCTACTATTTAATGTCTTCTAATGCATAGATCTAGATTTTTGTAGCATTTTTCTTGATCATCTAATTATAGATCTGAAGATATTAGCAGTCATTTCTGTTGTTAGGGTTGTAAGTTATGTGTAGCTAAAGTGGTTTTTTTTCATACAGCTCGAATCAAGATTCACACTAACAATTATCACTCAACCACATCTTTAAAATAATAAATAAATTATTTATTTATTTGTTATTTACAAATAAAGGGATTTAACCCAAGTCAAATTCCTTTTCTCTCCAACAAATATAATAAAATATTCCATAAAAGTTGGATCTTGATTTGGTTAATAATATTTTAACTATGCACCAATATCTAGACTAACTCAATATTTTGTTATAAATAGAAGGGTTTTCCCATTGATTTACCACCTTTTGTTGCCTAAATATCACTATGGATCTATACTTTTGGTTTGACTATTGGTCCACAATCATAGTCATATTTTGCTACCATTTTTGTCTAGGTTTTCTACACCATTAAGAGAGAAGAATTTTAGATTTGAAGTGCTGAGGACTTACAAGAACCCATACCATTGAGGAGAACAGGGAGCACCCTCTTGTGTTTTCCTCCCAGGTGCCATCAATAAAAAATTGATTCAACATATTCTTGTCTTGTCTATTGGATGCATGGAGTAAATCTTATTTTTTTTACTGTTTAATGTCTTCTAATGCATAGATCTAGATTTTTGCAGAATTTATCTTGATCACCTAACTTTAGATCTGAGGATCTTAGCATCCATATCTGTTGTTAGGGTTGTTGGTTATGCACAGCTAAAGTGGTCTTTTTTCATACACTTGGAATTAAGATTCATACTAACAATATGCGTCAGGGTTAACGTTTTTTAAATTTGCAAAAAGGGTGCCTTTCCATTGCCACGTCGCACTCGATGAGTGGAATCACACATCCCTACCCAAAACCATTATCATCCCTCCATCTGTGCAAAAACCACTTCCCCGCTCCCAAAAATCACTTTCCTTCATTCGCGCCAAAAATTCAAACCACCACCCAATTCAAAATTATTGAGAGCTCTGTGGCTCTGCGATAAGGCCCAGAACACCATTTTTTGCACTGTAAAAGCTCCTACAACTCAAAAACTACAGAAAAACACAGAAAAAGCCTTCCCCGAAGGATTTAATAACTAATTCGTTTGTTTATGTGTAGGTTTGATGGCAGAAATGCATATAATACATTTCAATGGTCAAAAAATGTTTAAATGAATGTATGGGTGACGATCCAAGGGTTTATTCTATTTTAAAAGGACAAGAGGTGTAAAAAAAAGCAAAATCTCGATGAATCATGATCACTGTGGTTAATTAAACCCTCCAGTAGCAGAAGAATGCATCCCTGCATAGAAAACACAAAAGGAGACACAATGAAGAAGGTAAAACAATTAAGAAGATCATAACAGTAAAGGCCAGAAGGATAAAAGGGCTAATCAGTGATGAAAGGAAAAATAAAAAGATTAACCAAAAAGCACAGGTTAAAGGTAATAAGGACAAAATATCAAAGTTTTAATTGATAAAGTCAAAGGTTAAAAGGCAGAATCAACAAGAAACACAGTGAGGCAAACAATTAGAGGATTAAATCAAGCTTAAAGGTCTAAAACACGAATTAATGATAAAACAGATGTAGATTAAACACATATTCAAATTCGAGTGATCAAATCCAAGAATGTACTTCTTCAGAAGGATATTCTTCCACCTACAACTTGTTTTCTTTCAATAAAACATCAAACAGTTATTACAAATAGTCAGAGATATTTCTTAGCTAAAACAGTTATTGTAAAAAATTTTAAAGAGCCTTAAGTTCAAACATTTCTCAAAGGTTAGCTTAGAAGTTAAGTTAGGACTTATTATTTCAGAGAAACACTCTTTGATATTTTTTCCTTGGGGTTTTCATGGTCACAAAAGTCAAAAACTCATTAAAACTATAATAAATGACATATGAAACCCTAACTTAGCATCACCTCCTTATTTTGAAGATAAATACTGCATGTAAACTTCATTTTTAGTGTTGGTTAGTTGGTGGTTAGTTGACTGATTTCTGTTGCTCAGCTAGTTGAGGATTGCTAGGCTGGATTTGAGAAAGCTCTGAGTTGCAGAGAGATATTGTACATGGAGTAATGTAACCATTTTGATCATCAGTATTACAAGCACATTCACAGGATTGTTGAGCTATGTTAATGGTGAAGTTTTCCTTCTTTATCATTTTTTTCTTCTATTTTCCATTCTGTCCACTATTTCTCTGATAAAAGAACACAAATTTTAGAATAGGATATGCTGTCTTGGCACCCTATTTTTGTCTACATTATTTATCTTAATGTTTTCTTCTACAAGGTTTGATTAGAGAATTCTTAATTTCTATCTAGTTCCATGTGGGTTGTTGTCTTGGGAATGATTTAGTAGGGTCAAGCCAAAGAATTCTATGGTAAGCCCCGTCCTTTGGTGTAGCCTAGCATATTGTTTTAGAGGCCTTTATTTGAAGTATACTTAGTAAATTTTAAACCAGTGAAGTGTATGGTATCTCTTGTCCTCTGTCTACCTCAAAATGTTGCTTTGAAGTTATTTTGAGTGTTTATTTAAAGAAGTTAGGTTTAGCTTGCTCTTTAGCTACTCTCATTGTTATCTTAAAATTTTTCTTTTTCTAAAAGTAATCCTAGAATTGTTGTATTGTTGTATTAAATATTTGATTATTAAATTTTGGCCAAAGAAGTCTATGTTATTCCCTATCCTTTGGTTTGCCTCAAACAATTAACTAAAAGGCTTTTCTTGTTGAAGTATAACTAGAAGATTCTTAACTGACTATATTTTTACTGCCTTCACAACTTATTGTTATTTCATAACACAATCTAATCTAAAAGATCCACTTGATATAGTTAGCTTGCCCTATGAAAACCCTTGAAAAGTTGATGAAAATTTTGGTTTTTAAGTTCCTATGGTTATCATCTTCTGAAGAGCTTCCCGGATTATCCACAGTATCAAGAAACATTTGTTGACGTTTCGAATCCCAACGGGGATCCATATTCAGGACAATGGAATGAATAATTTGAAGAAGGGTTTTAATTAAATACTTTTATGAGTCCATAGCCTAATATATTAATGTTTTCTCATGGTCTATCTATTCAGCTGAAACCCTCCCTCAATTAATCACACCATTGATCTGTCAACCTATCAATTAATCAACCAAAACAAACAAGTCCTTAGAACCTCATAACTAGCCTAATATCATAAAACAAGAGCACAAAGACATATCATATATAAACACATACATAGAGAGATCTCTCTATGAATCTAGGAAGGCTAGGTCCTAGGATTCCAAAGTGGTTTTGATGTGTCCCCTGTAGTGTTTGTTCTTGCCAATCTTGCAAATCATAGAGAGCCAACATAGTGGCGACCGTACTGGGGAATACTGAGTACCAAACAACCTAAAAAACTTAGAAAACCTCATTTTAAACTTAGATGAATCAAGTGTTAGCCAATAATGGTATCTGCTTGCTGATCGTGGATAACAGTTAGCCATAAAACAAACAAAATCCTCCACCTGGTGACTCCACTGGTTTTCAGTAGGCTTGCTGACTCCATTGGTTTTCCATAGAATCCACTACAAAATATATTTTATCATCGAAACATCAGAAGAGCCTAGTTAAGAATATTTTGTGGATTAAGTATTTCTTTCACAGTTTGGTTTGTGTCTTAAGACTGTCATAAATTCCTAACCTCTCTAATTTTGGGTCCCAAATCTGGATTCTAGAAGAATTCATACCAGATCCCATCCTGACCCAAATCCTCCTGCAATAGTTGAAAATCCTGAAAAGATCCTTAAGAATTCTCCTATATCTAAAAATCCAACTTTTGGCAGATCAATCCACAAAGCAAGTTATGTTCCTGAAAACCTTAATCCTTGCAAGATACCCAATTTGACTTAGACCATAGAAGAAACCTATTCAAAAATAAATCTCAAAGTTTGATAGACTAGACACACCTTGAGCCTACAAGCTTACAATAGAGTCCTAGTAGAGAAGCCTCTCCTTCCACTCCTCCTAATTTTATCTTATCCAACACTTTGACTCCTTTCGATACAAATCTACTCAATCTCAACTAGATGGTTCAAGTGCATCTTCTACCCCCACTCATACATCCACTGTGCAGATGAATCCATTTCATTATCCACCTCCACTCATAAACCATCCTCTTGTAAATCCTCCTTGGGTTCCATTACCTCCTATCATGGTAGCATGGTATGCCCCTCTAGTACTACCACAACCTTTACTACCTATGCCAGAGGACTATCAATCTAGAATCCCTCACTTTAATAGAACTAATTCTACCACTGCCCAGCAGCATGTAGAAAAGATGAATGATGCTTTTGACTACCAAGAGATAGAAGAGGAGACTATAAATATTAGAATCATTGCCCAATGTTTAGGAGGAGAAGCAAAGAAATGTGTGATATTCCTAAAATTACCATGTAGCTAATAGGAATATTAGATTTTTATTTGTGAACCTAGTAGATGAATAAATGGGAAAAAGGACACATATTTAATTTGTATTGACATAAAATCCCTCTTGGTGTGAAAAGAGGATAACTTGGTGGCTAGATTTTTCACTTCCCATGTGTGAATAGGAAAAGAATCATGTAGATTTAGTCAAGTTGACCAAGTCAACAATGCAGCATGGAGGAGCAGTCTTGAAAGAGCTACAACGCAGTTTTGGAGGGAAAGGATTCACATGGTGTTGGAAACACTAATTGGTGGGACCCAAGGTGAGGAGGCTCACAAAAATTATAAGGATAAAGATGGAAGAATTTTTGGGTTCACTTATGGATTATTTTTATTGGTCTTCTTAGACTATTTGTTGTCTCTTGTTGTTTAGCAAAGTTGCAGTGTTGCTCAGCACAAGGCATTCTTGCTTAGGGATTCCTTCTCCTTCTTTGAGAATCACTTGGAGGAGTTCTGCTCTTCATTTCCCACATCTGGCTGGAGGCCAAGCATCCTCCTTTAGCCACAATTTTTTTTCTAAAGAGAATAGTGCTGTGTTGTAGGGTGTTGCAGTGGGAGACTCACAACACCAGCTCTTGAGCTTATCTTTCAGAGGAGGGAGCTCCCCTTTCTTTGAAAGATATTTATAGGAGATTCCACGGCACATTTTACATCTTGGCATGTGGCCAAATCAGTTCCCATCCACTACATCACATTTTACTAAAGAAACTATGTCATTTTCAGGGGTGTTGTAGCAGCAGGGTTTGATCCCTTGCTTGTGAGATTTTTCCTTGGAGAAAGGGCCAACCCTTCTCCTAGAAATCTCTATACTTAATTCCTCTTATATCAGTTATTTATTTCAGTCACATTTATTTAGTGCTATAGTAAAATTTCATTTTTCAGATCCATATCTGTAGATCTGCATTTTTATACATTGTATTCTCAAGAACCCCTTGCCGAGTTACTCTTGTTTTGTATAAAAAGGAAGGGATCTCCATTTTATCAACCATTGATGCATTGTATACTCTAGATATATTTTGTATCATCATTTTCTACATAAACCCTCATAAAAATAACACTGTTCTTGCTTTAGTAATTTCTGCATGAGATAGGTTGTGGGGTTTGGGTTTATTTGAGGCATATTGACTTGGGGAGATCTTTTTATATTGTCTAGATTCATTTTTTTCATTCCTAATTCTACATGTGAGTTTTATATGATGTATTCTAAGGGATCCAAGTCCCATCCCTCACTTGTATAGTGTTATTTTCTGAAGATAGTTGTTTTATGGCCTATATTGCTGCATTTACCCACTTGGGAAGGAGGATATAGGCCATATACTTGCTGAGGTTCTTTCATCTGTTGGTGAGATGCTATTTTACATATAATGAGCTGATCTACATTTCCATGCTCATGGTTTTCTGAAGCTCCAACTTTGGAATATCTTAGGATATTCTATTTTTTGTAGAAAATCCTTATTTTAGGATATTATAGTGGTATCATAGCTATAATCTTGGCTCAACCTATGGATTTCAGATCCAATAAGAAATTAAGAAGAAGAGTAGAACAAAATGATGGAGAGGATGGGATTACTCTCATCCATTTTCAGATCTAAGAAGAGCCTCTCCAAGGAGGTTCAACCGATGGAAGGAGAAAGATGCAATGAAACTTCAAGAGGGTTTCAAGAAGGAGAAAGTTGAAATGAGACCTCTAGAAGGTTTCAAGAGGAATAATAATATCCATGAACTTCCTATTATTATAGAGGGAGTGAAGAGCAAGAAGACCACTCAAAACATGAGATCTTGAGTGGGTATTTGGCAGAGTACAAGTGCCAACCTAGGGCTTCCAAAGAGACCCTAGATTTTCCTCAGTTTCTTCAACTAAGAGAATAAAGGAGACCATGTAGTAAGAGAATGATAAGAGGCAACAGATTCCTATTATCTACATTTGATGGATCACTCAAGTGTGCAGCAGAGACTTGGGTGATGAAACTAGAAGCATTTTTCCTACTACACCCAGTAGTGGAAAAAGAGGCTATGGAGATCTCAGCGCTACACTTGGAGGGCAAGGAAAGCTCTTGGTGGTTCAACCATGAGAGCCATGCAAGAGTACCTACTTTTTCTGATTTCACTCATCAGATAATTAGAAGATTTGGCAGTAGAAGATCAAAGGAGGAGGAGTTCTCTTCTCCACTTGAGGAGCCTTATACCAGCGCTATCACAATCATGGAGGGGCAGCCATCTATAGCAGTAGTTGGATCAGCCAACACATTGAAGAGAGGAACTCTTGCAGCAATACAAGAGGTTCCCAAAACTCACCAAGGCATGCATGTATTTTGATTTCGGATCGTTTCAGAAAATCTTATGGGAAGCCTTGGAAATTCGTCCTCACATGGTCAAGAATCAAAACACATTGCTGTTGTGGAGAAGCAAGCTTGCACTGCACTGTGTGACCTTAGAGGGATGAAAATTCATTCCATTTCACCCCTATTGAGTTTCATGCAACATGAATAGTTAGGGTGCAAGGTTATGGGAGGCATGATGAATGTTGTGCCACTTTCTGTTGGTGTTTGGCCTCCAGCACACTTGGATTCTTTTGGATTCAAGAGATTGATTGATGAGAGGTATTTTATGAAGGATCTCCAAGAGATTACATCTCCACTTCCCATAAGGTGTAAGGAAGAATATTTTCTTGGGGAGATTGGTAATATTCGTTGGGAAGATACCAAAGGATAAAATGATTGGAGGCATCCACATTTGGATGAAGGGAGGTGGATGGAGAGCAAGAGGTTGGTGAGCACTTGAAAATCTATGACACTGGGTAGCAAGAAGCAAATCTGTGCTGGCTACTCTTGAGAGAATTTGGCCATCATGAGGCATATCCTTCTCCTAAGGGTATGGGGGTGGAAGAAAGTTGTCAGGACACTAGCATCATATGGTAGCCTAGAGGTTGGATGTATCATGTTGATTTGATGCTCTTTACATCAATCAACATATTTTCACCTCATGATTTGTATGATGGAGGAGTGAGAGGGAAGCAAGAGTCATTATTTCTATGGCTTCTCTTGGGAGAGTATGGGCAAAAATTTTCCCATACTTTTCATGATGTTTCCGGAGAGAAGGAATGCACATTCAAGATGCAAGGAGGCTACCCTTCAACATTGAAGGAGTATGAGAGACTTCCATGTAGGAAGGATGTCTTCTCACATAGCAGCATGATGGTGGATGGCTTTGGCATATGTAATGCCAAAAGGAGAAGTCATGTAGTGACAAGAGCCTTGTTACTAAGGCCTACATCACTGTCACTTGAGAGCATGTTTTTATTGATGGAGTGTTCCAAAGGGAGTATGCATCTTCTCTTCTTGCAAATTTTTATGGGAAGATTCTAATGGGAGAACTCACTCATGGACCTCACCTTCGGCTCACACATGATGCATGGTAAGAAATACAATTATGTGCTTGTTGGTTACTCTATTGAGTATTTGTATTTTCTCACCATTTGTAAATGGTGCATTGCTCCACAAGAGAGAAAGATTATTTATGGGCTTCATGGTCACTTTAGGGCCAAATTTTGTAATGATGATGACCCATCTGTACATGAATTTGGGAAAGTGTTTTATTTTCTTGATTGTATAAATCTGATATATGTTGTTTCTTACTACTTCATAGTAGATGAGCTAACATGCATAGATGGAAATTCCTTGGAGGACAACTTGCCACTTGATGCTTTGAATTAGCAGTTGAAAAGAATGTGTCGTATCCACCATAGACACCATGTGCAACATCCAAACTTACACATAACCTTCAGCCATTTTCTGATTTTGATGCCATATGGTTATGATGTGCCATTTGTCTTGTATGGAATGGGTTGGGTTGGCATGGCTCATTATTTTGGGAGGAAGGGTCCTTGGAAACTCAATATCCTTCTTGCCATTGGAGGGCAATCATGTTGCAACCCAAGATCAGCATGCCCTCTACACTTGTTATAACTAGAGAGGAGGACAACATGGGATAGGCTCTCTTTCCTATCACGTTCATTCATTCAGCCCACCTACACTTCAGGAGCCAAAGGTGGAGGAGATTCTTCATGAGTTTCCATATTGGAGGGTGACTCATTTCTTATGGATGATAGCTTGGGGATGGAGGTTTCACTTGGGGATGAGGATTTCCCATGAATTTCACACTCCATGCCCTCAGAGGACCTCTAGAAAACACATAGTTGTCTCCTTGAGTATGTTACTTTTGCATGATGGTAGCCATTTGGGGTGTACACCAAATGCTAATTTGTTTTCTTGGGATAGGCACTATGGGAATTCATTGTTGAGACATCATATTATTCTTTGGGGGAGCTCATCATATGGGGATGCTACTGGAGGAGGAAGGAAGACTTTCCAGTTCTTTCCTTGCAGTTTATTGATGACAAGAAACATTTGGGAGGGGAGGACTATAATATTCCTAAAATTAGCATGCAAGAAACAGGAATATTGGATTTTTATTTTTGAACCTAGTAAATGAATAAATGGGAAAAAGGACCCATATTTAACTTGTATTGACATAAAATACCTCTTGGTGTGAAAAGAGGATAACTTGATGGCTGGATTTTTCACTTCCCATGTGTGAACAGGAAAATAATCATGTTGATTTAGTAAAGTTTACCAAGTCAACAACGCAATATGGAGGAGCAGTCTTGAAAGAGCTACAATGCAGTTTTGGAGGGAAAGGATTCACATGGTGTGGGAAACCCTAATTGGTGGGACCCAAGGTGAGGAGGCTCACAAATATTATAAGGAGAAAGATGGCATAATTTTTGGGTTAGCTTATGGATTATTGATTTTGGTCTACTCAGACTATTTGTATTCTCTTGCTGTTTAGCAGAGTTGCAGTCCTACTCAGCACAAGGCATTCCTACTTAGGGATTCCTTCTCCTTCGTTGAGAGATCACTTGGAGGATTTCTAGTCTCCATTTCCCACATCTGGCTTGAGGCCAAGAATCCTCCTTTAGCCACAATGTTGTTTTTGCAGAGAATAGTGTTGTGTTGTAGGGTGTTATAGTGGGAGACTCACAACACGAGCTCTTGAGCTTATCTTTCAGAGGAGGGAGCTCCCCTTTCTCTACAAGATCTATACAGGAGATTCCATGGAACATTTTACATCTTGGCATGTGGCCAAATTAGTTCCCATCCACTACAACGCAATTTAATGAAGAAATTGTGTCATTTTTAGGGGTGCTGCAATAGCAGGGTTTGATCCCTTGCTTGAGAGCTTTTCCCTTGGAGAAAGGTCCAACGCTTCTCCCGAAAAGCTCTATACTTCATTCCTTTTTTGTCACTTGTTTATTTCAGTCACATTTATTCAATGCTATAGTAAAACTAAATTTTTCAGATCCATATCTGAAGATATTCATTTTTATACATTGTATTCTCAAGAACCCCTTGTCGGGTTACTCTTGTTTTGTATAAAAAGGAAGGGATCTCCATTTTCTCATCCATTGATGCACTGTATACTCTAGATATATTTTTTCTCATCATTTTCTGCATAAAAACTCATAAAAATAACACCGTTCTTGCTTCAATACTTTCTTCATGAGATGGGATGTGGGGTTTGGGCTTATTTGAGGCATATTGATTTGGGGAGATCTGTTTATATTGGCTAGATTCATTTTTTTCACTCCTAATTATGCATGTGAGTTATATATTATTTATTCTAAGGGATCCAAGTCCCATCCCTCACTTGTATAGAATTATTTTCTGAAGACAGTTGTTTTATACCCTATATTGCTGCATTTCCCCACTTGGGAAGAAGAATATAGGCCATATACTTGCTTAGGTTCTTTCATATGCTGGTGAGATTTTATTTTAAATCCAATGAGCTGATCTACATTTCCATGCTCATGGTTTGCTGAAGCTCCAACTTTGGAATATCTTAAGATATTTTATTTGTTGTAGAAAATCCCTATTTTGGGATATTACAAAATAGTTCAAGAAATTAACTACTAATAGAATTCATGATCTCCCTCACCTTTATCAAAAATTCATAAAAAAGTGGGAGACTAAGAAAAATCCTCTTCAAATACTGTCAGAATATTGAAACCTTAAGAGAAATGTTGGAGAGAGTCTCCAAGACTACTGCACTAGGTTCAATAGTGTATATAATGCACTCCCCCCCCCCCCCCCCACAGGAAACCCCCGCAAGGCCTAGCCCTAGTAAAATTTCTAGATGGATTTTATCCAGATATGTCTTATCAACTAAGAGAAAGAGACCCCCTCACCTTAGAAGACATGAAAAGGGGAGAAATAAGTGTAGAAGCCAACCTAATTGCTAAAAGGGCTAGATTGAGAGTAGAGAAGAAGGTTACATACAAAGAAGAAATTATGGCCTCCACATATGATGCTAAAATTAACAGTCTAGTTAGGACAATGGAAAGGATGATTGAGAGAATCAACTTGAATGAGAGAGCTTATCCTAGAGAAAAAAATCAGCTCATCAAAATAGAAATCAAAATTAGAACCAAAACATGAACTTTAGAATGAATCCCCCTCAAATCAGACAAGGAGGTCCTAATCAGCAAATCATACCTCCTTTCCAATAAAACTATGTTGATGAGGATGAGGAGGTAATTGAAGAAACAGAGGAAAACCACATAAATTTAATGGGATTAAATAATGAGGATACTGTTTTCCTTACAGAGGAAGAAAAAGGTATGTTTTCCTCAACTCAATATAAGGAAGATAGCCTAGAATATGAAGACTATAAACAAGGCTTTTAAAATCCCATCATGGAATTACATAGATAGTATGACCTCAGGAGCAATAAAAACCAAGACACTCCCAAAAGAAAGACCTTTGGAATATCTGCTAGAAAAACACCTAAAAAAATTTCTAAAAAGATAGTAGAAAACACTAACATAGTGGCTGAAAGTTCTGATAAAAACAAAAATAAATATAGCCAACCTAGTCCCAAATACAGTGGTGACCAAAGAATCACTAGCAACTCAGCTAATGCTCCTAATAAAACTATTTTAACGATTGTTTTAAATAAAAACTAGCAAGATGAAATTGATGTGAAAGCAGTGACTAAAAAGGCTCATTTAAACATTTCAAAAACTCAGACACCTTTCAGTATAGAGAAAGAAATTACCAAGATTAAGATCTCTATTCCTCTTACTAAATTAGTCACTCAATATGTATATAGATCTCAACTTTTGAAAGCTTTAAACATAGGAGAAAATGTTTATTCCGTTAATTTTAATGATGACAACCTTGAACTTCTGTTTGGACCAGAAGTAGAAGGGAAATTTGAAGAGGGAGGTGTTCCTCCATTTTATGTCAATCTAAACATCCATGATAAAATTCTCCATAATGCCATGTTAGATCTAGTGCTCCACACAACCTTATGCAAAGATTAGTAATGGAAATACTAGGCCTTGAAATAACTAGACCATAAAAAGATCTATACTCTTTTTATTCTAGCAGAGTTAAATTTCTAGGCCTAATCAAAGATCTATGTGTCAACCTAGCACAAATACCAACCAAGAGCCTAGTAATGGATATTTTAATGTTTGATATTCCCCCTAAATACAACATGCTCCTATCAAGATCATGGGATGCTAAAATCCAAGGTACCCTCCAAATGGACATGACCTATGCTACCATCCTTGTCTTTAGTCAACCAAGAATATTGTATAGGGAAACACACATGAAATACATGGTTAGTAGTCAAGAAAAACCAAATAAATCCCCTCTTTATTATGTTCACACACCTTGACCCATTTATCCTTTACAATGATGAAAATGTTAATGAACAAATAGCAAAAAATGAGGAAATAATTGTAGAAGAATGGGAAAAAGAGGAGGAACAATCAAAAAAGCTTTCCCAAATAGAATATTACAACAAACTTGGTGAAAACCATAGGGAACAAAGAAACCATCAACATAGTGCTGATCATGAAAAACAAAACAATGATAAACACAGTGACAACCACTATAAACAACATAATGAGGACCATGATCAACTTAATGACAAATCTAAAATTGAACCTCTTTGAAGTATGAGCTTTGATGGTTCTTGTATCAAAACTAGTTCAGGAATAGGCATATGGGTTCATAACACAGAGAAAAATCATGCAAAAGGCCACTCATACAAGCTAAACCTTCAATGTACAAATAACATAGCTGAATATGAGGCACTCCTCTTAGGACTAAAATTACTGAAGAAATTAGGAGCCAAGAGGATAATTGTCCATAGAGATTTAGAGTTAGTCATTAGGCAGATAAATGGAGAATACATAGCCAAGCATCCCAGATTAAAATCCTATAGAGATGATGCTATTGACGTCTTGAAAACATTCCCAGAATATGAGCTTACCTTTGTCCCTAGAAATCAAAACATCCTTGCCAATGGTCTAGAATTTGCAGCTAGCACATGTCAAAAACCTCACCAAAACAAGAAATACACAGTCCAAGTAAAATATAGACTAGCAGTTCCTGATAACATAAATTACTGGCAATTTTTTAAAGGAGATAAACATATAGTAGAATTCCTGCAGTCCATAAATGGGTTTGAAATGCCAAATTCAAACTCAGAGTATGAAGAATATTTCCCTACTGAGGAACAACCTTACAAAGAAGATCCTCCTGACACTGCTGATATAAACATATTAGACAAAGAACACACACAGAAAACAAAGTTGTGCACTAATTTAGAAAAATAAAACTTTGAAGTGCTACAGTCCAATAATGGTAACTTGCCAAAGGAACTAGTTCCTCTAGAGGAACTGTTTGACTTTAATGATGTTGCTAATAAGCCAAAAATGGAACCCACTGAAGCTGAAATAGAAGAATGAAATATAGGCAGTGAACAAAAACCAAAATTGATAAAAATGTCCAAAACACTGCCTGCTCATATAAAATAGAAGTATCTTGAGCTTTTTAGAGAATTTATTGATGTTTTTTCCTGGAGTTATGAAGATTTAAAGTCATATGATATAGAGATAATTCATCATAAGATACCTCTCAAAGAAAACCAAAATCCCTTTAAACAGAAACTGCGTAGAATAAACCATGTGCAACTACCCCTAGTTGAGAAAGAAATTAAAAAAATGTATGGTGCTGAAATAATAGTCCCTCCAAGATACTGAGAATGGGTTTCAAATCTTGTATCAGTGAGCAAGAAAACAAGAGAAATTAGGCTATGCATAGACTTCAAAAATTTAAACAAAGCCTTCTTAAAGGAAAACTACCCTTTACCAAAAATGGATCACATATTACAAAGGGTAGTAGGTTCCACAATAATTTCTTTTCTAGATGGATTTTTAGGATACAATCAGGTGCTAGGACACCCAAATGATCAACACAAGACATCTTTCACTACACCCTGGGGCACTTTCATTTAT
Organism: Pinus albicaulis; assembly: GCA_034641835.2. Lineage (NCBI taxonomy): Eukaryota > Viridiplantae > Streptophyta > Pinopsida > Pinales > Pinaceae > Pinus > Pinus albicaulis. The sequence continues at coordinate 1,289,220,152 of CM076582.1, forward strand.
GTGAAAATTCATTTTGGGTTAATGAATGTTGGTGCCACCTTCTAAAGAGCCATGGAAATTGTTTTCTTGGAAGAGATAGGCTACTTCATTGTGATTTACCTTGATGACATAACAGTCTATTCAAAATTAGATGAAGAACACCTAGTTCACTGTAATATTCCAAAATGGAAATAGCAACAATACAAGACATAATAATGTAAAAAACAAGAATTCTAAACATGTCATAAAAGGGATAAATATGCAACCATAATTTTATTAAGATATCGGCAACAATATACGAAAATATCTTGAGGGTAAAGCCACTCAAGCAATAAGAATAAGCCTCCAATGATCAGAACAATTAGCACATGAGTTGTTGTTACTGTATAGAATGCCGGAAAGCAGTGACAGCATTGTCTATATCAATGTAGCTACTGCTATAAACATACATAAATGAAATATGGCTGAAATATACAAATAAATTCCCAGAAAAGAAGATGTGGTCTCTAATACATGATTTCTAGCCAACCAAGAAATGATTGCTAGAAATACCCAGAAATATACAAGGTGACAAATAACCCTGGGGCTAATATGTGTTACACTGAAAATTGTCACCTTGACATTTTGTTGTCTGTATGATTTCATTATCACTCATACATTTCTCCCTTGAAGATCTAAACACATCAGTTCCTAATGTCAAGCCTTGAAAATAAGAGAAAAGCTCATAAAATTCCTTAAAACACTTGTACTGCACTTTCTTTTAGTGTTTCCCATGGTGCTGCACATTTTGGCTATAAATCTTGTGGAGCCAAATGCATTTTTTATTCATTAAGGGTGCGGACCCCTGTAAAAGTTAGAAAAGGCACAAGTAAAATCTAAAAGCTCAGTTTAAGTCATTTTTGGAAGCTTCTAGAAACATTCCTGTGGTGGAAAGCCCACTCCTTTCATGTTCATGCATCCCATCCAATAAGGAGCTAACCCCTTGATGTAAGGAACTAATCCATTTGAAGGAGGATTCTATCCCTTCTTGTATGGAGCTGTAACCTCCTCTCTTCCACTATAAAAAGAGGTATAGGGCAACCTCAAAGGGTCATAATTGATGAGTTGAAGTTTTAGTATTGTTGGAGGCGAAGTGCTGTTGAAATTTAGACCCTTTTGGCTGAGATTTCATGTGGGAAAGATTACATACTTGTATGTATCTCGGTTGGAAGAGTGCAAGGATAGTCAGAGTAAAGGAAACGCATGTTCCAGACCCCAGGAAGGCATGTATAACATCAAGGCGGACACGGTTGTAAGGCTCTTCCTTATTTAAGTTAATACAAATAAATCTATTTTTCTCAATAAGCTGTCAATTGATTGGTTTATTTTATGGATTCCTTGATCACCATAATAGATATAATTTATGAATATATGCTATGTAGGTGCTATAAGATGTTTGTTTTTTTGTGATTGCAGATCTTCAAAGGCAACTCTTTTGGGTGACTGAAAGAATACTACTACAAACAAGTGTTGGATCAAAGGTAAGATCATTAAACCTTTATAACATTTAATTATGAATCACAATATATCTAGAGAAATATAGTTTTATTTGTCCGTTTGTTACTACCTGTCCGTAGGACACTTGGGAGGTCTGTCCTGTCTGCAAGAATGACTTATCCATCCAACAATATGCCACTTCAAACTAGAACTGAATAGACTGAGGCTATGACATATTTGAAATGATGATGTCCTCATCCAATGGTATTTCTAAATAGAAGGTTGGTCCCTCTACTCAGAAATAGACCCTCCTGATGAGCTCAATGAACCCTCCTAGCAACTGCCTCTAAAAATAACGTAGATTTTGTTTGTAACTATGTTTTGAGGGATGGTAGATGGTTGGCCTGATGCCAAAAATGTATAAATATTCCCATGAGCCCTCCTTGCTGATCCTCCAATGGATAGGCTACCTCTCCATTGAAAAACAAGCCCAAAAATGGCTCTATGTGATCCTGCTTTGCTGCACCCTGCAACACAACAAAAATCTAAATAGAAAATGTGATATAGCTGAAGGAGGTAGCTTGGTTAGAATGTCAAAATGAGGAAATTCAGCCCAAGGAACCTCTCTTTCCCTGAGGATGAGGTAGGTATTCTTTATCTGGAACACCCTTGTGCTAAATAGCACAACAACCCTACTAAATAACAAAAGGATGCAAGTCTAAGCAGACCAATATAAAATGATAATCTAAAAACATGCATAACAATGGCTTCCATCCCCTCCATATATAGTATGAGAGCGTTCTCACATTGGGTCCCATCCATACTTTCCACTAATCTCATTCAAGTTGTCCTCCGCTAAAACTACATTGTCTCATCATAAATGCCACTCCTCCGTGATAGCGCTGTTGATTTGGTCAAATTTGACCTATTCAACATGTATCCCCTCAAATTCACACCCAAAGGTGCTTAATCCAGTTGCTTATTCTTCCTCCTTTCACATTAGAAGTGTTATTTTTCCTTTTATGGAGATCTATGGGCCTGGCCTACTCACTTATTCACCTACATAGTGACAAAATGATCTATAATATTCCATTTAGCTAAAAGCTAAATTTTAGGAATATTACAATCCTCCCCTCCAAAATATTGCTTGTCCTCAAGCAACAATGAAGGTGGATAAAAATTCCTCCCCTCCTCCTCTTGTGGCCTCCTCATCAATAGTCCCCACCACTTCTCAAAATAATCTGCAATAAATTTTCCCTCCAATGGTTCCTCCCAAGTGTGCAACCCCACATGGCTCAAATCATGAGAAAGTGGAAGGTGTAAGTGGAAACCTTCTTGCTATCCAATGGCCTCCTCAAGGTAGGAGTGGTAAATAACATAGGGGATCTCATTCCCAGTGAGAGACTCCCATACCCATACTATCATCCAAATGAAATGAGCCATTCTAGGTAGCTCATAAAAGAAATCCTCAACCCCCGGTTCATGCAATGTGTTTGGGCTACCTGGAGAGATTATATTTTTTCACCCATGTTGTTTCTCTCTCCATTTATGATATGTATGGGGTTGCTGCACATCATGGGATGAAATAGTATAGTCTCCAAGAATGTCCCAAGTTACCCCATCAAACAAAACATCCATTAAATCCCTCTCCCAAGAACTCAAGTTCTCCAAATGGCTCCTCCCACATGAAGACAAGAGATGTAGTCTGAAAATCATGGTTTACACATTGTTTCTCTTGAAACATGCAACATATAAAGTATGAATAATCATACTCCCAATGGGCACCTCCAACCCTTGTGCCATCCTACCAATAAAGCCTCCCATAAGAATAAGAACATCATCAATATGTGGTAGCAAGAACAAATAAAAACAGGTTTCCATATGACAACTGAGAGGTGGATCATAGTTCCACATGTGGAACTAGTGTAGTGCATCCCATGCCTGCCTAAAAAAAAAAGTATAAAAGTGTCTTTTCAGCCACTTTTTTGCTACCACAATTACCCTACAATATGAGATCATAGAAGTAAAGCTTAGTTCCAATGGTGCACACCAAGAATCATGTGGCCTCCCCCACAAACCACCAATAGAATGGCCAACATCAATGCTAAAAATGGCCTCAATTACATCACAATACAATATACAAGAAGGAATGTTCCTCCTTGGTACAACATGCTACTCACAAAAAGTAAAAGAGTACAAATCATAATGCATAAATGTACATCCTCTACCATCTACCTTGGTCATTGATCTTAAATGGCTCAACTAAAAGTTCTCCCTCACTCTCAATGAGTAGGGAAGTGGTTGTGACAACCTCTCCACCATCCAGGCTATGCATCTCTCCATATGCTGATATACATCCTTTTGGATGCCCTCCCAAGTGAACTCCTCCATCAAGGAAGTATATGCATCTAAGTGCATGGAAATAATGTCCACATGTGTTGCATGTAACAGCTTCTCCTTGAGCTTAGAAGCTCTAGTCAAGAAGACCCTGCCATAAGAATAAATGACCCCATCATCTGCCATGTATCTATAATCTCCCTCCGGGTCATAAAGAATCATGCAAGCACCAAGGTCCTTGGAGTACTCTACCAAAATCTTAGACCTCCAACATGGATCAATCCTTCTAAGAGACAACATTGAAGATATGAAATGTGAAGCTCCCCACATGATGTTGTCTTTTCCTTTGACATCCCTCATGCCAAATTCATCCTGCCAAGTGCTTCTATTCCCATCATGTAGCTACTCATGCTCAAGTATAAGTGGTGACCTTTGGAATTTGGCCTCCCATGAGAAGCTACCATCCAAAAAGAACCTCTTGATCTTGGCCAATGTAAGCATGAATGGCCTCCATCTACTCCATTGTATGGAGGATTCCTTCCTAAAAGGAAGTACCCTATGTTTCTCCAAATCCATGGAGCAGCTTCTTTGCACTAGGGTGGTGCCATCCTCCATCACTGCAGCAACTTCTGTCAGCGCATAATATGTAGTGAGAGTGGGTAATGCTGAAAATAGGAGAATGTCTCCCTCCTCCTTGAGTCTATCCTAGACTCTCTACGATGTATTGGACCCCTCCAAAGTATCCACCTCTTTATAATATAAGAGTGGTGAACCAAATGGTAATATTTCCCTCACCAATTCCAGATCTGGTGGCCTCCCAGGTGGAATGCCCCCATGTAGTGCGACATCAAGATCTAAAGCAGACTAAATATATGAGTGGACTAGTTTGTCCCTCCTTTCACTACACAATATAGTCTCCTTCTTCTGTGAAGGAACCTCCTGAAATAGATAAGGGTGAATTCTCATCATCCCTTGATGCTGATCCTTCCTCTCTTCTTCTTCTCCCATCTCACAATCCACAAAAACTGATACATGCTTCTCTAGAATTATACTTTGGTTCACACATGTTGGATCATTTATAACTCCTTGCAAAGACACAAGGGATCCTCTAATGGAAGAAATGGATCCCTTTCCACCTCCATGTGGTGATGTATCTTCTCCTGATGGTACAACGCTGTTAGCTCTTCTATGCTCATCCTCTTCATGAATATTTGAGAATGCCTCATCATCAATGAGAGACCCTTGATCTTGGTCTTCCCTTGAAGGAGTAATCTCCATTTCCTCATCTACAGAGGAGGTCTCTTCAAGGAGTGGGGATCTTGCCCTTGGCAAGGTTTGATGCATGTTTTTATCCCATTTAAGAGAAATATGGAGTAGAGTTGGTAAAATAGATCTCTCCAACTCATGCAAAGTATTTGAGTTTTTGGGTTCAATAAAAGATGTTTCACCATGTTTAATATCAAATGCTTTCACTAATTTCTTAGTTAACCCTACATAAATATTTACATTTGCATGATGAAAAGAAACATAACTATAAAACCACCAATCATGGGCCATACCTTTAAGGTGCAGCACTGCTACTCTAATGGCCTCCTTTTCTGAAACTTGGTGTAGCTAAAAATAAGAATCTAGCTCCTTCACCCAAGCCTTGGTTGTGCACTTTGCTGATCCATCAAATTTAGATAGAAAGATTCTACCTCTCCTAATTCTATTATGTTTCTTGGATCTTCTATCTTCCTTGATTTTGGAAAAACACTTGGAAGTCCAAGTACTCTTTGAATCTCCAAGATTGAGACTCATACTCCTGAAGGTAGTCACTCAAGGTCTCCTCCCTTGGTGCACCCTCTTCCTCCATTCTTCTTGCAATGAATGTGGGAAATAGACTACATTGTGGATCTACATGTGCGGCTGATTTCTCACACCCATCATGTGAATACCTAGGGCTTGCTTCACCTTCAAACCCTCTTGGAACTTCTCTACACCTCCCCCCCCTTCATCCCCTTGAGATCTTCTTTGATATTTTTCATAGTTTGGAAAAGAAGCTAGGAGATCCTATTTTCCTTCATTTCTCCAAATAATGGAGTCATGCCTTTGTTTCTTCTATATAAATTTTCCTTTCTATGAGAATATTATCCTTCTAATGGCATAATATCTTGAATGCACAGGCTCAACCAAGATTATGCTCTGATACCACAGTAATATTCCAAAATGGAAATAGCAGCAATACAAGACATAACAATGTAAAACATAGCAATTATGAACATTTCATAAGAGGTATCAATATGCAGCCATAATTTTATTAAGATATCAGAAAAATTATACAAAAATATGTTGAGGGTCAAGCCACTCAAGCAATAAGAAGAAGCCTCTAATGATCAGAGCAATCAGCACATGAATTGTTGCTGCTGTATAGAATGTCGGAAAGCAATGACAACACTATCTATATCAGTGTATTTGTTACTATAAACACACATAAATGGAATATGGATGATAGATACAAATAAATTCCCAAAAAAGAAGATGTGGGCTCTAATACATTATTTCTAGCCAACTTGGAAAAAATTCCTAGAAATACCTAGAAATATACAATGTGACAAATAACCCTGGGGTTTAATATGCCACTACAAACTTGAAATGAATAGAACAAGGTTATGACAGATCTTAAATGATTATGTCCTCCAATGGTATTTCTAAATAGAAGGTCGATCCTTCTACTCAGAAATAGACCCTCCTAATGAGCTCAATGAACCCTCCCAACAACTACCTCTGAAAATAACGCAGATCTAGTTTGTAACTACACTGTGAGGGATGGTAGATGGTTCACCTGATGTTAAAAATGTATAAATATTCCCACAATCCCTCCCTGCTGATCCTCCAATGGATAGGCTACCTCTCCCCTTAAAAACAAGCATATAAATGGCTCTATGTGATCCTCCTTTGCTGCACCCTACAACACAATCCAACTCTAAATAGAAAATACACTGTAGCTAAAGGGGCTAGCTTGCCTAGAATGGTAGAATGAGGAAATGAAGACCAAATAACATCTCCTTCCCTAATGATGAGGTAGGGATTCTTGATTAGGAACACCCTTATGCTAAACAACACAGCAACCCTGCTAAACATCAAAAGGATGCAAGTCTAAATAGACCAATATCAAATGATAATCTAAAAACATGCATAAAAATGGCTGCCATCCCCTCCATATATAGTATGTGAGCCTTCTCACATTGGATCCCATCATACTTTCCATTAATCTCATGCAAGTTGTCCTCCACTAAAATTGTGTATCTCATCATAAATGCCACTCCTCCATGACAACGCTATTGATTTGGTCAAATTTGACCTATTCAACATGTATCCCCTCCAATTCACACCCAAAGGTGCTTAACCCAACTGCTTATTCTTCCTCCTTTCACATTAGCATTTTTATTTGTCCTTCTATGGAGATCTATGGGCCTCCCTACCCACTTATTCACCTACCTAGTGACAAAATGATCTATAATATTCCATTTAGCTAAAAGCTAAATGTTAGGAATATTACATTCGCTTAAGAAAAGTCTTTGAAAATGTAGAAAGTATGGTTTGTCTTTGAATCCCAAGAAAAATTTGTTTGGCCTTCAAGAAGGAAAATTTTTAGGCCATATCATATCTGAAGAAGGGATCAAGATAGACCCAAACAGGATTGAAGTAATATTGCAAATCAATCATCCTAGAAATATCAAAGAGCTGCAATATTTCATTGGAAAGATAAATTTCTTTAGAAGGTTCATACCAAACCTTGCAGAAATCCTAAGAAACATTACAAATATGCTGAAAAGAGAAATAGGAGTCAAGTGGACCATAGAAGCAAAGCAATCCTTTGAACTGGTAAAACAAACACTTACTTAAACACCAGTTCTAATTAGCCCTGATTTTACCAAAGATTTCTTCATCTTCTCCTTTGCATCAAAACATACAGTTGCTATTGTCCTGCTACACTAAAACATAAAAGGACAGGAACAACCTATTTCATTTTTCAGCAAGGCATTAAGAGATGCACCACTGAAATACAATATAATGGAAAAACAAGGTTTTTCCTTGACCAAGGCATTAAAAAATTTCAGAGTTTACATTTTTCACTCACACATCATTCCATTTGTGCCTAAATCAATGGTAAAGGAAATCTTAACACAAGACCTTGATGGAAAAAGGCGTAAGTGGATTTCTGTTATATTAGAATATGATCTAAAAATCAAGCCCACTAAATTAATCAATAGACAAGGATTGGTTAAACTCATCATTAAAACAAATTTTCAAGCACTGAACATGAATATGATTGATGCATTAGATGAACAGGAGGAGTTGGAAACTCCACTTATTGAAGAATAATTTTTGAACTCATCTTGGCATGCTGATATTTTATATGTTTTTTTTAATCTCAATGTTCCTCCTGGTTTGTTTAAAACAAAGGCTAGATTCTTAAAGTTGAAGGTTGTAAACTACTACATTGTAGATAAAGATTTATATTGGAAAAATTCTAGTGGTATATTTCTTAAATTTTTTCCTGAGAATGATGCAGATAAGATCAAGCATGAGTTCCATGAAGGAGAATGTGGAGGTCACCTGTATTGGAAAAATACTGTCAACAAAATCCTTAGAGCTGGTCACTATTGGCATACCCTCTTTTAAGACATCCATAAAATGGTAATTTCCTGCCATAAGTGCCAAATCTTTGAAGGAAAAGGAAAACTTCTGCCATTACCTTTGAATCCTATCTCTGTTGAAGCTCCTTTTCAACAATGGGGCCTAGATTTTATTGGAGAAATCCATCTTTCCTCCTCTGCCCAACACAAATGGATCCTCACTGCAACTGACTACTTTAAAAAATGGATAGCGGCCATCCCTTCTAGAACTGCCACCGACTCAGTAATCATAAAATTCCTTGAAAACCACATTTTGTCTAGATTTGGCTGTCCTATAAAGATTATCACTAACAATGTTGTTTCTTTTAGATCCAAGAAAATGGTGGAATTTGGCCATAAATATTAGATTAAATTGGGTCATTCTATAGCTTATTACCCTCAAGGTGATGGGTTGGAAGAATCCTCAAACAAAATTTCGGTGAACATCATCAAAAAGTTGCTAGAGGAGAACAAGAATTCATGTCACAACAAACTAGTATATGCACTATGGGCAAACAGGTTAACAAATAAAAAATCAATTGGAATGTCTCCCTATCAGCTAGTGTATGGAGCAAATGCAAATTTTCCAACAAGTTTAGGAGTGCCAATCATGAAGCTCATCCAAGAAGCACAGTCTGAAGAAAATGAAATGCTAATAAGAATAAATCAGACTGTCCAGTTGTAGCAAACCAGAGAAGAAGTATATAAAAAAATACAGCAAGTGCAGGAAAACATTAAGAAGTTGTTTGATAAGAGAACCAAAGTAAGTGATTTCAACATTGGTGACCAAGTACTAAAGTGGGACTCAAGAAGAGAAGACAAAGGAAAGCATGGAAAATTTGAAAATATATGGAAGGGACCATATATCATCCATTCTACAAGAGGTAACTATTGGGAAAAATACTGAGAGGGGGGGGGGGTGAATCAGTATTTAAGGCTAAACAATATTTCTTTCCTTTCTCTTAAAACCATATGTTACAGTACTGCATCCAACGTGTATGTCCAGATATATTATTATGTCTTTACTTAGAGAATTGCATCAGATAAACATTAAGCATGAAAAAAAGTAACAGAACAAAGAATTAACCATGAACAACACATATGGACACCAGGATTTAAGATGGAAACCCAATTTGGGAGAAAACCACTGCTGCTATAATCTCAATCTTAAATATTTTATTATAGAGAAAAATTCTTACAATATATGTTGGTGCAGACTCATACCAGCACGTAGGCACCCACCTGCAGAAGGCTACAACCTTCACTCGTTTACCAGCCTTTCCTGGAAGGGAGCTTCAACCCCCTGAACATGCAACCCTTTATCCAATTATCAACAAACATATTTTTCCCAATTCTTCATAACATAACAATGAGACCACTGTAATCCAATCATCAGAAGTGATCCAGACTTCAGAGAATATATGCATTCAACATCCCATGTATCCTTCTGTGTATATTAATATTCAGAAACTCCAACCAGATCCATATGTGTTATTCAACAGACATACGCTAGCTCTTCATAATTTCTTCTATTGAATAATCTCAAGACTCATCACCTTTAGATCAATATCTCGATGGGTGCATCATGGACTCAGAATCATCAATTAAGCACGTCGTCTGTCCATATAGATATTCCTCAAAGGAATTCCTTCTTCATCAACACACGTACACCATACACATACGAATAATAATCTTCTTCCTTTATATAGTTCTCGCCTTTATTAAAACCATGAGTCAAAAACCATTTCAACCGCTAATGGTATTTCTTTTACAATATTTTCAATATTTTGGCCCTCGAGGTTTTTATTTCTTATTAATTTATTTATCAAGTGATAAACAAATATATTTACAGCAATTTAACCCCTTATGTATAACCCTTTGGATTTTATAAATAATATCTAACGCTTGCAAATAGTTTGAAAATCAATCCATCAATCAAATTTCGCTGCATAGTCATCATTACGTCACTGTGGGGGCTTTTGCGGTACGGGTGAAAAATTTTGGCTGGTGCCCCCGTACTTAATCTCCACCATCGATCTCTGGTCAACACTTGATTGCTTAGTCAACTGCGGGGGCACCCCTTTCAGGTTTTTAAACCTTTACACTGCCTCCATAATATTATTTTTAATTAAAATTCAATGAAATTTTAACTCGGGATTTCAATAAAAAATCCAATGTTTTCAAAAAAAAAATTGATCCCTGGCCCACATATGCGCCCCTCTGTACCAAACTAAACTTTGCGCAGGTCCATTTCCCGATCACCATTGGATCACGAGCCTCCATGAGTGACGGATATCACTTGGGAAACTTGCATGAGCAATAACGCGCGATGGCATGTTGTACTTGTGTTATTCGTCGTGCATCTTCATTATCGTTCGCGCTTCTTCATCAAGCGATCACTGTCCAATGGCTTCTTTTCAGATCGATGGCGCAAAAGCAATTTTGCTGGCCATCCTCGGTCGATTGTTAATGTGTGAAGGACTATCATTATCGTGTGCTTGGCGGTTTTGCAGGGACGCGTGTCAACACTTGTATGGAAACGCTCCCCATCCAGGAAATACCACGTATCATCGAAAGGTGGTGCGAAGAAACCCACGGTTTCGCTCCACACCGCCGTCACTGTTCCTCTCGGTCACGGTTCTGCCTTAGCATATGGTTCTGTCAGCCTTATTATTTAAACGATTAAAAACTCCGCTTCAATGTTTCTTTATATATTTGGTTTATCCATATTCCAGGCTCTATTCCACAGTCAACGCCGAGACTCGTAGACCTTTCATACTTATGCAGAGGTAGAGGTGAATAACTGCAAGCATTCAGGGGTTCAAAACCCAGTCACCGAGGTTCATATCATATGTTCAACGAATATATATATATATATATATATATATATATATATATATATAACTCTACTGTCGATCATATTGGTTCTTTGAACAACTTACAGAACCAGAGCACCATTAAACCCCTCCATTATGCAGATTCACTTTACTGTGTCGTGACCTTCGCAACCTGATATCGTATATAGAAGCAAAAATCTATCCATAGATCATTACACAGAGGTGCAAGGAATTTCGTACGAGAAATGAAACAATCAATACCTCAAGTGCTATGGGTATTCTCCACTTAACAGAGTATCATCGAAACTCAACCATACATAGATTTTATTTGTCTTCCAACAGGATGCATACATATTCCATCTTCAATTCTTCTATAACCTCTTTGTCCCTATTTCCTTCACTGATACTGCAGCTCAGTAGCTCAAACTGTAGATGCATTCTTTCTATTCTTCTCTGCTACATTTAGATGACAATTCCTTTTCCATATCCTTTGTCAATTAGGTTGCCATGAAGGACAACACTTGCATCATACTACCAACAATATCCCCCTTTGGACTTGATGGCAACCACGATAGTGTGTGAGAAGTACAAAAGATAGATACATTGATTGTAATCATTATTCAAACACCATAATACTCTCCCCCTTTGACATCAAGGGCAAAGGGTTGACATTACCATGCTCCCCCTGAGTTCATGTTGAATCTTCAAACATATTTTTCAATGAAGTACATGACTCTATGACCTTTCCTAAGGACTTATACTTACATCAATGATCCAACCAAGTGGATTTATAAATTTGATCAATGTCCTTACTTGACTGAATATTACAATTTACATCATAGGACTCGACATAGCATTTTCAACAAATTACAAATATGATTTTTTTTTTTTTTTTTTTTTTTTTAAACCAATACCAAAAAGACCTCAAGAGAGAGATCATATTTCCAGAATAATTATAATGGCACCAATGCATTTTTTTTTTCACATGACCAATGCTCCCCCTTAGCTTGTGCATCCTGAACACTTTCAACAGTAGATCATCAAGGCATCTTCATCAAATATCAGAGAATGAAATAGAATTATGGGAAGAGGAACATCACCAGAGATACCAAATAGCACCACAGCTGTGCTTTTAGGTGTCATCCAATAATTGCAACATGAGCACATCAGTAACCAAGCCTTCAGGCTCTCTGTCGCATCAACATATTCTTCCCAAGAGGAATTATTATACCAAAACAACTTCTTCAATAGACAATATGTGATCAAGATCTTCATGATTCATAATCATGATGTACCATGTGTAGGAATTATGTATAAAAGGTCTCAACCATGACAAAAGTCATCAATGTCAAACTCTGCATGATCTGTCCTTATCTCCGAATCATAAGACTTTCATCTCATCCATGTGTGAAAACAAAGAAGTAATCAGGGCTTATCCATAATCTCATCACAGGAAACTATGTATCATGTCAACATCAACTTCATCTGTTGTTTTTTCTTTTCTTCTTTTGGAGCTGCAGAAGACTCATCAATAACCACATCAACACATTCAATAATCTTCCAAAGTCTTTTATTGTAACATTTATATTCTTTACTCTATAGGAGTAACCAAGAATTATTCCTTCTTCTAAATTTGTATCCCGCTACTCCAACCTGGTGTAAAAGAGTTGTTGAGAGAACACTTTTGGGAATTTTTGAACTTGTCTATACACATTAAGTCGATACCATTCCGAAGCATAGACTCTTTGCACTTGTGAAGAGAGTAGGTGATGACAGCCATATATAATCAGACTTGTATTATAAGAGATGCATTATTGGATCAAGACTTAAAGATTGTGAATGATTCAGTCTATATCTGATGTAGTGCGCCAATATATTTCTTGATGCATTCTTGCCATAGTCCTTTGTGCCATACTGTTGTTCCTTCATGATAACACTTGACATTCTGTTGATAGGCATGCTGTTTGTACCAAGAACCAAATGGGATTGCATTGATAAAATATGCAAATATGTTACTTCAGTTTGCATATTTACCCATAATTCCATAAATTCTTCTATTGAGCATTCCACTGTTCACCTCAACATTCATTGATATCGTCAATCTGATCTTTTCATTATTAACTATTTTCTTATTCTATCACTCTGTTCAATGGAATGTCACTGCATTTTCCTTTGCTATGATAGATCCTGAATCATTGCTGCTCTGTATTGCTTTGTATACTACTTCAACTGTTCTGACATGATGATCTTCATAAGGACATCTTCAATTTCTATACTATGAATCTTCATGGGCTGATTACTCAAAGAGTTATTACTCATTTAACTACATTCCCTGAGATCATACTTCATCTTCAAACATAATTATAATATCAATAATGCATTACTCTCAGCAAGTCTAATGCTCCCCCTGAAATTATGCCACTTGTACCTGTTTTCTTCACATCAGATGCATGGTTAGAAATAGGCACAACTAGAATTATCAAACCAACCATGGGAATCATCATACATTGTTCCCCATGTGATGATACATTACTGATTCCTATAATGTATCTCACATCACTCCTACAGTCATTATGAGAAGTAAGCTTTAGAAGCACATGACTGTAGTAGGGTCAATATTCCTACGTTTTTGACCAGTCCTCCTTCCTTTTCCAGCTTTGCTTGAAGTTTCTCATTGTGTGCTGGAAATTATCCAATTTCTCAGATTTATTCATCCTGCATTCTTTTTCTACATGTCCATACTTGTTACAGGCATAACATATTGTGTGACCAGAAAAGTAAGCATAGGGATCATAATGTTTTTTTCTATTCTTTCTTCTATTGCAATCTGCTGCTTTATGACCAAACTTGCTACATGAAAAATAATATCCCTTAAAGAAATCTGAGTACCTTTCTGTGTAGAATCTGTTTTTTTGTGACTGAAACACTCTGCTTCTGTAGTTGGCTACAACATGCCCATAATTATGGAATTTAAAATATTCAACATTATTTATCAAAGGAGGGAGTGATTTCTTTTGAGAGTTCATGATTGTCGGTTGACCTTTTGTTTCTTTCAACACTTCAGGTTCTACATTGATATCATTTTAATCTTTAGCACTTTCTTGTGAACTAGATTCTCCTTTAACAGTTTCATGAAAACCAAGGCCAAATTTAATAGCAGGAGACCTTTGACAACTAAGAATATTGTCTAGAATATTAGTACTATCTTGAAACCTCAAGAGTTTATCTTTTTGTTCTAATTTACCTTTCAAAATATTTACCTCAACCTCCAATTTTTGGCATTGCTTCTTCATAATTTCTTCAACCCTTCTTCCTTCTTCTACTTGATCATTCAATTTTAAAATCTCTTCTTTCAACTCATTTTCTTGTTCTTCAAATGTTTGTAGAAGTTCTTCATTCTTCTTATTTGATTTTTCTAGATCTGTTTTGAGCAAGATGATTTCTGCTTCACGTCCTTATTTTTCAAATGATTGTAGAAGTTCTTCATTCTTATTATTTGATGTTTCAAGATCTACTTTGAGACATATGATTTCTGCTTCAAGTCTTTCACTTCAATTGGTTACTTTATCCTGCAGTCTTTGATATATTTCTATTTGTCCCTTCATTGTTTCTATCCGTCCATTCATTCTAGAGATCATATCTTTGTAGATAGATTCCTTCTTTTTAAATTGCTCTTCAACATTAATCTTGAGATTTTCTTCTAGACCCATAACATTACTTTCACTATCTTCACCATTGCTTTCATAAGGAAGTGTATCACCAGAACAACAATCAATACCTGTTTCATCTTCTTCATTTTCTGTTGTACATGTTTTCTGAGAAATCTTCTTCTTTTGCTTCCATCCCATTGTGACGGATCTCCTTCAAGTGATCAAGCTTCTTTTAGAAGGACCTCCTCTGATACCAATTGTTGGGAAAAATACTGAGAGGGGGGGGGTGAATCAGTATTTAAGGCTGAACAATATTTCTTTCCTTTCTCTTAAAACCATATGTTACAGTACTGCATCCAACATGTATGTCCATATATCTTATTATGTATTTACTTAGAGAATTGCATCAGATAAGCATTAAGCATGAACAGAAGTAACAGAACAAAGCATTAACCATGAACAACACATATGGACACCAGGATTTAAGGTGGAAACCCAATTTGGGAGAAAACCACTGCTGCTGTAATCTCAGTCTTCAATATTTTACTATAGAGAAAAATTCTTACAATATATGCTGGTCTAGACTCATACCAGCACGCAGGCACCCACCTGCAGAAGGCTACAACCTTCACTCATTTACCAGCCTTTCTTGGAAGGGAGCTTCAACCCCCTGAACATGCAACCCTTTATCCAATTATCAACAAACATATTTTGCCCAATTCTTCATAACAGAATAGTGAGACCACTGTAACCCAATCATCAGAAGTGATCCAGACTCCAGAGAGTATATGCATTCAACATCCCGTGTATCCTTCTGTGTATATTAATCTTCAGAAAATCCAACCAGATCCATATGTGTTCTTCAGTAGAAATGCGCTAGCTCTTCATCATTTCTTCTGTTGAATAATCTCAAGACTCATCACCTTTAGATCAATATCTCGATGGGTGCATCATGGACTCAGAATCATCAATTAAGCACGTGTCTGTCCATACAGATATTCCTCAAAGGAATTTCTTCTTTGTCAACACACGTACACCATACACATACGAATAATAATCTTCTTCCTTTATATAGTTCTCGCCTTTATTAAAACCATGAGTCAAAAACCATTTCAACCGCTAATGGTATTTCTTTTACAATATTTTCAATAATTTGGCCCTCGGGGTTTTTATTTCTTATTAATTTATTTATCAAGTGATAAACAAATATATTTACAGCAATTTAACCCCTTATGTATAACCCTTTGGATTTTATAAATAATATCCAACACTTGCAAATAGTTTGAAAATCAATCCATCAATCAAATTTCGTTGCATAGTCATCATTACGTCACTGCGGGGGCTTGTACGGTACGGGTGAAAAATTTTGGCTGGTGCCCCCGTACTTAATCTCCACCATCGATCTCTGGTCAACACTTGATTGCTCGGTCAACTGTGGGGGCACCCCTTTCTGGTTTTTAAAACATTACACTGCCTCCGTAATATTATTTTTAATTAAAATTCAATGAACTTTTAACCCGGGTTTTCAATAAAAAATCCAATGTTTTCAACAAAAATTTGATCCCTGGCCCACATATGCGCCCCTCCGTACCAAACTAAACTTCGCGCAAGTCCATTTTCCGATCACCGTTGGATCGTGAACCTCCAAGAGTGACGGATATCGCTTGGGAAACTTGCACGAGCAATAGCGCGCAATGGCGCATTGTACTTGTGTTATTCATCGTGCATATTCATTATCGTCCGCGCTTCTTCATCAAGCGATCACTATCCGATGGCTTCTTTTGCAGGGACGCATGTCAACACCTGTATGGAATCACTCCTCATCCAGGAAATATCAGATATCGTCAAAAGGTGGTGCGAAGAAACCCACGGTTTCGCTCCACACCGCCGTCACTGTTCCTCTCGGTCACCGTTCCACCTTAGCACATGGTTCTGTCAGCCTTATTATTTAAACGATTAAAACCTCTGCTTCAATGTTTCTTTATATATTTTGTTTATCCATATTCCAGGCTCTATTCCACAGTCAATGCCGAGACTCGTAGACCTTTCATACTTATGCAGAGGCAGAGGCGAATAACTGCAAGCATTCAGGGGTTCAAAACCTTGTCACCGAGGTTCATATCATATGTTCAACGAATATATATATATATATATATATAACTCTACTGTCGATCGTATTGGTTCTTCAAACAACTTACAGAACCATAGCACCATTAAACCCCTCCATTATGCATATTAACTTTACTGTGTCGTGACCTTCGCAACCTGATATCGTATACAGAAACACAAATCTATCCATAGATCATTACACAGAGGTGCAGGGAATTTCGTACGAGAAATGAAACAATCAATACCTCAAGTGCTCTGGGTATTCTCCACTTAACAGAGTATCATCGAAACTCAACCATACATAGATTTTATTTGTCTTCCAACAGGATGCATACATATTCCATCTTCAATTCTGCTATAACCTCTTTGTCCCTGTTTCCTTGACTGATACTGCAGCTCAGTAGCTCAAATTGTAGATTCATTCTTTCTGTTATTCTTTGCTACATTTAGATGACAATTCCTTTGCCATATCCTTTGTCAATTAGGTTTCCATCAAGGACAACACTTGCATCATATTGCCAACAGTAAAAATGCATTATTCCTTCAAGAAATGGATGGAATAGAACTATTTGGAGGTCTTGTCAATGGAAAGATGCTCAAGCATTATTTCAGTTAAAAGTACTCAGTTTAAAGCTTTATTGATTGTATATAACGATGTTTGAATAAAATATCAGAAAAATAAACACAAAGAAAAAGAAAAAGAAAAGAAGAATAGAGGGAAGATAAAATGATAGGTAAAGCCCTATACCATAAAAGAATATTTCTGAAAGTGTGAAATTCCAAATGGCAGTAATTTTGAAGATTAGGTCATGTTTAGTCATACAACCTAATCATGATTGAACAAGTTTAAAATTTTTGTTGATAGGTTAGTAAATGAAGATTTTCCCAAATGTTTAAACTTGGCTTGTCAGTTGATTAGATCAGGAAAAGACATTTGGTTCCAAATTTCAAAATCTAAACCAAGAAAGGAAGAGAGGGATGAATGAAAAATTCCAAATCATAGCCCCCAAGTTTTATTTTTACTTTCTGCAAAAAGAAATCTGTGTGTAGCTTGTACAAAATGCCACAGTTCATGACAGATCAAACTGCTTAATCTTGATTTGATCATATTTTCAATTTCATGTTTTTAGAATAGAGAATGAAAATCTATCAAACAATTTAATCTTAACAGATAAGTAGATTAGGTAGAGAATAAAAGAGCTCATCAGTCTAATCTGAGCCTTCAGATGATACAAGTGTAGAATTAGATAGTTTCCAGTTTTCAAAAGAAAATAATGTCAAGGGTTGCCAATATAAATGCACCCAATGAAGAAAAAATTCTAGGAAAAGTATGATGGGTAGGTAGAGTTTGAGTTGAAGAAATCATGTTTTTTAGATTCTTCAAGATCAAAAATTCAAAAGAATGGCAGCAAATCAACAAGTTGAGGAAAGGAGTCTGCCAAAGTGCAAACCAAGGCACTGGTTTACAAATTCCAGAGATTTTATCTCTAAGGTTCTTGACACCTCCTAAAGGAACTTCCCTCCCTAGCTAGAGCCATTGTTATCCTCCGGTATTATATAGAGTTCACTAGGTGACTGTGGATCTTCTACAAGCAGCTAAAGATAGAATCCTTGGCCTGTCAACTATCTTTAGAAATCTCATTGCATTCATTATCCTCAATAAACCTTTTTCATTATAATTTATCTCTGCTTTCTCAAGTTACCTTTATGTCCTTAACGGAATCATCATGCACTTATTTCTCTCATTTCTCACCTTTCTGGCCTACAAATAGTCTAATTTCTCCATTTTCCTCTCTCAGAACCCCATAAAACCCTCACCTTCGTCCTTTCCCTTATTTCCACTAAAACAATGCAAAGAGTCCCATTTTGCATTGGTTTTAAATATAAATTAAACCTATCAGGACCTTATTGTTTTATATGTAAAACCCTGTTTTTATATAAAAACCCCAAATATTTTATTTTATAAACCTGAAACTTTATAAAAAATAAAGTACCCGTTTAAAATTATTTTAGCCCTCTGCCTTTGTAAAAAAACCCTCATATGACCCCATCCCTTTCCTTTAAAACAAAAAGGAACTTTCTCTTTTGTTTTTATCCACCGATCCCACTTTTTCATCTAGTCCAGTCACTATATAAGCCATAACCCTGAATATGTTTTAAACCCCACCACTTCACTTGCCCAACACTCTCAAAACACTCGACCACCGTCGATCTCCCTCGCCGAGATCTGACGGCCTTGATTGCGTATCGCAATATTATATGCATCGGGGTTAGCATTTTTAAAATTGGGAAAACAGTGGTTTTCCCTTGCCACTCAGTGCTCGATGAGTGGAATCGCACGTCCCCACCCAAAACCGTTACCACCCCTCCATCTCTGCGAAAACCACCTCCCCACTCCCAAAAACCACATTCCTTCATTCATGCTAGAAATGCATATCGCCACCAAATTCAAAATTATCCAGAGCTTTGTAGCTCTGTGATAAGGCCCAGAACACCATTTTTTCCTCTGTAAAAGCTCCTACAGCTTGAAAACCCTAGAAAAATGCAAAAGAAGCCTTCCCCGAAGGATTTAAAAATTAATTTGTTTGTTTATGTGCAGGTTTGATGGTGGAAATGAATAAAATGAATTTCAATGGTCCAAAAATAAATAAATGAATGTTTGGGTGACAATTCAGTGGTTTATTTTATTTTAAAGGGACTACAGGTGTAAAAAAAAGAAAAATCCTAATGAATCATGATCATTGTGGTTAATCAAACACTCCAATAGCAGAAGAATGCATCCTTGCATAGAAAACACAAACAGAGACACAATGAAGAAGGTAAAACAATTAAGAAGACTATAACAGTAAAGGTTAGAATGATAAAAGAGCTAATCATTGATCAAAGGAAAAATCAAAAGAATAACCTGTAATATTCCAAATTTATCATGCAACTAATTGGAATATTGATTTTTGTTGATTTCACTTAGGAGATGAATTAATGGTTAAGGAGACCCATAAATTTCAGAAATATGAATAAAATCCCTCATAGTGTGAAAATGGATCATCATAGGAGCTGTATTTCACACCCTCATGTGTGAAAAGGGGCATTTGCATGTGGACAAGATCAAGTTTGAATAAGTCAACAACGCTGGGATAGGAGGTATAGATCATCTTTAGAGACAACACATAGATAGTCGGAGGAAGATTCCTTGGTGGAAGAAACCCTAATGAGTGGGACCCATGGTGACAGGGCTTCCATTTTTATAAAAGGAGGGCAAGGCAACCATAGCAAGACATGTTATGGATTATTGATTTTATGGTCTGCATGACTATTGTGCTTTCTTCAACTGTTTAGTTGAGATTGATGTGCTTCTTAGCACAAGGCATTCCTATTTAGGAATTCCTTCTCCTTTCTTTAGAGGCCTTTTAAAGGAGTTTCACTTCATTTCTCCACATCCAGGCTTGAGGCCAAGCTACCTCCTTCAACTACAACATTATTTTTGCTGAAGTATAATGTTGTGTTGCAAGGTGTTGCAGTGGATGTTTCACAACACCACTTCCGGGGCTTGTTTTTTAGAGGAGGAAGCTTTCCTTCATTTGGGAGATTAGTGAGGAAGAATTTGGAGCTTATTTTAGATCTTGGCACTTATCCAACCCATTTTCTCTCACCTACAGTGCACTATCCCTCAATGACTACGTTATTTTCAGTGAGCATTTGCAGATTGTTTGGAGGGTGAGATATTCAGTGTTAGGATCAACCTTTCACTGGAATATCCGTTGGAGGAGGTTTTTTCAGCTTGTGTATCATATTCAGCCATCTCCATTCAGTTCTTGAGTTGCGGCTGCTACTCAGTCCTAGGACTACAACTCTGGCATTTTTTACTTTTTGCATATTTCAGGAAATCCTTTCTGGATTTCCTTGAAATTGAGTTTGGGAGTCTATATCTTCACTCCAAACATTGTTTAGGCCCTATTTCTGTATATTTTTTTATTGACACTTCCCAACAACAGTTATATCTAATAAATTGGGCTGTCATAGCCTCGGGAATTTTCTGTGTAGAAGTATACTTCATTTTCTATGTACATGTTCTCTTAAGGCTTGGGTTGCCTATCTTGAGTGTTTATTTCCTCAAGATATTGTATAAATTTTGCTGCTATAATAATAATATGATTGCTATGTGTTCTTCTCACATTTTATGTGTTGATTTATCACTGCTACTCCAGTTTTCTATTTATGTATTGATGCATCCCCAATTTGGGATATTACAATGGTATTAGAGCATAATCTTGGCTCAGCCTATGGAATCTTAGCCAATACGCTATCAAGGAGACAAGAAGAAGAAAATATTTACAAAAAATACAAGCAAAATACTCCATTATTTGGAGGAAGGAAGGAAGATAAGCTCTCAAAGCTTCTTTCTCAAACTATGCAGAGTATTAAGAAATATCTCAAGGAGATGAGAAGGGAGCTGTGTAGAGAATCTCCAAGAGAGTTTGAATCTGAAGCAAACTCTAGATTTTCATATGATGAGTGTGAGCATGCAGCCACACATGTACAGTGCAGTCATATTTCCATATTTTCTATGAGGGAGATAGAAGAAGAAGGAATGCCTAAGAGGGAAACTCTTAGTGATTTACTGTAAGAATATGAATCTCAAACTGAGAAGTTTAGAGGTCATATCACTTTTCCAGAGTTTTGCAAGATCAAGGTGGAGAGAAGCAAGAAAAATAATGGGAGTATATTTTTCTTATCTACTTTTGATGGTTCACTGACATGTTCCGCTAGAGCTTGGGTGGAGGAGCTAGACACCTATTTGCAGCACCACCAAATTCCTGAAGATGAAGCCATAAAAGTTGTAGCACAACATTTTGGAGGTAATACCAATGCATGGTGGATATTTGAGTCTTTTTCTTTGAAAAATGCAAATACTTCTTCTTATCCAAGGTTCACTAAAGCATTGGAGGAAATATTTGATAAGAAATATTTTGAAACACATGTGGTGGAGCTAAACAAACCTAAATGAACAAAAACCTTGCATGTGTTGGAGGAACATATGAGCTCAATTCCACTTCCAAAAACCATTGAGGAGGCTGTCATATTACATCATACCTTGTTAGAGGCAAGACCTCTATCTCATATTCTTGAACAATAGGGAATGGAGATCCCTTTTTCAAAAGAGGATTCAATTCTTGCGATGTTTCCCATTCATATTGGAGAGGAAGAAATAGTTGAGGGCAACATTGTTGTCATGTCTAGAGTAGATCTAGCACCTCATGCAGAGGTAGATAGAGCACAAATCCAACTAGAGGGGTTCTTGTATCATTGCTAAGAATTTCCTAGGATCTCATATGTGGAGATTAAGGCACAACCCATGATCAGTATGTGCCATTGTTGACAGATTGTGAAACCATGCAGATGGAAGGAGGAGGTAGGGAGGATGATCAACATCATTTGATGAGGAGAACACACCCCTATCTATTTCATAGGGTTGATGCACAAAAGAGGGAGACTGGATTGTTTAGTGAATGTAGGGGAAAATCTATCCATTCATACATGTAGTCTACTCTTGATGTTGATCTCTCATTGCATGGAGACATTTCACCAAGGAGACCACGAGATCAGCAGATGATGATATATGCTTCACATTTTGAGGCACCACTCATTGATTCCAGAGGAGTGGAGACCTTGGGAGAGCTTGAATCAATTCTGAGAGTCTTGGGTAGACTCAAGGAGAGGAGAGTCATTCTCTCAACATCATCATTACCCACTCTCATCTCAGATTCTGTGTTGTGGCAAGAGAAGTAGGGGAAGGATAGAAACCTGCCAACTTTCATATTTAGCATGGGAGATGTCAAAGAGGAGGAAATCAATATGACAGATTTTCTTTGTGATAGATCATCAATGCTATCACTATGGAGGATAGATCCATATTGGAAATCCCTGTTTTTGGTGGTATTCCAAGGATTTTTTTACTTTTATGATATTGGATGACCAGTGGCATGCGAAGGGATATTCAGTCAGAGATGAGGTTATGTACTATCATAGTATGATCTTCTTATCTAGAGCCTCCAAGCTCAAGGAGAATTTGTTACAAGCAGCTCATGAGGATTTTTCCTTCATCTATACTTATTCTATGAGAGTGGACCACACCATCATGGAGGGGTACATTTGGGAAGGCTTTGAGGAGGAGATATATCAGCATTTGAGGAGATGCATGGATCAAATGGAGATGGAGGAGATACATAACTCTTTGGAATAGCTAACACAACCACCTCTTTTCTCTTTGAGAATGAGAGGGAGTTCATCTATGAGCCACTCCATTTTCATGAGTAAAACATATGGTAAGGATACTGTTTGGTCACATAATGATTTGTATAATGAATATGTGTATTCCTTAACCATATATGTGCAGGATATTTCTCCAAGGAGGAGCATTATTTCTTCTATAATTAATGGTATATTTGAGAACATAAGTAGTATTGGCGATGGCCACTCCCTAGTAGGGCTTGGGGATATTATATCTTTTGCAGAACATGCTCATTTTTCACCATACACCATACACTTTCTCCAAACTTGTGAGGAGATTGGGGCAGCAAGAAAGTGGTTGAGAAGCCACACATTATGTCATTCTCTATTGCAGTTGAGATTCAAACTGTGTTGGTTGCATTTGAGGGACCATTGTCCTTCTCCCTTGCTATATATGGCAGCAAGTATTATTCTCATTATGGTTCCCTATATTGACGTTGTTCTTACTTTTATTGGGAGCATGATTGGGGGAGAGACACATTGGTTGGATGTGTCCTTTGGGGAAGAGGATTCCCACACTTTTTTCATTACATGTTCTAATAAGAGCATGGGAGATGATATGGCCATTACAGTAAAACATTTGTTCCTTTATGAGGTGGGCCATAGGATTGATTGGATGCCATATGATGATCAAGTCCTATTCATCATATATGGTATGGTTTGGGCTAGCTTGATTCACAACGTTGGAGAGGAGAACTTTGGAGGTCTGGTCTTCATCTTTCCACTTGAGGGAAATATTATTGCAGCCCAAAATCAGAAGATACTCTACACTTATCATAAGTGCAGAGGATAATAGCGTGGGGTAGGCTACTTTGTCTACCATGTTCATATTTTCAGCCCACCTACTTTGTAGGAGCCAAAGGTGGAGGAAAATTTTTAGGAGTTTCCATGTTGGGAGTTAACTCATTTTGTATGGACAATAGCTTTGGGATGCAGGATCCACATGGGAATGATGATTCCCAATACATTTAAAATCCCATGCCTCAAGGGGACCTCTAGACAACACCTTATTTCCTCCTTGAGTATTTTACTTCTTGATGATGATAACTATCTAGCTAGCTTGCATGCTTGAGAGGGGAAATATCGAGATCTATTGATGAGAGCATCTCATTCCTTGGAGGAGTTTATCATATGTGGATGCTATAGCAAGAGGAGGGGAGACTTCTCAGTTATATCCTTATAGTTGCTTGAGGACAAGCAACATTTGGGAGGAAAGGACTGTAATATTCCAAATTTAGCATGCAGCTAATTGGAATATTGATTTTTGCTGATTTCACTTACGAGATGAATAAATGGGTAAGGAGACCCATAAATTTCAGAAATATGAATAAAATACCTTATAATGTGAAAAGGGATCTTCATAGGAGCTAGACTTCACACCCTCATGTGTGGAAAGAGGAATTTTAATGTGGACAAGGTCAAGTTTGACCAAGTCAACAACGTTGGGATAGGAGGTGGAGATCATCTTTAGAGACAATGCAGAGATAGTGGGAGGAAGATTCCTTGGTGGAGGTAACCCTAATGAGTGGGACCCATGGTGATAGAGCTTACATTTTTATAAAAGGAGGGAAAATCAGCCATAGAAAGACATGTTATGGATTATTGATTTTATGGTCTACATGACTATCGTGCTTTCTTCAACTATTTAGTTGAGATTGTTGTGCTGCTTAGCACAAGGAATTCCTATTAAGGAATTTCTTCTCCTTTCTTGAGAGGCCTCTTGAAGGATTTTTACTTCATTTCTCCTCATCCAGGCTTAAGGTCAAGCTACCTCCTTCAGCTACAACGTTATTTCTGCTGAAGTATAACATTGTGTTGCAGGATGTTGCATTGGAGGTTTCACAACACCACTTCCGAAGCTTTTTTCAGAGGAGGAAGCTTTCCTTCCTTTGGGAGACCAGTGAGGAAGACTTTGGAGATGATTTCAGATCCTGGCACTTGGCCAACCCATTTTCTCTCACCTACAGTGCGGTATCCCCTAGTGACTGCGTTATTTTTAGTGAGCATTTGCAGTGAGGGTTTGTAGATTGTTTGGAGGGTAAGATCTTCAGTGTTAGGATCAACCTTTCACTTGGAATATCCATTGGAGGATTTTTGTTCATCTTGTGCATCATATTCAACCATATCCATCCAGCTCTCGAGTTATAGCTACTACTCAGTCCGAGGACTGCAACTTCGGCTTTTTGTAATTTTTGCATATTTCAGGAAATCCTCTTTGGATTGTCTTGAAATTGATTTTGGGAGTCTATATCTTAACTCCCAACATTATGTGGGACCTATATTTGTATATTTGTGTATTGAAACTTCATAGCAGTAGTTATATCTAATAAGCTGCATTGTCATAGCCTTGGGCATTTTCTGTGTAGTAGTATACTTCATTTTCTATGTACATGTTCTCTCGAGGCTTGGGTTGCCTATCTTGAGTGTTTATTTCCTCAATATCTTGTATACATTTTGCTACTATAATACTAATATGATGGCTATGTGTTCTTTCCACATTTTATGAGTTTATTTATCATTGCTACTCCAGTTTTTTGTTTATGTATTGCTCCATCCCCAATTTGGGATATTACATAACCACAAAGTAGAGGTTAAAGGTAATAAGGGTAGAAGATGAAAGGTTTAATTGATAAAGTCAAATGTTAAAAGGGAAAATCAACAAGAAATATAGTGAGGAAAATAGTTAGAGGATTATATCAAGTTTAAAGGTATAAAATAGGAATTAATGATAAAATGGAGGCAGATTAAATACAGAAGAAAGTTTAAGTGATCTAATCCAAGCATTTACTTCTTCAGAAGGATATTCTACCACCTACAACATGTTTTCTTTCAATAAAACATCAAACAATTATTACAAACAGTCATAGATATTTCTCAGCTAAGAACCGTTATTGTAAAAGTGATTAAGGAGCCTTAAAGTCCAACATTTCTCAAAGGTTAGCTCAGAAGTTAAGTTAGGAGTTATTATTTTAGAGAAACACTCTTGGATATTTTTTCCTTGGGGATTTCATGGTCACAAAGGTCAAAAAATCATTAACTCTATAATAAATGACATCTGAAACCCTAGATTAGCATCACCTCCTAATTTTTCAAATAAATATTGCATGTAAACTTAATTTTTAGTGATGGTTAGTTGGTGGTTAGTTCACAGGTTTCTGTTGTTGAGCTAGTTGAGGATGGCTAGGCTGGATTTGAGAAATATTTGAGTTGCAGAGAGCTATTGTACAGTGACTAATGTAACTGTTTTGATCATCAGTTATACAAGCACATTCACAAGATTCTTAAGCTAAGTTAATGGTGAAGTTCTCCTTCTTTGTCGTTGTTTTTCTTATGTTTTTCATTATGTCCACTATTTATATGATAAAAGAATAGAAATTTTAGAATAGGATATGTTGTATTGGCACCCTATTTCCATTTGCATTATTTATCTTAATGTTTTCTTCTACAAGGTCTGATTAGAGAATTCTTAATTTCTCTCTACTTCCACTTGGCTTGTTGTCTTGGGAATGATTTAGTAGGGTCAAGCCAAAGAAGTATATGGTAATCCCTGTCCTTTGGTGTAGCTTGAAATATTTTTTTAGAGGCAGTTATTTGAGTTATACTTAGTAGAGTCTAAACCAGGGTGGTCTATGGTATGCCCTATCCTCTAGTTTGCCTAAAAATGTTGCTTTGAAGGCATTTTGAGTGTTTTGTTAAAGAATATAGGTTTAGCTTGCTCTTTAGCTGCTCTCACTATTATCTTAAATGTTTTCTTTGTCTGAAAGTAATTATAGGATTGCTGGATTGTTGTCTTAAAGGTTTTGTTATTAAAGTCTAGCCAAAAAAGTCTATGGTATGCCCTGTCCTTTGGTTTGCCTCAAAAAATTACCTAAAAGGATTTTCTTGTTGAAGTAGAACTAGAATATTCTTAAGTGGATATAGTTTTACTACCTTCACAACTTATTGTTATTTCATATCACAATCTAATCTAAGAGATCCACTTGATATAGTTAGTTTTCCCTATGAAAAACCTTACAGAGTTGATGAAAAATAAAATCCTTTTATGACTTCATAACCTAATCGATTAATGTTTTCTCATGGTATATGTATTCATCTAAAAACCTCCCTCAATTAATCACTCCATTGATCTATCAACCTATCAATTAATCATCCAAATCAAACAAGTCCTTAAAACCTCATAACTAGCCTAATATCATAAAACAAGAGCACAAAGACATATAATATATAAACACATACATAAAGAGATCCCTCTCAGAATCTAGGAAGGCTAGGTCCTCGGATTCCAAAGTGGTTTTGATGTGGCCCCTGCAGTGTTTGTTCTTGCAAATCTTGCAAATCATAGGAAGCCAACAGGCCATGGATATTTTCTTTATTTTTATCAGAGTTCTTGCATGGTACCCCCCTTCTACAGTATATTTTATAGCCAGCTTGGAAGCTTGGCTCCTTGTGAATCTCTTAGCGAGCATGAAGGTGCCCTTCAACTCGAGATTTTTACCTGTTGTCTCTACAATCACCACCTCTTCTTCATCATTTTCATCCTCCTTTGTCTGTGGCCCACGGGTTCATGACTTCTTCCTTGGTTTTTCTGCTAGATTTTCTTCCTTAGTCTCTAAAATGTCATAATCTTCATCCTCCACAAAATAATTCTAGGCCAAAAAATCCTCCCATGTCTTCTTATTCTTCTGTAGAACCTTCGGTAGGATTATTTTAACCATCCCATGCTGATAGAGGTTTTCCTCCAAGTGGGTTGTCATTTCCTTAGCGGTCATAGAAATTTTCATTAGTGACCTCTTCAAATAATATGGAAAATTCAAAGGCTTGTCTTGAAAATGTTCGAGAAGCTGAATGTGAAACAAAAACATGAGCCCAAATCAAAATTCACATGTTATATACTTCTGCATGAACAATAATAGGTGTTGATACTTACTTCTAAGGAATTCTTGTGGAATCCCTTTGCTTAAATCAAGATTTGAATGATCCTTCCAGAGAAAGGATGTGCAAATTCCCTTATTGAAACCTTGGTTCTTAAACCAACGTTCTCCATCCTATGGAATTCCGCATGCCTGAGCCACTAGATCCTCTATTAATCTGAACTAGACGTTCCTGACTGGTGCTTTGTAACCATTCAACATTAGGGGGAAGGACTTTGTAACCTATGAAGTATGGTCACTGAATTTTTGAAACAATGGTAACCACCTTTCTTTCTCCAGTCTCTTTTTACTACAATGTTCGGCTTCCAACAACGCAGGGCCTTGCAGCTCAAATCGAATAGGGGCTTGCAATTTCAACATAGTGAAGGAAAAGAGATACAGAATGAATGGGGCTCACAGAAATGCGACGCTAAGAATTGCAACGGATCACTCAACAAGGGAGGGTTAAATTTGAAATATAGGAGAGCACTGAGATTTTGAAAATTAGGTTGTGATCATGATTATCATCCTGATCCAACCTGTGAAATGGATATCGAGAGTACAACCACCGGGCATGTCAGATTCATGATGATTGGGCATGGAGATCAATTTATGATACAACTATTTGCGACCATGTTTTTCCACAAGAGTTATCATAGATTAAATCATACAAATTTTTAAAAATTAAAGCATCATTACCTCTTACCTTAAGTGTCCTACCACTAGTTGTACCTTACCGAGCTTACCTTCCAACGGTCTAGCCCTTGGATGATGTTTTCTTGTTTCTTGAAATGAGAACCCACTTAAAAAATTACATCAGATGTATAATCACACAATTTGTGACCTCAACCAATAATAAAATTGTCAGTAATTTATCAAATAATTGAAACTAATGTTCTTTCTATGACTTTTTTTGTTCAGGAAACCAAGGGCATTGTTGCAGGAAATGAAGACGTGATTGTTGAACATTTTCTACATCAAAAATTGTTTCTCTCCCATTCATGTACAGTTCATTGCACATGAATGAAGGTGTTGATGTCAAACGTGCATTGATCTCATCTGATTACCAACCATTGAGGTCAAATGTTAACCAATGCAAGGCCCATCACCATTAATGAGAGTGAGGACCAAGGTACCTTGATGAATCCTATAAGGTGTGAACTTATGAGCTGTTGTTGAACCCCCTGTCAGATCCAGCAGCCAAGGAGCCATAATGATTCTCCATTACTACTGGAAAGATAGCATGTCCTTAGGGCATACAAGCTTCAAGGCATCATAAGGCCCTAATCTTCCACCCAGATAATTTGTTGATGTCAATGGGCCAAGATTGTTGGAATGAGGACCTTAAGGAATCCCACATGAGTCCAACATGAATAATGCATAAATTAACTGAAAAAATAATTCATTCAGAGGGTCCCAAAGGATCTACTAACCTTTATTTCTAACGAGCCCAAGGCAGCCCATGCTCGCTAGATTTCAATTTTAGAAAGTTTGAAATACTGAAAAATAAGACTCCAAGGGGGCTCCTTTTTTGTAACTAGTCGATTGGGCCCAAAAAAATGAATAAACATGTATCCAATAGACATTCCTCTCATGTTTTACCAAGCATGAGGAGGAAAAAAGTGAGTTCATTGTATCGATAGGAAAATCAGGAAGAGGTAGTGGAAGGAATGACTCCTCTCACCATCTCCAACTCTTTCTTCTTCACAATTTCTTCCACAAATTCCTCCCTAGATTGTGGGTTTTTATATAGCTTGAGTCTGTGCCCATTTACCAAGAAGGTAAAATTCCCATCATCAATAGTTTTAACCCAAGAAGATCCATTATCAAAAACTTTCTCAATTTCATAGGGACCTAGCCAATGTGTGTCGAATTTCCCTTTAAAGTTCTTAAATTTTGAATCATACAACAATGCCCAATCTCCCTATTTGAATTTCTTATTTTTAATGTATCTGTCATGCCATTTAGCCCATTATTGTTGGATCAAGTCTATACGCTGAAAATCATCCTTCCTAATATCATCCAACTGATTGAGCTACAATATTCTCTGTTGTTGAGCTTCATTAAGGTCTATACCCAAATCTATTTCCATCTTGAAAGTTCTGAACTCAAATTGAATGGGAAATAAAACTTTGTTTCCATACACCAATTCATATGGAGAGAAGCCAATGGTATTTCTCCATGTGGTCCTGTAAACCCACAATGCCTCAGGAACTCAATCATACCAACATCTTCTTTGTTGATTCCACCTTCCCATTGGCCTGTGGGTGGTAAGAGGTGGACTTCCAATGAGTAATATGATATTTTTGCACAATTTCCTGCATAATATTTGACACAAGTTGAGTACCTTGATCAATAACTATCTACCTAGGTACCCCAAATATTACAAAAATATTAGACAAAATAAAATCTACCATTTCTTTTTCCGTTGCTTTGGGTAGTTCTCTTTCCTTTGCCCACTTTGTAACATAATCAGTACAGAGAAAAATATACTTCTTACCTTTGGAAATAGGATTTATGGGACCTACAAAATAAAGAGCCCGCCTCTCGAAGGGTTCAATGAGAACCTATGGCTGCAAAGGCATCTTGTCTAATTGTACAGGCTGCCCCATTATCTAGAAGCTATCACACTTCCAAACATACTCCTTTGCATCTTTAAAAATACTTGGCCAGTAGTAGCCTAAACAGAGGATATTATAGGCTATCCACTTGTCTACAAATTTTCCTCCACAAGTTTCACCATGACAGGATCTGAAGATTTCATAGATCTCATATTCCCTGACACACAATTTTCCTAATAATCCTCTTTTTCTGATTAGATGAAAATTAGTGTGGAAAAATTCCTCTAACAAGGTCTTTGGCTATATTTGCAAACCAAGGTGTTTTGACAGAAATAGAAAACAAATTTTCATCGAGAAATATATCATTAACATGAACATGCTCACCTACATGGTTGAGCCTAGATAAGAATCAACTACCTGATTTTATTTTCCTAGTCTATACAATACTGTGATGTCAAATTCTAGCAGCAGCAAAAGCCACCTAGTGATCACACCATTACTGACTGGTTTTTTCATGAGATATCAAATGGAAGAATGATCAGTGTGTACAAAAACTTAATAGCTCATGATTTAATTTCTAAAATTGTTAATAGAATAAATCACAACAAGGAATTATTTTTCAGATACTGTGTAATTCAGTTCTGTAGGAGTTAAATTTTTACTAACAAAATAAATAACATGGGTTACAAGATCCTCATTTCAACCCAATACTACTCCTAGGCTGAATCAGAGGCATCAATGGAAATGTGAAAGGGAAATTTCCAATCTGGGCCTCTTAAGATAGGCGTTGAAGAAATATTTTCCTTCAGTGTATCAAATGCATCTTGACACTCATCATCCCAATGAAATTCATATTTTTTAGTCAATAATTTGAATAATGGGGAGGCTATCTTTGTAAATTTTTCAAAAAACCTTATGTATTAGCCTCCATGTTGAAGAAAAATTTGAACTCCCTTTGGACTAGTTGGTGGGGGAAAATTTGCAATAACTTCAATCTTTTTCGGGTCGACTTAATTCCCATAGAAGAAACATGATGACAAAAAAATACCTTCAGAAATAATCATAAAACATTTTTCATTACTCAATGAAATATTAGTTTCTATACATATCTGCAAAACATTCTCAATATTATGTAAAGCCTATTCAAAAGTATCACCCATTACTGTAAAATCATCCATATAAACTTCCACACAATCATGCAAAAGGTCAGAGAAAATGCTAAGGACCACTTGTTGGAATGTGGCTGGTGCATAACATAGACGAAATGATAATACCTTATATGCATAGGTACCCCAGGGACATGTGAATGTTGTGTTTTATAGTTCCTCTAGAGCTATCCTAATTTCATTATATCCTTTGAACCCATCTAGGAAGGAAAAATAATTTGTCCCTGCTAAAGTGTCTAGCACTTAGTCTATAAAAGGAAAATGGAAATGGTCTTTTAATGTAGCTTTTTTTAGTTACCTGTAATCTACACACACTCGCCATTTACCATTATTTTTGGTGATAATAACCAGTGGATATACCCACTGGCTCTCTTAGATAGGATAGATGAACCCTAAATTTAACAAATTCTGCAATTCATCTTTTACAATTTCCCTTAAGATATGGTTGATCCTTCTTTGTGGCTATCTCACGAGCCTAGCATTTTCTTCTATATAAATATGATGAATATGTGTATCTGGGTGAATTCCCCTCATGTCTGTATATTCCCATGCAAATGTATTCTAAAATTTTTTCAATGTTTGAATTGACTATTTTTCTTGTTCAAGAGCTAAGGTAGAATTAATGTTTAAATATTTTTTGGGAAAAAATCAACTACCTTAACCCCCCCACCCCATTCATTCATGGAATATGCAAGGAATGCATATAAGAGGGTTGAATGTAGTTTAGTTTTTGTCCTATGTTCATAAAAATCCTATAGATAAGTAATGATATCTGAATTATGACCAGACTTCCCTTCTAGATGCTGCGAAAAATCGAGATTAGAAATACAACAATTTATCAGATTTTATTCTAAATTTTCCTTAAGAATCATGGCTTAAGCTATTGTTAAAACTGGCTGAGTACATTCCGAATCATGCTCCTCTTCTTCAACCCAATGTTTATTTTCTAATCTCAAGAGGGTTTTAGCAAGGGGATACAAATTAATGTTCTTTGTTTCAGCTCCATGAGTGATGGTCATGTTTCCAGACCTACACCCTATGTAGGCATTTGTCGTGTTTAACCATAGCCTCCCCAAGATCTGTAATATTCCAAATCTGAAATAGCACATCAAGCCTGCTGAAATAACAGACTCCTGGGAGATTGCTATACATAAATGATTTTACAACCCTTCGATCCCTTATATCAGTAGATCTGGGGTCTAGATCAAAAAGGGGAGAAAAATAAAATCAAACTAGGTGTGGTAAAGAAATCTCCCAC
The DNA here is from genome assembly GCA_034641835.2 of Pinus albicaulis. Classification (NCBI taxonomy): domain Eukaryota; kingdom Viridiplantae; phylum Streptophyta; class Pinopsida; order Pinales; family Pinaceae; genus Pinus; species Pinus albicaulis. The sequence goes on from CM076582.1 coordinate 1,289,253,384, forward strand.
CACCTAGTCTAGCTGGAAAACACCCTACAAGAGGGGTTGCAGCTATGCACAAAAAATTGCTTCAGAAATAATTTAGTCTTGGATAGTATGAGTAGGAGGCCATAAAATATGATTACTTTATGGATGTACATTAGAAAATCGAAATTATAATGAAGCTCTTTCAATATACAGTAGAATACATGAGGCAATAGAGCAAGAAATCCTCAGAAAAGAGAGCTACAACAAATATATAACAGTAGAAATGGCTCAATAGAATTATTCAAAGGAGTTGTAGTAGGTGAATATTAAAAATCAGATCTAGGACTAATTTGTGGACAAAACATCATATCTATTTCATATCTGGAAACTAGATAGTATTATTTACAAGATCCCCTTGGGGTTTTGATCAAATCATGCATAAACAAGAGTAGATCTGAGTTTTATGTTGCAGATTTGTAAAATTCTGTAGTAATTTCTGAATATAAATTTACATTACAATATATCAGATCTAAATAGAACATGGATTAGCAAGCTAATCCATGGATCACCAAAGTGAAAGGAAAAGCCCAGCGCTAGAGATCTCTCATCAAAACTGCGATCAAAACACCCTGAAGAATCACATATGAGAATAACGCAGTACCTCAATGAAAACTATGTTGTAGCTTGAATAACATGGATGGCCAACTTCTAAGATATAGATCTAAAGCAAAAATAGGAGAGGCACTCTTCCAAGAGGTTAAAATACACACTCCATGAGAAGAGGCTCCCAAAACAAGCTATATCTCTACAGATCTAGAATCCCACTTGCTGTAGCTTGCAAAAGTAGACAACCCCTCACTAGATCTATGCTGCAACTGAAAGTAGAGCTTGGCCTCAAGCTTGATAGTGGATCAAATCATCAAACACTCCTCCAAGAATCCTCAAAGGAAGAGGTGAAATCCCCGCATGGGAACTCTAGGTGCTAAGCAGCACAATTCTCTACTAAACAACATATAATAGTATTTGTCTAAGCAGACAAGATACTCAAAAATATAATCAATCAACAACCTTTTCTTATTGCCTTCCCCTTCCTTTTATAAGATGAAATAATTTGAAAACCCTAAACCACCTTGATGAGTTAGCTCCTTTCATATGAGGTGCATCCTTATAGAACTGTGCTATCCCTTTGGGAGATACATTGAACCTAGACAGTGCTATAGATTTGACGAAGGTTAACCCAGTCTTACAGCTCAAACCCCTTTCACACCTGCAAGTGATTTGTTTACATCTCCCTGATTTATCTTTGTTCACATGGGCATTGATTTATTCAGTCTTTTCAGGAGTTTTTACATGTCCTCCTTTATTCATTTATTCTTGCAACAAAAAGTAAAAAAAAAATGAATATTCCTCTTAGCTTAGGCTAAGTGGGAATATTACAGTCCTCCCCTCCAAAATGTTGCTTGTCCTTAAGCAAATGATAGGGCAAGAGCTGTATTACTTCTCCAATCTCTCCTCCATTGATGGCATCATCAAGGACCAAGTCTTCATCATAGGCCAAGTGCTCAACAAGCCAATACTTCAAGAATTGTTCCTCCAAGGTCAACATAATATGTGCATAGTCCATCCCACCAGGAGTGAAAAACTCAACAGAAATAAACATGGTTGGAGTAATGCTACATCTAAAACATGTATCACGAAGTACATGTAGGAGTTCTAAACCATGTGGTACATCCACACTTCCCAACCTCTATCCATACAATCCCATAAAAAATAAAAATATATCATCTAAGTATGGAATCAAGACTACATATATGCAAATTGAAATCTGAACTTGAGGAGGTGGGTCAAAATCCCACATGTGATGCCAGCGTAGTGCATCACCTGCCTGCATGAGATCATGGTGTAGTAAGTGGTATTCCCACCACACAATTGCTAGATGAGTCACCTTAACATAGATGAAGATGATAGGTAAGTTTGGTGTCTTTGGAAAACACCCATCATGATAAGGAACCTCCCTTTGCACAATAAGGGAGTGGCCAAGTTCAGAATTTCTATTGGCCCCCAACAAGCTATGAGATCCACATGATCTCTCAATCCCTTTAGGAGTCATATCCTACAAAAACATGGCAAAGGAATGTAATAGATCAGAAAATACAACTTGCTTGGCATGATCAATTCCTTTACCATCATAGTCCTTCATATACATGGAGTTGTGCATGAGCATTCCCCTCCTTTCAAACCAAGGAAGACCTGGTTAAGATGACTCTTCTAAAGAGTCCATTGGCTGCCCCAATCCTCCATAGCTATTGCACTCTTGAAAGTGCTGATGTAAGTCCTCTCTCATGCCTTCCCAATAAAAATTCCTCATGATCAGGGTATAGATCTTCATTGAATGCATATGGCTAAGGAAGAATGCCTCATATGCTCCTTGTACAATCTCCTGCTTGAGTTTCGAAGCTCTATCCAAGAAGACCTTACCATGATAATAGATGACTCCTCCTTGGAATAGGTATCCCTCTTCTTGATGCATGCCATCTAGTATCATACCTGTGTGGAGATATTTGGAATACTCTACAAGAAGTTGAGATTTCCAAGAAAGATCCACACTGCTCAACAATGACAACAATGCTGATACATCCCTAGAAGTTCTTGTCATGTAGTTGATTTCCTTTTTGAAATTACACATGCCAAAATTTTTTTGGAAGGCTAATCCTCCCATTCTTCTCCTCCCATAGCGTAGATTCAAAAAACTGAGAGGGTGATAGTGATGTAGGAAGAAGATCCTCCTCATTCTTGGGCTATCCCAAGCCTTCCAACGCTGTAACTTGGTCTCTCATTGCTCCAATCCTTCCTGGATCTAGATTTGGAGTAGAACTTTGTGAGGCTTTCCCCACAAGATCAGAATCTAATGACACTCCAGGTGGCTTGCCACTAGATAAGAATGTCCCTTGCAGCATCCTCATGAACATGAGAGAAGGGACTGTGAGATCCCTTCTTCCACTTCACAAAGCCATCTCTGTTGTTTGTGTGGAAACATTAGGTGAAGGATAAGTGTGCATTCCTTGAATAATTTGTGGTTTACCACTCTTCAGTCCACCCACTCCATATACAAAGCTTTCCAATCAGTGGTAACCTTCACCAAGGTAATCAACCATTGGCCACCCAAAATGATGTTGGTGTCTAGTTTGTCAACTACAAAGAAGTGATCCACCAGAGTGTAGGATCCCATGGTGATAGAGAGTGAGGGAACATATCGCATGCATTTCATGGTCCTATCTCCTAGGACCAAGACAGAAAATCCCTCAAAAGTGTTAGTGGGAATTTCTCTCCTTTGCACAAGATGAGCATCAATAAAGTTGTGAGTTGCCCCATTGTCAATCAGGATAGATACTCTCTGATTCATAACTAAACCTTGTACTCTTAGGATCAGGTACTTAGGAACTCCTCTCAAGGATGCAAGAGTCCCACTTATTGGAGCAAAGGATCCCTTCCCATCTCTGGATGGTGTTTGATATTCCTCATCATCATCAGTGTTGTGACCCTTCCTAGGTTCATCATCTTCATCTTCCTCCTCAAGATATGAGAAGACTTCTATGTAGTATGCTTTCCCAGCAACACATCTATGTCCCAAAGCCCATGACTCTTGGCAAGTGAAACATAGTTTCTTTTTCCTCAATTCCCTCCTGAGATCAATATCAAGATGCTTCTTCATAGAGCTCTGTTGAAAAATACTGAGAGGGGGGGGGGGGTGAATCAGTACTTAGAACTGACTGACAATTTTTCTTTCTTTTCTCTTAAGACCATATGTTATAGTATTGCATCAACATGTATATCCAGATAACTTAATATGTCTTTACTTAGAGTATTGCGTCAGATAAGCATTTAACCATAAACAGAAATAATAGAGCAAACCATCAAACATAAACTCCACATGTAGACACTAGGATTTAAGGTGGAAACCCAAATTGGGAGAAAACCACCGCTGCTGTAATCTCAGTCTTCAAATTTATATTATAGAGAAAACTTCTTTACAATTTGTGCTAGTGCAGACTCATACCAGCACGTAGGCACCCACCTGCAGAAGGCTACAACCTTCTCTCATTTACCAACCTCTCCTGGAAGGGAGCCACAACCCCCTTACTGAAGGTTAAAACCCTCAGACTCACAGCAGATCCTGTTTCATCTATTTTCACACTGGATGTGGAGGTTTCCTTTGTGCAATTGTCAACACACATTTTTTGCCCAAGACTTCATAATGGAATCAGTCGTAACCCAGACATCAGAGAATATATACATTCAACATCCTGTGTATCCCGGAATCATATGTGTTTGTTAGCAGATATGCGCTAGCTCCACATCATTTCTTCTGTTGAATTATCTCAAAGATTCATCACCTTTGCACTATGGACTCAGAATCTTCATTTAAGCACGTCGTCTGTCCATATAGATATTGCGCAGCAGAATTCCTTCTTCGTCAACCTACTACCCTCATTTCTCAAATAATTAACTTGCTCCTTTATATAGTTCTCGCCTTTACAAGACCATGGGTTAAAAAACCATTCAACACTAATGGTATTTCTTTTGTTTACGTCCATGTGGCTCTTGGGGTTTCTATTTATTCCACGTAATATCATGCCATCAAAATTTATATGCACACCATAGAGTCAAAACTTATAATTAAACCAAATATAACTATGTCGGGCCCCACACCGCACCTTGCTAACCTCTTTATTAAACCTCGGGCAAGTATGACACGTGATCACCGTCTGATCGCCTTTGCCCAGATCAACGGTGAATATCTATTTCGCTGGGTGACTTTGTATTGTCGTTAATGCGTGAAATCGCATTTTAAACGGTGGTTTTGAAAACGCGCTTGGGACACGTGTTACCTCCTGAATGGAATCGTTGCCATTTCGTAAATACCACCTATCGTTCAAAGGTGGTGCGAAATTGAACCATGGTTTTGCTCCATACTCCCATCACTGTACCTTTCGATCATGGTTCCATCATAGGCATGGTTCCGACACTTAAGCGATTTAAAGTTTTCTTTTCTTTGATTTATCCATATTCTTGGTTCCGTAGTCTAAACCGTCCAGACATATGCAGAATCAGAGGTGAAATACAAGGGTTCAAAAACCCAGTCACTGGTATGTTCAACTAATATAAATATATAACCCTATGCTCACTTAACTCAGTGGATTCTGGTGATTCTATACTTGATGTAATATGAACATCATGAACTATGCCTCGTGATTACACCTGTATTACTCTATATTGTTACTTATGTAGATACCGTCCAAGGATAGCAGTAGAAAACACCCTTTTCTTTATATATATATATATATATATATGGCATGGTATTCATTACATGTCATCGTTAAAATATTGGTCCGTACTTACAGAGCCAGAGCACCATAAAACCCCTTCTCGCACACAGAGATAGAATATCATCAGAACTCAGTCATTCTAACTTCTTTGTCCCAGTTTCCTTGGCTGATATTGCCATTAATGACAATATTTCCAACAATCTCCCCCTTTGGCATTGACGGAAATATTCTTCTGCTGTCTTCCGCTGATTGTCTTGTAGAAGCCCTTTGATTCTTTTCCTGCCCCTTTGACATCAATGGAAAAGGACATGCTCCCCCTGAGATAATATGGAATTAAGTAGACCTAATTCTTCAGCATCTTCATACTATAGGAAGCCAATAGTGCATTCTTTTCATATGACCAAAGCTCCCCCTGTGCAATTAGAGATGCCCAACAGCACCTCTCAACCAATTTAATCTTCAGAAATTAAGTAGACCTAATCCTCCGCATGGCAGAGACTACTCCCAGTTTCTGTCTGAGATATTCGAATGCTTCCCTGGGTAAAGGTTTGGTAAATGTATTAGCAACTTGTTCTTTGGAGGAAACATACTCCAATTTCACCTTTTTCTCAAGCACTTGTTCTCGTAAGAAGTGATATTTGATGGGAATGTGCTTGGTCTTGGAATGCATAATAGGATTCTTTGAGATACTGATGGCACTTGTATTGTCACACATAATGGAGATAGGAGGTGAACATCTGATTTGAAAATCTTGAAGAGTTTGCATCATCCAAAGTAGTTGAGTGAAACATGATGCTGCAGCCACATATTCTGCTTCTGTTGTCGATAAGGAAATGGAACTTTGTTTCTTGCTGAACCAAGATACTAACCGGGGCCCCATGTAGAATGCACCACCACTAGTGCTTTTTCGATCATCAACACTTCCAGCCCAATCTGCATCAGTGTATGCATGAAGAGTAAGATCTGCATTCTTTGGATACCATAGTCCAAAATCTTGGGTTCCTTGTAGATATTTGAATATTATTTTCACAGCTTGAAGGTGAGATTCTCTTGGATTGGCTTGAAAACGTCCAACAATCCCAACTGCATGCATAATGTCTGGTCTTGTCCCAGTGAGATATAGTAGACTTCCTATCATAGATCTGTATTCTGGTTGGTTTACCGTGGGAGAATCATCATTACAACTAAGATTACATCCTGTTATCATTGGTGTAGTTACTGGTTTGCAATCTTCCATGCCATACTTCTTTAGGATTTGCTTAAGGTATTTTGCTTGTGACAAGAAAATGTCATCTGTTTCTTGTTGCACTTGTAACCCAAGAAAGAATGTTAGTTCCCCTAGTAAAGACATTTCAAATTCTTGCTACATATCAGAAGCAAATTTCTAACTCATAGATTCTTCATTACTTCCAAAAATGATATCATCAACATATACAACTATAATTAGTAGTTTCTTATTTTCAGTTTTTATGTATAGGTTGCTATCAGCAGATCCTTTTGAGAATCCTTGTTGCTGGAGATATTTGTTGAGACGATAGTACCATGCCCTTGGAGCTTGTTTGAGACCATATAGAGCCTTTTTAAGTCTACAAACAAGTTTTTCATCATTTTCCAAGATGAATCCTTCTGGTTCTATATAAACTTCTTCTTCCAGGTCACCATTGAGAAAAGCAGATTTAACATCCATTTGATAAAATTTGATTTGTTGGAAGCTTGAAAAAGAAAGAAACATTCTTATGGCTTCAAGTCTGGCTACAGGAGCAAAGGTTTCTTCAAAGTCTATACCTTCTTGCTGAGCATATCCCTTGCAGACAAGTCTAGCTTTATTTCTTACAACTTCCCCCTTCTCATTCAGCTTGTTTTTGAATATCCATTTAGTCCCAATGACATTTTTGTCATGGGGTCTTGGTACTAATTCCCAAGTGTGATTATTTTCAATTTGATCAAGTTCTTCATTCATGGCTTGAATCCAACATTCATCTTTGCTGGCTTGATTGACATTGTGTGGTTCAACAGTAGATAGAAATGCCAAATTGCTGGAAGATCCTACAAGAGACCTTCTTGTTTGCACACCTGATCTCTTATCTCCCAAAATTTGAGATTCTGGATGATGCTTTTGAACATATCTGGATGGAGCCTTTTCAGATAACTCATCTTCGGGTTCTTCATTGGGTTCACTGTCTATATCATTCCTATTTGATGTAGAATGATATATGTCACCTTCTTCCTCATCAGTTTTTCGTTTTTCTTCTCTTGGAGCTGCGGGAGACTCATCAATAACAACATCAATACATTCAACGATCTTTCGAAGCCTTTTATTGTAACATTAATATGCTTTACTCCTAGAGGAGTAACCAAGAAATATTCCTTCATCTACTCTAGGTTCAAATTTGCCAATTTTCTCATCATTATTTTTGATAAAGCATTTTCTTCCAAAGATTCTAAAATTCTTTACAGTGGGAGGTTTTCCATACCATAGTTCATAAGGAGTTTTATCACTGTTTACCCGAACATGTGCTTTATTAAGAATATTTGCTGCAGTATGTGCTGCTTCTCCCCAAAAAGTATCAGGAGTTTCGGAATCATCAAGCATGGCTCTAGCCATTTGTTGAATTTTTCTATTCATCCTTTCTGCTACACCATTTTGTTGTGGAGTACTTGCTATAGAAAACTGTCTTTTTATGCCATGTTGTTCACAGAATTCAATGAATTCATTGGATGTATATTCTCCTCCTCGATCAGATCTGAGACACTTTATTTTTAAATCTAATTCATTCTCGACTAGAGCTTTGAAGATCTGGAATTTTTCAAATGCTTCATCTTTGTGTTTAAGCAACCCAATCCAACACATTCTAGAGAAGTCATCAATGAATAAGATATAGTATTCTTCACCACGTGGAGATTTTTTCCTCATAGGTCCGCATATGTCAGTATGAATGAGTTCAAGAGGCTTAGTTGATGATCCTTCTTTGGCATTAAACTGCACTCTGGTTTGCTCGCTGAATTGGCAAGATTTGCATATGATATTTTCAGGTAGAGTGATACTGGGAAGATCACGAACAGCTTTAAATCTGCTTAATTTGTTGATTTGAGAGAAGCTCAGATGCCCCAATATTCTATGCCACAGCCAATTTTCTAAAGATTTACTTAAGTAACATTGTTCTTTGCAGTTCTTCAATATATATAGGTTGTTTGGAGTTCTTTTCCCTTTTATAATAGCTTTTCCTGTATCAAGATCCCGTACCACACATTCTTTTGAACTAAAGACAACTTCAGCTCCTTGATCACACATTTGACTTACACTTAACAAGTTATGCCTTAATCCATCCACATACATGACTTCATTAGCTTTCACATTTTCTTTTAGAAGAGCAGACCCTTTTCCCTTAATAACCGCAGGAGTATCATTTCCAAATGTTACCTTCTTTTCCTTTTCTAGAGTACTATATGCAAGAAGTTTGTCTTTATCACCTGTCATGTGTCTTGAGAATCCACTATCAATGTACCATTGGTTTTCTTCATCTTCTGCAAATAGTGCTATGCCACAATTTTCAACTTCTGATTCCTTCTTTTTCCATACTTTGGAGCTTGGAGGAACATGTCCTTTTAGCTGAATTTTTCTCCTGCATTCAGATTCTACATGGCCAAAGTTATTGAAATAAGCACATTCAACTTCATTTTGAAGAGGGGAAAAATTGTTATAAGTATTCTTCTTTGTTTCAAATTCAATCCTTTTCTTTCTTGATTCTCTTGTCATGATGGTTTTATATGCAACACATTGAGCAACTTTATTACCAAAATTGTGACATGAGAAGCATTGTCCATTGAAAAAACAATTTTTGCGATCATAGAATCTTCTATGTGTATTCACTTGTTGATTGGGGTTTCCATGAAAGGTATCTCTAAGTTGGTGGTTTTTGTAGTCGAGATGATCATGCTTTACCCACTTCAGATCTTTATTTTCTCGTCGAGGCTTGAATGTAAAATTACGCTGTAAATCGCTTAGATAATTGCGTCAAGATTGAGAATATTCCCTCAAAGATATTGTGGTGCTTCCTCGCTTCCTTTTCTGAAAGGAGAATTCTGTACCTTGACAATTTCATCTAAGCGTCTAGATCCCTTGGAAAATCTTAGATTCGTATTTACCTTTCCTCGCCCTTTTCTTAGGTTACCACTTCACACTTAATTTTTCATTATGTTTTCCTTTCTTTAAGCTGATTTTTCCAGATTTTAGTGATTTTACTCTCTTCTAAGCAAATTTTTAGTTTATTGTTTTCATCAAGAAAATCACTGTCTTCTAGAGCATCCACAAAAGTATCATTTTCTTCTCTAGATTCTTTTTCAAATGCCATAAGAAGTCTAAGATCTTTTTCACATTCTTCCTCACTATCAGATAACCCATCATTGTCTTCATGAGTATAGTAACTCTTTCTAGTGCTAAAACGATTCTTATTCCTTCTTGCTACTTCCTTCCCCTTTTTATGTGTTTCTTTATAAGGACACTTAGCAGCATAATGACCAACTCTTCCACAATCAAAAAATTTGAAAGGAAGCTTACCTCTGAATCGTCCTGTGCCAAGTTGAAGTTTCTTTACGAAGTTTATCTCATCTTCTTCTGAGATATATCCTGATCCTTCTGTTATTTGTACTTCCTTTCCTTTTGTAGAAGTTCTAAAGACTACTTCTTTGACTTCAGATGGTCCTCCTCTTCTCATTTCATATGCAGTTAGTATGCCATGTAGTTGTACCACAGTGAGATTTTGAAGATCCTTTTTTTCTTCAAGAGCTGAAACTTTTGACTCAAATTTTGTGGTTAGAGATCTTAAAATCTTTTCAACCAAAGTAGATCCGGTTATTGTTTCTCCCAGATTTCTCATGCGATTTTACAGTTTCATCAAGACGTAAAAAGAAATTGGCAATGCTTTCCTCATTATTCATTTTAAGATTCTCATATTGAATTCTGAGGGTTTGCAGTTTAGAACTTTTTACCTTTGCATCTCCTTCATAGCTCAGAATGATCTTGTCCCATATGTCCTTTGCTGTATTCAGCTACATAACTTTGACAAATTCTGATTCAGTTAGACTTCTTAACAGATCATTGACTGCTTTTGCATTTGTTTTGTAGGTCTTTCTTTCTATTGGATCTGTTGGTACTACAGGTGGATATTGATATCCTCCTTCAACAATAGCCCATACATCTGCTCCCAGAGACTGAAGATAAGATCTCATCCTTGTTTTCCAGAAGATTAAATTGTTTCCATTGAAGAGTGGAGGCCTGATAGATGCTGTTCCGTCTTGATTGCTCATTTTGATTGATATTCCTTCTAGCGGCTAAGATTTTTCAGAAGGACCCGCTCTGATACCAATTGTTGGAAAAATACTGAGAGGGGGGGGTGAATCAGTATTTTGAACTGACTGACAATTTTCTTTCTTTTCTCTTAAGACCATATGTTACAGAATTGCATCAACATGTATATCTAGATATCTTAATATGTCTTTACTTAGAGAATTGCATCAGATAAGCATTAATCATAAACAGAAATAACAGAGCAAACCATCAAACATAAACTCAACATGTAGACACCAGGATTTAAGGTGGAAACCCAAATTGGGAGAAAACCACCGCTGCTGTAATCTCAGTCTTCAAATTTTTATTATAGAGAAAAATTCTTTACAATTTGTGCTGGTGTAGACTCATACCAGTACACAGGCACCCACCTGCAGAAGGCTACAACCTTCTCTCGTTTACCAACCTCTCCTGTAAGGGAGCCACAACCCCCTTACTGAAGGTTAAAACCCTCAGACTCACAGCAGATCCCGTTTCATGAATTTTCACACTAGATGTGGAGGTTTCCTTTGTGAAATTGTCAACAAACATGTTTTTCCCAAGACTTCATAATAGAATCAGTCGTAACCCAGACATCATAGAATATATACATTCAACATCCTGTGTATCCTGGAATCATATGTGTTCGTTAACGGACATGCGGTAGCTCCACATCATTTCTTCTGTTGAATTATCTCAAAGATTCATCACCTTTGCACTATGGACTCAGAATCTTCATTTAAGCACGTTGTCTATCCATACAGATATTGCGCAGTAGAATTCCTTCTTCATCAACCTACTACCCTCATTTCTCGAATAATTAACTTTCTCCTTTATATAGTTCTCGCCTTTACAAGACCATGGGTTAAAAAAACCATTCAACACTAATGGTATTTCTTTTGTTTACTTCCACGTGGCTCTTTGGGTTTCTATTTATTCCACGTAATATCGTGCCATCAAACTTTATATGCACACCATAGAGTCAAAACTTATAATTAAACCAAATATAACTCTGCCGGGCCCCACACCACACCTTGCTAACCTCTTTTTTAAACCTCGAGAAAGTATGACACGTGATCACTGTCCGATCGCCTTTGCCCAGATCAAGGGTGAATATCTATTTTGCTGGGTGACTTTGTACTGTCGTTAATGCGCGAAATCGCATTTTAAACGGTGGTTTTGAAAACGCGCTTGGGACACGTGTTACCTCCTGAATGGAATCGCTACCATTTCGTAAATACCACCTATCATTCAAAGGTGGTGCTAAATCGAACCATGGTTTCGCTCCATACTGCCATCACTGTACCTTTCGATCATGGTTCCGTCGTAGGCATGGTTCCGAAACTTAAGCGATTTAAAGTTTTATTTTCTTTGATTTATCCATATTCTTGGTTCTGTAGTCTAAACCTTCCAGACATATGCAGAAGCAGAGGTGAAATACAAGGGTTCAAAAACCCAATCACTGGTATGTTCAAATAATATAAACATATAACCCTATGCTCACTTAACTCAGTGGATTCCAGTGATTCTATACTTGATGTAATATGAACATCATGAACTACGCCTCGTGATTACACCTATATTACTCTATCTTGTTACTTATGTAGATACCGTCCAAGGATAGCAGTAGAAAACACCCTTTTATTTATATATATATATGGCATGGTATTCATTACATGTCATCGGTAACATATTGGTTCGTACTTACAGAGCTAGAGCACCATAAAACCCCTTCTCGCACACAGAGACAGAATATCATCAGAACTCAGTCATTCTAACTTCTTTGTCCCAGTTTCCTTGGCTGATATTGCCATTAATGACAATATTTCCAACAAGCTCTCCTTGGGAGGAGCATATTTTCCATCCTTCCCCTTAGAAAAGTGAGGGGCCTTGCTTTGGAAAGTTTCCTTTGCTTTTGGCAAGGCATCTTGGAGGTCTCTTGCCCTCTTAATGGCATCATGCAAAGTGATGGGCTTGGTATATTTAACCAACCCATGCAAAGGTTGCTCCAGGACATCGATGAACATGTAGACTCTCCTTGCTACAGATAGATCAGGGACCCTGACTGGTAATCTTATAAAATCAAAGATATAAGTCTCTGCATCTCCTAATTTCTTCGGCTTTGTAAGGCTGATCAAAGGTGCTTTATGATACTTCTTATCAAACCTCTCCACTAGTCTTCTAGTAAACTCAGAATAGGTAGTCACATTGATGTGTCCCAATTTAGACAACCAATGGAACCACCAATTGTGTGCTTCACCTTCAAAGTGCAGTGTTGCAATCTTGATGGCTTCAGTCTCAGGGACTTTGTTCAATTGGAAGTAAATATCTAGCTTCTCTACCCATTCCTTGGCAGAACTGGAAGATGATCCATCAAATTTGGGCAAATATAATCTACCCATAGAGTGGTGTCTATCCTAATGATGAAAGAACTCACCATCTCTAAACTGCTGCCTCAGTCTTCTTCTGTCCTTGAGGTGACAAAAGTCTTGGAAACTCAAATTATCCTTCAATCTCTAACTCTGAGAATCATACTCCATAAAGTATTCTTCAAGGGAATATTTTTCTTGCAATCCTTCATTCTCCACAGCTAAGAAAGTAGGCATAGTGGAGCATTGTGAAACTTGTGGGGCTTGTGGAAAGTTCACAGTTTGACCAGTCCCATGATGAGACATGTCAGAGATTTCTCCCCAAAGAAATCTCCCAAGAGATTCCCTCATTCTATCCACCCTCATCTCCTTTATTTCCCTGGAAATATCTTGCATGGACACCAAAAGAGTTCTTGCAAACTCTTCCCCTTATTTGTCACTTACAGACTCAGGGGCTTTACCCTTGTCTTGATCTTCAGTAGTATAATCATAAATCTTGTGACTTATGTTCTGGTACCTCTTCTTCCTCTTATTAATAGGTTAATATTCTTATAAATGCAACATGGCTATGATGCTCCAAGGAAAGCATAGGATGTGCCAAGAAAGGAGCTCTGATACCACTGTAATATTCCAAATCTGGAATAACACAGCAAGCCTACTAAAATAACACACTCCTGGGATATTGATGTATAGAAATGAGTTTACAACCCTTGGATCCCTTATATCAGCATATCCAGGGTTTAGATCCAAAAGGGGAGAAAAAAAAATCAAACTAGGTGTGGTAAACAGATCTCCCACCACCTAGACTAGCTAGAAAACACCCTACAAGAGGGGTTGCAGCTATGCACAACAAACTGCTTCAGAAATAATGAAGTCTTGGAAAGTATGAGAAGGAGGAAATAAAATATGATTACTTTATGGATGTACAGCAGCAAATCAGAATTATAATGAAGCTCTTTCAATATACAGTAGAATACATGAGGCAATAGAGCAAGAAATCCTTAGAAAAGAGATCTACAACACATATATATAACTGCAGAAATGGCTCAATAGTGTTATTTAAAGGAGTTGTAGTAGCTGAATATTACAACTCAGATTTAGGAAATATCTCTGGACAAAACATCAGATCTATTTTAGATCTAGAAACTAGATAGTCTTATTTACAAGATCCCCCTTGGGGTTTTGATCAAATCATGCATAAACAAGAGTAGATCTAAGTTTTAAGTTGCAGATCTGTAAAATGCTGTAAAAATTTTTGAATATAAATTTACATTACAATAGATCAAATCTAAATATAACATGGATCAGCGAGCTAATCCATGGATCACCAAAGTGAAAGGAAAAGCCCAACACCAGATATCTCTCATCAAAACTAGGATCAAAACACCCTGAAGAATCACATATAAAAATAACGTAGTACCTCAATGAAAACTATGTTTTAGATTGAATAACATGGATGGCCAACTGCCAAGATATAGATCTGAAGCAAAAACAGGAGAGGCACTCTTCCAGGAGGTTAAAAGACACACTCCATGAGAAGAGGCTCCCAAAACAAGCTATATCTCTGCAGATCTAGAATCCCACTTGTGGTAGCTTGCAAAAGCAGACAAACCCTCACTGGATCTGCGGTGAAATTGAAAGTAGAGCTTTGCCTCGAACCTGATATTGGATCAAATCAACAAACACTCCTCCAAGAATCCTCAAAGGAAGAGGTGAAACCCCTGCATAGGAACTCCAAGTGCTAAGCAGCACAATTCTCTACTAAACAACATAGAATAGTATTTGTCTAAGCAGACAAGATACTTAGAAATATAATCAATCGACAACCTTTTCTTGCTTCCCTCTCCTTCCTTTTATAAGATGAAATCATTTGGAAACCCTAAACCACCTTGATGAGTTAGCTCCTTTCACATGAGGGGCCTCCTTCTAGAACTGCGCTATCCTTTTTGGAGATACATTGGACCTAGATAGCGTTGTAGATTTGGTCAAGGTTGACCCAATCTTACAGCTCAAACCCCTTTCATACCTGCAAGTGATTTATTTACATGGTCCTGATTTATCTTTGTTCACATGGGCATTGATTTATTCAGTCTTTTCAGGAGTTTTTACATGTTTTCCTTTATTGATTTATTCATGCAACAAAAAGTAAAAAAAATTAATATTCCTCTTAGCTTAGGCTAAGTAGGAATATTACAAGATCAAAGGATGCCCTCCAAAGTTGGTTTTGGTTTGAAGAACATAAAATTCTATAGGATACTCCCAAGAATCTAATGAGATGACAATGTCTTCTAATACTACCTCTAGCTTTACCTTAGACCTATCTACTAATTCTAACATGGTAGGAGTAGGTAATAAGTCAAAGGATCTTATATGAGATAAATTCTCCATATTCATCACATTAATGGCTGCACCTAAATCAATTTAAGTGTCCTTTATGGGATATCCATTGCTAAAGGTGTTAACCACAAGGATTCTGGGGTTTGCATATTTTTTAGTAATAAATTCGGTGGAAATTAAACTTGCAAGCTTGCCACCTACTTGAATTTTGGAGGGTTGTCTCTTCTATATTCCTAGTTTCTTGGTACATAGCTCCCTCACTATTTTGGCATAAAATGAGATATCCTTGATTTCTTGCAGTAACAAGATATTAATGCACACATTTCTTAGTCCAGACACAAGATCAAACTCGGGTTGTTTTATTTTCATTTCTAACCTCTCTAGAAAAGGAGGCTAGACCATGTTGGGTGTAGTATAGGGTCTATAAATGTACCAACATTTTATTTTTCAATCCGTATATTTTGTGAAATTCAAGACGTAGCACTGGAAATGCCAGAGAAAGTCATTGAAAACCTGCAAAACAAGTCTCTAGTCTATATTTTGCATTAAATAATTGAAATCCTGCATTAAAAGAGAATTCGAGAAAACACTAATCCAAACAATTAAAATCATGCAAGAAGTAAAAGGTAATTAACAATGTGAAAGGAAATTATAATTACAAAATAACATAAAGGAAATCATAACTAGAAACCAATGCGGTGTCGACACCATATCAAACATGTGGTGTTGACACCATATTGAAAGACTGTAAATGCTTGAATAAATTCAAAAGCAATTAAAATACTAACTCTGCTTGCACTAATTCTTCCTGAACTAATCCTCTGTGAAATTAACCTGAAATCATGAGCAAGGAAATCTACTGTGAAAATAACTTATGAAATAAATTGAATTGATATAAATCCCTTTCCTTCCTTGTCCCTAAAAATAGATCGTCTTGAACTGTCTAGAACTTTGAAGGAAAATAAATATTATTGTTTTCAATCATAGAGTAGTTTCCATTTTTATGAATGTCGGCTTTCAAAGCCATAAATACTCAAGCCAATCTCAAATTCTGGAATACTAATTAAGTGGGTCTGGATCAATTCAAGTTAACGTTAGAGCTCATTAAGGCAACATCGATCTTGTAAATTCAAACAATCTAGAGGGACATAATTTAATATGAAGAAGTATTTTGAAGTGTAGGAAAATTCCTTAATACAACAAATTAAATTAATCTTGCAGCTGATAGTAAAACATAGTAGCAAATCAATTACTTCCACAATTGAAAGGAAAATGTTGCAGTAAATTAAACAACACCAATCTGGAGAAGGGAAGAGACTATAAATGATGAAAGAAACATCATACAGTAAATGATAATTTAAATGCTAATTAACTTAAGAAATCAAGAGAGGTGTCGAATTGGTCTAGTGGCCAACCCAGCCAGCTCAAACCCTCTATGTGTAACTTGGTTCACACAATAATAAATATCATGAGATGAAATAAAGAAATAAACAGAACATAAATAAAAATTGCTTCAATTAATTCCTGAAAAAAAACACACTTTACATCATGACACAAACACTCAGCTCCAGAAAGATCATAGGAGCGATCCGCAGATTGAAAATGCGTGGTGCTACATCAGGACTGACTCCTCCTCCCTCCTGTGTATTATTTTGTGCCTGTGTGATGATCAATAGCCTGATTGGATGACTGACCAATCCACCCCCTTTTATTGCTACCAAGAATCTCTTATATAGAATTTAATTACAAATTGGAGTTTTAAATTAGCTAACTAAAATTCAGGAGGGAGGATTAGTGATTTTAAAAATTTTCTGAGAATGAATTTAGTTTTCAACTAAATGTCAAAAGAGGGAATGATTTTGGTGAATCATTCCTCTTTTCCAAGGATGACGTTGTTGCCAAATTGAGTTCTAGGGTGTAGCCATACCTAGATCAAAATTTATTAAAGTCACAATCTAGAGATTGGTACATCATTCGAAGAGCTAGGATTCGACAACATTAGTTATATATGGATGATGGATGCAATAGAGTTCGATCTTTCCACAGTTAACAGGTATTTGACTAAGTCATGAGATACAACTTCTATCTCAACCGCCCTTATCACATCAAGGAACTGTGTAGCATCATTAGCACGAATAAATGGTTCAATAGCATTGTTTACCAACCCTTCCTTGTGTCGTTCTTTTGCAACATCAAGCACATGCCACATGGTATATAATCATGAACGATAACTCCAGCTAACTCTAGTTCACAAAGGCCGATCAAATAAAACCAAGAATTAAAGAAAATTATTTCACCTTCCTCTTCTACTTTGTTTTCAAAAGTTGTGTTGAACTTGTTGATAAACTCGTTCATGGTACTAGAACAATTTGTGGTCATAGCTAGGTAAGCCATCAATGGTGTATATTTATATTCCATCAGAAAATTATCTTGAAACTTCGAGGATTATATCGTAGGTATCCTTCTTAGAAGACTGGAAAATTGCCGCAACAAATAATTTTCATATGGAATTTCACCTCTTTGCATTGTTGACAAAAAATGATAAATAACTCTAATACTGTTGTTAAGCATTTTTATGGCACTGTGAATCCCCGTTAGATGTGTAGCCAATTGAGTAGCAGTTGAGCCTCCATTTGAGAGTTTTAGATGTGCAACATGATCAACAGAAATCTACTTTTCCTCCACAGTATCTATAGTGCAGTCTGACTTACATATGCCTTGAAATCTGGATTATATGCTATATCAAATCCACAATTTGATATGTTATCTAGAGCACACATTTCATTTTCTTTCAGAGTACATGAAGGCATAAAAGGGTGCAAGCAGGTAAATGGGGAAGAAATCCATTTCTACTCTGGTGCAAGCAGGTAAGTGCAATGGTGTAGATAGGTAAATGCATGATCAAACCAATTTTATCCCTGCAATAGACAAGCCTTTATTAAACTTTCATTTGTGATATTTTAATATTTTTAAAATGAAGAAGTAAAAAATATTATTAAAAAATAATCATTAAGCCACTTGACAACATGAGAGAAATGAATTAATATAAGACAAATTGGAAGCCCAACATACCCCCATGCTGACCATCTTGCATGTCCTAATGCAAGGAAATCTAGTAGTGTCACTTCCTCGCAAAAAAACAAAGATTTAAAACAATGATTTTCCTACAATTCTGTGTGATGGCACTTATTTTGCGAGTTAAAGCTTGCTCTTAAAAAAGAGTGTCTACTGGACTCTTTATTTTCTTAGAATAATTTGAAGAAAATCTAAAATGAAAGCTACCATGGAAAAAATAAATTGCAAGGATGGTGTTATTACTTGTATAAAATAGACAACTTTTAAAATTTCCAAAAGAATATCTCGGAGGCACCCCTGATAAAAAGTTTCACTTTAATATCCTCATTGTAAATATAAGTGACCTAATTAAAAACCATAGCGCTAAAAGTAAACACAGAAATAATTTCCCACAGTGATAATTTTACCATTATCGATGTATAGTTGAAGCTCCTCTTGTCAGGGTATAATGAACTACCTACACTAAGGGTCCCATGTACATAAAAATAATTCCAAATGATAGAACTCCAAGGCATAGCAAAAAAATGATTTTAAAGTCATTTTTAGATAGATTGATAGTGAGTTCATGGAAGGGAAAAAATAACCAAGTAAATCATAGTGTAAAATTAACTTTAATACCACAGGCATGGCCTTGCTGCTAGCGGGCATCCATAGCATTGACAGGGATACCTTTTAACCTTATGAAATGATTTTGTTCCACTTATTAGATATAGATTCAAAGGCATTTAAGAAAATCAATTTTCTTTTCTCTTTTTATAAGTTAATTTAAGGTCGTTGGTCTTGCTTGGTAACCACCTATCGATAGTGCCATTCATGAGAAATAACAAGAATGAGCAAGTCGTCTCGCGATAAGACCTCTTGTATTCTAGTTTTTCAACTAAATGCTATTACCCTGGCTTTGTGACCAGTGCAGTAATGTCATTCTCCTTAGGACCCATGATCATATTAGGTTGGCTCATAATGATACCTCATATCCCTCAATTAATTTGTTTATGTTTTTAGAAAAAAACATTGATTATGATTGACCTTAGATAGGTTACTTAATAGGTGGGGAATAAAATCTACTCCTTAAGAGTGGATGATGGCATGAAAGGTTTTTAATTAGTATTATTTACTAGTTTTTCAAGCTACCTTAAGAAATTATTTAAAAAAATATCTTGGATAATGACCAAAAATATTCCTTGAGTAGATCATGCCAGGGTTCTTTATGAAATCTTATTAGGGTTTTGTAGGCGTGGTCCACCATACAAGTTTTTTGATTGATCCCTTCGAAGTGGACTTAAAGAAGATGCTCTGAATAATAGTTTTCTAGAAATAGGAGAAAAGTATTACATATAACTTATGAAAATACATATTTATCCACAACAAAGTCACTTTTAAAATATGAGGTATTAAGTGTAAAGTACCTCTGACAAGTTTACCCACAAGAGTGCATGATAATAGAAATTTCTAAAGTTGTACTTTAGGGAATCACAATTTCAATAATTTTGTTATACCATCTTTATTATTCTCATATTATCCTACCTTATTTTTAAAGAAATAAATATCACCGTTAAGTGTAGGCATACTTCCAATGAAGCCATGTGTGTACAAAATTTTGATTATACTTACACTTAGTTTTAAAGAATAAAGTTCAATACATACCAATGTGTGAGAAACCAGTTGCTTCAATTGACATGGTACCAGGAGTTTCTGAATTATGAGGAAATAAGGTGGCTTAATGATTGCTCGAAACCAGGATTCAATGGAATCCACATATTTATGATTCTCCAACTAATGCAAGTCTTCCACAATTTGATAATCACTCTCCGAGAGGCATGAGGGATATGGTGAAAGAAAAAAGAAAAATCCCTCATGTTCGGGGTCAAATATTTGATTTTCAAATTAACAAGAATGATTGAGAGAGATTCCAGGGTTTTGAGTTTCAATAAAATTTTTAGAACAAGTTTCAAAGGAAGATTGCTCCTTTGGTGGTCATTAAATTAAAACTTCCTAGAGTGAATGTTTTGCGATAATGGGGGAATTTTCCAAATTCGTTCCCTATCCCAACACGGAAGGTGTAATATTTTGTTCAACATGGGAATCAACAAGAAGAATAGGCAATTGAAACTATTGTGCAACCTGATTTTTTAGATTAGGGTTCATAAGATGGTTTGGGCTAGGGTTTTGGTTAATGATTAGACTAAGGTTTGGATTTGGATTGGGATTAGGCTTTGGATTAGGGTTAGTTCTAGGTTTCAAATCAAAACTAGGGTTAGGTCTAGGATGTGGATTAGGGTTAGATCTAGGGTGTGGATTAGGGTTAGGGTGTGGATTAGTGTTTGAATGAAATTTAGGGTATGGGTAAGGATAAGGAATAGGGTAAGGTTGCACATGTGGTTGGGACCATGGGTGAGGCTAACTTAATGATGTATTGGAAAGAATTGTGTTTTTCGTTGGTTCTCATATGATTTAATTTTCATGCTAGATTTACCTAGAGATAAGGATCCAACTAATTCTTGAGGCCATGGATATATCTGTTTCGACGATGAGGGCCAAGGAGAGGGCCACTTTAGCCATGAAGTAGGATATTCAATTGGAGGAGGATTAAAAATTTTCCATGAAATTATAGGATTATAAATATGTTTAGGAACCTGTTTAGGAAAATAAGCATTATTCCAACTATAAAATGATGATAAGTTTTTATTTATACCTAGAAATTGATTTTATTCCTTACTTGATTTCCTAAACACTTTTAATAATTGTAATATTCCCAAATGGGAAAATCAGGAATATAGTAAAAAATGTTGGAACAATATTGCATATCATCATTTATAAAGAAAGAGGCCAATATAGAGACCTTTCATATGTTATTACAACATCAAAATGTACATAAGAAATGGGCCATAAGATCCATAATAGGAAATACAAGCCTCCAATGAACAAAATCCCTCAATATGAGGTGTTGCAACTATATAGAAAAGCTGGAAAACCCTTACAACATTATTTTATTGGCTCTGCTATAGTAAATTATTATACATCAGATCCAAATATGATATGTTCCTCAAAAATTATATCTATATCAGATCCATGTACTATACAAGCTCTTCTAAAGAACACCTCAAGGGTTTTCAGCAAAACTGTTGGAATATTGTCATTGATGGCAACAAAGGATGTGGCAAAGGAATTGGCAAAGGCATGGGCAACAAAGAAGAATAGTAGAGTTGCAGAGATCAACGATCAGCATGAACAGAGGAAGAATGCATTTACAGTGACAAGCAGTGAAATGAAGAAGAATTGTCTAAAGACAGGGTTGAATTGAATTAACGGATATCAGAATCTCTGCGAAAATTAATTCATGTATAAATATAATTCTGATGGAGGAGAAAGAAAATCTGTGTATGGTTTAGTTTTAAGGTGGAAAATACCCAGAGAAATTGGGGCATTGACTGGTTCAATTCTTGTACAAATTCCCTACAACCCTATGTATAGTTTCCTGCTATTGTATAAGCTTTCGCAGTGCTAAGGCCAGGATACAGTGAGCTTCATATGGGGTTGATATGTACAGGGCACAATATATATAACCCAATTTTTATCAATATAATTTAAATCAAGTTATGCAGAACAGGCGAGGACGGAACCTAGAGAGGAGAAGGGAACTGTGACCGAAAGGAACAGTGTCGGTGGTTTGAAGCAAAACCGAGGTTTATTTCACACCACCATCCGTCAGGCAAGTTTTTTTTCACCATTCTCAAGTGATTCCATAAAGGTGTTGACACGCGTCCCTCCAAAACCGCCAATCGCACGATAACGATTATCAATCGACCCAGGACAGCCAATGAAATTGCTTTTGCGCCGTCGATCTGAAAAGGGGCCATCGGACGGTGATCGAGCATCGTACTTGCCCATAGATTAACCAAGAAGCGCGAAGAATAACTCAAGTACGGCGCTTCATCGTGCGTTATTGCTCGTATAAGTTTCCCAAGCGATATCCGTCGATCTTGGAGGCTCGAATCCAATGGTGATCAGGAAATGAACTTGCACGAAGATTATTTTGATACAGAAGGGTGCATATGTGTGCCAGGGGTCAAATTTTTATTGATATATTAAACTATTGAATATTGTTTATAAAATCAAAAGAAGGGTTTAAAACTTTGTAAATATATGTATTTATCAATTTCTTCAAATTGATAAATAAATTAAAAGAAATCAATGAGGTACGTAAGGGAGCTAAAGGAAATACTGTCCAAGAATACCATTAGTAATTAAATTTTTTTGACTCATGGTTTTAATAAAGTCGAGAACTATATAAAGTAAAAAGATCATTATTCGAAGGTGTGAGGGTGAGAGGGTTGACAAAGAAGAATTCCTCTAAGGAATATCTGTATGGACAGACGACGTGCTTGATTGATGATTCTAAGTCTATAATTCACCTATGTACATATTTATCAAAAGATGAGGAGCCTTAAGTCTATTCAACAGAAGAGATGACAAAGAACTTACGCAAGTCTGCTAAAGAACATATATGAATCCGGGTAAGTTTTATAGATCTGGCCTCCTTTGCAAAATACATTATGACAGATCGATATGCTAGTTCGATTCAGGAAATGCACATCTACATACGGGTTATTTTTCATTAAACGCACATATGGAAGTTAAGGTTTCAGAAGATTAACTTACTCAGAAGTATACATGAGTTGGTGAATGCCCATCTTTTCTGAAGTCTAGTGGGTTTGAGGGTATGGAAGTAGAACTTTCCTGCCAGTAAAATCTGGTGTTTTGAGCAGGGGGTTGTAGCTCACTTCCAGGAAAGGCTGGTAAACAAGAGAAGGTTGTAGCCTTTTGTAGGTGGGTGCCTGCGTGCTGGTATGAGTCTGCACTAGCATAAAATTGTAAAAAAATTTCTGTATAATAAATATTGAAGACTGAGATTACAGCAGTGGTGGTTTTCTCCCAAATTGGGTTTCCACCTTAATTCCTGGTGTTTATGTGTCTTGCCTATATATGATGGTTTATTATGTAATTTTTGCACTTAATCACTGTTGATGATTTGACCTAAGAATTAAATACATAATAAGATCTCTGGATGCACTCTTGTTTCTTAAGAATACTCAATAACTAGTGGCCTAAGGGTTTCAAAAGAAAAGAAAAAAAAAATTGATTGTTGCTCAAAATACTGATTCATCCCCCCCTCTTATTATTTTCTCAACAATTGTAATCAGAGCTGGTTCCTTCTGGAAAAGCTTAGCCGCTAGAAGGAAGATCAATCAAGATGAGCAATCAAGATGGAACAGCATCTATCAGGCCTCCACTCTTCAACGGAAACAATTTAATCTTCTGGAAAACAAGGATGAGATCCTATCTCCAATCTCTGGGAGCGGAGGTATGGGAAATTGTTGAACAAGGATATCAATATCCAGCTACAGTACCAACGGATCTGACAGAAAGAAAAAATTATGAAACAAATGCAAAGGCGGTCAATGCTCTATTGGGAAGCTTAATTGAATCAGAATTTGTCAAAGTCATGCAGCTAAATACAACAAAGGCAATATGGGACAAGATCATTTTAAGTTATGAAGGTGATGCAAAGGTAAAAAGTGCTAAACTTCAAACTCTCATAATTCAATATGAAAATCTAAAAATGGAGAATGAGGAGAGCATTGCTAAATTCTTCTTACACCTTGATGATATTGTGAATCGTATGAGAAATATGGGAGAAAATATAACTGAATCTACCTTGATTGAAAAAGTCTTAAGATCACTAACAACAAAATTTGAATCAAAAGTTTTAGCTATTGAAGAAAAGCAGGATCTTCAAAATATTACTATGGTACAACTTCATGGCATTCTAACTGCATATGAAATGAGAAGAGGAGGACCATCTGAAGTCAAAGAAGCAGTCTTTAGAACTTCTACAAAAGGGAAGGAAGTACAAAAACCAGAAGGATTAGGATATATCTTAGAAGAAGATGAGATAAACTTTGTAAAGAAACTTCAACTTGGCATAGCACGTTTCAAAGGTAAGCTTCCTTTAAAATTTTTTGATTTTGGAAGAGTTGGTCATTATGCTGCTAAGTGTCCTTATAAAGAAACACATAAAAAAGGAAAGGAAGTAGCAAAAAGGAATAAGAATCATTTTAGCACTAGAAAGAGTTACTATACTCATGAAGATAGTGATGGGCTATCTGATAGTGAGGAAGAATGTGAACAAGATCTTAGACTCCTCATGGAATTTTAAAAAGAATCTAAAGAAGAAAAGGATACTTTTGTGGATGCTCTAGAAGACAGTGATTTTCTTGATGAAAACAATAAACTCAAAATCTGCCTAGAAGAGAGTAAAATAATCATAGAAACTCTGAAAAATCAGCTTGAAGAAAAGGAGAAACACAATGAGAAATTAGAGTGTGAAGTAGTAAGTCTAAGAAAAGAACTTGAGAAAGTAAAGACTCTGAATCATAGATTTTCTAAAGGATCTGAAACCTTAGATGAGATTATCAAGCTACAACGTTCACCTCTTATAAATACAAGTCTTGGATATATCGGAGAATCTTCTCAGCCTTCAGTACCAAAATATCTAAAAGCAGTTACAACTGGTTTACAACATGCTTCCACTCAGCAAGAGAATAAAGAATCTTTACAGGTAAAGTATGATCATCTCAATTCAAATAACACTAACAGGAATGTCTTTCAAAGAAATATCAATCAACAGGTAAATTCAAGTAGAATATTTTATAATCGCAGAAATTTCTTCAATGGACAATGTTTCTCATGTCACAATTTTGGTCATAAAGCTGCTCAATGTGTTGCATATAGAACCATCATGACAAGAGAAGCAAGAAAGAAGAGGATTGATATTAAAACAAATAAGAACACTTATAACAACTTTTCTCCTCTTCAAAATGAAGTTGAATGTGCTTATTGCAATAACTTTGGCCATGAAGAATCTGAATGCAGGAGCAAAGTTCAGCCAAAAGAACATGTTCCTTCAAGTTCCAAACTATGGAAAAAGAAGGAATTACAGGTTGAAAATTGTGGCTTAGTGTTATTTGCAGAAGATGAAGAAAACCAATGGTACATTGATAGTGGATGCTCAAGACACATGACAGGTGATAAAGACAAACTTCTTGCATATAGCGCTCTAGAAAAGGAAAAGAAGGTTACATTTGGAAATGATACTCCTGCGATCATTAAGGGAAAAGGGTCTATTTTTCTGAAAGAGAATGTGAAAGCTAATGAAGTCATGTATGTGGATGGATTAAAGCACAACTTGTTAAGTGTAATTCAAATGTGTGATCAAGGAATTGAAGTTGTCTTTAGTTCAAAAGAATGTGTGGTGCGAGATCTTGATACAGGTAAAGAAATTATAAAAGGAAAAAGAACTCCAAATAACCTGTATATATTGAAGAACTGAAAAGAGCAATGTTATTTGAGTAAATCTT
Source organism: Pinus albicaulis (assembly GCA_034641835.2). Lineage (NCBI taxonomy): Eukaryota > Viridiplantae > Streptophyta > Pinopsida > Pinales > Pinaceae > Pinus > Pinus albicaulis. The sequence continues at coordinate 1,289,279,194 of CM076582.1, forward strand.
TAGAAAATTGGCTATGGCATAGAATATTGAGGCATTTGAGCTTCTCTCAAATCAACAAATCAAGTAGACTTAAAGTTGTTCGTGATCTTCCCAATATTACTCTACCTGAAAATATCATATGTAAATCTTGCCAATTCGGCAAGAAAACCATAGTACAATTTAATGCCAAGAAATGATCATCAAGTAAGCCTCTTGAACTCATCCATACTGACATATGTGGACCTATGAGGAAAAATTCACCACGTGGTGAAGAATACTATATCTTATTCATTGATGATTTCTCTAGAATGTGTTGGATTGGACTGCTTAAACACAAAGATGAAGCATTTGAGAAGTTTCAGATCTTCAAAGCACTAGTTGAGAATGAATTGGATCTAAAAATCAAGTGTCTTAGATCTGATCGACGAGGATAATATACATCAGCTGAATTCCTTGAATTTTGTGAACAACAAGGCATAAAAGATAGTTTTCTGTAGCTGGCACTCCACAACAAAATGGTGTTGCAGAAAGAATGAATAGAACTATTCAACAAATGGCTAGAGCTATGCTTGATGATTCTGGAACACCTGACACATTTTTGGGAGAAGCAACACATATAGCAGTAAAAATTCTCAACAAGGCACATGTTCGCGTAAACAGTGATAAAACTCCATATGAACTCTGGTATGGTAATCCTCCCACTATAAAGCATTTTAGAATTTTTGGAAGCAAATTCTTTATCAAGAATAATGATGAAAAACTTGACAAGTTTGAACCCAGAGCAGATGAAGGAATATTTCTTGGTTATTCCTCTAGGAGTAAGGCATATAAATGTTACAATAAAAGACTTCGAAAGATCATTGAATGTATTGATGTTGTTATCGATGAGTCTCCTGCAGCTCCAAAAGAAGAAAAGCAAACAACAGATGAAGATGATGATGACACATATCCTTCTACATCAAATAGTAATGATACAAATAGTGAACCCAGTGAAGAACACGAAGATGGTTTGTCTGAAAAATCTCCCTCCATATATGTTCAAAAGAATCATCCAGAATCTCAAATTTTGGGAGAAAAGGGATCAGGTGTGCAAACAAGAAGGACTCTTATGGGATCTTCTAGCAATCTGGCATTTCTGTCCACTATTGAACCTCACAGTGTTAGTGAAGCTAGCAAAGACGATTGTTTGATTCAAGCCATGAATGAAGAGCTTGATCAAATTGAAAAGAATCACACTTGGGAATTAGTACCAAGACCTCATGACAAGAATGTCATTGGAACTAAATGGATATTCAAAAACAAGTTAAATGAGAATGGGGATGTTATAAGAAATAAAGCTAGACTTGTTTGTAAGGGGTATGCTCAACAAGAAGGTATAGACTTTGAAGAAACCTTTGCTCCTGTAGCCATACTTGAAGCCATAAGAATGTTTCTTGCTTTTTCAAGCTTCCAACAAATCAGAGTTTACCAAATAGATGTTAAATCTGCTTTTCTCAATGGTGATCTAGAAGAAGAAGTTTATATAGAACAACCAGAAGGATTCATTTTGGGAAATGATGAAAAACTTGTTTGTAGACTTAAAAAGGCTCTATATGGTCTCAAACAAGCTACAAGAGCATGGTACTATCGTCTCGACAAATATCTTCATCAAAAAGGATTTTCAAAGGGGTCTGCTGATAGCAACCTATACACAAAAACTGAAAATGACAAATTATTGATTGTGGTTGTATATGTTGATGATATCATTTTTGGAAGTAATGGAGAGTATATGAGTCAAAAATTTGCTTCTGATATGCAACAATAATTTGAAATGTCATTACTTGGGGAACTAACATTCTTTCTTGGCTTGCAAGTGCAACAAGCAACAAATGGCATATTCTTATCACAATATAAATACCTCAAGCAAATCCTGAAGAAGTATGGCATGGAAGATTGTAAACCTGTAGGTACACCAATGATAACCAGATGTACTCTTAGTTCTAATGATGATTCCCCCACCGTGAATCAACCATAATACAGATCTATGATAGGAAGTCTACTCTATCTCACTGGGACAAGACCAGACATCATGCATGCAGTTGGGATTGTTGGACGATTCCAAGCTAATCCAAAAGAGTCTCATCTTCAGGCTGTGAAAAGAATATTCAAATATCTACAAGGAACTCAAGACTTTGTACTATGGTATCCAAAGAAGGCTGATCTTACTCTTCATGCATACACTGATGCAGATTGGGCTGGAAGTGTTGATGATCGGAAAAGCACTAGTGGTGGTAAATTCTTTATGGGACCCTGGTTAGTATCTTGGTTTAGCAAGAAGCAGAGCTCCATTGCCTTATCTACAGCAGAAGCAGAATATGTGGTTGCAGCATCATGTTGCACTCAACTTCTCTGGATGATGCAAACACTACAAGATTTTAAAATCAAATGTTCACCTCCTATCTCCATTATGTGTGATAATACAAGTGCCATTAGTATCTAAAAGAATCCTGTTATGCATTCCAATACCAAGCACATTCCCATCAAGTATCACTTCTTACATGAACAAGTGCTAGAACAAAAGGTGAAATTGGAGTATGTTTCCTCCAGAGAATAGGTTGCTGATATATTTACCAAAAATCTACCTAGGGAAGCATTCAAACATCTCAGACAAAAACTGGGAGTAGTCTCTGCCATACAGAGGATCAAGTCTACTTAAATTCAGAAGATTAAATTGGTTGTGAGGTGCTGTTAGGCATCTCTGAATGCACAGGCTCAGGGGGAGCATTGGTCATATGAAAAGGATGAATTTTTGGTCATATTATAAGATGCAGCATGACCTCAGGGGGAGCATGGCACTGTCGGTTCAACAGGTCTTGCTCAAACTCTTTGCCATTGATATCAAAGGGGGAGGAAAAGCAACAAAGGGCGCCTATAAGGTCATCAGAGGTAGAGTATTGCCATCAATGCCAAAGGGGGAGATTGTTGGAATATTGTCATTGATGGCAAAAAATGATGTGGCAAAGGAATTGGCAAAGGCATGGGCAACAAAGAAGAACAACAGAGTTGCAGAGATCAACGATCAACAGGAACAGAGGAAGAATGCATTTACAGTGACAAGCAGTGAAATGAAGAAGAATTGTCTAAAGACAGGGTTGAGTTGAATTAACGGATATCAGAATCTCTGCGAAAATTAATTCATGTATAAATATAATTCTGATGGAGGAGAAAGAAAATTTGTGTATGGTTTATTTTTAAGGTGGAAAATACCTAGAGAAATTGGGACATTGACTGGTTCAATTCTTGTACAAATTCCCTGCAACCCTGTGTATACTTTCGTGCTATTGTATAAGCTTTCATGGTGCTAAGGCTAGGATACAGTGAGCTCCGTATGGGGTCGATATGTACAAGGCACAATATATATAACCTGAGTTTTATCAATATAATTTAAATAAAGTTATACGGAACAGGCAAGGAGGGAACCTGGAGAGGAGAACGGAACTGTGACCGAAAGGAACAGTGTCGGTGGTTTGAAGCAAAACCGTGGTTCATTTCGCACCACCATCTGTCGGGCAAGTTTTTTTTCACCATTCGCAAGCGATTCCATAAAGGTGTTGACACGTGTCCCTCCAAAACTGCCAATCACACGATAACGATAGTCCATCACATGTTATCAATCGACTCAGGACAGCCAGCGAAATTGCTTTTGTGCCGTTGATCTGAAAAGGGCCATCGGACAGTGATCGCGCGTCAGACTTGCCCAGAGATTAACCAATAAGCGCGAAGAATAACTCAAGTATGGTGCCTCATCATGCGTTATTGCTCGTATAAGTTGCCCAGGCGATATCCGTCGATCTTGGAGGCTCAGATCCAACAGTGATCAGGCAATGAACTTGCACGAAGCTTATTTTGATACGGAAGGGCGCATATGTGGGCCACGGGTCAAATTTTTATTGATATATTAAACTATTGAATATTTTTTATAAAATCCAAAGAAGGGTTTAAAACTTTGTAAATATATGTATTTATCAATTTCTTCGAATTGATAAATAAATTAAAAGAAATCAACGAGGTACGTAAGGCAGCTAAAAGAAATACCGTCCAAGAATACCATTAGTAATTAAATGGATTTGACACATGGTTTTAATAAAGGTGAGAACTATATAGAGGAAAAAGATCATTATTTGAAGGTGTGAGGGTGCGAGGGTTGACGAAGAAGAATTCCTCTAAAGAATATCTGTATGGACAGATGACGTGCTTGATTGATGATTCTGAGTCTATAATTCACCTATGTACATATTGATCAAAAGATGACGAGCCTTAATTCTATTCAACAGAAGAGATGATGAAGAACTTACGCAAGTCTACTGAAGAACATATATGAATCCAGGTAAGTTTTATAGATCTAGCCTGCTTTGCAAAATACAGATCGATACGCTAGTTTGATTCAGGAAATGCACATCTACATACGGGTTATTTTTCATTAAACGCACATATGGCAGTTAAGGTTTGAGAACATTAACTCACTCAGAAGTATACACGAGTTGGTGAATGCCCATATTTTCTGAAGTCTAGTGGGTTTGAGGGTATGGAAGTAGAACTTTCTTTCCAGTAAAATCTGGTGTTTTGAGCAGGGGGTTGTAGCTCCCTTCCAGGAAAGGCTGGTAAACGAGAGAAGGTTGTAGCCTTCTGCAGGTGGGTGCCTGCGTGTTGGTATGAGTCTGCACCAGCATAAAATTGTAAAAAGTTTTCTGTATAATAAATATTGAAGACTAAGATTACAGCAGCGGTGTTTTTCTCCCAAATTGGGTTTCCACCTTAATTCCTGGTGTTCATGTGTCTTGCCTATATATGATGGTTTATTATGTAATTGTTGCACTTAATCACTGTTGATGATTTGACCTAAGAATTAAATACATAATAAGATCTCTGGATGCACTCTTGTTTCTTAAGAATACTCAATAACTGGTGGCCTAAGGGTTTCAAAAGAAAAGAAAAGAAAAAATTGATTGTTGCTCAAAATACTGATTCACCCCCCCCCCCCCCCTCTCAGTATTTTCTCAACAAAAACACCAAGTACAAGTTGTAGATATGAGATCTAAGACTACAGATCTACTGAAAAATATAGATTTGGAAAGTGTGGCTGATATGATATGACCAATAGAATAGCCTCCTCCAATAGATCCTCAAAGTGAAAGGCAGATCCCCATCACTTGAAAATCAACTCTCCAAATGGTGTGCTAAACCACCTTGCAACTCCTCCTATAGAAATAACGTAGCTCTGGAAGTAAAATGTGTTGTAGGGATAAAAATATGGTTGTCCTGATGCCAAGATCTGAAAATATGCTTAATGGCCTTGAATAGTGTCCTCCCAATGGAGAGTAAGCACCCTCCACTGAAAATAAGCAATGATATGGCCTTGATCTAGAGATTTAATCACCACTTGCTGCAACCTGAAAAAACAACCAAACCCTCAACAAGATCTGTGTTGTAGTTGAAAGAAGAAGCTTGGTCTTAAGCCAGATAGTGGACAATGTAGTGCAAGACTCCTCCAAGAGCTCCTCAATGGAAGAGGTGGGATTCCTAATCAGGAACACCCTGTGCTAAACAACACTCTATCTTAGCTAAACAGCAAGAGAAAGATATATGTCTAAATAGACGATATATTAAAAATTATAATAAACCCATACATCAACAACCTCCATATGGCTACCATCTTCTTCCTTAAATAGAATATTAGCTTGAAAACCCTAATCCTCACTCAAAAATATCACTACATTCACACAAAGCATCTCCATCTAAAGTTGCGTTGTCCCTCATTGATTGCCACTCCTCCATGACAGCGTTGCTGATTTGATCAAGGTTAACCTAGTCAAAGTGATCCAGCCCTTTCACACCAAGGGTGCTTTAATTAAGCTGCCAAGATTTGTCTTTTTCACATTTGGAATTGGTTTATTCATTATCAAGGAGAATTATGAACCTCCTTTTCCCTCTTATTCTTTAAAAAAAGCAATAAAACAAAATTAAATATTCCAATTAGCTCATGACTAATCGAGAATATTACATTAATCTTGGTAGTAATGGGAAATGTTCAGTTGAATGAGCCTCCTCACAAATTTTACAAATTTTTAGGCTACTGAGTGAACACCTTCCAAGGAATTGTTTCTTCATTCACTTGGCACAAAATATAAGAAATGAGTCTTCATCCTTTCCATATTCTTCCTGCAAATAATCCAATTTTGAAACCAAATATTTAATAATATCATTTTACTGTTCAAGAAAAATGTTAAATTTTGCACTTGTTAATTCCTTATTGGATGAGTTGTTTGTCTCTGTAGCAGCGTAAAAATTCCTCATTGAATAATTTCTCAAAAAACCATTTTCCTGATATTAAAAAGCCCACTGGTACATTTTTTAGCACATGAATATTGTGCATGTGGGGTAGGGTGGGGAGTTCTCACAACATTAAAGAAAATAAAAAACCTTAAAGCAATATTCTTACAACATTAAATGAAATGAAAAACCTTAAAGCAATATTGCAGGAAAGAAATAAATTCAAAGAACATAAATTTGCAAGAGAAACTAGGTGAAGGAAAAAAACCAAATGCGGCAGACACCAAGGTTAATCCCCTAAGCGTCTCCCCAACAACAATGCCAAAATTTTGGGTGGAGTATAGGGCATATAAATGTACCAGCATTTAATTTTTCAATCTTGATAGTTCATGAATTTTGATATGCAACACTAAAAATGCCAGAGAAAGGGCCTTGAAAACCTACAAAACAAGTCTCTAGTCTATCTTGCACATTAGATAAATGAAATCCTACATTAAAAGAGAATTCGAGAAAGCACCAGTCCAAAAAAAAAAATCATGCGAGAAGTAAAAGGAAATTAACAATGCAAAAGGAAATTCTAATTACAAGAAAATAGAAAGGAAATCATAACTGGAAACCAACGTGGTGTCGGCAACATATCGAACACATGGTGTTGACACCATATCGAAAGACTGTAAATGCTATAATAAATTCAAAAGCAATTAAAATAGTAACTCTTCTTGCATTAATTCTGCTTGCACTAGTACTATGTGAAATTAACCTAAAACCATGAGAAAGTAAATATATTATGCAATTAACTTATGAAAGAATTTGAATTAATATAAATCCCTTGCCTTCCTTGTCCCTGAAAATAGATCATGTGGAACTGTCCAGAATTTTGAAGGAAAATAAATATTATTGTTTTCAATCATAGCGTAGTTTTGCTTTTTATGAATGTCGGCTTTCAAAACCATAAATACTCAAGTTGATCTCATATTCTGGAATATTAATTAAGTGGGTCTGGATAAATTCAAGTTAACGTTACAGCTCATAAAGGCAACACCCATCTTGTAAATTCAAACCATATAGAGGGAAGTAATTTAATATGAAGAAGTATTTCGAAGTGCAAGACAATTCCTTAATACAATAAATTAAATTAATCTTCTAGTTGAAAGGAAAACGTTGCAGAAAATCAATTAATTTTGCAATTGCAAGGAAAATGTTGTAGTAAATTAAACAAAACCAATCTGGAGAAGGGAAGAGATTATAAAATATGATAGAAACTTCACACAGTAAATGATAATTTAAATTCTAATTAACTTAAGAAATGAAGGGCTGTCTTGAGTTGGTCTAGCGGCCAACTATAATATTCCCAAAGGGGAAAAGTAGGAATATAGTGCATAAACATGGAAATAGTAGTGAAGATGCATAAATATAAGAGACCAATATGAACTTCATTCTATTATTCATAACATCAGCAAACATGTACAAAATAATGGGGCCCAAATCATACAACAAGAACCAAAAGCCTCCAAAAGATAAATTCCCTTAATAATAAGGTGTTGCTACCATACCAAAATGCCAGAAGACTGCTACAACGTAGTCATTAGAGCACTGCTACAACAAATGAGCATACAATTATCAAATGGGCTGATATATTCCTCAAGAGATACAGAAAATAAATATCAAGGCTCTATACAACCTCCAATAGAGAACCCAAGAGGGTTTTCATAAATACACCAATATATAAGAAATGAACCAAAGCCCTAGGGCTGAAGATTCACTGCAACAATATAGCTGGAAATATGTGGCTGATCTCATATGGAAAAGAATATAGTCTCTTTCAGTAGAATTTCTATATTAAAGGTTGATCCCTTCACTATAAAACCTTCTCCCCAGATGGTGTACTGAAACCACCCCTGCAACTCCTCCCTAAAATAACGCAGTCCAAGGCTGAAACTACATTATAGGGTAAAATGATAGTGTGTCCTGGTGCCAAATGCTGCAATAAGGCTTAAGGGCCTTCCTTACTAGCCTTTGAATGGAAAGAAACCTTCCTCCACTCAAATATATCTCAGAAATCACGCAAATGTATTCTCCATTGCTACAACATGCAACACAGCACAACCCTCTGCAGAAACTATGTTGTAGATGAAAGATGGAGCTTGGCCTGATTCTAAAATGTGGAAATGTAGTGCAATAACTTCTCCTAATTATGAAATTGAAGTCCCATGAGGATGAAGGTGGGATTCCCGATCGGGAACACCTTGTGCTAGACAGAACAACAGTCTTAGCTAAATAGTTGAAGAGACCAAAGAAGTCTTAACAGACCATCTCAAAATAATTATCAAAACATGATCACAATGGATTCCATCCTCTTCCTTGTATTCTTGGTGAGCTTCCTCACCCTTGGCCCCACTCATTAAATTCACTACTTCCATGCATGGAGTCTCCCTCCAAAGCTGCACTGTCCCACAATGAATGCCCACTCCTCCATGACAATGATGTTGATTTGGTCAAAGCTGACCCATTCTACATGCTCCAACCCCCTTTCACAAACAAGTTTTCTCAATTAAGACATTAAAATGATCTCGTTTGACATTAGGAGTGATATTATTCCTACCAAGGAGATTTATGGGTCTCCATACCCTCTTATTCAACAAATTAAGAAGCAAAAACAAAAATTAATATTCCAAATAGCTTGTAGCTAATTGGGAATATTACAGTCCTCCCCTCCCAAATTTTTCTTGTCCTCAAGCAACTGTAAAGGTGAGTGTTGCAACTCTTCTCCTCATTCCTTGATGACACCTTCATGTGATAAGCCCTCCTCATATACCAAGTTTCTCCCAATCAATCCCTGCATGAAATTCTCCTCCCAAGTTCTCATGAGATGAAAATGACTCACCCCACAAGGAAGTAAAATACCTAATGAAGCAATCATGGTTTTCTCAATGTTCTCCATGAAACATCAAGAATAAGAAACATGGAGAATATCTCTCCCAAATGGCATGCTCAATCCTCCCATCCTTCCTCCATTCATTCCAATAATATGAATAAGAACATCCTCAATGTAGGGATCAAAACCAAGGACACATAAGCTGCCATATGCATTAATGAAGGTGGATCATAGTCCCACATGTGGAACCAGTGTAGTATATCTCTTGACTTCCTTAGATAATGATATGGTAAGTGGTTTCCCCACCACTTACTTGTTTCCATATTCTTCTCACATGTTTTGAGAAGGTGAGTGATGTTTGGTGCCTTTGGAGTGCACCTTGAATGATATATCATCTCCCTATATCCTCCTAGGGAGTGGCCATGCTCAACAATGTTTATGGCCCAAATTTTACCATGAATTTTGTGAGGAATTCTCCCACTTGGAGAAATGGCCTGCACATGTATGGTTAAGGAATGCACATATTCATTATATAAATCATTATGCATACAAACATGATCCTTACCATATTATTTTCTCACACTAATGGAGTGGTACATAGATAGATCCCCTGGCATTCCCATAGAGGAAAGAGGTGGTTGTGATAACTCCATCAAAGAGTTATGTATCTTCTCCATCTCCACATGATCCATCCATCTCCTCAAATGCTGATATATCTCCTCCTCAAAGCCTTCCCAAGTAAACCCATCCATGATAGTATGGTATGACCTTATGGAATAAGTGTGGCTAAAGAGAAAATCCACATGTGCTACTTGTAGTAACTTCTCCTTGAGCTCAGATGCTCTTGATAAGAAGATCCTACCATGACAGTAGATGACCTCATCTTTGATTGAATATCCCTTCTCTAGTAGTTGTTCATCAATTATCATGCAAGTAAAAATATCCTTGGAATAATCCACCAATAGCTGGGATTTCCAATATGGATCTATCCTCGAAAGTGACAGTGTTGATGATATATCATATAAAGCATCTGTCATGTGGCTGCCCCCTTATTTGACATCTCCCATGCCAAAGTTACATACCGAGATGTTGCTATCCCCTATTTTTTTCCCCTCTTGTAGTTTATCATGCTCAAGTGAAGGTTGAAGCTTTTGGAGGTTAGTCTTCCATGGGAAGCTATCACCTATCCAAAACTTCTTGAGTTTGGCCAAAGCATGCATGAGTGGCCACCATCCCCTACCATGTGTGGAAGATTTATCCCCAAGTGAGAACATCTTCTAAGCCTCCAAATTCAAGGAATAGTCTCCTTGCATCATGATGGTGCCATCCTCCATCCCTGTAGCATCCTCTCTCAGCACAAGATATGGTGTGAGAGTGGGTAATGATGATAGTGGGAGAATGTCTCCCTCCTCCTTGAGTCTACCCAAGACTCTCTACATTGTACCATGACCTCCCAATGATCCCACTCCCCGTGGATCTATGAGTGGTGTTACATGTTGTGATACATTTCTCACCAACTCCTGATTAGATGGCCTCCCAGGTGGTTTTCCACTATACAGTAATGTCCCATGGGCCAAAGTCAATTGCATACATGATGGGGTTGTTAGGTCCTTTATTCCACTGCACAAATCCAACTCTGTTTTCTATGTGGAAGCTTTCTAATCTTGAATGGAACCTAAAACCCTCAAGGTTAAGTATTTGGGTACTCCTCTCAATGATGCAAGGACCCCTCCAATTGGAGAAAATGCTACATTCCCACCTCCTAGCGGTGATGGTTCATCTCTTGCTATTCCAGCATTATGACCTCCTTTTGGTTCTTCTTCTCCATCCTCCTCATCCTCTGAAAAGACCTCTATATAGTGTGCCTTACCTACTGCACATCTACGTCCAGGTGCCCATGATTCTTGGCATGTGAAGTAAAGCTTCCCTCTCCTCAAGTATCTTTGGACATCATCACTAATAGGTGCTTTGTTTTGGCCCTCCTTTGAAGGATGAGCCTTCTTTCCTTTTCCCTTTGATGGAAAAGTGGGATTTTGCTAAAATGTTGCCTTTGATTTTAGCAAGGCATCTTGTAGATATCTAGCCCTCTCAATGGAATCTTGAGGGGTGCAATATCCCAAAAGAGAGAATGCAATAATACTAAAATACAATATAAGATACTACAATAAAGTAAACAATAAATCTATATAAAATTCATAATTTACAGAAATAGCTGAGCCATTTTATTATATTGGAGGTGAAAAATCAAGTACAGCAATGCTCAAAATATGAGACATTCAAGTCACAAGGGTGGCCTAGAATGACCCTGCAATGATTTCGCAAGAGGGACTATGTAACCGCTGATCTGCTGAAAGGTAAATTTCGTTGTCCCTGCTGCAACTGTTGGGACTGCAACTTCATGAAAGATTTAAAGTCAAGTTTAGGCAGAATGGGAGCTCCAATGATGTTGAAATTGTAGATCTCAGCTCAATGATGGATTCCCAAGATAACCCAGAAATGGATTCTTAGATCTATAAGTCTAAGAAAACCACCATCTTAGGGTTTCACATATATGCTACTGGGAATGCATATCTGAAACTAGATATGATGATATGATGGCTACAATGGTGCACAATCAGATCTATGCAAGAAGGGATGATCCCTTCACTAAATCCTTGGGCTAGAAGCTCAATATCTAGCTCCTCCAATCTCCTCCACTGAAAATTGTTGCTGTAGGAAAAACAACTTCAAAAAACTATGATGTAAGAGAGGAAGGTTCAATAGCCTACTATTGGACGTGTCAAATCATCTCCTAAATTATGGAAACAATAGATATAATGTGAGGAGATGATCCCTCATAGGATTCCCAGTTTAAATACTGGAAACTTCCTTCCTCCAATAGATCTGTAGGAATGGACTACACAATCCTTGAAGGAACTACTACTACATGGAGGTAAAACCCAATGGCCTGAATGTCAAATGTAGATTTGTTGCTCCTAAAAGGCTGGGTGTAAAGAACAAAGTGGTAAGATGAATCCTCTACTGGTTTCCTAGTTGAATCCTAGAAGCAACCTTCTGAAGATGGCACCAATTCCTGATAAGGAATGAAGAGCAATCCTCTTCCAAGAGCTACTCAATGAAAGAGGTGGGATTCCTGCTCAGGAACAACCTGTGCTAAACAACACCGCAAGCTCTGCTAAATATCCCAAGCATGCATAGAAATTTACTAAGACAAATCTAGATCTAAATAGATCAAAAAATGAATAATCCAAATCATGTCTTCCATTGCGCCTTCACCTTCATTATATGCATGAGCCTTCCATAGCCTGGGCCCACTCCAAAGCTACGCTATACATGTGGACATAGTATCCATGTTTGATTGCGTCGTGGCTTCATGTTCTCGATCATGTTCACATGGGGTGATCACCCTCTCCATCATATGTGCATTAAATGCTTCACTTCCTCCATTATCTTATCATAAGTGCTTCATGATCTTCTTTAAATGCACTATGATATCAATTGACCTTATCAAATATCCTCATGATTTTATATTTAAGAGCCATTATCTTATTTGATTGTTTCATCCTCCATAATATATCTCATAAATGAGACATGATCTCCATTAATGGAGTTGCTCCACTACTCCATGATTTTAGATCTAGATCTATAATATCCACATACACACATTAAAAGTGGATTTTATTCATCTTTGAGGTTTGTGGATCCATCCACCCTTTTATTTACTTAATTCATTAAGAAAATCAAGAACTCTAATATTCCAAATATGATGTTAAAATTTGGGAATATTATAGTCCCCCCTGGAAAAATGTTTCTTTTCTTCTAGCAACTCCAAAAGTAGATGCAAAGCCATCTATTCCCCTCCAAATGGCATCCACATAAGGAAGGCTTCCTCCGTTTTCTGCAATGTGTTATGCATGTTTGGTTCCAAATTTGTCTTTCAAAAATATATATAATGACCTCCAACTGTATGGTTAGATATCCTCCTTCCACCATGAAGTACCAAGTGACAACCATATGGTGTCCAAAATCATCATTAATACATGAGATACATAAAATAAAGTGGCTCCTTCCATAAAGGAAAATCTCCATCTTACAATACATCTCTTCATCCCATGATTTATGAATTTGATTGAGCATTTACATGCTCTCATTCTTAGCCCGGTTGGCCTTGTTGGATCCAAGCATCATTCCAACTTTATGAAAAATAATAAAAGGAGATATTTGGGTAGACAAAGATTTCAAACCATATTTTCCCAATAGTAGCCACTGGAATAACACCCTTTTCTGCCATCCTCCATCTCCTCTATGTAGGATGGATAAGCCAAACTACCCCAAAAGAAACCAAAGGAACAAGATATCTTGCTGATTTCTCTCCTCCTCATGTGCATCATGGAGTAAAAACATACTAATAGCCATGTAGAATGTCACATCAGCCCAATACAAACAAACACCATCAATACACATCATGATAGCATCGTGAAAAGTTCTACCCAATACAAAACACATAGACATAGGAGATGTCATGTGGTGGACAAACTCTCTCAAGGGAACCCAAAATGAACATGCCTTATTTTGCTGCATTCTATAATTGATACATAAGTCACGAATTAGAAAAATATGAGCTATTGGGTGATAACCATACTCACCCAAGAGCAGCCAGTGCAGCCATGCCTCCTTCTCCATTTCATAAGTGTTTTTCAAGGCATGGATCAAAGAAATATGAGCCTTTGGGTAGTGACAAAATTCTCCCAAGAGCAACCAATGTAACCAAGCTTTCTGGCCCATGTCCTATATTTTCAAGTGGTCATGCAAACCCTTGATTATCATCCTCACCCACTCATCCCAATGTGGATGATGAATGATGTGCTACATAATCATGGTATCCTCCCTTTGTAGAATACCGTCCTCCCCAAATTGATGAAGAACTTTGCACTTCATGAGTTGTTGAAGTGCTCCTTCAATGAGATCTCTCAAGGAGATTATATTTTCACCAAAGGCCCTCCAAAACCAATGAATTTTGGATCTGCTACAGGTAGAAGTTTATCTTTGAGCGGTGAGATACTCACTGAGAAAGTGTCATCTAGAAAGGAGAAAATATTTCTCATATGAAGATGTCTACCATTTATCATCTTTACCTCCATTGCTTCATGAGTGAATATACCTTCTAAACTCTCCATGAATGATGGGGCCTCTTCAAATTCACAGTTACTAAGTGACATCGCTGTAGATCTGCATGGTAATACATGTGCTGTCTCAAACAAAGGCACAATACAGATCTCATAACCAGTTATTGTACATAGGATCATGCTCATCCCATTTTATGAAACTCTACACTTCAACTCAAAGGGTTGAATGAAGCTCAACAATGATGAACTGGGACAATTCTTAATCTCCTCCTTGATTAGATCAAGGGTCCTCTGCACTATGATATGTTGTTGCATCAAATTAGCATTGTATTCTAACCCTTGGTTATGAATTGGCCCTAATTGCATGCTCTCACAAGTTTCAATAAGATCTATTGAAACAATATGTAATGAAAGTTCATGGATACCTTGGATCAACTGATGTGTGGGAATCTCTTGCTAGAACACAAGAGTTCCTCCAACTGGAACAATAGTGTCTCCAACTGCTAGTAAGAGTGATGGTTGCTTTTCTCCAAGTGTACCAGTGCTGGAATCTTCCTCCTCTTCCTCATGCATCTCTTGAATCATGCATGGGACTCTATGTGTCAAGAGCTCAAGACTATCTTGCAAATTTGCAAGTTTCTCTTCTCCAGATGCAAGTACTTATGCGGCTAGTGGTGAATGTAGTGACTTCTTGCCTAGAGTGACAAGATTGACATCCTCCTTTGCTTCCTTAGGAAATGTCTCTTTGTGACATATCTCTGGTTTTCTAACATGGAACTTCTTCCTCAACTTTTGAAAGAAATCTGAATATTTAGTCACCTTTGCATGCTCCATGTGACCAAAGCACCAATCATTGGCTTCACCTGAAAGATGAAGTGCTACAATTTGGACAACCTCTTCTTCAACTACAAGATGTAGCCTGAAAAATGCATCTAACTCTTTCCTCCAAGCCTTAACAGTGCTTGAGGAAGATCCATAAAATGTAGGCAAATAAAATCTATTGTGCCTCTTCCTTCTATTGCTGCTATAGGATCCTCTTTCTTCTTTGATTTGGAAGAATTTTTGGAGAGTTAGAATCTCTTTTAATGCTATAGACGGTGCTTTGTACTCTTCAAGATACAGACTGAGAGTCTCATGAGTCTCAGGTTTTCTTCTTTCTTCATTTATGTACCCTTCACCTTCTCCAAAGAAAGTGGGCATAGTAGATCTATGAGGAGATCTATAATCTCTGGTTTTCTTCTTTGCTGATAGGAAGTTCTTGGGCCTTCCTCATCAAATATTCTTCTTGGATCTTCTTTTTTCTTTTCCTTCTCCATTTGATTGACCTCCTTGGAGAGATATTGCATGGATCTAAAGATATGAGTGGAAAAATTATCCTCTTTCATGATAGATATCATCTATCTGCTTCTTCTTTTGATGCAAAAGAAGAATTTTCCACAAGCTGAGCCAAAGATCATGCTCTGATACCACTATAATATCCCAAAAGGGTGAATGCAGTAATACTGAAACATAATATAAGTACTACAAAAAATTAAACAATAAATCTATATAAACCTCAAAATGCACAGAAATAGCTGAGCCATTTTATTATATTGGAGGTGAAAAAGAAAGAACAATAGTGCTCAAAATATGAGACACTCAAGCCACAAGGGTGGCCTAGAATGACCCTACAATGATTTCCCAAGAGGGACTGTGTAACTACTGATTTTCTGGAAGGTAAACTGTGTTGTCCCTGCTGCAACTGCATGAAAGATAGAAGGTTAGATCTACGCAGAATGGGAGCTTTGATGATGCTAAAATTGTAGATTTGGGCTCAATGATTGATTCACAAGATAACCTAGAGAGGGTTTCTCATATATATAAGTCTAATAAAACCACCCTCTTAGGGCTTCACATATATGTGGTTGGGAATGTGGATCTGAAGCTAGATCTAATGATATGATGGCTGTAATGGTGCATAATTATATCTATGCAAGAAGGTTTGATCCATTCACTAGATCCTTTGGCTAGAAGCTCAATACCTAGCTCCTCCAATATCCTCCACTTAAAATAGCTGTTGTAGGAATAAAAACTTCAAAAAATTGCGTTGTAAGAGAGGGAGGCTTAATAGCCTACTGCTAGATGTGTCAAATCAGCTCTTGAATGATGGAAACAATAGATCTAATGTGAGGAGATGATACCTCATAGGATTCCCAGCTGAAATACTGGAAACTTCCTTCCTCCAATAGATCTACAGGACTGGACTGCGCAATCCTTGAAGGGACTATTGCTGCATGGAGGTAAAACCCAATGGCCTGAATGTTAGATGTATATTTTCTACTCCTGAAAGGCTAGATGTGAAGAATAAAGTGGTAATATGAATCCTTCACTGGTTTCCTAGCTTAATGCTAGAAATAACATCCTGAAGATGGCACCAATCCTTGATAAGGAATGAAGAACAATCCTCTTCCAAGAGCTACTCAATGAACCTACTCAGGAACACCCTGTGTTAAATAGCACTACAAACTCTACTAAATAGCCCAAGCCTGCATAGAAATGTCCTAAGACAAATCTAGATCTAAACAGATCAAGAAATGAATAATCCAAATCATGCCTTCCATTGTTCCTTCACCTTCATTATATGCACGAGCCTTCCATAGCCTAGGCCCACTCCAAAACTATGTTGTACATGTGGACATAGTCTTCATGTTTGACTAATCTGTGGCTTCATGTTCTCCATCATGTTCACATGGGGTGATCACCCTCTCCATCATATGTGCATTAAATGCATCACTTCCTCCACTATGTTATCATAAGTGCTTCATGATCTTCTTTAAATGCACTATGATCTCAGTTGACCTTATCAAAGATCCTCATGATTTTATATTTAAGATCCATGATCTTATTTTACTATTTCATACTCCATAATCTATCTCATAAAGCAAACATGATCTCCATTAATGGAGCTGCTCCACTACTCCATGATTTTAGATCTAGATCTAGAATATCCACATACACACATTAAAAGTGGATTTTATTCATCTTTGAGGTTTGTGGCTCCCTCCACCATTTTATTTAATTAATTCATTAAGAAAATAAAGAACTCTAATATTCCAAATATGATGTGAAAATTTGGAAATATTACAAAGGGTAGTGGGTTTGGTAGATTTAACCAACCCATGTGGAGGTTTTGCTATCCCATCAATGAACATATAGACCCTCCTTACTGTAGATAAATCAGGAACCATAACCGAAAGTTGTAGAAATTTAGAAATATAAGTTTCTGGATTACCTGACTTTTTGAGCTTAGATAGCCCCATGAAAGGTGCCTTCGGGTCTCTCTGATCAAACCCCTCCACCAACCTACTTGTGAACTTTGACTATGCAGTCACATTGGCATGATCCAATGTAGACAACCCATGAAACAACCAGTCATGTGCTTCACCCTCAAGGTGCACCACCACTATTTTGATGGCCTCCATCTCTGGTACTTGGTTTAGCTGGAAGTAGATGTATAACTTCTATACCCATGATTTGGCAGTGCATTTTGATGACCCATCAAAGTTGGGTAAGAAAAATTTTCCCATAGTTCGGCATAGATCATGATTCTGTATGAATCCTCCACCTCTATTGTGATGCCTTGGTCTCCTATTGTCCTTGATATGACATAATTATTGAAAACTCAAATTATCCTTGAATCTTTGAGATTGAGACTCATACTCCAAAAAATAGTCTTCAAGAGTTTCTTGTTCTTGAAACCTTCCATTTCCCACTGCTAATAATGTAGGAATTGTAGAGCATTGGGAAACATGTTTCTTCACTTGTTGATCACTCCAATGATGAGAAATGTTGAAGCCTCAACCATGTATAAGAATTTTATTGGATTCTTTGTGTCTATCCATCCTCATATCCTTTATTTCTCTTGCAATGTCTTTCATAGTTCAAAGAAGAAGCTTAGGAAACTCCTTCTCCTCATCTTCTCCTGATAAAGGGGGTTTACCCTTGTCTTCTTTATCATTTGTATAATCATACTTTTGGTTTCTTCTTAGATACCTCTTCTCTCTATTCATGAGAGGATCTAATTATTTTGATGAAATATTGGCTTAATATGCACAAGCTGAGCCAATATTATGCTCTGATACCACTGTAATATTCTCAAATGGGAAAAGCAGGAATATAGTGCATAAACATGGAAATAGAAGTGAGATCAATGCATAAATATAAGAGACCAATATGAAGCCATTATATTAGTCATAAAAACATCAAACATGTACAAAATAATGGGGCCTAAGTCATATAACAAGAATCGCAAGCCTCCAGTAGATAAATCCGCTCAATAATGAGGTGTTGCTACTATACCAGAATGTCGAAAGACTGCTACAGTGTAGTCATAAGAGCATTAATACATCAAATGAGCATACAATGATACAATGGGAAGATATATGCCTCAAGAGATACAAAAAATAAACATCAAGGCTCTATACAACCTCCAATAGAGAACCCAAGAGGCTTTTCAAAAATACACCAATATACAAGAAATGAACCAAAGCCCTAGGGTTGAAGATTCACTGCAACAAAACAGCTGGAAATATGTGTCTGATATGATATGGCAAAGAATATAGCCTCCTCCAATAGAATCTCTAGATGAATGGCTGATCCCTTCACTAGAAAACCTCCTCCCCAGATGGTGTACTCAAACCACCCTTGCAACTCCTCCCTAAAATAATGCAGTCGAAGATTGAAACTGTACTGTAGGGTAAAATGATAGTTTGGCCTGGTGCCAAATGATGCAATAAGGCTCAATGGCCTTCCTTAATAGCCTCCCAATGGAATGAAACCTTCCTCCACTGAAATATAGCTCAGAAATTACCTAAATGTATTCTCCACTGGTATAACCTGCAACACAACACAACCCTCTGCAAAAATTGCATTGTAGATGAAACATGGATCTTGGCCTGAAGTCGAAATGTGGAAATTTAGTGCAATCGCTTCTCCTGAGTAAGCACTTGAAGTCCCCTGAGGATGAAGGTGGGATTCCCACTCGGGAAAACACTATGTTAAACAACACTGCAGTCTTAGCTAAACAGCTGAAGAGAGAAAACAAGTCTTAATAGAACATATCAAAATAACACTTAAAACATGATCACAATGGCTTCCATCCTCTTCCTTATATTCCTGGTGAGATTCCTCACCATTTTCCCCACTCATTAAAGCTACTATTTCCATGCATGGAGTCTCCCCGAAAAATTTCGTTGTCCCATAATGAATGCCCACTCCTCCATGACAGTGTTGTTGATTTGGTCAAAGTTGACCCAGTCTACATGCTCCAACCCCCTTTGACACACAAGGGTGCTCAATTAAGCCACTACAATGATATCCTTTCAAAATAGGAGTGATATTATTCCTACTAAGGATATTTATGGGTCTCCATACCCTCTTGTTCGGAAAATTAAGAAGCAAAAACAAAAATCAATATTCCAACTAGCTTGTAACTAATTTGGAATATTACACCAACCCAGCCAGCTCACACCCTCTATGCGTAACCTGGTTCAAAAATTAATCAAGATCATGAGATTAAATAAATAAATAAACAGAACATGAATAAAAATTGCTTCAATTAATTCCTGGAAAAAAAAAAAAATTTCTTTACATCATGACACAAACACTCAGCTCCAGCAAGATCATAGGAGCGATCTGCAGAATGAAAATGCATGGAACTACATCAAGACTGACTCCTCCTCCCTCTTGTGCATTCTTTCAAGCATGTGCACTGATCAATTATCTAATTGATTGACTCACCAATCCCCCCCCCCCCTTTTCTTGCTCCTACCAATCTCTTATATAGCATTGAGTTACAAATTGGAGTTTTAAATTAGCCAACTAAAATTTAGGAGGGAAAATTAGCAATTTTAACAATTTTCTGAGATTGAATTTAGTTTTCAAATAAATTTTTAAACAGGGAATGATTATGGTGAATCGTTCCTCTTTTCTAGGGATGCCACTATTTTCAGATTGAGTTCTAGGGCATAGCCATACCTAGATCGAAATTCACTGAAGCCACGATTTGGAGATTGGCACATCATCTGAAGAGCTAGGATTCGACGAAATTGGTTATATATGGATGATGGACACAATAAAGTTCGAGCTGGCCACAATTAAAATGTATCTGACTAAGTCATGATATATGATAGCTATCTCAGCCACCCTTATCACATCAAGGAACTATGTAGCATAATTAGCATGAATAAATGATTCAATAGCATTGTTGACCAACCCTTCGCTAAGTCATGCTTATGCAACTTAAAGAACATTCCACACGGTATATAATCATGACAGTGATACAACAGAGTTCCAGCTAACTCCATTTCACAAAGGCCAATGAACTAAAACCAAGAATTAAAGAAAAGTAGTTCTCCTTCCTCTTCTGTTTTGTTTTCAAAAGCTGTGTTGAACTTCTCGATAAGCTAGTTCTTGGTACTAGAAAAATTTGTGATTGTAGCTAGGTAAGCCATCATCAGTGTAACATTATATTCCATTAGAAAATCATCTTGAAACTTTGGGGATTCTATCGAAGGTATCCTTCTTAGAATACTGGAAACTTGCCGCAACAAAGAATTTTCTTAAGGAATTTCACCTCTTTGCACTACTGACAAGAAATGATAAAGAACTCTAATATGGTTGTTAATAATTTTTATGGCATTGTGAATCCCCGTTAGATGTGAAACCAATTAATTAGGAGATGAGCCTCCATCTCAGGGTTTTAGGTGTGCAACATGATCAACAGAAATCCTCTCGTCCTCCATAATCACTATAGTGTAGTTTGACTTACATATGCCTTGAAAAATGGATTATATGCTATATCAACTTCACGAATTGATATGTTAGCTAGAGCACACATTTCATTTTATTTCATATTACAAGAATTCTGAAAAGGATGTAGGTATGTAAATGGGGTAGGAACCCATTTCTGCTCTACTGCAAGTAGGTAAGTGCAATGGTGCAGGGAGGTAAATGCATGATCGAACCAGTTTTATTCGTATAATAGAAAAGCCTTTATTAAAATTTCATTAATGATATTTTAATCTTGTTAAAATGAATAAGTAACAAATATTCTTTAAAAATAATCATTAATCCACTCGACAGCATGAGAGAAATGAAAAAAATTAAGACAAACTGGAAGCCCAACAAACCATATGGGATGAGGAAGGTTCTTGCAACCTTAAAGTAGGTTTTCTATATGGGTTCAGTTGTGGTTTCAACTTCAGGAATTTCCAGACTATCTTCCTCTACAATCTCTTCAATTCTTTTGGGCTGAGTCACCACTTTTCCCAATCTAAGTTAAATTTCCTACAGAGACATAGTAAATTCCTGTAACATGGGAACATAAATTTCATGCAATGGCTGTGGTGCAATACACTAGGTAGGAAATGTGGGATAAGTGATCAATCTAATATTGTGAGTAGATTGGATGGTTTTATTTTTGGGGTTAGACACTGGCTAAGCAGGGAGTTGTTTGGGATGAGGTTGATTTGGTGGGGTAGGAAAATGAAGTTGTTATTGTGGTCGCACCATTTGTTCCGATGTGGGCTCTGGAGGATAAAATTTTTGAGTTGGAAAATTATGTGTAGTAGGGTGAGAAAATTTCCCCTACCAAGGTTGTTGAGGAGGCCAGAGCTACCAGGTCATTGGAATATTCCACATCTTTTTGAGCATAAGGAAATTGAAAATGTGACTGTGACGTACCTGTATGATGTGGATGCCATGATCTTTGAGGTGCCATTACATAAAGTTCATTCATAGCTCCCTGATCTGCTATATATGCTTCTTTAATTTAATGAAGAGAATGAAATTTATCAAAGGAATGCTCATCTTCACAAATTCAACATACCTCTATGTTGTCACCACGACATTCCCTTAGAGAATTTTTCTTCTTGCATTTGGAGTAGAACATGGCCATGGCTTTATCCAATTCCTCCTACTTATTCTTAGCCTGCAAAGCATCCAAAGTGCTAAGAATATCAGTCTTAAACTTTTCAAATAAATTACCCATTTCAGCTCTGGTTACTCCAATTCTGGCAACTGATTTGACACTCCTGGAAGGGGTGTCTCTTGAACCACCTCCAACATTGGAATTTCCTTTTGAATATATTCTACACAATTCACACACATCATCATAGCTCAACTTTGATACATCACTTGCTCCCATTAAGTTTAAAATATCTATAAATTTCAGTCTGATTGCCCTGAGAAAAATTGTCCTTTTGGTTTCTTTGCTCAATGGATTCATCTTGGATCTCTGTAGATTACATTGAAATATTTCCACCAAGTCCTCCACACTCTCCCCTTCCTTATGATTCATGCCAAAAATCTCTTCTCTAAGGTCTCTATTTTTACAATAATCTTCGTATTTCTTCAATAATACCTTCTTCATTTCATCCCAAGTTGAAAAGCATTTTGGACCCAAATTCATAAACCACCTGAGAGATGCATCTTTCAATATAGCACGAAACAATTTCATCTTTTGAGCATTGGAATAATATTCATAGATTCTGCATAACACATAAAATTCAAATAATAAGGCATCAAAATATTCACTAGAGCCACCATGAAAAATAGGCAATGCTGAGGGAGGAATTTTTTTCATCAAAGTAGCTCCACTATTCTCCTTGAAAGGGAATTCAAATGTGACTAGTTCCTCTTCTTTCTCAGTGTAGTTCCCATTTGTGTTTCTAGTACCCTCTTCATGAGCCATATGAGACCAAGAGAGAGAATGACCTATGTAAAAGTGACATATTCTTCAAAATAAACGGTTTTGAACTCTGGTTCTTGAATAGGGTTGATAAGGAATTGCTCTTTAGGATGACCACTGAGCATAAATGTTGAATTCCTTATGAGAGGAGGTTCTAAATGGGCAGCAACAAAGGATTTCCCAACAGAATATTTTGTTGTAGAAGTATTGATATTTTTAGGATAAAAAACCAAGCTCTCTTCAAGACTACAAACCTCCTGTTCAAATTATCCTTATTTTATTGCCTTGTTTCTTGTAGACTTCCTTGTTCTTGCTAGTGTGTTAGTGAATGAAGTGGTGCTCACACCACCACGAAATTTTTTGAAAATATTGGACCCTATTTATCTATTATAAAAACGAATTCAAACATTTTGATTACAAAACAATTAGGACATGGCTTTTGAGAAATTCTAATCTCTGGAGATGTGTAGGCCTTACCCTACATTTTACCACTTCAATTCCCCCAGTCTTGCAAAATCTCAAACAACAAAAATCATAGAAACACTTTCAGTATAATCCCTTAGCACCTCCCCGATAACGGCGCCAAAATGTTGAGTCAAATTATAGACTTATAATTCGTTGACATAAATTATCAACCCAGGGCAAGTAAGCTTGTGAGAAGTTGTGCAAAATATATGCAAGCTTAATACTTCAAGTGCTTATGAATAAAACCAATCAATCACATATAGAACTAATGCCTCTTTTCTACATCAACATTTGGAAGAAAAGGCTATGGAGTGGATTTAAAATCCCTCTACATCTCTGAGTATTGATGATGTGATCAGAAAATATAAGAGATCAAACGTGAAGAAAGAAAGAAATCAACTTGAAAATGTAAATTTAACTTGATTAAATGAAATCCACACATTAACACATAAACTCAATGATTCAATCAATTGAGAATTGTTGTTGAAACTAGAGATATAGTAAATTAGCTATGTAAATGAATTATTACTACATAACAAAAATTAGAATGCACACGAACACACACTGCAACTAACGGACTTGTGAGCAAAGGGGCCCTCCCTCACTCACAGCCCCTTCAAGATTAAAGAGGCTTTCTTAGTATAATGGATAGAACATCATATATTATATTAATTTGAAGATATTACAACTGAGTACCATGGAAAATTTTAGGGGCTAATATTCGCAGGTGGGCTAATTTTCCATGATTTTTCCAGAAAAAAGATTCGCCAATTTCCATTTTTTATAAAAATGATTCACCCAAATTTTACAACATAAAATTATTTTACATTAAAAATCACCAACATTATATAGACAGTATATATAAAATCATTATAAATATCAATATTTTTACAAATACATCAATAAACATTTTATATTTTGCATATTAGGTACTAGTGAGATTCACCAATTTTTTAAACTTCAAAATAATTTTCCATCCTTAAAATTTACCCTGACGAGTACAATCTGATATATGCTATTATCAAAATCCAACCCAACCCCTTACAACATGAAACACAATCAAATTTATATAAGTTTGAAAGCCCATATTTGGCTCGAATCAGGAAAAATACTAATCTGTGCTATTAGCTATCAATATAGGTACAAACTTGTAAAAATTAGATCTGTTGAGTCTAATCCATGACTAAAAGCATGGATTAGACAAATTTCATTACATAGCTAGAGTTTCTCCTCATGCAGCCAACGATAAAAGGTATGCGGATATGGGTGGTTGAAGAAGTAGATTTGAAATGACCAATATGATAGCATCCATGTATGATGAATTTCCCACAAAACCCATGTTATTATTTAATTTGGAAGTGAGTGGAACATAGCTAATTAATAATTATGTTGCAAGAAATCTGAGTGGTTGTAGGAAATCTGAATCTCTAGGAATTTTGGAGCATCTGAAGAAAATGTGACCGCACAAGTTGTTTTCAAGAAATTTTGGAGCTGTTTTGAATCAAAGAAAATCTACATAATATTTCTAGATCAGTTGGCATGATAATTCAATAAGAAAATATCTATCTTAAGGAATGCATAAGGTTAAGGTAAAATGAAACTTTTTTATGTTAATTCAATACCTCAAGTGTATGGCACCCTTTTGGCCAAAAAACATAGATGATATAACCAAAATAAGAATATTAGGGATCAAGGAGAGTTAAAAATGGGAGAGGTAAGGTCTAAGAAAGGTGTCAAAATTAGGCAAAATTGTGACTCAACAACGACATTGAATTTCATCACCAACTAGTTATTTCGTTGTGAAAATAAAATGTTTGTGTGTGGTTTGACTCCTAGATTTGATAACATGTGTTTATTTTTTATTTTTTATTTTTATAGAACTTAGGTGTGGACTATGAATTTAAATTTTTAATATTTTTAAATTTTTTAAAAAATTCACTGAAGTTGAATATAATGGCAACAATTCTAGAATTTACCAACCAATGAACCCTTGTTAACGAGAATCCTAGTCCTTTTCCTTGCTTTGGAGATTTTTGTCCTCCTTATATGGCTACATTTTCATTATGTGTATTTACCATTGGTTTACCGTTATGGTTATTTTCAACTTCGTTGGCCTCAAATACTCAAAATTTTCCACCTCAACCAGAAGCTTCACCTCAACAGACTTCACCATCTCAACATCACCAACCTCATGTTCACCCTTTACCTTCTTCACCCAACATATCTTCCTCCCTTTCTTCTTCTTCGCTTGGTAAAATACTTGATGCTAGTAACCAAGTAGCTAAGAAGAAGAAGAAGAAAGGTAAGAAAGAAGTCAAGCAACCAACCATGGCCGTAAGTACTGGATGTTGAGGAAACCTCCAACATGTATCACAAGCCCAAATACCCTTGAAATGTTAGTAAGGGTGACCACTTCCTTATCAATTTTCCTAGTATTCTTAAGCTCTTGGAAGTATGGTAAAAAAATTCTCATCAACTTACTATTGATTCATCATCCAATGATTGTTAGGTTCCAGGGAAAAGGTATGTTTCGTTGTAGGTTATGAAAAGGGAGTCATCATAGTCACCTTTTCCCTCATATGGATGAAGCCTCTAAATTGTTGGAAAACGTTATTGTTCTACAATGACAACTTCTAACTGGTTATTGTAACCTTTCTCCCAACCTAGCGTTAGTTGACGAAGTGATTGAGCTAATTCCAGGAATAGTCCATCCAAATATTCTATTGTAGATTGAAACACATATCCCTCAGATCGATGAACCATTGGTTGATCAAGTGGTCATATCAATTCCATTATCGGTTAATCTCACTCTCCCTATAGAGAGTGAAATTCATACTGCTCAGGTTCTTCTTGTTACATCGTATACTTCTACACAAGGGGGAATTCCACCTGTTTCTACAAAACCCCCTCCAAGTACTGAGGTATTTTCCTTTGATTGGAGTATACTGATAGAACCTCATATTCCTTCTTCCATCCATTTCAAAATCATTGTGAAGCCTTGTGGTATGAATGTGCATTGTACAAATGCATATGAGGGTGCTTCTGCAATATTTATCATTAACTGCATGGCAAGTTTTGGGTTCCCCTTAGCTTGTGCCTGTTACATAGAATCTGACAGCTTTCAATAGAACCATTAGTGAACCTTTAGGGATCCTTCCTAAATTTCCTATTACCCTATATGGTAAAACTATCTGTATTGATATTATGATAGTCCAAGGCCCCTTGGATTTCAATTTATTCCCTGGGCGAGATGAATGTTGTCGTATCGACATTCATTTGAGTGATGTATTTCCCTCACAATGGAAAAATTGTGACTATTGAACAAATTTCATTCATTAGTCTTAATTCAACTACTAGTAATATGACACCCCTGATTGTTACTTTTGTGGAAGTGGTATCCACCTCACCATGGGTTAATTATGTGGCATCCAGTTTGATGTCTTCAGCTACCAATACAAGAAAGCCTTTCATTGTTTTCTAGAATTATTTTGACTTAGATCCAGTAATTGACTTGGTAAACACTATGGGGGAATTTTGAGATGATGTTATTATCCCTATTGAGTCCCTCGACATGTGTTCCTTCCAGAGAAATAGTCTTCCTTTTGATGAAGACCTCTTATAATGCATGATCAAGGTGTTCCCCTTGACATGTGTTTCTTCTATTTGAAATCCATAATAAAGGTTCCTATCACGATAGTTCCTTTTACTATTTCAACCTTGTTAAAAAATGAAATAGGTCCCCATGAGGAAAGTTATTTTACTATGTCAACCTCATTAAAAAAATGAAACTGATCCTCATGAGGAAAGTTCTTTTACTGTGTCAACCTTGTTAAAAAATGAAACATGTTCCCATGAGGATAGTTCCTTTCCTTCTGTCAACCTCATTAAAAAATGAAACAGGTTCCCATGAGGATAGTTCTTTTACTATCTCAACCTCATTAAAAAATGAATCAGTTCCTTATGAGGATAGTTTTTTTACTTTGTCAACCTTGTTAAAAAAATGAAACATGTCCTATGAGCATAGTTATTTTCCCGTGTCAAGCTCGTTAAAAAATGAAACAAATCCTCTCCTAATTGAGTTGAGCCTTTGACTAGATATCGTAAATGTTAAGTCGAGTCCTTCATCTGATCTCGTAAATGAACTTTCATTCCATCCAGCTATTAGTAACCAATAGTCTACTTAGGTGAATGAAATGAAGCTTCAGGGCATGTGCCCTTACAGATTATGATTGGGGGCATTGAACTTATCTCAACCACAATTTTCTCTATTTCAAGCTTGTGTAAAAATGAAACCACTTTCAAGCATAGTTTTCCTTCATTTCAAACTTGTATTAAAATGAAATTTATCTCGATTCAATTTCGATTATTATTTTCAAGACTTGTTAAACTCATGAAAATCCCGAGACTCTTTTGCTATATTTCATGCTTGTAAAACACATGAAAAATTTTAGTTCCTTCCATATTTTATTGCTTGTTAATTAAATTTAAAGTCGGTGATATGATTGCATTTTTATCACTTTTCCAGACTCATTAAAACTTACAAAAAAGAGAAACCTTGGAGTTCTCTTTTAAGTCCTTTTCAAACTCTTTAAACATGAAAATATTGTTGAGCACTTGACTATTCAAACTCATTAAAATAAATTAAAAATCATCTATTCAGTATAAGTTTTCCCATTTTCTGGACTGAGCTATACTAACTATGAAAAAGGTATAAGTTGACTAAGTATGGTCAATAGAGTTATCTCCTACATCATTGTATACCTTTTTGGGTTTGATAGAGTAAATTTACGGAAAAATAACAATGTGGAGTTTACTTATGTTTTTCTCTTGACTCCCTAAAAGTGAAAAACACTGAGTTTTACTTTATCTAGGCTTGTTAAAATTTTACATTGAAAGGATAACATGATTTTTCATTTTGTGTCTTTTCAAACTCTTTAAACATTAAAACGAAATTGATTTGACCCTACAATGGACTCATAAAACTTAAACAGTGTAGGACCCGTCAATTACAATAGGACCGAACCACTCCTTCCTAAGGTTCATTAAAAATACTTCGTAGGACTCATCTGAAGGATGAACTTATATTATAAGAAAATTTTATCCTCCTCAAGTTTGAAAAAAATAAAGAGGTACTTTCCAGTAATTGTGGGGGGAAATTGGGAAGGAATTTTCATTTTTTTGTTATTAAAGACAATATGTCACTCTTGAATATGACATTGCATCACATTTGTGCCCAGGTTGGGAAATACATGTCTCATAGTTAATCAAACCTCATTGAAATTGTTCAGCTAGTTTTTGGTATTATCATTAAGTCAAATGCTGCCAAGTCACCTGTCATTTCACCAATATTTTCAAGAGAAGTCCAATCTCAGTAAAAATAACCTTGTTTTTCATAACCTTCAATCACGTCGGTCATCCCTAAGTCAATCCTTAATTGCTTCAAATATTGTTCTTCAAAACCTGACATGAAGTTTTGTGTCATAGGCCCTCCTATGATGGATTGTTTCCTCTCGAATTTAGCTCATTATCTAGGAAGTTGATTTAGAAACCGTTTTTAGTACTGTAATATCCCAAAATTGGGACTCTCGGCAATACATGTCTGAAAAATTCCTTTTTCATAAATGTATGCTACAACAATCAAAATCAGCCCTTGGATTCCTTAGATATGACAATCTAAGACCTAAATACAAGAGGATATCAGAAACAAATCAAACTAGGTGAGGTAAAAAGACCTCCCACACCTAGTATGGCTTGAAAAATGCCCAAGGAAGGGACTGCAGCAATACAAAAAAATACTACTCAGAAAATAAAGCAGTTTATTAGAGTAAGAGCAGGAGGCCAATATGGAGGCTCATAAATTACATGTACATCAGAAATTTAGATTTAAAATGTGGCCCATACAGTGTACAAGAGAAAAATAGAAGAATTATATGAAGAAATCCCTCAAAAAGAGGTGCTACAACACATGTATTTACTACAAAAAGACTTGACAGCGCTATTTTAAAGAGCTGCAACAACTATATATTACACTTCAGATCTAGAGAAAATTTGTGTACAAAATATTAGATCTATATCATATCTATACACTAGAAGAGCTCCTTTACAAATTCCCCTTGGGGTTTTGAGAAAAACATGACATACAAGGAGTAGATCTGAGATCTAAGTTGCAGATCTACAGTAATATTCAGGAATTTATGAATTTAAATACAATAATAAGTAGATTTTTTCTGAGCATAATATGGACTAGATCTGTAATCCATGGATCACCACAGTGAAGGGTAGAACTCCAACACTAGAGATCTCTCCTCCAAAAGTTTGTCAAAACACCCTACAATTGTACACTTGCAAATAACGCAGTCCTGGAAGGTAAACTGTGTTGTAGGCTATAGCACTGGTTTGGCCTGATGCCAAGATCTAAAATTCAGCTCCAAAGGTCTAATACTCTCTTGCCAATGGGATGGAAGGCTTTCCCATTGAAAAGAGGCACTAGATTGGCCTAGATTTGAGTAGATCTAGCCTCCAATTGCTGCAACTTACAAGGACAACCAAACCCTCAATAGGATCTGTGTTGTAGTTGGAAGATGAGCTTGGCCAAATGCCTGATAGTGGACAAGATCAACAAAACTCTTCCAAGATCTACTCAATGGAAGAGGTGGGATTCCCGATTAGGAACACCCTACTTCTAAACAACACTATTCTCAGCTAAACAAAAAGAGGATGATATATGTCTAAACAGAAAATATATTCAGAAATATACATAATCAACAACCTTCTTTTGTTGTCCTCCTCTTCCTTTTATAAGATGAAAGTCCTTCCAAACCCTAAAACATTTCTATGATTTAGCTCCTTTCACATGTGTAGCCACCAACTAAAACTGCGTTGTGCATCTAGGAGATTCACTGTATCTAGATAGTTCTGTTTATTTGGCCATGGTTGACTTGGTAAAATGATCCAGCCTCTTTCACACCTAAGTGTGCTTATTTAAATAGCCCAGATTTAGCTTTGTTCACATGTGGAATTGATTTATTTTGCTGTTTAGGAGTTTGACTGATCCTCCTTTACACTTTTATTCATGAAACAGAAAATTGAAACAAAATTTTATATTCCCATTATCTTGGGCTAATTGGGAACATTACAGTCCTCCCCTCCAAAATGTTGCTTGTCCTCAAGCAACTGATAGGGTGAGTGCTTCAACACTTCTCCTCCTCCATTGGTGACACCATCAAGGACCAAGCTTTCTTCACAAGCTAAGTGTTCACCAATCCAACCCTCCATGAATTGTTCCTCCAAATTCATTATGAGATGTACATAATTCATCCCACAATGAGTCAATAATTCAACTGAAACAAACATGGATGAACCAATAATCTCTCTAAAAAATGTATAGGTACATAGACAGTTTCCATCCCATGGGGTACATACAAGCTTCCCATCCTCCCTCCATACAATCCCATAAAAAGTACAACTATATCATCAAGGTACGGAAAAAAAATTACATATATAAAAACATAAATTGGAGCATGAGGAGGTGGGTCATAGTCCCACATATGATACCAATGCAGTGCATCTGGTGCCTACATAAGATCAAGGTATGGTAGGTGGTTTCCCCACCACTTGTTGCACATGTCATCTCACCATGGCTGAAAGTGTGAGATATGATTGGTGCGTTTGGGAAGCACCCATCATGAAACAAAATCTCCCTTTGCACAACAAGGGAGTGGAAAAAATCAGAAATTTTAGTGTCCCAATGTGTGTCATGAGATTCATATGATACATCACTCGTCCTTGGAGTCATGGCCTGCATAAACATGGTGAAAGAACATGTAAAATCAGAAAATGAAACTTTCTTTACATGATCAGATTCTTCACCAACAATGTATCTCCTACATATGCAGCTATGCATGGATCTTTCTCCTCTTTCAAAAGAACGAAGAAATGGATGAAATTACTCTTGCATAGATTCCCTTGGCTGCCCCAACTCCACATAGCTCATGCATTCTAGAAAATGCTGATGTAGCTCTCCTCCAAAATCTTCCCATTCAAATCATCTCATGATAGTGTTGTAGACATTAATAGATTAGGTAGGGCCGAAATAGAACTCTTTGTAGGCCCTTTGTAACATCCTCTCCTTAAGCTTGGAGGCTCTAGGTAAGAAGATCCTATCATGATGATAGATGACTCCCTCATGGACTAGATAGCCCTCTTCATGCAGCTGGTTATCAAGCATCATACAAGTGTGAAGATCTTTGGAATAATCCACCAACAGCTGGGATTTCCAATATAGATCTACACCCCCTAACAATGACAACATTGATGATGCATCAACAGGAATGTCTGCCATGTTTCTGATATCCTCTTTGACATCTCCTATGCCAAAGGTACATGTAGGAAGGACATACGTTCCCTTCTTCTCCTCCAACAGTGCATAATCGGAAATGAAGGTGGGTGATGATGATGAGAGGAGAAAATATCCCTCCTTCTTTTGCTTACCCAAACCTTCCAGTGCTATAGCTGTGTCTTCTAATGCTCCTATCCCTCCTAGATCTGATTTTGAAGCATTAATTAGTGAGATATCTCTCACCAAAACTAAATCAAGTGGCCTCCTAGGTGGTTTTCCATTAGATAATAGTGTCCCTTATAGAAATCTCATGAACATAATAGATGGGACAGTGAGGTCCTTTCTTCCACTATGCAAATCCATCTCTGTTTTCTATATCGAAGTGTTGTGTGAGGGGTAAGTATGCATGCTTTTGATCATTTGAGGTGCACCACTATTCTTGTCCACCCATTCATTTTGCAAAGCCTCCCAATCAGTGGTGACTTTCCCCAATGTAATCAACCATTGAACACCCAAAATAACATTGGTGTCTGGTATGTCAACTACAAAGAAGTGATCCACAAAAGTGTAGGATCCCATGATGACAGAAAGTGATGGGACATAATGCATGCATTACGTTGTTCTATCTACTGCGACCAAAACATAGAATCCCTCAAAAGTATCAGTGGGTATTACCCTCCTTTGCACAAGATGGGCATCAATGAAATTGTGGGTAGCCCCACTGTCAATCCATACAGAAACACTCTGATTCGTGATTGAACCTTGAACTCTTAAGGTAAACTACTTAGGTACTGTTAGGTCTCTGTAATAAGCAATATTGGCAAAGTCCGATCACAGAGTTAACATCATTTCAACCAACTTTGGGATTCTAGGATCTAGCCCTCCTAAATCCAGAGAGGGATCTCTCCAATATGTACAAAGATGGATATTGTCTTTGAAGTTTAAAGTGATGATATTAGGCTAGTTATGAGGTCCAAGGGTTTTGTTTGGTCTTTTCGGATGATTGAACATAATTGTTGTCTAAGGCAGAAAGATCTATATGTAAATAGGTTCAACGGTGAGAAGTTGCAAGCAAAAGAGTAAGCTTCGATCATGAAGAAAGATGATGGCAAGTTGTCAATCCATTGGGCTATGGAGTCATAAGAGGATTTAATTGAAACATTCAGGTTCAAGAGTGATCTATGGGGCAAGTCATCTATGCCTAAGGATATCTTTAGAGTTTGATTTATGGAATGGAGTGATACAAATAAGAAAGGGAAAAGACAGATGCAGAACAAAGAGCAGCCCAGGATCTGGTAAGTACTTTGAAACTAGCCAGCCTTTGACCAAGCACTTAAGAAAAACATAGAAGCAAACTAGGATCTGGTAAGTACTTTGAAACTATCCAACCTTTGATACACTTCTAATAGAATACAAATAAAAACGAAGGGAAACTTGAAGGCAACCTTTGGAGTAGAAACTAGTGGGCTGGGCTCACCCTAATCCTCTCCTAGCTCTCCTTTACTTAGTTACGTCCAAGACAATCACAAAGATAACACAGAATGGCCTAAGATCTGATAAGTACTTCGAAACTAGTCATCTTTTAACACATCCTAAGGGAAACAATCGAATAGTTGAGAAAAAAAGAAAGGGACTCAGGGCTAACCTTTGATTTCCTCAATTCATTCCTTACGCAACATATATTGAAAGTACCATCTAAAAATAACATTCAACTGTGACGAAAAGATGAGGGAACGCCAACATCTCTGTACTTAGACTGAATTAAATCATTTCTAAATAACACAATTAGAATAAAACATTGAAATAAAGATTTCTCAGCCAGAGAAGGTTACTGATATACAGTAAGTCCTAACACTGTTCAAACTGTTCTTTACAGTGGAAAATGAAACGAATTGAAAACAGAAATAAAATGACAAGTTCACAGTGAGAATAACATCACCATCAGCATAGAACAGGATCCCATAAATCAGCTTGTATTGATGCTTCAAACCGGTTACAATCTTTAGGTCCAATGTTTTAATCGATCTCTCTTCACAACCTAACCTATCTGCTACAAGCAGAGCTCCAAGAGCCGATGAAACCACTATCTACAGTCAAGAGTTTTCAACTCAGTTACATAGAATGTTTCAGCAATTACATTGACAACCAACTAATCCGACCCTTCACTCATCTTCTACTGAAGTATTTATAGAAGGATGAGGAGGTGAGGCCTAACAAAAGATCTCTCGAAGCAATTAATACAGATTCAAGACTTCGTGGCCTTTTGAGGGGCTCGATGAAGAAATTCACAGGTGGAACACTGTATTAACTGTTTTACATTTATGAATTAAGCTCGGCAGGAGCTTTATTTGACTTTGAGGCTCTACGTACTGTTAGGGTTACTCTGCACACATTCTGTCATTAAATTTGGGGCAGAAATAACTTCTTTGGCTGTTCCGAGGCATAATATATGATCCTGTTCAATAAATTTAGCCTCTGACTGAGCATTTTCAGGCAATAGGTGGCACTGCGGTGGTTGAGGAATCAATTTGCCTCAAAGTATGGTGGTGGAGGCAATATGTCTGATGAAACGCTTTAGGTTTTCTTTTAAACTGTGTTTTAGATTGGGGATTAGGCTTTTGA
This sequence comes from Pinus albicaulis, assembly GCA_034641835.2. Taxonomy (NCBI): domain Eukaryota; kingdom Viridiplantae; phylum Streptophyta; class Pinopsida; order Pinales; family Pinaceae; genus Pinus; species Pinus albicaulis. The sequence continues at coordinate 1,289,313,636 of CM076582.1, forward strand.
TAATTGTCTTAGCCGTAATCCCCATAAGAACTGTCTTCGATCATCATCTGTTGTGCTTCGTCTTCAAACTTATATTATTTAACTGTGTTCGAATTAAAACAGTGTCTTGTCGATGTGCAGACCCGCACTGGGCTTTACGGCATCAATACGCATAGAGTACTGACGAAACATGGAATGGAGCCCCGTGGATGGCTTCTCTTTAATGAAACGAGGGCATGAGAATCGTCATTCCCAGCCCTTGGCATTTCTTCGTGATACAATGGAAAACCATTTAGAACACCTGCATCAAACACAAAACAATTAAGAAATCCTGCGAAAAATAGGTTTAAAACTGCTTCAGATGGCGGGGGAGGAGCGTAGCCGTCGGATAAAAATATCTAACGGTGGAGATCAGCACAGAACAGGTAAAGGAGAGCGGGGAGAGGAAATAAGGCGGGGTGGTTTTGGACCGTCCGATTTGGACACGTTGACGGTCCAGATCTAATCGGATAATCTCAATCGGGGGTGGCAGGTAAGTGCATGCGATGTAAATTTCCAATGCGATTAAGCGCCGGCCATTGATCTGTAGATCAGATCGACGGCGGAAGGTGAATTGGAGGGTTTTGGAAATGGGGGCAAGACTTGTGATCGGAGGGAACAAGGACCATTGGATCTTCGGGAGGATGGATGGCTAGGATTAAATCGAAGGATGGTGGAAAGGGCTTGCGATTAGCGATCGGGCAACCAATGCGATCAAGCGATGACCGTTGGATCAGCAGGAAATGAACAGACGGGATGTAATCGGAGGGGCAGGGGAGAAGGATGATGGGAGAGGTGCGAGACAAATCCGAACCGTTGGATCTGGCGGGACGGACGGCTGCGATGGAATCGGGGGATCGTAATCGGGAGTGCAACAAAAACGCATGCGATTTGAAACTTGCAATTGGAAACTTGCGATTGAGCGCTGGCCGTTGATATGAGGGCCAGATCAACGGCGGGGAATGAATCAGAGGGACCGCAATCAGAGGTCGCAAAGATGGGCATGCGATTGCGCAATAAAGAAAAGTTGCGATGCGATTGTGCGCGGACCGTTGGATCGAAGGATTAGATCAACGGTCAAGATTGCTTCGACCTACGCGCCGGCGGAAAAACCTTTAAACATATGAAAACCAAAGTTTTTGTAATGAAAACAAGTTATAATGGATAGGGCAGAAAATATATAAGTTAAAGGGAAAAGGCGCCCGATTGCGGGGCCGGTGGTTTTCACGGAATGTAATATGCCCGGGAGTATAAAGACAAGGGCCAATCGCAATCAGGCCATTGAGCCTGGTCTTTCCGATCAACCCATTTGCGTTGTTTCCGATTTCGATTAGCGCCGAAAAGCTTTGGCGTTTGGTTTTAACATATGGGCATGTGGGGGAAGTGGTTTAGGACTTAGCCCAAAGGGGCTTAAGTCAATAGTAATAAACTTTGATTTTTTATGAGAATTTTCAAGGATTTAAATGGATTTGGGGGTTCCGAAATAGTTAAAAAGTGAGTTTTTAACTATGAAAGGGGAATTTTTCATAAACGGAAAGAAGAGGACTTATGAAAACAAGGTAGTTTGATGGAGAAAAAGGGGAGCAGATGAAAGGTTTGAGAAGAGGAGAAACGACGGTCTTTCAACAATCTTACATTTGGAATCAGCAGAATTTTCTGAGTATAAAAATGGGACAGCAAATGAGGATTTTGGACGGAGGCATGAGGCCTACAAGGAGTCTTCAAGAGCCAACAATTTTTAGTGATAAAATTTGTTCCTTGGAGGCTCAAAAAAGATCTTAGCTACCTTTTGGTATAACAAAATATTACCGGTGGCTAACAGTGGCTCCACTTGGGGATGGTGCCTTCTTGAAGGCATCAAGAATTCAGACTTGATTTCTCTGGGATGTTGACTGGTGCCTGACCCGCTGCTTGCTCTTGCTTTTCTTTGATAAAAAATATCAGTCATGAAAGAAAAATGAATTTCATCAATACAACTTCTACCTACCCCAATCCTACTGATCTAACATTTTTTCTTCATGAGAGTGCACTTGGATTGGCAAATTCTTTACACAACATTTTATTCTTTTAAAAGCAGGAAATCTAATCTATTTCTACTCCTTATTTCTCCCTGAACTCAAATTAAACAGTTGAGCTCAGATATTTCTCTACCTAATCTACTGTCTGTTGGGTTTAAACAGTCCAACAAACTCTCATTCTCTAAACTCTACAACAAAAATTTAAAAACAGTCAAGTCAAGATTAAGCTGTTTGACTTGTTGTGATCTATGGCATAAAAACAAGCTGCACATAGATTATTATTTGCAGAAATTGAACATCAAAAATTGAACGCTTAAGATCTGAAAGCTTCTTATGATGGCCTTCTCTCTTCTTTTCATAGCTATGAGTTTTATTTTTTCTGTGAGCTATCTCTTCCTTGATATCTGATTCAGATTTTGAGCAAATTAGAACCAGTTTTTCCTCTTTTATGACTCAGAAAATAAAATAGTTTTGAGTCATCTCTCTTTGGAAACTTTGGTTCAGATTTTGAGTTTGTTTGAACCTTAATTTCTATCCTAATCTATCTACTGATAAGCCAAGATTAAACGTTTTGGCAAATCAAATTCACTACCCTATCAGCAGAAAATTGAAAGCTAATTAGCCAAGATTAAACAGTTTGACTAACTAGAAGTGTGTTTTGCAGGAGTGGCATTTAAGCTTGCACACTTTCAGATTTGTTTCTCTTTTTTGGCATGGGGCTTTGCCTTTCTTGTTTACATTTCTGCCCTCTTTTCTTTCTTTCTTTGTTTTTGTATTTTTGAATTCTTGATTTTTCTCCAAAGCAGAAAACAACAACTAACTACATGCTCGGAACTAAGCTTTATTGACATTCCTATCTAATCTATTCTAAACATGGAGTATTTACATATTCATATGATACAAAAGTGCCAATGCAGCCAGTTGAGTAATGTCAAGAAGAAGTAGTAACTCTGGCTGCTTGTCATAGGTATCCATAGAACATATTGAAGGTTAACCTTCAATGTCAAGGCTATCACAGAAGGTGACAGCTTTTCATGTCTCTGGCTCTTGCAAAGGGTCAATGCTTGATTATTTGAGCCAGTCGGGATTTCCACACACTCTTCCATGGGATCAACAAAGAAAAGATGAAGATTCTCTTCCTTTTGATCCTCCACAATTGGTAGATCATCTACTTCTAAGACATCAGCTTTGAAGACTATCTCTTCAGTATGTAGCTTGGAAGTATCATCATTCTTAACCTGCAAAATAGCAAACAGTGAAATATATTCTTTCTTTGAATCTATGCTTGCTTCTTATACAAATTCAGGCTCTTTAAATGACAGACTGATATTAGTGAAGGGAGAAGTTTCTTCTTGAGAAGATGATATATCCACAGCAGGATAGTCTTCAATTTGTTTTTCTCCGTCAAACACCTGCCAATATTTCTTGTTATCTGGGATAGCTGGTCTGAATTTTATCTGAGAGGTGTCATCATACAGTATTGGGCAGGTTCTAGCAGCAAAGGCTAAATTGTGGGCTGCAATGTTTCTTTTTCTTGGGACAAAAGACAATGTGGACTCCTCAAATGTTTCCAAAAGATCCCTGACATCATTCCTATAGGCCCTAAGTCTGGGGTGATTTGCATTATACTCCCCATTAACTTGCCTAATGATTAATTCGGAATCGCCATATATATTGATTCTCTTGGCACCTAGCTTTTTCAAGAGAAGCAAGCCTAAGAGAAGGGATTCGTACTCCGCTATGTTGTTGGAACACTGAAAGTTTAATTTACATGAAATACATTCTGTATGTTTGTTTTCAGTGTTAGTGATCCAGACACCCGCACCAGCATTTGTTTTAGTGCATGACCCATCAAAATACATCATCTAGAGAGGAACATTTTCAGTTTTATTGTTTTGGTGTATCTCCTTTATATAATTTGATCCCTCCAGTTTTTCATCGGGTTGAGGATCATCTTCTCGACTGTCAAGTTTTAAGTTTAATGGATTGATGACTTGCAGTTCAAGACCTGTGTTTAGTTTGCTAGGGTTTTTAGACACACTAGACTGTTTTGGCAGTTCAGCGTTGTGCTCCTCTTCCTCCGTTTCAGCCATTGATTATGTTGAAATGATTTGTTCTGTAAGTGCTTCATCATTAAACATGATAAAAGAATCGAGGCTTGTGCTTACAGCGTACAAAGGAGAGATTTGAGGCTGGTCTTGACTTGTCACTGTGTACTGCATGTGGGTTTCCCTGTAAAGTCTTCTAGTCTGATTAAAAACAGGGATAGTCGCATAGGTCATGTCCATCTTCATGGTTCCCTGTAACTTAGCCCCCCAAGATCTTGACAAAAGCATTCCATACTTTGGGGGTACATCAGCCACAACAACATCCATGACTAAACATTTGGCTGGAATCTGGGTTAAGTTAACACAGAGATCTTTTATCAATCCTAGACATTTAACTCTACTTGAGTCAAAGGAGTACAAGTCTTTGTAAGGTCTGGTAATTTCAAGACCCAGGCTTTCCATTACAGCTTTTGGCATTAAATTATGGGAAGCGCCTGAGTCATGCATAGCATTGTGCAGAATTTTATCATGAATGTTTAAGCTTACGTAAAAGGGAGGGACAAGACCCTCTTGAAACTTTCCTTCAATCTTTGGACCAAAAATAAGCTCTGGTTGGTCATCATTAAGATTGAGTGAATCTTCATTATCTTCTAAGTTCAAAGCTTTCAAAATTTTGGACCTATATACATGTTGGGCAGCTAACTCAGTCAAAGGAACAGAAATTATGATCTTTGAGATTTTCTGTTCTAGGCTAAAAAGGTTTTGACGCTTTAAAACATTGATTTCAGCCTTGTTTACTGCCACTTTATCAGCAATAACAGCTTGCTGATTTGTTTTATCTACAGTTGGAACAGTTGTTTTACCAGGAGTACTAGCCGGGGTGTTAGTACTGCTAATGTTTGCACTCCGTTTTTCAATATTTTGAGTGTCTTTCTCTTTACCACTACCAGAATTAACAGCTATTGTTTTGTATTTTTGTTTGATGGTTTTAGACTGGGTTGCAGTGCTGTTTTGAGAAGGTTTGTTAGAGGTTTTATTGTTGGGGGTTTGTTGATTAGATTTGCTTCTGAGTTCATATTCCTTTAAAGGTTCTATGACCGCGTTTTCCATGTTCTAATAATAATTTTCATTATCATTTCTTTTGTCGTTGTAAGGTGTATAAAGACCTTGTTTATTATCATAATGAACCTCAAAGTCATCATCATCTACCCCAAATAAGTTTATATCATCCTCCTCTGTTATTTGTTCTGCTTGCTCAACCTCACTCAAAAAGTTTTGATGAAAGGGAGGGGTGATATGTTGATCATCTTCCCGGGGTCTGTTTGGAGGCTGATTTCTTCTAATATTCTGATTCTGGCTTTGGTTTCTGTTTTGAGGAGTGTTTTGATTTAAAATTGCTTGCGCTCTCTCTAGAATGCTCATTTTCTTCATCATTTCTTCCATCATTCTTTCCATCTTTGAGCTTGAAGTGGAAGGGGTGGATTCCTCTCTAAAAGATACTTTCTTTTCAGCTTTCATCCTCGCTCTCTTCTCCATAAGGTCAACTTCCACAGAAAGAACACCTCTTTGCATATCTTCAAGGGTTGCAAAAACTCTTTCTCTGAGTGAATATGTCATGTCTGGATCAAACCCTTCAGGAAATTTGTTTAAAGCTGAGCCCTGAGGAGGTTTTAGTTCAGGGTAAAGTGCATTATACACGCTGTTAAATCTGGTACAATAAGCTTGTACACTTTCCCCAGGGTTCCTATGGAGATTGTTATAATCAGCAAGGACTTGGAGAGGATTCTTTCTCACTTCCCACTTGTTTAATAATGTTTGATGGAAGGCTTGGAGATCGTTAATACTATGGGGGGTTAAACCTTTAAACCATTTTCTTGCTTCTCCCCCCAAACTTTGAGCAAATAGTCTAAGCTTGACAGAATCATCATCAATTTCATTTCTGTCAAAGTAGTCATTCATCTTGTCCACATGTTGAGATGCTGTTATAGTATTGCTAGCATCATAAAATGGAATTTTGGAATGATAGTCCTGTGGAAGATTGACTAATGGTACAGGAAGGACTAAGGGAGCATACCATGCTGCCATGATAGGTGGTGGATTTACAAGAGGAGGTGTGGGTTGAAGTGGAGTGGTTTGAACAGTGGATGAAAGATGAACAGAAGTTGATGGAACAACAGTAGATTGCTGAGCTGTTCTTGGATGAGAGACACCTAGATTATGTAGAAAATGTAAATCAGGAGGTGTTGATTCTCTATCCCCAAGAGGTTCACCTTTTTCCGGGGATGAATGTGAAGACTCAGAATCTAACTGATCTAAATCACCAAATGACCTAGTCCTAAAGGGGTTTAAGAAGTCCGTTTGTGATTTCTGAAGAGCTGAAAGATTTTCAGGGACTGAATTAGCTCTTAGGGGTGATCTGAAAACAGTTGAAGATTGTATCTTAGGAGACTTCCTAAGGATTCTTTCTGGGTTTTCAACTATCTCAGGTGGATCAGGGTCAGGATGGGCTCTAGTGTGAATCTTTTTAGGAGCCACTATGCTAAGTTTTTAGAGCCAAGTAAACAAGAAAAGTTCAACCATATATGACAATCTTTGAAAGGTCAACTAATATGTTTTCTTATTTTTAATCCCACAGCCTTTTAACCAGGTTTAAAAGGGTATTGTAATGGTGAGGGTTATTCCCAGTGGATTCTTAAGGTCTGTTCAGGATTGTGGAGTCGCCAAGTGGAAAGTCTAGAATTTTTTCAAATGGGTACACTGTCCACCACAGTGTTTGTGAAACCTTTATTTTCAAGGATATCTCAAAACACAAGGAACTCTAACCAGAGATTGACTGGGAGGGCATTCACCAGATATGTCACCTCTAAAAGAGGATGAGATCCGAGGGCTACCTGGCCCTTTCCAGGCTCTGTCTAAGAGTAGAGGGTAAAACACGCCAAAGGTATAAACAGGACATCAAGAACTAGTGTTTTATTACCAATCTGAAATGTTTTTGGTATTTTCTGAATTGTTTTTATTTGTGGTTTAGAATAATGTCCTAACTTTTCCTCAAAACTTAGCTACAGTTATGAAACAAAGACAGTCTATCCTTACGGCTAAGCTAGCTGATTTTCCAAGGTTAGATAAAAACTTAAAAGAATCCTAGGGTTGACCTAGTTTGTCACTGATTCAAACAAGTTCCATCATGATTACCATTTCTTGGTAGTGCTTGAAAAGGCCACTTTTTACTCTCAAGGTTCATGTGAAAATAAAAGGGAAAAAGATGAAAACTCAAGTCATAATCCCCAGCGGAGTCGCCAGAAATGTTAGGTCCTGGTGGCTCAAGCTGGTTAATAAAGCGAGTGCTCTATGAACCAAAACGCAAGCTTCTTTATGAATAGATTTGAAAGTGAAAGATTCTGAGTTTTCCCCAGTGGAGTTGCCAGAAATGTTAGGTCTCTGTAATAAGCAAGATTGGCAAAGTCTGATCACAGAGTTAACATCATTTCAACCAACTTTGGGATTCTAGGATCTAGCCCTCCTGAATCCGGAGAGGGATCTCTCCAATATGTACAAAGATGGATATTGTCTTTGAAGTTTAAAGTGATGATATTAGGCTAGTTATGAGGTCCAAGGGTTTTGTTTGGTCTTTTCGGATGATTGAACATAATTGCTGTCTAAGGTAGAAAGATCTATATGTAAATAGGTTCAACAGTGAGAAGTTGCAAGCAAAAGAGTAAGCTTCAATCATGAAGAAAGATGATGGCAAGTTTTCAATCCATTGGGCTATGGAGTCATAAGAGGATTTAATTGAAACATTCAGGTTCAAGAGTGATCTATGGGGCAAGTCATCTATGCCTAAGGATCTCTTTAGAGTTTGATTTATGGAATGGAGTGATACAAATAAGAAAGGGAAAAGACAGATGCAGAACAAAGAGCAGCCCAGGATCTGGTAAGTACTTTGAAACTAGCCAGCCTTTGACCAAGCACTTATGAAAAACATATAAGCAAACTAGGATCTGGTAAGTACTTTGAAACTATCCAGCCTTTGATACACTTCTAATAGAATACAAATAAAAACGAAGGGAAACTTGAAGGTAACCTTTGGAGTAGAAACTAGCGGGCTGGGCTCACCATATCCTCTCCTAGCTCTTCTTTACTTAATTACTTCCAAGACAATCACAGAGATAACATAGAATGGCCTAAGATCTGATAAGTACTTCGAAACTAGTCAGCTTTTGACACATCCTAAGGGAAACAATCAAATAGTTGAGCAAACAAGAAAGGGACTCAGGGCTAACCTTTGATTTCCTCAATTCATTCCTTACACAACATATATTGAAAGTAACATCTAAAAATAACATTCAGCTGTGACGAAAAGATGAGGGAACGCCAGCATCTCTGTACCTAGACTAAATTAAATCATTTCTAAATAACACAATTAGAAGAAAACATTGGAATAAAGATTTCTCAGCCAGAGAAGGTTACTGGTATACAGTAACTTTTAACACTGTTCAAACTGTTCTTTACAGTGGAAAATGAAACGAATTGAAAACAGAAATAAAATGACAAGTTCACAGTGAGAATAACATCACCATCAGCATAGACCAGGATCCCATAAATCAGTTTGTATTGATTCTTCAAACCGGTTACAATCTTCAGGTCCAATGTTTTAATCCATCTCTCTTCACAACCTAACCTATCTGCTACAAGCAGAGCTCCAAGAGCCGATGAAACCACTATCTACAGTCAAGAGTTTTCAGCTCAGTTACATAGAATGTTTCATCAATTACATTAACAACCAACTAATCCAACCCCTCACTCATCTTCTACAGAAGTATTTATAGAAGGATGAGGAGGTGAGACCTAACAAAAGATCTCTCGAAGCAATTAATACAGATTCAAGACTTCGTGGCCTTTTGAGGGGCTCGATGAAGAAATTCACAGGTGGAACACTGTATTAACTGTTTTACATTTATGAATTAAGCTCAGCAGGAGCTTTATTTGACTTTGAGGCTCTGCGTACTGTTAGGGTTACTCTGCACACATTCTGTCATTAAATTTGGGGTAGAAATAACTTATTTGGCTGTTTTGAGGCATAATATCTGATCCTATTCAATAAATTTAGCCTCTGACTAAGCATTTTGAGGCAATAGGTGGCACTGTGGTGGTTGAGGAATCAATTTGCCTCAAATTATGGCAGTGGAGGCAATATGTCTGATGAAACGCTTTAGGTTTTCTTTTAAACTGTGTTTTAGATTGGGGATTAGGCTTTTGATAACTGTCTTAGCCGTAATCCCCATAAGAACTGTCTTCGATCATCATCTACTTTGCTTCGTCTTCAAACTTATATTCTTTAACTGTGTTCGAATTAAAACAGTGTCTTATCGATGTGCAGACCCACACTGGGCTTTATGGCATCAATACTCATAGAGTACTGACGAAACATGGAATGGAGCCCCGTGGATGGCTTCTCTTTAATGAAACAAGGGCATGAGAATCGTCATTCCCAGCCCTTGGCATTTCTTCGTGATACAATGGAAAACCATTTAGGACACCTGCATCAAACACAAAACAATTAAGAAATCCTGCAAAAAATAAGTTTAAAACTTCTTCAGATGGTGGGGGAGGAGCGTAGCCATCGGATAAAAATATCTAACGGTGGAGATCGGCGCAGAACAGGTAAAGGAGAGCGGGGAGAGGAAATAAGGTGGGGTGGTTTTGGACCGTCCGATATGGACACGTGGACGGTCCAGATCTAATCGGAGGATCTCAATCGGGGGTGGCAGGTAAGTGCATGCGATGTAAATTTCCAATGCGATTAAGCGCTGGCCGTTGATCTGCAGATCAGATTGACGGCGGAAGGTGAATCGGAGGGTTTTTGAAACGGGGGCAAGACTTGTGATCGGAGGGAATAAGGACCGTTGGATCTTCGGGAGGATGGACGGCTAGGATTAAATCGGAGGATGGTGGAAAGGGCTTGCGATTAGTGATCGGGCAACCAGTGTGATCAAGCGATGACCGTTGGATCAGCGGGAAATGAACAGACGGGATGTAATCGGAGGGGCAGGGGAGAAGGATGATGGGAGAGGTGCGAGACAAATATGAACCGTTGGATCTGGCGGGACAGACGGCTACGATGGAATCGAGGGATCGTAATCAGGAGTGCAACAAAAACGCATGCTATTTGAAACTTGCGATTGGAAACTTGCGATTGAGCGCTGGCCGTTGATCTAAGGGCCAGATCAGCGGCGGGGAATGAATCGGAGGGACTGCAATCGGAGGTCGCAAATATGGGCATGCGATTGTGCAATAAAGAAAAGTTGCGATGGCATTGTGCACGGACCGTTGGATCGAAGGATTAGATCAACGGTCAAGATTGCTTCGACCTACGCGCCGGCGGAAAAACCTTTAAACATATGAAAACCAAAGTTTTTGTAATGAAAACAAGTTATAATGGATAGGGCGGAAAATATATAAGTTAAAGGGAAAAGGTGCCCAATTGCGGGGCCGGTGGTTTTCACGGAATGTAATATGCCCGGGAGTATAAAGACAAGGGCCAATCGCAATCGGGCCATTGAGCCTGGTCTTTCTGATCAACCCATTTGCATTGTTTCCGATTGCGATTAGCGCCGAAAAGCTTTGGCATTTGGTTTTAACGTATGGCCATGTGGGGGAAGTGGTTTAGGACTTAGCCCAAAGGGGCTTAAGTCAATAGTAATAAACTTTGATTTTTTATGAGAATTTTCAAGGATTTAAATGGATTTGGGGGTTCCGAAATAGTTAAAAAGTGAGTTTTTAACTATGAAAGGGGAATTTTTCATAAACGGAAAGAAGAGGACTTATGAAAACAAGGTAGTTTGATGGAGAAAAAGGGGAGCAGATGAAAGGTTTGAGAAGAGGAGAAATGAAGGTCTTTCAGCAGTCTTACATTTGGAATCAGCAGAATTTTCTGAGTATAAAAATGGGATAGCAAATGAGGATTTTGGACGGAGGCATGAGGCCTACAAGGAGTCTTCAAGAGCCAACAATTTTTAGTGATAAAATTTGTTCCTTGGATGCTCAAAAAAGATCTTAGCCACCTTTTGGTATAACAAAATATTACCGGTGGCTAACAGGTACTCATCTCAAAGATGTAAGAGTTCCTCCAATAGGAGAAAATGCTCCATTCCCATATCCTGATGGTGTTGGATCTCCTTCAACATTGTTAGCATTGTAAACCCTTCTTGGTTCATCATCTTCATCTTCTTCAAGATCTGAGAATACCTCTATATAATGTGCTTTACCAGTAGCACATCTATGTACAGGTACCGATGGTTCTTGGCATGTGAAGCATAGCTTCTTCTTCCTTAGATCTCTCCAAACTTCATCATCAAGAGGCTTCTTGTATGAGCTCTCCTTTTAAGGAGCAGCTTTCTCTTCCTTTCCTTTAGAAGGAAAAGAGGGCTTGTTTTGAAAGTTTTCCTTTGCTTTTGGTAAGGCATCTTGAATATATATAGCCCTCTCAATGGCATCATGCAAGGTAGTGGGATTGGTATATTTAACCAACCCATGCAGAGGTTCATCTAAGCCATCGATGAACATGTACACCCTTCTTGGTATAGACCAATCAAGAACCATAATAGATAATCTCAAAAATTCAGAAATATAAGACTCTGTATTACTAGACTGCTTCAACTTTGCAAGGCTCATGAAAGGTGCTTTTGGATCCTTTTTGTCAAACCTCTCCACCAGTATTCTGGTGAACTCAGAATAAGCAGTCACATTGGCATGACTTAATGTAGACAAGCCATGGAACCATTAGTTGTGTGCTCCACCTTCAAAGTGCAACGTTGCAATCTTGATAGCTTCCATCTCAGGTACTTTATTCAACTAAAAGTAGATATCCAATTTTTCTACCCATGCTTTGGTAGAACAAGTGGATGACGCAAAAAACTTGGGTAAAAATAATCCGCCCATAGAGTGATGTCGATCATGATTCTGAGTGAATCCACCATCTCTATGCTGATGCCTTCATCTTCTTCTTTTGTCCTTAAGGTGACGAAAATCTTGAAAAATAAAGTGATCCTTGAACCTCTGATTCTGAGACTCATATTCTTCAAATTATTCTTCAAGGGATGCTTTCCCTTAAGACCCCTCATTTTCCATAGCCAAAAAAGTAGGCATGGTAGAGCATTATGGAGCTCGTGGCTGGTTCACTGGTTGATCATTCCAGTGATGAGACATGCCAGAGCTTTCTCCAAGAAGAAATATCTTAGGATATTCCTTGATTCTATCCATTCTAATATCTTTGATCTCTCTAGCAAGATCTTCCATGGCTTTCAAAAGAATCTTTGCAAAGTCCTTTCCTTCTACATCACTTCCAGATTCAGGGGCTTTACCCTTGTCTTGATCATCATTGGTGTAATCAAATTTATTTTGTCTTCTCTTTAGATACCTCTTCTCTTTGTCAGTAAGAGTTTCATCTTCTTCTGAAGACATATTGGCTTCTCAAGAAAATCAAATCACGGGCTGTGCCAAGATGGTTTCTCTGATACCACTGTAATATCCCAAAATTGGGACTGTCATCAATATATGTCTGAAAAATGCATTTTTTAGAAATGTATGCTACAAAAATCAAAATCAGCCCTTTTATTCCTTATATCTAACAATATAGGACCTAAATCTAAGAGGAGATCAGAAAAAAATAAAACTAGGTGAGGTAAACATACCTCCCACACCTAGTATAGCTTGAAAAATGCCCAAGGAAGGGACTGCAGCAACACAAAACAATACTGCTTAGAAAATAATGCAGTTTATCAGAGTAAGATTAGGAGGCCAATATGGAGGCTCATGAATTACATGTACATCAGCAATTCAGATTTACAATGTGGCCCATATAATGTACAAGAGAAAAATAGAATACTTATATGAAGAAATTCCTCAAAAAGAGGTGCCACAACACATGTATTTATTACAAAAAGACTTGACAACGTTATTTTAAAGAGCTACAGTAGTTGTATATTACACTTCAGATCTAGTGCAGATCTGTGTACAAAACATATTATCTATATCAGATCTGTACACTAGAAGAGCTCCTTTACATATTCCCCTTGGGGTTTTGAGCAAAACATGACATACAAGGAGTAGATCTGAGATCTAAGTTGTAGATCTGCAGTGATATTCAGGAATTTCTAAATGTAAATACAATAATAGGTAGATCATATCTGAACAGAACATATATTAGATTTGTAATCCGTGGATCACCATAGTGAAGGGAAAAACCCCAACACTAGAGATATCTCCTCCAAATGTGTGTCAAAACACCTTGCAACTGTACACTTGCAAATAACACAGTCCTAGAAGGTAAACTACGTTGTAGGCTCTAGCACTTCTTTGGCATGATGCCAAGATCTGAAATGCCACTCCAAAGGTCTAGTATATTTAGAAATATACATAATCAACAACCTTCTTCTATTGTCCACCTCTTCCTTTTATAAGATGAAAGTACTTCCAAACCCTAAACCATTTCTATGATTTAGCTCCTTTCACATGTGTAGCCTCCAACTAAAACTGCACTGTGCATCTAGGAGATTCACTGTATCTAGACAGTGCTGTTGATTTGGCCTTGGTTAACTTGGTCAAATGATCTAGCCTCTTTCACACCTAAGTGTATTTATGTAAATAGCCCAGATTTAGATTTTTTCACATGTGCCATTGATTTATTTTGTTGTTTAGGAGTTTTATTGATCCTCCTTTACAATTTTATTCATGATACAGAAAATTGAAACAAAATTATATATATTCCCATTAGCTTGGGCCAATTGGGAATATTACAAGTACCTTGAGGCATGCATGCCTTAATGATAGGTTTAGCTCTTTTGACGACCAATTCTCATCAATGGGCTTTGATCGAATGATTTTATAAGTTTTCGAGTTCAAAAAATTTAATCACACTTCATAGATTCTATTAGGAGTAACTTGAGGACCATTTTCATTATTGGTGGTTTCTCTAGCACTTGTTAACAGTTTTCATCATTGATCAGTATTCATGTGGTTTCTACTATGTTCAAATTTGATACATTCAACTACATGGTTAGATTCATACTATGGATTGAGAGGTGGAGATGAAGACCCTTGATCCAATTTCATCCATCCAGGCTACGTGGAGTTATCAAATATTCATGATTGCAAATATAGATCCATTGATGGTCACGTCCATCTATGTCTACTGTTGACATGTATATTTATGTATTTACCTATTCGTAGATCGAGCAACTTTTACTCTGTGTATGGGAATTCCTACCTTAGTGATGTTTATATGAAAGCATGATATAGTAATCCTTGATTATTTGTTTCATGTCCTCAACCAATTGGTATCTCATCCAAACCTTTGACATAATAAAGTGCTTGAGTCATTAAAAAAAAGTTCTAGCTTTACACTTTAGGGGGAAATCTGTTACACTAAAATTTGTCACCATGGATGTCGATTTAGATATCTTTCCATCTGATGGAATCCCCTATGAAGCTTGAAGTAAAAAATACCAGCGAGAAAAGGAATTTTAGTTTTCACTACTTAAAACCAAATTTTGAGCATTTGTACACTTTTCATGAAAAAAATATATGCATGCATAGTATATTCGACTGTAAACCACGTAGTTTTGTGCACATTCTTCCACTAAAAACTGTGCAGGTCTATTCGCGGAGGTAAAAATAAAAAAGTATGTTCTCAAAGCTTTGGTTGAGGAACCTTATACAAATTAGAAACCTCGAACCACTACATACCTGTGCCTCATCCCTTGGTATATGGAACTAATCTTATTTTCTTAAGGATCATATCCCTTGAGAAGTGGAACTAAAAACCTCCTCATCCTTCCTATAAATTCAGCATAGGACTAAAGGAATGGGAGACTTTTTTAGATTATAGAGACATATATTTGTAAACTAATGTTGTTGGTTTTGGGTCTGAAGAGTTTATCACCAAGGGAAGGAAAGAAGACCATTGGAAGAGGCTTGTGACAACAAGGAAACTAGGTTGTAAGCTTCTTTTCCATTTTTATTTTAATACAAATTAATTGTTCTTTCCTAATTGTTTCTATTGTTGATGTTATTTGTGGGATTCCTCGATCACTCACATGGTTTATAATTTATTGTTGATTCATTTATATGTTGTATGCTAGATTAAATATTTCATTCACCTTTGATTTTATATGCGATATGATTTGATTTCTTTGAATGTTTCTGTCTATGCATATCTCTCTTGGCACGTCATGGAGAAGCTACGAATAGCATTTGGAAAAACTCTAAAGCATTTAGGAAAAGCTGGTTGTGGAAAGCGCTGAAAGGACTTCTACAAGGACTTCATTAATAGGTAACTGATGCTTCACATACGACATGTTTCATATTTTAGTTATAGTTTAAGGAAAGAACTATTTTTTTGCCTGTTTATTTCTAGTTTTCCTTTAGGATTCTAGGGAGATCATTATTTTCTGTAAGAAGGAATTATCCGGGTAACAATGAGATATAAAGCCAGAAACCTTAAATTGCACTACACTATTTCTGTGTTTCCACCTTCTCACTCTTCGATACTTCTGACAGAAATTTCTCCTTATGATTTTTCGTTTTATCCAACCATGTACATCATATTCTGTCATTTCATTCCCTCTCTTCATTTCCACTACAATGATGATATTAAGTTGCATTTTTTTGTGTGTCAGCCACCAAAATCATGACATTCCTCAGCCATATATCTATATATATATATATATATATATATATATATATATATAGATGTGTGTGTGTGTGTGTGTTTTCTTGAGTCTAACTTGGTGAAGGGTTATTGAACCAAGATATGAATCATTTTATTTCCAATTACATGACATATGGAGTGCAACAAAAAAACTCAGCGAATCCTGAAAAGCACTCCTCTAATATGCCCTAGGCACTAACCCATTCCCTCAACCTAAGGGTTGTCTTTGGGAGGCTTATACATATTCTTGGGCATATTTCAAAGGGAGATATAAAAATCTACAATGGGATCGATGTATTGGGAATATTTTAGAGTTTCCTATTGTGATTTTGTCGAAATTTATATAAATAACACTTCGGTCTCATCATCAGTAGATGTCTCATCTACTAGTCACCTCCCTACTTATTTTGACAATGCGTATGTCAACCTGATCTCGCATGAATATGTTTTAGTTAGTTCCTCATCATGTGGTCCCTCTTCCACCCATCCCCCCTTCTTTCATTTGGATGAAGACCTCATTGAAGAGATGACCATCGATGCTTACCCTTGGGATGATATGCACCATCGTGTGTACTTCCCTATGGATTCAACGTACTTCATCCATGATGAGGTCAATTGGTTTAAAAATCCCATTCCTACACCATATGCTTTTGAAGAAGGAAATATGGCTAGCATCTCCCATACCATCAAAATTAACATTTCAAATAAACCAAGTATTGAAGAAAATATCACCTTGGGGGCTCAATGAATCCCGGATGAATTTGAATCTTACACTAAGTTATTCAAAGAATTCCTTAATGCTTTTGTGTGGTCTTATTCCGATATGCTTGCACTTGATCCTTCCATTGTTGAACACCATATTGACACATGTGAAAATTCCATTCCCGTTCTCCAAAATTAGAGACTTGTCCATCCATCCAAGAATGATGTTATATGTTAGGGTCCTATAATAATAGGATTCATAATTTTTAAATTGTTATGTTAAAATATTGTAATATGTACATACCTTTACTCTCTGCAAATGTATTCCTATATTTGAATTTATGTAAAGAGGGTAAGTCCTAAAAGAAAAACTAAAGGAAAAAAAGAAACAAAGATAAAAAAATAATATTAAATATTAACCCCACCAAAATAGATCATGAAAGTGTTGCACATTCAAATTCCACTACTATTAGTTTACTTTTGCAAATAAGATTGTGTGCAGCTTGTTGAAAATGCCACAAATCCATGATAGTCAAATAGCTTAATCTTGATTATTTATTCTTTAAATTTCATTTTGTTAGATAGAGAATAAAAATATAGCCAAACTATTTAATCTTGGAAGATCAGTAGTTAGGTAGAGAAATAAACGAGCTCATTAGTTTAATCTGAGCCGTTGAACGCCATAAGGATAGAAGTGGATAGTTTGCTTATTTAAAGAAATAAAAGGGTCAGCAAGCTCAAATGCGCCCAAGAAAAGAAATAAAATGTTAGGATAAAAGGAGGGTAGGCAGAAACATTTTTTTACAAGTTATGAAAACAACTGTTGATTCATATCATATCACTGAACATCATTCTAAAAACACTCTTGCCTTGTAAAATATCCCTTTCTCCCTCATTTTAACCCTTTCCATTTTTACTAATACCCCTCTCCCCTTAGTCTAACCCCCTTATTTTAACACATTTCCCTAACATAACAACCTCATTCTCCTTATTAACTCCCATTTTCAATTAAAACATCCAAAACCCACTTTTCGAGAGTTTGGAGCATTTAAAATATGTCGGGCCCACTACATACTAACCTTTCCCGCTATCATATTTTATTAACTCGCACATATTACTGCCCAACCTTCCACTTATTACTGAAATCCCCTCCACTTTATTATAGTACCTGACCCACTTTAACATTAAGTTAATCCATATTTTTAATATTACATTAATTCCCATATAAAACTATATGTTCACCAAAACATTTATAATATTTTATCTTACACTTTTAGAAAAACCCTCGTTATCCTTTTTAACCCTACCAATATATTAATAGCTCCCTATATTAATTAACCCATCACATGAAATTTCCAGAGGTCCCACCTATCCAAACGAGAAATCTCATCAACCATCCAATTTCCTCATATAGGATCCAATGGTCATTGCTCCATTTTGCATTCCCTACTTGTCCGATGATTAAAACCTTAGAAGGATACGAAATAGGCAATTTTGTTCATCCCATCCCCTGTTACGTGGTGCTTTCACAATGTATCATAATCTTATCCACAAAACTACCAAACCCCTTTGCATTGTGCAATAGACCATCCTAAAAATCACTAAACCACTGTAATAAACCACCAGTTTGCCTCCTATACTGTGTGTTAAACCATTTCGTCCACTACGATAAGCCATTTTTCCACTTTCCTACTATGCAGTGAGCTATTGTTACATATCATTCTGTGCAAAGTGGTGAGCCCCATTGTTTTAAATTCACTCCTGCACTCGGCAAGAAAACACAAATATTTGAAATATTACAAACCCTTTGAAGATGCAATGCATTAATTATTCACCATGCATTGTGCAATGAGCCACCATGGTTTCAAAATCCTTCTTTATCATTTTTCTTGCACCTCTATGAAATTGTGAAACCGGAATGCCATTTCCTAAACTAAATTGAAATCCTCGCAACCTTGATTCCTCCCATTGTTGGGCCATGAATACGACCACTTTTTAACACTTATTTCATCCATTTTTACTCTTCTTTATCATTTCATTTATTATAATTTATCATATAAATCTAGTTTATAATGATTTATGCTCTTATGGATAAATATGATTTCTTCTCCTTTAATTTTAATAAATTGATTATTATTCTGCACAATTTTATCAATGATGGTTTATTAATATATTTTGTAACATCACTTACCATTTTAGCCTCCAAGATATTTTCCAGATTGCAGATTTGATCTCCAAATCATCATCAAATATTCCAACTCAGAAATTCGTTGGAATAAGAAGTGACAGTTTTGCAATTGAGATTCTGGGAAAATGAAGAAGAATATGGGAAATCCGGAACATGGGTTTTGTCCAGAACAGACCAAATAAACTTTATTGAAGAATGGTTTGCCCAAATTCAGCATGTATTGAGAGAAACACAAGGTTCTTTGAGCACGATTTTCTTAGATTTGCTGTTGCGGTTGTCCTCCAAATTATCTCAGCTGCAAATCCAAATTTGACTTGCTCTTGTTGAAATATGGATGGAAATATATTTTTTGGTTGATCAAGTTGTTGGGAATAATCCAATATTGTTATGAGAGATCATATTTGCTATTTAATTTCTCCTCTTTATGATTATAAAAGGAGGGCATGTATTATGTATTGGAGAACAATGGATGATTGTTGAATTCCTTTTATAACACTGTAATTCCTTGACTCTCGTGATCAAAGAGAAACTGATGTAAAAGCTATTCATTTTTTATTAATACAAAGACGCGTTCTCATTCCATTTCTCAAGCTCTGAAGTAAAACCCAGCGACGTTTCACGTGTGGTTGAGGGCCCAGCCCTAGTGGATTGATCCGATGTTTATATCTCTATCTTTTCATTATTGTTGTGAGATAGTTCATATTTGCTTTTATTACAGTTTGCAAGTTAATCGGTTTTTTGTTTAATTGCTTATGGATCTTGGTGTGTTACGTTAATGAATTACATCATTGTTCCATTTCAAAAAGGATCTTAATTCCCGTATTGTTCATCTTGTTATTGTTTAAGAAAGCTTTGATGTTCAATATTTAACTCCATTTGCTTGTTGTTCATGTCAATTACTGTTTAACAATGTTTGCTATGGGCTTGGTGTTTAATAGAATTGTTGTTTTAAGTTAATATTTGTTGCTGATCACTTCTAATTCATTAGTTCCAGATTGCAGAAAGATTGTTTATTTACATTGTTATGGTTTGTTGTTTATGCACATAGCCATTCAATTACAGATTTATTTTCATTTATAATTCTTGCTTTTAATAAGGGTTCTTCTTTGTTTACTTTCAACAGTAGTTAGTTCAATTTCGATTTCCCTTTGATTGCTTGAGAGCAGGACTGTCAACTGTAGAGAACATTGGTTATTTCTTCCTCGTTCCTAGATTGATTATCTTGTTCTAGTTTGATTTTAATTGCATCAATTTCTAGAGGAATGAGTTATTGCTACTGTATCCTTGATTGATGTTTGCTGAGTGAATAGTTAAGTTTCAGAGCATTTGAATTTATATTATTGTAATTATATTTCTCTTCCAAGCATTTGTTTACTTTGTATGTAGAATACTGTACTGCATCTCACACGACATTACTCTTGGATAAATTTCTATCTCAGATTGAATACACTCTTGAAATAAAAATTCATTCCCGGATTGATAATTAATGTAGGATAAATAGGTGTTAAAAAGATACCTTTTATACCTCAACATTTTTGTGCCGTTGCTGGGGATTAAACTTGGGTCACCTGCGTGACAGGAAGGAATACTCACCACTATACTACAATGACACATGATGGATGTTTTCTACTCTCTTTCTCATTTAAGACATACAATTTCATTTTTATACAGTGCAGAAATTGATTTGCATATATTTTTAAAACTATGAATTGAATTGTTGTGCTTTCTGGATAACAAAGAGGTATCATTAAAATACACAAACCCAGATAATTTCACGCTAAATTAGTTCATAAAATTTTGAAAATTATGCACTATCACCTACAACCATTTTGTTTATATCTCATGATCCGTGCATCAAAATGATCTGATTTTTGGGAAAATGATTAATGAAGGTTGTTGTTACTTATGTCACATTTTTCTGCAACTTCATATACATAGAGTTGAATGTCAACTATAAAAATTGTTATGCCTCTATTGCTAAAATTGAATATTCATTATTTGAGGAAACATGCATTTGTTCCATCCATTTCATGAGTTGGGATGAAAAAATTTCTTTGCTTGGTTAACACATGGGTTTTGTCTTTGGGTTGCATGAGGACAAGCAATATATTCAGTTCTGGGTTGCATGAGGACATGCAATATATTCAGTTTGGGGGTATGTTGGGCCGTGAATACGACCACTTTTTAACACTTATTTCATCCATTTTTACTCTTATTTATCATGTCATTTATTATAATTTATCATATAAATCTATTTTATAATGATTTATGCTCTTATGGATAAATATTATTTCTTCTCCTTTATTTTTAATAAATTGATGATTATTATGCATAATTTTATCAATTATGGTTTATTAATATATTTTGTAACATCAGTCACCATTTTAGCCTCCAAAATATTTTCCAGGTTGCAGATTTGATCTCCAAATCATCATCAAATATTCCAACTCAGAAATTCACTGGAATAAGAAGTGACAGTTTTGCAGTTGAGATTCTGGGAAAATGAAGAAGAATATGGAAAATTCAGAACATGGGTTTTGTCCAAAATAGACCAAATTAACTTTATTCAAAAAATGGTTTTCCCAAATTCGGCCTGTATTGAGAGAAACACAAGGTTCTTTGAATACGATTTTCTTAGATTTGCTGTTGCGACCGTCCTCCAAATTATCTCAGCTGCAAATCCAAATTCGACTTTCTCTTGTTGAAAGATGGATGGAAATATATTTTCTGGTTGATCAAGTTGTTGGCAATAATCCAATATTGTTAAGAGAGATCATATTTGCTATTTAATTTCTCCTCTTTTTGATTATAAAAGGAGAGCATGTATTATGTATTGGAGAACAATGGATAATTATTGAATTCCTTTTGTAACACTGTAATTCCTTGACTCTCATGATCAAAGAGCACCTGATGTAAAATCTATTCATGTTTGATTAATACAAAGACATGTTCTCGTTCCATTTCTCAAGCTCTAAAGTAAAACCCAATGGCATTTAACCAGTGGTTGAGGCCCTAGCCCTGGTGGATCGATCTGTTGTTTGTATCTCTATCCTTTCATTATTGTTGTGAGATAGTTCATATTTTCGTTTATTATAGTTTGCAAGTTAATCATTTTGTTGTTTAAATGATTATGGATCTTGGTGTGTTACGTTAATGAATTGCATTGCTGTTCCATTTCAACAAGGATCTTAATTCCCATATTATTCATCTTGTTATCATTTACTAAAGCTTTGTTGTTCAATATTTAACTCCATTTTCTTGTTGTTCATGTCAATTACTATTTAACAACGTTTTTTGTGGGCTTGGTGTTTAATAGAATTGTTGTTTTAAGTTAATATTTGTTGCTGATCACTTCCGATTCATTAGCTTCAAATTGCAGAAAGATTGTTTATTTACATTGTTACAGTTTGTTGTTTATGCACATAGACATTCAATTACATATTTCTTTTCATTTGTAATTCTTGCTTTTAATAAGAGTTTTTCTTTATTTAATTTCAACAGTAGTTAGTTCAATTTCGATTTCCCTTTGATTGCTTGAGAGCAAGACTTTCAACTGTAGAGAGCATTAGTTATTGCTTCCTCATTCCCAGATTGATTGTCTTGTTCCAGTTTGATTTTAATTGCATCAATTTCTAGAGGAATGAGTTATTGCTATTGTATCCTCGATTGATGTTTGCTGAGTGAAAAGTTAAGTTTCAGAGCATTTGAATTTATGTTATTGTAATTAGATTTCTCTTCCAAGCATTTGTTTACTTTGTATGTAGAATAATGTACTACATCTCACACAACATTGCTCTTGGATAAATTGTCGCCTCAGACTAAGTACACTCTTGAAATAAAAATTCATTCCCGGATTGATAATTAATGTAGGATAAATAGGTGTTAAAAATATACCTTTTATACCTCAACACCCACAAACCTCTAAAGATCTTAGAAGCCATTTTTTCCCTTGTAAACCTGAGTTTTATTATTAATTGGTTTTGGTTTGTAGGTATATCAACACACCAAGAAATATGATAAACAATTGATACTAGTTCAAAATGTTTAATCTAGATTCTCGGGATTTAAGCAATAGTTGGTGTAAAAAGAGAAAATCATATACAGAGCATCGAAATCAAATTTACATAGTAAATGGTTTAAAATAAATAAAAATATTTACCTCAGCAACAATAGATTCACATTTTTGCATGAAGTCAACAGATCTTTTAGTAAAATTCAATTTTACTAAAAGTCATAAAAGCAGGATGTAAACAAATATTCAAATGATGAAATTTACTATGGTAGGTAAAACAGTAGTAATAGATAAAGGTTAAAATAGATCAGTTAAAATTAAAGAGTATCAAAGCAGGAAGTTAATATTGAAACACAGTTAAAGAGCATATAGATAAAGAAAAATCATGCCAAAGTGAAGATAAATGAAAAATAGAGGAAGAATACAACGTAAGAGATAAACTAGCCTAAGAGAAACAAACAAATGATATAAAAGCAGATAAAACATAGATAAATTTCAATCAGTTGAACGTGTCACTACCTTTTAGTCGCCAGATATTTTATTTCTAGGAATAAATCCTAAAAACAGTTAGGATATTTTATATTAGTTTTTGTATAAATGCTTCATTAATCAAAGTATTAAGGGTGGTGGATGAATTGTTGAACATTTCTATAGTTGTATTATTCTGGAACCTGAGGGTGATTGTACCAATTTCAAGTCAGTATACTGGATTAAAGAAATAAAGAGATTATATTACAGGATTCATGTGTTGGGCGACTACAGTGAAGTACTTTCTATTTGTTCAATTGTTTCTTTCTGAAGTTTTCACATGCTCATATGTTTTATTAATCTAAATGATATAACTGGAATGTTATTACATAATATGTTTAATTACACTCTGTATTGAACTATTTATCATTTATATTTTTTTCTTTTGATTTCCAGATTATGGAATTATTAATTGCTCCATTGTTTCGATTGACCTCTATCTTTTCACTCATTATCTGGATTTGAGAACCCTTAATTTCTCTCTTATCCCGATTGAAACCATTTTCACCATCAGCCTAAGGATCTGAAGTGACTAAACTATCTTTCCCTATGAATACTTCCCTTTAGAACCTTGATCCTGCTTTTGCTGCTTAACACTTTGACTCCATTAGCCCAATGGAATACATACCTACATCCATCCATCTGATTAAGTGATTTCACCACCAAACCAAATCCAAAAAATCAAATCCCATGTAATCCTACATAACTAGCCTAAAATCAACTACAATCAACAAAGATAAATCATATAGAGAGAGCCCTCTTTGAGCATTATGAAGGCTAGACCCTGATCTCAAAAGTAGGTTTGTGGTTACCTCGGTGAGTTCTTTCATTAACCTTGAGAAATTACTAAGTGATAACATATTGGCGACCATATTGGGTAAGAATAACATATTGGCGACCATAATGGGGAAGACTAACATATTGGCGACCATACTGGGCAAGGCTAACATATTGGCGACCGCACTGGAAAATCGAGCTAATATTTTCTTTCAGAAAAATTATACAAGAATCAGATCTGATCTATGATGGTGGATAGTGATCAGACATACAAAGGTTAAATCATCCACCTGGTGACTCCACATCAATTTCAAAATCAAATTCAAGACTCCACTAGAGAAATGAACTTGGAAGAACATATTGGGAAGATCAGGTTTCTAATACAAGACATCATGTTCTTTCTCATCAAAAATGTTTTTAAATGTATACTGTATTTTAGCGAAGATATTAGATTAATATTAACTACTTTCCTTTGGATATTGTAAATATTACTTCTCCACATTCATTTGAGCATGTTTTCTCTTAAACGTATGATGATCCTTTTCCAATTGATAAGCCTCAAGTGATCAAGACTAATCTAATAATCCCTATAAATATTCATGTACCTTATAAAGTTCCTGATAGATATAAGCCACTTACCTTACCTCCTATACTCCATGATTTCCTTGAAAATTATTACAAACATCTCCCCATGTTTGATGGAGAAAATAGTAACCTCACTACTGAAAAACAAATTAAAGGTTTTCAAAATTATCTAACTATTTGAGATAGATGAAGATGATATTAGTCTCAGACTCTTTTCTCTTTCTTTGAAAACTAGAGTGAAGAGCTGGTTCAGAAACTTGCCTATTGCTAGCATCTCAAATATCCAACAATTTTTCAAAATTTTCCTTGATATATGGAGAATCAAAGTTAATATTTTCATAATCATAGAAGAATACAATCAATTGAAAAGATAGCCAAATGAGACATTACAACAATTTATGACATATTTAATCAAGTTTATTTTTCAATGCCATCAAATATAAGACCTCCTCATGGTTCAACTCTCTTGCATTATCCAAAAGCATTTGATATAGAAATAGAGTTTCGGTTAAGAGAAAGGAATCCATAAACACTTGAACAGATGCAAGATATTGAAATTGATGTAGAATTTAATATGTTAATTAGAAATGAAAAATTGAAAGCAGAAAAAGACAAGAATAACATTGCAGAGGTAAAACTTGAAATCTTGGAAAGTAAGATAGAAGAAATAATACAGAAGATCACCATGAAAGATGGATTTTTTGTTCAAGATCACGATGACTCATTGCAAGAAAATAAGAGATAATTGATCATAAACACTTCCCTGTTAAACATTACTACCATAGATCAGAAAATGGATTTACAGATCAATATGTGGAAGAGAAATCTACTGATCTAATGTGTATGTTTGATGATATTCCTTCTTTTACTAATTTTCCTAAGTATGATCAGTATGATGATAATTATGTTTTCAAAACTCAAGCTATGTTTACAGAGCAATTGGTGGTTAGTTTGTGGGATGAGGAAAATCAGTCTCAACAGTTTTAATACAGTGATCAGTCAATACAAATCAGCCAACAAAGTGACGAAGAAAGTGCAAAAAATTCGGAAGTAAGTCAAGGATCACTACCTCTTTGTTTTGATTCATTTCAGTTTATCAAAGACAAATTTAAAGAAATCATAAAGCAACATTTTTTAGATATTGTTATTGATACCAAAGAAAACAAGGAAATCCTTGATCAAGATACTTCAGTTTCACAATTTCAGTTATCAAATTCCATGGAAATACCTGATCACAAAACACAAGGAGATTCTTTACCACTATGTTTTGAAGCATTCCGGTTTTTAACGAATTTTTTTTATAATGCCTCTAAAACAAAGGATGAGCAGCCTGTAGAGATCTATGAAGTCCCATGGAAACCCATAAGAAATGGGTTGCAACAATCCTTCCAATTTTTTCATGATCCAATAGAAGATATGATAGATTATGAATGCAAACAAGATATTTCTCCATTGATTAACTATGAGCTTTAGAAGCAAGATGATAAAGGTTTCATCAAATAGAAATTTTTATCAGTAAGAATATCATCACAAAGCTTCTTTCAAATTATACCATTATCTCAGGACAATCACAAGTTGATTTTGCAGGAAGATAAAGAGAACAAAAACAGTTTAGTTTCATGGCATGGAGGCCATATAGAACACATGTACAGTTACTTAGATCAGTGTAACATTTGTACATATATTTTGGAAGATCCTTTTGTACAGTTTATAGAGTCAACAAAGGAAATCGAGTATTTCCTTATCTTTACATTTGTTGACAAGTTTCTATTGAAATGCAAAACTTTAGTTTTGATCACAAACAAGAAAATGCAGCCAAATACATCTATGTATATAATTCTTGAATGGTTGCATTGACTGTTTCATTTTACCTAACCAATAATTAGACAGCTGATTAGAGTAAGTAGGTAGGATTTCAGTTTGATTAAATTCAGTTTTCAGTGGCAAGTTTATTTTAGTTTTCAATCAAGTGTTGAAATAAATTCATTAAGATTTAAAGCCAAGAAGAAGGTTCTAAATTCTTGATGATTTAGTAGTTTGTTTTGAAGGTTGCAACACCTTTTAGTTTCAGATCAAATTTCAGTTTGTAGAAAAGGTTTGATTTCAGTTCAAGATTTACAGTAATAGAGATTATATAAAAAAGCATGTATGGTCTTGGGATTGTCCCAATGGATCAGCCTACTAGTCGACAGTGTTCTTAACATATCACAAAGAGATTCCATTCCCATGTGAAGCCATTGTTAGGGTCCTATAATAATAGGATTCATAATTTTGAATTGTTATTTTAAAATATTGAATATGTACATACATTTTCTCTCTGCAAATGTATTCCCATATTTGAGAATATGTAAAGAGGGTAAGTCCTAAAAGAAAAATCAAAGGACATAAAGAAACAAACATCAAAAAAGAATATTAAATATGAACCCCACCAATATAGATCATGAAAGTGTTGCACATTCAAATGCCACTACTATTAGTTTAATTTTACAAATAATATTGTGTGCAACTTGTCCAAAATTCCACAAATCCATGATAATCAAATAGCTTAATCTTGATTATTTATGCTTTAAATTTCGTGTTGATAGATAGAGAATAAATATCTATCCAAAATGTTTAATCTTGGCATATCGTTTGTTAGGTAGAGAAATAAATGTGCTCATTAGTTTAATCTAAGCAGTTGCACATCATAAGGTTAGAAGTACATAGTTTTCTTATTTAATGAAATAAAAGGGTCAACAAGCTCAAATGCACCCAAGAAAAGAAATAAAATGCTAGGATAAAAGAAGGGTAGGCAGAAACACTTTTTTGCAAGTCACAGAAATAATTGTTGGTTCATATCAAATTACTAAACATCATTCTAAAAACACTCCCCTTGTAAAATATCCCTTTCTCCCTTATTTTAACCCTTTCCATTTTTACTAATACCTCTTTCCCCTTAGTCTAACCCCGTTATTTTAACACATTTACCTAACTTAACAACCTCATTCTCCTTTTTAACACCCATTTTCAAATAAAACACCCAAAACCTACTTTTCCATAGTTTGGATCATTTAAAATATGTTTGGCCCACTACATACTAACCTTTCCTGCTATCATATTTTGTTAACCCACACATATTACTCCCCAACCTTTCGCTTATTACATGAATCCTCTCCACTTTATTATAGTACTGTTGTGGCTAGCAACAACCCCCCTTCTTATTTAGTATTATCACTACTACTAAATAAGTGGGGGCCCTTAGTAAAAAAAAAAATTAAAAAAAATCGATTAGTGCTTGTATTTCCTTTTTCAATAAAACTTACTATCATAAACTTAGGAGCATACCCCTTGAAAAATCTAAAAAGGCTTAAATTTTATGATAAGGTAGGATAAAATCATTCCTTAAGAAATATCGCATAGCAAAAAAGGTAATGTATACCTCTTTACAAGCGGAATTCTAAGATTGTGATATTGCGATGTGAAACTGCGCACTAAAAACATTCATCGCATCGCATACCTCGAATATCACTTACGCCGAAAAAACCTCAAACCGCCGATATGAGATGGCACATGTCGCAAAGCATATTTCACAGAAAACACATTAACGGATGATTTTCATATGCTACACTCCAGCAATTTTGCGATATTGACATATTGCGATATTGCGATCTGCGATCTGCGATATCACGAAGCAAATCTAGATCGCCTTATCATAGATCTTTAGGGCTCGTTGTACGAAAAAGTTTTTTTCCATAAACCGAGACCTGGTTATGCACTTTAATGTTAATCAATGAGTTAGTTGCCAATCATTAATGAAATATGGTTTTGTTCTGATCGAAGAGCCATTTCATGTAAGGTGGTATATTTTATATGTCTTTGGCATTTAAAGCTTTCCCGTCACCTTTTTCTTATCATTATTCTCACTTCATTTGTAAACTGCAAGAACGAAGAACAAAAAACTATACAAAGAAGTATTCAGGATATTATGGGAAAGAAAGGCAAGGCTCAGAGTTCTGAAGACATAGAAATGACGCCCTTGTATACAGACACCGCTTGTAATAAAGATGTTGGTATTACTACTTGGGAAGGCATGTAAAGTTTACTTGAGGAAGAGAATCCCAAAATGATGGAGGTTATAGCTACCACAGGCTCACATGGGTCTTCTGAGGCATCTATTACAAAGCTAGCTTGCTCATTCTTGCACCGGATAGCGGCGAGGCCCTAAATTCTTCCATACACAGACATGGTTAAATGGGTACTGGATAGTGCTGACATCACAAACAAACAATTTAAGACTCAGGGTCAAGGACTCATTGGCTCATTCACTCCATAATATTTGAGACTCATGTATCATTTACCAGAGCCATAGGCAACTTATAATAAATAGTTCATGGAGAATTTGCTAAAGAAAATGAAGACCTGGAAAAATGCACCAAGGACTAGTCAAGGAGGGACGAATCACTAAAAAAGGATAAACATGGTATGTATAGTACTGGTTCTCTCACCTCCCCATATTGCTTTGCTGCTGCTATTCTCTGTAAACTTTTTGGGAAGACAGACATTAATAAATTTTCATCTGAATGGCCACCATTATTGGCTGCCTCCATTAATGCTACTGTTGTGGATTGGGCTAAGATATTATCTGACAACTTTTCCACAACCATTTTAAATTATCAGTCTAAAAGAACTATTTCTCAGAGAATTTATCCCCCTTTTTACTTATCTGCATATGTGATGGATGCAATCTGTTATATTTCCAAGTTTCCTTTAATGGAATGGAAATGGACGACTCAAGACCCCTTACCCATGCATATTTATCACAAAAAATTGTGGGATTCCAATTTCACTCTGTATTTTTACAAGATTTGTCATGGAATCATGTTGCCCCTGTACAAAATTTTATATGATAAAGACGCTCCAAGATTTTCTCCCAAAGTGGAGGTAGATATATTCCCTGTCGCGAGATGGTTTGGAGAATAACTGTTTACATATGTCAGGGTATTCAGAAGTCTCACTTCCCCTCATGTCTTACCTTCATATGTTCCTGATAAACTCATGGCACGAGAAATTGCTTATGAAACCTACGGAGAAGGAGGTTTGACTAAGGATTTGAGGGACAAAAAGAAGGCTATTTGGCCACAATTTTCTGTGCCCTATGGGGCCTTTTCACTATTTTATGTAGGCCATGCATTCAAAGAAGTAAAAAACATAACATGTCTACGATTGTTCAAATTTACAGGAAGACCATTCGACCCTTATGATATTGCTAAAAATTTCACTATTGCAGTCAAAATAAAGGCGTTTTCTAAAGAAGATGATCTTTTTGATGACATGTTCTAATAGAAAGGTACACTTAAAGAGGTTCTACATTTGGCCCAAATGAGATTTTCTCGAGCAGAATTTCAAGATTTCAAGATATACAGGGAAAGGAGGTTAGCTAATATCCCTTTGGATAAATTACGCTTGGAACCCATAAGGGAACCAAATCCCAGTATTAGTCTCAGTGGAAGTTCAGGCACAGAAAAATCTAAATCTAAGTTCGAGAGAGAAACGTCAGAACACTCTAAGAGGTCTGAAAGTGGCCATGATAAAAGTGAAGGGTTAGTAAGAGATACTGCCCAGTCAAAGGAGCTCTCACAACAATAGGTTTTGACCTCTCCATAGCTAGATCCTCCCCCTCTCATCGTCTATCCACCATCAGTCAGAACCGAGCTAGATAAAGAATGGGAGACATTCAATGATTTAATCAATATTGAAGGATAGAGAACAAAGACACCTGTGAGTAATGTACGGGCAACAAAAGATATAGTCACAAGAATAATTAGCAATGTCTCATAAATGGAACATATTCCCATTACCCCATCCTCTGAACTTATTCTCAAAATAGAGGAAATTCCTCCTCTTGATGTATTTTATAGTCCGCAACACAAGCTAGTAGTGAGAAGACAAAGAAAGAAAAGGAAATTGGAAAACGTGCTCTCTCATGATGCAGAGCAATTAGACATCCAATGGCAAGATCCTAGCACCGATCTCACTAAAAATCTCACCAAATTATCTCAAATCGCAGAAGCATATGCCTCTACGACCATTGATAAAGCATATAAGGTACAACATCTACTGAAAGAGAAATAAGATCAAATACATGTTTTGCAGCAACAGCTGCAACAAGCCAACACCAACAACGAAGCACAGAAACAGCTTGAAAGATTACAGCAGGACTTCCCACAAATGCAGATAGGGTACCAAAATAGTTTGGTTGAAAGAGACAAATAGTTACAAGTTATACAAGAGATGCACAAGGATGATCCTAAGCTTACAAAATTCATCACAGAATCCATTTCCTTAAATGATCAACTACTACAGAAACAGGAAGCATTGTGCCAAATAATATTACAGTGGAACTCTTATTGCGAAATAAGAAATAAAATTACTAATCAAGTCGTAGACTTACGACATGATTATGATTTAATTGATAAAAGAGTTACCGAATATTTGGCTTGGAAAGAAATGGAGGGGAAAAGAGCATGTGCACCAATAATCAACGATAATCACAAAGAAATGCTCTTTAATAATTGGGATGCACAAATCAGGAAAGCAAAGCAAGCGGCAGAGGAAGCAGCCACAATAGCAAACAATGTTATTGACTGCATAAATGAAAATTTGCATAGGGAAAATCTGATCTCAGAAACCACTCCAGGGTATCTACCAAAAGCACAGGAATTGCAAACAGGTTGGAGACAGAAGGCTCAAGAAAAGGCAGAATCAATCAAAAGATTAACTAAGTTGAATTGGGATTCTTACTGGGCATATTTGGTAAAACCACACAGCCAATGCATGACTCTCAAATGTATCATCAATTCTACCAAGAAGATGGTGCCAGCTCTTGCCGATTCCGTTTTCACAAGATAGTTAAAGTCAGAAGTCGGCCAACCGACTCTTCTCAAACAAATGTTGAACTCTTGCGATTTCAAGGAACAGATACACAAATAGTTAGTTGTTATTTTTAGATTCAGTGTTAATATTAATTTTGCTTTATTTTTGCTTGAAATGAGGACGGTCATTTAAACCGTATCCTACATTTTTGTAATAGATTATTTTTAGATTTAGTTAGTAGTATTTAAACCCTTCTCATGTATTTAGAGAAGGGTCCTGAATTTTGTCTAAAACTTGTCCTCGGAACATGCACTTTTGTACCCTCCAAGGATTTTTTGATGAATGAATGGAACATGATTTATTGATATCTGCATTTAATATCTACTGCTAATGTTGCACTTTTGTACTCTTAGTGGATGTTGGACTAAGAAGAGATAAGCCATTATTGCTTGAAGCTCATGAGTAGAACTAGTTATAAATGGTACTTTTATCTCGTAACTATTTCTACCTTTGTGTTAAAGTGATATTCATGTTCAGTTGTTTATATATTGATGCATGAATTCTTGAGTTATCATTTGGCACTTATGTATGGTGATAACTATTTATTTATGCTTAATATATGAGTAGCTTATTATGTGATATGTTTTTCACAACTGTTTCGTCTAACTTTTTATACAAAGTGGTTTATCTCCATTGAATTCTTTTCTCATAATAGTTGAATGATATTTATTACCAATTTTTATTTGAAATCATTTTAGATCGCATAACGGAAATATTACATCCCAAGTTAGTGTAGAATTAGATATTCCTATTTATTAGAATAAAATTGCATGTTATTAGATAGAATTAGAATAAAATAATTTCACTTAGGAACTCTTAGAAAGGAAATATCAATTCTCAACACACACACACACATATTGGGAAACTGGTCCCATATCCCCAGTCGGACCCACTATACCAAACAGAAAATGAGCTGCTAACCAAGGTCCAGATCGGGTGGGTATCCCCCTTGTTGTAGACTCGATTTTCAGGGTTTCAAAATATTTGGTGATAGAAGGAGGGCCCCCAACTATGAATGGCAAGTAATTCAAAATTTAAATACCATTCTGAGAGTAAATCACCCTCACCATCTCCCCCGACTTCCCCATCACACTTAGAATCTTTAAATCTAGAGCTAGAAGTCGAAAGAACAACAGCCGCTACCACAAACCCTGACATTTCAAAAGAATCTTCTATTTAACCTCGTAAAGTTGAATCTTTAATCCATAAACTTCAGCAATTTTCAATATCACCTCAAAGATCTGATAAATCTCAAAGCAGCGTAACTTCGCAATATAACCCTACTCATCCTCTCACCAGATTAAAGAGCGAAAATTTTGGTGTTTAGCCAACCGAGTTACCTCTACCTACAAGGAAGAGAGCAAGGAAATCACCTAAAGGGTCTGATAGTGAGACTCTTTCATTATCATCATCCAACTCTACCTCTTCACCGCGAAGTCAACCATCCACCCCTCCACTTCAGATTATTGTCCACCAGTCCACTTGAACTTCCACATCTTCTTATCAAACATCAGGAATCGTAATATCCTCATCTTCCCAACCGCAGGGATCATCTTCTATGCTTTCCTCTGTTGGTAGTTCAATGATGGCCCAATCTCCATGGAATAACACAGGGGCAGTCTTAATGCCTGTACCCTTGAGTCAAATACCGACCCATCCTGAAAAATGGCTGCCTAAGTTTAATCCTGAAGCAGGCATGCTAGAGGAAGAACATATAAATAACTTTATGTTGTCCATAAATCTCAATGGAGTTACCAACGAGGACGCTGTTATCCGACTTTTTCCCTATACTCTACAAGGAGCAGCCAGATCATGGTATTTCTCATTACCGTCTGGATCTATCACTAGTTGGGATATCTTCCAAGAAATTTTTTTGACTAAGTTCGGTGATGACAGGTCTACGGCGACACTAATCAATGACCTATCTAACTTTAGGGCCGAGCCAAAAGAACCTATCAAATATTTTAATTCACATTTCAATAAACTGTTAAATAAAATTCCTACTGCTTCCAAGCCTAGCGAAGAAGTGCGAAGTGAATGGTACATCTCTGCTTTACCATCAAACATAGCAATCATCATTGATAGGGCTAACAGAACAACTTTAGCTGAAAATATGAAGGAAGCAATAGTGATATAGAAACATATCATAGCCCTATAAAAGAAAAACATGATAGAGGAACAAAAATCCAAGAAGGTTACTTTTAAGGAAGACCCCAAGAAAAAACAATTGAAAGATCCGTTCCATTTAGAAGGATTGCAGAAAGTTCTGAAAACCATGTCCAATGAAATGGTTGACATTAAGAAACAAGTGGTAGAAACATCTTCTAAAAATCTGTACAAGCCTTATAGAAGAAACCCTTCGACTGGTTCAAAGCCGCCAAATGCTATCACAAGTGCTGAATTAGAAGAAGAAGAAGAGGAGATTGCTACTGAAGAAACTACCGATGAAGAAGAAGTTGTAGACGTACAAGGTATGTGGGATTTTATCCTCCCAGATGAAGAAGATCAAGAGGCATCCCCAGTTAACACTCGAAGTAGAAATCAACTTAATCCTCCTCAACCTACTCCTAAGCCAAAGAGCGCAAGCTCAATGACTAAGGATAAAGTCACAGCCAAGAAAACGACATCTAAAGCGACTCAAACCAGTCCAGTCCAAACAGATTCATCAACTCCATCAAAAACGTTGATCGTTTCAGATGAAATGGAGTATAATATCATAGAAGACATGAAGAATACTAAGGCTAACATCACTTTTTATGAATTGAGCAAGTTAAAACACTAGCAAAAGGTACTTTTGAAAGAATTACATGCTGTACCAGAAAAACCTCTGCCCATCGCTGTAATATCTCAAGCTTCCCATGAAATGGGAAGACCTCCAACTAATGTGATTAATAAAGTTGATCCAAACGATATCGCTTTAATTGGAGGAAGGTCGAGATCTCATACTCCCCCATTTCCTCTTACTTATGAAGTTTTCAATAAAAAAATTCATAATTTCTTAGTGGATTCTGGAGCTTCATCTAATATTTTACCAAAATCAATATGTGCAAAGTTGAACGTTCAACCGCAAAAATCTGTTGTGCGCATAGTTCAGCTAGATCGATCGCAAGTTGAATTAATCGGCGAATTAAATCAGGTTACCATAAGGTTGTCATCTAATCCAAAGGTATGTCAAGTTATCGACATTTTTGTTGCAGATATTCTAGAATTTTATGGCTTAATTCTTAGCAAAGATTGTTTAGAAAAACTTCATGGATACTTTGCTACTGATTGGTCGCATATGTGGCTCCCTTACAATGGTAAACCAAATAAAATAAAGGTTGAGCGAGAAAGACATCAGAAATACATAGTAACAGAAGTGGAAGGAGAAAATGAATCGGTAGCATACAACAATAATATCATTGGAAACTACTCAGTTGATTATTTCTTAGGAAATTTTAATGCTCATACTTCACCTTACTTAGAACATTCTGTTTTATCTCAAGTAGAAATATTTTCTCAAACAGATAGTTCTAAACGTATTAATTTTATAGATGCGCCTGTAAATAAATATTTATTTTGGAAGTTATTTTTTGATGGTTCTAAGTTTAACGAAGGAGCAGGAGCAGGATATGTTAGCCACCCATATTTTTTCCTATCATATCAGCTGGTGGCTAAATGTTCTTTGCAGCCTTCAAGAAACAAATTCAGTCCTAAATTTTTTGGTGCTTGAAGTCTTTGGTGAAACTCATGTTGCTGGTTAAATCTTCACAGTTGTTTCCTTCTCCAAACCTCTGGATATCCTACAAAAATCCGCAGTTGAATACTTCTGCAAAGAACCCTTTCCCTTTTTCTTCTTTTCCACCACTAACCTCATT
This sequence comes from Pinus albicaulis, assembly GCA_034641835.2. Classification (NCBI taxonomy): domain Eukaryota; kingdom Viridiplantae; phylum Streptophyta; class Pinopsida; order Pinales; family Pinaceae; genus Pinus; species Pinus albicaulis. The sequence continues at coordinate 1,289,348,988 of CM076582.1, forward strand.
TTCTATTCTCCATTTCCCATGAAAACCCCATAATTTCATGTTTCTCCCTTTTCATTGCATCAAAATCCATTTTATAAAGGTTGTAAGCCCACTTTTTGATCTTACCGCAACCTTCATTTCCCTTGAAAAAACCATAGAAAACACATTTTTCTATGCATTGGGCTTAAGCCCCTCAGGCTAAGCCCCCTGCCTTTTCTTCCTCCATATGTCTGAGCGCTAGAACCGACTGTTGTAACCATTGGGCGCTTATTCAATTTCCTCCGCCCAAAACAACAGGAAACCTTTGAAAATCATCAAAATCGGGTTTTTAATTAAATTTAAAAGTTTTCCGCCCATGTGAAATTTCTAAATTAACGTCGACCGTCGATCTGCTCTGCAGATCGGACGGCGCGGAGCATGTCTTCTGGTGGGCCCTGCCTTTGCCCGCGCTGTTTCTCGAAACCACTTATTTATTTTCCGCATCGCTCTCCAGCAAAAGGTGGTTTCGACCCCGCAACCAGCGATTCCATACGCTGGCCGCCATGTGTCCCACACATTGTTCCAAAACCGCCACATAAAGTCAATTCCCCGCGCATTATCTTTCGGACCATGGCCGCCCAGCGGAATCAGCGATCACTGTTCGATCTGATCCTTTGCATTCAACGGCTGCCGTTCACCTGAAGTTGCTCACCCTTTAACCAACTTGCACGCGTTTTAGCTAGGCCCCGACGCTTCTGAAAACCCATCCCCACTGTCAATCTCTGCAGATCGACGGACTACATTCAAATGCCTGATTCCATTGCTCAGTCAACCCATCTCTTCCGCTAACTTTCCCGATCACTCCCAACCATCAATCATAGCGCGATCGATGGCCCAGATTGCCCCGCTCCTCCACACGCCCTCCGATGCAGATTTTCCCTTATAACACCGGATTTCATAATTTTGTTTGTATTTTGCAGGTTTTAAGGTTCTTTTACCATGTTGGAGAAAAATTCGAAGGACGAGGGTGACGACTCCCATTCTTTCGATTTGCCAAAGAAGATCGACCACAAGGTGCAGAACTTTGTTGTCAACGAGGTTTTATGAGACCCTGCTGCTATACACCTCAGTTAAACCTGGAAGCAACGAAGGAATCGCAGGAAATGAGTATTAGATTGTAAAATCCAGAGATGGACCAGAGCAGATGTTTAAAGGATAGATTGGCGGGGATTACGGCTAAGACAGTTATCAAAAGCCTAATCCGCGGCCTTAAAACACAGTTTAAAGGGAAAACCTAAAAGTGTTAATCAGACGAACGCCTCCACCGCCATATCTGAGGCAAATTGATTCCTCAGCTACCTCAGTGCCACCTATTGCCTCAAAACGCTCAATCAGAGGCTGAATTTATTGAACAAGATCAGATCCTTTGCCTCAGAGCAGCCAAAGAAGTTACTTCTACCAGAGATTTAATGACACAATGTCTGCAGATAACCCTAATAGCATACAGAGCCTTAAAGGTCAATAGAGCTCTTTTCGAGCTAAAATCATAAGTATGGATCAGTTAGTATAGGGGAACACCTGTACAGTTTCTTCTTCAAGCCCCTCAAAGGCCGGGAAGACATTAATACCTGTATTAATTGATTTTGAGATCTTTCCTTCAGATCTCACCTCCTCGTCCTTCTATAAATACTTCAATAGGAGATGAGTGAGGGGTTGGTTTCTAATGTAATTGTTGAAGCATTGTAATGTGACTAAGCTGAAGACTCTCGAATGTAGATAGGATTTCACTGGATCTTGGAGCTCTGCTTGTAGCAGATAAGTTAGGTTGTGAAAGAAAGATGAATTGAAACATTGGATTTGAAGATTGTAACTGGTTTGGAGCATCAATACAAGTTGATTTATGGGATCCTGGTCTATGCTGATGGTGATGTTATTCCCACTGTAACTTGTGTTTTATTTATGTTTCCATTTTGTTTCATTTTCTGCTGTAAAGAAAAGTTTAAACAGAGTTAGGACCTATTGTATATCAGTAACCTTCTCTGGCTGAGAAATCTTTATTTAGATGTTTTCTTCTTTCTGCATTATTTGGAAATGATTAATTCAGTTTAAGCATAGGAATGTTGGTGTTCCCTCGTCTTATAGTCTTAGCTGAACGTTATTTTTGAATGTTACTTTCAATATATGTTGTGTGAAGATGAACTGAGGAAATTAAGGTTAGCCCTGAGTCCCTTTCTTATTTGCTCAACTATTTGATTGTTTCCCTTAGAAGGTGTTAAAAGTTGACTAGTTTCAAAGCACTTATCAGATTTTAGGCCGTTCTATGTTATCTCTATGGTTGTCTTGAAAGTAACTAAGTAAAGAAGAGCTAGGAGAGAAACGGGGTAAGCCCGGTCTGTTAGTTTCTAATCTAAAGGTTGCCTTCAAGTTTCCCTTTTTTTTTTATATGTTTTTCTTAAGTGCCTGGTCAAAGGCTGGCTAGTTTCAAAGTACTTACCAGATCCTGGGCTGCTCTTTGTTCTACATCTATTATTCCCTTTCTTAATGTATCATTCCATTCCATAAATCAAAACCTTAAAGATATCCTTAGGCATAGATGACTTGGCCCATTGACCACTCTTGAACCTACTATTCCAATTAAATCTTCTTATGACTCCATAGCCCAATGGACTGAAACTTGCTATCATCTTTTCTTCTTGGCTGAAGCTTTTTATGTTCTTGCAACTTCTCACCTTTGAACCTCTTTACCTTTGGTCCTTTTCACCTCTAACAGTAACCATGTTTCAACCATCCAAAAAACAAACAAACCCTTGGCCTTCACAACTAGCCTAATATCATTACCCCAAACTTCAAAGATAAATCTCATCTTTGTACATATTGGAGAGATCCCTCTCCGGATTCAGGAGGGCTAGATCCTAGAATCCCAAAGTGGTTGAAATGATGTTAACTCTGTGATCGGACTTTGCCAATCTTGCTTATTACAGAGACCTAACATTTCTGGCGACTCCGCTGGGGACATTTTCCCTTTAAACACTTCATAAAACCTTGAGAGTAAAAAGCAGCCTTTTCAAGCACTACCAAGAAGTGGTAATTATGATAAAACTCGTGTGAATCAGTGAAAATCTAGGTCAACCCTAGGATTCTCATGAAACTTTATCTAACCTTGGAAAATCAGCTGGCTTAGCCATAATAATAGACTGCCTTTGTCTCACAACCGTAGCTATGTTTTAAGGCAAAGTTAAGACATTATTAGAAACCACGAAATAATTCAGAAAATACCAAAAATATTTTAGATTGGTAGTAAAACACTTGCATCTGCTTTTCACTTACCTTTTGATGTGTTTTACTCTATACTCTCAGACAGAGTCTGGAAAGGGCCAGGTAGCCTCTGGATCTCATCCTCTTTTTGAGGTGACATATCTGGTAAATGCCCTCCCAGTCAATCTCTGGTTAGAGTTGGTTGTGTTGTGGGATATCCTTGAAAAGGGAGGTTTCACAAGCACTGTGGTGGACAGCGTACGTCTTTGAAAACACCCTAGAACTTTCCACCTGGCGACTCCACAATCCTGAACAGACCTCAAGACTCCACTGGGAAGAACCCGAATCATCATAATATCATTGAAACTCAGCTAGAATACTGTAGGATTGAGACTTTTGTAAATAGATTAGTTAACCATTCAAATATTGTTATATCAAGTTGAACTTTTCTTGTTATTTGGGTCTAAAAACATAGCATAGTGGCTCCTAGAAAGATTCACACTAGAGCCCATCCTGACCTTGATCCACCTAATATAGTTGATGACCCAGAAAGAATCCTTAGGAAGTCTCCTAAGATAGAATCTTCAACTATTTTCAGATCATCCCTAAGAGCTAATTTAGTCCCTGAAAATCTTTCATCTCTACAATAATCCCAAACTGACTTACTGAATCCATTTAGAACTAGGTCATTTGGTGATTTAATTCATTTAGATTCTGAGTCTTCACTTTCATCTCCTGAAACAAGTGAACCTTTTGGTGGTAGAGAAACAACACCTCCTGATTTACATTTCCTACTCAATTTAGGTGTCTCTCATCCAAGATCAGCCCAACAATCTACTTCTCTTCCATCCTCTTCTATTCATCCTCCACCCACTGTTCAAACCACTTCATTTCAGCCCACACCTCTTCTTGTCAATCCACCTGCACCACATATCATGGCAGCATGGTATGCCCCCTTAGTCCTTCCTGTACCATTACCAAACCTTACATAGGACTATCAGTCCAAATTTCCATTATATGATGCTAGCAATGCTATAACTGCATCACAACATGTGGATAAGATGAATGATTACTTTGACAGAAATGAGATTGATGATGATTCTGTCAAGTTGAGACTATTTGCTCAAAGTCTGGGGGGAGAATTTAGAAACTGGTTTAAAGGCTTAAACCCCCATAGCATCAATGATCTCCAAGCCTTTCATCAGACATTCTTAAACAAGTGAGAAGTAAGGAAGAACCCTCTCCAGGTTCTTGCTGATTACAACAACCTCCATAGAAACCCTGGGGAAAGTGTGCAAGCCTACTGCACTAGATTCAACAATGTATATAATGCACTCTCCCCAGAACTAAAACCTCCACAAGGTTCGGCTTTAAACAAATTTTCTGAAGGGTTTGATGTTGATATGACATATTCCTTAAGAGAGAGAGACTTTGCAACCCTTGAAGATATGCAAAGAGGCGCTCTTTCTGTAGAATTCAATTTAATGGAGAAAAGAGCAAGAATGAAAAATGAAAGGAGAGTATATTTTAGAGAGGAGATTACACCTTCCACTTCAAACTCAAAACTAGAGATAATGATGGAAGAAATGATGAAGAAAATGAGCATTCTTGAGAGAGCACAAGCAAGCCAAAATCAAACTGCTCCTCAAAACAGAAACCAGAACCAGAATTTGAGAAGGAACCAGCCTCCAAACAGACCGAGGGAAGAAGATCAACAGATCACTCCTCCCTTTCATCAAAACTATGTGAGTGAGGTTGAGGAAATAGATCAAACTGCAGAGGAATGTGATATTAATCTATTCGGGGTAAATGATGATGACTTCGAGGTTCATTATGATAAAAAACAAGGTCTTTACATGCCTTATGATGACAAAGGAGATGATAGTGAAAATTATTATCAAAACATGGAAAATGCCATCATAGAAACTCAAAGGGAATATGAACTTAGGAGAAAATCCAATCAGAAAACCCCAAACACTAAAACCTTTGACAAATCTTCTCAAAACAGTACGTCAACCAAACCTAAAACGGTCAAGCAGAAGGTTAAAACAACGGCTGTAATTTCTGATAGAGGTAAAGAGAGAGACACTCAAGATCTTGAAAAACAGAGTGCAAATACAAGTAGTACTGACACTTCAGTTAGTACTCCTATCAAAACCAGTATTCCCAGTGTAAATAAAACAAATCAGCAAGTTGTTGTTGCTAATAAAGTGGCAGTTAATAAGGCTGAAAATAGTGCTTTAAAGAATCAAACTCCCTTCAGCCTAGAAAAAGAAATCTCTAAGATTAAAATCTCTATTCCCCTGACCGAGTTAGCTGCCCAACCTGTATATAAAAATCAAGTTTTGAAGGCTTTAAATCTAGAGAAGAATGAGGACACTCTCAATCTTAGTGATGACCAACCAGAGCTGATTTTTGGTCCCAAGATTGAAGGTAAATATCAAGAAGGTCCTATCCCTCCCTTTTATGTAAGTCTAAACATTCATGACAAAATATTGCACAACACTATGCATGACTCAGGGGCTTCTCATAATTTAATGCCAAAAGATGTGATGGAAAGCCTAGGTTTAGAAATCACCAGACCCTACAAAGACCTCTACTCCTTTGACTCAAGCAGAGTGAAATGTCTAGGATTAATCAAAGATCTCTGCGTTAATTTAGCTCAAATTCCAGCCAAATGCTTGGTAATGGATGTTGTGGTAGCTGATGTGCCCCCAAAATATGGAATGCTATTATCAAGATCTTGGGGGGCTAAGGTACAAGGTACCATGCAAATGGACATGACCTATGCAACTATCCCTGTCTTTAATCAGACTAGAAGACTCTACAGGGAGTCTCATATTCAATACACGGTCACTAGTCAAGATAGACCTCAAAACTCTCCTCTTTACTCTGTAAGTACAGGCCTTGACTCTTTTATCATGTCTAATGATGAAACGATCATCGAGCAGACCATGTTAGCAGGGTTAATGGCCGATAGGGAGGAAGAGGAACACAACGCTGAACAGTCAAAATAGTTTGCTGTATCTGAGAATATTAGCAAACCAAACACAGGTCTTCAATTACAAACCATGAGAACATTGGGCCCAAGCCTAGATAGTCAGGAAAACAACCCTCAACCCAATGAAAAACTTGAAGATTTGAAGCAAAAACAACTTAGTGCTGATATTCAAGAAACATTTGGAAGCACAGTAGTTGTTGAGGACATTTACCAAACAGATAAAACTGATAAAAGTCCTATCTGGAGTATGTATTTTGATGGGTCATGTACTAAAACCAACGCTGGTGTAGGTGTCTGGATTATTAACACTGAAAACAATCACACAAAATGTATTTCATGCAAATTAAACTTTCAGTGTTCCAACAACATAGCAGAATATGAATCTCTTCTCCTAGGCTTGCATCTCTTGAAGAAATTAGCAGCCAGAAGAATTAATGTGTATGGGGATTCTGAGTTGATTATTAGGCAAGTCAATGGGGAATATATTGCAAATCATCCCAGACTTAGAGCCTATCGAAATGATGTCATGGATATTTTGAAAACATTTGAGGATTCTAACCTCATTTTTGTCCCAAGGAAAGGAAACATTGCAGCCCACAATTTAGCCTTTGCAGCTAGGACATGTCTAACGCCATACGAAATTGGAGACAATAAAATTACGATAAAATTTAGACCAGCAGTGCCTGATAACAAAAGATATTGGTAGGTCTTTGAAAATGACAAATAAATAGAAGACTTCATGCAATTCAGAAATGAGTTCGAACCCAGCAGTTCGGATGCAGATTATGATATAGACTGCACTGAAGAAAATTTTCTTGGTGAAGAAGAACCGTCCCCCGAACTTGTCAATACAAACCTTGTAGCGGGTAAACTTGAAAACAAAACAAAAATGAATGCAGATACTGAAATAGAAAAATTGGAAACTCTGCATCTAAAGATGAAAGTTTTCCAAGTGGTCTAACACCTTTGGAAGAGTTATTTGATTTTAATGACATGGCCAAAAAACCAAGACTGGAACCTGTAGAGACCGAAGTGGAGGAATGCAATATAGGCAGTGAGGAAAAACCCAAATTAATTAAACTGTCTAAAACCTTACCAGCTCACATCAAACTCAAATACTTAGAGCTGTTCAAAGAGTTTTCCGATGTTTTTGCATGGAGTTACGAAGATCTTAAGTCCTATGACACTGAAATAATACAACACAAAATCCCTCTCAAAGAAAACCAAAAACCATTCAAGCAAAAACTGCGCAGAATAAACCCCGTACAGCTTCCTTTGGTTAAGAGGGAGATTGAAAAGATGTATGAAGCTGGTATTATTGTCCCTATTAGATATTCTGAATGGGTATCTAATCTGGTGTCTGTTAGGAAGAAAACTAGAGAAATCAGGCTCTGTATAGACTTTAGAAATCTAAACAAAGCTTCATTAAAAGACAACTACCCTTTACCCAAGATGGATCATATTTTACAAAGGGTGGTAGGGTCTAGAAGAATTTCTTTGCTGGATGGATATTTGAGGTATAATCAGATCTTAGTCCACCTTGATGATCAACTAAAGACAACTTTTACTACACCATGGGGCACTTTCATGTATGTGAAAATGCCTTTCGGTCTAATGAACGTTGGGGAAACCTTTCAACGAGCCATGGACATAGCATTCTCGGAAGAATTGGGTTTCTTCATCATTATATACCTTGATGATGTCACTGTATTTTTAAAAATAGATGAAGAACACTTACAACATTTGAGAAAATTTCTCGAGAAATGCAGAAAGTTTGGGATATCTTTGAACCCTAAGAAGACACTGTTTGGTCTCCAAGAAGGTAAACTTCTTGGGCACATTATTTCAGAAGAGGGTATAAAGATAGATCCAAAGAGGATTGAGGCCATATTGCAAATCTCTCATCCTCGAAACGTCAAGGAGCTGCAATATTTCATCGAAAATATTAACTTTTTGAGGAAGTTCATCCCTAACTTAGCTGAGCTCCTTAGGAATATCACAAATATGTTGAAGAAGGAGCAAGGGTAAGATGGACCTTGGAAGCAAAGACATCCTTTGAGCTGGTGAAACAAGCGTTAACCAAAACACCGGTACTCATAAGTCCTTATTTTTCAAAATATTTTTATATCTTCTCGTTTGCATCAGAGCATACCATAGCTGCTGTCCTTTTACAGAAAAATCCACAAGGACAAGAGAAGCCTATTGCATTCTTTAGCAAGGCATTGAGGGATGCTCTTTTGAAGTATAACATTATGGAGAAGCAAGCTTTTGCTTTCATAAAAGCTTTGAAAGATTTCAGAGTGTACATCCTTCACTCACACATTATTGCCTTTGTCCCAAATTCAGTTGTTAAAGACATTCTAACACAGGACCCAGATAGCAAGAGAGGTAAGTGGATTGTTGTTATTCTTGAATATGATTTAGAGATAAAACCCACTAAACTCATCAAGGGCCAACGTCTAGCTAAATTAATGGCTGAATCAAATTGTGAAGTTCTTGATATTAACATGATTAATGCTTTGGATAACCAAGAAGAATTCTCAACTCCCATGGTTGAAAACCATTTTATGAGTTCTCCTTGGTATGCTGATATTGTCTTTGTTCTGCTTAATTTCAACACACCTCATGGTTTCTCAAAAACAAAGGCAAGGTTCTTAAAGTTAAAAGCTGTAAACTATTACATTGTTGATAAATGTCTTTATTGGAAAAATGCGAATGGTCTATTGCTTAAATGTTTGCCCGAGTTTGATGCAGATAAGGTTAAGCTGGAATTCCATGAAGGAGAGTGCGGAGGTCATTTATACTGGAAGGCAACAGCCAAAAAAAATTTGAGGGCTGGTTTCTATTGGCCCACTCTGTTTCATGATGTTCACAAAATGACCACCACTTGCCATAAATGCCAACTATTTGAAGGCAAGAGAAAATTACTGCCCCTTCCTCTGCATCCAGTCACTGTTGAAGCCCCTTTCCAACAGTGGGGACTTGATTTCATAGGAGAAATCCATCCACCATCTTCTGCCCAACATAAATGGATTCTAACTGCCACAGACTATTTCACTAAGTGGATAGAAGCCATACCATGTAGACATGCCAATGATTCAGTCATCATAAAATTCATAGAAACCCATATCCTTTCCAGATTTGGCCGTCCTACCAAGATCATTACTGACAATGCAACAGCATTTGGATCAAAGAAAATGGTTGACTTCTGTCATAGATACCAGATGACATTGGGGCATTCCACAGCCTATTACCCTCGGGGTAATGGAATTGATGAATCTTCAAACAAGAGCCTAGTGAACATAATCAAGAAATTGTTGGAGGACAATAAGAAGTCTTGGCACACAAAGATGGTCCATGCACTTTGGGCTGACAGATTGACTTTAAAAAAATCTATTGGCATGTCACCTTTCCGGCTTGTGTATGGTACAGATGCAAATTTTTCCTAACAGCTTAGGTGTACCAGTTATGAAGTTGATTCAAGAGTTACAGACTGAAGAGAATGACATGATCAGAAGAATAAATCAGACCATTCATCTTCAGCAGACCAGAGAGGAAGTGTACAACAAAGCATTGCAGAAACAAGACAGTATCAAGAAGATATTCGATAGAAGATCCAAAGCTAGCAGTTTAAAGATTGGGGACAAAGTTTTAAAGTGGGACTCAAGAAGGGAAGAAAAGGGCAAGCATGGAAAATTTGACAATCTATGGCTTGGCCCTTACTCTATTCATTCAGTTGCCGGTAATAATGCATTTTTCTTACAGGAGTTGGATGGATCAAAATTGTTCGGAGGTCCTGTCAATGGCAGGATGCTCAAGCATTACTTCTCTTGATCATCTTGTTTTAAGAAGCCTTTTTATCTATTTTCCAGTGTAAATATTCCATCTCTCATTGTTCTCAAAGTTATGAAAAATAAAAAATACAAAAACAAAAGAAAAATGAAAAGAGGGCAGGAATGAAAAAAAAAAGGCAAGGCCCCATGCCAAAAAAGAGAAACATATCTGAAAGTGTGCAAGCTCAAATGCCACTCCTCAAACACACACTTCTAGTTAGTCAAACAACCTAAACTTGACTAACTAGTTTTTAATTTATTGCTGATAGGGTAGAAAATTTGATTTGCCAAACTGTTTAATCTTGGCTTATCAGTAGATAGATTAGGATAGAAATCAAAGGTTCAAACATGCTCAAAATCTGAACCTAAATTTCCAAAAGAAATGGCTCAAAACAATGTTTTCTTCTATGAGTCATAAAAGAGAGAAACTGGTTCTAATTTTTCCAAAATCTGAACCAGAGGAAAAGCAAGGAAAAAGAGCTCAAAGAAAAAGTAAAAACAGAGCTATGAAAAAGATGAAGGAAGTACTCAACTTTCAGATCTCAAGCCTTCCATTTTTTATTTAAATTTCTTGCAAAATAATGTCTATGTGCAGCTTCTTTTTTATGCCATAGACCATAGCAAGCCAAATAGTTCAATCTTGACTTGGTTGTTTTTAAATTTCTGCTTTAGAATGTAGAGAATGAAAGTTTGTTGGACAACTTAATCCCAACAGACAATAGATTAGGTAGAGAAATATTTGAGCTCAACTGTTTAATCTGAGTTCAAGGAGAAATAAGCAGTAGAATTAGATTAGTTTTTATGCTTTCAAAAGAATAAAATGTTGTGAAAAGAGTTTGCCAATCCAAGTGCACTCTGACGAAGAAAAAATGTTAGATCAGTAGGATTGGGTAGGTAGAAGTTGTATTGATGGAGTTTATGTTTCTTTCATGACTGAGATTATTTTTCAGAGCAAAGCAAGAACAATTCAAAGGATTAGGCACCAGTCAGTATCCCAGAGAAATCAGGTCTGAATTCTTGATGCCTTCAAGAAGGCACCATCCCCAAATGGAGCTTCTGTTAGCCACCCATATTTTTTCCTGTCATATCAGCTGGTGGCTAAATGTTCTTTGCAGCCTTCAAGAAACAAATTCAGTCCTAAATTTGTTGGTGCTTGAAGTCTTTGGTGAAACTCATGTTGCTGGTTAAATCTTCACAGCTGTTTCCTTCTCCAAACCTCTGAATATCCTACAAAAATCCGCAGTTGAATACTTCTGCAAAGAACCCTTTCCCTTTTTCTTCTTTTCCACCACTAACCTCATTTTCTATTCTCCATTTCCCATGAAAACTCCATAATTTCATGTTTCTCCCTTTTCATTGCATCAAAATCCATTTTATAAAGGTTGTAAGCCCACTTTTTGATCTTACTGCAACCTTCATTTCCCTTGAAAAAACCGTAGAAAACACATTTTTCTATGCGTTGGGCTTAAGCCCCTCAGGCTAAGCCCCCTACCTTTTCTTCCTCCATATGTTCGAGTGCCAGAACTGACCGCTGTAACCATCGGGCACTTATTCAATTTCCTCCGCCCGAAACAACAGGAAACCTTTGAAAATAATCAAAATTGGGTTTTTAATTAAATTTAAAAGTTTTCCGCCCATGTGAAATTTCTAAATTAACGTCGACCGTCGATCTGCTCCGCAGATCAGACAGCGTGGAGCATGTCTTCCAGTGGGCCCTGCCTTTGCCCATGTTGTTTCTCGAAACCACTTATTTCTTTTCCGCACCACTCTCCAGCAAAAGGTGGTTTTGACCCTGCAACCAGCGATTCCATACGCTGGCCGCCACATGTCCCACACATTGTTCCAAAACCGCTGCATAAATTCAATTCCCCACGCATTATATTTTAGACCATGGCCGCCCAGTGGAATCAGCGCTCACCGTTCAATCTGATCCTTCGCATTCAACGGCTGTCGTTCACCTCAAGCTGCTCGCCCTTTAACCAACTTGCATGCGTTTTAGCTGGGCCTCAGCGCTTCTGAAAACCCATCCCCACCGTCGATCTTTGCAGATTGACGAAATACATTCAAATGCCTAATTCCATTGCTCAGTCAACCCATCTCTTCCGATGACTTTCCCGATCACTCCCGACCATCGATCATAGCGCGATCGACAGCCGAGATTGCCCCGCTCCTCCACACGCCCTCCGATGCAGATTTTCCCTTATAACGCCGAATTTCGTAATTTTGTTTGTATTTTTCAGGTTTTAAGGTTCTTTCGCCATGTTGGAGAAAAATTTGAAGGACGAGGGTGATGGCTCCCATTCTTTTGATTTACCAAAGAATATCGACCACAAGGTGCAGAACTTTGTTTTCAACGAGGTTTTATGAGACCTTGCTGCTATACGCCTCAGTTAAACCTGGAAGCAACGAAGGAATCGCAGGAAAAGAGTATCAGATTGTAAAAGCCAGAGATGGACTAGAGCAGATGTTTAAAGGACAGATTGGCGGGGATTACGGCTAAGACAGTTATCAAAAGCCTAATCCCCCGCCTTAAAACACAGTTTAAAGGGAAAACCTAAAAGTGTTAATCAGACGAACGCCTCCACCACCATATCTGAGGCAAATTGATTCCTTAGCTACCTCAGTGCCACCTATTGCCTCAAAATGCTCAATCAGAGGCTGAATTTATTGAACAAGATCAGATCTTTTGCCTCGGAGCAGCCAAAGAAGTTACTTCTGCCAGAGATTTAATGACAGAATGTCTGCAGATAACCCTAATAGCATACAGAGCCTTAAAGGTCAACAGAGCTCTTTTCGAGCTAAAATCATAAGTATGGATTAGTTAGTACAGGGGAACACTTGTACAGTTTCTTCGTCAAGCTCCTCAAAGGCCAGGAAGACATTAGTACCTATATTAATTGATTTTGAGATCTTTCCTTCAGATCTCACCTCCTCATCCTTCTATAAATACTTCAATAGGAGATGAGTGAGGGGTTGGTTGCTAATGTAATTGTTGAAGCATTGTAATGTGACTGAGCTGAAGACTCTCGATTGTAGATAGGATTTCACTGGCTCTTGGAGCTCTACTTGTAGCAGATAAGTTAGGTTGTGAAAGAAAGATGAATTGAAACATTGGATTTGAAGATTGTAACTGGTTTGGAGGATCAATACAAGCTGATTTATGGGATCCTGGTCTATATTGATGGTGATGTTATTCCCACTGTAACTTGTGTTTTATTTCTGTTTCCATTTTGTTTCATTTTCTGCTGTAAAGAACAGTTTAAATAGACTTAGGACCTATTGTATATCAGTAACCTTCTCAGGCTGAGAAATCTTTATTTAGATGTTTTCTTCTTTCTGCATTATTTGGAAATGATTAATTCATTTTAAGCATAGGAATGTTGGCGTTCCCTCATCTTATAGTCTTAGCTGAATGTTATTTTTGAATGTTACTTTCAATATATGTTGTGTGAAGATGAACTGAGGAAATTAAGGTTAGCCCTGAGTCCCTTTCTTATTTGCTCAACTATTTGATTGTTTCCCTTGGAATGTGTTAAAAGCTAACTAGTTTCAAAGCACTTATCAGATCTTAGGCCGTTATATGTTATCTCTGTGGTTGTCTTGAAAGTAACTAAGTAAAGAAGAGCTAGTAGAGAAACGGGGTAAGCCCGGTCCGTTAGTTTCTAATCTAAAGGTTGCCTTCAAGTTTCCCTTTGTTTTTTATATGTTTTTCTTAAGTGCCTGGTCAAAGGCTGGCTAGTTTCAAAGTACTTACCAGATCCTGGGCTGCTCTTTGTTCTACATCTGTTATTCCCTTTCTTAATGTATCATTCCATTCCATAAATCAAAACCTTAAAGATATCCTTAGGCATAGATGACTTGCCCCATAGACCACTCTTGAACCTGCTATTCCAATTAAATCCTCTTATGACTCCATAGCCCAATGGAATGAAACTTGCTATCATCTTTGTTTCTTGGTTGAAGCTTTTTCTGTTCTTGCAACTTCTCACCTTTGAACCTCTTTACCTTTGGGCCTTTTCATCTCTAACAGTAACCATGTTTCAACCATCCAAAAAACAAAAAAACCCTTGGCCTTCACAACTAGCCTAATATCATTACCCCAAACTTCAAAGATAAATCTCATCTTTGTACATATTGGAGAGATCCCTCTTCGGATTCAGGAGGGCTAGATCCTAGAATCCCAAAGTGGTTGAAATGATGTTAACTCTGTGATCAGACATTGCCAATCTTGCTTATTACAGAGACCTAACAGGATACGTGTTAATTAGTCCAGAGGGAAACAAAACTATGCTAACTTGCAGACTCGAGTTCGATTGCACCAATAATACCGCAGAATACGAGGCTTTAGTCCAAGGATTATACAAAGCAATTGGATTAGACATCAAATATCTACAAGTTTTTGGAGATTCTGAAATTATAATCAGACAGGTATGCAATACTATAAATTGTTTATCAAGACATTTAAAGCATTACCAATCTTTATCTCAAGATCTGACTAAACACTTTATAGCATTTAATATTTCATCAATCCCTAGACTCCAGAATGCTAGTGCAGACCTCCTAGCTAAACTAGCTTCCAAGTTCATTCCTTCAGAAGACTATAGCCCTGATCTATTTTCAATCAAATTAATCTTTAGACCCTCGATTCCTGATAACATTACCAATTGGAGGATTTTCAATGATAATCCTGATATTGTAAGCTTCCTCACATCTGAAGGATCTTACACCAATCAGATAATTGATGAGGACCAACATGACAGAAAATTACAACAAGATAGCACTAATAATGCTATGCCAAAGTCAGTAGTCAAGTTAGAAGACCTTTATGATTTGAAAGATAGATTCAAAATATCTACTAATTCAAAACTTCAAATTTCAACTTTGAACTATGAATTAGTAAATCTAGGAACTGATACCAGACCATAGAATATCAACCTAGGCGTTGGCCTATCTCCTGAAGAAAAATTAGCGTATCTTCGTCTCTTGAAACAATACAAAAGTGTCTTTGCTTGGAACTATGATGAACTCAAAACTTATGACACTTCTATCATCCAACATATTATCCCAATGATAAACGATGAAAAACCTGTCTAGAAAAAGCCGAGAAAGATCCATCCCAATCTAGAAAACCAAATCAAATCTGAACTCAATAAGTTATTGAAAGCCAAAATCATTTTTCCTGTTCGACATTCTAAATGGGTTTCCAATATGGTTCCCATTAGAAAGAAGAATGGAGACATTAGAATTTGCATTGACTTTCAAAATCTTAATAAAGCCTGCCAAAAAGATAATTTTCCTTTGCCTCTTATGGAGAAAATATTGCAGGCAATCGCAGGATCATAATTAATTTCCTTCTTGGATGGTTTCTCTGGATACAACCAAGTGTTGGTCCATCCTGATGATCAATTGAAAACCACATTCAGAAACAAATGGGGAACTTACACATATCAAAATATGCCCTTTGGTCTGATCAACGTTGGTGCCACATTCCAGAGAGCCATGGACATCGCATTCAAGGGATTAGTTAACAAATCAATGGTAATTTACTTGGATGATATAACTGTATATTCCAAGAAATGAGGCAATCATCATAGAGATTTAAAACATATATTCCAATGTTTTCAAAGGTATGGAATTTCAGTTAACCCGAAAAAATCCTTTTTTTCATTAAGTGAATGAAAAATTCTTGGATTCATAGTGTCAAAATTTGGAATTCATATTGATCCTGACAGAATCAAGGAGATTTCCGAAATACCCCTACCTCACAACAAGAAAGCTATGCAATCTTTCCTTGGCCAGATTAATTTTGTAAAGAGATTTGTGCCAGATTTTTCAAGAATTGTATCTCCTTTACAAGCAATGATTAAAAAGAAATCAAACTTCAAATGGGGCCAAGATGAATATGAGGCATTCAATCTGATCAAACAAGAAATTGTTAATGCTCCATCTTTAGCAACTCCAAATTTTTCTGATCCTTTTATTTTATATACATTTTCCTCTAATAGATCATATGCCGCGATACTCACTCAAGCAAATCAAGACAAGGTAGAAGC
This sequence comes from Pinus albicaulis, assembly GCA_034641835.2. Taxonomy (NCBI): domain Eukaryota; kingdom Viridiplantae; phylum Streptophyta; class Pinopsida; order Pinales; family Pinaceae; genus Pinus; species Pinus albicaulis. The sequence continues at coordinate 1,289,365,088 of CM076582.1, forward strand.
CCCAATTTCTTTTTTTAGTTCAAATTTACAGGGGGTTGAGTTAAATTATTCAAATGTAGAGAAACAAGCTTATGCTGTTTTCAAAGAAATTAAATATTTTAGACCCTTTTTACTTAAAACCCATACAAAAATCATAGTACCATTTCCAGCAGTAAAAAATATCTTAGTAAAGAAAGATGTGGGTGATAAAAGAGCCAATTGGGTTACTTCCTTACAAGAATATGACGTAGAAATCAAACCATCAGGTATTGTAAAAGTTCAAGGCTTTTTCAAAATGATAGCTGGAGCATCGCTTATTTCTGAAATACCATCTACAAAGATACAAATGTAAAAGGTAAGCCTAAATGATGTTGAATCATTATACACTGATATCATATTTTATCTAAAGAATGGATATGCTCCTCCAAATCTCGATTATACCAAGAAAAGAGCTCTAAGGTTGAAGGCTAAACAATATCAGCTCGTAAACAACGTTCTTTTTAGAATGAATTATGATTCTACTCTCCCTAGATGTCTTGAGAAATCTGAAGCTAAAAAAGTCTTGTAGGAACTCCACGATGGGCAAGCAGGCAAACATTATGCTGGAAACGCTACTGCACATAAAATCCTCTGTGCAGGCTATTACTGGCCCACACTATTCAAAGACTCACATAGCTACATAAGGAAATGTCAAGTCTGTCAAACCACTACTGGGAGAAAAAAGAAACCATCATTGCCACTGTAACCAGTCAACATTAAGCTGCCTTTTGATCAATGGGGATTGTCCATAATAGGTGAGATCGTTCCTCACTCTTCTAAACAACATAGGTATATCGTTACAGCAACAGATTATTTTACTAAATGGGTAGAAGCAGTTCTTCTCAAGACAGCTAATGCCGAGCACATCATCAAGTTCATAGATCAGTTCATAATCACCAGGTTTGGTTTACCTTCTGCTTTAATGTTTGATAATGCATCGTATTTTTTTGGTAATTCTATGATTGAATTTGCACTTAAAATGGGTTTCAAACTTAAATACTCTGCCAGTTATTACCCACAGGGGAATGGGTTAACTGAATCTACAAATAAAAACTTAATCAGAATCATTAAGCGAACCATTGATCAAAATCACAAAAATTGGCATAAGTCTTTAATATATGCTTTATGGGCAGATCAAATAACGCAGAAAGCCTCCATTGGAACTTCTCCCTTTAATTTAGTTTATGGGAAAGAAGTGGTTCTTCCAACTCATCTAGCAATTCCCTCTTTGGCCTTAGTTCAATATATTGATGAAGCACCAACTTCTTCCTTACAACTAAGGCAGCTGGAAATAATTAAGCTAGAAGAGAAACGAGAACAGGCCAAAATAACTCATGCTCATCACCAAGCATTAGTAAAAGCTTCTTTTGATTCAAACATGATATCTAGAAAGGACTTTCAGATGGGAGATCTAGTTTTAAAATGGGACAAGGCTCATGAGGAAAAAGGGAAACATAAGAAATTTCAATGAATGTGGCTTGGCCCTTTCCAAATTGCAGAAGTCATAGGTCCATCTACTTTTATGTTACAGGATTTAATAGGAAAAAGAGAGTCTTTACCTGTTAACAGACAGATCCTCAAAAAATATTTTCCATAGGAGATCATTCTTCTATTTTGTAGATTAGTTTTCTTTATTTTCCTAATAAAACTAGTTGTAAATGGTTACATTTGGAATTCATGAAAAAGACACAAATTCTCTTTTATATTTTGTTTTTTCACTTGTATAAATAGAATTCTTCTAGAAAATTTATCATTATTATTGAAAGATACAGTTAAAGGCTCTAAGCCTAGAAATGATACTAGTTTCAACCTTGTAAATTTTGATAAAAAGTGACCTTTAGTGGGAAATTGTTTTATATAAGTCCAATAAAAGGTATCAATAACAAAACGAAGATTCTTTGTAGAAAAGCTCTTTCCAAAAACTCTACCATTGTCGTCCAGAGCTATCTTAAGGAAACAATGACTTGCTCCCCACCTAGGAAATTACAATGTTCAGGGAATAATCCAATGATACACTTTAACTTAAAGAGTAAGAGGTCTCATCATGAGCCGAATTATCATGATCATAGATATTATAGCTTGCTGACTTTGCCAATACTACATACCAAAATAGGGAAATGACTCAAGATTGTTGCAATCAAAAGACAAGGGGTCTCATCACGAGCCAGCTTCTTCAACAAAGTTATAAATCAAGTGAATGGAGCTGTCATAAATTGGCTACCAAACCAAGACATTGTTCTTTAAGGGTAAAAATAAAATGAAAGCGATAAGTGTGGATATGGATTTCTCTTTGAAAAATGTATATTTCTCTAAGTAGGATACAGGAACATTGCTGGGTAACAGGTAACCCTGTTGAGGCTATAAACGCCTGCTGGCAGTAGAGGCTCTACCTACGACAAATGAACATATTTAAAACTAATTTACAAAGAAGCCTTTGTTTTTATATTTATAAACCAAGTAGTCACTGATGTAGATACAAGGAATAGCTTGAGGAAGTAAACAATCAAAGTTCAATATAGAAGAAACGAAATATCATTGACAAACAAAAGCATGATGTACTTTGTCTTTCTATAATAAAGTTTTATTTTCTGGAAAATTTTATGTTTTGGAATTTTAGAAAATTCAAAAGAAAAGCAGAGATAACTGGTTCTTCCAAGTGAATTTCCAATTGTTGTGGCCAGCAATAACCCCCCTTCTTATTTAGTATTATCACTACTACTAAATAAGTGGGGGCCCTTAGTCATTTTTTTTTTTTTTAAATAGATTAGTGCTTGTATTTCCTTTTTCAATAAAACTTACTATCATAAACTTAGGAGAATACCCCTTGAAAAATCTAAAAAGGCTTAATTTTTATGATAAGGTAGGATAAAATCATTCCTTAAGAAGTATCACATCGCAAAAAAGGTAATGGATACCTCCTTACAAGCGGAATTCTAATATTGCGAGATCGCGATGCAAAACTATGCACTAAAAACATTCATCACATTGCATGCCTCAAATATCACTTACACTGAAAAACCTCAAACCACTGATATGCGATGGCACATGTCGCAATTTGCATTTCACAGAAAACACACTAACGGATGATTGTCATATGCTACACTCCAACAATTTTGTGATATTGAGATATTGTGATATTGCGATCTGTGATACTGCGATCTACGATATTGCGAAGCAAATCACAGATCTTTAGGGCTCATTGGATGAATTTTTTTTTTTCCATAAACAGAGACCTGGTTATGCACTTTAATGTTAATCAATGATTTAGTTGCCAATCATTAATGAAATATGGTTTTGTTATGATCGAAGACCCATTTCACGTAAGGTGGTATATTTTATATGTCTTCGGCATTTAAAGCTTTCCCGTCACCTTTTTCTTATCATTATTCTCACCTCATTTGTAAACTGCAAGAATGAAGAACAGAAAACTATACAAGGCAGTATTCAGGATATTATGGGAAAGAAAGGCAAGGCTCCGAGTTCTGAAGACATAGAAATGACGCCCTTGTATACAGACACCGCCTGTAACAAAGATGCTGGTATTACTACTTGGGAAGGCATGTATAGTCTACTTGAGGAAGAGAATCCCAAAATGATGGAGGTTACAGCTACTGTAGGCTCACATGGGTCTTCTGAGGCATCTATTATAGAGCTAGCTTGCTCGTTCTTGCATCGGATAGCAGCGAGGCCCAAAATTCTTCCATACACGGACATGGTTAAATGGTTATTGGACAGCGCTGACATCACAAATAGACAATTTAAGACTCAGGGTCAAGGAATCATTGGCTCATTCACTCCACAAGAATTGAGACTCATGTATCATGTACCAGAGCCATAGGTGACTTATAATAAACAGTTCATGGAAAAGTTTGCTAAATAAAATGAAGACCTAGAAAAATGCACCAAGCACTAGTTAGGGAGGGATGAATCACTAAAAAAGGATAAACATGGTATGTATAGTACTGGTTCTCTCACCTTCCCATATTACTTTGTTGCTGATATGCTCTGTAGAATTTTTGGGAAGCCAAACATTAATAAATTTTCATCTAAATGGCTACCAATATTAGATGCTGCCATTAATGCTACTGTTGTGGATTGTGCTAAGATATTATATGACAACTTAGCCATAGCCATTTTAATTTATCGGTCTAAAAGAACTATTTCTCAGAGAATTTATCCCCCTTTTTACTTATTTGCATATGTGATGGATGCAATCTGTTATATTTCCAAGTTTCCTTTAATGGGTTGGAAATGGACAACTCAAGACCCCTTACCCATTGATATTTATCACAAATAATTGTGGGATTCCAAGTTCACTCCGTATTTTTACAAGATTTTTCATGGAATCATGTTGCCCCTGTACAAAATGTTATATGATAAAGACGCTCCAAGATTTTCTCCTGAAGCGGAGGTAGATATACTCCTTGTTGCGAGATGGTTCGAAGAAGAACTGTTTATATATGTCAAGGTATTCAGAAGTGTCACTTCCCCTCATGTCTTACCTTTATATGTTCTTGATAAACTCATGGCACAAGAAATTGCTTATCAAACCTGCGGAGAAGGAGGTTTGACTAAATATTTGAAGGAAAAAAAGAAGGCTATTTGGCCACAATTTCCTGTGGCCTGTGGGGCCTTTTCACTATTTGATGTAGGCCATGCATTCAAAGAAGTAAATAACATATCATGTCTACGATTGTTCAAATTTCCAGGAAGACCGTTCGACCCTTATGATATTGCTAAAAATTTCACTATTGCAGTCAAAATAAAGGTTTTTTCTAAAGAAGATTATTTTTTTGATGACATGTTCCAACAGAAAGGTACACTTAAAGAGGTTCTACATTTGGCCCAAATGTGATTTCCTCCAGTAGCATTTCAAGAGTTCAAGATATACAGGGAAATGAGGTTAGCTAATATCCCTTTGGATAAATTACACTTGGAACCCATAAGGGAACCAACTCCTAGTATTAGTCTCAGTGGAAGTTCAGGCACAGACAGATCTAAATCTAAGTCTAGGAGAGAAATTTCAGAGCACTCTAAGAGGTCTGAAAGTGGCGATGATAAAAGTGAAGGGTTAGTAAGAGATACTGCCTAGTCAAAGGAGCTCCCACAGCAACAGGTTTTGACCTCTCCACAGCTAGATCCTCCCCCTCTCATCATCTAGCCACCATCAGTCAGAACTGAGCTAGATAAATAATGGGAGACATTCAATGATTTAATCAATATTGAAGAACAAAGAATAAACACACCTGTGAGTAATGTACGAGAAACAAAAGATATAGTCACAGGAATAATTAGCAATGTCTCAGAAATGGAACATATTCTTATTACCCCATCCTCTAAACTTATGCTCAAAATAGAGGAAATTCCTCCTCTTGATGTATTTTATAGTCCAAAACACAAGGTATTAGTGAGAAGATAAAGAAAGAAAAGAAAATTGGAAAACGTGCTCTCTCATGATGTAGAGCAATTAGACATCCTATGGGAAGATCCTACCACCGATCCCACTGAAAATCTCACCAAATTATCTCAAATCGCAGGAGCATATGCCTCTGCGACCATTGATAAAGCATCTAAGGTACAACAACTACTAAAAGAGAAAGAATATCAAATACAGGTTTTGCAACAATAGCTGCAACAAGCCAACGCCAACAACGAAGCACATAAATAGCTTGAAAGATTACAACAGGACTTCCAGCAAATGCAGATAGGGTACCAGAACAATTTGGCTGAAAGAGAAAAAAAGTTATAGGTTATACAAGAGATGCACAAGGATGATCCTAAGCTTACAGAATCCATCATAGAATCCATTTCCTTAAATGATCAACTACAGCAGCAACAAGAAGCATTGTGCCAAAGAATATCACAGTGGAACTCTTATTGCGAAATAAGCGATAAAATTACTAATCAAGTCATAGACTTACGACATGATTACGATTTAATTGATAAAAGAGTTACCGAATATTTGGCTTGGCAAGAAATGGAGGAGGGGAAAAGAGAAGGCACACCAATAATCAACGACAAATCACAAAGAAATGCTCTTTAACAAGTAGGATGCACAAATCAAGAAAGTAGAGCAAGGGGCAGAAGAAGCAGCCACAACAACAAACAGTGTTATTGACTGCATAAATGAAAATTTGCACAGGGAAAATCTGATCTCAGAAACCACTCCAGGGTATCTACCGAAAGCACAGCAATTGCAGACAGGCTGGAGACATAAGGCTCAAGAAAAGGCAGAATCAATGAAAAGATTAACTAAGTTTAATTGGGATTCTTACTGGGCATATTTGGTAAAACCACACAGCCAGTGCATGAATCTCAAATGTATCATCAATTCTGCCGAGAATATGGCACCAGCTCTTTCCAATTCCATTTTCACAGGACAGTTAAAGTCGAAAGTCGGCCAGCCGACTCTTCTCAAACAAATGTTGAACGCTTGCGATTTCAAGGAACAGATACACAAATAGTTAGTTGTTAGTTTTAGATTCAGTGTTAATATTGATTTTTATTTATTATTTCCTGAAATGAGGACAGTCATTTAAACCGTATCCTACATTTTTGTAATAGATTATTTTTAGATTTAGTTACTAGTATTTAAACCCTTCTCATGCATTTAGAGAAGGGTCCTGAAATTTGTCAAAAACGTGTCCTCAGAACATGCACTTTTGTACCCTCCAAGGAGGTTTTGATGAATGAATGGAATAGGATTTATTGATATCTTCATTTAATATCTACTACTGATGTTGCACTTCTGTACTCTTTGTGGATGTTGGACTAAGAAGAGATAAGTCATTGTTGCTTGAAGCTCATGAGTAGAACTAGTTATAAATGGTACCTTTATCTCTTAACTATTTCTACCTTTGTGTTAAAGTGATATTCATGTCCAGTTGTTTATATATTGATGCATGAATGCTTGAGTTATCATTTGGCACTTCTGTATGGTGATAGCTGTTTATTTATGTTTAATATATGAGTAGCTTATCATGCGATATGCTTTTCACAAATGTTTCATCTAACTTTTTATACGAAGTGGTTTATCTCCATTGAATTCTTTTCTCATAACAATTGAATGATCTTTATTACCAATTGTTATTTGAAATCATTTTATATCACATAACGGAAAGATTACATCCTGGGTTAGTGTAGAATTAGATATTCCTGTTTATTAGAATACAATTGCATGTTATTAGATTAGAATTAGAATAAAAGAATTTCACTTAGGAAATTTTAGAAAGGAAAGATCAATTCTCAACACACACACATACATATTTGGAAACTGGTCCCATATCCCCAGTCAGACCCATTATACCAAATGGAAAAGGAGCTGCTAACCAAGGTCTAGACCGGGTGGGTATCCCCATTGTTGTAGACCTGATTTTCGGGGTTTCAACAAGTACCTGACCCCCTTTAACATTAAGTTAATCCATAGTTTTAATATTACATTAATTCCCATATAAATATATATATTCCCAAAAACATTTATATTATTTTATCTTATGGTTTTATAAAAAACCCCATTATCTTTTTTAACCCTACCACTATATTACTAGCTCCCCATATTAATTAACCCATCGCATGAAATTTCCCAAGGTCCCACCTCTCCAAATGAAAAATCTCATTAACTGTATGATTACCTCAAATTAGATCCAACGGTTATTGCTCCATTTTCCATTCCCCACTTGTCCGATGATTAGCACCTCATAAGGATGCGAAATAGGTAGTTTTGTTCATCCCCTCCCCTATTACGTGGCACTTTCACAACATATCGCACTCTTATCCACTAAAATACCAAACCCCTTTGCGTTGTGCGATAAACCTTCCTCAAAATCGTTAAACCACTACGATAAACCACCGTCTTGCCTCCTGTACTATGTTTTAGACCATTTAGTCCACTATGATAAGCCATTTATCCAGTTTTCTACTGTACAGAAAGCTACTGTTACATATCATTCTGCGCAAAGTGGTTAGCCCCATTGTTTAAAATTCACTCTCGCAGTCGGCAAGAAAACACAGATATTTGAAATATTACAAACCCTTTCAAGATGCAATGCATTACTTGTTCACCCTGCGCTATGCAATGAGCCACCATGGTTTCAAAATCCTTCTTTATCATTGTTCTCACCCCTCTGTGAAATTGCGAAACTGGAATTCCATTTCCTAAACTAAATTGAACTCCTTGCAACCATAATTCCTCCCACAAACCTCTAAATATCCTTGAAGCCATTTTTCCCCCCTACAAACCTGAATTTTAATAATAATTGGTTTTTTTTGCAGGTATATCAGCACACCAAGAAATCTTATAAACAATTAATATTATTTCAAAATGTTTAATCTAGATTCTCATGATTTAAGCAGAAGTTGGTGTAAAAAGAGAAAACCAGATATAGAGCAGTGAAATCAAATTTACATAGTAAATGGTTTAAAAGAAATAAAAATATTTACCTCAACAATAGTAGATTCAAATTTTTGTTTGAAGTCAAAATATATTTCAATAAAATTCAATTTTACTAAAAGTCATAAAATAAGGATGTAAACAAAGATTCAGATGATGAATTTTACTATGGTAGGTAAAACAGTAGTAACAGACAAAGGTTAAAACAAATCAGTTAAAGTTAAAGAGTATCAGAGCAGGCAGTTAACAAAGAAACACAGTTAAAGAGCATGCAGATAAAGAAAAATAACGTCAAAGTGAAAATAAATGAAAAAAATAGGAAGAACAAAACATAAGAGACAAACCAGCATGAGAGAAACAAAGAAATGATAGCAAAGTAGATAAAATAGTGACAAATTTCAATCAATTGGAAGGTGTCAGTACCTTTTAGCCTCTAGATATTTTATTTCTAGAGATAAATCCTAAAAATAGTTTAGGATATTAAATATTAGGTTTTTTATAAATGATTCATTAATTGAAGTATTGAGGGTGGTGGATGAATTGTTGAACATTTCTATAGTTGTACTAGTCTCGAACCTGAGGGTGATTGTACCAATTTCAAGTCAGCATACTAGATTAAAGCAATAAGGATATTATATTACAAGATTCATGTGTTGGGCCACTAGAGTAAAGTACTTTCTATTTGTTCAATTTTTTATTTCTGAAGTTTTCACATGCTCATATGTTTTCTTAATCTAAATGATATAACTGGAATGTTATTACAAAATATTTTTAATTACACTCTGTATTGAACTATTTATCATTTATATGTTTTTCTTCTGATATCCAGATTAGGGATTTCTTAATTCCTCCCTTGTTTTGATTGACCTCTGTCTTTTCAATCATTATCCAGATTTGAGAACCCTTAATTTCTCTCTTAACCCAATTGAAACCATTTTCACCATTAGCCTGAGGATCCGGAGTGAATAAACTATATTTCCCTATGAATACTTCCCTTTAGAACCTTGATCATGCTTCTGTTTCTTGACACTTTGACTCCATTAGCCCAATGAAATACAGACCTACATCTATCCATCTGATTAAGTGATTTCACCACCAAACCAAATCCAAAAAATCAAATCCCAAGTAATCCTACATATATAACCTAAAATCAACTACAATCAACATAGATAAATCATATAGAGAGAGCCGTCTATGAGCATTAGGAAGGTTAGACCCTGATCTCAAATTTAGGTTTGTGGTTACCTTGGTGAGTTCTTTCTTTAACCTTGAGAAATTAATGAGTGATAACACTATCAAATATTAAATAGATAAGCTCAAGAAGGATGGTTTCATTTACCCCATTTAATACACCACAAGCGTGTCCAACCCTCTTCTCATTCTTAAGAAATAAGGCAGCATTCATGTCTACAAAAAACTTTGCAATTTCAATAAATCTTGTCCCAAAGACAAATTTTCCACACCTTTCATCCACCAAATCATTGTTGAGTGTGTGGCACATGAGGTCCTTTCCTTCATGGATGAATTCTTTGGTTACAACCAAATACGTATATGTTATTCCAATTAGCTCAAAACCAATTTTACTAGTCCTTGTGGACCCTTTGGTTACAAAGCCATGCTGTTTGGTCTAAAGAATGCTAGAGCCACTTTTGAATGGGCCATGTCCTATTATTTTCATGACCTGGCACACATTAGCCTTTCATATTTAGATTATTTCACCACTAATTGCAAGCTCAAGTCACAACACCTCAATGATTTACATACAATATTCCTTCGATGTCACAAGTATAATATTTTCGTCAATCCCCTGAAGTGTGTATTTTTTGTCCTGTCAACCATATTTTGGGATTCATCATGTCCAAATAGGGTACCACTATTGACCCTCTCAAATTACAGGCCATTCTCAAACTTCCTCCTTCTCACACCCTTTGCCAGTTACAAATCCTCTAAGGCAAAGCCAACTTTCTTCATCGGTTGGTTCCTGACTATGCCAACACTGCTCATGGGTTTCTTAGAATCCTTCAACCTAAAATTCCATTTATTTTGGATGACCAATATCAACATTCTTTTGATGCCCTAAAACATGATCTCATTGCCTCTCCCCTGATTAACCCACCTAAATTTGAAAGGAAATTCATCTTGTATATATCAGCTTCCACCTATTATGTTGTTGAGGTCTTAATATAGGAATATGGTTCCAGAAAGAATATCTTCATCTATTATGATAGTAAGAACCTTAACAGTCTCCCTGTATCATATTCCCATGAAGAAAAGATAGTATTGTTCATCATGTTCTGGTTTCAAAAATTGTGTCATTATATCCTTACGCTTGGTGAGACCTGGTATTGTACAAAAAGTGTTGAAACTCCCATAGGCTACTCAAATTTATTTTATGAACCTGGGATTTGTAAAAATGTGGAGGTGATAGTGATATTTTCACATCATATGAGTTCTACTCATGCTATCTGTTAGTATGAATCTTGATTCGAAGTGTACGAAAAAAGACCACTTTAGCTACGCATAACTTATAGCCCTAACAACAGAAATGACTGCTAATATATTTAGATCTGCAATTATATTATAAAGACAAATGCTACAAAAATATAGATCTATGCATTAGAAGACATTAAATAGTAGAAAAAATAAGATTTACTCCATAAATCCAATAGACAAGACAAGAATATATCCAATGAATATTTTTATTAATGGCACCTGGGAGGAAAACACAAGAGGGTGTTCCCTGTTCTCCTCAATGGGATGGGTTTTTGTGAGTCCTCAGCACTTCAGATTTAGAGCTTCTCTCTCTTGATGTTGTAGAAAACCCAGGCAAAAATTGAAAAGTATGGCTATGATTGTGGATCAATAGCCAAAACAAGTGTTGAGATCCGAAGTGATCTTTAGGCAACAAAAGGTGACAAATGAATGGGAAAACCCTTCTATTTATAACAAAATATTGAGTTAGTCTAGATATTGGTGCATAATTCAAATATTATTAGCCAAATCTAGATCCAAATTTTATGGAATATTTTATTATATTTGTTAGAGGGAAAACATATTTGACTTGAGTCAAATCCCTTTATTTGTAAATAATAAATAAATAAATGATTTATTTATTTTTTTAAGGATGTGATTAAGTAATAATAAATAAATAAATTATTTATTTATTATTTTAAAGATATGGTTGAGTAATAATCAAATAAATAATGATTTATTTAATTATTTAAGGGTGAATTAGTCATATTTAACAAAGAATATTATTTAAATAAGATTTAAACAATTATTCTTAGAAAATAATAAGATAAATAATGATTTATCTAATTAATTTTCTTGTTTTGGGTTAAATATAACCAGAAATATTAATTGAACTACTGTTTAACTAATTATTTCTTGAGGAAAATCAAACAAATGTATATTTATTTAATATTTCCTTAAGGGGTTTCCTGTTTAGACCATAAACAACTTAATAAAGGTGATTTACTAAGTTATTTTTATAGTGAAATAAATTTTACTTGGAGTAAAATTGGTCTTACATGATGTACTTGGGTCCATCTAATGATAATAGGTTAGATGACCAAAAAATGGTGTAACAGATTTCCCCCCAGCGTGCGAGGGTTAGGAGCTAATCATTTGACTGAATTACATTGTAAGAACTCAATCACTAGACATCGAAGGGGAAGTCAAAGAGAGAGAAGTAAAATGTAAACTGAAGTACTGGATGAACTGGACCCTGAGGAGGCGACTTGCAAGTGCGACAAGTCTTTTTGAGTGACTACCTGCTATAGGTGGAGAGGGAGGAATACTTATGCCTGCCGAGGCAATAGTACAAACATTAAGGCGCCCGAAAAACCACGGAACGCAATAATAAAGAATATGCAGGCATAAACATGATCCAGATAAATAACATGATAATGAATCCCATATACATATTGTACCTGGGATAAAAACTAGAACTTGTACAACAATAGCTAAGTACATGAGATATAAATGCAACCCAGATGCCCCTAAAAATAGGAAAGGGTTCTGAAAATCTGACTGATACATGCAAACAAAACAATGTTGCAAATGGATGAGGCCGACATCATCAAATGTATGGAGCTACATCAAAGGCTATGATGAAGACGTCATCCGAGTGTGTGGGGGGCTACCTATAGGGCCACCCCCTCATAAGGGCTGGGACATCTCACACACACTTAGGAATCATCGATGTCAGCTACTGCATCACTGAACCATCAAGTATATGAATCTCGATCATGCTGAAAGGAGCTAGAGCTAAGAAACAATCAAGTAAAAGGGAAATAATGAGTCCCTTTGCTTGATCCGAGGCACTGAATTAGAGTGGAAGCTGGAACCAAGGTACACCACTCTCTAGACTTGTCTTCCAAAATAAATGAGTTGATGTCAACAGAAGGAGGTCCGCCATAGGTGAGGCAATAAGGGATCCTCAACTAGGGCACGAGAGTAAATAGTGGAGTGACTGACAGACTGACACCAATGATGATGATGAAGTGGAGGGAAAGAGTATAAAATGGATGAATTCCCTTGTTAGAGAATAAAGGGCACAGATGACCTAGCAGCAACTGACACAACATCATGAGGGATAGGGGGCAGCTGGACTGAAGGCCATAATGTGCGACACAAAAGAGGGACCAAGTAATGAATGATGGGGGATTGTGGCGAGATGTAAAGGGACTCGGGATAGACTCCATGAAAGAAATGATGACTCAACTTGGATGCTCTAAACAAGGGTGACTCAATGGTGCTACCATATATGAAAAGGGGCCGATGGGGACCATAAAAGCATGAGTACCAGATGCTGACTCATGACGAAAGTTGACACGAGCATGGACAAGTATGGAGGCAACATGGTGCCCCCAGTACAAGTGTTTCAAGAGAAGAAATTTGATTTTTTTGGAAGGGTGAAGTGGCACTTCTTGGGAAAATCTATCCTGGTGAAGTATCAAATCACTAAACACTAACAGATACCCATTTGAGGGCTCTGTGAGAGCTTTCCAATGGTGCATACGGTTTGGTAAATGGAGCTACGTTTGGATCGCGGCGAGCGAAATAAGAAACATGAGTTTCTCTTTTGATAAGGCATTTTCCCTCCAAATTCATTTATTTGAATGTGGAGCTGTGGTGAATGTGAAGAGGAGAGAAGGCCCTAAATCTTGTGGAAATCGTAGCGGACAAACCGACCATTGGAATCAGGAGCTGTTAGTTGCAGGTAAGAGGCATAACCAACTCTTTCTTTTTAGTGGATTAAAAGTTCAAATTAGGTCCCTAATGCTTAGTAAAATCCCTCTACTCCTCCTCATAACTGGGTCACACTTTTTGGAGCAAAAAATGTGACCTGGGTAGCAGGTTTTGGCTAGATAAGTCCGACCTACCCCAGGTTTTGGGCCTGAAAAGTGTGACCTGTCCGGGAGGGTGTTTCAATGTTGTTTTTTGGCTAGGCACTAGGGTTTTTTTATGAGAAACAATATTTCCTATGTGTATACTGATTCATATGATGGTTTTGTGCAGGTATGGCAGAATTGGGAATCAATTGGAGAGAGAGAGACCTGGGCGCATTTTGTTCGGAGATCCAGGAGGATCAGGGTGTCGGCAGTTCTTTGGCCAGGTTTTGGGTTCTAAAGTTTATGGAGAAACCTTTGATGAGAACTGAGGATCCCTTATTGGCCTGGATTGTTAGCTACTGGGACCCGGACCATGAGGTATTTATAGTGCAGGGGCACTAGATCGAGTTAACAATCTAGGATATATATTTCCTAACTGATCTCCCACCACTTGGGATAGTAGGGAATACTCAACCAGTATTACCGCATGGGTGGAATATTATAGAGTTTGTAGAGCACCATTTTTGTCCAGGTCTCCAAGTAAAGGGGACTCAGATACCCATCAGGGATTTGGAGAGATTAGAGACCCGTGCTATGGCCACAACGATGCTACGGATCCTAGGCAACCAAGCACTCCATCACATTACGAGGGGACAGATGATGTTGGTGGAGAGTGTTTTGAGTGGGACCTACTATGGGTGGGCCCAGATGATGATTTCATCATTGAAACAATAGTTTTCGCTATGTAAGTGGCAAGTGAACCATGACTGTGCATATGGTATAGTTTTGTGCTCTTTCTTCTTTGAGAAGATCCCAACACTTCAACCTCACATACAAATCCCAAATGGAGGCCCAAGAGAGCCTAGGATGTGCCAGTGGGGGCGAATACTGTGCAGAGGAGGAGGTGGAGCAGTTGGACGAGTGTTTCATCCTGATTTATTTGTTCATTGGGATCATATGCCGTTGTATATAGATGATTATCCTTATAGTGGGATGAGTTATTGTGGCGACTCAGATCTACCACTTCCACCTGGTCATATATGGGGACTAGATGGTAAGTGCCACATTGCTGATTTTTTACGTGCATGTAAAGTTTTTATAAAATTTTATGTAATATTGATTCTTTTATTTTTGGCATGTAGATAAAGCACCGGTAAAAATGGCCGGGTACATGGGGTGTCCTGCAGTATCAGGGGCTGCAGGATCTAGTGGACCAAGGGTGCAAAAAAATGAGGACACAACAACCCTTCTAGAGAACATCCATCATAGATGTGAGAGGCTTCTGATCAGTGTTTTGGAGCCCGAATGGAAAGACTTAAATGACCAGTATATAGAGCCATGTATTGGTTTACCCTTGGAATGGCGAGGGGTCATGTGACGCATGGCGATGGCCGGACAGAGTGTTCATGATCTACAAGTTGTAGGGATAGAGTCATTGGCTCAGGATCCTCTGGATAGTGATTAGTGTGTAGGGGCATGTGGTGCCCCCATTTTTGAGTTTTTGGTAACATTCTATGGGCATGTCATATGTATCAGATTTGATGAACTCTAAAACATTTTGTACGACACATACTATGGATATGCATCGTTTTGATATTTTTATGTTATTTTCTTGTGTTAAGTGTGTGTGTTAAATTCCAATCCAGAATATGGTTTGCAATGCTATCTACATAGTGATTTTGTACTCTAGGTACATGACTGAAAGTAATCAGATTTCAAATTCACACATCAATAGCTTCACTCTTAAATATATTCTGAAAAGGATAGGATTATGCATACGATAAACACCATTCAATTACATGACAAGAAGCAAGGAATATAAACAAACATGAAGATGGAGGATGTGATGTGAAAGGGAATTGGCTAATAAACCTCGTACTGCATCATATTCGATGTGATTATTTGTAGCAGTACCAATGCATACACCATTCGAAAGAACAAGTGCATGCAAGGGGGTAAAAATGGCCCAACCTGCTGAGGCTAAATTCCGAGAGTAGCGACTTGCACCATCAGCAAAACCGATATAAGGTGTGGGTGGTAAATATTTATGAAGGGTGCCACAAGAAAATAAATGGAAGGTTGATGAACAATGCTGGCAACCTGAGTTCAAAGTAGAAATCGAACGCACTCCACGGGAAGGGGTGATCTGGGTAAGATGTCTACTACTCACATGCCATCGGTAAGGTGGAGTGTGGGAGCTACCAGAGGCATAGCTTGAGCTGAGGTTATGCAAGTCATCATGGGCATGGGGTGGGCTATCCCATTGATGGGTGGGAATGATGGAGTCAGGGGTGTATGGGGTTTCCATGATGTCATCATCTCAATAGAAAATGGAGTGACGGTAGGAAGAGAGACCACCTGATGCTTCGAAGCTACCTAACTCATCATCTTGAACAGGAAGGTTCACATGTGCATCATCATGGGGGATGATAGAAGGATAAGTAGATAATGGATCTCCAATTATGAGCCCAGGGTGATCACTGAAGGGGGTTTAGGCGAAACAACAAGGGAATATTCGATGGGAGCTTCCTCCCAAGGTCTCATGGATGATGAAAGGTAGAGGATGGTGGCCGCATGCTCCACCACGTTGACATCAGGGGGGGATGTCAATAGGAGCAGGTAAATCCTTGGTTTGGGCTATAGCATACTGTGCAAGTACAGGAGAAGCGGATTGGTTCTGTTCAATCTCGTACTCTCGAAGTACCTCTAAAGAGGCACAACAATGCATAAGGCAGGGAGAATGATGAGTGTAATTTCCATTGAGACCACACAAAGCACAAGGGTGGTTGGTGTGAATAGTCTTGGCATTCTTGGTAACGATCGATGAAGAAGCAGAGGTTTTGGGGACCATCGACTGAGGGAATGCAACATTAACCATGGGCTTGATGCGGGCCAACTCAGGACAAGTATGGGTGGCATGACCGATGACATCACAAAAAGCATAGGGCTTTGGAGGTAGAGGAGGTGCAGGGTCAGTTGGGGCCACTTTGTCCTTTGAGGCCCTTTTTCAAGCTTTGCCCTTCTTACCCAAAGCAATCGCAATAGGAGGTGGTTCCTGTTGAGGTGGTTGAGGCACTGTGACAACGGGAGAAGTCAGGGGGACTAATTGAACCAGGGTCAAAGCAAGATAAGGTTTAGGTTGGCCTGGCGGGATAGCGGTTGGAGGATCAAGGTACAAAACCAGAATCCAAATGGTCAAGTTAGGAAGAGACAGGGTGGCCATGATAGGTGCCGTATAGATGCCTGGTGGCGGGACTAGGAACGATATCTGACCGGAGGGGTAATGGCCGAGTGGGACGGCTCCTAAATGGTTAAGGCCTGGAGGAAACAACCCAGGATGATAAATAGGCTTATGACTACTAGCTGAAGGGCTAGGAGGAGGAGGTCCAAGAGGATGCATCAAAGGGCTAGGAGACGGTTGCAAAGGGCAAGGGGGCTACTGACTAGACAAGGTGGGCCTCTTGAGAGAAGCCCGAGATGATTGCATCATGCAAACATTAGATGAACTAGGATCAGAGATAGGAGGAGGAAGACCAGGGAAAGTACCAAGAAAGGAGGAGTCCTTGTAGATGCCAGGTGAGGCACTGGTTAAAGGGTCGACAGCTTGCTTGTTGGCCACTGAAGAGATAGTGGACTTAGGGGAGGTCTGAGACTTCGGCTCGTAATACGTCAACTGATAAATGGTGACTATCTTTCCATTATGAGGGAAGGAAATCTTGCAGTGAATCATGAAGGGACAGAAGACATCACATAAGTGTAGCTATGACCCAATAGAATGTTGTAATCCAAGGGGGCATCTATGACTTCTACGTCAACGCAAACCGTCTTGCCCGCAAGAGTGATAGGACAATTTCAGAATAAGCCAATGGGCTTGGAGGTGTGGCCATCCCACACTTGGAGAATGATCATGGAAGGAGCCAACTCAGGAGATCCGAGTTGTTTCCAAACCGAAGCGGACATTACGCAGGTGGATGCCCCCTCATCAATAATGCACTGAGAAACGTTGACGTTCCGGATCTTGACTGGGATTTGGAAAGCGATGAAAGCAGGGAGAGGTGGATGTTCTGACCGATCAACATCAAAGAAAATTAATCGATCATCAGAAGGGTCTACGGCACCCACGGCAGATAGAAGAGCTTTTCCTTATGAAGGGCACGTCCAAAGGAGTTTTATCATTGAAATGGCAGCAAGGGACTGTGCCAAATCATTGACTATGCTATACGAATGGGAGGCTTTGCTAGAAGCAACATTTCAGCGTAGTGGACCCTTAGGGATCTTGGTATGAACCTCTGCCCTGGGCTGAGGGATCTTCAAGGGGCCATTAGGTGTCGAAAGAGGCTCTGTAGAGGTTGAAAGAGGAAATTTGCGGACAAATGTAGCGGGAGGCTTGTTGTACTGACAAGACCAAGTCTGAAGATTGATGTCTACAGTTGAAGGTTGATCAGATTTCATCATGAGAATTTGGTCAGTGGGGGTACCAAATAAACAAGGTTGGGTAACAGTGTGGTAAACAGGAGGTTGGGAAAAGAGGGGAAGATATGCAGGAGGTGCTGCCCCCCCACCCCCTTAGGAAAATCAGAGCCCATGGGAGGTTGGGCAATGACGACACACACACAACACCAAGGAAAAAGAAAATCGAAAAGGGCTGGGAGGTGCAAGATCAACCGATTACAATGTTGAAACAAGGGTAGAGAGGTGCAAGATCAATTGATTTCAATGTTTTAGATTCTTTGCTTGGCGGTGTTAACCAAGCCCTTTTTTGCTTAGGGTGTGTGTGTAAAAGTGTGTAAATCTTAATTTTTAAACCTAGACATTTGTAGAGAAAAATAAAAAGTGTTGTTGTAGAGCTGTAAATAACCCTGTAAATGACAATATATAGGCCTACAAAATAGAAAATAAACAGTTAGTAATGCAATAATCTAAACCAAAGAAGATGGGCCTCTCAATAACTAGTATATAAGTCAGTGAAAAATTAATCTAAACATGCTAAAATAGGCTAATAGATCTTGGGTCAAGAGGGATAGAGATCTCAAATACAAAATCTGTTGGAAAGTGGTGCAGAAAACAACAAAAAATCAGAGGAAAATTGCTGTAAAAAGGAGGTGGCGAAAGGCTATCTCCAGGAAGGAAGCAGAGTGCCCCCTAAAGGAAAACCTAAAAATAGCTAAAGGAGGATATTTGGATGGATAACAAGCTGATCTCAAGTGGATCTAAAGATGAGGTATCAGATCTGAAGAAATGGTTGAAGACTCTGAAATTTCAGACAACCTGTAACAACAAACACTCTTCCAGAAAAAGTGGAGGGTACTGAAGCCCTAGGGGGCTAGGTTCCCACTTATTTGAGTGAAACAGAACAAGTACAGGTCCAAAATGGGTGAAGACAGAGGTTAGAGAACCCTGAACAGAGGGTCAGCAGAATGCAGAAATTTTTTAGAAAAATCCCTGCAGAAAATCCAGGTCACAGTTTTTGGTCTGTTTTCAACATAGGTCGCACTTTTTGGGCTGTAAAGTGCACCCTGAAGGTCTAGGTCACAGGTTTTGGAATAAAAGTGTGACCTACACTTCTGGCACTCTTGATGGTAGGTTTCAGAAAAATTGTCTTCTCAGCTGCGGCTGATGTCTATCACCTACGCAATGGGTCTAAAAAGATGCGGAAGTTAGAATTTTTATAGTTTTAGGATTTGATGGGTTAAAAACAACATCAAGAATAAGCAAAAAAAGGGGCTGAAGAGAAATCCTAGGGTTTGAAGTAGTTGGATATGCAAGGATTAGAAAAATGGCAGTGGTCGTAATGGTAAACCCATGTGGAGTCGCAATTTTTTAGTATGAATATTGATTCAAAGTGTACGAAAAAAGACCACTTTAGCTACACATAACTTATAGCCCTAACAACATAAATGACTGCTAATATCTTTAGATCTGCAATTAGATGATCAATAAAAATGCAAAAAAAATTATATCTATGCATTAGAAGACATTAAATAGTAGAAAAATAAGATTTACTCCATAGATCCAATAGACAAGACAAGAATATATCCAATGAATATTTTTATTAATGGCACCTGGGAGGAAAACACAAGAGGGTGTTCCCTGTTCTCCTCAATGGGATGGGTTCTTATGAGTCCTCGGCACTTCAGATTTAGAACTTCTCTCTCTTGATGGTGTAGAAAACCCAGACAAAAATGGAAAAGTATGGCTATGATTGTGGATCAATAGCCAGACCAAGTGTTGAGATCTAGAGTGATCTTTAGGCAACAAAAGGTGAAAAATGAATGGGAAAACCCTTCTATTTATAAGAAAATATTGATTTAGTCTAGAGATTGGTGCATAATTAAAATATTATTAACCAAATCTAGATCCAAATTTTATGGAATATTTTATTATATTTGTTGGAGGGTAAAGGTATTTGACTTGAGTCAAATCTCCTTATTTGTAAATAATAAATAAATAAATGATTTATTTATCATTTTAAAGATATGGTTGAGTAATAATCAAATAAATAATGATTTATTTAATTATTTAAGGGTGAATTAGTCATATTTAACAAAGAATATTATTTAAATAATATTTAAACAATCATTCTTAGAGGATAATAAGATAAATAATGATTTATCGAATTAATTCCTTGTTTTGGGTTAAATATAACCAGAAATATTAATTAAACTACTGTTTAACTAATTATTTCTTGAGGAAAATAAAAAAAATGTATATTTATTTAATATTTCCTTATGGGGTTTCTTGTTTAGACTATAAACAACTTAATAAAGGTGATTTACTAAGTTATTTTCATAGTGAAAGCAATTTTACTTGGAGTAAAATTGGTCTTACATGATGTACTTGGGTCCATCTAATGATAATAGGTTAGATGACCAAAAAATGGCGTAACACTATCCTTTCCTTAGTTCTACAATGAGGTGTTACTGCTAGGGTTACTTCTACGAAAACAAGTCTATCACACTTCTAAATGAAATCTATGACTGGAAATAAATCATGAAAATTACTCTATCAAAATGGAAAGAAACTATTCTAGATCATAATGATTCATCTAGAGCTATGTAAGAAAGAGAAATCCACAGTTAGGTTAATACAAGGAAGGAAATTAAACTAAGTGGAATTCATAATTTAGATTTCTGAATTGAACTTGCAGAAAGGGAAACTAATCTAGGCACACATGTTGAACCAAATAAATAATTGAGTTATTTTTATCTTATGATTAACTATTGTGCTTAGCAATGCATCTATCCATGACCTAATCACAATTTTAAATGACTCTGTTTTACAACAAAATAAGGAGGCGTTGAGGTAACCTAAAAGGGTTCCTAACCCAAGGTTTCAGAGATAAAGGTGTGTTGGAGGCTAGGCTAGGCTTAGATGAGATGAAAAACTTATTTTTGGTTGAAGGAGTGAGTGGTCGGTGCTACTATGGGATCTACTACATGATTTCCTGTAGTGCTAGGGGATATCCCGAAATGCTACAAGACATAGGCCGAGGGTAGTTTGAGGTCAGAAATGGTGAGGAAAGGGTTATGAGATGTGGAACGAAGGTGGCTCTAGGTATATGAAGGGTGTCCAACCCATTGTTCAAGATCATAATTCTTCATAGAGCCTGTCTTCCACCTCGAAGATGGCTCTTGGTGTTGTGGTGGAGATTTACAAAAACATGGTTGAATGTGACTTGGATGGAAGTTGGTTGATGAAGGGTGGAGATTGGAGATAATGGTGCTAGGGGATTCCTCCTCTGTTACTCTATTCAAACTTGCAAGAAAACTACCTATTCATGAATTCATCATTGAAAAATATATCATAACAATGGTGGAAAATGTGAGTTGAATTTAAATAAACCTACCTATGCATTTGAAATAGAAATGTACCTCTGCATCTACAACATTTCCATGGTCAAAAAAAAAAAACCTATCTAACATTTTAAAGAAATCATAAACTTAAAATATTTTTTTGTCTTTGGTGAAGATCTTCCCTCCTCAAGCTCCAATGGAAGAGGTGAGAGAGGGAGGCTTTAACACATTTTTGATATTTTATAAGCTAGTGAGAATAAAATGGAAAGATATTAACTAATGAAACATCAAAGAGAGCACAAGCACATAAGATAGACTGAGGCCAATGTATTGGGCCCTAACCGACAAGATTGGATTGATGAAACTAACTCAGTGGAGAAGAAACCAAATGCTCATTTTATTTCATAACCAATATTGTACATAACATATGAAAGTTATAAATGTCTAATAGAAGAGATAAGAGTGCTCTACCTACATCCAAAAATAGAATCCTAGTGAGATCTTACTCTGGCCTATTTGTCCTAGGGGGTAGCTACCAAGAGTTCCCTAAAAAGTAGGTGTTTTTCCCCTTGGGACTTGAGAGAAGTGGAGCTTGGCTCCCCTTGATCATCCACTTGCCTGGTTGTCTCTGATTTCAAGCTATCGTAGGAGATTATCAAGGAGATATTGGTTGTGTTTAGGAGTTAAGGAGGTTGTCAACCCTCCTACAATCACTCCTTGTTGTCTACTCTAAGCCCTGATTTTGCAATCTTCCTAAAGAATGGCATATGCTCTTGATTTTACTGCATTTAAACCACATTAGGCTTCAAAGTATGACAACCCTTAATACACCATATTCACTAAGAAAAATATGACAATAATGCAATTAAATGTGAGAAAGATAGAATAATTAGGAAAAAAATGTGACAATCAACCCCTTAGAAATCTACCTAATGATGGTACTCATCATCACCCCACTAACAAATGGTTTCTCATCCTTTGAGAAATGTAGTCCTCTTTCTGCATTTCTTTTGGTGCCCTTGTGGCCTCTCTAACATCCCAAGGAATCATGGAAGGAGTTCCCTAAGGAGGGTAGAATATTGCAATATTTTTTTCTTCCTCCCATTCCTTGTTCTCTTTAGCTTGATATTTGCCTTCACCCGTCTCAGAAACAAAGGTGGACTGAGTTTTAAGCCAAACCATTGGATCTTCATAGTCTGCATGCCCCTCTTGTACAAACATTCCCTTTCTAGGGAATCTCTCAATATTTTTAGAGTATGATACTCCATGTTTCTTAGGCTATGTGGGAGCCCATTCCATATTCTCTGACATTGTAATATTCGTAATTAGCCCAAGCTAATAGGAATATTTCATTCTATTTTAATTTTATTTATTGATGAATAAAATGTAAAGGAGGACATGAGAAACTCTTAAAACATAAAAATAAATCAATGCCCAATGTGAACAGAGACAAATTAGGGCTTTCTTAATAGAAGCCACTTGTGTGTGAACAGGATTGAGCCACTTGGCCCAGTCAACAGGACCAAATCACTAAGAAGACCAGATACATTGAACCACTTTGAAGACCCAGCGCAGTTCTAGAAGGAGGATCCCATGTGAAAGGAGTTAATTCATTTGAGGTGGTTTATGGTTTTTCACATCCTCATCTTATAAAAGGAAGGAGATGGCTCAAGAAAAGGTTGTTGAATGTATTATGATTTTGGATAATTTTTTTGCTTAGACAAATTCTAGTTCTTTGTGCTTTTTAGCAACAGACTAGAGAGGATCTCCTATGGGGGTTCTCCATACTTCCATTGAGTAGCTCTTGGAGGATTTTGTGCTTCTTCTCCAGTATCTGGCATATGTCCAAGCTCCATATCTCTTTGACAGTGTAAATCTAGTGAAGTTTTCCCTGTCCAAGTGAGTTGCAACAAGTGGAATGTAGATCTACTCAAATCTAGATCTTACTATCATCTCTTCTCAGTGAGTGAGTCATTTATCCTCCTGAAAGAGTGTAGTATCAGATTGAGCTCAGTTTCAGGTCTTTGCATCAGGCCAAAGTGTATATTATCATAGACAGGGTAGTTTCTCCCCCTAATCTACATAATTTCTGAACAGCAGAGTTGCAAGTGTTTTGGAGTTCTCCTGGAGGAGAGATCTCTAGTGGGAAGGATCCTTCCTTTCACTATGGTGATCGATGGATTGGACAACCAATCCATGTAACCTTCAGATATGATTTATTTTCTATTGTATTTACTACATAGTTTCTTAATACTGCTGCATAACTGTGACTTAGATCTCAGATCTACTCACTGTTATCCATCATTTGCTGAGATCTCGAAGGGGAGTGTAATAAAGAGCCTCTTTGGCTTCCAGATCCATTTTAGATCTCTATTTTCATGCAAGGATATGTTGAAGATCTGATTTATAATAAAATTAAGCTTTAGCCCCTGAAAATTACGCTGAAGATTTTCTAGGTTAATCTCATGTGTTGCTGCACCTCAAACTGAGGGTTTATTCATGGAAATCTCCTGTATTTTTTATATATTTTGCATAAGCCATGAAAATTATCTGATTTAATAATTTTCAGATCATATTATACATTTCATCTTCATAAATCCACGCTGCATAAGCTTCATAAAATTCTGCATAATCTAAGTCTTGGGAAATGAGGGTTTTAGAGCCTAGTTGGGGAAGGAGGAACTGTTTAACCAAGCTAGAATTATTTTTTTGAGCTGAAATTTGGAACATAGGTTCCTAATAACCTAATACGAAATAAAATCCTACCATTTCCCTTAATTTTACGCAAATTTCTGAATACACTCATTTTAGGGCCAAAATCACTGCTTTTCCCCCATCCTTTGTCGGCAGAGTTAATATTATTCTTGCTGATGTACATGAAATTTCTGCTGAGGTGTTTATAAAAAAATTTAAGATTTATTAGCTCGCTGATACTCTATTTTTGTGTTTTATACTATTGTAGCCCTTCATTGGGCAACTTTCTGAAGACAACTAGGTGTGGGAGACCTGTTTAACCCACCTAGATTGATTTCTTTTGAGCTTCCTCTTGGATTTAGGTCTTAGATACTCTGATATAAAGAATAAAAGGTTTTTTCCTAGTTGATGAAGCACACATCCCTAAAAAATCCATTTTTTAGGCTTGTCTTGCTGAGCAGTCCAGATTGGGAACATTACAGTGGTATCAGAGCAAGATATTTGGCTCAACCTGTGGCTTCAAGCCAAAGTGTTGAATCCTTGAAGGAGGAATATTTTAAGCTCTATAGATAGAGTCTACATATGGCCAAGTAGCCTCTAGATCTCATCCTTTTTTCAAAGGTGACATATCCAGTAAATGCCCCTGCAGTCAATCTCTGGAATAGAATTTTGATATTCTTGAAAGGGGACATTACAGTGGTATCAGAGAAGAGAAGAGAAGAGGATAAAAATGATGAAGAATATGAGCTTTTCCTCCTAATTTTTTAGATCGAGAAAGGACCTCCCCCAGGAGGTTAAGCAGATGAAGATTTGTAGTGAAACTCCTAGAGCGTTTCAAGAAGAGGAAGAGCCATGCACTTCCTATTCTCAAAGAGGAGAAGACAAGAGACATAGAGGACACTAAAAATCTAAGATTCTAAGTGAATACAGAGCTAAATATATAGCCTCCAAGGAGACTCTAGCTTTACCTCAGTTCATTCAGCTAGAGGAAGACGAAACTACATCTTTGCATGTTGTTGATCTAGAGCAACAAAGTTGCACTGTGTTGTGCAAAGGCAGTAACGAAGCAAAGAGGACCCATGCCTTATGAGAGAATTCACATGACAGCTTCATTCATGAAGAAAAAGGGTAAGAAATGGTAGATAGTAGACATCTTGAAGTGAGAAACCCTTTCTCCCTTCTAGATGACCCTTTCTCAATGAGCACACCCCTGCTCAAAGAGAAACTTCTACTTGCAGAAAATCCAAGGCCCCTTTGGTTTGGGAAGGCCATGCATGAGGAGAAGACCTCATGGGAAGAATTCATTGGAGGTAGAATTCAGCACATCATGGAGTGAAAAATTCTTCAACAGTTTGAGGAGAATCTTCCCTTCTCACAGGAGCAGATAGTAGATGGAGGACATCTTCGGATGGATAACATCTCTCATGACTATATTGGAAATTTCTTGAGCCATGCACATCATGATGGGAGGTTTTTTCCTACCACCTATTTGGGTTCTCATATGGTCAGATTTATCCTCGGGAAGATTGCATTTCAAGATCCCATGAAATGTAGAAATTTGATTTGGGATGATAGTAGCCCTCATGGGAGGAGTACCAGGATGAAGGGTGGAAGGAGACATCCACAATTGGTTGAGTGGATGTGGATGGAGAGCAAGAATCTAGAGAGCTACATGCAGATCTATGATACTAGATAGCAGGATGCAAGACTGCGTTGGTTACTCTTGAAGGAGTTTGGTCATTGTCCTCTTTCTAAGGGCATGTGTCAGGACCCTTACATCATATGGCAGCAAGGATTTTGGGTATATTGGAGTGATTTGATCTCTTTCATATATTTTACTATGTTGTTACTCAATGATCTATATGATGATGGTGTGAGGAGGTGACTAGAGTTGTTGTTTCTTTGGTTTCTATTGAGAAATTGTGGGCTGATTTCATTCCATACTTTGCATGATGTTGCAAGAGTAGGAGATGACACTATCATGGTGCAAAGGGGCTACTCTTTGGCTTTGGAGGATAAGGAGGTACTTCCACTTTTGAGGGGACCTCTCACATACAACATCATTATGCTTGATGATGACTTTGACATGTGGGATGTTAGAAGGAGAAGCTATGAGATGACAGAAGCTTCAATGCAAGAGCCAATAACGCTATCACTTGGGAGCTTAGACTGTTTGATGGAGTGTTCCCACGATCACTTCACATATGATGCACTATGGAGGCATGTAGAAGAGGAGTATGATGAAGTAGTGGATGGAGACATCTATTACATTATTATGATCTTAATTTCTATGATTTTCCTAACTTGGATTTTCAAGCATCAGGACAGGGATCCACATGCAGCATTGGTGAGCTTTATTCCCATGCATTCTAATGCATGCCATTAGTTATTGGATGAGTTCACATGGGAGGGAATCCAAATAGATTTATATCAGCATATGGGGATGTGCATAGCCAAGAATATGATGAATAGGTTGGCACAACCACTTCCCTACTCATTTGAAGTGAGGGAGAACTTGCAATTGAGCCATTTCAACTCAATGACCAAGGTACATGATGAAGGATGTATATTTTTTCTTTATGATTTCTACTCCTTTATCTTTTTCAATAGCATATGGTACCAAGGAGGGTCTCTCCTTATTTTTTATTGTATTATGATGAACTTGAGGCCATTTGCAACATTGATATTGGCCATTTTATTTGTGGTTTGTGGGGGAATGGCACATGATTTTTGGTGTGCACCATTGGCACCAAATTTTACTTTCATGATCTCATCATGTAAGTTGAATGTGGCAGCAAAAAACTGGCTAAAAATACACTTGTTGCACTATGATATAAGGTAGGCAAGGGATGCACTGCGTTGGTTCCACATATGGAACAAGTTTCCACCCCCTGGTTGTCACTTGGCATCTTGTTTTCATTTGTTCATGCTTGCATATACTGATGATGTTCTTATGATGATGGGAAGCTCTATTGGGGGAGTGGCACAAGAGATGAAGGTGCCCATTGGGATTATGATTCTCCATACTTAAAATGTTTCATGTTTCAAGAGAAACAATGGGCAGACCATGATTTCCATGCTACACCTCTTATCTTCTTATGGGAGGAACCATCGAGAGCTCTGGAGTTATTTGAGGAGGCACCTCATGGGTGATTTATTTGATGGAGTAACTTGGGTCATCTTTGAGGACTGTTATATTTCAGCCCAAGGTCAACATCAGCTACACACATATAATAAGTGGAGAGAAAGGCAGAGTGGGATGGACAGTTTGATCCCACAAATTCAGCCATGCAACCCACCTTCTTTGCAGGAGCTTAAGGTGGAAGAGATGTTTCATGAGTTACTATGTTGGAGGGTAACTCACTTTTTGTAGATGATAGCTTAGGGATAGAGCTTTCACATGGGGATGATGATTCCCAACATATTTTTGATTCCATGCCTCAAGAAGGCCTCTAGATCCCATATTGTTGTTTCCATGTATGTTCTACTTTTCATGATACGAGCCATTTGAGAATTTTACGAAAGGCATGCTTATACACATGGGAGGAGCAACTTGAGGGCATATTGTTGAGAAGGCATCTTGTCCTTTGGAGGAACATATCATTTGGAGGTGCTACAAGGAGAAGAGGAGAGGCTCTTCAGTTCTATCCTTACAGTTGCCTGAGGACAAGCAACATTTTGGAGGGGAGGATTGTAATATTCCTAATTAGCCCAAGCTAATAGGAATATTTCATTCTGTTTTATTTTTATTTATTGATGAATAAAATGTAAAGGAGGACATGAAAAACTCCTAAAAAATAAAAATAAATCATTGCCCAATGTGAACAGAGACAAATTAGGGCTTTCTTAATAAAAGCCACTTGTGTGTGAACAGGATTGAACCACTTGACCAGGTCAACAAGACAAAATCACTAAGCAGACCAGATATATTGAACCACTTTGAAGACCCAACGCGGTTCTAGAAGGAGGATCCCATGTGAAAGGGGTTAATTCATTTGAAGTGGTTTAGGGTTTTGCACTTCCTCATCTTATAAAAGGAAGGAGAAAGCTCAAGAAAACTTTGTTGAATGTATTATTATTTTGGAGAATTTTTTTGCTTAGACAAATTCTAGTTCTCTGTGCTTTTTAGCAACAGACTAGAGAGGATCTCCTGTGGGGGTTCTCCATCCATCCATTGAGTAGCTCTTGGAAGATTTTGTGCTTCTTCTCCACTATCTAGCATATGGCCAAGCTCCATCTCTCTTTTACAGCGTAAATCTAGTGAGGTTTTCCATATCCAAGTGAGCTGCAGCAAGTGGAATGTAGATCTACTCAGATCTAGATCTTACTATCATCTCTTCTCAGTGAGTGAGTCATTTATCCTCCTGGAAAGGTGTATTATCAGCTTGAGCTCAGTTTCAGATCTTGGCATCATACCAAAGGGTATATTATCATAGACAGGGTAATTTCTCCCCCTGATCTATGTAATACCTGAAGAGCAGAGTTTCAGGTGTTTTGGAGTTCTCCTGCAGGAGAGATCTCTAGTGGAAAGGATCCTTTCTTTCACTATGGTGATCGATGGATTGGCCAACCAATCCATGTAACCTTCAGATATGATTTATTTTCTGTTGTATTTACTGCAAAATTTTTGAATACTACTGCATAACTATGACTTAGATCTCAGATCTACTCACTGTTGTCCATCATTTGCTGAGATCCCCAAGGGGAGTGTAATAAAGAACCTGTTTGGCTTCCAGATCTATTTTATATCTCTGTTTTCATGAAAGGATATGTTTTATATCTGATTTATAATAAAATTAAGCTTCAGCCCTTGAAAATTACCCTGAAGAGTTTCCTGGTTAATCTCATGTGTTGTTGCACCTCAAACTGAGGGTTTATTCATGGAAATATCCTGTCTTTTTGATATATTTTTCATAAGCCATGAACATAATATGATTTAATAATTTTCAGATCATATTATACATTTCATATTCAGAAATCCACGCTACATAAGCTTCAGAAAATTCTGCATAATCTAAGTCTTGGGAAATCAGAGTTTTAGAGCCTAGTTGGGGAAGGAGGAACTGTTTAACCGAGCTAGAATTATTTTTTTGAGCTGAAATTTTGAGCATAGGTCCCTCATAACCTAATATGAAATAAAATCCCACAATTTCCTTTAATGTTACGCATATTTATGAATACGCTCATTTTAGGGCCAAAATCATCGCTTTTCCCCGATCCTTTGTCGTTAGAGTTAATATTCTTCTTTCTTGTGTAAATTAAATTGCTAATGAGGTGTTTAAAAACACATTTAAGAGTTATTAGATGGATTAAACTCTATTTTTTTGTTTTATATTGTTGTATCCCTTCATTGGGCAACTTTCCGAAGACAACTAGGTGTGGGAGACCTGTTTAACCCACCTAGAGTGATTTATTTTGATATTCGTCTTGGATTTCGATCTTAGATACTTTTATCTAAGGAATAAAAGGGCTGGTCCTAGTTTCTAAAGCACACATCCATGAAAAATGCATTTTTCAGGCCTGTCTTGTTGACCAGTCCAGATTGGGAGCATTACAGACATGCAATCGCACACTCCTCTCCCAATAGTCTAGAAATTTCATCATAGTGTGAAATTTCCCGTGATTGATTGTTGAGGTATTTATCTGCAAGGTTTGAATTATTGGTTATCATTAGGTTATTGTTTATGACCCCTCTAGGGTTTAATAGCTCTGCCCTGATATGGAGATGTTATTTTCCTTCACTCCTCGTCACCTTTTTGACCTCCTCTACCCTAGCCTCTTCATTGGTCATACAAGAGGCTAGGGCCATTAGTTGCATATCCCCCAACCTATAGTTATGGTCCCAATTTTTTAGGTCAGTTAAGATAAGATTATGCATATAAAATTTTACCAATTTGGCATTATCCTCTATGTTGGAATGATTTCAAAAATCAATAAATTTCCTTTATTCTAGAAAGGTAATGACCCATATGAGGCTAGGTTTTTTATCTTAAGTTGCAACCATTGTTCCTTTGAGTAGATGACATAAGAGTAAGAGGGATGGATGTTTTTTATTGTCTCCATGAACAGGTCTACCATGGTGGCAATCTTCTTGTCCTTCTACTGCAATTGGGAATTTAATATTGCATTCTCTGCTTGTGCCTCTTGTAGCTTCTCCCTTAGCAATGCCTCCATAAGTTTGACACTATCCAAACCTCTTCTCATCTCAGTGACTTTCTCTTCCATGATCCCTACATCTTCCACCTTTTTAGTTTTGGAAATTTGCATCCAACGGAGTGTGCATGCTCTCTCTTTTTATAGGTCATAGAAAAGGGGGACTGAGAGCTTTTGAGGGATCATCATTACTCCTTCAGTGAATGTATAATAATAACTTAGGTTTGGATGTGGGATGGGATTTGGAACTATTTTAGTGTATTTTGTGATAGGTTTTGGAGAGGCAGAATCTTCTTCTAAATTTTCCTTTGGCATCATGTCCTTCAACCTCTGCCTCTATTTCATCATCTTGGGCCTCCTTCCCTTCAAAGGGTCATTTTTCTCTTCCCCCATGACTTTATTCTTTTCTTGTAGCACATTTTTTTGTTTCCTATAGCATTGTCTAAGTTTCCTATAGAAAACCCTCTTCTCCTTGCTGCCCCTTATTTTCTTCCTCTTGAAGCTCTGTGGGGGTCGGTACCTATTTGAGGGATGCTAGCCTTGAGGAATGTCATATTATATAGATCATAGGTGTCTTTTTAGGTGAATTTACCTCTTGAATATTTCCCTCCCCTATCCCCACTTCTTCTTTCTTATTGAGTTGTTCTTCAATTGCAATTGAGCTCTTGGTGTGAGTTTGAGGTCTCTTGTGTTTTACCCTAGCACTCTTCCTAGTCCTGAAGTACATGGGGGTATATCACTTCATCTTTGCCTTCATAGGGGAACTTAGAGTGGTTAAGGTAGCAACCTCTTCCTTTTTAGTGATTCCTGGTGAAAGGTTGGTTTGTTGACGAGAGATATCAATGCTTAACTTGGGGTCTAGTATATCCTATTGTTTTGTTTTTCCTTCCTTTTATTATTGCTTATCTTCCTCCTCATTTCCATCTTTATTTTCCTCCTCCTCCTTTCCTTCATCTATTTCTACATTTTTTGTGGGTTCTACTTATATTTCCACTTCCTCTTCTTCCTCTTCTTCTTTGATGCCCCTTTCTCCAAGGCTATAGGCACGGGGATGTCCAGGAGCGATAGCTTGTGTCCAAGTGAATTCATATCTTTCCATGTCTATCAAGGTTGACCAAGGTACAAGGATGTTGAGTCTATTGAGAGAATCTCCCACTATGAGTTTAATGAGACCATGGTGAGCTAGGTGTTGATACTTTCTCTCCCTTACCCTTTGACTCATATCCCTAATTGAATGCAGGAGGAAGTATGGGATGTTTAATCTTTGTTCTAGGGGAATATCTCCTTTGAATCTAATCTAATGAAATAATATGAAATGGTATACATAGAACACACTTAGTATTCCCTCATAGGAAACATATTTCATGATATTATATGCTACCTCATCCCATGGGTAAGAGAGAATTCTCCTTCTTACCACATTTGTATATTCAATGTATTCTTCATTAGGCAAGAAGAAACTCTTCTTATAGGCAATGCTAGAGACTATGTCCTCTCTATTCCACTTAACCCCTAGAGATAAGTTTTTTACTATGCTAATAAGCTCAGGGGTCATGGTAATTTCTAACCCTCTAACCAATATGGTGGCCATATCATCTTCTTGGGATTGCAAGGCTACTAAAAATTCTCGAGCCACTTCATCATCAAAGCCTTTGAGGAGCTCAAAGAACCCCAACCACAAGTGGTTTCTAAAGATGTCAACCACAAGAGGGTGTAGTATAATTATTTTTATGTTTGTGGGCTCCCTTCTATTAAAATCTCCCCCCATCTAATGACTGTGTTGGAGAGATATTTTCCTATCTTATGTATAAAAACACTTGTGATATGACGCCCCAAAGGCTTCAAATTAAAAAAACTGTAATTTTCTTACCCCTACTTCTCGAAACAACTTCTTAAATTTTTGAATTATGGATTGAATGTGTGTAAATTTTCATGAAAAACTAGGTGGGGTTATTCCCACTTACCTCTGCAATTCTAATGTTTTCTTTCTTGAAGAAAGTTTTTGGGGTGTCAATACACTCTTAGGGTGGCTTTCATGACATTTTCTAGCACTGTGTGGCATCCCTAGAAACTTCATGTAGCACTAGCAGAATTTCATGTAGCATGGGCTTGCATGAAAACCTTGACCATTGATCAAAGCTCCTTGTTGGCTCATGTCTCTTTCCTAATCTAACTAATCTCATAATTCACAATAGAATGAGGTAGAATGAGCCAAAATACACCTTCTATTTGAAATAGATAGGGCTTGGAGCGTAGTGGTGATGTGGATTTGGCACAAGGTTTCCTCTTTTGGACCATTGATACCACTTGAGCCAATCATTCTGATCTACCTTAGAATCAACTCCAGCTCCTTGTGATCTCTCCCTTAACTAATGTGACAACTCCATGTGGAATGAAAACCCCACAAACACTTTACTTTAACTCTTCTACGGTGGCCAAGTTAATTGACCACCTTTTTTCCTACTAAACTCTCTATTCTCGACATTAACTCATTATATCCAAATGATGCATAGCGAGAGGGTGTGGGAGCCATACCTAATCATACATAATGTTGATTATTGGTAGGATCCTTTATTGTAGGGAGCTAGAGCATGGCGATTTCCATTAGTGATTTTTTTCCTTGGTTGAGTTTTATTTATTTTTATTTTTATTTTATTTTCTAAGTGATCAGCTTATTTTTCTGAGTGAGCTGATTATTGATTTTTCTTGTTTGTTATTTTTTAGTACCTCATGGAGACCCTCAAGTTATGTTGCTAGTGTTCCTACCCTTCCCTTCTTGAATCCTCTAGTGATCATCTGGAGCCATCTTCATCAACTACTTTGTGCTTACCTAATTTGTTGGTTGCATCTACATATTTGCTACAAGAAGTGATCATGTTCTTGTAGAAGTACCCTTATTGTCATTTTGGAGCTCCACGGAGCTGAGGAATGAAGAAACGTGGTGTAGGGATGCTAGGGATGGTGTAAGGAAGTGAATGGAGTGGAGGAGGATATGAAAGGAGATGCCCTATGTGAGGATTTACCTAAACTAGCTCAGAGTGGCGAAATACGGGGTTTAGTCAGTGAATATTTATGCATGGAGTGGAGTTATTGTTAGGTAAACTTGACTCGGGATAGATTCAATATTGAATAGGGTAAATAGTAGTGGTTTTGGGGCACATGGTATTGTGCACCCATGGTTTTAGCCCATAGTATTGCATGTAATGGAGCCTATAAAAGGCTAGGAATACTTCATTGTAATGTTGGCCTGGAGGTGAGCAGTGAAGGCTCACTTGGCCAGATTGGCCAGGGTTTTGGCCAATGGTTAATGAAATTTCATTGTTTTGGTTTTTCCCCGGAGTTTGGGGTTTTCCCGGTTAAATATTTGTGTTAATGTTTGTGCCTTGTTGCTGGGTTTTTTATGTGTATTCCTCTCGGTAAATATTTATTTTCTACAGTAATTTCTAACAATTGGTATCAAATCCATTTTCGCTTTAGAGGGATGCCTCTGTTGTCAAGGGTTTATTTGACTGCAGAATCTATTCATAGTTTTGGGCACAAGGTAGCTCGGTGGTTGGAGAGATTTGATCGCAGATCTAGAAAGAAAGAAAGGTCGATATGATGTTGTTAGTGGTCGATCGAATCACTGAGAATGACATATTGGAGAAAGCCATATTCAAGATCTATGCAATACATTTAGGCCACGAGCCCAGGCCACACGAGGGTAGCTCCATGAGCAAGGAGGAGTTCCGGTGTTGAAAACTGACAATGTTATATTGGTAGCAACACAAAATTATGTTTGACCAAAGGCCGTGAGCTGGAGAAAGGTGTCAATTATTTCATGGATGTTTGAAAGCTAGAGACGGGAATATACAAGATTTGTGTATATGTTAGCGCAGAGACCGTGAGACATGGGAGGAGGAGCCACAACAAATTCATGAGCTCTGTGAGCTAACTGCCATGAGCTAGAAACAACGTCGTGGAGGTTGAGTGCTATCTGTTCTTTCATCTGCAAATTCAAAGCTTTTGTTACAAATACAGATTGTATTTTGGACCGAGGGTTCTAACGCTAGAAGAGGACGCAACATGTATTTTCAATTTTTGGTGTAATGAATATGGCATTGCTAGAAAAGAGGCAACCAAATTTAGATCTGGTCAAATATGGTATGCGTGATGTTTGAAGCTGCCACTTCAATTTTTTTTTATGAGCATACTCCCACTGAATCCAGTAGTCCATGAGCACACATTGTGTGAAATTATATTTGGTAGGCAGTTGTAGCATTAAATCATGGCATGTGACACAATTTGTTTCCATCAGTTCCATGGATCCAGAGTCACTGTGAAATGATTCTAAGGGATGTTTTTTTGAAAATGAAGGCGCAATATCATTTTCTGATAATTTTCGATAGGTGGATTTCAGAATGGGATCATAGGCTGACGTAATACGTCAAGACCAGTAACCAAGAGGATCGATAAGATGCCCTAGGAATGGACCACCATTGTGGTGGTATTGGAGAATATGGAAGCTAGGAATGCCATTTTTCGGTAGTCACAGGAAACGTAGCCAAAAGCTGAGGCACAGGAACAGTTGTAGTGGGCACGAAAGGCATAGAGAGTCAAAGTGAAGGCATAACGAAGGATTTGTTGTTTTTGCAGTGCATGCAAAACCATGGAAAAATGTTTGGAGGTGAAGATATCCATTTAGTGCGTAGGAGTCAAATTCTTCCAGGGAAGGCCGAGAGGCGAGGCCAAGTTGATTACCGGAGGAGAGCGAGTTTTCTAGGGGCCGTGAGGCCATGTTTCCTTCAGAAAAGGTGGATCTGGTCACCTTTGGCATAGGCTATTCACTGGTTTGATCTAAAGACACTGTGTGTAAGATGGTGGATCTGCGTTCGTAGTGAAATTGTCGCTTGCAAGTAAATTCTAACAAGTAAATGGAACAAAGATGGCATAGGCACTAGAAGGTGCATTTCCAGTGAGACTTTCTTTGTGGCAGGTTATTAGTGGGCCATGTCAAAAAGGAAAATTGTGGTCGAGGGTGGAGAAGAGGAGTTTCACCAAGCAACCAAGCAGAAAATTAGAATGGACCAGCAAAAGTGTAGAGGGAAGATTTATATACAACTATGATGTCCTCTTTGGAGAGGACATTATGAATGAATGTAGAAAATGAGAGAGGATATGAGCAAGTATATAGATTAATTAATGAACCATGTATCTGAAGAGAATTCCTAGAGGACTGGCGGTTACAAAGGTTGGTGACCCATGTAATCTGATAGATGGATTCTTTTGATATGGACATTGATTTCATATAAAGATAGTAACAATGAAACAAATCTATATATATATATATATATATATATATATATATATATATATATATTATTATAATGGAGTTAATTTTATTACATGTAAATGGGCATACTGCTGTAAGACCTGGTATGGCATGCTTTCCCCTAGGGAATCACTGGTAAAGTCTGGGTTAGACCTAGGTGATAGGGGGGATGTCAAGTTAACAATTACCCTGGGTAAAAATTTGAGGGGGGGAGAGCTAGAGTGAGCAGGGTTGTCTCATCTAGCAAGTTTGGATGGATTTAATCAATAATAATAAAAAATTATTTTCATGTCTTCTTGATGGCTAGGTGGCCTTGAGTGAGCTTGTTCCTTCTCAGATGACTTTCCTAGTACATTTTGTCCTATAGCACTATAGGAAATCCTATAGCAGCCTAAGACATCTTGTAGTACTGCAGAGAGTAAGAAAAACATGGAATTTTGTCTCTCATGGGGGGAGAAATAGATGAATGGATGCATACTGGGATTGGACATGGAATGGATATGTAGAGGAGATAGAAAAGAGAGAAGGGATGTTGCTCCCTTTTCCTAAATTTTCCTTGGTCAATAACATGTAAAACAAAAGCAGGTTAGAGCATAGGTGTTGTTTCATTCCTTTTTCCTTTTCCTTAATTTTCCTTTTTCTTGGTTTTTTGAACACATGTGCGATACCTCAGCAGAGTTTTAAACCCACAACCCTACCTTGGGTGCCTCAAAGGGGTTTTGACCCAAGGATCTTTTATTTCTCAGTATTTTTATTTTTCTCTTTTTTCTTTCTTGAGGATCACCTCATGGAGGTTTTCAACCCAATCGTTGGTTGTGGATGACTCAAAAAGGTTTTCACCCATGCCTCTTTATTTTTTCTTGTTTTTCTCTTTTTATATGAATGTGAGGGGCTGAAAACTATGGAGCTTCCAATGAAATTCACCTCCCTATTTATTGATGTTGGGTGTGGAGCCTGATTATCTTGTTTACTTTGTATCACAACATTGGACCCCTATACCTTAAAAAGGGGTGGCAATGCCGCCCATAATTAGTCGCTTCCATGGGGGGTCCAGGGGGGGCGGCAACACTTTTCGGAGCCCCCCTTTGTGGGGGTTTTAGGGGCAGTGCCCCCGAAGCTAAAAACAGATGTAAAATTGCCTTGTAAAATTATAGTAATTTCTAGTCAATCTGGGCTGTTCATTAGGAAAATGATCTGACAGTAGAAGTTATGTTTAGTTTAGGGTTTTTTGCCCTAGAAGATAACCCCTCGCTTTTATGAGGGTATTTTTTTGTGGCTGTGTATTGTATGTGTATTCTTGGAGAGAGAAACAGAGAGGGAGACTGTGAGAGAGAACAGAGGATATTGCAGCGGATATGCTGTAGGTTTTGTCTTTTCATTTTTGCTGGATAATAGAAAGGAAGGACTGGCTGTTCGGGGTGGACGTAGCCCAAACTGGGTGAACCACATATATCTGTGTCTCTTTGGTTTTATGTGTTTTCTATGCTTGTATTTTTCACATATTTTATGTGTTGCATTGCTCTGTAATATATAATTTTCTAACAACTGGTATCAGAGCCGAAGGTATATTTGGTTGATAAACATGCAAGAAAGAAGGGTTCCTGGTTTCAGTGGGAGCAATGGTAGAAGATGCTAAGTTTAGGGTCAAGAAATTTAACAGCCAAAACTTCCCACTGTGGAAGATGCATATGGAAGATTATCTATATCAGAAAGATTTGTACCTACCATTGAGCGGAAAAACAAAGAAGCCGACAGCCATTGTTGAGTCTCAAAATTGTTTTCCATATTCATACATATTTCCATTATGTCATAACCATTCAGCTCTTATTTCATAGCCATCTGACCTAAAACCCTACATCAACTAACCATTTTCATAAATATATGGGTTAGGATCCTTGTCTTCCAAAGTTATTTATTTTATGTATTTAAAGTGAATTTATGATTAGAAACTATAAAATTAACATAGTTTCATATATCTATATATGTGTTATGATTTTTGTGACATGTGTAGGTCAAAAGGAAGCTTCTAAAAGACCTTTATGTGGCCTCCCAAAACCAAATTCGAATTTTAGTGGAGAAGATCATGGGATCATGAGGACATGTGTCTCATTTCCTTTTTGTATTGAAACTCTAAGAAGATATGTGTCTCATTTCTTATTTGTGTTGAAACTCTAAAAATACATGTGTCTTATCATTTCCTATTTTGATTTTAACTCTAGAGATGGAGGGAGAGATTCATGGACTCCCATTAATGAGATAACTTCTCATATTTTGTATAAATAGGAGAAGCTTTCTCCTATCATGGGTAGAGAAAAATAGGAGAAGAAGAGAAAGGATTATAGAGTGTCTTGTAACAAAGCTTAAGATGGAATGGGATGTATATTTGTGTGTTTATCAATAAATAAGTTTAGTTATTTGATGTTGTTTTGATCACATCTTGAAGGAGCTAAGGATTACACCAAATTTGCAGTAGAGGGCCCCTGCTATTCAAGGAGGTTTTGCATGTTTTCTAGATAAGTCATTTTCAATTATGTTTTTTCATATTTCCTTACTTAGATTGCTTTCTGAAATCATAGCTTTTAGCATTATGTTTCATGTCATTTTCTTATATAAAGGATCCTCATGATATAGTAGTTAGTCTCTTTCTCAAGATCTTCTAATACATCTCTATTAAATGAATGGGATTCAATTGTGATATTCTAAGTTATTAGAATTTCATTTTCTATTATTTAGTTAAAAATAAGATCCTCATTATATTGCAGTTAGTCTCTTTCAAAAGCTTTTCCAATAAACCTCTAATTCATGAATGAGACTAAGTTGTAATATTGTGAGTTATTTATTGTTTTGCTTCATAGAAGATCCTTATCACATTATGATTAATCTCTTTCAAAAGCTCTTCCAATAAACCTCTAACTCATGAATGAGATTTAGTTGTAATGTTATAAGTTGTTTCAACATTTCTTTTATGTTTTAGGAGATCCTCATTGCATCAGAATTAATATTTTTCATTAGCTCTTCCAACAAATCTCTAACTAAATGAATCAGATTAAGTTGTACTGTTTTGAGTTACTTTTCATTTCATGAATGTTCATTTAGAAGCTGTAATATCCATGGATTAGGACTCTCTATTTTCATCATTTTCTAATTAGGAATAGAACTTGCAAATAAATTCTGTTTTAATTCATTTATTAACATTTCATTTTCTCCCTTTTGACATAGATCTAACTTCGTATTTTTAGCATAGAGTAGTATACTAAACATCAAACATAAAAACCCCAAAACATCAATAAAACACTAAAAAAAACGAAGTAAGAGAAATGGATACTTAGGCACATATAGTGCATCACACTTCATCAGTTTACTAGTCCTGGTCGATAATTTATGTTAGAAATTTAGAACACTAAATTGACTAAACAGCCATGACAGACACAGAATGGAGCATTCTCGCTAGAAAGGCACTCAGAATAGTACGGTTGTGCCTTGCAGCGTCAATCACCTTCAATATTTCGAAGGAAACAACAACAGAGGGTTTGGTGCAGACATTGGAGAAACTATATGAAAAACCCTCAGCCTCAAATAAGGTATTTCTTATGAAACGACTATTTAATATGAAGATGTTGGAAGGTGGATCTGTTGCAAACCATTTAAATGATTTTAATACAGTTACTAGTTAGTTAAGTTATGTAGGGGTAAACTTTGATGATGAAGTTAGAGCTCTGTTATTCTTGTGCTCATTGCCCGAGAGTTGGAATGGTTTAGTAATGGCCATTAGTAACTCTGTCTCTGGATCTAGTACTTTAAAGTTTGATGATGTTGTCAGTGCTATCCTTAGTGAGGAAATGCGACGGAAAAGCTCCGGTGAGACATCGGGTAATGCTTTGAGTGCAGAGTCTAGGGGAAGAAGAATGGAAAGAGGAAATAGCTCGAGTTATCATAGTAAATCAAGGAACGGAAAATCCAAGTCTAGATCAGGGATAGTGTGCTAGAAATGTGAAAAGAAAGGACACCTATAGAAATACTGTAGATCTCGGAAAGGAAAAGAAGGAGACACACAACAAGAAAAAAATCATGAAGCAAATGTGACAGGTGATGTGTTACAATATGCTTTGATTCTTTCTTTCGAAAATGTTACTGATTCTTGGGTTGTAGATTCAAGGGCTTCATTCCATGCCACACCTGATAAGAAATATTTTCATGACTATGTTCAAGGAGATTTTGGACAAGTTCGTTTGGGTGATGATAAACCCTGTAAAATTGTTGGAATGGGTAAAGTTCTTGTAAAATAGTAGAATGGAAACCAATGGCTACTAAAGGAGGTAAGGCATGTTCCAGATCTAAAGAAAAATCTGATTTCAACAGGGCAGTTAGGCAGTGAAGGTTGTGTGACAACTTTCACGGATAAAACTTGGAAGGTCACCAAAGGAGCCCTGGTAATAGCAAAAGGCGAAAAGGTTGGTACATTGTATTTATGCAATGGTATTTCTAACTCTGTTAATGCTTTAACTTCCAAAGGAGCAGATGCAGCATTATGGCATCATAGGCTCGGACACATGAGTGAGAAGGGAATGAAGATTCTTCACTCAAGAAATTTGTTGCGAGGTTTGAAGAATGTTGATTTGGATTTCTGTGAGAATTGCATTTATGGAAAACAAAAGAGAGTCAGATTTCTCAGAGTTGGGAAAGAAAAGAAGAGCGAAAAATTAGAGCTTGTGCATACAAATGTATGGGGACCTGCTCAGGTATCATCTCTCGGTGGCTCTCATTATTATGTTACTTTTATTGATGATGCAACTAGAAAAACATGGATTTATTGTATTCAGAATAAATCTGATGTATTTGATACTTTCAAGAAATGGAAAGCTTTGGTTGAGATTGAGACAAGAAAGAATTTGAAGTGTCTCAGATCAGACAATGGAGGTGAATATTGTAGCAAAGAGTTTGATAGGTACTTTTCAGAGCATGGAATTTGTAGAGAGAAGATAGTTCCAAGAACACCACAAGAAAATGCTGTGTCAGAAAGGATGAACAAAACAATCATGGAGTGTGCAAGGTGCATGAGATTGCATGCAAGATTTCCTTTACAATTTTGGGCAGATGCTGTAGATACTGTTGTTTATCTAATAAATAGAGGGCCTTCAAATTCCTTGGATGGTGGTATTCCAGAGGAAGCATGGACAAGCAAAAAGGTAAACTACTCCTTTTTAAAGCCTTTTGGTTGTGAGGCATTTTTCCATATTAATAAAGAAAATAGAACAAATCTTGAGGCAAAATCAAAGAAATGTACCTTTATTGGATATGGTGTTAATGATTTTGGTTATCGCTTATATTATTATGAAAATCACAAAATCATTAGGAGCAGAGATGTAATATTCAATGAAAAGATCTTGTATAAGAATCAGTTGCAGGAAAAGAAATAGGAAAAAGAAAGTAAGGAATACACGATTCTTGATGAGATAACTGAAAAAGTAAAAGTGCCTGAAAATAATAATAATCAACAACCACAATAGCAGCAACCACCACAATAGCAACATGCACCTCAAACACCTAAAAGTGGTGTTAGAAGATCTACCAGGATAAGTAGACCCCCTGAACGATACTCTCCTTCATTATATTATTTATTGTTGACTGATTCTGGTGAACTCAAATGTTATGAAGAAGCAATGTAGGTTGAAAGCAGGAAGAAGTGGGAGCAAGCCATGGAAGAAGAGATGGACTCCTTAATGCATAACCAGACTTGGGACTTAGTCAAGTTTCTTGCAGGTAAAACTACATTGCAGAATAAATGGGTTTATAGGCTGAAGGAAGAAGATCGATGAAAACAGAGGTACAAAGCTAGACTTGTGGTGAAGTGTTTTACACAGAAGAAAGGTATTGATTTTGACGAAATATTTACTCCTGTTGTTAAAATGACTTCAAACAGAACTATTTTTAAGTCTTGTAGTAGCGGAAGACAACATTTCTCCATGGAGATCTGGAGGAAGAGATCTATATGGAGCAACCAAAAGGATATGAGGTCAAAGGGAAAGAAAAATTAGTGTGCAGGCTAAAGAAGAGCTGGTATGGCTTAAAACAGGCTCCAAGGCAATGGTATCTAAAATTTGACAATTTTATGTCTAAACAAGGTTATACTAGATGTCACTTTGATCATTGTGTTTATCTGAAAAGGAAAAATGATGGCAGCTATATTATATTGTTATTGTATGTAGATGACACGCTTGTTGCAGGGTCCAACATGCAGGAAATAAATGTGCTCAAAATAAAATTGGCAAATTCATTTGCAATGAAGGATTTGGGAGCTGCAAAACAAATCCTTGGAATGAGGATAACTAGAGACAGGAAAAATCACAAATTAACATTGTCTCAGAATGAGTACATAGAAAAGGTGTTGAAAAGATTTAATATGTAGAATGCAAAACCAGTTAGTACACCTTTTGCTAGCCATTTCAAACTTAGTAAGGAGATGTGCCCCAAGACCCAAGAAGACATGGATTATATGTATAAAGTTCCATATGCATCAATAGTTGGAAGCTTAATGTATGCAATGTTCTACACAAGGCCTGATATTGCACATCTAGTGGGAGTTGTAAGTGGGTTCATGAATAATCCAGGAAAAGAACATTGGATGGCAGTAAAATGGATTCTCAGATATTTTAGAGGTACCAAAAATCAAGCATCATGCTTTGGTGGTTCAAACATTGCTTTACAGGGATATGTTGATGTAGATATGGCAGGTGACAGAGATAACAGGAGGAGCACTACAGGATATGTATTTACTGTAGGTGGAGCAGCTGTCAGTTGGGTTTCAAAAATCCAAAGTGTTATTGTGCTTTCAACAACAGAAGCAGAGTATGTTGCTACTAGAGAGGCTAGTAAAGAAATAATTTGGTTACAAAGGTTTATGGATGAATTGGGTAAGAAGCATGATATGGGAACGTTATACAGTGATAGTCAAAGTGCCATTCATCTTGCAAAGAACTCAACATTTCATTCCAGGACTAAACACATAAATCTCAAGTACCATTTCATACGGTCAGTATTGGAAGATGGAGAGTTGAAGCTGGAAAAGATACACACTAGCTAGAATCCTACAGATATGCTAACAAAAGTTGTAACCATGGAGAAACTAAGAATGTGCTCAGTTTCAATTGTTTTCAAGGATGATGATGAAGATGAGGAATAGACAGGTCCAAAGAGGATTCATTGTCCAGCAAATGAAGCAGCGGTGGAGTTTCTACAATCAGTCTCCAAGTGGGAGATTGTTGGGTGTGGAGCTTGATTATCTTGTTTACTTTGTATCACAGCATTGGACCCCTATACCTTAAAAAGGGGTGGCAACACTTCCTGTAATTAATCGTTGTCGTGGGGGGTCTAGGGGGGTGGCAACACTTTTTGAAGCCCCCCCTAGCGGGGGTTTTGGGGGTAGCGCCCCCGAAGCTAAAAACATATGTAAAATTGCCTTGTAAAAGTATAGTAATTTCTAGTCAATCTGGGCTGCTCATTAGGCAAATTATCTGACAGTAGAGGTTATGTTTAGTTTAGGGTTTTTTGTCCTAGAAGGCAACCCCTCGCTTTTATGAGGGTATTGTATTGCGACTGTGTATTGTATGTGTATTCTCGGAGCGAGAAACAGAGAGGGAGACTGTGAGAGAGAACAGAGGATATTGCAGTGGATCTGTTGTAGGTTTTTTCTTTTCATTTTTGCTAGATAATAGAAAGGAAGGACTGGCTGTTCAGGGTGGACGTAGCCCAAACTGGGTGAACCACGTATCTCTATGTCTCTCTGGTTTTATGTGTTTTGTGTGCTTGTATTTTCTGCATAATTTATGTGTTGCATTGCTTTGTAATATATAATTTTCTAAAAATTGAATTGATAAATTCAACCTTAGGAAGGGGCTTCTTGTAAATTTTTAGCCTGTAACCATTGACAAGCAGAGGGATCCCCTCCTCATCTACGGTTTTGATATGAAAAACCCCATTTTCATGGGATTTATCCACTTGATAAGTTCCTAGCCACTTGTTCATTAGCTTTCCCTTATAGTTCTTGAATCTAGACGCATACAGAAGTGCCCAATCTCTTTTATGAAAGGTTTTTTCTTTGATGTGCTTTTCATGGAAAACTTTTCTTTGCAGCTAGATTACATATGTGTGAAGGAGGGTCTGTATTCTAAATTCATCCAAACCATTTAGTTGTAGAAACCTTTCTTTTTGTGACTTCATGATTTACAAGTCCAACTAAGCTCCCATTCTTAGGGTTTTATACTTAAAATCAATGGAAAGAAAATATTTATTCCCATTAACTATATCATATGGAATAAACCTTGTAGTTGTCTTCCAGGTGGTATTTTAAGCCCAAGTGGCTTCCACCAATATTTCTACCCAATATTTCCTACTACTACTCACAACCTTAGTGAGGATGTTTTCCAAGGCTCTATTTGTCACTTCCATCTAGCCATTTTCTTGAGGATGATAGGAAATAGAAGTCTTGTGCTTTATCTTGTGCTGCCTCATGAGTTTCTTAATGAAAGGAGATGTAAATTGAGCCCCCTGATAAGTGACTACCTCTCTGGGGTATCAAAACTTGTATAACACATTATCTCTCAAAAAATAAACCACCTTATCTTTTTTTGTTTCCTTCCCAACCATTGTTTCATCCCACTTGGTCAAGTAATTGGTGCAGATTGTGATATACCTCCTTTTCCAGATGGTGGATCAATGGGTCCAATGAATTCCATGTCTCACTTGTCAAATGGCTCTAAATACACCTCAGTTTTTAAAGGAGTTTCATCCCTCGGTGTAGATCTCCCCATCCTTTGGAACTTATCACATCCACAAGTGTATCTCTTAGCATCTTGGTGGAGGGTAAGCCAATAGTTTTCTACTTGAAAAGATTTGAAGGTTATCCTCCTAGAAAAAAAGTGATCCCTAGATGGATGATCATAACATGCTAAGAGGATGTCAAAAACCTCCTCCTCCCTCACACATATTCTAATAATTTGATCAAGACC
This sequence comes from Pinus albicaulis, assembly GCA_034641835.2. Lineage (NCBI taxonomy): Eukaryota > Viridiplantae > Streptophyta > Pinopsida > Pinales > Pinaceae > Pinus > Pinus albicaulis. Next base: position 1,289,409,787 of record CM076582.1, read on the forward strand.
CAATTTGAAGATATTTCCACCCATCCAAGGGAAAGGTACACTTTTCATGATAATCTTGCTCTTTTCTTTTGATGAAAGGTTTGGAGGAAACTTCTCAACAAAAAAGTAGTTAGCTATGTAAAAAAAACAAGGAGAGAGTGTTGAGATAGAAAATATATGTTCATCCAAAAGTTTATCACCCACCATTCCTTCCTCATTTGGAGATAAATTTAGTTTAGATAAGAAAATTGCAACAAAATTTTCCTTTTATGGCTTATCAACAATTGTCAAATCCAATTGGTGCAATAAAAATAAGAATCTAATGATTCTATCATTAACATCTCATTTATTCATTAAGTACTTCATGGTTACATGGTAAGTATGTGAAAAGGCTTGATTACTAGTAATATAATGGCTAAACTTGTTTAAGGAATGGACAATGGTTGATATCTCTTTTTTAGTGACAATATAGTTAAGTTCAACTTTCGAGAGATTCCTAGTAATAAAATAAATGCCATAGGGTAATTTTTCTTCTAACTACCCCAAGGCTGCCCCCATAGCTTTATCTGATGTATCTATGTGAATGTGGAAGGGAAAGCCCAATTGGGAAATAGAAGAATGGGGGTAGTGGTTAGCTTTTCCTTGATGAGATCAAAAGCCTCCTAGCAAAGAATATACGAGAAAAACTCATAAAATTTGGCCAACAATTCGAATACTGGAGAGGCAAATTTGTTGAATTCCTTATTGAAACTCCTATGGTAGGCAGCTAAACCTAGGAAACTTTTGGCATCTCTATGATTTTGAGGAATATGCACCCTTTTTATGATGGTGAATTTTTTCGGGTCTGCCTGGATTCTTACTTGTGATATTGAGTGGCCTAGGACTATCCCTGCCCTTTTTAGAACTTCACACTTTTTCATACTTAGAAAGAGATACATTTCTATTCAATTTATCGACACTTTTCCTATATTGGAGAGATATTATTTGAAATCATACCCATAAGGTGTGAAATCGTCCATGTAGATTTCTACATAGTCATGGACTAGTTCAGAGAAAATGATCAGGATTTCTCTTTGGAGTGTAGTAGGGGCATTGAAAAACCTAAATGGAAGGACTTTGTAAGTGAAAGTGCCCCAGGGACATGTGAAAGTATCCTTTTCCTCATCCTCAGGGCTGACTTTAATCTAGTTATACCCACTAAACCCATCCAGGAAAGAGAAAAACTTCTTCCCTGCAAGACCATATAGGACTTGATTGATGAAGGCCAAGGGGAAATGGTACTTCTTAGTGGATTTGTTTATTTATCAATAGTTAACATAGATTCACCACTTTCCACTTTTATTTGGGACTAGAACAAGAGGAGACACCCACTCATTGTCTCATATGGGGTAGATAAAACTTGAATCCAACAACTTTTGTAGTTCATCCTTCACTATGTACTTTAGATCTAGTTTTATCCTCCTTTGGGGCTGGCACACAGGCTTGCATCCCTCTTTAATATAAATATGATATGTAAACACTGATGGATGCACCCTTTTCATGTATTTGTAGTCCCAAGAAAAAGCATCTAGGTTTTGCTTCAAGAGTTGGCATAGTTGCTCTTCTTCTTTGGCTGAGAGGGATGAGTTAATATTGAGGGACTTTTATGGGCCAAATTCCACAGCCTTGGTGGCTTAATAGGTTGAATAAAATGAGTGCAGCTCAATCTAAGGGTGAATTTTATATTCTATCACCAGGACGTCAAGTGCAATGGAAGTGGGGGTTTGGATTTGAATGATGTGGTCAATGAGATCATCATCATTGTGTTGCCCCCCTCTAAGAACAATATCTATGGTATAAATGGGGTAGGATGTGGTACTACAAACTTCATATTCTTCTTCTTCATACTCCAACCACAAGGGTAGGCCATGATAAATGGAAGGTTGGGTAGGAGGATATAATACCAATTGTTTATACAAGGGCCCATTCTTCATAGTCATGTTTTTGTCCCTGCAACTGATATAACGATCGATAGTGGCGAACCAATGTTTTCCTAAAATGAAAGAATATCCATTAAACTTGGTTTTTGGCAAGAGGACCAGGAAATATTTGGGGTATTCCCAGGAGTCGATTGAGACCATAACATCCTCAATAATTCCTTCCGCAACTACTATGGATCTATCTACAAGTCGCAAAATAGTGGTGGTCTTTCTCAATGCTCCTTGGAGGTTGATTTTAAGCATATCTTCCTTGGTCAACTAATTTATGAAAGCCTCGAGATAAATTAGAGTGTGGGGTACTATGACACCATCGATGTGTACATATACTACTAAAATTCCAGGGTCAAGGTACTTCGGGAAGATCACTCTTCCCAACATTAAGTCAAATAGTTGTCCCAGAACATTGATGGTGGGGGTGTCTTTCTTCTTTCTCTCACATTTATTAAAGAAATTTTATTTGATGAGCCTATTGTAAATAGGGACATCCTTGATGGCCTAGAGAAGGGATATTTTAACACACAAATGTTTCAGTTCTCCTAGAAGTTCAGTTTCTTCTAGGGTGTGCTTACTATGGTGGATTAAGCACTCGAGAAAAGTAGGTTGATTGGTTTGAGTATTTCTATATTCCCTTTCCTCCTCAACCTTTGCATGTGTAGATGTAGGATGATTTTCTGGGAGTAATCTTCTAGACCTGATATTGATCTCATGTATCTCCAAAACATAAGTTGCATAGGATGTTTTCCCACTATAAACCTGTTGTGCCTACTTATTGTTCAGGTTTGAATTGGGTTGGATATGCATCTGAGGAAAATTAGGTGGAGCAGAGTGGGAAAGCTTAGGTTGAGGTTGGGGTAGAGGCAGTAAAGTAGGTGTTTGGTTGTGTTTGGGGCTCCACCCTTGTGATGGGTTGCTCCACCGAGGTGGTTGAAGAGCATATTGTTGGAATGGCTGGTTCATGGGTTGAGGGTGATATGGAGGGGTGTAAGGTCAAGTAGGAGGTGTAGGCCATGATGGATGAGTGGATTTGTAACAAGACTTCATAGGTGCATTCTCTTTTGTATGATAGTGTTGGAGTGGGGTCCTCTGAGGCACAAGCTTCAATGCCATTTTTTTTATGTTTGTATGTGCATGTTGCACATGTGTATTCAAACAGATTTGTCCCCAATATTGAGATATATTTAAGCTTAAGTGTAAAATATGGGTCTCAAACCATGGTTTTATACAATATTATCTCTGCACTAGGCATATTGTAAATAGGTAGCATTTTTTCTAAGCTAGGCAGTTTGGTTAAGTTATGATATATTGACATTCGGATAATATTTGCATCTGTAAGGGTTTTGGGTTCTTAGGTTAGGTAAAAGGCTACTACTGGATGTGTGTGTGGATACTTAGTCATAGATGTGCATGGAAGGGATAGTAAGGGTTTCTGAAGGAAAGCTGATGTATTTACAGATATTAAGGATTAATATAAAAAATATTTTTAGCGAAAGCTTTCTGTTATGTGTCTAATTGGTGTTATTCTTACTTTTATGATTGATGAGATCGCACTATCTATTTTCTTACTTATGAATGTGTAGAGCTAATTAGTATGTTATGCATGAATAATGACTCTTGTAAAGTAAGAGAAAGATATGGTTATGATCTATTGTCTCCAGTAAGTGAACCCTATTTTTGTGATACTATCTCTATGTTGGGCAAGATCTTTGGATAACTTAGTTTCTAGTACCTAATAGATCTGTTTAAGTCTTTGACATGTTGTGATTGGATCAACTTTTGTTATGTTTTTCTGTGCCAAAGTGATAACAATTTTGGGGTATTCCATTAATATTTGTGTAGTCTCTATGCGCGCATCTATATAATTTTTTTGTGGATTTTCACCATGTTGGGTTCCTATGATTTGGATGATTGGAAAACCAAATGACAAGGGAAAATTCAAACCAAGCTTTAGAGCTCTAGGATCTAGCCCTCCTAGTCTCAGAGAGGGATCTCTCAATATGTTTGTAAGGATATAGCTTTTTTGCTTTTAAGGGTTGATTTTAGGATAGTTATGAAGTGCAAATTTGTTTGTTTGTTGGTTGTACGTAGATGATCTGATAGTATAGATAGAGTGTGGAAATATACAAGCCATTGGGCAATGAATTCATGTGGAAATCTAAAAAATTCTAATTGATGAATTTTGGGAACCAAAGGGAAAATCTAACTTGGTCAATGGATTTTTGGGATCATATAGGTGGAATGAGATGAACATCAAGGATTTGGAAGGAAAAGTAGAGCTTTAAGGGCTGTTAAGATTCCTTAATCACGTATGCCTTTCAACGAAGGGACTTGAAACAATATCTAAACATAAAGAAATATTCAACAGCCAGGGCTAACCATGAATCCTACCAACATAATTTATGCATATGACATAAACAAGACAGACTTTCAAGTACGACAAAGAAGGAGAGGAACACTCTGTTTCTTCTAATTGTTTCACTTAAAGGAGTTAGAAAACATATAAGAAACACAACTAATTACATTCATAAAAGGGGGAACACCCAGGCATCTAAGACTGCAATTATATAGACCTTCAATTACGACTATCTCAGCAAGAAATGAGGATAAGATCAGAACAAATCCTCTCTGCCAAGCTGCAGACAATAGTGTTTGAAGGATGTTTTCAAAAATAGCTTTCAAGAGGCAGAAAGCAGGTAAGGCAAACCATAATTCAACCTTTACAACAACTATTTGAACTATTCTAAAATGAACAAACTTAGGGTTTTTAAAAGCAGTCAAACTACCCAATAAAACCTTCAGTAGATGAAAACATAAAGGTAGTGAAGAGTAAATAGGCCTAAGGTGCTTCTAGGAGACATTTCTTAACCTAAGATTTTTACTCTACTACTAGAAAAGCATAATGGAAAAAAGAGAATGATAGGAAATAACATTAACAAATAGAGAGTACTTCACCAAAACTAGGCTTAGGGATCCAAGATCTAGCCTCCTTCATCAACGAAAAAGAAAAGACATGCACACTTCTTCAAAACATCAATCCTTCTTCAAAGCAGTAGTCTATTTATTACTTCAGAATTCATCAAATTCCAACAACCGACACTTACGAATGAGTTCCACAAGTATTTATACTGTAATTGAAGAGGTGGAACTATCTAGGGTTCCTAATGTTATTAATGACATAGTAAATGCAATCCTAGCCTTAAAAAACCATGCAAGGCTTAAGGTAGGAATGTCTCTCAATTACTTCTCTGTGTAATAAATATGTCTTTACTTCCTAAGGAAAGGTAGGTGGAGATTTCGACTTTGTAGCTTATCTCTGTCTTTTTATAGTAACTTCCTGACAGCTTAAAATATCTTCTATCTTTGTAATAACTGCCAATTTTCCCTTTGAGACAGAAGGTAGGCTATAGGTGGCAACTAGATCTTTTGATGAATTAACTGCTCCTATGTTGATGTATTCAATAATGTTCTGGCCTAAGTCTTCTTGAGTTAATCAATAAATGGTGTCTATAGGCCCTTAACTCTAATTTTTCTTTGAAATTATTTCTTACTGCTTTTTTCTTTGAAACTGTGGATTGAGGCTCTTAATCTTCAACTTATTGCTTAAATCCTTTATCTTTAATCTCCTTTCTAATCTTCACTATTTAGTCTTCATCTGATTGCCATGTATGGGTGGCTTGCGCTAGAGGGCTCTCTGCGTCATCAATTCCCATGACGCATTGCTTAAAAATTGACTATTCAGCCCTTTATGTCCCTTTCTGCATTGAATTCGGCCACAGAAGATTATCATCCACAGCCTCTGTAACTAGATTTTATGTGGGACAACTTTAATATTTTTAAACGCCATTAAACCTACATAGAACAAAAAATTGTTAAGAAAAACATGCATTATATGGGATTAAACTACTTCAGAGGCTAGGCAAGGGTGAAGGAGCTTAGCAGAGAAGGAGAAGGTGCAGAGGGTAGGAATTCCATGGCGGAACCAGGTGGAACATCCAAGTTTTTGAATATTGGCACTGAAACATAAAAGTTGGTTTCATGCAAAACTAGTGGTGGTATTCGTGCAATGTTAAGGTGGTAAATGGTTGTGGGATAAAGGAACACAACACAGGTGGGTGGGTGACGCGTGTCCCTTGAAAACCACCCATTTCACATTGAAAATGGGTTTTGGATAGCTATGGAGAAATGAGCATGAATATAACCAAGGGCCGTTGGATCTGGGGGGGGGGGCAGATCAGTGGTGGAGATTGAACATAGGCATGATGAAAGGACCCAACGTGGTTGGGTGGGACCAGCGGGATTATATGGAAAATTGAAAGAAAATACGCATAACGGGGGCACTTAATGTATGGATGAGTTTGTGGGTCAAGTGTCTTTGCAGTAAATCTGGACCATCGGATGAAAATACTCTATGGTCAAAAGATTCAACTGCAGGGGCACTCAAAGAGTTATTTTGTGCATAGATAGTGCCTGTGGGTGAAAAGAATGGGAATCAATGCGAACCATCAGATCTGGGAGATGGATGACAGAGATTAACTTAGACGATCAGTGATCAGCTGAGAAGAGGGTCCGGGGAGGAGGAATTAGGAAGAGAGATGCACCAATGCCGATGGGAGAGCAAGTGTGATGGCCGTTGGATCTGATGGATCAATGGTTAGGATTTCATTGCGGGGGGAAAGAGAATGGAAGGTGGAATGGAAGATTTGTGATATGCGATAGGGCTTAGTTCTTGTTTATGGATGTTGGGTTGCATGAGAAAGGGGTTGATGGGCTTAAGCATGTAGGGGCTTAAGGCCTATTTTTATGAAAAGTCAGAAAATAGGCCAAAAAGTGGGTTTTTAGCCTTTCTTGAGGAGTTTTGATAGGGTGTAAAAAGGGGTTTTTTAACCAAATAAAGGGTTTAAATGGTTTAAAAGGGGATTTTGAGGAAGTAAAGGATAAATGAGGGGAAAAATGAGTGATATGAAGGGAATTGTGAAGATAAAATGAAGGAATGAAATGATGGAGATAAGGCTTTTGAAAAACAGTTTTCTCTTTGGAAACAATAGGATTTTGAAGTGAAAACATCAGTGAAGGTAGGTTTCTTTTGACAGAGAGAACAACCATGTTTCAAGAACTAACATATTAACTTAAAATTGTTTCTTGAAGGCTGTAATCTGTTTCTAGCCCTCATTAGGTATAACAGAAATTATGGATGGCTAACAGTGGCTGCACTTGGGGAGGACATCTGTCCTTTTAGGTGTCCAGAACCTTAGTTTATCAATCTCTGGCTTTTATCATACCAGTGCCTCATCCATTGGGCAGAATTTCTTTGTTTTCTTGCTGATTTTCTTTGCATTTTGACAATTCTTTAATGACCTGCAACATGAAAACTCTTTAAGACAACACCTCTACCTACCCAAAACTACTTGTCCTAGCATTTTTTCTTCTCTTGAGTGCACTTGGACTGGCATCTCTTTTACATGTTATTTTTGAAAAAATAAAGATAAAACTATCTAATGCTACCCTTATTTCTTCCAAGAGTCCAGATTAAATAGTTGGACTCAAAAACTTCTCTACTTAATCTACTATCTGTCAAGATTAGGTTTTTTGACAGATTTTATTCTCTATTTCTAAGACAAGAAATTTAAACATATTCAAATCAGGATTAGACAGTCTGATTTGCTATGGAGGTTATGGATTTTATGTACAAGCTGCACATAAAATTTATTTGCAAAAAATAAAAAAAAATAAAAAACTATGAAGGCTTAAGATCTGAAAATTATGAACATCCTTCTTTCTTTCTTTGGTTGAGGTTTTGAGCTTGTTAGAACCATTTCCTTTCTATCCTAATCTATTCTATTGATAAGCCAAGTCTTAAATCGTATTCACAATCCTTGCTTCTACTAACTTATCAACATAAATTTAAAGTATGCTCAGCCATGATTAGGCTAGATGACTAAGAAATATATCATTTTTAATCAGCAGTGGCACTTAGATTTGCTTACTTTCAGAGAATTCTCTTTTTCTTTTTTTTGGGTATGGGGCTGTACCTCTTTTGAATGTACCCTCTTTTCCTTTTATTTTTATTATTTTCGTATTTTTTTTTCTTTATTTCTTTCAAAAAAACTTAAAACTAACAAGATGCTCAAAGGATGAGCTTATTAACATTCTTATCTAACCTAATCTAACTTTACATATGATGTACTTTTATCAGGTGAACTCTTTTTTCCAGTATAGCCAGTCAAGTAAGTGACTAGATAATTGCCTTTTATTCCACCTCTCAGGTATGCTGGCATGCCACTCCCACTTTGTCTTCTTATGAATAGTATCACTCGAAATTTCCTTTAAGCTCTGCCACAAGCTGTCCCTGGCATGATTTATTCCCTTCTTAACAGTTTCTAAGGAAACAACAAAGGGGTACTCGAATAATAACTGGCCTAGAGGATTCGAGAAATAAACCTCATTTAGGATTACTCCCTCCTTCTCTTGAATAACCTTGGGATCCTTTTGAAAAATAATCTCTTCTCCTTCTTTATGACTATTTGATTTGACAGCTTTAGAATGAAATGTTATGTTGCTTTCAAGAAATCTTGGTATTCCTTGATTGAGTGAGCTGATTTCTATTTGAGAGCCATAATCCTAATGAGTAGGAGCATCCCTTGGCATTAGGTTTTCTTGAGAAGGTAGTCTAGCATCAGCATCAATATGTTTTATAGCTTCTGTATGAGAAAAGGCATCAACAGATAGGTCAACATTAGAACATATAGATATATCCTATTTACGTAAAAATTTGGAAGTTGGTTGCATGTTTAGGATCTTATTATTTTCTTCTTCAGTTAAAAGGGGGGGTATCTTTCTCTGTCTCTGGACAGAATCATAATGTTTTTCTTCCCTTTGTGACTACTCATAGGGCTGAATGTTTTCTTGAGAAGGTATTATAATTTTAACAAAAACATGTTCCTTTTGTTTCTTTATGAATATTTTATTTAGTAGGCAAGGCAGCAGTGGATAATATCTTATTTATTTCCTTTTCAGTAAAAGGAGGAGGCCTTTTCTTTTTTCTTTGGATTGGGCAACAATTTCTTTCCCTTTTTTGTGGAAGTTCATCTTGTGGCTGAATGTCCTTTTGTTTTTTACAAAAAGGGACAGATGGATTGTTATTTGTTTCAACCTTTTCAAAGAGCTCTTGTGGATCCTATTTTATTTTTTGATGGATTTCATCCTTGATAAACTCTTGTTGGCCATCTTGATGGTTACTTTGGGTAAGAAATGAATGAATCTCCTCTAATAGATCTTCATGATGCCAATTCCAAAATATCCATCAATGCTGACAAGGTGTTATATGAGATCTTCATATTGATCACAAAAATTTGCAGTGCATGATAAAGATGAAAGGTTATCTCTATATTTTTCATAAAACACTTGGTGCATGTCTCTTATAGAAAACAAGCTCTTAGGTTCTAAACATTCATATTAATCCCTTGCCTTACCTTCTAATGTTGCCATGAACATTTTCATAAGACAGTCCTCATGCCATTCAACTTTTAACCTCCATACATGTATATGAAACTTGATGAGATGTAACAAGGGGTCATCAAACTTTTCATTTTGAAAAATAGGCAGGTTTTTCATCCAATCTATTTGAGGCATTTTGTGTGGGAATCCAGGGAGATGATCTCTGTTCATTGGAGCATATCTCATTTGTATCCTTGGATCCATGTTTTTAAATCAGAAAGGGTCACTGAATATTTTCAACCAATTTAGAGTCTTCTACCAGTGGAGTCATAGGGTCTTTTGGAGGTTGTAGAGTTTCCAGGTGGAATATTTGAACTTTTCTGTCCACCAACAGTATGATTGGGTTTGTTAAATGCATTCCCAAGGGAGTCTACAAGGACTAGTGAAGTAATAGGCCTATTGAAGGCTAGTGGAGTCGCTAGGTGGAAATTTTTAGCTCTTTTGGAGGTAAAATATTATATGGTCCACCACTAATGTTTATTATGAAGGCCAATCTGAAATTCTTTTGGGGTTTTCTGAGTTTCTATGGTTTTTGAAGGACTAATGAGTCTATAAGAGCTTTCTAGGCAAATATGAACTCAGAAGTCCCATCGTGATCACAAAAATGTTGGGGTCCTATGATTTGGCTGATTGGCAAACCAAATGACAAGGCAACATTCAAACCAAGCTTTAGAGCTCTAGGATCTCGCCCTCCTAGTCTTAGAGAGGGATCTCTCAATATGTTTGTAAGGATATAGCTTTGTTTCTTTTAAGGGTTGATTTTAGGCTAGTTATGAAGTGAAAAATTGTTTGTTTGTTGGTTGGACGTATATGATCTGGGTAGCATAGATAGAGTGTGGAAATATAAAATCCATTGGGAAATGGAGTCATGTGGAAATCTAAATAGTTCCAATTGATGAATTTGGGGAACCAAAGAGAAAATCTAACTTGGTCAATGGATCTGTGGGATCATATAGGTGGAATGAGATGAACATCAAGGATTTGGAAGGAAAAGTAGAGCTTCAAGGGTTGTTAAGATTCCTTAATCACATATACCTTTCAATGAAGGGACTTGCAACACTATCTAAACATAAAAAAATATTCAATAGCCAGGGCTAACCATGAATCCTACCAACGTACTTTATGCAAATAACATAAACAAGATAGACTTTCAAGTAAGACAAAGAAGGAGAGGAACACTTTTTTTCTTCTAATTATTTCACTTAAAGGAGTTAGAAAACATATAAGAAACACAACTAATGTCATTCATAAAAGGGGGAACACCCACGCATCTAAGACTGTAATTATAAAGACCTTCAAATACGACTATCTCAGCAAGAAACAAAGGATAAGATCAGAACAAATCCTCTCTGCCAAGCTGCAGACAATAGCATTTGAAGGATGTTTTCAGAAATAGCTTTCAAGAGGCAACAAGAAGGCAGGGAAAACCATAATTCAACTTTGACAGCAAATATTTGATCTATTCTAAAATGAAAAAACTTAGGGGTTTTAAAAGTAGTCAAACTACTCAATAAAACCTTCAGCAGATGAAAACATAAAGGCAGTGAAGAGTAAACAGGCCTAAGGTGCTTCTAGAAGACATTTCTTAGCCTAATATTTTTACCCTACTACTAGCAAAGCATAATGGAAAAAAGAAAAAGACAGGAAATAACATTAAAAAATAGAGATTACTTCACCAAAACTAGGCTCAGGGATCCAATGATCTAGCCTCCTTCATCAACGGAAAAGCAAATACATCCACACTTCTTCAAAACATCAATCCTTCTTCGAAGCAGTAGTCTATGTATTGCTTCATAATTCATCAAATGCCAACAACCAACACTTACAAATGAGTTCCACAGCAATATTTATACTATAATTGAGGAGTGGAACTATCTAGGGTTCCAAATGTTACTAATGACATAGTAAATGCAATCCTAGCCTTAAAAAACCATGCAAGGCAAAAGGTAGGAATGTCTCTCAACTACTTCTCTTTGTAATAAATCTATCTTTAATTCATGAGGAAAGGTAGGTGGAAAGTTTGACTTTGCAGCCTATCTATGTCTTTTTACAATAACTGCCTAACAGCTTAAAATATCTTCTATCTATGTAATAACTGCGAATTTTCCCTTTCAGATAGAAGGTAGGCTATAGGTGGCAACTAGATCTTTTGCTAAATTAATTGCTCCTATGTTGATGTATTCGAGACTATTCTAGCCTAAGTATTCTTGATTTAATCAATAAATGGTGTCTATAGGACTTTAACTCTGATTTGTCTTTGATATTGTGTCTTACTACTTTATTCTTTGAAACTATGGATTGAGGCTCTTAATCTTCAACTTATTGCTTAAATCCTTTATCTTTAATCTCCTTTCTGATCTTCACTATTTAGTCTTCATCTGACTGCTATGTATGGGTTGCTTGCACTGGAGGGCTCTCTGCGTGACCAATGCCTATGATGCATTGGTTAAAACTTGAATATTCAGCCCTTTATGTCCCTTTCTGCATTGAACTCGGCCACAGAGGATCATCATCCTCGACCTCTGTAACTGGATTTGTTGTGGGACGGCTTTAATATCTTTAAACGCCATTAAACCTGCACAAAACAACAAAAATTTAAGAAAAACCTACGATATACGGGATTAAACTGCTTCAGAGGCTAGGCGATGGCAGAGGAGCTTAGCAAAGAAGGAGAAGGTGCGGAGGGTAGGAATTCCATGGCGGAACTAGGCAAAATAGCCAAGTTTTTGAATATTGGTGCTGAAACATAAAAGGTGGTTTAGTGTCAAACCAATGGTGGTATTCGTGCATCGTTCAGGTGGTAAGTGGTTTTGGGCTAGAGGAATGTGAAACAGGTGGGTGGGTGACGCGTGTCCCTTGAAAACCACCCATTTCACGTTGAAAATGCGTTTTGGATAGCTATATAGAAACAGGTGTGAAGATAACCTATTGGATCTTGGCCGGGGGGGGCAGATCAATGGTGGAGATAAAACAGAGGCACGATGAAAGGCTCTAGTGTGGTTGGGTGGGACCAATAGGATTATATGGAAAATTGAAAGAAAATACGCATAGCGGGGGCACTTGAGGTATGGACGAGTCTGTGGGCCGGGTGCCTCCACAGTAAATCTGGACCATTGGATGAAAGTCTTCTGTGGTCAAGAGAGTCAACTGCAGGGGCACTCAAAGAGTTATTCTGTGTGTAGATAGTGCCCGTGGGTGAAAAAAAGAGGAATCAATGTGAGCTGTCAGATCTAGGAGATGGATAGTGGAGATTAACTCGGAGGATCAACGATTGGCTGAGAAGAGGGTCTGGGAAGGAGGAATTAGGAAGAGTGATGCGCTAATGTCGATGGGAGAGCAAGTGTGATGGGTGTTGGATCTAATGGATCAACGGTTAGGATTTCATCACGGGGGGAAAGAGAATGGAAGGCGAAATGGAAGATTTGCGATATGTGATAGGGCTTAGTGCTTAGTTATGGGTGTTGGGTTACATGAGAAAGGGGCTAAGGGGCTTAAGCCTGTAGGGGCTTAAGACCTATTTTTATGAAAAGTAGGAAAATAGGCCAAAAAGTGGGTTTTTAGCCTTTTTTGACGAGTTCCGATAAGGTGTAAAAAGGGGGTTTATTTACCAAATAAAGGGTTTAAATGGTTTAAAAGGGGATTTTGAGGAGTTAAAGGATAAATGAAGGGGAAAATGAGTGATATGAAGGGAATTGTGAAGATAAAACGGAGGAATGAAATGATGGAGATGAGGCTTTTGAAAAACAATTTTCTCTTTGGAAACAACAGGATTTTGAAGTGAAAACATCAGTGAAGGTAGGTTTCTTTGGATAGAGAGAATAACCAAGTTTCAAGAACTAACATGTTAACTTAAAATTGTTTCTTGAAGGCTACAAACTGTTTCTAGCCATAATTAGGTGTAATAGAAATTATGGATGGCTAACACATCAGGAACCACTCATCGGTTTCTCCCTTAGGGTGCAGAAACCTGGTTCAAGCACCCCCCATACTGATTTGGGTGAGACTTTGGTCTATGCAAGTAGATCATTGCTGAAAGGTAAAGTACTTGGAAGGTTTTTTGGTTTACTTATAATTCTGAACCTAGGTCAGGACCCCTCAAGCCAACAAATAATTCTGTTGTCAGGACTAGGATCATCATTTTGAGGGAGATTTGATGTTGTAGCAGCCCTCATGAAATGAATTACAATATTGGCTGGATATAAATATCTCGTAGTTTTCTCTTCAAGATAATAAGAGAAATAATATATATGTTGAATAGTGGATCGAAAAATATATCTATACATAAGTGCATGATATTTTCTTTAGTTCCTTTGCACACAAGCTTCAAGAGTGGTTGTCATGCCTAGCTGAATTCCATCATTGTATAAGAGACAACTCAGTTACTAAGTGGATGCTGAATTGATCCAAAATGTAGAGAACTTGGATAACAATATTACTCGCATGATACAACATTGGATCAACTGGCTCTTGGGTGGATTTGTGACTGAATTTTCTATTGATCAACTTGTGTCCTACTCTGAAGCAAAGCAAAAAATTTTCAAAGGATCATTTAAATTTTCATTGAAGATGTTGTTGTGTGAAAAGGGTTGTCTGTGGGAACACACTTCTTGAATGCATTAGAAGGGTTCAGCTATGCGCAGTGGCATAATTTACCACAAATAATTTGAAGAAGTCCCTTATATCCCTCTGAAGCTTAGATCTGATAGTGAGCCTAAACCAAAAACTACTAGCTCTAGTGATTATGATGAAGAAATATTTTTCTAACAGAAAACCTTAAGCCTATTTCCTACCCCATCCACTCTTCTTTTGTCATTGCACTAGAGACCACATACCTTGCCATGCAGTCCATCTCATCCTCCTCCCCCAGAAGTAGCAATGGCCACGTCAATGAAGCTACCAAATTTCAAGGGTATCAAGAATGAGGATACTTAACACTTATGGTCTGTGACTGAGGCTGTGTGGCAGGCACAACAGTTTCATAGTAATGATATCAAGAAAGCACAACTTTCTACTACCTTCAAGGATAGATCATTAGATTGGTATATGAGGTATGTTCAGGATAACCTTGATGCTACCTTGCAACAGATAAAGATATCCCTAAAAGAGCAGTTCAAAAATCGTAAATCATACTCACAGTTGGTGATTGAGATGAAAGATATCCACTAGGAGATTAACGAGTCTATATGGGAATTAGACCAATGGTTGATGCGTGTCATCAAGGATATGGGGTTTGTCATTGATGATGCTTAGCATACATAATGTTTCATTGCTATGTTGCTCCCCCATGTACACCGACCATAAGGACAACAAAATAATTCTGCATTAGCAGAGGTTGTAGAGGTCACAATGAAGTTAGAAGCTACATCGAAACCTGTTGAGCTCGAGACCTAACAGATACAGAATCAGGTGGAAGCCATTCACTTGTAAATTCAAATTCTGCGCAATGATAAGGGTAAGGAAGCATGCAAAAATATTTGGTGTATAAAATGAAAGGGTCCGACCACCATAAGGATCAGTGCCTGGTTTTCACTAAGTTTTAAATGATGGAGGTCCCAGCCTTGTGTACAATCTGACAGGTTGCTAAGATTGCATGATACATATTCCTATCCAAGGATTAGGAAGTATCATCTGGACCTCAAGCAATTTTTTTTTTCAGGTTCTTTTCATCATTAGGGCATGATGGATAAATATGAAATATACAGGGTGCAGGCTTAGTTCTTGTCACCAACATCCCCCTCTAGGAATGGGGGATCTCCAAGCAGAGGAAGAGCTTGAGGAGGTGGATCATCAAGTCGAGGAAGAGGACAAATCATTTGTTATAATTGTGGGGATGTTGGCCATTATTCATGCAATTGTCTGAATCCTACGCACTAGTCTTGTAGGTATTGTAAGCAACTTGATCGTGTGCTTCAAGATTGCACTATCCTAATGGCTAAGATGTAGGAAGGAAAAATGCAAACCCCAACACAAAATATGCATATGGTGCACGTTGAACGTCGTGGGGAGGATCCAAGTGTGAATGTAGTAACAAGGAGTGACATAGCTACCAATTAAGATAAGGGAAAGTAATTAGCTACAGGTGTCTAGATCTATAAGGTGCCAGAACATAAAACATGAATCTATCTTCAGCGTGCAAAAGAAACCTTTATTGAGGCATGAAAATAATTCACCGATGGTGGTGCATCAACATCAAGTAGACTGTTGCAAGGCACTAGAGGGGATGAAAATATTAATTCCTTCTTGCATGAATATATGAAATTACTGCACAACAAGAAAGTAGTAGAAAACCTATAGACTCTTATAGATAATTGCACATAAAGGGGGCCACCAATGGTAGAACAACACATAATCAATAACTACAAAAATAAGAAAAGAACGGGTAGAGAGATGTGCTTGAATTCGCAGATAGGAGCTTATGAGATGGACCAGGTAATTCTTGTCCTGGGGTCAGATGCTAATGTTTTACCAAAACATACATGGCAACAGATGGTAGAACCCAAGCTGGAATGGTCCACGATCCAACTACACATGGCCAATCAGTAAAGGATCATTCCTCTTGGTTGGTTGCCTCAAGTTGTAGTCAGTATTGACAGCGTCAATGTGAAAGATGTTTTTCAAGTAATGTATATCATGGATGATACAAATCACTATCCTACGTTGCTAGGATTGGATTGGGATGTTAACATGGATGGTGTCATATACTTGAAGAAATGAAGGATGGAGTTTGAGAATAATGGAGTCCGAGTTATCATCCCTCTAGACCCTGCTAAAGGACACTGGTATACGGAGACTGTGTGAACTGGGGACGAAATTGAAAAAATCTATAAGTTGAGCTTATGTGAAGAGGATTGGATCAACCAAACTGTGGATGGAAATCTAAAATGGGAGAAGAAAATTTCTTATCTGTCAGACTTTAATGAGGAAATCAAGAATTGGTAGAATAGGTTGCATGAGGTTTTTGCACTGTGCTATAATCGGGTGACTAGATATATGCATTTTATAACATCTAAGGTACGTGGGTTCCCACATTATGATGGCTCAACTGACGTGCACATATTCCTAAGAGAACTAGAAAGGACTATGCCGACAACATAGAGGTTCTATGCTTTAGATATTGGGTTGCGCGCTACTCCAGTGAGATGGTGGGAAACACATAAGGAGAATCTAGGGTATGAGGAGGAATGCACATAGATGATGTGGCTAAGATTTGAATGACCATTCATTAAAGAATAAGACTTATACTCGGGAAAGTAGGATCCACAGAAAAATCTGGAAAAATGGAATCTAGTATGGGGTGTCGAACCAAGGCTTGAATGGGTTCACATATTTATTCATACCCTAGGAAAAGTGCCAACTTAATGGTACTTGGAAACAAAGTTGAGCCAGGGCACTAGTGACTGGTCTGCATTGGTAGATAGTTTTATTCTTACATTTAGCTTTGAAAGTGGGATCGATATCATTGGTGAAGCTTTGATCAGGGATGCGCTAATCGGGGAGACTATGTCTTGTTCACACTTGGCACTAGTGAAAGCTTGGGACCCATGTGCACTCGCAAGACCCTCCAACCCCGCTAACTTCAGACAAATGTGCTCCATGGTGAGTCTGGTGGGATACTACAAAAATCACATTCCCCAGTCTGAATTGATAACTAAACCCATGACCAAATTACTCTAAAGAAGTGCGACATTCTGTTAGAATGATGAATGTCAGAGAAGTTTGCAGTTGCTATGGGATATGACAGTTACTATGCGATATGATTTGGATTACTTGGTAAACAAGCTTGTCATAGGGGGGGAATCTTTTAATGTTTATATGTAGCTATTGATTACATGCGTAGAGAGGTGTAGTGTGCACACAGTATCTGTGCCATGAGAGTGACTGGTGCACATAGTTGTCAAAAAATATCCGTTGGAATAGTAAAGTTGGATAAGACATAATTATTACCATTTTTAGGAGTGTTTAAGATGCATTTAATGAGGGGATTTTTTTATATTTTGGATCATTTTTTTAGTAATGGAACCTCATTAATGCCTAAGGAGTCATTGAAGAAGGACCACAAGTATACATATGAGTTAGGGGGAAGCACTAGTTCCCTTTGCATTCTTTGCGAATTTTATGCTCTGAGTTGTTTATTTGTCTTTGTATTTGTTCTATCTATGTTCAGAATGGATCCTATGTTTGAGGAATATTTTTGGCAAGCAGGATTAGGATACATGATTCATAGCAAAATGAAGACCACTAGACCCACAGAGGACCTTACCGTGCAAGAGGTCCTTATGGTTGAGACCACTGTGACATCTAAAACAAATAAGGGACACACCTCTGGGACATGCAAGTCCCCGAAAGAAAATACCCCTAGACCCTGCCATTCTACTAGGGAGAATATGAAGAAACCCATGTGTGAACACCCAGAAACTATCGAGGAAGGGAATGTCGACATCGTAGAAGTTGCACCATTTGTGCGGATTCCTGGCTATATTGCACCATGGAAACCTACATTGAAAGTGCCAAAAGACTTGGATAGGGTGCATTCAGGTATCTAAGTGTATTTGATCCCCGAGAACATCCCAATAGAGGGGGACATGCTAGCCAAAATCACTCAGCTGCTATTCGATGACTGGAATATAGCAGATGTAGAGAAAGTTCCAAAGCTAGCGCCAAAGCTATATCTTGATCTAGTTTCATAAGCAAGAGGGTTGGTGCATCCTGAGTCGTGTTGTGGCTCATTTGCAATTTCTGTTATTTTTAATTTTAAAAATACAAAAAATAGAAAATTATCAAAATATATGTTGAAGTATAAAGGTTCATATACTTTGACATAAAAATGTAATATTTATTGCATTTAAGTTTAAAGCTAATACTTTAATATTTGTGGAAATGGGTCCCAATGCACAAATTAAAATGTAAGCGTCTTATGGAGTGGGATCTGATAATTTGATGGAAAGGGAATAAAATTGTCAACAAGTGGGCACTTTCAATGCACGGGTTAATGAAGAGAGTGCCTCCGCAATTGACCCTGTTGACTGTGGGGCCAATCCAGATCAACAAACGAGATTCACTACGGAGGCATAAACCCAATGAGCTCTCTGTACCTTGAGACCTCCCACAGTGATGTATGCAACCAATTGTTGATAGATGTGATCCACGTTGGAGTAATTTTAATGGTCTTTTGGCACGTCTCATCAGCATTTAATTCTTAAGCCATCGCCACCTATTTAAGAAGAATTCTCATTTTTCTAAGGTTATTTTTGTTAGTTTGTGCTTGAAAGTTGTGTCTGCGCTCTATCTTTTTCTTCTGTCTGCTACCTTGTCAGTTAACTTTCACCCCAAGCTAAAACTATGGCCAAGCATCCATCCCTCTCAGGTTCTTCAAGTCACATTCCTCTCATGGACACTAAGAGGGACATCCAGGATACTATCTATGCTCTAGACCATCTTTCATTCTATCAGCAGGTCTGCCTAAATGATAAAGCTTCTCCAACTTACACTGCCATGGCTAAAACTAGTGTATTGTCTGCATGCATCCCAAGAGCTCAGCTTTTTCCTAAATTTGTGTATTATCTAGTGTCTGTTATGTACCCTAGAAAATATTTTGTAATGAATTATCAAGGGGAAAATGTTCTTCAAGTCTCAGCCCAATCAATTCATTAAGCTCTATGTTACCCTGGGTCAGAGTCGTATGTCCAACTCACTGATGATTCCTTGATGGCATATTATGATAGTCTTGCAGGTCAAGAGTTTAACCAACTCATATTTTTTCTAAAGCTAGATACACAACAGTTTGCATCAGATAACAAAGAATTCCCCATGGAGGTTTTTGATATAGAAGTCAGACCAATGCTGAGGTGCATTGCAAAGATTTTGGGAAAGGATGATGATAGTATAGTGGACAAATCAATTCTGGGAATGTCCGCCATGATGATGAAGCTAGGAGTGGTGTTGTATATTCCATCTTATTTGCAAGAATTTGTCAACTCTAAACTCATGAGCTTATCACTAATAGGTTCATTCTTCTCTTATTATTTACCTCTTTTTATATCAAAATGTTGAAGAATTCATGCATCTGGGGTTAAATATAATGGATAAGAATAAGAAAAGGTAGTCAGTAGTATTCTGGACAGACATAGTGAGGAAATAACAGAATAAGGCTGGTTTGTTTGATTTTTCTAGTCATTTCATGTCTACTGCATATAATATTTTGAATGGAATTACTCCCCCTTGCTTTCTACCAAAAGCTCAAGAGTTCTTGCAGTTGGGTATAAATTGTAAGTTTGGTGATTGGTTTGTTTTTTAAGATTATTCTAAAATTAGGCTTTATGGAGATGGTGTAGAACCTTATAGGCTTCCTTTATTTGTGCCTATGAGATTATTTTCTTTGGATTTCATTAGGAAATTTTTAAACGTGGATCAAATACACTTTGTGCCTATGAGTAAAGGTCACATGTTTAAGTTACCAATGATTGTTGGTCCTTTTATAGTTAATATGGGATAAGAAATTGATGAAGATTCTAAGATGTTAGATGAAATGCACCTACTATTAGGAGAGAAGTGGGCTTATGACCCTCACAGTGTGATTTCTAATAGGAGAATTGAAAATGGATATTTAGCATTCATTCATGAAAGTAGACTAGATATAGAAAAAATGGCAAGAAAGTTCATTGATTTCATTGATTCCAAAACAGATCAAGAGTTGGAAGAAAATGAAATTAAAGACAGATTTTTATATGTTGTGGAAATTAATAAGATGATTGTCAAGAATTATTGAAGGAAGTCTACAGAAAATAAATTGATTGAGCTTAAGGAATTAATGAACCGGTTTGATAATTTATTTGATAAAATAGCAAGAGCAGGTTTACCATTAGGTTGGGGTCTTAGAGGTAGTCTTTTATCATGGAATTATTATGAAACCTTACTGGTGTTGGAAAAAAGTAAGGTATAAAGTACTCATGTAAATACTCAGGTTCTTAAAGGAGAAACAATAATCAATTTCCTTCAAAGACATTTTCAGTTGTTGTGGTTAGTGAAGAGTTTATTTGCAGAGAGGCCACATTTAACAGAATCATTGCTTTTAGATTGGAATATCATAAGATGGTCCATTCACCTAAGACTAATATTTATATATGGAAGAAATGCAGAGCCTAGATGGCATATTTACCAAAGGACCCCTCGACTTCAAAGAAGGATAATCCAGCTAGTCAAGGAAATGTAGCAACAACATCATATATTCACATTCAACAAATGGATTAGGATTTATATTTTATGTTATTTTATTCTTTTTAAGAGAATGTAATTGTAATAAGAAATTTTGATGACATGTAATAGGAAGTTGATGAAGTACTAAGTAGTTTAAGAAGTTAGGATTAGTTACTTAAGTTACAAACTGCTTTCTATTGTATTTAAAGAGAAAAACAAGAAAGGAAATGGTTCCGAGTTTTGGACCTTCAGACTGCAATTTTTGTACTCATATTTCAAATGATTAATAAATGAGAAGCAATATTCTAGCATTTGGTGATATCAATATGTCTTCCAGTTTACATTACGTGTTTTCTATCTTCAAATAAAATGAAGTAATGAAGTTTCAAGTCGCTTTTTACTTGTGTGAATAAGAGTTAAAATCCTTAATAGGTGCTCCTTCATTTTAACTGTTCCTGTCTTATAATTCTTTTGAATTTTGAAGTGATATATTTTTTACATCAGCATATCAATTTGGGCTTCTTTCCTTCATGTTCTTCTAATCATTCCATTCTATATCAAAAAATAATAGCATTGTGGTACATTCATTATGTTTGATCTTTGAGGCTTTAATGATAAACATATGAAGTTGATTAAAAAAATACCAATCTTTCTATGACACATTTATATAAACGTCTTAAGCACGAATTCATTACCATAGCCAAGGGATTGTCTCTTAAAGTACAACATTTTTTGGCACCATTGCCGGGGAACGAAGAATTGAAGTTCTCTCCCTAGATTTTGTTCATATTTCCTCTGGTTTTTTAGAGAGGAGGAAATATCAAGCTGTATATTTATTTTATAATTCTGGTGTATAAAAGGCCACATACAAGGTTAGATACCTCTCAGCAAAAAGCTCCTATTCTTTTAGATCCTAAAAAGTTGGTTTCTAGAAAAGGCCAGAAATCAAGAACACTTTCTAAACCTGATGCTACACTGCCTACACCAGGAAGCAATTCACATACCCTTTCATCCAAGGATATTTCCTGAAAACTTATTTTCTCGGAACAAGAATCCTTTTCCCCACCTATTCATTTCCAAGAAACAAAGTTAGAAGAACAATATTTTGAGTCTATTTCATTCACATTTACAGAAGCTCAATCTAATACAGTTTCCAATGCTTCTGCTATTGTTCATCAACCCATTCCCATATCAATTGTTTCACCCCATTCATCCACATCTACAACTGGTACACAAATCCCACCTACTCATGGAGCAGTTAATCAAGGCATCAACATGGCTACCCCTGTTCCTTATTTCTCGATGAATAGATATGCACCATTAAATATTCCACAACCAATGAATGCAATGCCTCATGAATACCTTAAATTGCTTCCTCGATTTACTAGTGAAGATGAAATAACTGCAGAACAACACTTGCCTTTGTTTTTCACTTTTGCTGAAAATTTAAATGTTGAACATCTTGATGTAGTAATGATATTTTTTGTACAATCTCTACATGGAGAGGCAAGAAAATGGTTTAAAGGATTACCAAATGGCTCAATTAATGATTGGGACAAATTAAAAAGACAGTTCATCCAAAGATGGGGTGAAAATATAGATCATGGTTATTCATTGACATAGTTTAATGCTATTAAGAAAAATTCTAATGAAAGCATGAATGATTTCATTAAAATATTTAAAAAATTGTATAATATTTTTCCCGCAGAAATGAAACCCCCTCCTATTGGAGCAAGAGTTGTTTTTGCTAGGGCATTTGTATTATATTTTAGTTTCACTTTGAGAGAGGGAATATTTTCTACTCTTGAAAAAATCCAAACTCCTGCTTTAGAGATTGAAGCAAATATGACTGCTGCTGGAAAAACACATGAAAAGCAGGCAGTTTAAGATAAAGGTAAGGCCAAAGAAGATTCATCGCAAGATCAAAGGATTGATGACATGACTAAGGTCATCAAGAACTTGTCAAATAAATTAGTGAATATGGAATTAGATAATAAGAAGCCTACACAACAAAACAGAGGGGTTTTCAATCCATAGTTCAGAAAGAAGCCCTTGCAAATTTTGCAAAGGGAAAGGAGAGATCAAGATCAAGTTCAAGCACCCTTATATATAGAAGCAACACCTTCACAGTCTGATGAGGATGATCAGAAAGAGGTTGAAGATCAAATGTATGTTGTTTACATGGAAGATGATGAGGAAGAAGAGAAATGTAAATAATAATAAACAGAAGTTGATGTGTCATTTGATCAGGAAGAAATGGATGATTATTGTAAGCAATTCACTGATTTTATGCAGCAGAACTACATAAGAAGTATGAATTAAGATCAAAAAAGAGATTAAGAGCTTAGGATGTTGAGAAAAAAGAACCAGAGTTAGTCCCTTCTCCAATGGCAACTCCACAACTAAAGAAATCAATAAAACAACCAGACAAGGGAAAACAACCTATGAATTCAGTGAATGCAAATGAAAAACAAGTTGAGGCTTCCGAGAATAAGTCTATTGATTCTAATATTTTGGAGAAGATTGTTACTGTACCTAAGAAAAATGCTAATTCTAGCAAGAATCAAGAAGAACCTGAAAATATTATTAAACATAATCAAGCTTTTAGTCTATCCAAAGAATTAGAAAAAAATCAAAATTCAAGTACCCTTGCTTAAGATAGCTAAGGCACCTGGTTACAAGAAGGAAATTCTAGAATTTATTAATCTTTCTCAGTCTGATGATATTGGTGATACTGTGAAGTTACAAGAAGAAAAACCAGTGGTCACTTTTGGTCCACATGTGGAAGAGGTAGATTCTTCTGTTCCTCATTTTTATATATCACTGCTTCTTCATGATTTCATTCTGCATAATTGTATGTTAGATTCTGGTGCATCACATAATCTTATGCCATTATTTGTGATGAAAGAATTAAATTTACAAATCACTAAGCCCTATAGAGACCTTTATTCATTTGATTAAAAAATGGTGAAGTGTGTTGGGCTTATCAAAGACATGGTGGTTTCTCTAGCACAAATTCCAGCCAAGAGTATTATGATGGATGTAGTAGTTGCAGATATTCCAGCCAGATTTGGTATGCTTTTGTCCAGATCTTGGGGAGCAAAGCTTGGAGGTGTTTTAAATTTGGAATTCACATATGCTATCATTCCTATGTTTAATGGGGAATAAAGGATGTTATACAGAGAAACAATATTTGTAGAGACTACCACAAAGAAAGATGCAGTAAATTCCCCTATCTATGGCTAAGAGAAGGAGGATATCACTTGTTTTATGCTGCATGAAGATGTAGAATTTGCTGAAGACTCACAAAAGTAGCTCTCTTCAATAATTTTACATAAGGAGTTGGATTCAAATAAAATTTGGAAGTTTTATTTTGATGGTGCCTATTCCAAGGATGGCACAGGAGTTGGATTTTTGCTGATTTCTCCAGAAGGTAATCTTTTTCCTTTTTCTTTTAAGCTTGAATTTGAATCGAAAATTAATGTAGCTGAGTATGAGGCATTAATCTTGTGTCTTCAAACTTCTAAGAAATTGGGAATTCAATGTATCTCCATTTTTGGTGATTCTAAATTGATTATAAGACAAATTAAAAATTTGTGTCAAACCAAACATCCAAGATTGAGGTCATATAGGAATGAAGTATGGGACATGATTGAAAATTATTTTTAGGTTTTGAATCTTCAATTCATTCCAAGGGAAGAAAACAAAATGGCAGATTCATTGGTAGTTGCAGCCAGTACTTTCAAGCCACCTATTAATCTAAAGTTGAGATATGAGATTGAGATGAGGCATTGACCCTCAATCCCTGATAATGTTAAACACTGGCAAGTCTTTGAAGATGATGAGCACGTTAATCTTTTTCTAAAAATGATTGGAAACTTTGAAGATAGTGAAATAGATCAAGAAAGTGATCAGAATGATCAGAATGAAGGCTTGGAAAACCTTAAAGAATCAATAGGTGATCAGAAGATAATACAATTGAAAGATAATGTATTACCTAGAGGTTTGGTTCCTATTGAAAGGTTGTTTGATGCAAATGATGTAGCACTGGATAAAAAGAAGGTTTCTCAAGAAAGTGAGATGGAGGAATGTAATCTAGGAACTCAACAGGAACCCAAGATGGTGAAGTTATTCAAAGGAGTTCCTAATAATTATAAAGAAAGGTATATTGATCTTTTCAAGAAGTATATGGATGTATTTGCATGGTCATATGATGATTTTAAAACATATTATCTGGATATAATTCAGCATAAAATACCATTGAAGGATGGAGTTAAGCCTCACAGGTAGAAGCTTAGGTAGATTAATCCACTGCTCCTTGCTCCAATTGAAAAGGAGGTGAAGAAAATGTTGCAAGAAAAAATCATAGTTCCACTTAGATATTTAGAATGGGTTTCTAATTTGGTTCCTGTGAGGAAGAAGAATGGAGAGATAAGGTTATGTGTTGATTTCAGGAACTTGAATAGAGCTTCTCTAAAAGAAAACTATAATTTTCCAAAGATGGATTATGTTTTACAAAAAGTCATAGGAGCTTATAGATTATCTATGGTTGATGGTTTCTCTGGGTACAACCAAGTAGCTGTTGAAAAGGAAGATCAGAAGAAAACAACTTTTACCACACCTTGTGGAACATTCATGTATGCTAGGATGCCATTTGGTCTCATGAATGTAGGGGCTACCTTCCAAAGAGAAATTGACATAGAATTTGTGGGTGACAAATTTGTAGTCATATATTTGGATGATGTGACTATTTTTTCAAGTTCTGATGATGAGCACTTGGAACATCTGTAGAAGGCTTTCCTGAAATGAAAATTTTTTGGATTATCATTAAATCCAAAGAAATATCTATTTTCTTTGGAAGAAGGTAAGTTATTAGGACATATAGTTTCTAATCAGGGGGTGAAAATTTATCCAGCAAGAGTTGAAGCTATACAAACAATTCCATTGCCTAGAAGTAAGAAAGATATCCAGAGATTTCCAGGAAAAATTAATTTCCTGAGAAGATTTGTCCCAAATTATGCTGAGATTGTCAGAAATATAATAGATATGCTGAAGAAAAATGTTGAAGTAAAATGGGACAGAGATGCAAGAGGTTCCTTTGCCAGGATCAAAGAAGCTCTTCAAGAAGCTCCAGTTTCAATCAGTCTAAAATATCAGAAGCCATTCCAAATATTTTCATTTGCATCACCTTCTACCATAGTTTTTGTCTTGCTGTAGAAGAATGAAGAAGGAAAAGAGAAACCCATGGAATTTTTTGGTAAATTTCTTAGAGATGCAGAACTCAAATACAACATCTTTGAAAAACAAGTATATGCATTAGTTAAAGCATTGAAAGCCTTCAGAACCTATGTGTTGCAGTCTCAAATAGTTGCATATGTACCTAACTCAACTATAAAATATGTGTTGGTTCAAAGTGATGTTGAAGGAAAATGAGGAAAGTGGATTACTAAGATACAGGAGTATGACTTAGAAATTAAACCCACTAAATTGGTAAAAGGACAAGGCTTGGCAAAGGCTACTAACAAAATTGAATTTTCAAGCTCTAGGAATTAATCTGCTTGCACCTTTGGATGAAGTTTTTGATGAAACAAGTCAAAATAGCACAAAGTCAGCAATTAAATACAAATTTCTTTGCTCTGATTGATATAAGGATATTGTTAGGTTCTTCGTAGTTTGCAAGATTGGAAAATACAAAGCTGCAGAGCCTACATATGAACCACTTTTGGATTCTAGGATCTAGCCCTCCTGAATCCAGAGAGGGATCTCTCTATAAGTGCAAAGATTGGTTTATCTTTTAAGGTTTTGGAATGTGATTTTAGGCTATTTATTAAGAAAAAGGGTTTTGTTTGTTTGTTTGGTTGGGTGTGATCTTTAATTGAGTGGAAAGTCCTTAAAATCAAAGGGTTTCAAAGGGGTGAAGGTGCTCACAATCAAAAAAAGGTTTAGCTGATAGGATAGGCATGAAACAACACTTAATCCATTGGGCTATGGAGTCACAAAAGGTTTTAATTGTGAAAAAAATTCAATAGTGGTCCATGGGGAAAGTCATCTATAACAAAGGATCTTTTGGATTAAATGATGGATTGGAACATTAAAAGTGTTGTGAAGGTGAAAAAAGCCAATAATTTCAACAAGGATTTATCAGCTTTCTAAACAAGAAAAAGAATTTTTAAGTAACTGTTTGAAACCAGCCAAAGGATAGGGCAAACCATAGACTTCTTTGGACAAGCTTGTATTAAAGCTAACTTATCAGAAAAACAATCTAGTAATCCACATGACTAATTTCATAAAGGATGAAAACATATAAGAAAACAAAGTGTAGCTTAAGATCAAGTAAGATATCATTAAAATCTAGGCCTACTTTTAGCACACTCTTAGGGAAACTTTCAAACAAACTTTGTAGGAAAACTAGAAGATAGGGAAAACCATAAAATTTCCTAGTACAACTCTACTTAGCATGTAATGAAAATATCATTCAAGTAATTCCTTTCAAGTTTAGCACTTCAAGACATGGACTAACCAACATTCCTTGATAATGTTTACACTTAATTAAATCATTCTCAAATACACAAAGGAGGAAAACATAAAGATAAAGCTTATCAGTGAGAGTAGGGTACTTGTAAGACTAAATCCTAGCTCTATATTTATTGCTCTTTATCAGAGAAAAATGAACAATTTTGTGAAAAAAACAAGAAGGAAAACAAGAACAATGAGAGGCACATCACCAATGCTATAGACTAGGATCCCATGAATCATCTTGTATATTGATGACAATCCAGTTACATACTTCAAGTAGAATGTTTCAGTACAACAACAACTTCTCTTCTTAGCCTAACTTCTTTTATTACAAAACAGAGCTTCAAAGCCTCTGAAAACTATTTACATGCAGAAAGTTTGAGCAGCAAGTATTACATCAAAGTCCAACCCCCAACCATGTGCTCCTCGAGGAGATTTTATAAGAAAATGAGGAGGTGGAATAGAATGAAGGGTCTCTAGGTTTAATTAATACAAGTTAATGCTTCTCGGCCTTTGAGGGGCTCAAAAGAGAATTTTTTTGATATTTCCTCTATATTAATTGGTTTTCATTAAGCATTAAGCTACTTGGCAGATTTTGTTGACTTTAAAACGTTTTAGGCAGGCCAAAAATAACTATGGTTGTCTTTAGGCAAAAATATCACTGACTAGGAAATAACTATGCCTTCTTTTGATTTATTGAGGCTGTAGGTGGCACTTTGGTAGTTGAAGAGGATATTTTTGGCCTCTGATGTGTAAGTGGAGGCCTCTTTACTGATATTTTTCTCTGTTTAACCTTAAAACACTTTAATCTATCTTTACTCTGTGTTTAGGCTTAATTAGGCTTGATCTCTACTCCGGGTCTTCATTCTCTGATATTGTCTTTGTTTCCTTAAACTTGAGGATTAAAACTTTGATTTTTAGGCTTAGGCATTAATCCCTTTACTATTAATTTCTTCACTAATACACTTTGTTTGGCTTATTTACACAAGGGGCTTTCTGTCAGGGGAGGGTTTCTTCAAGGGTCGGGGATCGTGACCCACCAATTTAAATATGAATTTACAACCCTGCTGGTTCTCTTTCCTCATTGATTTTAAGGTTAGAATCGTCACTTTGAACTCATATAGTCACCTGTTTGTGACTGTGGAAATACATAGATCGAACACCACTAAACCCTGCAAAACACAAAAACTATTTATAAAAATCCTGTGAGTTGTGGTAAAACTGCATTTCAGAGGTTCAATGGAGATGGTAGGAATGCTTGAGGATGGGAAAATGCAGTGGAAAAAAGGGTTAAAACCTAGCAGAATAGCTATCTAGGTAAATATTTGAAATATGGAGCGAAATTGGGGAAAGGCAGTTTTGGGAAAACCGGTAGTGGTTTTCACATAGCATTTTTTTTTGGGGGGGGGAGTGGTATTAGCTTTTGAAACGTGATATATGTTAGCATTCGACAGTTCGATTTCTAAAACCACTTTTATCACATAGAAATAGTGCACTGTGAAAAGGGGCCAAAAATTACGCGATATGGATTCTGGTCTGTTGGATTGGAGGCTCAAGATCCAATGGTGTAGGTTAAGCATGATGGATGAAGACCTGCGGGGTAAAAGGGTATGTAGGGTCCATGGTGACGTCAACAAAAATTGGCACATAGTGGACGGGTGCAATAGGCTATCGGGTTAAGTCTTGATCGTTAGATTTCTTTGATGGATGGTTACAACTAAAAGAAGAAGCGAATATGAAGAAATGAAGGAAAAGGGAATGGGAAGAAGGATGGGGCTGAATGGCCTTTGAGATTTACATATTGATGGTCAGGATTCATTTAAAACTATATTTGTTGGGAAACAAAAAATATAGAAAAGGTAAGGTTTGAACAAATTTGACGAAGAAAAATGAGGAGAAGGGAGGGCCCACCCTTTTATAAAGGGTGGAAGGAAGGATCAATGGGAGCTGTCAGATCATGAGGATCGATGACGGAGATTAAGGATGGTGGATGAAGGGTTAGGAGGATGGTGAAACTGCGATGAAGTGTGGATCGTTGGATTTGATAGAATGAACGATCATGATTAAATCGGGGATCACACATCGGAGGTGAAAAGCGAATGGGACTGTGGATTTGTGATGTGTGATTAAGCGTTGGCCATTGGATCAAGATGAGAGATCAAAAGTTAGGATTAAATTGGTGGAATGCATCAATGGAAGGCGAAGGGAGCCCGCAATGAATCGTGGGCCGTTAGATTAGGGGAAATGAACGGTGGAGATCTCATCGAAGCATCACATCGACAGAGGTGAAAGATTAAGGGACTAAGCCTTTATGATATGTGATTATGCAAGGGTTGTCCGATCTGAAGGATGATTGATGGTTAGGATTTAATCAGCGGGCATGATGTTAGAGGGCTATGGGTGGATTGCAATTGAATCTTAGCCGTCAGTTCTTGTGGATTCAATGGCTGAGATTAAATCAGGGGATCGGCATCGGAGGAAAAAAAGTGAAAGGATTAAG
Organism: Pinus albicaulis; assembly: GCA_034641835.2. Classification (NCBI taxonomy): domain Eukaryota; kingdom Viridiplantae; phylum Streptophyta; class Pinopsida; order Pinales; family Pinaceae; genus Pinus; species Pinus albicaulis. The sequence continues at coordinate 1,289,439,445 of CM076582.1, forward strand.
GGAATTGCGACTGCGATGCGATGAATTTTTGCGATTCGATGAGTGCTTCGCCCTCAGTCACAATGTGGGTCATATCCGGAAAGGGGCTTAAGACCTTAATGCTGAAAAATGGGTTTTTAGGCCAAAATGAAGGTTTTTTAGAGGATTTTGAGGGTTATGATAAGGGAAAAAAGGGTTTTTAAACAAAATGAAAGGGGGACATAAGGTTTAAAAAGGGTTTTGGAATGGTTTAGAAAGTTAGATGAAGGTTTATGGAGAGATTTTATGAAGGACATAAGGATGAAAATGGAATTATTTTGGGAGTGAAATGAAGAGGAAAAGGGTGGAAAATGGAGTTTTTTAGAAGCAGTTTCTTCTTGGTAAACAACAATGTTTATTTAGGATTAAAATTGAAACAGCAGCAAAGATTATCTCAAAGGATAATCATCATCATAAGACTTCAAGAACTCACAATTTCGACATGAATTGTTTCTTGAAGGCTAAAAAGATTTAGCCACCATTTGATATGGAAAATTTTTTATAGGTGGCTAAGAGTGGCTCCACACGGGGATGGAATCTTCTTGAAGGTGTCAAGAACTTTAGACAGTTTTCTCTGGAAGATGATTAGTGGCTTTCACTTTGATAATTTTTTTATCAGCTGCTAACAAAAATTATTTAGAAGTTGTCATATCAGCAAAAAAGTATTTCTCAAACAACTACCTACACAACTTACTTCCTAGCATTTTTTCTTCAGCAGGTGCATTTGGACTTGCAAACATTTCATCAACATTTTATTCTTTTATTGAAAACATAAAACTAATCTAAGTCTACCCTTATTTCTCCATGAACTCAGATTAAGCAGTTGATTTCATAAGTTCTCTACCTAACTACTATCTGTCAGGATTAGACTGTCTGACAGGCTTTTATTCTCTAAATTCTAAAATAGGAAATTTAAAAGCAGTCAAGCCAGGATTAAGAAATTTGACTTGCTGCTGATCTATGGCATAAAAAAAAGCTTCACATAGAATAAAATTTACAGAAAATTTAAAACAAAACAGTGAAGGCTTAAGATCTGAAAACTAAAACATCCTTCATTATTTTTCACCTCTGTTTTGAATTTGTTTGAGCTGTCTTTCTTTCTTTCCTGGTTCAAGTTTTGGACATATTAGAACCAATTTGTTTTCTATATTTGGCTCAATATTTGATCTAATCAGAGCCATTCTTATTTTGAGATTCATAGGTTTAGATTTTCAGCTTGTTTGAACCTTCATTTTTCTATCCTAATCTACCTTACTGATAAGCCAAGATTGAGTTGTTTGGCTGATCTAATTCACTAACCTATCAATAGTAAATTGAAAGAAAACTAATTAGTCATGATTAGGCTATATGACTAACTAGAAGTGTGTTTTAGGAGTGGCATTTTTAGTTTGCACACTTTCAGACGTTGTTTCTCTTTTTGGTATGGGGTTGTACCTTTCTTATTTTCATTCTGCCCTCTTTTCTATTTTTATTGTTTTTTTCATTTTTTTATTTTTCTAACTTTGAATGAAATGATGGATATGATATTTATAATGAGAAAAAAAATATAAAAGACTCAAACTGGTACAGTTAAGAAAAATAATTTTTGAGCATCCTGTCATTGACAGGACCTCCAAAAAGATCAGTTCTATTCAATTCCTGCGAGAAATAAGCATTGTTACAAGAATTTGAATGAATAAGATAAGATCCTAGCCATAAGTTATCAAATTTTCCATGTTTTCCCTTATCTTCTCTCCTGGAATCCCACTTTAAAACTTTGTCACCAATGCTGAAATCACTGGCCTTTGTTCTTTTATCAAACAACTTCTTGATGTTTTCTTGCTTGTGTAGTGCTCTATTGTAGACTTCCTCTCTAGTTTGTTGAAGATGTATAGTTTGATTGATTCTTCTTGTCATATCATTATCCTTGGACTGTACTTCTTGGATCAGCTTCATGACTGGCACTCCTAGACTGGTTGGAAAAATTGCATCTACTCTGTAAACTAGCTGGTAGGGTGACATTCCAATTGATTTCGTAAATCTTAATCTGTCAGCCCATAATGCATGTACTAGCTTTGTGTGCCATGATTTCTTATTGTCTTCCAACAAATTTTTTATTATATTCACCAAACCTTTTTTTGAGAATTCTGCCAACCCATTACCTTGAGGGTAATAAGCAGTAGAATGGCCCAATGTAATCTAATATTTGTGATAGAATTCAACCATCTTTTTGGATCCAAATGTAGCAGCATTGTCAGTGATAATCTTTCTAGGATAGCCAAATCTAGATAAGATATGATTTACAAGGAATTTTATGATGATAGAGTGAGTGGCTTGCCTAGAAGGGATGGCTTCTATCCATTTGGTAAAGTAGTCTGTTGCAGTGAGGATCCATCTATGTTGGGTAGATGAGGCTGGATGGATTTCCCCAATGAAGTCTAGACCACACTGTTGAAAAGGAGCTTCAACAATGATTGGATGCAAGAGTAGGGGAAATAGTTTTCTTTTTCCTTCAAAAAGTTGGCATTTGTTACAGGAAATAATCATTTTGTGGACATCTTGAAAGAGGGTGGGCCAATAGTAATCATCTCTAAGGATTTTATTGGCAGTAGTCTTCCAATAGAGGCGGCCTCCACATTCTCCTTCATGTAATTCATGCTTGATCTTATCTGCATCATTCTCAAGCAAACATTTAAGTAATAATCCACTAGCATTTTTCCAATATAGACATTTATCCAAAATGTAGTAGTTAACAACTTTCAACTTTAAAAATCTTGCCTTTTTTTTAGACAAACCAGGAGGTGTATTCAAATTGAGCAAAACATATAAAATATCAGCATACCAAGATGAAAACAGAAAATGATCTTCAATAATGGGAGTTGAAAAATCCTCCTATTCATCTAATGTCTCTAACATGTTTATATCAAGAGCTTCAAAATTAGACTCAATGATTAATCTTGCTAGTCCTTGGCCTTTTATGAGCTTAGTGGGCTTGATTTCCAAATCATATTCAAGTATCATAGCAATCCACTTTCCTCTTTTTCCATCTAGATCTTGGGTTAAATTTTTTTTTACAACATAATTTGGCACAAATGCAATTATGTGGGAATGTAAAATGTAAACTCTAAAGTCTTTTAAGGCTTTGATTAAGGCAAAGGCTTGTTTTTGCATGATATTGTACTTCAGAGGTGCAACTCTAAATGCCTTACTAAAGAATGCAATTGGCTGCTCTTTTCCCTTCAAGTTTTTATGTAATAGGACAATAGCCACTCTGTGTTCTAATGCAAATGAAAAAATGAAAAAATCCTTTGTAAAATCAGGACTAATGAGAACTACTGTTTTGGTTAAGGCTTGTTTTACTAGTTCAAATGATTTATTTGCTTCTAAGGTCCATTTAACTCCTTCTTCCTTTTTTAGCATGTTTGTTATGTTTCTAAGGAGTTCATCTATATTGGGTATGAACCTTCTCAAGAAATTTATCTTCCCAATGAAAGACTGAAGTTCCTTGATGTCTCTAGGATGGTTGATTTGTAATATACCATAAATCCTCTTTGGGTCTATTTTTATCTCCTTTTCTGATATAATATGTCCAAGTAGTTTGCCTTCTTGGAGACCAAACATTTTTTTCTTTGGATTTAAAGATAGTCCATATTTTCTGCATTTCTCAAAGACTTTTCTCAAGTGTTCTAGGTTTTCTTCATATGTTTTGAAAAAAACAGTGATATCATCAAGGTAAATAATGATGAAGAAGCCTAATTCTTCTGAAAATGCAATATCCATGGCTCTCTAAAATGTGGCACCAGCATTCATTAAACCAAAGGGCATTTTGACATACATGAAAGTACCCCAAGGTGTGGTAAAGGTTGTTTTTAGTTGATCATCAGGATGTACCAGAATTTGGTTGTAACCTGAGAAGCCATCTAGCAAAGAAATTCTTTTAGAACCAACAACCTTTTGCAAAATGTGATCCATCTTGGGTAAAGGGTAGTTGTCCTTCAATGAGGCTCTGTTTAAGTTCCTAAAATCAATAGAAAGCCTTATTTCTCCTATCTTTTTCCTAACTGACACAAGATTAGACACCCAATCTGAATATCTAACAGGGACTATAATTCCAACATCAAACATTTTCTTAATTTCTTTCTCAACTAGGGGTAATTGAACAGGGTTGATTCTATGTAATTTTTGTCTATAGGGCTTCTGGTTTTCCTTGAGGGGTATCTTATGCTAAATTATCTCTGTGTCATGGGATTTTAGATCCTCATAACTCCATGAAAATACATCAGAAAATTCCTTAAACAGCTCAATGTATTTCAGTTTGATGTGAACTCGCAATGTTTTAAACAGTTTAATCATTTTTGGCTTTAGTTCACTGCCTATGTTACATTATTTTACTTCAGTTTCAACAAGCTCCAGTTTTGGTTTTTTGGCAACATCATTGAAATCAAACAATTCTTCTAATGGGACCAGTCCTTTTGACAAGCTTTGAGTGTTAGATTGTAGCATTTCTAGGTCTTATTTTTCTAAATCTGCACTAATTTCTATGGCATGTTCAAGTTTATTAGCTAACAGATTTATATCAGCAATCTCTGGAGACTTTACTTCTTCATCAAGTATATTTTCTTCAACAGGACGGTCATTTTCATAATCTGAATCTGAACTTGGTAGCTCAAATTCATTTCTAGACTGTAGGAAGCCTTCTATTGTTTATCTCCCTCAAACACTTGCTAGTATTTTTCATTGTCTGGGACAACTGGTCTAAATTTGACTTGGGTGGTGCATTGTTTGGTTTCATAAGGTGTTAGACAAGTTCTAGCAGCAAAGGCTAAACCATTAGCAAGGACATTTTGGTTTCTTGGGACAAAGATAAGTTGGAATTCATCAAACGTTTTTAATAAGTCCATGACATCATTTCTATAGGCTCTAACTCTGGGGTGTTTGGCACTATATTTCCCATTCACTTGCCTAATAATCAACTCTGAATCCCCATGAACTTTTATCCTTCTAGCCCCTAATTTTTTCAATAAGTGTAGGCCTAAAAGGAGGGCTTCATACTAAGCTATGTTATTTGAACATTGAAAAATTAACCTGTAGGAGTGCCCTTCAGCATGATTGTTTCCAATGTTGTGTATCCATATGCCTACTCCAACATTATTCTTAGTGCAAGATCCATCAAAATTCATTCTCCAAAGAGGACTAGTTTCAGATTTACTAGTTTAACTACTATCCTTTTTATCTTGCGTGCTTTTAGATTTCTCTTGTAAGTCAGCACTATGTTGAAATTGGTTTAGTCCCTCATGTTCTTAATTATGTTGAGGACTGTTCTCTTGACTCTCAAGGTTGACATACAGTGGATGACTATTTTGTAGCTCTAGACCGGTGATTTTTTTGTTGTGATTTTCTGATTTGGCAAATTGTTTTGATACTTTTGTCTTGTCTTCCTCCTTTTCTGTGTCTGCCACTATGTTATAGTGAGGGGTGGCCACTAAGTCAGTTAAGGTTTCTTGCTCATTAAATGTTTCATGATTGAAGAGAATAAATGAGTCAAGGCTTGTATGCACAGAATAAAGAGGAGAGTTTTCCAGTCTCTCTTGGCTACTGACCATGTATTGCATGTGAGATTCCCTATAAAGTCTTCTAGTCTGATTGAAAACAGGGATGGTAGCATATGTCATATCCATTTGCATTGTTCCTTGTAACTTAGCTCCCCATGATCTTGATAACAGCATACCATATTGTGGGGGTACATTAGCCACTACAATATCCATCACTAAACACTTGGCTGGTATTAGAGCTAAGTTTACACAGAGGTCTTTGATCAAACCTAAAAATTTCACTCTACTGGAGTTAAAGGAGTATATATCTTTGTATGGTTTAGTGATTTCAAGGCCTAGACTCTCCATTACTACTTTGGGCATTAAGTTATGAGAGGCCCCTGAATCATGCATGGCATTGTGTGAAATTTTGTCTTGAATTTTCAAACTAACATAAAAATGAGGGACTGGCCCTTTTTGGTATCTTCCTTCAATCTTAGGACCAAATAAGAGCTCTAGTTGGTCATCATTGAGGTTGAAAGTGTCATTATTTTTTCCTATGTTGAAAGCTTTCAAAATTTGTGATCTATATACATCTTGGGTGACTAATTCAGTGAGGGGAATAGAGATCTTAATCTTGGCAATTTCTTGTTCCAAACTAAAAGGCATCTGATTTTTTACAATGTTTGTTTCAGCCTTATTAATCACCAATCTATCAGCAAAATCAGCTTCCTGATTTCCTCTATTTACATTGGTCAAAATTGTTTTGATAGGAGCATTAGCTGAAGTACTAACACTGCTAAGGTCTGCATTCTATTTTTCATTAATTTGAGTGCCTTTCTCTTTGTTTTGATCAGAATTTATAGCCACTGTTTTGTCTTTTTTTTGTAACTTTAGGTTTGTTGACAGGGCTATTTTTGGTAGAATTTTCAGAGGTCTTAGTTTTGGGAGTTTCTTGATTCTTTTTACTCCTAAGGTCATATTCTTTTGGAGTCTCTATGATGAAATTTTCCAGCTCTTGATAATAATGTTCATCCTCTATTCTTCCACCATCATAGGGTGTATATAAACCTTGTTTCCTATTGTGAGGAACATCAAAAGTATCATTGTCTACTCCTAGCATGTTTATGTCATCTTCCTCTATTTGTTCAATTTTTTCTTCAACCTCACTTACATAGTTTTGATGAAAAGGAGGAATAATCTCTTGATCGGGGTCTCTTGGTCTATTCTGAGGTTGGTTTCTCCTGAAATTATGATTTTGATTTTGAGATTGATTTCTGTTTTGGGGAGCTGATTGGTTTTATCTAGCTTGTGCTCTCTCAAGTATGCTCATCTTCTTCATCATTTCCTCCATCATCGTTTCCATTTTAGAGCTAGATGTGGAGGGTTCAGATTCCTCCTAAAGTGATACCATATTTTCATTCCTCATCCTTGCTCTTTTCTCCATCAAATTTACTTCCACAACTAAGGCTCCTTTCTGCATATCTTCTAAATTCAAAGGATCTCTTTCTGTCAGCTACTAGGCCATTTCAGGATCAAATCCTTTAGGAAACTTGTTTAAAACTGAGCCTTGTGGAGGTTTCAAGTTTGGGGGTAGTGCATTATAAACACTATTGAACCTAGTGCAATAATTTTGGACACTTTCCCCAGTGATTCTTTTGAGTTTATTGTAATCTAAAAGTATTTGGAGAGGGTTTTTCCTAACTTCCCACTTGTTTAAGAATAAATGATGGAAGGCTTCGAGGTTATTAATACTATTAGGGGTTAAGCCTTTCAACCATTTTCTTATTTCTCCCCGTAGACTTTGAGAAAATAACCTAAGCTTGACAGTTTCATCATCAATCTCATTTCTATCAAAGTAGTCATTCATCTTGTCCACATGTTGTGAAGCAGTATTAGCACCACTCACATCATACAATGGTATCTTGGATTGATAGTCCTATGGTAGATTGACTAGAGGTAAAGGAAGGACTAGGGGAGCATACCATGTTGCCATGATAGGAGGTTGTGGGGAAAATGGGGGGTTTACAGGTGGAGGATGTAAGATGGGAGGGGTTTGATGAAATGGTGTGGTTTGAATAGTAGATGTGTGGATAACAGAAGTGGATGGACTAGCAAGATATTGTTGAGAAAATCTAGGATGAGAGAAACCAAAATTATGAAGGAAATGCAAATTAGGTGGAGTAGTTTCTCTGCTACCAAGATGTTCACTTCTATCTTGGGATGAAGGTGAAGGCTCAAAATCTATCTGATCTATATCCTCAAGTGACCTATTCTGAATGGGTTTCTTAAGTCAACTTGTGAATCTTGTAGAGTTGCAAGGTTTTCAGGGACATAATTAGCTCTATGGAGTGACCTAACAATAGTTGAAGTTTTGGCCTTAGGATATTTCCTAAGGATTCTTTCAATATTATCAACTATTTCAGGAGGATTTGGGTCAGGATGGGCTCTAGTATGGACCCTTCTAGAAGCCAAAATGTTGTGTTTTTCAGACCAAATAATAAGAAAAGTTCAACCAAATATGACAATCTTTAGTAGGCTAACTGATCTTTAGCAAGGAAACTTTAATCCTTAAAGTTTTCTTAACTGAGCTTATATGATGTTATGACAGTAATGGGTTTCCCATTGGAGTCTTTAGGTCTGTTTAGGATTGAGGAGTCACCAGGTGGAAATTTTTAGCTTTTTAGAGATAAAATGTTTTATGGTCCATGTTTGGGATTTAAAATGTCATACAAGTATCACTCATTACCATAGATTTTTCACCTATACTTTCATTATATCACTCATTATTCACTACCATGTCACTTCATTTTCCCTAATGTTCATCATTAATGGGTCTCATTTATATCTTCCAAATATGATTTATTTTCAAGCATTTTTAAGAGAAATTCTTGATTAAATATTAGAAAATAATATATTTTACTTCATATATGGAAAGTGGATTGTTTTTGTGACATGTGTAGGCTCCAACGAAGCTTCCAAGACACCTTTATGTGGCCTTGAATGATAAAATTCGAATTTGATAAGATAAGAGATCATGATCTCATGGAGAAGATCAAGGACAAAAGAGGGTTATGTGTCTAGATGGTTGAGAGATGTATGGAACTAAAAGAGAGATTAGTGGATCATCATTATGAGTTTGTTATCTCATCCCATTGTATAAATAGGAGTACAATCTCCTCCATTTGTAATCTTAGAATTTGAGAGAGTTGTAATCTTAGAGTTGTAAGCTTAGAGTTGTAAGCCTAGAGTTGTTTTTGTACATCATGATGAAGATTTTGGAATAAAGAATCATACTCTTATTTTGTTGCTTCTACATTTGAGTCTCCTTTGAAGTGGTGTGCTTGTGGAGTTATGGAGGGCGCCCATGGCCTCACTTGCATGCTTACTTTAGGTATAATTTAATTTATGTTTTTATTTCAATTTCAGCTTTTAAGTTTTGTTAGATGTTCTAATATTGGAAGGATCTTATTTGAAAGTGTTTTTGTAAGAGAATTGTTATAGCATAATTTTTCACCCTCATGTGATTCATGATTGTATTTTTGGCCTTGGGCACCCATTCCCACAAGCTTGAATAAAATTTCATTAAAAACAGTGTTTCAAATCCCATACGTGGGTATGCCCAGAGTTTTCCGCGTGTATATGCGAGTCTAGTGATACTTTTTCACGTATGCCATTAAAATCATTAAAAAATATATAAAAATCCCTATTTTCGAGGCTGGGTTGATGGTTATTCCAGTAATTCAACCACCCCAACCCGTGGCCAACTATTTCCAACTGATTGAAACTACTTTGAGGGAGTATAAAAGCCCCTCATATGCATGGCCTAAGGGAAGGAGAAATTATAGAGATTATACTCTGTTGGAGCCCAATTCAAGTTTGATTTCTCGTGCCTCCTGCACTTCCCAATTTATTACAGGAAACCCTTGTTTCCTGGAGATGTTCATCAACTTATATGTCATCTTGTGTGCACAATTTTTGGAAGAATCTTAGTGAGGCAAGGGCGGGACGGATCTGGACAACGGTCTGTTCGAAGATCATGGAAGGATTCAGGTGATCTCTCCACCTTTCTATTATTGTACATGTTGTTTGTAATGAAGAAGAACCATCTTGTTCCTGAATTCACGTGTTAATATCTGCTTGCATATGTGAAAATATTGTTAATTAAGCATTTATTATTGTTTATATGATGTTTCACATGGATTACACTGACATTTAGGAAAGATATATGATGTACAACTAGATTTCCATGCACGTTCCTTCTTGATTTTCAGGTTGAAGAGAAGAAGGGTTGCTGGGGGTTTGGACCCCACGGGATCTACATCAAACGTAGGATCTATGGGTGAGTTCTACAATCAATCATATCTAGTTTTAAGCGTACAAGTTTGGTTTTGTGAGTCCTTATTGAATAGCATGCCCTGATCTGTGGAGGTTTCTGACCCAACAACCTCTAGGGAGTTATTTCCCGAAACAGAACTGGCGACTCCACTGGGGATCGCATTCTTGTGATTCCCCTGTTGGGTTGTTTTAGATGTTTTGAAGGTTTCCGATAGTTTTAATCAATATTTCCAGTCCATTTAGTTTTTTCTCAGTCAGAATGAAGACCTGGTTCTTTAGCCAGGCTTGATATTTTTTATTTTTCATTATTTACCTTTCCATACGTGAGTTTTCCTACACACAGTCGCATATACACGTAGTTTCTGGTAAAGGAAGTCGCGTATACATGGGTTTCCTTTGCCACAGTCGCGTATGCATGCATGTTACAAAACTGATAAGTAGCGTATGCCTGGGAAAATTTTGAAATTTTTTATTTTTTGACTTTTTGGTCTTGTCTGCCTATGGTGACTTGTTCCTGCAGTGTCCTTTTAGTCTCTGGATTGTGTTGAAAGTGTTTATTGGTCTTTTTTCTCTCTTGTTTGGTTGAAGATTGGCTCATTTGGAAAATCTTGTTGTTTAGTGCTTGCATTTCTGGCTTGAGTACCAAGATCTCTTTCTGGAGATTTTTGGTTGTTCTGCTTAATTAGGACATAGAGGTTCTGCTCGTATACTCTTTCATGACTTTATGTTTTGTTTTTCACTTTGATTTTTGCCTACTCTTTGGTTGGTTTTCTTGATTTCATTTGACTAGGTCTTGTTGCAATTTTTGAAGAGTCATTTTTGGTTCTTTGAAGTTTTTTTTTGCTGCAAGGTTGTGCTATTCTTCTGGGCTGAGTTGATGAGTTTCTTGTCTTCCTTTTGCTCGTATAAATCTTGCTACTAAGTGGCACTATAAGATTTGGAGCATTTTTGTTGGAGTTTTGCTTGAAATTCAGAGTTTGTTTGGCTTGGTAATTGGATAGCTTTCTTAGTCTCTTTGAAGTCTTCTTTTCATAAAATTCAAAAGCTCAAAAACATTTTGTTTTGCCATTGCTTTTGTTTTGCATTTTTGTTTTCTTTTCTTTTCATCTTTTGAAGCTTTGTTGGGATTTTTTACCTTCGGTTTTTGACTTGATTTGGGAAGGGAATTTGCATTGGTTTCTTTCTCTTATTTCGAGCATATTTTGGTGTCTTTATACTGAGAGTTTCTGATTTGGGAATTAACCTTGTGGACAACCGGAAAAGTGATAAAACTGAGGGATTCTTGGAAATTTCTCTTTGCTTTGGTAGATTTTGCATCTTAGAATTGGCATGCTCTTAGTAATTTTCATTAGGTGCACTTGAACATTTGTAGTCTTTTTCATAAATTTTGCAAGTGTGAGATTTGATATCTGAAAAGAAAAAATAGTCTCGTAGAACCCGTGTAGAAATTTCTTTTCATCGAAAGGCAAATACTGCATATGCATGTAGTTTGGTTTTCATTAATTTCTTTTCTGCGTCACAAAACATCACAAGTTTCATTTCCATATTCCCTTGACTTAATATAACAGCCAACTAAAATAAGCGCAATAATTTAAAAATAACTAGCAAGTCTTTTATTAAGTGTCGTACACCAACTAGCTAGGTTGTAGGGCCTTGGATTAGGTGAGTGGAGAGTTAACTCTCCAAGGCTGCTCAAACTAAAACATAGAAGTTTATTAATTGAGCGAAATCCAACACCGTTAGGTGGATCGGGAAAGCTCTCCTCCAGAGAGTCAAGCACGAGGGGAAGTGAAGGCCGAGAAGAGAGATACCCCCTCTCTGATTTGCTGGATCTTGCCTCAAGACCGTTCTTCCTGGTTGCTGACACAGATTGGTGCCCTTAGTTGCCATTCCTAGGTTCCACACAGGTGACTACGAGGGGGAATACCCGTGATACCTGAGGCAGACGTCGTATCACTTCCAGCAGTACTTCTGGAGGGTGCCCTAGTGAAGCTTAGGTACTTGCACTTGCAAAGGATGTTGTTAGGAGGTCGGCATAACTATTTTTGTTACCTTCGCTAGTAGGCCTAGGCTGTAATTATCCCAAACTACTTTCGGGAGGTCCTATTTTTCACTTTCTCGTATTTTGGTGTCCGGTCCTAATCACCCGGAGCGGAAATACCTGAAGGCTGCTTGCTTGGTTGCATCTTAGGGATTTTTTTAGTGAGTGCTCTTTGCTCCTAGCTTGCCTAGCTTTATACTTTCTTAAGTCTAATCAATCTGTTAAAGTGGTTGATCAAGCACCTCATCGATTGAGGAGAATCCGGGGGTTATCTCCTGAGAGTGTTGAGCCTTCTTCAAGAAGGCGTAGGAGCAATATAGCAGGTGAATATCACCTGGTGGTATCTGATGCAGTAGAGAGAGATTATCCACTAGGGCTTGAAGGTTATTTAGTTAGTTCTGGTGTCGGTTTTGAGAGGAGCACTCCGCTCGACTCGAGAATCTTATTTCTACGAGAGCTAGAAATAGAAGTAGAGGAAGTACCTAAGTCTCCTTAATCACTTCCATCTCCTCTTCCTTCTGATTCTCCATTTTTTTTTTAGTACATCGGACCTGAGTTTGAAATACCAGGAAGTCCTTATCTGTCTTATTCATACCTTCAGATGGCCACGACTGGGAATGTGACTTTAGCTGTGAGTGCTGCAAGCATTTAGACTCCTTCTTTGGTAGAAGGAGGAGGCACAATTGCTATATCTTCGATTGCTTCTAGTACTACTGTGTTTGGCTCTGGCTTCACCCAAGCACAAGCTTCTCAATCTGGTCCCTTTTGTTTTGGAATGCCCACTAGTGGGATTCCTTTGTTTTCCTTTTCCACTATTGCATCTACACCCATGTCCTTCATGGCTAGTGGGTTAGCTTCTTTTCAAGGGTTCCCCTTTGAAAGTGGGCATATTCCTAGTTCAAATCCTTCCTTAGGGTCTTTTCCTTTTACTTCTCAAACTCAGAGTTTCAACCCTTAGTCGGGAGGTCAGAGTTCGACTACCTTTACAAGTTGGAACCCTATTTTTACAGCAGTGGGGGCAGGGAATCAGTTTTATGCTGGTCAACAAGGGAATGTTTCTTTCCCTTCGTCGAGTTCTTATCAAAATTTCCCCCCTCTTTCTAATGCTTGGAACCCCTATCATGGGCTTTCCTCTTCATTCAATACTTCGGGGGGGGGAACTGGTCCGGTCTTTGGTAACTCTACGTTGGGAGGGGGTCCTTCTCCAAATGCTGGGTCCTTTGGCCCAACATTTTCTACGAGTTATTTTTGGCAACTTGGTGCCTCATAAAATCTAGGATATTCTTTTCAAAATGTTGGGAATCCATCCCACCAAGGATGGAATCCTCAGGCTCCTCCTCATTTACCTTTTCTGGCAACGTTGAACTTGCCAGATTTGTCGAAATTGACGAATGATCTGATCTAATATAGTCCGGGGTGGCCTCCAGTTCCTACCAAACTACCTTCAGACATTCCAAAGTTTGAGGGCAAGAATGGAGAGGACCCGGTTGATCACATCACCACTTTCCATCTATGGTGTTCATCTAACTCCCTGATCAAGGATTTGATTAGGTTGAGATTTTTTCAACACACCTTGACTAGAAATGCTGCCAAGTGGTACATTGAGTTAGCTGGGGGCAGTTTTGCCACTTTTGGAGATTTGGCTATTAAATTTCTAAACCATTTCTAGTTTCCTGTCCATTGTGACACTGGGACTAAACTCTTAGCTATTTTTAAGCAGGACGATGCAACCCACATTTCTGATCATATTCAGGAATGGTGGAGAAGGAAGAAGCTCATTAAAGCTCATATTCTGGGTGAATTTCTCTTGGAATGGTTTTTGAAATCTTTGCAATCAGATATTTCTAAGGATGTATCCCTGTCCGGGGTATTTTCTGAGGAGCAAGCTATTTTTAGGGCCCAATAGCTTGAATTGATATATTCTCAGTCTGGTGTCCTTTATAAATATTTTCCTAATGCTACTCACTCCAAGTTAGACTTATCCAAGACTAAACCTGGTCCTCATGGTGATGGACTTATTGGATCGATCGATAGTGGTGCAGCTAACCTGCTTAGTCAATTGCAGTAGTTGTCTATACAATCTGCTTCTTCTGGTCAGGTTGTGCTTAGTGAGTCATCGCCTTCCAACCCCAAAGGAAATCAACAATCCGAAGGGAAGAAGAAGGGACGAAATAAGAAAAAGGGCAAGAATGGGAAGGGTAATGCAAATAAATCCAACGAGCATGTTGGTGAGGGTCCAAAGGATAAAAATAAAGTGAAGTTTCCATGCAAGTTGTGTGCTGGAGACCATCTTACTCACCTTTGCCCTAAAATTCAGGATGCACAGTGCTTGTTAGCTCAGCAGGGTTCTACTAGTTCCCAGGCTATGTTGACAAACCCTTTTCCCCCAGGGCAACAACTAGTTGTTGGTGCGAATCAAAATACTGGGGCTTCCTCTGGGGGCACCTAGGAAGCGGAAAATCTGTCAAACATATATATGATGAGTGCTCACACGGATATCACCACGAGAACCCATGATTATGGCAAAGCTGAGACTTCAAAAGCCAAGGGTGCTCCCGATGGTACTGAGCCACTTCATATTACGAGGCCTACTGTTGATCCTATACCTCAGATGCCAAAAGCATCTACTAAGCACATGACGATTAATGCAAATGCCAGGGCTACCCAAAACTACTCTATTGTGGAAGATCTGGCACAGAGACCTTGTGCCATGTTAGCTCTTGAGGTGCTCCAGTCTTTCCCAGCTCAGTGCAGTGCTCTGCTCACTGCTATTGGGGCTGTTGATCCAAAGAACTCTCTTGTGATTACATTCGATATGTCTAATTTTAAAAAGAGACTCCCCCATCATATGGCTTTTCATATCAAATCCTCGTACTAGAAATTCAATATCTTTCGGACGGTTGTTGATGAGGGTGCTTCCACATGTGTGATGTCTCTCACATGTTGGAAGGGAATTGGATCTCCCGCAACTGTTCCATCTGCTAATATTCTGATTACGTTTGATGGTCATTCTCACAGACCACATGGTATTATCCCAGCTTTTCCCATTTGCGTTGGGGGAAAAAATATAAATATAGAGGTTGAGATAGTTGATGCAAGCTTGGACTACAACCTTATGTTGGGGTGAAACTGGATTTATGAGATGGATGCTATTGCATCCTCATTATTTCAGATTATTTGTTTCCCTCACGAAGGGAGGATTGTTAAAGTTGACCAACTAGACTTTTCTCCTGTAGACCCGAATACATCCACTGACTCAACTTTTCCAAACTTGGATAATTCCAAGCTACCTGTGGAGTGGGATGTATTCTTCTTTGATGGGTACTTTTGATATTCCACCTCCTACTATTCATATAAATGAAATTTCATCCTACAGGGTTCCTATTCGAAGAGAGTTCTTCAGAACTCATTATTTTTCGGATCCTTGGACCTTACCTTCCCCTACCTCCACATTAGCAGAAGGTCAAGTGGGTGGAATGGAATTTCTGATGTCTGCAGCTGAGATTGCTTATCAATCTATTGTTGAATCTATAGAGTCCATTCCAGCTTCTCTTTCTCCAGAGGAGTTGGATGGCAATGTGTCTCCAGCTTGGAAACTTAGTTCTTCTTCCGCCTGGGATTTCCTTGATACCACTGTTCCATCTGAAGAGGCCATCTTGGAAGCTATGACTAGTATAGATAGACCGTGGGATGATTTTCATCATCAGTCTTACTTCTTACCTGATTTGAGCGAAGTTGAATCATGTTTTCCAAGTCCTTTGTCTCCTGGTCCTGTTCACCTAGTCCTGAACCCTTTAGCACCAACACAGGTATATGCTGAAGGGAACATGGCTGTGATCTCTCCAACTATCCCGGTGAACATTTCCAGGGATCCCAATGTTATAGAGAATGTCTTCATCAGAGCTAAATGTTCCCCTAAAGAGATTCATATTTACACCGATCTCTTTAAAGATTTTAGGGATGTGTTCACTTGGTCTTATGAGGAAATGCCTGGTATAGATCTATCTATTGTCCAGCATGAGATCAATACTTATGGAAATTATAAGCTTGTGAGGCAAAAGCTTCGTCTGGTCAATCCTAGGAAAGCTGCAGCTATCAAAGCCGAGGTGGAGAAGTTGCTCAAGGTAGGATTTATTTTCCCTGTTCCTTTGAATGAGTGGGTTTCGAATCATATTCCCGTAGATAAGAAACAAGGAACAATTCAAGTTTTCATTGATTTCAGAGACCTTAATAAAGCATATCTGAAAGATAATTACCCCACACCATTTATAGATCAGATTATTGATGAGTGTGCTGATAATGATATTTTCTCCTTCATGGACAGTTTCTCTGGATATAATCAGATCACTATCCGTCCTGAAGATCAGCATAAGACTGCCTTTATTTGTCCCTGGGGTACTTTTGCTTACAAGAAGATGCCTTTTGGTCTTAAAAATTTTGGGGCTACGTTTCAGCGGGCCATGTCATATGCCTTCCACGAAATCAAACATATTATCGAGGTGTATTTTGATGATTTAACTGCTCATTCTCACAAGAGAATTGATCATCCTGTTCACCTCCATCAAGTATTTGAACGATGTCATTTCTACAAGATTAGATTGAATCCGAACAAGTGTGTTTTTGTAGTCACATCCGATCGGTTATTGGAATTCATTGTGTCTAGGGAAGGGATTAGGGTAGATCCCTTCAAGGTTAAGGCAATACTTCAGTTGCCTCCCTCGTCGTCTATTCATCAACTTCAAAGTCTACAAGGAAAAGCTAATTTTCTTTGGAGATTTATCGTAAATTATGTTGAAGTTACCAAAGGATTTATGAGATTGTTGAAGAAGGGAGTTCCATTCTTTTGAGATGAATTCGCTCAACACTCATTCGATGCTTTGAAAAAAGCATTGACCTCTACTCCTTTATTGAGACCACTTGATTATAGCAGGGATTTCCTTTTGTATCTTGCAGCAGCAGAATCTACCATTGGTATGGTTTTGGTTTAGGAGGATGATGCTCTTGCAGAGCATGTTATATACTATCTTAGTTTAGGCTTGGTAGGACCTAAACTCCGGTATACTCTGATAGAGAAGCTAGCTTTAGCAGATGTTCATGTTGTACAACAACTTAGACATTATATTCTTCTACGAAAAACTTATGTTTTGGTAGCCGCCAATCCATTTCAGTTTGTTCTCAGTAGGCGAGTGATTGGGGGAAAATACAATAGATGGATTGTGATTTTGCAGGAGGTTGATATGGAGTTTATGTCTGCCAAGTCCAAGAAATCATTGGTTTTCACGAAATTAATCTCTAAGTTGCCCTATGGAGAAGAGATAGTCTATGATGAATCCTTCCCGGATGAACATTTGTTTCTCATCTCTCCACAGGATCCTTGGTATGGAGATATCATTGTATATCTTCAGACTGTAAATTTTCCCTCTACTTTTTCGAAATATGAGCGTCGTAAGTTGCGTCACTTGGCTAAAAATTATGTAATTATTGGTGATACTTTATACAGTCGAGGGGTTGATTCAATCCTGAGAAGTTGCTTAACTCTCGAAGAAGTTGAGGCTATGCTGAATGATTGCCACATTGGAGCTTGTGGTGGTCATTTATCTGGGCTTGCAACAACCCAAAAAATATTGCATGCTAGATACTTTTGGCCTTCGATTTTCAAAGATTGTGTGGAGTCGGTAAAAAAGTGTCATCCGTGTCAAGTCTATACTCAAAAAATGCACGCTCATCCAACTCCGCTTTTTCCAGTCATTAATGTTGGTCCCTTTACAAAGTGGGGTATTGATTATACTACTTGTAACCCGCCTTCGGCTAAAGGTCACAAGTACATTATTGTAGAAGTAGACTACTTTATGAAGTGGGTCGAGGCTATGCCTACTTTTGGGAATGATGGTGAGACAACAACTCTTTTTATTTTTAACCAGATTATTGCTCGTTTTGGTATTCCTAGAGAGATTGTCACTGATCATGGCAGTCATTTTCAAAATAGCATGATGGCTGAGTTGGCTCTAAAATTAGGTTTCCGGTAGGAACATTCATCTCCTTATTATCCTCAAGCCAATGGGTAAGTGGAAGCCGTGAACAAATCCTTGAAGACCATTCTTCAAAGGACGATTGATAAAGCTTGATCCAACTAGCATATCATGCTGTATCCTGCACTTTGGGCATACAGGACGTCAGTGAAAACTGCAACTGGCTTTACTCCGTTTCAACTAGTTTATGGGCTTGAATCCATATTTCCCATTGAATGTGAGATTCCTTCTCTTAAGTTAGCTGTTGAAATTCTTCCTGACACTTCTAGTCTTGAAGAATGTCTCCTTCATTTGGAACATCTTGATGAGTAGCGTCGAGATGCTGCCACGATGAATGAGGCGCATAAGAAATGAGTCAAATTTCAGTACGATAAGGCGGTCAAACCTAGGGTTTTCTCGGAAGGTGACCTTGTCTTGGTCTATGCCCAAGACAAGGATGCCCCTGGTGCAGGAAAATTTAATTCTATGTGGTATGGCCCCTTCATCGTTAAAAAAGTCCTTAGAAAAGGAGCGTATACCTTGGTTTATTTTGAAGGGAATGAGTTACCGAAGCCCATAAATGGGCTCTATTTGAAAAAGTATTATGCCTAGGCTTTGGCCTGGCATTTTTCTTTTGTATATAGTAGTTTTGTTTTGTACATATCTGGTTTTTAGGTCTTTGATGTGATGGTGATGTTTTTGATCTGATTTGGCAAGTTTTGTCGAATGTCATGAGTCATTATGGTTTCACCGATGGT
Organism: Pinus albicaulis; assembly: GCA_034641835.2. Classification (NCBI taxonomy): domain Eukaryota; kingdom Viridiplantae; phylum Streptophyta; class Pinopsida; order Pinales; family Pinaceae; genus Pinus; species Pinus albicaulis. The sequence continues at coordinate 1,289,458,118 of CM076582.1, forward strand.
GCTAGTAGACACACCCAGAACTTGGCTTCCTCGGCTTGGGTGCTTCATCATCCATCTAGTCAGCTGTTAGTATCAAGAGGAGTCTGCATTGGTCCTGCTTCCAATAATGTAGTGGAGTACACTGCAGTTATTCATCTACTCTCGGAGGCAATATCTTTGGGTGTTGATTCGTTGGTAGTTTTCTTGGACTCCCAGCTGGTGGTGTCGTAGTTGAACAATACTTATCAGGTTCGAGATCCATTTTTATTCCGGTTGTTTTTTAGGGTACATTTGTTACAAATATCATTTCAATTTTTAACATTAATTCATATTCCTCGAGCAGACAATTGGATGGCAGACTCATTAGCTAATCAAGCAATTGATTAGCATATTAATCATTCCACACATTAAAATTTAATCATCAAAAACATCATGCATTTTTTTTACACATTTGTCACATCACATCATAAATCGCTGTATATATATATCATCAGAGTGTTCAAAAAACTATACAAAATTTTGGATCCATATGTTATACAAAATTAGGGCTTATGCTCGATCATGTTCAGTATCAAAAAATATACAGTCATCCAATGATCATAGCTATCTACTCCTGTGGTCCTTGCCCAAGTTTCATGTTCCTATAGAACACGATCATAGTAGTGACACGGCGAAATAACCGTACCCAGTCACGTGGTACCCCTACTACCCATCTCTGGATGGCCTCAGGCAGATCTTCCACTGCAGCCATAGGCACATGGCGGGTCAAACCCTCCAGGTTCCTCTGAACGGAATGGAGGGTCCTGCCTAGATCTTCAGCATCTGTATCGCCTCTGTGGCGCTTATGCCGTGGGTAGACCTCAGGACGGAATGGTCCAATATCTATATCATGATCATCATAACATTGTAAGTCATTTTGAATCCAATCCAAAACATGCTTTGTTTTCACATTTTTCACATATATTGAAAAAATAAAAAAAATCACATAATTAAAAAATTGCAAATCTTACCGATTGTGCCCCATGCTGTGCCAGGTGGAAGGATGAGGTCTTTCTCACCACGAAAATACATCTTGGCAAAGGGTAATCCTCCACTGCTATGACTTGTTCTGCCCACCATAGGAAGAACTCGTCATCCCATGTGGTTCGGGGAACTTCACTTCCCCCCAGTCTCTTCATCAAGTCAGCCCATCGGGCAATTCTTGGGTCTCTTGGGCTGTTGATTGAGGAGATCACTCTGGGTCGAAGCCCAGGAATCTTCTCAAAGAAGAATGTTGTCGAAATAGTACCATACCCGAAATGCTTTGTTTTACCTTTTCGGATGGAGGTCAGTTGTTGCTTCATGTTCATTAGAAGAGTTGTGCACCAATCATATAGGTGAACTAAGCATTCTACTGCTATGCTCATCTGCGTCCTGGATGCCTGATGCAAGGAAGTAGATCCTGCTACCCTACCGATGGTAAATAGGAGAATTTTCATGTGCAATTCTCTCAAATATTTTATAGCAATTTGAGTCCCTACTTTCTTGGACCCCTCTACACAGTAGACGTGGACATAGTCACCCACTGTGAGCCCTCCCAAAGGCTTACCGTGCAAATTTACTGGGTCTCCCCTCTGGGAGAGTCTAGTAATGAAGTAGATGTATTCTAACTCTATGTGTATTGGAATTTGATCTATTATGAAGCAATATTCCTCCGGCTCCCAATAATTTACTAGCATTTCGAGCAACCGGACATTACTCTTCATATTTGGAATTTTGAAAAAATTGAGCAATCCACAATTTCGGAGGACATTGAGCGACTATTGATCGTGCATTACTTCATTGTCAATTGCACTATGCTCATGCTCCCACCAAGATATATTCATCCTAAGAAAAATCATTAATTTGTTCATTAGGAATGCTTTTTTACATTTCGGGTTGTGCATATGCGACTTACCCTGTACACAGTCGCGTATATACATGGCTTGGTCCATACAAACCCACATATGTGCAGAGACGCAATTTAAAACAAATATTTCTACGGTGAAATTTCTCAATTTTAACCCTATGAATGGACAAAATTGATGACAATGATGGATTAAGAGCTTACCTGACTGGTTCAGTGAAGTTTGATGGTTGATTGCTCCTGTTTTGACGAAAGAGGGTTTTCTCCAGAGCTCTTTTTCCCAAATCAGCAAGTAACAATGAACCAAATATGAGGTAACATGTGTATTTATACCCAAAATTTGAAATTTTTTGCAAAAAATTGTTATTCTTATTTTTTCAATCTATCTTAAGCTGCATAATCTGGATGCTTGTAAGTGCCTAGATTGGTATAGTTTCAGGTACATTTTGATGAAGTTGAGATTTTTTCTAGTTTTTGATCCATGACTGCTAACCTGTCATGGTAGGTATCTGATCTTCACTGGCATATAGGTTAGGAAATCCACTTTTCGTTGCATTTTGCATACTAGCCTTCATTTTGATCACTTGCCATAGGGTCGATCCCATCAGGTCATGAGTATTTCACCCATTTCACTCCCCAATTATTTAATCATGACTTGGTGGTAGAGCCTTCCTTTACATGGGCTTCCTAGTTAGTTCCTCGCTAGCACTTGTTTCCCATGCTGCATTTTATGTAGGCTCGGGAGTCCTCTTTAGTCCTGCCATGACTTATGTGTCGAAGCTTCATTCTTCTTCTTCTTCACTATCATTTTTTCTGGCTATTACCCTAGAGGATCCCTGTGGTTGTTGAGTTGTATTACTGCATTGCATATTGGCTACTTGTTTATCCTGGCCTTTAGCCAGATTCATTTGGACTCAATGTTTAAGCCTTCTTTTGACCTTGATTGTCTGTACAAGTTAACCATTGCATGCACTTAGCTATCGCAACTTGACACCCTTTTTACCCATGGATGGAACATTCCTTTGAGTATCGCTTACTAGTTTCCACCACCTTGCATTGAGCATAGGATCGTTCCTATCCCAGGAACTAGTGCATCTATTTCTTGATACTCGTTCCATCCATTGTACCATAGCATTCTTTTATTCTTTTTCAGGGTTATTATATGAAAAAGACAAAAAAATTAAATATATCAAAAAAAAGAGTGGGAACGGGATGTTACTTCATAAATTTTTTGATGGCAGTACAGTATCAGTTTGTCACCCTTGAACAAAGAACATACAGTTATATATTTCCTTCATTTGGGATGGTTTTAGTTTTGACCTAGGTTCAGCCTTTGCCTTGTTTTCACTGGTCAGTCCTCCCCTGGTTGGTTATCTCTTCCAATCATATGGAGAGTTTTTTTTTTCCTCCTGCATAATAGACTTATACAGTGTCATTTTTACTGCCATGGTCATCACGAGTCATGCTTTTTTTCAAGGGAAGTTTAACCAGATTCAACCATTATATGGTGTCTCTTGACTTCTTATCTAGTCGGCCTTCCCGATCTTATCAGTATCTTTTTCTATCACATCAGATGTTTTGGTCTTCTACTCATGCTGGTTTGAGAAGGTCTCCATTGACTTCTTGCCAGCGGGTTTGTCTCTTATCGACTACAACACATTTCTCTGAGAGTAAACCTAGAGTCACACGCTGGCCCTATTTTCATCATTGATAGGTGACCTTGTGCTCAGCATTTGATCATCATTATGGGTCTTTGACTGAGTGGTTTTCCTTGTGCTCGACGTCAGCATACATTATCACACCTGGGATTCATGCAGTACCTTGATTTCCATTTGACCCTATCGGTGGATATCTCACCTCTGTGTCAACTTTCATTATTGGTTGGTTCAGACGGTTTCTTCCGTGTGCTAGCTTCATCTTGTGCATGTCGAAAATGTACTTCGATTTGGTTCTGTCACTCTGCTTCATCCGATTCCTTCCAAATTTTGGCCTGCGGGTTACACTCGTGCTAGACTGATGTGGGATGCCTTAATGCCTTCCTTCCAGCAGAACTTTTCCCATCGACTCTGACTCATTGCTCTGGGAATAAGGTCTAGAGTCTTTTTTCAGTACCTTAGGGTTTGCATTCATCAGTGGCAGACTCTTCACTATCGATAGTGGGGATTAATCATTGCCTCCTGATTGGTAGATTCTTCCAAGTGTTCAACTTCAACTCATTTATTCGCACTTTTTAGATTGTACTGGGGCACCTTGACACTCATTTTCATTATTGATGGGTTGTCTTGTGTTTTTTAACAGTATATATCATAGAATGGTAATCAAACGATTTCTCACATGGTCGACTTCAGTTCACTTATTCCCATTGTGTAGAATTGTGCCATAGTGATCAGTGAAGACCTCGGGTTGCATCAACATCTTTCGATTCACTTTTGACAGTCCATTCAGTTTCTGCCAGTGATACCGTCCACCCTTATATGTTGTGGTTTCAGTACAACAATATCCTATATGTTGGCTCCCGAGTTGCATGATTGTACCATGTGTTCCACCCCTTATGATTTGGTACTTGGAGATTTAGTTACTTTTGTGATCAGACATCTATTTTCAGCATTATTGATGAGTTTGATATATGTGATACTTAGAAATTGATTCCGACTTGTACTTCTGGGCCCTGCTCAGATGATTCATTGTGTACTTTCAGTTCAGCTATACTTGTATACATTCTGGATCTATCCTGTACTTTCTATATGGATATATTTTTGACTGAACATGGGTATGCCCGCCTCAAACATGAGCTGACTCTCTGTTTTCTTTCATTGGTTTTTGGCAGGCTGAAATTTGGTGAAGTCCTCTCTTGTCCTCACGAAGTTCTTTCTATGTGCATAATACATTTCGGCCATCATGTACCCCTTCTGACCTCATATATTAGGGGGCATATGTTATAGCATCATTTTTCACCCTCATGTGATTCATGATTGTCTTTTTGGCCTTGGGCACCCATTCCCACAGACTTGAATAAAATTTCATTAAAAACAGTGTTTCAAATCCCATACCCGGGTATGCCCAGAGTTTTCCACGTGTATACGCGAGTCCAGAGATACTTTTCCATGTATTCCATTAAAATCATTAAAAATATATATATAAATCCCTATTTTTGAGGCTGGGTTGATGGTTATTCCAGTAATTCAACCACCCCAGCCCGTGGCCAACTGTTTCCAACTGATTGAAACTAATTTGAGGGAGTATAAAAGCCCCTCATATGCATGGCCTAAGGGAAGGAGAAATTATAGAGATTATACTCTGTTGGAGCCCAATTCAAGTCTGATTTCCCATGCCTCCTGTGCTTCCCAGTTTATTACAGGAAACCCTTGTTTCCTGGAGATGTTCATCAACTTATATGTCATCTCGTGTGCACAAGTTCTGGAAGAATCTTAGCGAGGCAAGGGCAGGACGGATCTGGACGACGGTCTGTTCGAAGATCGTGGAAGCATTCAGGTGATATCTCCACCTTTCTATTATTGTACATGATGTTTGTAATGAAGAAGAACCATCTTGTTCTCAAATTCATGTGTTAATATCTACTTGCATATGTAAAAAGATTGTTAATTAAGCACTTATTATTGTTTATATGATGTTTCACATGGATTACACTAACATTTAGGAAAGATATATGTTGTAAAACTAGATTTCTGTGCACGTTCCTTCTTGATTTTCAAGTTGAAGAGAAGAAGGGTTGCTGGGGGTTTGGACCCCACAGGATCTACATCAAACGTAGGATCTACAAGTGAGTTCTACAATCAATCATATCTAGTTTTTAGCGTACAAGTTTGGTCGTGTGAGTCCTTCTTGAATAGCATGCCCTGATCTGTGGAGGTTTCTGACCCAACGACCTCTAGGGTGTTATTTCCCGAAACAAGAACCATAAGATCTCAAACAATTATTAGATTTAGGTTTGTTTCATTTCAGCTTTTAAGTTTCTATTAAATGTTCTAATATTGGAGGAGATCCTAAAATTCATGTTTTCCTATAAGAGAACCTTAGGATCTTGACGAATGTTATATTTAGGTTTGTTTAATTGTTGGAAGAGATCTTGACGAATGTGTTCTTGTAAGGGAACTTAAATATCTCAGAAAAATTAGAAATCTTTCTAGATATATATATTTTAGATAAGTACTTCTAAGTTTAAATGAACTCTGATTGACATCATCAATTAGACACCAAACATTTTGAAAATAAATAGTGGAACACTTGGAAACAAATTTCAAACATTTGGAGGATTCTATAGATGATGATTATATTGTTTCGATAGCTTCAAGTTGGCATTAAACTCATAACATCTTTCTGTTGATTATCTTTTTTATGTGACATACTAATATGCAGAACACAACAGATCTTTCTAATGCCAATCTTTTTGTTGAGCACATTTCATGAGTTATCTAACACGAACAGGGAGTATTACATTTCATGGTTATTTTTAAGAATGGATTGATATTAATATCATGATAGAGTCAATTTCAACACTTTTATTGTCCTTAATTTGTTTTATTTGGTACAAAATTTTTGCGTAAGAATCATGAAGGAAATGGCCATTTCTTCTAGAGCACACTTATGTTTTCTTTCTGCCAAGTTTTTTTTTTACAGGTTACAGGATAATCAAGTGATCATTAAGGAGATTACATTATGATGACAGTTAGTCTTCCAAAGACTAAATTCATGAAAAAATTATAAAGACAAATCCATGTCTACAACCACTACCTTGCACCTCCCTTTTTGAAAAAGATTTTGAATTCCACCAATTGTAAATTCATAAAGCATGAGATTTCCATCTCCATTTTTTCACAGAAAGAGTTCTTATTCATTCACCGTACATTTCCTTTCATCCATTCCTAACCCACAAAATAAAACCAAAAAGTTCACTTTCAAGCTTATTGTCATTCTAATTTTCCTTGTCATTTCCTTTCCCTTTCATTTCTGCCAATAAAACCCTGCTTCTACATATCATTGAGTCAAAGTCCTAGAGTCTAATTACCTTTGTAAAAACACCTAGAGGCTTGCATGCCTTAATGGCAAGTACTCTTGCAAATGAACAATGTGAGTACATTAATATTCCTTGTTCGTTGGATCTTGTAGGTGACTCGACCACAACAAATTTTTTCGTACCTACAAAGATGTGTTAGGCATCTTGACTCCCATTGGAATCAATGGTGGGAGTTATTATGTTGGCTAGTGGCATTCATTAATGGCCACTAATTCAACTATTTATTGTTATGTTAGACAACAAGACATTTATTCACATAGCAAGATTTGTGCCATCGAGTGTTGAAGATTTGAAGACCCATTTTTTTTTGCAGATGAAGCAAATTTCCTTCCATTTTTTTTCAGTTGTCATGACTTAAGGACAAGACAATAAATAAGGCTGGAAAAAAATGTAACTTCTATATTTTGTATACCTTCCAAGCCTTATACATTTTCATCCATATTCAGCAGACTCATTAGATTCATCAGACTATCCAGCAGAAGATCCAACAAGAGATACGACAATACAGATCCATCTTTCATCCACAACTTGCAGAAGAAGCTTCAGATTATAATTGTAGAAGTTAAAAATGCATGATTCAACAACTTATTTAGGTAATTAAGGTATGATATTTTATAATCTTTAATCTTGAAATTATTTTTAATATGCTAAAATGATGATATTAGGAAAATATTCCTCTATTTCAATATTCCCTTTCTCATTAAAAATTGCCAAAAACCATCAATTGGGGGGAACTGCACACTTCATTTCTTTCTCTCATTCATATTACATCTTAACCCACATATTCTTCCCACAATAAAAACTACTACAAAATGATGAGCATATTAAATAACTTCTTAAAAATGATTGATCTCAACAAAGTAAATAATGATTGTAACACAAGAACCAATCATTAAAAAGAGATCTCAACAAAGTAAATAATGATTGTAAACACAAGAAGCAATAATTCAAAGATGAAAATGCTTTGAAAAAATAAAAGTTATCAAAATACATGCGCAAAGTTAAAAGGAATTCCATGATTGAAAGATGGTTGTTACACAAGAACCAAACATCTTGTAAAAGGAAGCTCATTGTAGTAGCTTGCATGAGGACATGCAAGAGCTTCAGTTGGGGGCTATGTTTGGGCTTTAAAATGTCATACAAATAGCACTCATTACCATAAATTTTTCACCTATACTTCCATTAATCACTCATTATTCACTACCATGTCACTTCATTTTCCCTAATGTTCATCATTAATGGGTCTCATTTATATCTTCCAAACATTATTTATTTTCAAGCATTTTTGAGAGAAATTCTTGATTAAATATTAGAAAATAATATATTTTACTTCATATATGGAAAGTGGATTGTTTTTGTGACATGTGTAGGTTCCAAGGAGGCTTCCAAGACACCTTTATGTGGCCTTTAATGATCAAATTCGAATTTGATAAGATAAGAGATCATGATCTCATGGAGAAGATCAAGGACAAAAGAGGGTTATGTGTCTAGATGGTTGAGAGATGTATGGAACTAAAAGAGATATTAGTGGATCATAATTATGAGTTTGTTATCTCATCCCATTGTATAAATAGGAGTACAATCTCCTCCATTTGTAATCTTAGTCCATTTGTAATCTTAGAATTTGAGAGAGTTGTAATCTTAGAGTTGTAAGCTTAGAGTTGTTTTTGCACATCATGATGAAGATTTTGGAATAAAGAATCATACTCTGATTTTTTTTTATTCTACATTTGAGTCTCCTTTGAAGTGGTGTGATTGTGGAGTTATGGAGGGCCCCTATGGCCTCACTTGCATGCTTACTTTAGGTATAATTTACTTTATGTTTTTATGTCATTTTCATCTTTTAAGTTTTGTTAGATGTTCTAATATTGGAAGGATATTATTTGAAATTTTTTTTGTAAGAGAACCATAAGATCTCATAAAATTATTAGATTTAGGCTTGTTTCATTTCATCTTTTAAGTTTTTGTTAAATGTTCTAATATTGGAGGAGATCCTAAAATTCATGTGTTCTTATAAGAGAACCTTAGGATCTTGACGAATGTTAGATTTAGGTTTGTTTAATTGTTGGAAGAGATCTTGACGAATGTGTTCTTGTAAGGGAACTTAAAGATCTTAGAGAAATTAGAAATATTTCTAGATATATATATTTTAGATAAGTACTTCTAAGTTTACCTTCCAGGGTTGACACTAAATGAACTATGATTGACATCATCAATTAGACACCAAATAGTCCACCACCATTTATTGATTTGAATACCAATATAAAATATTGTTGGGTTTTCTGAGTTCTTTCATTCCTATGGATTATGAGAGTGTCCTAAATATGTTTCAACACTTAGCTACGGTGATGAGACAAAGAGATTTTACTCTTATGGCTTAGCTAGCCGATTCTTTCAAGGTTTGATAAAACTTTATGAGAATCCCAAGGGTTACTTAGTTTGTCACTGATTTCAAATAAGTCTTATCATGATAACAAACATGCTTGGTAGTGCTTGAAGAAATCTACTTATACTACACTGAATACTAAGTGTTGTGTTTTAAGGATTTCACTCAGAACTCCCCAGCGGAGTCGCCAGAATGTTAGGTTCTCCGTAGTTTGCAAGATTGGCAAATAAAAAGCTACAGAGCCTACATATGAACCACTTTGAGATTCTAGGATCTAGCCCTCCTAAATCCAGAGAAGGATCTCTCTATAAGTGCAAATATTGATTTATCTTTTAAGGTTTTGGAATGTGATTTTAGGCTAGTTATTAAGAACAAGAGTTTTGTTTGATTTTTTGGTTGGGTATGATATTTAATTGAGTGGAAAGTCCTGAAAATGAAAGGGTTTCAAAGGGGTGAAGTTGCTCACAATCAAAACAAGGTTTGGCTGATAGGATAGGCATGAAACAACACTTAATCCATTGGGCTATGATGTCACAAAAGGTTTTAATTGTGCAACAATTTCAAGAGTGGTCCATGGGGAAAGTCATCTATAACAAAGGATCTTTTGGATTAAATGATGGAATGGAACAATAAAAGTGTTGTGAAGGTGGGAAAAGATAATAATTTCAACAAGGATTTATCAGCTTTCTGAACAAGAAAAATCCTTTATAAGTAACTGTTTGAAGCTAGCCAAAGGACAGGGCTAACCATAGACTTCTTTGGACAAGCTTGTATTAAAGCTAACTTATCAGATAAACAATCCAATAATCCACATGACTACTTTCAGAAAGGATGAAAACATATAAGAAAAAAAAGTGTAGCTTAAGATCAAGTAAGATATCATTAAAATCTAGGCCTTCTTTTATCACACTCTTAGGGAAACTTTCAAACAACCTTTGGAGGAAAACTAGAAGATAGGGAAAACCATAAACTTTCCTAGTCCAAATCTACTTAGCATGTAGTGAAAATATCATTCAATAACTTCCTTTAAATTTTAGCACTTCAAGAGATGGACTAACCAACATTCCTTGATAATGTTTACACTTAATTAAATCATTATCAAATACACAAAGGAAGAAAACATAAAGATAAAGCTTATCAGTGAGAGTAGGGTACTTGTAAGAGCAAATCCTAGCTCTATCTTTGTTGTTGTTTATCAAATAAAAATGAACAATTTTGTGAAAAAGATAAGAAGGAAAACAAGAACATTGAGAGGCACATCACCAATGGTATAGACCAGGATCCCATGAGTCAGCTTGTATATTGATGACAATCCAGTTACATACTTCAAGTCCAATGTTTCAGTATAGCAACAACTTCTCTTCACAGCCTAATTTCTTTGATTACAAAACAGAGCTTCAAAGCCTTTGAAAACTATTTACATGTAGAAAGTTTGAGTAGCAAGTATTACATCAAAGTCCAACCCCCAACCATGTGCTCCTCAAGGATATTTTATAAGGAAATGAGGAGGTGGAATAGAATGAAGGGTCTCTAGGTTCAATTAATACAAGTTAATGCTTCTTGGCCTTTAAGGGGCTCAATAGAGAAGTTTTTTGATATTTCCTCTGTATTAATTGGTTTTCATTAAGTATTAAGCTACTTGTCAGATTTTGTTGACTTTAAAACTCTTTAGGCAGGCCGGCAATAACTATAGCTATCTTTAGGTAAAAATATCACTGACTAGGCAATAACTATGCCTTCTTTATATTTATTGAGGCTGTCGGTGGCAGTTTGGTAGTTGAAGAGGATAGTTTTGGCCTCTGATGTGGGAGTGGAGGCCTCTTTACTGATATTTTTCTCTGTTTAACCTTAAAACACTTTAATTTGTCTTTACTCTGTGTTTAGGCTTAATTAGCCTTGATCTCTGCTTCGGGTCTTCATTCTCTGATACTGTCTTTGTTTCTTTAAACCTAAGGATTAAAACTATGATTTTTAGGCTTAGGCATTAATCCCTTTACTATTAATTTCTTCACTGATACACTTTGTTTGGCTTGTTTACATAGGTAGATTTCCATCATGGGATGGTTTCTTCGAGGGTCGGGGATCGTGACCCACCGATTTAAATATGAATTTACAACCCTGCTAGCTCCCTTTCCTCATTGATTTTAAGGTCAGAAGCATCACAATGAACTCATATAGTAACCTATTTGTGACTGTGGAAATACATAGATAGAACACCACTAAACCATGGAAAACACAAAAACTTTTTATAAAAATCCTACGAATTGTGGTAAAACTGTGTTTTAGAGGTTCAATGGAGGTGGTAGGAATGCTTGAGGATGGGGAAATGCAGTGGAAAAAATGGTCGAAACCTAGCAGAATAGCTAACCAGGTAAATATTTGAAATATGGTGCGAAATTCGGAAAAGGCGGTTTTGGGAAAACCGATAGCAGTTTTCACGTAGCATTTGGGGGGGGAGTGGTATTAACTTTTGGAACGTGATATACATTAGCGTTCAACACATGGATTTATAAAACCACTTTTATTGCACGGAAGTAGCACACTATGGAAAGGGGCCAAAAATTACGTGATATGGATTTTGGTCCGTTGGATTGGAGGCTCCAATTCCAACGGTGCGGGTTGAGCGTGATGGATGAAGAGCTGCGAGGTAAAAGAGTGTGTGGGGTCCATGGTGACATCAACAAAAATTGGCGCGTAGTGGACGGGTGCAATAGGCTATCGGGTTAAGTCCCGATCGTTAGAGTTCATTGATGGATGGCTACGACTAAGAGAAGAAGCAGATATGAAGAAATGAAGGGAAAGGGAACAGGAAAAAGGATGGGGCCGGATGGCCTTTGATATTTGTAGATCGATGGTTAGGATTCGTTTAAAAATATATTTTTTGGGAAACAAAAAATATATAAAAGGTAAGGTTTGAAGGAATTTGGCAGAGAAAAACAAGGAGAAGGGAGGGCCCACCTTTTTATAAAGGGCAGAAGGAAGGATCAATGGGAGCCGTCGGATCATGAGGATTGACGGTGGAGATTAAATATGGTGGATGAAGGGTCTGGAGGATGGAAAAACTGCAATGAAGCGTAGACCATTGGATCTGATAGAATGAATGGTCAAGATTAAATCGGGGATCACACATCGGAGGTGAAAAGCGAACGGGACTTTGGATTTGTGATGTGTGATTAAGCACTGGCCATTGGATCGAGATGAGAGATCAACAGTCAGGATTAAATTGGTGGAAGGCATCAGCGGAAGGCAAAGGGAGCCCGCCATGAAGTGCGGGCCGTTAGATCAGGGGAAATGAATAGTGGAGATCTCATCGGAGCATCGCATTGGTGGAGGTGAAAGGGTAACGGACTAAGCCTTTGCGATATGTGATTATGTGAGGGCCATCCGATCTGAAGGATGATCGATGGTCAGGATTTAATCAGCAGGCGTGATGTCGAAGGGCTATGGGCGGATCACAATTGAATATTAGCCGTCAATTCTTATGGATTCGACGGCTGATATTAAATTGGGGGATCGGCATCGAAGGAAAAAAAGGGAAAGGATAAAGGGAATTGTGATTACAATGCAATGAATTTTTTTGATGTGATGAGTGATTCGCATTTGGTTACAGTGTGGGTCATATGCGGAAAGGGGCTTAAGGCCTTAATGCTGAAAAATGGGTTTTTAGGCCAAAATGAAAGTTTTTTAGAGCATTTTGAGGGTTTCGATAAGGGAAAAAAGGGTTTTTAAACCAAATGAAAGGGGGACATAAGGTTTAAAAATGGTTTTGGAATGGTTTAGAAGGTTAGATGAAGGTTTATGGAGGGATTTTATGAAGGACATAAGGATGAAAATGGAATTATTTTGGGAGTGAAATGAAGAGGAAAATGGTGGAAAATGGAGTTTTTTAGAAGCAGTTTCTTCTTGGTAAATAGAAATGGTTCTTTAGGATTAAAAGTGAAACAACAATGAAGATTATCTCAAAGGATAATAATCATCATAAGACTTCAATAACTCACAATTTGGACATGAGTTGTTTCTTTAAGGCTAAAAATATTTAGCCATGATTTGATATGGCAAAATTTTTATAGGTGGCTAACAGATATTATTCACTACTTGTGCTTTTTCTCTTGTCCACCCTCAATAAATAGAACAAATTAAAAATCTCTTAAACTCAAAGCTCAAACTTATGTTATAATTGATGATAAATTATATTGGAAGGATCTTGTTGGTATTTTTTTACTGTTTTTAACAAAGGGGGAGTCAATAGAAGTTATCAAAGAATACCATGAAAGTCAGTGTGGATGTCATTATAGCTGGAAATTTATTGCTCATAAAATTTTGAAATTAGGTTTTTATTGGCCTTCCTTATTTTTTGATGTATACAAAATGGTTAGAGGCTAATAGAAATGTCAATTGTTTGCAGAAAAGAAAAGGTTAGCTCCTCTACCTCTTCTCCCTGCATTTATTGAAGAACCATTTAGACAATGGGGATTAGATTTCATTGGAGAAATTATTCCACCATCAAGTGGGCAGTTCAAGTGGATTCTGAATACCATTGGTTATTTTACAAAGTGGGTGGAGGCAATTCCTACTAGAAAAGCAGATGATCTGGTAGTAAAGAAGTTTCTGGAAGAGAACATCTTCAGCAGGTTTACATTTCCAGTCGAGACTGTAACAGATGATACTCAGGTATTCAACTCTGTGAGATTCATTAATTTTTTTCAAACATATAATGTCATTTTGTCACATTCTACAACATATCATCCGTGTTAGTCTGAATCTTTCGTCGGAAAAAGACCACTTTAGCTACGCATAACAAATAGCCCTAACATCGATTATGGATGCCAATATCTTTAAATCTGCAGTTAGTTGATCCAAATAAAGCTGCACAAATCTAGATCTATGCTTAAAAATACATTAAGCAGTAAAAATGAAATGTTGCTCCATGCATCCAATAGATAAGACAAGAATGATATATTTGAAAGAATTTTTATATTAAAGGGTCACCTAAGAGGAATATAAGAAAGGTGTTTCCAATTCTCCTCAATGGGATGAGTTCTTGAAATTCCTCAGCATTTAAGATCTAAAAATTCTCTCTCTTGTTGGTGTAGAAAACCCAGACAAACATAGAACTCAAAGGGAGCTCACAAAGAAAAATGATGGAAAATGTGACAATGATAATGGCTCAAAGTCAGACCAAGAGTATAGATCTAGAGTGATCTAATGCAATGAAAGGTGACCAATGAATGGTAAAAACCCTTCTATTTATAACAAAATATTAAGGCGGTCTAGAACTTGGTGCATGAATAAAATATTATTAATCAAATTCTAGAACCACCTTTTAGGAATATTTTATTATATTTGTTGGAGGGGAAAGGATTTTTGACTTGGGTCAATTCCTTCATTTATAAATAATAAATAAATAAATGATTTATTTATTATTTTAAAGAATTGGTGGAAATATAATTAAATAAATAGTTATTTATTTAATTATTTATAAATGATTTAGTCAAATTTAACTAGGAATATTATTTAAATAAGGATTAAATAACTTATTCCTAGGAAATAATCAAATAAATAAGGATTTATTTAATTGATTTCCTTGTTTTGGGTTAAATATGACTAGGAATAATAATTAAATTGATGTTTAACTAATTATTCCTTAAGGAAATATAAACAAATATAGATTTGTTTATTATTTTCTCTTGGGGTTTCCTGTTTAGACCATAAACAACTTAATAAAGGTGTTTTAATAAGTTATTTCACATAGTGAAAGAAACTTTACTTAGTGTAAAATTGGTCTTACATGGTGTACTTGGGTCCATATAATGATAATAGGTTAGATGACCAAAAAATGGTGTAACAATCCTCAAAGGAATGGGCTAGTTGAATCTTCCAACAAGATATTGGTTAAGATTTTGAAGAAAACAATTAATGAGAACCAGAAGAACTGGGATTCAAAGTTGATATTTTCTCTCTAGGAATTAATAATGACTATCAGAATATCTATTGGTAAGTCCCCTTATGAATTGGTATATGGTACTCAAGTTTTGTTTCCTACTCAGTTCGCTAGACCAGTAATTTCTTTTCTTCAAGAAGCACAAGAGGAACCTAATGCATTGATAAGAAGGTTGAATAAGGTGACAGAATTGAGTGAGAGCAGGAATAAAGTCAGGAAAACTTGGTCACCTATCAAGAAAAGATGAAGTCCATCTTTGATAAAAAAGAAAATTAGATTCTTTTTGAAATTGGAGATTTGGTATTAAGATGGGATACTAGAAGAGAATAGAAAGGAAAACATGGTAAGTTTGATTCTCTCTGGTATGGCCCATACATGATTATTGAAGCAAGATCAAATAAAACTTTGATTTTGGAGAATCTTGATGGAGAAACGGTAGATATTCATGTGAATGGGAAGTATCTAAAACATTATTTCCAACATTGAAGTATTATGGTTCACCATTGTACATATTTGATTTCCTTCATTGTATATTTTTCATCAAATAAAATTTGACTCCATGTCCGAAGTGAAGGCACTGATCTGTAGTTCTTAGTGTTTCATCGAAAAAAACACTATCCCAGGTGGAGCCAGATGTTGTGGCTCATTTGCAATTTCCGTTATTTTTAATTTTCAAAATACAAAAAATAGAAAATTATCAAAATATATGTTGAAGTATAAAGGTTCATATACTTTGACATAAAAATGTAATATTTATTGCATTTAAGTTTAAAGCTAATAATTTAAGCTCTGTGGAAGCGGGTCCCAATGAACAGATTAAAAAGTAAGCATATTATGGAGTGGGATCCGACGATTTGACGGATAGGGAATAAAATCGTCAACCTGCGGGCACTTTCAGTTCGTGGGTTAACTACGAGAGTGCCTCCATAGTTGACCCTATTGACTGCAGGGTCGATCTAGATCAATGGACAAGATTCACTACAGAGGCATGAAGCCAATGAGCTCCTCATACCTTGAGACCTCCCGTAGTGACGTATGCAACCAGCTGTTGAGAGATGTGATCCATATCGAAGTACTTTCAACGGTCTTTTGGTGCATCTCATCAGTATTTAATTCTTAAGCCCGTGCCACCTATTTAAGAAGAATTCTCATTTCTCTAAGGTTGTTATTGTTATTTTTTATTTGAAATTTGTGTCTGCACTATGTCTTTTTCTACTGTCCGCCACCTTGTCAATTAACTGTCACCCCAAGCTAAAACTATGGCCAAGCGTCCATCCCTCTCAGGTTCTTCCAGTCACATTCCTCTCATGGACACTGAGAGGGACATCTAGGATACTGTCTGTGCTCTAGACCATATTTCATTCTATCGGTAGGTTTTCCTAAATGATAAAACTTTTCCAATTTACACCGCCATGGCAAAAACTGGTGTATTGTCTGCATGCATCCCAAGAGCTCACCTTTTTCCCGAATTTGTGTATTGGCTAGTTTCTGTTATGTAACCTAGAAAATGTTTTGTAATTAATTATCAAGGGGAAAATGTTCTACAAGTCTCAGCCCAATTAATTCTTCAAGCTCTGTGTTACCCTGAGTCAAAGTCGTATGTCCAATTCACTGATGATTCCTTGATGGCATATTATGATAGTCTTGCAGGTCAGAAGTTTAACCAACTCATCTTTTTTCTGAATCCAGATACATAACAGTTTTCACCAGATAAAAAAGAATTCCCCATGGAGGTTTTTGATATAGAATTCAGTCTAGTGCTAAGGTTCATTGAATGATTTTGGGAAAGGATGATGACAATACAATGGACAAATCAGTTCTGGGAATGTTTGCCATGATGAGGAAGCTAGGAGTGGTGATGGATATTCCATCTTATTGGCAAGAAGCTGTCAACTCTCATCTCATGAGCTTATCGCTAATGTGTTCATTCAGGTTTCCTTCTCTTGTTATTTACCTCTTTTTATATCAAAATGTAGAAGAATTCATGCATCTAGGGTTAACTATAATGGATAGGAATAAGAAAAGGCAGTCAGTAGTATTATGGAAAGACATAGAGAGGAAAGAACGTAATGAGGGTGGTTTTTTTTATTTTTCTATTCATTTCATGTCTATTGCATATAATATTTTGAATGAAATTACTCCACCCTGCTTTCTGCCAAAAGCTCAAGAGTTATTGCAGTTGGGTACAAATTGTAAGTTGGTGATTGGTTTGTTTTTGAATATTATTCTGAAATTAGGATTTATGGAGCTGGCGTAGAACCTTATAGGCTTCCTATATTTGTGTCTATGAGATTATTTTCTTTGGAGTTGATTAGGAAAATTTTAAACACAGATCAAATACATTTTGTGCCTATGAATAAAGGTCACATGTTTAAGTTACCAATGCTTGTTGGTCCTTTTATAGTTAATATGAGACAAGCAATTGATGAAGCTTCTAAGATGTTAGATGAAATGCACCTACTATTAGGAGAGAAGTCAGCTTATGACCCTCACAGTGTGATTTCTAATAGGAGAATTGAAAATGGTTATTCAACATTCATTCATGAAAGTAGACCAGATATGGAAAAAATGGCAAGAAAGTTCATTGATTTCATTGATTCCAAAATAGATCAAGAGTTGGAAGAAAATGAAATGAAAGATTGAATTTTATATGTTATGGAAATTAATCAGATGATTGTCAAGAATGATTGTAGGAAGTCTACAGAAAAGAAATTGATTGAGCTTAAGGAAGCAGTGAACCAGTTTGACAATTTATTTGATAAAATAGCAAGAGCAGGTTTACCATCATGTTTGGGTCTTGGAGGTAGTCTTTTATCATAGAATTTTTATGAACCCTTACTGGTGTTGGAAAAAATTAAGGTAGACAGTACTCATGAAAAGACTCAGGTTCTTAAAGGAGCGACAATGATCAAATTCCTTCAAAGAATTTTTTAGCTGCTATGGTTAGTGAATACTTTATTTGCAAAGAGGCCATCATTTAATAGAATCACAACTTTTAGATTGGAATATCATAAGATGGTCCATTCACTTAAGACTAATATTGAGATATGGAAGAAATGCAGAGCTTGGATGGAAGATTCACCAAAGGACCCCTCAACTTCAAAGAAGGATAAACCATCCAGTCAAGGAAATGCAACAGCAACATCATCTATTCACATTCAACAAATAGATTAGGATTTCTATTTTATGTTATTTTATTCTTTTTAAAATAATGTAATTGTATTAAGACATTTTTATGACATGTGATAGGAAGTCGAAAAAGTCCTAAGTAGTTGAAGTTGTTAGGATTAGTTCCAACAGTTAAAAACAACTTTCTATTATATTTGAAGAGAAAAACAAGAAAGGAAAAGGTTCCAAGTTTTGGACCTTCAGACTGCAATTTTTGTACTCATATTTCAAATGATTAATGAATGAAAAGAAATATTCTAGCATTTTTTGATATCGATATTTCTTCCAGTTTACATTATGTGTTTTCTATATTTGAATAAAAGGAAGTAATGAACTTGTAGGTCTCTTTTTACTTGTGTGAATAAGAGTTAAAATCCTTAATAGGCATTCCTTGATTTTAACTGTTCCTGTCTTATAATTCTTCTGATGTTTGAAGTGATATATTTTGTACATCAGCGTATCAATTTGGGCTTCTTTCCTTCATGTTATTCTAATCATTCCATTCTATATCAACAAATAATAATATTGTGCGTCATTCGTTATGTTTGATCTTTGAGGTTTTAATGATAAACATATGAAGGTGATTAAACAAATACCAATCTTTCTATGGCACATTTATATAAATGTCTTAAGCACTAATTCATTACCACAGCCAAGGGATTGTCTGTTAAGGTACAAAAATAGAAGAAATAAATGATAAGTCTACATAAGGAAGGCATCAATATTTTGCAGATCCCTCATTTTGGGCACAACCCCATTAATGATATATATGTCAAGAAGTTGTTGGCATTAGTGCATGATGATGCACTTTGGTTGTGAGAGTGCATCCCAATTGATGCAAACCTAATTCATATAATTACTAGGTTTCCAAATAAGGGGGCCGACCCTATGGCTGATTTTGGAGGGAAAGCGTATGAGAAAGCACATGCAGATAAAATAAAGAAGAAATATTGTGTTACGTGCAAATCCAGCGGATTGGTGGTAGATGAAATAAATGACCAGATAGTATATTTGGGCATGATACTTTTGTCTTGAAAAATGATGCACAAGTGTAGGCCAAAGGAAGCCCCTGCACATGTGATTGCACTCGTAGGGAGATGCAAAAAAGGAGTCATATATAACTAGTGTGCATACCTATGTAAAGAATTTTTGATAAACGTGCTCGAAGTCCAGGAGGAGGGAAAACATTTTTAGTATGCTTGGCTCTTATTGTTAATCACACTAATTAGGTGGAAGACCCCTGAAGATACTCATTTTCCTAAACTTGTAGAACCCATGCGTGAAGTTGCATGCTACACCACATTATGGAATTCCTTCGACCCAATGCATGCAAAGGAGAATAAAATATTTTAGGTGTTGTATGATGGAATTTTATACTAGGAAATATAGTCAAAGCCACAACTATATCCCACCCTTTATGAGCAGTACATAATGGTAGCCGATTTCAAGGCTACATCCCACAATATCCAAATTCGTGTGAAGGGTGATGTGGAAGGAGTCTAGTATAAGTTGCCTTACTTGGTGACTGAAGAAGATTTAATCCTATTCACAGTAGACTGGCCACCAGCGTGGTTGAGTCCACCAACCCCATCGTGCGATCCCACTGATAAACCAACAAAGAAGGCCACTGATAAGCCTGTTAAAAAAATACTTCCCACCATCAACGACAAGCCTAGCGATAAGGATCCTACCCCAACGACAACGGGAGAAACCACTGAGATCACGACCATGACAAAAATGAATGGCTATGTGCCCAATGAAACTGAAGTAGCCAACTCCAAAGGCACAAAGCATAGTGCGCAGACCCAGGTTGGATCAAAGAAAAATAATAAGGGCTCAAAACAAATAGGATAGGAGGTCCTGATAGTAACAGAGGATGATCTCAATGAGATCGTGAATACAATCATTGTTGTGCAGGAGGATCATTGGACGGACATGGAGGTCTAGTATAAATCTGCATTGGAGGTTGTCCAACTTTTCCTCTAAGTGTTAAAAATGAAAGCGAGCTAGATCCATGTGAGCATGATTCAAGCAAGGTGGACCAGTGTGCCTGTTAGAAATGAACAACCTTTAGACATAGCGCTGCCATCATCCGGGGAGGGGAGATTTGTACATATCCCTTTATCAACATTTCAAATGGATGCAAGCCAGCACACTAAACTCACTAGTACAGGTGATGTGCATATTAATATTTTTATGTTGCCTATAGGAAAGATTCATCTTCTACATTCGGTCATTGCCGATGAGATACAATACTATGAAGCAACCATGTAGACGGAGACCTAGGATGCACAGAAACAAGTTGCACAAGCACATGAGCAGCAGTGTCAGGTAGAGGCAGCATATCAAGCAACATAAGCTCAGTGAGTTGTGATAGAAGCTAATATAAATCTATTATGCCATGATATTCCAGCAGTCGCGGCCACTGCTGCACCTTCAGATAAGTTAAACGGACTAGCTACTGTCGTCAAGGCTACACGCGTGGAAGAGCACACCCTTCAAGCTAAGTACGAGTACTAAATCTTGGACCTTTAGACCAAGCTTCAACCAGATACATTTCCAGAGGTCCATGCTAAGACATATGCAGAAGTGAAACGTGCCCAAGAAAGTATTGTCGCTACAGTCACCTAGTGTGACAAATCTCTTGCCGAGGGCATGGATATTTTGGCATCTATCTAAAATGATCTAGTTTTTTAATAGTTGTGTGACACACTTAGCACCAAAGAGTAGAAGTTCAAAGAGATATGCATAGTTGTGCCCACACTGGTGGTTCAACAGAGTCTTTCTTGCCTGTAATAAGGTCGCAGAATCCAAGGAAAATTTTCATATTTGCATCGGAAAGAACAAGTGATAACATAAAGAATGCAACCATGGGTAGAGAAAAAACTACAAATTTCACATAATTTGGACAACACACTCAATATCATCCAACAGACCCATCGTAGTGTGGAGATGGTCATTGAAGGGGACATGATAGACAAAATGGTTCAACAGGCGCAGTGTGGGGCAGTGCAGAGCCTAGAGTTAGTGTTCCTTCTCCAAAATTTTGTCAATATGTTCCAAGACAAGACAAAGGATATAGTTTTAGTGTCTCAGTGACTCAAGATGGGTTACATGATTGTGTTGAGGTCTTGTTGGAGTGGGGTCCCATGAGGCACAAGCTTCAATTCTCTTTTTTTGTATGTTTTTATGTGCACGCTGTGCAGGGGTAGTCTAAGGGCTTTTTCCCCACTATTGGGATATATTTAAGCTTAAATGTAAACTATGGGTCTCAAACCATGGTTTGAGACCATAGTAACTGTGCATGAGGCATATTATAAATAGGTATCATTTTCTCTAAGCTAGACAGTTCGGTTAAGCTATGATATATTGATATTCGGATAATATATGTGTTTGTAAGGGTTTTGGGTTCTTCGGTTGGGTAAAAGGCTCTAGTTGGCTATGTGCACAGATACCTAGTACTGGTTTTGTGCAGACTCCACTGGCTATGTACACAGAAGGGATAGTAAGGGTTTTTTAAGGGTTTCTGAAGGAAAGCTGATGTATTGAAAAATTTGAAGTATTAATAGAAGGAATTGTTTTGGAAAAAGCTTTGTATTATGTGTCTAACTATTTTTATTCTTATTTTTATGATTTGATGACATTTCACTTTCTGTTTTATTACTTGTGAATGCACATATTTTTTCTGCATGAATATTGACTCATGTTAAGTAAGAGCAAGATCTAGTTCTGATCTGTAATGTTCCCAATTTTCCAACAATTAATTGAATTAATAGATTTCTTAATTTTTCTAATTAATTAAGTAAATAAGAGGGTGGGGGGACCCAGAAACCTGATATATGAATAAAATCCACTTTTTATGTGCATTTGTGGGCTATTTAGAAGTAGATCAAAATTATGGTGTAGTGTAGCAACTTCTTAATGAAGGAAGAGTGGAAATCATGGATCATTAATCAGAAGATCATAGAAATAGTGGAGGAAGTCAAAGTAAGATCATGGTGCAATAAAAGTAAGATCATAGAGAACTAATGATGAAATAGTGGATGAAGTGGTGCATATAATGCGCACATGATGGAGAGAGTGGAAATTAAATGTAGAGATCATGGAGACCATGGAGAGACAAGGCAGTCTTCATGAAGGGTAGTGGCCACATGTGCAGTGCAGTTATGAGGTGGGCCAAGGCTAGGGAAGGCACAAAAAGTATAAAATGAAGATGAAGGCAGAAATATAGGGTAGATTTTATAATTTTATTTTAGATTTGGATTTTTTAGTTGACAGTTATATGCACTCTTCAACTGTTTAGCTAAGTCTACAGTGTTTGTTTAGCACATAGGTTTTTCCGATCAAAAATACCACCCTTACCCATGGGGGACTTCAAATTCCTACTCTAGGAAGGTTTTTTTGAACTTACATACATCATCAAGAATTGGTGCCACATTTAGCCCCTCTCTACAACACATTCATTCTCTGGAATTATGCATTCCTGCTTTAGGGTTTGAGAGGAGGAGGTAGTTTCTAGCACTTCAGTTAGGAAACCATTGGAGGATTCATACTTTCACATTGTGCTTCAAGATCAGTCTTCTAGGAGAAACATATTCATATTTGGCATTAGGCCATCAATTTATACCTCCATGCAGCAATAGTTCCCCTAGGAATTGTGCAGTCTAGTCCTGTAGGTTTGAAGAAGGAAGGAAGTTTTCAGTATTTCTGCTGGAAATCATGTGAGGACCATATCCTCACTTTGGGCATATTATTTCCACCATTATTGAGCTTTATTGTAGCATCTAGCATTAGGCTATTGCTTCAGCCTCCCTGACAGTGTAGTTTATTCCATCTATTGTGTATTCAACAATTGCATCTAGTGGAGCAGGAAGGAGGAGCTATATCTCAAGCTTCTAGCTTAGAGATCTGGAGGAGGGATCAACCCTCTATGCATTGAGCTGATTGTATAATATTAAAACAATATTACCTTCAGTTCATCTAGTAGATCTACATATCCAGAAATTATAAGTTACAGGCCCTAGGAGGGTGATTTTCCAAGATTGTTAGATCTGGAAATCTTTTCTGGGTTATCTTGGGTATTCATCATAGAGCCAGGATCTGAAATCCTGCCATCATCTAAGCTCCAAACTACCAAATCTACACTTCTATTTTTAGTATTCAATTGTAGTCTTGATATTTGCAACAGAGACAACATAATTCAACCTCTAGCAATCCAGTACTTCCATAGTGCCTTTGAGGAGATGGCTTCTGGATCATTCTAGCCTACTTTTTTGGCTTGAGTGTTCCATAATTTGAGCACTGTTGTAATTTTTTATCAACCTCCATACTAATAAAATGGCTCAACTATTCTACATATTTGTATGGTGTATTTAGATGGTTTGTTCATTACTGTAGTTTTTACTATTGTTTTTTTTATTACTGTCTTTTTGCCTTTTTGGATACTACAATGGTATCAGATCATGATCTTTAGATCAACTTGTGGGCAATACATCTTATGACCTTAGAATAAGAAGCAGAAAGACGAGATCTATAATGGCGAAGGGATTAATTTTTTCCACACTTCTCAATATATCTATGTAGGATCTCTCCAATAAGGTCACACAAATGAGAAGGGAGATGCAAAAAGACACCTCAAGAAGGTTTCAAAATGAGGAAGGCCCAAGCAGTTCCTATCAGCAACATAAACAACCAGCAAATAAAAGAGCTCCAAAACATTCTACTAGATCCAATCTCTTTGAGAAGGAAGGTGAATGGTATGAATATGGAGGAGACTTGGGGTATGAGACCCTATGTAAATATTTTTCCGAGTACAAATCACATTCTAGAGCACTCAAGGAGAATCTAACTCTCCAACAGTTCTTACAACTGAAAGAAGAAAGGATATCTCGCAGTAGTAATAGAAGAAAGAGGCATAGATTCTTCTTGCCTACATTGATGGATCATCCACAAGCACAGTAAGGGCTTGGAGGAAGGATTGAGATGGATTCTTTCATTTATACCGAGTAGCATAAAGAGAGGCTTTTGAGATTGTTACACTACACCACAAGGGTGAAGCAAAGGATTTGTGGTTCAAATGTCTGACACATGCCATAGTGACTTCGTATGAATATTTAACTCAAAGATTGAAGAAGAAGTTTGGTAGAATGAAACCGAAGACACTTCCCATAGAGACACTTTCCATCATTGATGAGATAGTACAAGATGATCCAAAGGAAGATGTTAGCATTATCACTTTGGAAGAGGAGTCCCTACCACCACCACCACCACCAACTGCAGAAGTAATTGCATGAGGAGAAGGAGCACTTACATCTTTGAAATATGGTCTTAAGATGTTGACATTGGGAGCCCCATACATGATTTAAGATATGAATGAGGAAGAGGAGGAAGATACCAATGCTGGTACAGTAGAAGAGATGCACCCATCACCACTACCAACAGTTGGAGAGGCCATTCCACTAGTTGAAGGAACTCTTGTAGTTGTGCAAGATGTTCCCAAGATTTAGCTAATCCAAGGTGGGGACATGCCATGAGGGAAATTCCATAACCAAGGATTAGAGCACCTTGCTTATTTGGAGAAGAAAACTATCATTGCACAGAGGACCCTTGACTTTCTCAAGGAGGAGATGTATAGCCATCCCAGTTGTTCAGTATTGAGCTACACACAACAATTTGAGTTGCGATGTGGAGTTTAGGAGGATGTGATGAGCATGGTGCTAATCAATACAATGCTAGGCTATGAGTTCAGTATTGTGTATTCCCATGAGATAGTAGATGCATCATCATGCATATCTACAACATTGTCACTGAGAAACAGTGATGATATGAGGGTTGCATTATTCTTGGAGCATTCCAAGGATAGCTTCAATTATGAAGCACTAGAGAGATAAATGATCCATGGTAGGCATCTTGAGATGGATAAAATTTTCCATTATCAGGATGGAGTTTTCTTGATGAGCATCTCACAGCTCAAAGATAAGTTTCCACCTACAACATATCCATAACCTTATGGCTTTTATTGGGCCATTGATTAGAAGATCTCATGCAGAGACCTCAAGGAAGGTTCACTTAAACATATCATGGAGTGTAAAGCTTATCAAATGGAGGAGGATGGTATTCTACCTTGGCTAGATACCAAGTTAGAGCATGACATGATTCATCATCCACAATGGGATGGATGGATGAGGAGGATGAGCAAGCGATTGAAAACATACTTGCAGATCTATGACATAAGACAACAAGAGGCACGGTTGCGCTGGTTTCTTTTGGGTGAGTATGGTTACTACCCAACATCTCACATTTTCATGATCCATGCCATGTATATTACTGATGTTATGTAGCATCAGGAGGCATGGTTGCGATGGTTATTTTTGAGAGATTTTGGCCATAACATTACATATCCTATTTCCATGTATGTGTTTTTGTTTGGGACATGGTATAACTCTCACATGATGTGGAAACATGGAGCCTGGTTGTATTAGGCTGATGTGAAATTCTACATGTCAATCAGTATGTTGTTGCTCCAAGACTTGTATCATGATGATGTAAGGTGGTAGCAAGAATCCTTGTTTCTTCAGTTACTCTTGGGAGAGTATGGGTTGACTTTCTCCCATACATTACATGATGATGTTGGAAGATGGAGACATGAGGCTTTACTACAATGGCTTCTATTGGGAGAGTATGGCCACCATACTTGGTATGATGATGATGTGATATGGCAATAAGATGCATTGCTGTGATGGCTTCTTTTGAGAGAGTATGGCTCTTATACTTGGGTTGATGATGATTTTGCATGGCATCAAGAGGCTTTGTTGCGATGGTTACTATTGGGAGAATATGGTTTGACATTGTACATCTCCATCCATATGTCTCTACCTATTCTTTTGCACAATGTTGGGATGATGCTTGGAACCAATACGGCCAATAGGGCCAAGGATGGAAGCATGGAGACATACAATCTACATCATGTATCATGGGATGGAGAGATAGTTGATGAGTTGGAACTTTACATTTGGGGAAGGAACCACTCCACTTTATGTATCTCATGCATAGAGGAGGATCCTGGAGAACATATGGTTTCCACTTGGAGACTCATTAATGAGGAGAGGCATATAACTTTTAGTTGGAGGTCATTATAGACATTATAGAGAGGCAACTATGGATCTGGGCATTCATAGTGTTATCACTAAATTGAACTTAATTTTCTGCTCATCAAACAACTCAGTGTAATTGTTTCAAACCACTTCTAACTGAAGATTAGCCTTTTTAGTTTGAGAGGGCTCTCTCAAGGGGGTTTATGATTTTTAATAATGATAATATTAGATGGCTAACTCTATAGAAATTTTAACTTGTTTTGTATGATTTCAGGTTGAAAAATGCAGGCTTGCTACCATTGGGCTTATGGAGTCAAAAATTAGGAGTTTCAGTAATAGTGGTTCTTCACATGGAAGCTGAGGCAAGTAGAGGTTTTTAACAGAGGAAAATCACACACACAACATAGGAAAACACATTCATTTCACCACTAAGGAAGTCAAAGCATAATATCATAAATTCTGAGTAATTAGAGATGAAATTTACTACAAGTGATAAAAAATAAGATAAATATCAATAATATATCAAAAAAATAATGAGAATCTTAGGTCTAGAAAGAAGAATGTCACTTTGTATTACTGATAATGGTAAAAAAACATACGAGAAACAATTTGGTGCAAATGTTCTCCAACCCTTTGCTTCTTCGATGTTTTGTCTATACATAGAAATTATTTAAAATAAATATGATCTTCCTGGTGGCTAGATCCTTGAATTCTCCTATGACACCTTTCATAATTGAAATCAAGAACCTACAACAGAAAATTGACAACTACCTTTCAAAGGAACCAACTCCTAATATGACACTATCTCCTATTTATTACATTATCCTACTCTATATGTGAAACAATTACATGATGGTTACATAATGAATATCACATGCTCAAAAGACACATGACCAAGTTCACCACCACTTTACATATTTAAAGCTCCCTATATCTATGGAGCATAACCTTGGTTTTTACGAATGGATGACCTTCAACTTCAACGTTGTTTTGACTAATGACTTGTCTTCATGGAACTCCCTTTGAATTATAAATATCTTCTAATGAGGTCCTCTGACATGCTGGAGGTCTCCAAATAGAAAAAAATTCTCTAAATATGCTCAAAATATTTCAACAATTTCTCGCTACAAAAACAGGGCAGTTTCGTAGCAAGTCATGGCAGTGTTAGAAAAAAGGTTTTTTTTATCAATTTTATTCACTTCTTTGTTGTTCCATCATCCTAACCATGTCATGAAAACTTGAAACCATGGACCCCTCTCCTTAAAACATGTAAAAATCACTTTAAATACAAAAATGCACTTACAGGTTTTTTCGTAGCGTATTTCTGGCTTCAAGCTTGGGGTACGCTACAAAAAGATCCAAAATCTAGAAATTTTTCCTTTCAAAATTGTCCTCAAAAACTGACCTCCAGCTAAAAAAATTGGGTTCTCTACATTTTATGAACCTCCTAAAACATATTTCATCTTACCTTATCACTCTTGCGGTGTTTCCTCCTCATTTACAATCAGTTGACTAATGGACTCCTCTACCACTGTCATTTTCAATCCTTTCTTTTCCAACTCCACATGAATCAGATCCAATTGCTCCTCTAGATCTTTCACTTTGTCCTTTAATGCCCTATTCTTGGATTGCAAGTGCAAGATTAATCTTCTGATGTGTTTGACCTCCTCTTAGTGGCTGAGTCTAGTTTATCAACTTTTATGTATTTCCTAAGGTCTTTGAAACACTTATGACATGTTCTTCCCATATTTGCTTCATTTTTTCATATTGAACCTTTTGAACTTTGTGTTTCTTTGCCTCTTTCTTCAAAACTAATATATCCTCCCCTGCCACCTTGAACTTCTCTTTAAGGGTTTCAATTTATGATTTTTCACTAATTTTCTGTTTACCCTTTCTTTGTTTGATGATCAGTTCTTCTTTTGCAAGCGAAGATATATCTATGATGCTTGGTCGCTGAGTTGTTTAAATGACCTTCTCAATATCTTTTCTCCTTTCCATGACCTTTCTTGCTTGCCTGGTCATTGGATTTCTAGGTTGAAAAATGAAACTACCATCATCACCTGCAAACTCTAACTTTTTAGCTATCTGTCCTTTCATTAGCTTTCTTCCTCCATATTCAACATCTTCAACTTGGACAATGGAATTATATTAAATGTAAATTGCATGCAAGATGTCCTCTAAGTTTCCTTTAGCCACTGTTTGGCTCCTAGTAAATCTCTTGTTGCTTTTTGTGTTGACTTCTTGCTTCTGTTTTGCAGGTGTTGTTTTAGGTGTGTCAATCTTCTGCAAAGGCTCTGTCTCCATTCTCACTGGTTCTAGTGGGGATGATCTATTCCCTTCTTCAACTTCCTCTTCCACTATTGGTGATGAAATATTTCTAGGTTTGGAAACTCTTTCAAGAGTGACAACATCAACTTCAAAACCACTCATGAACAGAAAGGAAGTCCAATCTCTCTCTAGTCTCTTCAACTCCTCTAACACAAACAACTTGATCAAACCATCATGAAAGAGAGAAGTTTCATTGCCTTCTGTTTTAACTTGAACCTTATCTGACATTTTACCTAGACCTATATATAAATAAAAGGGCAAGTCAAGTGACCTATTACCCACAAAATGTAGAAGAAGCCTAAGGTGGTAGGAGTAGACCATGTGAAACCTTCCTTCCTAGGTAAAATAGTTTTGAATGATCATCAACAGCTTTGAATAGTTGTACTTCACAAAACTCCTAGGGATAGCATTTTTCAGATCAATTTCATTATTCTCTGGTTTGATGAAGTCTTTGCAATCTTGCATGGTGAACTTGATGCCATTAAACCATTGTTCTCGTACTCTAGGGATTCTTGTTGCTATTGAAATGTTGTCTAGTGGCACTGTAAGGTTCTGCATTCCCAATTTTGAAGTTGTTCTAGTGAAACTGTTAGAAAAATCCTTGGAAAACTGTAGATGACAACCTTGTAACCTTTGGAAGAATTGAAAGAAACCTATTCTTTTGAATACCTCCATGGAAATTGGGTCTTCATTGAGAAAATTCATGTCCATGGGCTCATACACATGGAAATGACCACCTTTATTTGTTTTCTTCCATGTAGCCATCGGTGGCTTTATATCTTTTCAGCCTCGCTTGCTTGATGACACCTACAACCTTTGAATCTACTAATAGCCAGCTTGGCTCGATGAAGCAGCTCTCCAGAAATCCAATTACTTGCAAAGATAAAGCAGAGTATGACAAAAGGACTAATTGGGTAATATTTTATGGTTTAAATAACATCTCATGCATTAATCATGACACATGCATGCTAAAAAGGGTAATGATGACCTCATACATGGCTTTGTACCTTTGAATTAACCCTAAGAAACTCGAATGACCTCCACCCTAACTCCTCCAATCATGAATGACACTTTGCATCAAGTTTGAAAAGACAGATAGGAAAACAGTTTTTCATAGTGTGATAGTTTAACCCTTGACAGTTTTGCTATGAAAATATTAGGCAATTTCATAGCAAAAACTGCTATTTCACTGTATAAAATGCTACAAAAAGTTCTAAAACTAGCTTAAGCGTCCTTTTTTATTTTAAATGCTTGGGAAATGAAAATTGACACCTTATGATGACTGATGGGACATGACATGACCTAAATGGAGGTGGCCTTGAACCTTCGGATAGGTTAAACATGTAAAAAAAATGAAATTTTCCTATACCAACTTGAAAGGCTTAAGGAGATCTTATCCTTTTGATAAATGAATTGTACGACCATGTCAAGTATTATTTCACAAATTTTATGAGTGATAACAGTGGCTCCAATTGGGATGGTGTGCCCCTGTGGTACACCAAAGAACCTGTAGTTCCAGTGCCATCCATCTTTTTGAAAATAAAAACTCTAAAAATTGCCAAGCTTTCTTCAAACTCTAATGGCCTTCACCTCAGGCTCAATTTTGATGATCATGTTGTCTTTATTAGTAAAAAATAATAATAAAACGGAATATATACAATGGAGTGACAAATCAATAGAAATTAAGAAGAGTAATGCTTTAGAAACATGCCATTGATAGGCCCTCCAACACAAGGTTTTCCATCCATCTCTTGTAGTAAATAAGTGTTGTTGCCATGGAATACTACTACTATGAATGGTCCTTTCCAGATTTTCTCAAACTTACCATGTTTCCCCTTTTCTTCAATTATGGCCTCCCACTTCAATACAACATCTTGAATTTGAAAATTTTCCTCTTTCACCTTCCTATCAAATGTATTCTTTATTCTGTTTTGAGACTGTTGATGGTCGTTATATGTCTGCCGTTTTTTCCTGCATAGCTATCAACTAGTTTATTCTCCTATGAATAGCATTAGGCTCCTCCTATAGTCCTTGCAGCAACTTTATAACAAGCACTCCCAAGGATGTGGGAAATATGGCTTTAGCTCCATACACCAACTCATAAGGTGAGGTATGAATTGATCTTTTTGTACATACTCTATCAGCCCACAGAGCATACTTCAGCTTAAAATGCCATGATCTTTTATTTTCCTGCAATACCTTCTTAATAATTCTCACAATGCTTTTGTTTGAAGATTCAACAAGACCATTACCTTGTGGATAATAATCAGTAGAGTGTCCAAGTGTAATGTAATACTAATGACAAAAGCTAATGAACCTTTTGGATTTGAAAGCCTATGCATTGTCAGTGATAATTTTCATAGGATAGCGAAAATAGGACAATATGTTATTCTCTAAAAATTGTATGATGATTGAATCATTTTCTTTCCTTATTGGGATTGCTTCAATCCACTTGGTGAAATAATATGTTGATGTCAGGATCCAATGGTGTTTCCCTAAAGATGATGGATGGATTTCACCAATAAAATCTATCCCCCGCTGCTAGAAATGAACCTCAACATAAATAGGCATCAAGGGTAAAGGAACTAGATTTTTCTTACCATCAAAAATCTGACATTCATGGTAGGTAGCTATCTTCTTATAAACACCTTGAACATGGTAGGCCAGTAGTACCCTGCTCTCAGAATTTTTTTTATTGTGGCCTTCCAATAGTGATGTCCTCCATAATATTCTTTATGAAACTCTTCAATCACCTTTTCAGCTTCCTCTTCCAGCAAAAACTTCAGAAGAATGCCACTAGTATCTTTCTAATACATATTTTTATCTATAATGTAGTACCTCAGAGATTTAAGCTTCACAAACCTTGCTTTAGATTTAGTCAATTCAGCAGGAGCTCTATGATGATGTAAGACAAAGACAATGTCTCTGTACCAGTCATATAGAATGTATTTTTCTTCAATAGGAATCAGCTATTCATCTTCATCTCATAATTTTGAAATTTCTGTAATAAAATTCACATCAAGACAGTCAAAATTGGACTGTGCCATCAACTTTGCTAGCCCTTGACCTTTCACCAATTTTGTGGGTCTGATTTCTATATCATACCTGATCAAGTTAGCTATCCATTTCCCTCTCTTGCCATCAATATTAGCTTGAGTCAAAATTTCCTTCACTACAGCATTAGGCACAAATTCTATGACATGAGAATGTAGAATATAAATTCTGAAGTCTTTGATGGCTTTGACCAAAGCATATGCCTGTTTTTATAAGATACTGTACATCAGTTCTAAGTTAGCAAGGGTTATGCTAAATATTGAAATGATATGCTCTGTACCTTTATGTACTTTCTATAGTAAAACTCCAACAATTGTGTTTTTTGATGCAAATGTAAAAACTAGAAACTATTTTGAAAAATCTAGGCTAATCAACACCGGAGCTTGAGTGAGTTCCTTCTTAATTTCTTCAAATGATAGCTTTGCTTCAACTGTCCATTTAATATCATCTCCTTTCTTGAGCATATTAGTTATATCTTTGACAATCTCAGTAAATTTGGGAATAAACCTTCTCACAAAATCCACTCTCTCAAGGAAATATTGAATTTCCTTCCTACTTATAGGAAGATCTACTTTCTGAATGGAATTGACTCTATTTGGGTCAATATTTATCCCATATTTTGATATACTGTGCCCAAGTAACTTTCCAAAAGTTAAAGAAAAAATAATCTAAGTGGGATTAAGAAAAATACCAAGTCTCCTAGACTTCAGCAGAACCTTCTCTAGATGCTTCAAATGGTATTCCTCTCTTCTTGAGAATATATTTATGTCATCCAGATAGACAACCACCAAATTTTCCTTAACCTCAGCAAAGGCAATGTCCATTTCTCTTCGAAAGGTCACTCCTACATTCATCAAACCAAAGGGAATCTTGGCATACATGAATGTCCCCCATGGTGTAGTAAAATAATTTTTCTCCTGGTCTTCTGGGTGTACCAATATCTGATTGTATCCTAAAAAATCATCCAGCATAGACATACTCTAGGAACCAACAATATTCTGTAGAATTTGATCCATCTTAGGGAGAGGGTAATTTTCCTTCAGAGAAGCTTTGTTCAAGTTTTTGAAGTCGATGCAGATTCTGATCTCTCCACTCTTTTTTCTTACTAGTACCAAGTTAGCAAGCCATTTTGAGAATCTGATAGGAATAATAATTTTTTCATCAAAGAGCTTCTTAATTTCCTTCTCAATCAAAGGTATGAAGAGTGGATTAATCCTTCTCAAGTTCTCTCTGAAAGGTTTCTCATTTTCTTTAATAGGAATGGTATGCTGAATAATATTGGGATCTAACTTCTTCAAATTAGCATAAATCCATGCAAAAACATCAATGAACTTTTTTATCATCTCAATATATTTATGTTTCATCTCTACAGAAAGAAATTTATAAAGCTTTATCATTTTAGGCATTGCTGCTATACCAAGATTACAACTCTCTACTTCTTCATCATCAGCTTACATCCTAGGATATTTGAACACATAATTTTGGTCAAAATATTTTCAAGTGGGATAAGACCCTTGGGTATATAATTATTCTTCAGCTGAAAAACTTCAGAATTGCCCTTAGTTTCAGCAAGCATGTGTTTGTTGATCTACTTGTGTGGTTTCAAACTCCTCTTTCAATTATATGAAGTTTTTGACTTGCTGGTCATCTTCAAACACTTTCCAATGGATGATGTTGTCTAGGATAGTATGCCTATGATGAACTTCAACCTCTTACTTTTCAGTGGAATGTGCAGGGATAACAAACAGACTTATAGAAACAGCTAGGGAATCATCTACTTAGTTTTGATCCCTAGTTTTCACAATAAATGAATATTCTTGAAATTTTTCTAACATCTCCATGATTAGATTTCTATATGCTCTCATTCCCACACATTTAGTTTTATATACACCTTCAAATTGTTTAATAACCAATTTAGAACCTCCAAAAACTGAAATTTTTTCGGCACCTAATCTTTTCAAAATTTCTAAACCCAAAAATAGAGATTCATACTTAGCCATATTATTCATGCAATCAAAGTCCAATTTGAAAGAATAGAACTTAATTTCATCATCAGGATTTGTGATCCAAATGCCTACTCTAGCCCCATGTCTTCCAGCTAATCCATAAAAGTGCAACAACCACCATTCCTATGCCTTTTCTTCAATTTTTTCCTGATTTTCAACTTGATGATTTTCAACCTCCTGAATTTCTTCTTTCCTCTCATCTTCTGCTTCTTCAGTTAGTTCTTTGAAAAGAATTGATGATCCTAATTCAGTTTCAACAACATAAATTGGGAAATTATGAGGTTTATCCTCACTGATTACCATATAATCCATCATTATATCTCTGTACAGTCTTCTTTGCTCACCAAAAATAGGAATGGTGGCATATGTTAGGTCCATCTACATGGTTCCTTTGATTTTTTTTTCCCAAGACCTTGATAGAAGTATGCCAAAATTGGGTGGAATGTCTACTACCACAATTTCGAATACCAATGCCTTGGCAGGGACTTGTGTAAGACGAACAACAACATCTTTTATCTATCCAAAGAATTGAACTCTTTTTGAATCAAAAGAAAACAAATCCATGTATGGCCTAGTGATTTCCAATCCTGTCCTTTCCATAATCACTTTAGGCAGAGGTTATGAGAAACCCTAGAATCCAACATGGCATTATGTAAGGTCATGTCATGGATACTAAGGCTGACATAGAAAGGAGGTACTTCTTCATTTTTCTCATCTTCCAATATTGGTCCCAAGTAGATGGTTGGATGGTCTTCATGTATATTAAGGATGTTTGTAGCTCCTAGTTGAGGATTCAACATTTTTACAATTTTAATTTTTTACTCACTTACCTTAAAAATTTCTCCAATAGGGACTGGGATCTTGATTTTGGAAATTTCATTCTCCAAAATGAAAGCAGGAGTAATATTTTCAATTTATTTGAGAGGAGGAGGAGGTGGTGGATCTTTTCCAACCACAATTGCTTTAGGGGCATCTTTCTTGGGCTGTGTTTTATTTGTAGTAATAGGGACATTTCTATTTTTGAGCTTGTATTTCTTCTACATCTCAAAGATTGCATGTTGATAAACCTTAAGGTAATCAGATGGTTACTCACCCTTGTTTACATCATGACCAGACTCATCATGCTCTTATTTAGTCAAAAACATTCTAGACATGTTTTCATCGAGGTAGTGGATTAAGTCTTCTGGAATTTCAAGTTGATCTTCTTCATCAACTAAATTTTGCTAAAAAGACGGCCTTACTTGACGAGCAAGATGGTTTTTGTTTTCCCTTGGTCTCTGCCGATTTTGAGGTCTTCTGAACTGTGGATTTCTAAATTGTGGCTCATTTTGTGTAGGAGGTGTAGAAGCATTCCCAAGGGAAAGTCTATCCATGATTTTTTCCATTTCCTTAATCATGGAGTCAAATTTATCATCTAAGGTGGAAGGCTTATATTCTTCTTTCAATTTTGTTGTTCCCATCTTGGATTTCTTGGTTGCTATCATATTCACTTCCATTTTCACAACATCATTTTTCATTTCTACTAGTGAAGGAGATTCTATTTCTCTAAGCATGATAGAGAATTCATAGTAAAATGCCTCAGCATAGTGCAATTGAGTTGTTCCTGGTGGAGGCTTAAGATGAGTAGGGATGGAATCATAGAATTTATTAAATCTCTTGGAGAAATTTTGGATAGTTTCATCTACAACTCTTTTCAAACTATTTTACTCAGTGAGGGCCTACACAGGCTTTATTCTATTTCCCCACTTTCTCAAGAAACTATCCTCAAACTCATTCCAATTATGCAAGTTCCCTAAAGCAAGGGCTTTAAACCACATTTTGACCTCACTAGTAAAACTCTGAGCAAAAAGCCTCATTTTAACATCCTCACGATCTACCCCCTTCCCCTGTCTATGAAGTCATTAAATTGGTCTACATGCTCTTCAATTGTAATCTCTTCATCACTTCCCTAATTTTTTATTCTAGCAGAATATTTTCTTGGAAGGGCATTAAGGATAGCTGGGAGAACAAGTGGAGCATACCTAGCAGGTGGAGGTGGAAAATTTCTAGCCACGATGATAGGGACTATGGTATTTTTAGGGACAACAATGGTAGAAGAAGAATTTTTATGAGGTGGTGTAGCTGGTCTTTGTAATCCAGTTACAAATGAGCTCTAGTTAGGTAAAGGAAAAAAATATTTTTTTCTTAGAAAGACTTCAAATGGGTCTAATTCTTTCAACTTATCCAAAGATTCCCTTTCTAACAATAAATCTGATGTGACTGCCCCCCATAATTCTTCTTTATCTTTTTGGATTACTAAGGCTGAGGTATTAGTACCTCTTCTTTGCAATTCTAAGACAATCTCAGTCAACTCATTTTCATTTTCAGACCTAAACAAGGCTTCCTGAATTTTATCATCAAACTTTTTATCTTCATGACTTACTAAAACTTCAAAGGAAAAAGCTCTTGAATGTGATGGAGTACTTGATTTTGAAGAGTTGCTTTGAATGCCTCTAGAAATTGTGTTTGGATTATCCACTATAGTAGGTGAGTTAGGATCTACATTACTCCTCATGTATCTCCTTCTCGAATCCACCTTTAAGCATGAATTTTTGAAATGGATTCAACAAGGTATTTGTAACCTTGAACATATTCTGAGCTCCTGCTACCTCCAAGAGTTCAGATTCAATTTTTTCACAAAAACTTCAAGAAATTAATCTTTAGGCTCCTAGCAGACACACCAAAATGTTATCAACAAATTGAACTTAATTTTCTGCTCATAAAACAACTCAATGTAATTGTTTCAAATCAATTCTAACTGAAGATTAGCCTCTTTAGTTTGAGAAGGATCCCTTAAGGTAGTGTTGTACTATACAACAACCCTCCCTTTTTCTAAATTTTAGAAATAAAATTTAGAAATAGGGTCCCTTTCTTTTTAGAAATAAAACACTTAGAAATAAAATTCATTGTTTTGAAAAAATTTCATATTCAACATTCAAAAAACTTATGGTCCGATCTAATATACAAGGCCTTATCATAAAAAAACATATCAAAGTTAAAAGTTCAATCGCAATCGGAGAATCGGAGATAACCCTCAAAAGAAATTTCATATGCCCATTTCAAATCTTCCGATGCGATTAGTCCAATCGGAAAATTTTAAATCGCTAAGAGTTTAAAACAGTTAAATATAACTTCCGATGCGATGCGGTCAATCGCAATCGATTAATCGGGACAATCTTTAAGAAACTCTTTACGCCTATTCGAAATTTCCCGATCCGATGCGCATTTGATAATAAACGCCTTTAAAAGAAAATCAAACATTTGTTTAAAAAATATGGTAGACCCCACCATTAGAGATCGGAAAGATCTGCAATCGCAATCGATCAATCGGGATAAACGTATTGTGATACTCATTTGCCATTTGAAAACTTCCGATGCGATTCATCTATTTTGCATACGAAGATTTTTTTTGAATATATTAATATATCACAAGCGCCAAATCTTTATTGGTACGAAGGCATTCAATAACGAATCAAATGAATATGGTTTGCGATTTGGTTTTAAATACTTAAGTGTGACCCAAAAGGAGCATTTACGCAATATACGAATCAAATGAATGAAAACCATAAATTCATAAATCATTCCGTTTGAGTGGCTTGTTAATCACGACTGAGAGTTTATTGTCTTGTAGAGCCAAAGAAAAACAAGTTTTTTCATTCACAGACAAAAGGAAGCTGTAGCAGACGCAGAAATGTCAAAGAGAGGAAGAAGAAACAAAACTGCTCTACCAGTGAAGTTTGCCGAGACTCCTACAGTCTCAAAAGAAAAGCCCATAAAGCTAAGGCTAGTCACAGATACATCATGCCAAGGTCTTGGGAAAATGACATGGGACACAGTCTACAACCTGTTGGAAAAATTAGACCCCAAGGTCACAGTGGAGAAGGCATCAGGTCCAGACGAGGATAGCTCGGATTCTGACTCTGATATCAATGAAAGAACACTTGCAAATTCATTTCTACATCGAATTGCAGCTAGAGCGAGCATCATGCCTTACTATGATGCAGTTCGATGGGTTATTGACAGTGTAAAGATACAAGATAGAATGTTTGTTTCAGCATCTGGAGTGCCTTTCGGCTCGTTTAAAGCAGAAGACTTGAAAGCAATGTACCACCTTCTAGACCCACAGAAGGTGTATAACAAGGAATTTATCAAAGAATTTGCTGATGATAACAAAGTCCAATCCGACCCTATCAGAAATTGGAGGAAAAACCCAGAGAAGCACCGAAATGAAGCATCCGGTATGTATTCTATAGATTCTCTTCTACCTCCATATTCCTATGCAGCTGCCATGATGTGTAGGTTATTTGGCAATGATAATTCAGCTAGGTTTTCTATACAAATGGTCCCATTAATCCTAGCAGCTGTGAATTCCGACATTATGGATTGGGCTGTTATTCTTTCTGATAGAATGGCCAATAGGATCATTGAGTACAGACAAGAAAAAGATGCTGGAAATTCTACCCCCTTTTTCTTTTGTGCCTATATTCTTGATGCTATTTGTTTCAATTCCGAATTTCCTTTATTTGGATGGAAATGGACTCCCAATAACCCCCTTCCAATCCATATTTATCATAAATTGCTTTGGAAGATTCATTTCCAAGCTAATGTATATAGAATCTGTCATGGCTTCCTCATTCCCGTTTTCCAAACCATTTTTAATCGCTTTCCCCCTAGGATTTCTGATAAAGCTAAAGCCGACCTGTCCGCAATCGGAGATTGGTTTGGGGAGGAAAAATTTACTTACATCAGGGTTTTTGGTAGTATAGTGGAGCCGCATGTTCTTCCGCTTTTTGTTCCAGACAAACTTCTCGCTCAAGAAGTTTCTTATCAATTGACAATTGAAGGTATATCCAGGTCTTTGAACAACGGTAAGAAGAAAATGTGGCCTCAATTCCCACTCAATTGTGGTCATTTCACTCTAAATGATTTCAAGCATGCAGAAAAGGAAGTCTTCAAGATAAGAGGTTGTAAATTTGCAACCATTCCTAGAAGACAGTATGATCCAAAAAAGATAGCATTTGATGTCACTGCTTCAGTTTCAATTGCTCGTTTTGAGCATGAACCAGATATGTTCGATGATTTGTTTATTTCATGAGATAATTTTCCTCAGATTTTTGACTTGATCAAGTCTACATTTCAACAGGAGGAAATAAATAAATTTCTCTTATTTAGAAGCCAGAGATTGTTGAGAGTACCTCTAGACCAGCTGAGAACTCAAATCCAAAAATCAGAGACAGAAGGTACAGCCGGCCAAATGCTAGTAGAAACATCTACCAGCAAAATCATTACACAATCGGCTGTCAACCAGCCGATTGTACATTCTCAAAAAGTGGTCACTATTGACAAACCTGATGACCCAAAGGGGAATACTGCTCAAATGACAGACAAATGCACAAATATCAATGATGAGGTGCATAATCAAAAGGATGGATCAGATGACAAAAGCACCAAGAAGAGCATAGATAAAGAGAAAGAAAAAGAAATAACTAAGGAGATTACGGTTTCCACTAATCTTGATATTTCTTCTCAGCTATTAAATCAATATGATCAGTTTTCTCAACAGCTTGGATTGCAGGATAAAGGTTCAGAACAAATAGAGCAGGATGTTGAAATCATTCCTGAACATCCTACAGGGCATATTGTATTAAAAGGTGAGGAAATCCCTCCTTTGGATGTGTTTTACAGCCCTAAACATAAGGCTGTTGTCAAAAGACAAAGAAAGAAAAGAAAAACAGAACAGGGTATATTTTCTACTCCATCAGAGGAGTTGATGAATATTGTTTATAAGAACAATGAAATGAATCCATTTGAAGACCTTACAAAATTTTCCCAGTATACAGGAGCTTATAGTGCTGCAACAGTGGATAAAGTTGTAGAAGTTTCTCAACTAATAACTCAGAAAGATCTTCACATAGCTTCACTGGAAGAACAAGCTAAGGAGAATCAGCAACTGATCAGCCAATTGCAACAACAACTACGGGATCAGACATTCAGGTCTAAAGAATTGGAGAAACAGCTTGCTGAAGAAAAGAAGAAGGTTGATGAAAAGCTTTTAGGCAAACAAAGCAGCTAAATGAAGAAATTTCTAAGTTACAGAGTCTGTTACAAAATGAGGAAAAGGCAAAAATGATTCAAGAAAAGGAATTTCAAGCAACTTTGGATAAGTTTAAAGATTATCCAAAGTTAAATGAATTCAAATCGGAAGCCCTTGAGGCTAATAAATTATTGACTCGGCAGTTAATTGAATTTTGCTCAAAACTGTCACAAGCAAATCGGAGATTGGTTTGGGGAGGAAAAATTTACTTACATCAGGGTTTTTGGTAGTATAGTGGAGCCGCATGTTCTTAAGCTTTTTTGTTCCGGACAAACTCTCGCTCAGAAGTTTCTTATCAATTGACAATTGAAGGTATATGAGGAAAAACACAAAGAAATCACGATTTTACGGAGAAGTAGAACATCAATTAATGAAATACGATAGAGCAATATCAAGAGCCGAAATATAATGAAACGATCTCACCGCAATTCATAAATGACCTATATTCAATTAATCTCATTTCAGACTGTGTTCCTGGCAGTTTGCCAAAGATAAAAGAAACTGAAGACAGATGGAGAGAAGAAATGGAAAGGAAAAGTCAACAAATCGGCAGACTTCAAACTATATCCTGGGATAGTATGTGGACTCATGTGATCAAGACAAACAATCAACAGACAGCTATCAAAATTCTATCAAACGCTATCGATTGTCTAATTCCAGAATTTTCTGATGCCACCTATGCTGGACAGTTGCATACTGAGATGAGTCATCCACCTAGACTCCGAGATATGTTGAACATTTGCAACTTGGCTTCATCAAGCGAAGGAGAAAAACAATGAATCAGTTTTATTCAAAATAGCATTTCAGTTTTAAATTGATAGATTGTAGCGGTAGTATTAGGATTTTGTTATGTAATTTTATTATTTAAATCCCTCTCATGCATTTAGAGAAGGATCGGAAGTTGTAATATTTTGAGGATTTGGAGCTAACATTTCTGTACTTCATTCCTTATTATATTTCTATGAAAGATCACATATGGTGATTTTTGTGCTCAAATTATCTTTGAAGTGTTGCATTTTTGTGCCTTTGGAGTTAATTTTACATCGGAGTTACTAGATCAGAGTATCATACTTCGTTTGACAGTATGCAATATGAATGAGGTATTTTTATCTGTTCATTGTTAATTGTCTATGTTATATGGTATTCGTTTGAAGAATTTGCTATCATTTATATATTTGATTTTCATAATATTTCCTCTTTATATTATCATTTCTGAGTATAATTGGAATATTATCATTTATATACATATATGAATGGTATATGATGATGAATGCAATATGCTAATATAACCCTGTTTAATTTATTAAACAGAGTTATCTTTATTCGTTTCTGCACATTTCAATTTAATTAATAATACATTTTCATGGTTATTATTAGATTGAAAGCAATCCTAAGTTGTATTCACATATTATTACCGGAGTTAAATTAAGAATTTCTTTATCGGCATTTAGTTTAGATTAGATAGTTTTATTTTCTGTTAATTTAGTCCCATTTTCACCCATCCAATTCAATCCACTTAGTTATAAGGAAACTGGTCCTTTAAATCCGGTCGGAGCCACCATCCCAAACGGAAAAGGAGCTGTCTTAAGGTCCCGACCGGGTGGTTTTCCCCCAATGTTTGAAGCAGAGATTTTCTAGGCTTCAACCATTTTGGCGCTAGAAGGGAGGGAATCCTACCGTGAATGGCAAGCAAACCCAAATCTACAAACCATTCTAAGAGTAATTCTCCCCTCCGTATCACCTCGTACTCCAAATTCAATGCACATCTTCAAAGATTCAGCAAGAAGAAGAGGTATCCACTCATCACCGCCAAAACCTTACCTATACTTCGTAACAATTAAGTCTTGAATTTCCGGCTCCGCCTCCTCTCATCCAAACTCGCAGCTTCCTCGATTTCCCACTACGTAAATCCGAGCTATCCTTAAAGCAATGGAGACTTCGCAATTCAATCTACCTCACCCTCTTACTTAGACTTCTGCATAGTGCCTGCATTGAACCTACCTAATTTCCTTTACCTAAAAGGAAAAAAGGCAAAGAAAAATACCTAAGATTCTCGACAAAGTTGAAGCACTTTCATCCACATCTTCCATCTCATCTTCCCCCAAAGGTAAGTCAACTATCCACTCCCTCATTACATATCAAGCAGTTAATCAAAGAATCGGGAACTTCAACATCTCAAACCTGCTCACTCCTCAATATCAATTCCTTCCCGTACATCTGAATCTCAACAGCAGATCATCCACTAATCGGTATTACAATGGCAGCATCCATGGACTGCACTCCGGTGCAGCTTCAATATGCCCGTACCCATTACATGCATTACCTCGATGCTCGAAAAATGGCTACCCAAGTTTAATCCGTAAATGGAACCCAAGTCGAGGAACATATCAATAACTTCATGTTAGCGCTAATTTGAAGGAGTGATCGAAAGCAAGATGTCGTTATAGGGCTTTTTTCCTTATACATTGTAAGGATCACAGATCCCGGCATTTTTCCCCGTCTCTCTCGATTTATTACCGGGGCTAGACATTTGGTTGGAAATGTTTTCTTACTAAGTATGGAGACGTATAAACATCTTTAACAACACTAATAAATGATCTCTCCAATCTTAGGATAAGAAAGATAGGGAACCCATTAAATAATTTAATGCTCGTTTAATAAACTTTTGAATAAATCCCAACGACTTCCAAAACCAGTGAACAAATCGAAGTGAGTGGCATATTACTCCTACTCATGAAGAGAAATATTTTTGTAGACGTAATGCAAACCAACACTTATTAAACATGAAAGAAGCACTTGCGGGAAAAATATTAATGCTCTATAGAGAGAAAGGTACTGAGGAAAGAAACCAAAAATTTTTCATTCAAAGAAGACTCAAAGAAGAAATCTCAAAAGATCCATAAGGATAAGGGAAGGCCTCCAAAAGGTTCTCAAGACTATGTCAAATGAAATGATTGAAATTAAGAAGCAAGAAGTCAAACTTCAACCAAGAGGCCCTTCAAGAATTATAAGAAAACCGAATCAAAACCACCAAATATCGTATCTTTGTGTGACCGTATCAAGAAGAGGAAGAAGAGGAAACAATCTCATCAACCGATAATGAAGAGGAAATTGTTGAATGTCGTGTCTCGTATTTCATACCGCTCTAACTCCGATATGAGATGAAGAA
Organism: Pinus albicaulis; assembly: GCA_034641835.2. Lineage (NCBI taxonomy): Eukaryota > Viridiplantae > Streptophyta > Pinopsida > Pinales > Pinaceae > Pinus > Pinus albicaulis. The sequence continues at coordinate 1,289,501,295 of CM076582.1, forward strand.
GCTTTACTCCTCGCTCTACTAGGGAGTAAAGGCATTCGAACCTCCGTTCGCACAACTTCCAAGAAACGAGGTGTGTCGCTACAACAAAAGAAAGTACCTACAAAGAAATCACCCGCAGCCAGCTTCCTCAAAACCCACCTCACTTTCAAATACTTCTTCAACATCCAAAACATTAGCAGTGTCCGATTCAATGGATTACAATATTTGCCGATGATATGAAGAAAAACTAAGGCAAACATTACCATGTTTGAACTTAGCAAATTAAAAACATCGCTGGTAAATCGCTCTCAAAGAATCGAATGATGTTCCCTCGTTCACCTCTTCCTGGGGCTAAAGTTTCGCAATGATTCTCGTCAACCACCTTCTCGGGGTATGATAGCTACCGATTCAAATTCCGACTGGGATGTATCAAATTCTCACACTCCACCCTTCCTTTGACTTTGAGATCTACAATTTAAACTCACATAATTGTTTGATTGACCTGTGTGGGCATCATCCAATATAATGCTAAATTTCTTACTTGTTCTAAATCGAACATAGAACCCCAAAAGTCTTCTATACACATTGTGCGCTTAGAGCGTAAGGCAAGGTCCGTGTTTAGAGAGATTAATCAGAACTATCAAGAAGGCGTACTGACCACTGGTAGTTCAACTAATTGATATCTTAATAAATGATATGACCTGGGAATTCCATGGGTTGATTTTAAGTAGAGATTGGTCCGAAAGCTCTAATGGATATATTTCTACCGATTGGTCTCACATGTGGTTACCCTTATGGAGGAAAGCAAATCAAATAAAATCAATCGCAGAAACACATGACCCATACCGTAAATGCATTTTGAACAGAAAATCAACCGATTGTATTTATTAACAACATCTTGGGAAATTATTCATCGATTCATGAAACTTACCGCCAACCATCCTTTTCAAGAAATGGCTTAACATCGCGTACTGAAAACTATTCACAACCGATAGTCAAGATGTTTTAGTGATACTGGGAAACCTAGAATAATTCATAATACTTTATTTTGGTCTTTATATTTCGATTTGCCTCAAATTTAACGAAGGTTCAGGAGCAGGGTGTATCTTGGTTAGCCCGCAAGGTGAAAAGACAATGCTGTCCCGTAGGTTAGAATTTGAATGCACGAACAATACAAACTGAAAGTATGAAGCTCTCTAGTCCAAGGTTTGTATAAAGCAATTGGCCTTAAAGTGCAATATTTGGAAAGTATTCGGCGATTCTCGAAATTATTGTCAAACAGGTGAGAAATACAATTCACTCGTCTTTCAAATCACCTCAAACATTATCAATCGCTGGTTCAAGAACTCACCACACACTTTTCTCGTCAGATTCAATATTTTTTCCATCCCTGTGGTCTCAAAATCTTGGGCAGTTGCATCTCGTTAGCCAATGTCGTTTCCGCACTCATACCTTCCTAAGATTTTAGCCCGTATAGATTTTCAATAGAATTATTTTTAGACCATCCGTCCTTAATAATGTTACAAATTGGAGAGTTTTTTACCATGATCAAGATATCTTGGAACTTCATGACTCTCCCGAGAAATCATAGCGTATGATCAAATTATCGACGAAGAAGAACATGATTTACAAATTTTCAAAGTAATGAAAGTCCCATTCCGAAATCAGTCGTTAGGGGATCGGAGGACTGCAGTGATAATAAAGACGTATCTGCAGTTACTATCACTCAAGCTTCAAAGTTCTACTTTGAAATTTGAATTAGTGAATCTTGGTTCCCATTCAAATCCCCAAATGTTAATTTAGGACTTAATTTAACATCGCAGGGAAAGGGGATGTTTCATTAAAACTACTAACAAATACAAAAATGTTTTATTGAATTATGATGATTTAAAAACATATGATACTACAGCTTATTCAACACACAATTCCAATGCTTCCTATATTAAACCTGGCTCAATGTAAGCTAAGGAAAGTTCATCCAAATCTTCAAGATCAATCAAATCAATCCTAATAAACTTTCAAAGCCAAAATCATTTTTCCCTGGCCGCATTCCAACCGGGTTTATGGTACCCGTAAGGTGTTGAAAATGGTGATATAAGAATATGTATTGATTTCAGAAATTTAACAAGGCATGCTTGAAAGACAATTTCCCATTGCCAACCATGGAGCAGACACTTCAAAAAGTAATGGTTCTCAACTTACAACCTTTCGATGGATTTTCTGTGCCATAATTAGTCTGGTTCATCCAGATGAGCGATTGAAAACAACTTTCGGTGAATCTTAAAATGGGGGACTTATGCTTATCAAAATGCCTTTTTGGATTAATAAATGCAGGAGCAACTTCTCTCCAAAGAGCCATGTGGACATAGCATTTAAAGGTCTGATCAATAAATCTGGCTTGTTGTTATCCTTTTGATGATATAATAAGATTCTCAAAAACGCGAACCAATCATCTACATGATCTAAAACAAATATTTGAAAGATGTAGAAGGTTTGGTATTTCATTAAATCCGAAAAAATCTTTTCTTTGCTTTAGATGAAGGGAAACTTTTAGGGATTTGTTGTATCAAAAGATGGTATATACATTGATCCAGGTATAGAGTTAAAGAAATCTCCTATATTTCCTTACCCTTACAACAAAAAATCCATGCAATCATTTCTCGACAAATCAATTTTGTAAAAATATTCATTCCCCCATTTTCTTTTAATTGTTTTACCTATGCAAAAAATATGATCAAGAAGAATTCAAAGATTCAAACAAAGGCATAAAGAAAAAGAAGCTTTGAGTTAATCAAATGTGCAATCATTAATGCAATTCAAAGACTAAGTACTCCGCATTTTTCTAAAGATTTTATTTTGTATACTTCTTTAGCCAGACATCTTATGCAAATGTTTTCTTTAACACAAATTAATGATCGTAAAATTGAAGCACCAATTTCATTCTTTTAGTTCAAATCAAAGAGCCTAATCAATTATTCGATGTTGAAAAACAAGTTTCGTCGTGTTCAAATCAATCAAGCATTTCGCACCTTTTCTTAAAACTCATACAAAAATCATTGTCCCATTCTCAAGTATGAGGCAATTATTAATTCAGAGAGAAGTAGGAGAAAAACGAGCCAATCAAAGATGTACTCTACAAGAATATGATGTTGATATTAAACCGCCTAAGATTGTTAGAGGACAAGGTTTTGGCACATTATTAGCAGGAGCTCAATATACCGCCGTATAGAATGATTATTCAAATCAAGATATTCAAGTAAATCAAAGATATGTTACTGATTCCGAGTCCCGCATTCCGATCTCATCTATTACTTAAAAAATGGGTATGCTCCTTCGATCTCGTTATAAGAAAAACGTGCTTTAAGGTTAAAAGTTGTTAAATATGAGATCATCGATAATGTGTTATTTAGAAAAAATTATGATTCAATTTTGTTGAGATGTTCAGGAAAAGACTGGAGTACGAAAAGGTTTCCTACAGAGTCGTATGATGGACCAAATAGGAGGTCATTTGAGGTGATACCACAACCACAAAATAATTCGTGGCTTCGGCTATTATTGGCCTACTCCTTTTGAAGATACACATGAATATGTAAGAAAGTGCGTATCCGCCAAACCCAAGGGAAGGCAAAGGAAACCAAATCTTTCCTTTGTAACCGAATATTGAGCAAACCATTCTCGAATAGCCTAGACTTGACATTATCGGTGAGATAGTACCTCATTCTTCCAAGCAGCACAAGTACATTCTTATCGCAACCGATTATTTTACAAAGTGGGTAGAGGCAATCCCTTTGAAGGTAGCCAATTCGATGTACTATTGATTTCATAGATCAACTTATCATAACCAGTTTTGTACCTCAAGCCTTGTCTTCGATAATGCATCTTATTTCTCAGAACAGCTAATTGAATTTGCGCTTAAAAGAGGTTTTAAACTCAAATATTCAGCAAATTATTACCTATGTGCAGTAATGGATTAGCTGAATCCACTAATAAAAATCTCATCAAGATTATTAAAAGGACTATCGATCAAAATCAAAAGAATTGGCACACAAATCTTAATCTTTTGCACTATGGGTCGATCGTATTACGAGAAAGCTTCAATCGGAACTTCACCTTTTAATTTAGTTTATGGAAAAGAAGTCATGATACCATCAAATTTAACTCTTCCATCATTAGCCCTGGTACAATTTATTGGAAGAAAATCCTCTTCATCCGTTCAATCGAGGTATGATCAAACTTTAAACTAGAAGAAGAGAGAGAGAAAGCTGTGAATTGCTCATGAAAAACATCAACAACTTAGAAATCTTCTTTGATGCAAGTTCTACCGGCTCCAAAATACACCATGATCTTGTTTCAAAATGATAAAAATAGAAGAAAAAAAAGGGTAAACATAACAAATTTCAAAAGATGTATTTCTGGACCATTTCAGATCGTTGAAAAGATAGGCTCAAATACATTCATGCTCCAAGATCTAACAAGAGAGAATTTCTTCCCTGTGAAATGGGCTTATCTTAAAGAAATTCTTTCTCATAAGGAGGTAACCCCTTCTTAAATTGTACATATTCCTTTTTGCAAAAGTCTTTTATTGTTTTTTCTAAATAAAGGTTGCTAATAAGTCTCTAATTGATCGTTTTACTCGATAGAAAAATTTTAAGGAAAATATTATGAATATTTATTTTTTAAAGGTAAACAAGAATTTTTAGAGAAATGATTATATTCTTTTGATAGTTTTAAATAAAGTGTTAAACTTTGGAAAGATTATACCAATTATTTGCATAATCTTTTTGGAAAACTTGAGGAAAATGTAAATCATTACAATTTTATTAAGCAAAGAGAGAAGTTATCTATAAAAAAGTAAAGATTATTCAAGTCTGCACTAAAAAACTCGTAAAATTGGTCATCCATCGATTCTTAAGGGATAAGACTAGTTCACCCCATTCATTTAGGTTGGTGATTTTTTAGAATATAATTCTAAGAAACTATTAAAAACATTTTTAAGAGATAAGAGGTCTCATCATGAGCCGACTTACTATATTCATAAGAAATATTAAACCGACATTACCAATAACGCTTATCAAAATAAATGGTAATGGCTTATTAATATAAGACAAGGGGGTCTCATCACGTAGCCAACTTTGTTCAAATAATTATAACTATTGAATGGCATTGTTAACAACCGGCTACCAAACCGTAACAATGGCTCTAAAAAAAGAAAATTAAAAAAAAGACAAAAACATGAGATAACATATCTTATGAATTTATCTTTAAAAAGTCATAATATTAGTTGAATGGGACAATGAATAGTTAATGGTTAAAAGGTAACCTCGTCGAGACTATGAACGTTTGCGGGCAGCGTAGGAAATGCCTATGACAATAGAGTATATTATCAAAACCAAGCTTGAAGAAATCCACTTACTTCATTATTAATACCAATCAAAGCTTAAGACAACTCCAAATGTTTTTATTCTCAAGAAACTAGAAAGAGATTGTTAATATTTTATTCTTTTTCATAAGTTAGATTTTATTTTTGATTATCCTAGGATAATTTTTATTTACCTTTTAAAATCTCTACTTACTTAAGATATAGTATTCATTCTATTTTTCGTAGATAACTGGTTCTTTCAAGTGAATCGCCAATTGTTGTACTATATGACCTTCCTTTTTTCTAAATTTTAGAAATAAAATTTAGAAATAAATGGTCCCTTTCTTTTAGAAATAAAACACTTAGAAATAAAATTCATTGTTTTGAAAAAATTTCATAATCAACATTCAAAAAACTTATGGTCCGATCTAATATACAAGGCCTTATCATAAAAAACAAATCAAAGTTAAAAGTTCAATCGCGGGACGGAGAGAACCTGAGAGTAACTTCTTAAAAAGAAATTTCATATGCCCATTTAAATCTTCCGATGCGATTAGGTCCAATCGGAAAATTTTAAATCGCTAAGAGTTTTAAATGCTTAAATATAACTTCCGATGCGATGGTCAATCGCGTAATCGATTAATCGGGACAATCCTTAAGAAACTCTTACGCCCTATTCAAAATTTCTGATCCGATGTATTTGATAATAAACGCCTTTAAAAGAAAATCGAACATTTGTTTAAAAATATGGTAGACCTCTATTAGAGATTTAAGATTTGCATCTAAATTGCATCAATCTAGATAAACGTATTGTGATACTCATTTGCCATTTGAAAACTTCCGATGCGATTCATCTATTTTGCATACGGTTTTTTGAATATATTAATATATCACAGCGCTAAATCTTTATTATACGATACATTCAATAACGAATCAAATGTGAATATGGTTTGCGATTTGGTTTTAAATACTTAAGTGTGACCTAAAAGGAGCATTTACGCAATATACGAATCAAATGAATGAAAACCATAAATTCATAAATCATTCCGTTTGGAGTGGCTTGTTAATCACGATCGAGAGTTTATTAGTTCAGAGAGCCAAAGAAAAACAAGTTTTTTCATTCAGACAGACAAAAGGAAGTCAGAAGCAGACGTTTAAATGTCAAAGAGGAAGAAGAAACAAACCGTTTCGGTACCAAAGGAAGTTTGCCGAGACTCCTATTAGCCTCAAAAGAAAAGCCCATAAAGCTAAGGCTAGTCATGATACATCATGCCAAGGTTCCTGGGAAAATGACATGGGACACAAATACAAACTGCTGGAAAAAATTGTAATCCCAAGGTCACAAGGAGAAGGTATCGGGCTCCGCACGAGATAGCCTTGATTCTCGACCATATCAATGAAAGAACACTTGTAGTTCATTTTTACATCGAATTGCAGCTAGAGCGAGTATCATGCCTTATTATGATGTAGTTCGATGGTTATCGATGTAAAGATACAAGATAGAATGTTTGTTTCAACATCCTGGAGGCGGCCGTTAAAGCGTAAGACTTGAAAGCAATGTACCACCTGCACTCCGAAGGTGTGTATAACAAGGAATTTATCAAAGAATTTGTCGATGATAACAAAGTCCAATCCGACCTCATCGCAAATTGGAGGAAACTCAGAGAAGCAATCGAAATGGAAGCATCCCAGATGTATTCAGAGATTCTCTCTACCTCCATATTCCTATGCAAAATTTGCCACATGGGTAGGTTATTTGGCAAATGATAATTCAGCTAGGTTTTCATACAAATGGTCCCATTAATCCTGTGCAATGTGAATTCTGGTTATCATGGATTGGCTGTTATTCTTTCTCGATAGAATGGCCAATAGATCCTTGAGGCCGTACAAGAAAAGATGTCAGAAATTCTACTCCCTTTTCTTTGTGAGCCTATATTCGATGCTATTTGTTTCAATTCCGAATTCCCCTTATTTGGATGTGGAAATGGACTCCCAACCCCCTCTTCCAATCCATATTTATCATAAATTGCTTTGGAAGATTCATTTCCAAGCTAATGTATATAGAATCATTATGGTTTCCCATTCCTGTTTTCCAAACCATTTTTAATCGCTCTCCCCTAGGGATTTCTCGATAAAGCTAAAGCCGATCCGTCTCGCAATCGGAGATTGGTTTGGGGAGGGAAAAATTTACTTACATCGTGTTTTGGTAGTATAGTGGGAGCCGCATGTTCTTCCGCTTTTTGTTCCAGATAAACTTCGTCATAGTTTCTTATCAATCACAATTGAAGGTATATCCAGTTCTTTGAACAAATGAAGAAGAAAATGTGGCCTCACTCCCACTCAATTGTGGTCATTTCCTTAATTTAAATGATTTCCAAGTATGCAGAAGGAAGTCTTCAAGATAAGAGGTTGTAAATTTGCAACCATTCCCGGAAGACGCATGATCCAAAAAGATAGTATTTGATGTCACCTGCCGCTCATAATCGTCTTCGTTTTGAGCATGAACCGTATATGTTCGATGATTTGTTTATTTCATTAGATAATTTTCCCCTCGCATTTTTGACTTGATCAAGTCTACATTTCAACAGAGGAAATAACAAATTTCTCTTATTTAGAAGCGTAGATTGTTGAGAGTACCTCTAGACCAAATTGAGAACTCAAATCCAAAAATCGCAGACTATGTACATCCAGCCCAAATGCTAGTAGAAACATCTAACAAGAAACATATACAACCGGGTCATTAACCAAACTCGATTGTACATTCTCAAAAAGTGGTCACTATTGACAAACCTCGATGACCCAAAGGAATAATCAAGCCAAATGACACAAATGCACAAATATCAATGATGAGGTGCATAATCGCAAGGATGGATCAAGTGACAAAGCACCAAGAAGAGCATAGATAAAGAGAAAGAAAAGAAATAACTAAGGAGATTACTAAGCCCACTAATCTTGATATTTCTTCTCGCCTATTAAATCAATATGATCGGGCTTGCTCAACACCTTGGATTGCAGTGGATAAAGGTCTGTAACAAATAGAGCAGATGTTGAAATCATTCCCCGAACATCCCACAGGCATAGCTGTATTAAAAGGTGAGGAGATCCCTCCTTTGGGATGTGTTTTACGACCCCCTAAACATAAGGTCGTTGTCAACAGACAAAGAAAGAAAAGAAAAACAATTGTGGTATATTTTCTACTCCATCGAGGAGTTGATGATGATAATATAAGAACAATGAAATGAATCCATTTGAAGACCTTACAAAATTGTTCCGCATAGCGGTAGCTTATAGTGTCGCAACAGCCGGATAAAGTTGTAGAAGTTTCTCAACTAATAACTCGTAAAGATCTTCACACATAGCTTTCCACCGGAAGAACAAGCTAAGGAGAATCAAGAATCGATCACCAATCGCAACAACAACTACAGGATCGATATCTGTGTCTAAAGAATTTGAGAAACAACTACGAAGAAAAGAAGAAGGTCAAGGAAAGTTTAGCAAACAAAGCACTTAAATGAAGAAATTTCTAAGTTGCGTAGTCTCATAAAATGAGGAAAAGGCAAGAAAGATTCAAGAAAAAGGATTTCAAGCAACTTTGGAGTTTAAAGGTTATCCAAAGTTAAATGAATTCAAATCGGAAGCCCTCGAGGCTAATAAATTATCGACTCAAATAGCTAATCAATTTGCTCAAAACTCACAACAGCAAGGCTAACCTTGTGAGATTACTTCATCTCTTTTGATCCAAACTATCATAACTCTTAGACAAGAAATAGATGATGTCAAGTGAAAAGATTTCTCGAAGTTTCTCAACCTGCGTGATACGTGGTAAAGGGAAAAGAATAAATTTCCCAGATAGAGTGAAAACACAAAGAAATCTGCTTTTACGTAATGGGAACATCACTCAATGAAACTGACAGAAAGCAATATCAAGGGCCGTAAATATAATGAATAATCTCACGCAATCTATAAATGACAGCTTATATTCAATTAATCTCATTTCGTATCGTGTTCCCCGGCAACTTTGCCAAAGATAAAAGAGATCAAGACAAAGGGAGAGAAGAAATGGAAAGGAAAAGTCAACAAATCGGCAAATCAAACTATATCCCGGGATAGTATGTGGGACGATGTGATCAAGCCAACAATCACCGCATGCCTATCAAAACTTCTATCAAACGTCGATTGGTTCTGACCCTGCACTCTTCTCGATGCCACCTATGTCGGATGTGGCTGCATACCGAGATGAGTCATCCACCAAGACTCCGAGATATGTTGAACATTTGCAACTTGGCTTCATCAAGCGAAGGAGAAAAACAATGAATCGCCTTTTATTCAAAATAGCATTTCTTCGGGGCTTAAATTTGATAGATTGTGCTAGTAGTATTAGGATTTTTGTTATGTAATTTATTATTTAAATCCTTCTCATGCATTTAGAGAGGGATCTAAGTCAGAATATTTCGAGGATTTGGAGCTAACATTTCGTATTTCATTCCTTATTATATTTCTATGAAAGATCACATCCGTGATTTTTGTGCTCAAATTATTCAAGTGTTGCATTTTTGTGCCTTTTGGAGTTAATTTTACATCTGAGTTACTAGATCGTAGTATCATACTTCGTTTCGATTACCCGCAACATGAATGAGGTATTTTTATCCGTTCATTGTTAATCGGTTTCCGTTATATGGTATTCGTTTTCTGAAGAATTTGCTATCATTTATATATTTGATTTTTCATAATATTTCCTCTTTTATATTATCATTTCGAGTATAATTGGAATATTATCATTTATATACATATATGAATGGTATATGATGATGAATGCAATATGTTAATATAACTCGTTTTAATTTATTAAACAGAGTTATCTTTATTCGTTTCGCACATTTCAATTTAATTAATAATACATTTTCATGGTTATTATTAGATTGAAACAATCCTAAGTTGTATTCATATTATTACCCTGGTTAAAATTAGAATTTTATCGCATTTAGTTTAGATTAGATAGTTTTATTATTCGTCAATTTAGTCCCATTTTCACCCATTCAATTCAATCCACTCGGCTATAAGGAAATCGGTCCTTTTAAATCCAACGGAGCCACCATCCCAAACGGAAAAGGAGCTGTCTTAAGGTCCCGACCGGGTGGTTTTCCCCCAATGTTTGAAGCAGAGATTTTCTAGGCTTCAACAGGTAGTTTATGATTTTGAATAATGATAGTATTAGATGGATAACTCTATAGAAATTTTAACTTGTTTTGTATGATTGAAGGTTGAAAAATGCATGCTTGCTACCATTGGGCTTATGGAGTCAACAATCAATAGTTTCAGTGACAGTGGTTCTTCACATGAAAGTTGAGGTAGATAGAGGTTTTTAATAGAGGTAACTCACACACACAACATAGGAAAACACAGTCATTTCACCACTAAAGGAAGTAAGAGCATAATATCATGAATTCTAAGTAATTAGAGATGAAATCTACTACAAGTGATAAAACATGAGATAAAGATCAATAAAATATCAAAAACCTCATGAGAATCGTAGGTCTAGAAAGAAGAATGTCACTTTGTATTACTGATAATGGTCAAAAACATACAAGCAGCAATTTTCTGCAAATGATCTCCAACCCTTTTCTTATTCTATGTTTTTTCTATAAGTAGGCATTATTTACAATAAGGATTATCTTCTTGGTGGCTAGATCCTCAAATTATCCTATGACACCATTCATAACAGAAATCAATAACCTAAAACATAAAACTAACAACTACCTTTTAAAGGAACCAACTCCTAATAGGACACTATCTCCTATTTATTACATTCCTCTACTCTACCTCTGAAAAAATTACATGATGGTTACATAATGAATATTACATTCTTTAAAGACACATGACCAAGTTCACCACCACTTTATATATTTAAAGCATCCCTAGATCTATGGGGCATAACCCTGTTTTTTAGGAATGGATGACCACCATCTTCAACATTGTTTTGACTGATGACCTGTCTTCATGACACTCCCTTTGAATCATTAATATCTACTAATGAGGTCCTATGACATGTTGGAGGTCTCCAGCTAGAAAAAAAATGCTTTAAATATGTTGAAAATCCTTGAAAAATTTCTCACTACGAAAATAGGGTAGTCTCGTAGTGAGTTTTGGTAGCATTAGAAAAAAGGTTTTTTTATCAATTTTCTTCACTTCTTTGTTGTTCCATCATCTTCACCATGTCATGAAACCTTGCAACTATGGATCTATCTCCTTAAAACATTCAAAAACTGACTTTAAATGCAAAAAGGCACCTACAGTTTTTTTCGTAGTGTATTTCTGGCTTGAAGCCTGGGGTACGCTACGAAAAGTTGCAAAAAACCAGAAATTTCTCCTTTCAAAATTATCTGCAAAAAATGACCTCCAGCTGAAAAATTTGGGTTCTCTACATGTTATGAACCTCCTAAAATATATTTGATCTTACCTTATCACTTATGTGGTGTTTCCTCCTCATTTACAACCAATTGACTAATGCACTCCTCTACCACTGTCATTTTCAATCCTTTCTTTTCCAACTCCACATGAATCAGATCCAGTTGCTCTTCTAGATATTTGACTTTGTTCTTTAATGCCCTATTCTTGGATTGCAAGTGCAGGTTTATTTTTCTAATGTGTTTGACCTCTCCTCTTATTTTTTGAGTCCAATTTATCAAAATTTTTGTATTATTCAAGGTATTTGAAACACTTATCACCTCTTCTTCCCCTATTTCCTTCATTTTTTTCAAATTCAACCTTCTGAAATTTTTATTTGTTTCCCTCTTTATTCAAAACTGATATCTCCTCCCCTGCCACCTTCAACTGCTCTTTAAGGGTTTCAATTTCTGAATTTTCACTAATTTTATCTTTACCTTTTCTTTGTTTGATGATCAGTTCTTCTTTTGTAGGCGAAGATAGATCTATGATGCTTGGTGGTTGAACTGTTTCATTGACCTTCTCAATCTCTTTACTGCTTTCCATGAACTTTCTTGCATGCCTGGTCATTGGCTTTCTAGGTTGAAAAATGAAACCAACATCATCACCTGCAAACTCTAAATTTTTAGCCATATTTGCTTTATTTATCTTTCTTCCTACATCTTCAGTTTGGAAAATGGTAGTTTCTTCAATGTCAATTGCATGCAAGATGTCCTCTAAGTTTCATTTAGCCACTGTTTGGCTCCTAGCAACTCTCTTGCTGCTTTGTTTGCTGATTTTCTGCTTCTATTTTTTAGGTGTTGTTTTAGGTGTGTCAATATTCTTTAAAGGCTCTATCTCCATTCTCACTGGTTCTAGTGGGGATGATCTATTCCCTTATTCAACTTCCTCTTCCACTATTGGTGATGAAATATTTCTAGGTTTGGAAACTCTTTTAGGAGTGACAACATTAACTTAAAAACCACTCATGAATAGAAAGGAAGTCCAATCTCTGTCTAGTCTCTTAAACTGCTCTAACACCAACAACTTAATCAAACCATGGTGAAAGAGAGAAGTTTCATTGCCTTTTGTTGAACTTCAACCTTATCTGACATTTTACCTAGAATTTTGTATAAATAGAAGGGCAAGTAAATTGACCTCTTATCCAAAAAATGTAGAAGAAGCCTAAGGTGGTAGGATTATACCATGTGGAACCTTCCTTCACAGGTAAAATACTTCTCAATGATCATCAGCAACATTGAATAGTTTTCCTTCATGAAATTCCTAGGGATAGCATTTGTCAGATCAATTTCATTATGCTCTAGTTTGAAGAAGTAATTTCAATCCTACATGGTGAAATTTATTCCTTCAAACCACTATCCCCCTCCTCTAGGCATTCTTGCTGCTGTTGAAATGATGTTTGGTGTCACTATAAGGTTCAACATTCCCACTTTTGAAGTTATTCTAGTGAAACTGTTAGCAAAATGCTTGGAAACCTATAGATGACAACCCTGCAACCTTTGACAAAATTGCAAGCAACCTGTTCTTTTGAATACATCCATGGAAGTTGGGTCTTCATTGAGAAAATTCATGTCCATGGGCTCATACCTGTGGCAGTGACCACCTTTGTTTTTTTTCTTCCTTGTAGCCATGGGTGGCTTTATATCTTCTCAGCCTCGCTTGCTTGATGACACCTGCAACCTCTGAATCTACCAAAAACCTGCTTGGCACGATGAAGCAACTCTCTAGAAATCCAATTACATGAAAAGATAAAGAAGAGTGTGACAAAAATACTAATTGGTTAAGTTTTTATGGTATAATGACAGCTCATGCATTAATCATGACACATGCATGCTAAAAAGGGTAATGATGACCTCAAACATGGCTTTGTACCTTTGAATTAACCCTAAAAAACTTGAATGACCTCCACCCTAACTCCTCCAATCATGAACTGACACTTCACATTGAGTTTGAAAAGACAAACAGGAAAACAATTTTTCATAGTGTGATTAGTTTAACTTTTGATAGTTTTGCTACAAAAATATTAGGCAGTTTTGTAGCGAAAAATACTAACTTGTTGTACAAAATGCTATGAAAAGTTGTAAAACTGGATTAAGCATCCTTTTTAAACTTAAATGATTGGGACATAAAAATTGACAACTTATGATGACTGATGGGACATGACATGACCTAGATTGAGGTGGCCTTGAACCTTAGGATAGGTTAAACATGTAAAAAAGAATGAAATTTTCCTATACCAACTTGAAAGGCTTAAGGAGACCTTATCCTTCTGACAAATGAACTGTATAACCATGTCAAGTAATGTTTCTCAAATTTTATGAGTAATAAGACATAGCACATTGGAGCCGACAGGGAGACCTTCCTTATGAGAATGCCAGTTGGAGGGAGGATGATTGTTGTAGCATTCAATTTTTCAGTTGCTTGAGGAAAAACAACATTTTGGTGGGGAGGACTGTAATATTCCCAATTTTCCACCAATTAATTGGAATATTAAAGTTCTTACTTTTTATAATTAATTAACTAAATAAGAGGGTGGAGGGACCCATAAACCCCATAGATGAATAAAATCCACTTTTGATGTGTGTATGTGGGTTATTTAGAAGTAGTGGAGCATTATGGAGTAGTGGAGAAGATTCTTAATGAATGAAGAGTGGAGATCATGGATCATTAATGAGAAGATCACAGAGATAGTGGAGGAAGTAAAAGTAAGATCATGGTGCAATAAAAGTAAGATCATACAGAACTAATGATGAAATAGTGGAGAAAGTGGTAAATCTAATGCACACATGATGGAGAGAGTGGAAATTAAATGTAGAGATGATGGAGATCATGGAGAGACAACACATTCTTCATGGACACTAGCAGCCACCTGTGCAGTGCAGTTATGAGGTGGGCCAAGGCTAGGGAAGGACCACAAAGCATAAAAGGAAGATGAGGACAACAATAGAGGGCAAATTTTAGAATTTGATTTTAGATCTATATTTTTTAGTTGAAATTTCTATGAATGCTTCAGCTATTTATCTAAGTTTGGAGTGTTGTTTAGCACAAGGGTGCTTTCGAGAGGAAATCCCACCCTTACCCACAGGGGACTTCGAGTGCATACTCTGGGAACACTTCAGAACTACTTTCTAGCACTTCATCTAGGAAACCGGTGGAAGATTCATCCTTTGACCTTATGCTTCAATATCAGTCTTCCAAGAGAAGAATATTCATATTTGGCATCAGGCCATCAGTTTATACCTCCATGCAGTAGCAGTTCCCCTAGGAATTGCACAGTCTAGTCCTGTAGATCTGAAGGAGGAAGGAAGTATCTAGTATTTCAGCTGGAAATCCTATGAGGGACCATGTCCTCACTTTGGACATATTATTTCAATCAGTCTTGAGTTTTAGTGCAACATATATCATTAGGCTATAGCTTCAGCCTCCTTGATAGTATATTTTATTCCAGTTGTTCTGTATTTAGTAGCTGCATCTAGTGGAGGAGGAAGGAGGAGCTAGATCTAAAGCTTCTAGCTTGGAGATCTAGAGGAGGGATCAACCCTTTATGCATTGAGTTGATTGTATCATAGTACATCCATATTATATTTATTTCATGCAGTAGATCTACATACCCAACAGTTATATGTTGCATGCCTTAGGAGGGTGATTTTCCAAGATTGTTAAATCTAGAAACCCTTTCTGGGCTATCTTGGGTATTCACCATAGAGCCCAGATCTGAAATCCTGGCATCATATGAACTCTGGAACTACCATATCTACACTTCTATTTCCAGCTGGTATTTTTAGTCCTAAAATTTGCAGCAAGTACATCACAGTTCAGCCTCCAACAATCCAACAATTACACAGTGCCTTTGAGGAGAGGGCTTCAGGGTCATTCTATCCTACTTGTTTCGCTTGAGTGTTCCATATTTTTAGCACTATTGTACTTGTTTATCCACCTCCATATTAATAAAATGGCTGAGTTATTCTGCATATTTTTATGGTGTATTGAGTTGGTTTTTTCATTACTACAGTTTCCAGCTATTTTGTTTTTGTATTATTGTCTTTTTTCCCTTTTGTGATACTACATGATCTGTTGTCTGTGCTAAGAGAACCCTATTTTGTGATGCTATCTTTGTGTTGTGAAATATCTTTGGATAACTTATTTGTTGGTAACTAATATATTTCTTTAAGTCTTTCACATGTTGTGATTGGATCAGCTTCTATTCTGTTTGTTTGCGCCAAAGTGATAACAATTCTGGGTTATTATGTTAATATTTGTGTAGTCTTTGTGCTCGTATCTATATAAGTTTGTTGTGGTTTTTTACCAAGAACCACTCATTGATTTCTCCCTCAAGGTGT
Source organism: Pinus albicaulis (assembly GCA_034641835.2). Lineage (NCBI taxonomy): Eukaryota > Viridiplantae > Streptophyta > Pinopsida > Pinales > Pinaceae > Pinus > Pinus albicaulis. Next base: position 1,289,517,417 of record CM076582.1, read on the forward strand.
AGAAACCTGGTTCCAATACTCCCCCATACTACTTTAGGTAAGACTTTGGTCTACGCAAGAAAATCACTCCCGAAAGGGCCTATAACTGGAGGGCTTTTTGGTTTACCTATAACTATGAACAAGGGTCAGGACCCCACAAGTGAAAAGATAGTAGGAGTAAGGTGCACCTTCCATGCCTTACTAATATGATCGAGGCCCTTTAGGCCTTTTATAATTTATGATACAGAGTTGATCTAGTCCTCCTTCCCCACCTTGATATACAAATTTAAGCCCAGGTAAGGATGGACACTTATTTATGGAATGACTCTCATCAGAGATTAAGAAAAACTCTTTGACATTTAGTGGACATTCATTTCAAGGGTGTTTTCTAGTACATCTAGGGCAGAATATAGCCAAGGAACTCTCTACTTCCTCTTGCTTCCTATTGATCTTCATTATATCCATTTGCAAATAAAATGTGTGCAACATATCAATTTTGAATTCCTCCAACATATTCCCAATCTCACGCTTGATGGAGGTGGAAGAGGAAGGGGTGTTGGTCATGCTTTGGCTAGCTCTACCTTTCTTTGTAACTGCCCTAGAGTGGTTTCTAAAGATAATTTTTATGCCCTCATATGGAAGCTAGTATATGTCTCCTCTAAATATAATATTAAGGTTTTCTATCACCTCTTCCCTAATCCCTTAGAGAAGTACCAATTCGAGTGATTCGGGATCAAGGGTGTAGTTGGCTCTTTTATAGTTCATATGGAATATTTATTCATAATCCTCTAGAGATTCATCAGGTCCTAGATTCATCCTAAATATCTCATATTTGGTTTATTTGGATCTGTAGTAGTGTCTATATTTGTTGTTGAAGGAATCTTTCATCTGTGTCCAAGTAGTGATGTTGTTCCCAATAAAACCCATGAACCAATGTAGGGTTTCATTCTTGAGGATGGATGGGAATAGTTTTAGCTTCTGCTCATCTCAGGAAAAGTCATATGTCCTACAATAAACAACAAACTAGAAAATGAAGGTGTCAAGATCCTCAGAAGTAAGGCCATGGAAATGTGGAAGGGCTGAGGGACTGATTTTCTTAATTCTAGTTTTTCCATTTGTTTCTCTAATGGGAAATACTCCTTAGGTCCTAGTTTCATCCTTAGCTTGAATTGGTGAAGTAGGTTCCTCAAGTGAATAAAGTTTCTCTTCTTCTCCAATAGGTTATTCAAATTTTTCAAGTGTGCTAAACCTCAGAGTCATTGAAGAGGAGTGAAGGGTGATTGTTTGGGGATGTGGGGGTTTTTTGGTAAGATTTTTCCTTGGTTATCCCTACTCCTACGAGGCATGAAAATCAAATTGTTTTTTTATTTTTCAATATTTTGGAACTGAATGTAAAATAAAAGTAGATTCAAAACATATTCTTAGAAACCTCCCTAGAAATGACACAAAAAAGTGGTGAGCCCTGGTATTGCACCAAGAGTGCTGCAACTCCTTGAGGCTACTCAAATTTAATTTATCAACCTGGGTTCATAAAAACTTGGAGGTGATAGTTCTATATGCACAAAAATTGAGTTCTACTCATTCCATCCTCTTCTCAGTTCTACAATGAGTTGTTACTTCTACGGTTACTTATAGGAAAGGAAGCTTGTCACACCTTTGAATGAAACATAAGACTTGAAATAAGTCATGACCATTACTCTATCAATAGGGAAATAAACTATTTTACATCATAATGACTCATCTAGATATCTGTAAGAAAGAGAAATTCACACTTAAGCTAATGTAAGAAAGGAAATTAAACTAAGTGACATTCATAATTTAGATTGTTGAATTGAACTTGCAGAAAGGGAAAATGATATAGGCACACATGCTAAACCAAATGACTAATTTAGTTATATTTATCTTATGCTTAAATATTGTGCTTAAAAATGCATCTATCCATGAGCTAATCACACTTTTAAATGACTTTGTTTTGCAGCAAAAGGAGGCATTGATGTGACCTAAGAGTGTTCTTGACCTAAGGTTTTAGAGTTGAAAGTGTGTTGGAGGCTGGGCTAGGCTTAGATGAGGAGAAAAAATTATTTTTGGCTGAAGGAGTGACTATTTGGTGCTAGTACAGGTTCTGCTACACAATTTCCTGTAGTGCTACAAGATGTTCTAAAACACTACAGGAAACATGTCAAGGGTAGTTTGAGGCTATAAATGGTGAGGAAAGGGTTAGGAGAGATGGAATGAAGGTGGATATAGATAGATGAAGGCTAGCCAACCCCTTGTTCAAGCTCATAACTCTTCACAAATCCTATCTTGCACCTCAAAGGTGGCTCTCGGTGTTATGTTGGAGATTTCCAAAAATAGGGTTGAATGTAACTTGGATGGAAGATGGTTAATGAAGGGTGGAGACTAGAGATAATTATGGTAGGTAAGTCCTCATCTGCTACTCTATTCAAACCTAAAATCAAACTACTTGTTCATGCATTCATCGTTGACAAACCTATCATAAAAATGGTGGAAAAGATGAGTTGAATTTAAATAAACCTACCTATCCATTTGAAACATATATCTACCTCTACATCTACAACATTCACATGATAAGAAAATAAACCTATATAAATTTTCCAAGAAATTGTAAACTTAAAATATTTCTTTTTATGTGGTGAATATTTTCCCTCCTCAAGCTCCAATGGAAGAGGTGAGAGAGGGAGGCTTTAGAACACATTTTTTAGATTTTATAAGCTACTGAGCATAAAATGCAATGAGATTAACTACCACAACATGAAAGAGAACAAAAGTACATAATAGAGAATGATGCCAATGGATTGGTCCCTAACCCACAAGCTCAACTCCTTGAAACTAACTTAGTGGAGAAGAAGCAAATTCTCATTTTATTTCATAACGAGTCTTGTACATAACATATTAGAGACAGATATGTCTAATACAAGAGCTAAGAGGGCTCTAGCTACATCCAAAAATTGAATCCTATTGAGATCTTTCTCTGGCCTATTCATCCTAGAGGGTATCTACCAACAACTCCCTAAAAGTTATATGTTTGTCCCCTTAGGACTCGAGAGAAGTGGAGCTTGGATCCCCTTGATCTTCCACTTTCTTGGCTATATCTGATTTTGAGATGTTGGATGAGAATCTCGAGGAGATAATGGATGCATTTAGAAGTTAAGGAGGTGTTAAACCCTCCTACAATCACTCCTTGTTGTCTACTTTGAGCCGTGATTGTGTAATATTCCTCAAAAATGGCATATTCTCTTGATTTTCTTCCATTTAAACCACATTAGGCTTCAAAGTATGACAACCCTTAATACACCATCTTCCCTAAGAAACATATCACAATAATGCAATCAAATTTGAGAAATATAGAATAATTAGGCTGAAAATGTGACAATTAACCACTTAAAATGTACCTAATGATGGTTCTCATCAACACGTGCCACCAAGTTCGTGACTAGTTCCAACCCCGTGATCTTCTTACTGAGTCGACAAATCATCAATGGGAACTATGCTCATGGAATTTTATCCTTCAAAATTTTGATTTGGAGTTTTTCACCCCTAAGAGTAAGAAAGGTTTAGCACCTGTTTAATTCACTATTGAATTTCCTATTGTTGTACCAGATCTGCCAGTAAATGATTTCCTTCCATATGAACACTTGTTTGTCATCTCCTTAGATGATCCTTGGTATGGCGACATCCTCACCTATTTGTGAGCCTATAAATCGCCCCCCCCCCCATATTAAAAAAATATGATCGACACCGTATTTGACATTTAACCCCTTACTATATCCTTATCAGTAATGATATTTATCATCAAGATGTTGATATTTTTCTTCATCATTGTCTCTCCAATGCTAAAGTTAAACAAGTGTTTAATACCTGGTGGGAGGTATAAATGATAGATTTACACGCACATTTAAATTGTCAACCTAAGGGGGACGTAAGACTTAGAGACGTAGCACAATATATGCCAGAATAAGGCTTCGGGGATTTGTCCAATCAAAACCCTAGATCTAATGCAGAAAGGAAATCATGCAGGAAAATAAACAAGACATTTTTAAGAGAACACACTACAAATTAAAAATCTATGCAAGAAATAAAAATGCAAAACTTCTTAATCAGCTATACTTGCAAATACAAAAGCATGAAATTGAAATATGTACTTAAAAATGCTTCTTCAAGATTTGTACTTAAAATGCCACTTTAAAATCCGTACTTAGAATGTTGCTTCCAAATGATGTAAGTACTATTGATGGAAGGAAATCATAAGTGCATGAAAATATTCAATGCAAACTTAGCAAGGATATACTCAAGAATACGTTTGGACACTTCAATTATGTTAAAAATATGTTTAAACTAATGTTGGTATTTAAATAGACGTCATCTCCTTACATTCCCAAGATCAATTCATATAATAATTTAAATTGTTTATAAGCGCACAATAATACAAATAATGAATTAGATGAAAACCTTTTTTATCTTGTCCTCATCTTAAATCCTTGTTACTGAATATATATTTATAAGATAACTTAAACATGGCAAGGATGAAATTGAGAAAAGAAGCACTTCCTAATTGATAATCTAATTTATTTATAGAACAAAAATAAATTATAAATTAACACTAGCATGAAATTTATCTACCTTATGCAATTAAATGTAAAGGAAATTATAAAGTGGAATTGCAGTGTTCAAATTAATTTATTGATTCGAGATATTATCAAGTAATCTTCGCTAAAATTATCCTCATGCTATTTCTAACAATTATAATTAAAATTTTAGAGAATGCCCAAATAACATTGGATCAATTAAACTCGAGTTTTAAATCATCATATCATCTCCATTATAAATCTCTACAATCAAAGATATATTTCTTTAGATAATAGATGAACACGAAAAATAGTGAGCGTGGAAAACAAAAATAAAAGAAGTGCCGACTAGCTAAATAAACTCATAAATAAATTCTAGAATAATTAAATAACTAAATTCATGAATCCAATCTACAGTAATTAAATAGAAAAACACAAAGAATGAAATTGTAGAAAATTGTTTAAATCGCTCAAGCATGAATTCAAATGCAGATAATGAATCATTCTTAATAATAAATGAAATTAAATGAACTAAAAAATCCAAGTAATGAGCTGACTGATGGGCCCAATCACCCAGCTCCTGTAAAATAAAATCAACACACCATCTTCAGTAGTTAAAGAATCTGGAAATGCAAATTGAATGTTAAATCACATTACAAATGAAATCACATTGCAAGAATCAAGTTATAAAAAGATTAAATCAAATGATACAAATGTTTAGCTGCTTGGATCCATAATACAATGTTTATGTAGCTGCCTAGCCTCTCCCATTCAATCCACTGCCTTAATGCATCACTCTCCTATCTGAACACATCGCTCTCCTATTCAATCCACTACCTTAATGCATCACTCTCCTATCTGCACACATCTACTAGCTATCTCCTACACAGATTTATCTATCCCTCTATCGACTACAAAAAATTTATATATACATTGTTAATTAACAAACTGGAGCTTCAACCCAGAAATAAAGAAAATTATTGGTTTTACAAATTTCCGGAATGAGAATTAGTTTGAAACAGATTGTCAAATTCAGAAATTTCTCCTCTTTTCATAGGATTTTGTTGCTAGAAGATGTGTTTGGTTTCTAGAGGAACTTTGGTTCATTTTCCTTGCTGGAAGAGGAATCACACAACTTGAAATGATTCAATCTAGCATCATCATTTTCTTTTCCAAGCCTTGCATATGCTGCCCCAATCCTGGTGTAACCCTTGGATTCTGAGGCTCAATTACAACATCTAATTAAGCTAGCATCGGTTCTTTAATTCTGTTATCATTAGATGTAGCACCACCTAGAACTTCATCATCCCTACATGACATCGTGAGATGATAAGAAATGCCAACATGATCAAAGCTACCAGATGGTGGTGTTATAAGGAATTCATACCATCCAAAGTGATAGACATAAACCTTGTCTCTTTTGAGGAGATAACCAAGAAATGTCTCAAATTCTAATGATTGTTTCCAATTCTGTCCAGCTGCATGAAAATAAGCCCAAGGCAACTTTGACATTGGAAGAATTTCCACTGGATTCATCTCCTCTCCACTTTCATATGCCATAAAATTGTGTGCATCCTTTGCTAAAACTAGTGCGTGTTGACCATGAGGCCTATCAATGAGGGTGACAATGTTCTTAAGGCGTGCTAATAGCTTGGTGAGACAGTAACCAAATTTACCATGTCTATGGCTCTCAGTCAAATACCCTTCGACCTGCAGTGTCTTGCCATACTTTTCATAATAGAGTTGAGGCAGTGAAGCAATAGAAACGGGGGCTCTCTTACCTCTCAAAAGCTCCTACAACTCAAGCTCCAATCTTTCCAATGACCACAAGTCCTTGAGAAACATGACTATATATAATTGCTTATTAGATTTGAAGGCAAATACAGAAAATCATAAACAAATCATGAAGACGATCAGCGAGTGTGAATAAGTTCTACGATCAATGTGGAAGGACAGTAACCAATGTGTTGGACGATACAATCGACATCCCAAGATTATGTTTTCTATGATGTGTGTATTTATAGATTGACCTCCCACTTGTCTACGCAACATTTAGTAGCAATGGTATTCTTTTCAACTGTTTTCGAGATATTATGTATGCCAAATAAGCATGCATCATTAAAGCATTATAAACGTTGATCTAAAAAGCAAGCTTTTCTTCATGCTTGAACTTTCTAGGTTCAAAATTTTTCCTAATCGACGAATAAGGGACTTGAAATTATGTAGCATCCGAGCAACATAACTTAACCTATCATTATACACACAAATCCATGGTACCTATATCATTGAATTATATACTCCAATGCTTTCTCTTGGACCCTTAACTTGGAAGGGATCAGTCAACCTTATTTCACAAGCCTCTTTGTTACTGCAGTGAGGACTCCATGATTTAGGGAAAATATACTTGATGAAGGCAAATATGAGGTTGGAGAGTTTGTGAACCCATAGGAGGCAAAGGTAATTCGGTGAGTTTACAATAAACTGCAGCCATACAATGTGCCAAATCTTCAGATAGCCTATTAGGTGACTCAAGGACGTGATTTGAAATGGAAGTACCCAATACGTTCACATTCAGAAATGGTTTTTGGTGGAATATTCCTCTGATGATAACTCTTTTACGAAGCTGAATTTCGCCAAATGGTTTCTGGGTTATAGGAAACATGGTGCTCTGAGCACAACCCATGTCTTAGATTTTAGATATTTTGCTCCATTTGGTCACAAATGGATATTTTCACCTACGACAATCTCAGACTCAACTACCCAGCTACTACTTTTATGCATGGATCCGTATTTGAATGTAGTCTCATGCTAGACTTATTCACCTGCCACGAAGGAGACATTTATTAATAAAATTTACACATGAAACCTTCATCAATTTAAATAATAAGAAGAATTCATAAATTAATGTCTATCGTCCCTAGATGCCTCTAATCGTAAACTTAAAAGGACAAAAACACCAGGTACAAGCATCTAATTATGCGATAAATATCATGAAAATTTGGGCAAAAGTGTGGCTCAACATCCCCCCACGCTGAACTTCTTGCATGTCCTCATGCAAGCCAAACATTTAAAATATAAAACTTATAAAAGAAGGTAGGGGAAATGGTTGAAGATAATGCTTCTAATAAGTGTGTCATCAAATATTTCAGTAATCAAGGACAAAGATGCCTGATATTGTAATGCCTTCATTAGGCTGCAACATAACTATTACAATGTCTGTTACCTTTTCCCTTGTTTTTTTTCTGTACAAAGTCTTATAATGACAATCAAATTCTTTCTAAGGTGCAATTTAAAAAAATAATACCACAAGTTTCATGCACCTATTATAACAATCTAGTATCTAGGTCATGAGCATGTATTTAGAGGAAACTATAATCAATACACATTATTATCAACCAACATCTTGTCAACATTCATCATTGAGTAATTCATCACTCTAAATACCATGAAGATCAAAGTGAGTTATGATACCAATAAGAAACCTCTTTATTGAACACTCTAAATTTCATTGTCATCCGGATTCAAAATTGTGTTTCCTCTTAATCAAGTACAAAGAATAACCTTCACAAAGGGTACCACATCATTAAAGATTCTTTATTTTTGAAAAGTATAACTCAAGGCACTATGTTCAAATCATATTAAAACCATTGTCCAAGAAAAATGATGAGTTTTAGGGAAAGAGAAGGATAACCAAGAAAATCATAGTATGCAATTAACTTTAATACCACAGACATGGCCCTGTTGCCCGCAGGTGTCCATAACCTTGGCAGAGATGTATTTTGACCTAGCGAAATTTCTTTGTCCCACTTTCTAAATATAGATTTAGAGTCAGCTTATTTGACTTAGATGAAGGCCACTGTCCTGACTTGGTAACCAGATGATGGAAGTGCCACTCAGAAGAAGTAACATGGATGAATAGGTCAGCTCGTGATGAGACCTCCTGTCTTCCAGTGTTTGGCTAAAAGCCATTACTCTGGCTTGGTGACCAGTAGCAGCAATGTCATGCATGTTAGGTCTCATTATCATGGTAGGTCGGCTCAACATGAGACCTCCTATCCTCCCCTAAATATTTTTGTAAGCTCTGATTATGATTAACCTTAAAGGTTACTTAATAAGTGGGGAGACAGATCTACTCCTTAAGAGTATGGGATGGCATGAAAATTTTTTAATGACTAATCATTACTGGCTAGTTCCTATACCTTAAAAAATTATTAAAAATATCCTAGATAAAGATTGAAATATTCTTTGAGTCAATAATGCTAACGTTCACATGACATCTCATTATGATCTTTACTAGAGTGGTCCACCATAGGGGGCTCTCCAATAGTACCTTCTAAGGGGAACTGATAATATATATCCTAGATGACAACCCATTAGATTGATTTATCATGGTTACTTTTGCAAAATCACGAGGTATTAGAGTGAATTGTGCTCAACAAATTTTATCACAACTGTGTGTGTTAAAAACTAATGTGGATCAAAAGAAATTTCAATGGCTATGATTTAAAATTCAAAACCCTAATAAAATTATAACAACTTTATTATTCTACCCTATCCTACACTAAGAAGCATAAGACTCCTAAGTTTAAGTATAGGAGTACTTCCAATGCATCCAGGTGCGCAACAGAAGCATAATTATACTCATGTTCAAATTTGAAAAGCGTATGCAAGAAATTACTAGAACATGAGGTACCAGCTCCACTAACAAATGTGATGCTACAAATTGTTGAATGATAAATGAGGAGTGGATACTGATAGTCATTTGGAACCAAGATTCTATGGGATCCATATACCCTTGTTCACTTGATTCATGAGTAACATTTAGTCCATCATGCAAATCCTCCACATTTCTTTGTTTATCCTCTAAAGTGAAGGTTGGATCAGATAGATGTTCTGATTCTAATGGCTCCTCCTCATCATGCATGATCCATAGCTTCTCAGTCTCCTTAGGAAGATCTTCTGGATCTTCATGAGTCTTCTCTTCCAGAGGAATAGACCTTTCCCTGATTGATGCCAAAATATGATCTTTCTGTGAAGTAGAGACCCCAGCTTCTGCTAGGATTTGAAATAAATCTTGGAACAACATCACACTTCCTAACATTTTATTGCTAGCTGGAAAGTCTTATTAGCACCAAACTTGAAATCTTCGTTTACAGGCAACCAAACTTTGGAGGGACCCCAAGAAAAAGCAAATGTGTGGCTCTTCACTCACGTCTTACTGTCATCTCTGCCCTCTAGTTGCCCTGTGAAGGTAAAAGCGAAAAATAAATCAACTTCAATTGCAGTAAATAAAGCAATCCACACTTTTCAAAAAAGAAAATCACACCTTGCAGAAAGTGACTAATCTAGATTGTGGAAAAGAAAGTTACCAAATGAAAGAAATGACTCCTTAAAAACTCAATTGTAGTAAAAGAAACAAAACCCACTTGCAATAAAATCACTCATTTGCAGAAAGGAAAACCTCACTTGTGAGCTTCCTGGAAATACCGTCCAGTATGCTTCAGCAAGCAAGGGGAATCTCATTAATCTAAAAAATTGATTGTGAAAGAAGGGGAAAAAGCATAACAAATCACAAGGCCTTATCCTACAACATCTCCCCAACAACGACACCAAAATGTTGGGAGGTATAAATGCTATATTTACACCCACATTTAAATTTTCAGCCTGGGGGGACATAAGACTTAGATACGTAGCACAATATATGCCAGAATATGGCTTTGACGATTTTTCCAATCAAAACCCTATATCTAATGCAGAAAGGAAATCATGTAGGAAAATAAACAAGACATTTTTAAGAGAACACACCGCAAATTAAAAATCTATGCAAGAAATAAAAATGCAAAACTTCTTAATCAGCTATACTCACAAATACAAAAGCATGAAATCAAAATCTGTACTTAAAAATCCTTCTTAAATATTTTTACTTAAAATTCTGCTTTATAATCCATACTTAGAATGTTGCATCCAAATGATGTAAGTACTATTGATGGAAGGAAATCATAAGTGTGTGAAAATATTCAATGCAAACTCAGTGAGGATATACTCAAGAATACTTTTAGACACTTCAATTATGTTAAAAATATGTTTAAACTAATCTTGGTATTTAAATAGACGTGATCTCCTTACATTCCCAAGATCAATTTATATAATAATTTAAATTGCTTATAAGTGCCCAATAATATAAATAATGAATTAGATGAAAACCTTTTTTATCTTGTCCTTGTCTTAAATCCCTGTTACTGAATATATATTTATAAGATAACTTAAATGTAGAAATTATATGCACTAAGCATGCATATGTCCGAGATCCACCTGATCTCACACTATTTAACTTTATGCAAGATACTGAATCTATTCCACTTGTTAATATTTTGTGGAAACAATTAATTGCACACACATGTGAAGCATAAATAAAAACAATCACACATAATACAGTTGTTTAACGGGGAAATCCTGAAGCTGAAAACCCCAACTATATATTATGTAACATGGAGATCATATGAAAATATCATACAAGCATACAAAGCTTATCACAAGCTCTCAGTGCAGTACAATCGTCATACACTAATTAGGCCCAATCTTGCAAATCCATGCACCGATCTTTACCTCCTGCTAGCCTACCTCCACTATGCAATCCAAGCTGATTACAAAGACCAATTCAATGTAATACCACTCTCATTGACTGTGTGATTATCATTGGCAACTCCAATGTATATGTAGATGCAATTCATGCATCACTAGTAGTCACAACAGATAGTCTATCTTGCCCTTTCACCTATCTCTCCACTAGTCTCCACTGAAATTGACATGCACTTTAATTAACTGATGTATTGTTCAGTTGATTAATGAGTTATTATTTGTGAATTAATTAAATAATTAATTCACTCCACTCTCACTAGTGTATCAATCAGTTAGACTAGATACAACTAGCTCAACTGAGTCTAACCGAGTTAAACTGAATACAACTCCATAACTACTTCTTCCAACTGTGTCATAACTCTGCCACTTGAGTTATAACTGAGTCCTCCATACATTAGCTTTAGTAAACCCTTAGGAATTTCATAATTCCTTATATCATCATATGTGCCACATCTATGCACTAAACTGAAGTGCTCCAAGAGAATAAGTTGTTGCTTAGAGTATAATTATTATTAAGAGCTAATAATAATCGACATGCATCTATTTTTATATTGAATATCTATAAATAGACTTTTCCCAATATTTTAAAAATAGAATTTCATCTATTTTTCACATTTGACCAACCATATACAAATATCATCCTGCTACTTACAGAATATGCTCACCATGTCTAAAAATAGACATACACCTAAAAATAGCCTGTGTGGGCCCCACATAGTTTCGACGTCCATACCTTAAGTTATCTCTCGTGCACCTCTACGTGCGACCATTGTTCGATGGCCACCCTCTAGATTAGATGGCATGTATCAATATCACGTTGACTCCTCGATCGAAGGTTAACACGCGATGAGGGCGGTTTTTGGAACCTCGCCTTATGTGATGTGTCAGCCAGTCTATGGAATCGCTCCAAATTCTAGAATATCGCTCGTCCCAAAAAAGCGGTGTGATCAAAACCACTTCCAGCTTTTGAACAGTGACCAACCACGGGTTAACGCCTTCCTTCCTATGCTCTCCCATTCGCTAACTTAGGGTCTGACTCCGGTTCAGGATTTCAATTAATCAACAAGACAGTCTATTTCTCTTATAAGCAGAGTCTTCACTGCTACGGGATAGAGCTCAAAGACCTCAATGATACAAACACCACTTCCACGAGTGGGGATTAATTCAATAAAGTTTGTTCAGATAATTAAAGAGAAACAATGGACAGAGACATGCGGAGATAATACAACAACTCCATTCAACAATTATACATAGAACAGTGTTCAATCGCCTCACAATTGAACAAATTCCCTCACAATATCGATTCAAGACCATTTGAAAATCAACGAGAATTGAAATTTATTCAACTGGAAGCAATTGCTTAACACACAAGTTCATTGTAGAAATATCCTCCCCTCAACACATCTAGGGGATACAATTTATATGCATTACAATGTGTCTCTTTGGTTCCTCGGTGAGGACCGTCTATCTTCTAACAAAACTTAATTACATTATTCGAATAACTGAACATGACAGATAAACTGAACTAAAATATTTGACTTCTATTGCCTCTAACTAATCTAAATGCAACAGGCACCTAAGGTTTTGACACCTTGCTGTTACAAATTCAAATGATTTCGATCCCTCCTAGCCACAACATGTGGAAAAAAACTCCTACATTGCTGGCTAGTGTCTAATGCCCCTACATCCGACTCTCGAGGGAAATTTTGTTCATGGACTCTTGTCCATGAGCTCTTCCATTGATCTACCTATCTTCTGCAACATTCCTTTAGTCATCTAGGTGACGTCTTCTTCTAGCTTGTCCTTCCATTTGATTAAGTACTGAAAGTACTCTTGTCCTCTGGTCTTCCTGAACACACTTTTGCCCAATATCTTCTCTGGCTACAATGGTTGTGCTGAAGGTAGTTTGTTTTCCCACTCAATCCGTTCCTTGTTTATTGGTCCCTCTTTCGCACCATCATCTTCATACTTGTACAAATATGCAACATTAAAAATCAGAGATATTCCAACATCAGGAGGTAATTCAATCTCATAAGCATTTGCAGAAAACTTTCTAAGTATCTTGCATGGCCCAATATTTTTGAACTTCAGTTTCTTATACTGCTTCCTTGGGAATCTCTCCTTTATCAAGTGTGCCAAAACCAGATCCCCTACTTAAAAATGGACTTCTTTTCCACTCAAGTCTTCTATGCCTTTATATTTTATGCTGCTGCCTTGTAGCTGTTGTTTCACTTGTTCATGTATGGCTTGGATTTCTGAAGCAAATTCCTCACCATCAGCACTCCTTAGCTCTGCCTTTCCTAGATTTCTTAACTCTGATATTCCTCTAGGGTGCATTCCATAAACAATATGGAATGGAATTTGCCTTGTGCTTCTGTTTGGTGAGTCATTATATGCATATTCTTCCTGGGGAAAAATATGATCCCACTGCTTGGGATGCTCTCCTGCAAGACTTCTCAACAAATTTCCCAGACTTCTATTCACTACCTCAGTTTGTCCATTAGTTTGAGGATGATAAGTTGAGCTGAAACTCATTTTGGTACCAAGTTTCTTCCACAGTTTCCTCAAAAAATGGCCCAAAAATTTGGTGTCTCTGTCTGAAACAATACTCTTGGGCAACCCATGTAACCTAACAACTTCCTTGAAAAACAAGTTGCCAAAATGGGTGGCATCACTAGTTTTATAACATGGAATAAAATGTGCCATTTTGGAGAATCTATCCACTACAACAAAAACTGCATCATTCCCTCTTTGAGTCTTGGGCAATCCTAGAACAAAATCCATACTCACCATGTCCCAAGTCCTGTCTGGAATAGGCAAGGGAGTGTACAATCCTGCATTCTGGCTTCTTCCTTTGGCATATTGACAGATTTTTCAATTTGTCACAAACTTGTCCACTTCTACTGTCATCTTGGGCCAATAATAGAAGTGACTCAGCTACTCATATGTTTTTTCAGTACCAAAGTGTCCAACAAGTCCACCACTATGCTTCTCCTTGATCAAATTTTATCTCATGGAACATTTTGGTACACACAGTTGGTTTCTCCTGAATAGTAAGCCCTCCTACAAGAAACAATCTAGCCACTGGCTTCTATCTATTAGAACAGGGTTACAACATGCCTCAAATGCTTCCTTAAAATCTGAATCTATTCTATACAATTCTTTGAGAAATTCAAATCCTACAACTTCAAAATTGGTTTCTTGAACAAGCATGTGCCTCCTACTCAAAGCATCAGCTACTTTGTTTCTTGGCCACTTATGTGTTTCAAAATAAAGTTAAAACCTTGGAGATACTCCACCCATTTGGCATGCTTATGATTCAACTTGGGCTGTTGTACAATGTACTGCAAAGCATGATTGTCAAAGTATAATACAAATTCTTTGGACATCAAATAATGCCTCCAACTTTTCAGTGCCTGAACAACTGCATAGAATTCCTTCTCATAAGAGGAATACTTCCTTCTGGTTTCATTCATATTTTCACTAAAATAGGCTACAGGCCTATCATCCTGACTCATCACAGCTCTGATGGCTTCTCCACTGGCATCACACTTCACTTGAAATGGTTTAGTAAAATCAGGCACAACCAAAACAGGCTTTTTAGTTATCTTTTTCTTCAAAAGTTTAAAGTTTCTTTTTGCTTTAGTAATCCATTTAAATGGTTGTTTCCTCTTCTTTATTTTCTCAATAATGGGTGCATTAATCTTACTGAAGTTTCTTATAAGTTTCCTGTAAAAACTAGCATGTCCATGGAAACTTCTTAACTCAAAAACATTTATGGGTGAAGGCCACTCCACAATTGCCTTAACCTTTTCTGAGTCCATCTTCAATCCTTCTGCAGAAACAACAAAACCAAAATACAACAACTCTTCTTTCGTGAGTGAGCATTCTTTAATTTTATCAACAGTTTCTCTTGGTGTAGCTTCTTCAAGACATAATTAAGATGCCTTAAATGCTCTTCTTTAGTTTTGTTGAAAACTAATATATCATCTAGATATACTGTCACAAATTTACCAATGAATTCTTTCAATATTTCATTCATAAGTCTCATGAAAGTGCTAGGTGCATTCGACAACCCAAAATGTATTACCATCCATTCATACAGTCCTTCATTCATTTTAAAGGCAAATTTCCACTCATCACCCTCTCTTATTCTATTCTGATGATATCCACTTTTTAAATCTATCTTTGAAAAAATTTTAGCACCACTCAAAAAATCCGTTAAATCCTAAACTCTATGCTAAGGGAATTTGTACTTGATTGTTATCTTATTGATTGCTCTGGAATCAATACACATCCTTGAACCTCCTTTTTTCTTTGGGCTCAATACTGCTGGTACTACACATGGACTCAAACTTTCTCTTATCAGTCCCTTTTCCACCATTTCCTGTACTTGTCTCCTGATTTCCTCATTTTCTGTGGGATTCATTCTATAGGCTACCTTATTTGGCAGATTTGAACCAGGAATAAAATCTATCTGATGGTTGATCTTCCTCACAGGTGGCAGCTCATCAGGTAAATCATCCACAACAATGTCACAATAACTGTCTAGCATCTCTTCGATTTCTATTGGCAAATCAGAAATCTTTGTAGAAGTAAGAACTACTTTAGGCTTGCAAACTAAAGCAAAGCTTACCTCTTCTTCTTCAATCAGCTATAGAAATTCCTTCCCGCTCAGCAACAAGGTCTTTGGATCAATCACTCTGCTTGATGGCTCCCCTTCTTCCATGGGTATCAATGTATGGTGTACCCCATCCTTGACGAACTTGTAAGTGTTCTTCTTGCCATCATGCACTTATGCTCTGTCAAACTGCCAAGGTCTACCTAGCAATATGTGACTCACATCCATGGGCATCACATGACACAGTACTTTGTCTTTGTATTTTCCCGTTTGTAGCTCTATCTCACACTGTTCTTTTACAATCAACTGGTGCCCTTTATTTAGCTAGGACACTCTGTAGGGAGTTGGATGCTCCCTTGTCTTCAGCTTCAACTTCTCTATCACCTTAGTGGAAACCAGATTGTCTATGCTGCCACTATCAATGAATAGCTGGCAAAATTTCCCTTAGACTTTGCATATGCTCCTAAACAAAGTCTTCCTTTGTGCACGCTCAGTGACCTCTTTGGTTTGCTTCAACAGGAACTTATTTACTACCGAGGACTCTCCCCTCTCTGGTAGAATTTATTCTTCAATTTCTGCCTCTTCTCCAGCCTGGGCAACAACAGCATTTCTTGGACTAGCACCCACATTCTCTGGGCATTCATAGTTTTTGTGTCCCACTTGCTGACATCTATAGCACCTCAATTCTCTGCCTCTACGTCTGCCTCCTCTTCCTCTGTAAGAACCCCTTCTGCTTCTTGCATCACCCTCTGTAGATGCATTCTGAGGTGAGCTACTCTTAGCTCCATCTCTAGGTGTAGCAGGCTTTCCTCTACCACCCTGACTTCCCTTTCCATAGAAATTACCTCTCCCTTTGGCAAAGTGCTTCCTCAGGATTTTATCCTCTGCTTTCAAGGCCATCTGATAGGCCTCTTCAACTGTCTTAGGAGACAGAAGACCAATCTCATCTTGGATCTCCAGCTTGAGACCATTGACATATTTGGCAGTCTTCTCTGGTGTGTCTTGAAATTGCCCAGCTCTTATGCTTACTCTATAGAATTCTTCTGTGTATTCCTTTACTGTCAGCAACCTCTGTCTCAGGTTCTGCATTTTCCTAAACAATGCTAGCTGATAATCACTAGGCAAGAATTTACCTTTTAACTTAGCCATCATTTTGGTCCAGCTCTTGATAGGCTACTTGCCAACTCTCCTCCTTTCTGCTTGCACTCCATCCCACCAAAGTGCAGCATGTCCCTTCAGCTTTGTTACTGCAAACTTGACCTTCTTATCCTCTCTCATTTCCTCATTGTTGAAGCACTTGTTCATTTCATTAATCTAGTCCACCAACTCCTCCGGATTCAGTCCTCCTACAAAACTCGACACTTCAATATTGGGCTTAATTGTAGACCCTAGAACAGTTCTGAGGAGCCTCATGTCAGGAGGAATCTTAGCAAATTCTCTAGCTTCTTCTATCTCAGGTTCACTGATGTCTTCAGTATCTCTGGGCTATCTTTGCTCTATGGCATCAATTCTAGCTTGGACCCTCTGCAAGGTCTCCAATACTTCTACATTGGTAATGGGTCTCCTCCTGCCAGCACGCCTACCAACTTGGATAGCCATGTTAATTCTCTACAAAAACAATTCAAAAACGCTCTAATACCACAAATGAAAGCGAAAAAATTGAATTTGGGCCTCTAAGTAGAGTTGGTCTCTAATGTAGTTCTTTCCGCATTTTCCTTTGAATTAATTCAGTTATTTCCACATAGTCTTCCTCAATTCCTTAGCAATTGTATTTATCAAATTCGAAGAAATTGATAAATAAATACATTTAGCGAACTTTGGAAAATTAAATGTATCCCTGAACCTTAATTTTCGTCATCCTTCAGAATATTGATTTTATAAACTGACGCTTTATAATTAACCAACTTTAGGTCTTGGGCCCACCATACAATCGACGAAATTCAAATGATTCGATGTCCATACCTTATGTTATCCCTCATGCACCTTTACGTGTGGACACCGTTCGATGGCCACCCTCTAGATCGGACGGCGTGTATGAATATCGCGTTGAGTCCTCGGTCGAAGGTTAATGCGCGATAAGGGTAGTTTTTGGAACCCTGCCTTATGCAATGTGTCAGCCAGTCTATGGAATCGCTCCAAATTCTAGAATACCGCTCGTCCCACAAAAGCGGTGCGATCAAAACCGCTTCCAACTTTTGAACAGTGATCGACCATGGGTTAATGCCTTCCTTCCTATGCTCTCCCATTCACTAACTCAAGGTCTGACTCTGGTTCAGGATTTCAATTAATGAACAAGACAATATATTTCTCTTATAAGCGGAGTCTTCACTGCTATAGGACAGAGCTCAATGACCCCAACGATATGAAAAACTATTCCATGAGTAGGGATTAATTCAATAGAGTTTGTTTGGATAATTCAAGAGAAACAATGGACAGAGAGATTCAGAGATAATACAACAACTCCATTCAACAATTATACACAGAAAAATGTTCAATCGCCTCACAATTAAACAAATTCCCTCACAATATCGATTCAAGACCATTTGATAATCAACGAGAACTAAAATTTGTTCAACCGGAAGAAATTTCTTAACACAAAAGTTCGTTGTGGAAATATCCTCCCCTCAACACATCTAGGGGATACAATTTATATGCATTACAATGTGTCTCTTTGGTTCCTCGGTGAGGACCGTCTATCTTGTAACAAAACTTAATTACATTATTCAGATAACTAAACATGACAAATGGACTGAACTAAACTATTCGACTTCTATTACCTCTAACTAATCTAAATGCAATAGGCAGCTAAGGTATTGACACCTTGTTGTTACAAATTCAAATGATTTCGATCCCTCCTAGCCACAACATGTGGAAAAAAGCTCCTACATTGCTGGCTAGTGTCTAATGTCCCTACATCAGACTCCCGAGGGCAATTTTCTTCATGGAATCCTATCCATGAGCTCTTCCACTGATCTGCCTGTCTTCTGCAACATTCCTTCAGTCATCCAGGTGGCATCTTCTTCTGGCTTGTCCTTCCATTTGATTAAGTACTGAAAGTACTCTTGTCCTCTAGTCTTCCTGAACACTCTTTTGTCCAATATCTTCTCTGGCTACAATGGTTGTACTGGAGGTAGCTGCTTTTCCCACTCAATCCATTCCTTGTTTGCTGGTCCCTCTTCTGCACTATCATCTTCATACTTTTACAAATCTGCAACATTAGAAAAGGGAGATATTCCAACATTAGGAGGTAATTCAATCTCATAAGCATTTGCAGAAAACTTTCTAAGTATCTTTCATGGCCTAATCCTTTTGAACTTTAGTTTGTTATACTGCTTCTTTGGGAATCTCTCCTTTCTCAAGTGTGCCAAAACCAGATCCCCTACTTCAAAATGGACTTCTTTTCCGCTCAATTTTTCTTTGCCTTTATATTTGATGTTGTTGCCTTGTAGCTTTTTTTTCACTTGTTCATGTATGGCTTGGATTTCTGAAGAAAATTCCTCACCATCAGCACTCCTCAGCTCTGCTTTTCCCAGATTTCTTAACTCTGATATTCCTCTGGGGTGCATTCCATAAATAATATGGAATGGACTTTGCCCTGTGCTTCTATTTGGTGAGTCATTATATGCATATTCTGCCTGGGGAAAAATATGATCCCACTGCCTGGGATGCTCTCCTACAAGACTTAACAAATTTCCCAGACTTCTATTCACTACCTCAATTTTTCCATCAGTCTGAGGATGATAAGCTAAGCTGAAACTCAGTTTGGTACCAAGTTTCTTCCACATTGTCCTCCAAAAATGGCCCACAAATCTAGTC
The DNA here is from genome assembly GCA_034641835.2 of Pinus albicaulis. Taxonomy (NCBI): domain Eukaryota; kingdom Viridiplantae; phylum Streptophyta; class Pinopsida; order Pinales; family Pinaceae; genus Pinus; species Pinus albicaulis. The sequence continues at coordinate 1,289,537,058 of CM076582.1, forward strand.
TCTCTGTCTGAAACAGTACTCTTGGGTAACCCATGTAATCTAACAACTTCCTTGAAAAACAAGTTGGCAACATGGGTGGCATCACTAGTTTTATAACATGGAATAAAATGTGCCATTTTGGAGAATATTTCCACTACCAAAAAAAATACATCATTCCCTCTCTGAGTCTTGGGCAATCCTAGAACAAAGTCCATACTCACCATGTCCCAAGGCCTGTATGGAATAGGCAAGGGAGTGTACAATCCTGCATTTTGGCTCCTTCCTTTGGAGTATTGACAGATTTTGAAATTTTTCAAAAACTTGTCCACTTCTACTCTCATCTTGGGCCAATAATAGAAGTGACTCAGCTACCCATAGGTTTTTTCAGTACCAAAGTGTCCAACAAGTCCACCACTATGCTTCTCTTTGATCAAATTTTCTGTCATGGAACATTTTGGTACACACAGTTGGTTTCTCCTGAATAGTAAGTCCTCCTACAAGAAATAATCCAGGCACTCGCTTATATATGTTAGAACAGGGTTACAACATGCCTGAAATGCTTCCTTAAAATCTGAATCTATTCTATACAATTCTTTGAGAAATTCAAATCCTACAACTTCAAAATTGGTTTCTTGAACAAGCATGTGCCTCCTACTCAAAGCATTAGCTACTTTGTTTACTTGGCCACTTATGTGTTTCAAAACAAAGTTAAAACCTTGGAGATACTCCACCCATTTGGCATGCTTATGATTCAACTTGGGTTGTTATACAATGTACTGCAAAGCATGATTGTCGGAGTATAATACAAATTCTTTGGACGTCAAATAATGCCTCCACTTTTTCAGTGCCTGAACAACTGCATAGAATTCCTTCTCATAAGAGGAATACTTCCTTCTGGTTTCATTCAAATTTTAACTGAAATATGCTATAGGCCTATCATCTTGACTCAACACAACTCCAATGGCTTCTCCATTGGCATCACACTTCACTTGAAATGGTTTAGTAAAATTAGGTAGAACCAAAACAGGCTTTTCAGTTATCTTTTGCTTCAAAAGTTTAAAGTTTCTTTCTACTTCAGCAGTCCATTTAAATGGATGTTTTCTCTTATTTATTGTGTCAATAATGGGTGCATTAATCTTACTAAAGTTTCTTATAAATTTCCTATAAAAACTAGCAAGTCCATGGAAACTTCTTACCTCAAAAACATTTCTGGGTGAAGGCCACTCCACAATTGCCTTAACCTTTTCTGGGTCCATCTTCAATCCTTCTGCAGAAACAAAAAAGCCCAAATACACCAACTCTTCTTTCATGAATGAGAATTTATTTAAGTTGATCATCAGTTTCTCTTGGTGCAGCTTCTTCATGACATAATTAAGATGCCTTAAATGCTCTTCTTTAGTTTTGTTGAAAACTAATATATCATCCAGATATACTATCACAAATTTACCAATGAATTCTTTCAATACCTCATTCATAAGTCTCATAAAAGTGCTAGGTACATTAGACAACCCAAAAGGCATTACCATCAATTCATACAGTCCTTCATTCGTTTTAAAGGAAGTTTTCCACTCATCACGATCTCTTATTCTAATCTGATGATATCCACTTTTTAAATCTATCTTTGAAAAATATTTAGCACCACTCAAACAATCCATTAAATCCTCAACTATAGGCAAAGGGAATCTGTACCCTATTGTTATCTTGTTGATTTCTCTGGAATCAGTACACATCCTCTATCCTTCGTCTTTCTTTGGGCTTAATACTGCTGGTACTACAGATGGACTCAAACTTTCTCTTATCAGTCCCTTGTCCACCAATTCTTGTACTTGTCTCCTGATTTCCTCATTTTCTATGGGAATCATTCTCTAGGCTACCTTATTTGGCAGATTTGAACTAGGAATAAAATCTATCTGATGGCTAATATTCCTCACAGGTGGCATCTCATCAGGTAAATCATCCACAACAATGTCACAATAATTGTCTAGCATCTCTTGGATTTCTATTGGCAAATTAGAAATCCTTGTAGAAGTAAGAACTAATTTAGGCTTGCAAACTAAAGCAAAGCTTACATCTTCTTCTTCAATCTACTGTAGAAATTCCTTCGTGCTCAGCAACAAGGTCTTTGGATCAATCACTCTACTAGATGGCTCCCATTCTTCCATGGGTATCAATGTATGGTGTACCCTGTCCTTGAAGAACTTGTAAGTGTTCTTCTTTCCATCATGCACTGCTACTCTGTCAAACTGCAAAGGTCTACCGAACAGTATGTGACACACATCCATGGGCATCACATCACACAGTACTTTGTCTTTGTATTTTCCCATTTGTAGGTATATATCACACTATTCTTTTACAATCAAATGGTGCCTTATATGTAGCTAGGACGCTCTGTAGGGAGTTGGATGCTCCTTTGTCTTCATTTTCAACTTCTCTATCACCTCAGTGGAAACTAGATTGTCTGTGCTGCCACTATCAGTGACTAGCTAGCAGCATTTCCCTTAGACTTTGCATATGCTCCTAAACAAAGTATTCCTTTGTGTAGGCTCTGTGACCTCTTTGGTTTGCTCCAAGATGACCTTATTTACTACCAAGGACTCTCCCCTCTCTGGTAGAATTTCTTCTTCAATTTTTGCCTCTTCTCCAGCCTGGGAAAAAACAAAATTTCTTGTACCAGCACCCACATTCTCTGGGCACTCATAGTGCTTGTGTCCCACTTGCTTACATCTATAGCACCTCAACTCTCTTCCTCTACCTCTGCCTCCTCTTCATCTGTAAGAACCCCTTATGCCTTTTGCATCACCCTCTGTAGATGCATTCTGAGGTGAGCTACCCTTAGCTCCATCTCTGGGTGTAGCAGGCTTTCCTCTACCACCCTGACTTCCCTTTCCATGGAAAGTACCTCTCCCTTTGGCAGACTGCTTCCTCAGGAGTTTCTCCTCTACTTTCAAGGCCATCTGATAGGCCTCTTCAACTGTCTTAGGAGACAGAAGACCAATCTCATCCCGGATCTCCAGCTTGAGACCATTCACATATCTGGCAGTCTTCTCATGTGTGTCTTGAAATTGCCCAACTCTTATGCTTACTTTATATAATTCTTCTGTGTATTCCTTTACTGTCAGCAACCTCTATCTCAGGTTCTGCATTTCCCTAAACAATGTTAGTTGATAATCACTAGGCAATAATTTACCTTTTAACTTTGCCATCATTCTGGTCCAGCTCTTGATAGGTTTCTTGCCAACTCTCCTCCTTTCTACCTGCACTCCATCCCACCAAAGTGCAGCATGTCCCTTCAGCTTTGTTACTGCAAACTTTACCTTCTTATCCTTGCTCATTTCCTCATAGTCGAAGCACTTGTTCATTTCATTAATATAGTCCACCAGCTCCTCTAGATTTAGTCCTTCTGCAAAACTTGAAACTTCAATCTTGGGCTTAACTGCAGACACCAGAATGGTTATAAGGAGCCTCATGTCAGGAGGAATCTTAGCAAGTTGGCCAGCTTGTTCTATCTCAAGTTCACTGATGTCTTCAGGATCTCTGGGCTATCTTTGCTCTATGGCATCCATTATGGCTTGGACACTTTGTAAGGTCTCCAATACTTTTGCATTGGAAATGGGTCTCCTCCTACCAGCACCCCTACCAACTCAAATAGCCATGTTAATTCTCTGCAAAAACAACTCAAAAACACTCTGATACCACAAATGACAGCAACAAAATTGAATTCGGGCCTCTAAGGAGAGGTGGTCTCTAATGTAGTTCTTTCAGCATTTTCCTTTGAATTAATTTAGTTATCTCCATGCAGTCTTCCTCAATTCCTTAGCAATTGTATTTATCAAATTTGGAGAAATTGATAAATAAATACATTCAGCAAACTTTGGAAAATTAAATGTATCCCTGAACCTTAATTATCGTCATCCTTCAGAATCTTGATTTTATAAACCGACGCCTTATAATTAACCAAATTTAGGTTTCAGGCCCACCATACAATTAATGGAATTCAAATTATTCGATGTCCATACCTTAAGTTACCTCCCGTGCACCTTTAGGTGCGACCACCATTCGATGGCCACCCTCTAGATCAGATGGCGTGTATCAATATCGCGTTGAGTCATCGATCGAAGGTTAACGCGTGATGAGGGCGGTTTTTGGAACCCCGCCTTATGCGACGTGTTAGCCAGTTTATGGAATCGCTCCAAATTCTAGAATACCGCTCATCCCACAAAAGCGATGCGATCAAAAATGCTTCCAGCTTTTTAACAGTGATTGACCATGGGTTAACGCCTTCCTTCCTATACTTTCCTATTCGCTAAATTAGGGTCTGACTCTGATTCAGGATTTCAATTAATCAACAAGATAGTCTATTTCTCTTATAAGCGGATTCTTCATTACTACGGGACAGAGCTCAACGACCCCACTGATACACATACCTCTTCCACGAGTGGGGATTAATTCAATAGAGTTTGTTTGGATAATTCAAGAGAAAAAATGGACAGAGAGATGCAGAGATAATACAAAAACTCCATTCAACAATTATACACAAAACAAAGTTCAATCGCCTCACAATTAAACAAATTCCCTCACAATATCGATTCAAGACCATTTGATAATCAATGAGAACTGAAATTTATTCAACCGGAAGAAATTGCTTAACATAGAAGTTCGTTGTGGAAGTATCCTCCCCTCAACACATCCAGGGGATATAATATATATGCATTACAATGTGTCTCTTTGGTTCCTTGGTGAGGACCGTCTATCTTCTAACAAAACTTAATTACATTATTTGGATAACTGAACATGACAGATGGACTGAACTAAACTATTTGACTTCTATTGCATCTAACTAATCTAAATGCAAGAGGCAACTAAGGTATTGACACCTTGCTGTTACAAATTAAAATGATTTTGATCCCTCCTAGCCACAACATGTGGAAAAAACCTCCTACATTGATGGCTAGTGTCTAATGCCCCTGCATCAGACTCCCGACGGAAATTTTCTTCATGGAATCCTGTCCATGAGCTCTTCCATTGATCTACCTATCTTCTACAACATTCCTTTAGTCATCCAGGTGGCATCTTCTTCTGGCTTGTCCTTCCATTTGATTAAGTACTGAAAGCACTCTTGTCCTCTGGTCTTCCTGAATACTCTTTTGTCTAGTATCTTCTCTGGCTGCAATGGTTGTGCTGGAGGTAGCTTCTTTTCCCACTCAATCTATTCCTTGTCTACTAGTCCCTATTCTGCACCATCATCTTCATACTTGTAAAAATATGAAACATTAAAAATTAGAGATATTCCAACATCAGGAGGTAATTCAATCTCATAAGCATTTGCAGAAAACTTTCTAAGTATCTTGCATGGCCCAATATTTTTGAACTTTAGTTTGTTATACTGCTTCTTTGGGAATCTCTCCTTTCTCAAGTGTGCCAAAACCAGATCCCCTACTTCAAAATGGAATTCTTTCCTACTCAAGTCTGCTCTGCCTTTATATTTGATGCTGCTTCCTTGTAGCTATTGTTTAACTTGTTCATGTATGGCTTGGATTTCTAAAGCAAATTAATCACCATCAACGCTCCTTAGCTCTGCCTTTCCTAGATTTCTTAACTTTTATATTCCTCTCAGGTGCATTCCATAAAAAATATGGAATGGACTCTGCCCTGTGCTTCTGTTTGGTGAGTCATTATATGCATATTCTGCCTCGGGAAAAATATGATCTCACTGCTTGGGATGCTCTCCTGCAAGAATTCTCAACACATTTCCCAGACTTCTATTCACTACCTTAGTTTGTCCATCAGTCTAAGGATGATAAGCTGAGCTAAAACTCATTTTGGTACCAAGTTTCTTCCACAGTGTCCTCCAAAAATTGCCCACAAATATAATGTCTCTGTCTGAAACAATACTCTTGGGAAACCCATGTAACCTAAAAACTTCCTTGAAAAACAAGTTGGCAACATGGGTGGCATCACTAGTTTTATAACATGGAATAAAATGTGCCATTTTGGAGAATCTGTCCACTACAAAAAAAATTGCATCATTCCCTCTCTAAGTCTTGGGAAATCCTTGAACAAAATCCATACTCACCATGTCCCAAGGCCTGTCTGGAATAGGCAAGGGAGTGTACAATCTTGCATTCTGGCTCCTTCCTTTGGTATATTGACAGATTTTGCAATTTTTAAAAAACTTTTCCACTTCTGCTCTCATCTTGGGCCAATAATAGAAGTGACTTAGCTACTCATAGGGTTTTTCAGTACAAAAGTGTCCAGCAAGTCCACCACTATGCTTCTCCTTGATCAAATTTTCTCTCATGGAACATTTTGGTACACATAGTTGGTTTCTCCTGAATAGTAAATCCTCCTACAAGAAATAATCTAGCCACTGGCTTCTATCTGTTAGAACAGGGTTACAACATGCCTCAAATGCTTCCTTAAAATCTGAATATGTTATATACAATTCTTTGAGAAATTTAAATCCTATAGCTTCAAAATTGGTTTCTTGAACAAGCATGTGCCTCCTACTCAAAGCATCAGCTAATTTGTTTGCTTGGCCACATATGTGTTTCAAAACAAAGTTAAAACCTTGGAGACACTCCACCCATTTGGCATGCTTATGATTCAACTTGGGCTGTTGTACAATGTACTGCAAAGCATGATTGTCAGAGTATAATACAAATTCTTTGGACATCAAATAATGCCTCCAATTTTTTAGTGCCTGAACAACTACATAGAATTCCTTCTCATAAGAGGAATACTTCCTTCTGGTTTCATTCAACATTTCACTCAAATAGGCTACAGGCCTATCATCCTGACTAAGCACAGCTCCAATGGCTTCTCCACTGGCATCACAATTCACTTGAAATGGTTTAGTAAAATCAGGCAGAACGAAAATAGGCTTTTCAGTTATCTTTTTCTTCAAAATTTTAAAGTTTCTTTCTGCTTTAGAATTCCATTTAAGTGGTTGTTTGCTCTTCTTTATTGTCTCAATAATGGGTGCATTAATCTTACTGAAGTTTCTTATAAATTTCCTGTAAAAACTAGAAATTCCATGGAAACATCTTACCTCAAAAACATTTCTGGGTGAAGGCCACTCCACAATTTCCTTAACCTTTACTAGGTCCATCTTCAATCCATCTGCGGAAACAATGAAGCCCAAATACACCAACTCTTCTTTCATGAATGAGAATTTCTTTAATTTTATCAGCAGTTTCTCTTGATGCAGCTTCTTCAAGACATAATTAAGATGCCTTAAATGATCTTCTTTAGTTTTGCTGAAAACTAATATATCATCCAGATATACTATCACAAATTTACCAATGAATTCTTTCAATACTTCATTCATAAGTCTCATGAAAGTGCTAGGTGCGTTCGACAACCCAACAGACATTACCATCCATTCATACAGTCCTTCATTCATTTTAAAGACAATTTTCCACTCATCACCCTCTCTTATTCTAATCTGATGATATCTACTTTTTAAATCTATCTTTGAAAAATATTTAGCACCACTCAAACAATCCATTAAATCCTCAACTATGGGAAAAGGGAATCTGTACCTGATTGTTATCTTATTGATTTCTCTGGAATCCGTACACATCCTCCAGTCTCCATCTTTCTTTGGGCTCAATACTGCTGGTATTGCACATGGGCTCAAACTTTCTCTGATCAGTCCCTTGTCCACCAATTCATGTACTTGTCTCTTGATTTCCTCATTTTTTGTGGGAGTCATTCTGTAGGCTGCCTTATTTGGTAGATTTGAACCAGGAATAAAATCTATCTGATGGTTGATCTTCCTCATAAGTGGCAGCTCATCAGGTAAATCATCCACAACAATGTCACAATGAATGTCTAGCATCTCTTGGATGAAGTATGAACTACTTTAGGCTTGAAAAATAAAACAAAGCTTACCTCTTCTTCTTCAATCAGCTGTAGAAATTCCTTCCCGCTCAGCAACAAGGTCTTTGGATCAATCACTCTGCTTGATGGCTCCCCTTCTTCCATGGGTATCAATGTATGGTGTACCCCATCCTTGAAGAACTTGTAAGTGTTCTTCTTGCCATCATGCGCTGCTGCTCTGTCAAACTACCAAGGTCTACCTAGCAGTATGTGACACACATCCATGGGCATCACATGACACAGTACTTTGTCTTTGTATTTGCCCATTTGTAGCTCTATATCACACTATTCTTTTACAATCAACTGGTGCCCTTTATGTAGCCAGGACACTCTATAGGGAGTTGGATGCTCCCTTGTCTTCAACTTCAACTTCTCTATCACCTCAGTGGAAACCATATTGTCTGTGCTGCCACTATCAATAACTAGCTGGCAACATTTCCCTTAGACTTTGCATATGCTCCTAAACAAAGTATTCCTTTGTGCAAGCTCTATGATCTCTTTGGTCTACTTCAACAAGACCTTATTTACTACTAATGACTCTCCCCTCTCTGGTAGAATTTCTTCTTCAATTTCTGCCTCTTCTCCAGCCTAGGAAACAACAGCATTTCTTGGACCAGCACCTACATTCTCTGGGCACCCATAGTGCTTGTGTCCCACTTGCTAACATCTATAGCACCTCAATTCTATGCCTCTACTTCTACCTCCTCTTCCTCTATAAGATTCCCTTCTACCTCTTGCATCACCCTCTATAGATGCATTCTGAGGTGAGCTACTCTTAGCTCCATCTCTAGGTGTAGCAGGCTTTCCTCTACCACCATGACTTCCCTTTCCACGGAAAGTACCTCTCCCTTTGGCAGACTGCTTCCTCAGGAGTTTATCCTCTGCTTTCAAGGCCATCTGATATGGCTCTTCAAATATCTTAGGAGACAAAAGACCAATCTCATCTTGGATCTCTAGCTTGAGACCATTCACATATTTGGCAGTCTTCTCTGGTGTGTCTTGAAATTGCCCATTTCTTATGCTTGCTCTATAGAATTCTTCTGTGTATTCCTTTACTGTCAGCAACCTCTGTCTCAGGTTTTGCATTTTCTTAAAAAATGTTATCTGATAATCAGTAGGCAAGAATTTACCTTTTACATTAGCCATTATTCTGGTCCATCTCTTGATAGGCTGCTTGCCAACTCTCCTCCTTTCTACCTGCACTGCATCCCACCAAAGTCTAGCATGTCCCTTCAGCTTTGTTACTGTAAACTTGACCTTGTTATCCTCACTCATTTCCTCATAGTTGAAGCACTTTTTCATTTCATTGATCCAGTCCACTAGCTCCTCTGGATTCAGTCCTCCTGCAAAACTCGACACTTCAATCTTGGGCTTAACTACAGACCCCAGAATAGTTTTGAGGAACCTCATCTCAAGAGGAATCTCAGCAAATTCTCCAGCTTCTTCTATCTCAGGTTCACTGATGTCTTCAGTATCTCTGGGCTGTCTTTGCTTTATGGAATCCATTTTGGCTTGGACCCTTTGCAAGGTCTCCAATACTTCTGCATTGGCAATGGGTCTCCTCCTGCCCGCACCCCTACCAACTCGGATAGCCATGTTAATTCTCTGTAAAAACAACTAAGAAATGCTCTGATACCACAAATGAAAGCAACAAAATTGAATTTTGGCCTCTAAGGAGAGCTGGTCTCTAACGTAGTTCTTTCAAAATTTTCCTTTGAATTAATTCAGTTATTTCCACGTAGTCTTCCTCAATTCCTTAGCAATTGCATTTATCAAATTTGGAGAAATTGATAAATAAATACATTCAGCAAACTTTGGAAAATTAAATTTATCGTTGAGCCTTAATTCTCGTCATCCTTTGGAATCTTGATTTTATAAACCAATGCTTTATAATTAACCAACTTTAGGTCTCGGGCCTACCATAAAATCGATGGAATTCAAATGATTTGACGTCCATACCTTAAGTTATCTCTCGTGCACCTTTAGGCATGACCACCGTTTGATGGCCACCCTCCAGATCGGACGGCGTGTATCAATATCACGTTGAGTCCTCAGTCGAAGGTTAACGCATGATGAGGGCATTTTTTGGAATCCCGCCTTATGCTACGTGTCAACCAGTCTATGGAATCACACCAAATTCTAGAATACCACTCGTCCCACAAAAGCGGTGTGATCAAAACCGCTTCCAGATTTTGAACAGTGATCGAACACGAGTTAACGCCTTCCTTCCTATGCTCTCCCATTCACTAACTCAATGTCTGACTCCAGTTAGGGATTTCAATTAATCAACAAGACAGTTTATTTCTCTTATAAGCGGAGTCTTCACTGCTACGGGACAGAGCTCAACGACCCCAACGATACACAGACCTCTTCCATGAGTGGCGATTAATTGAATAGAGTCTATTTGGATAATTCAAGAGAAACAATGGACAGAGAGATGTGGAGATAATACAACAACTCTATTCAACAATTATACACATAAAAATGTTCAATCGCCTCACAATTAAACAAATTCCCTCACAATATCGATTCAAGACCATTTGATAATCAACGAGAACTGAAATTTATTCAATCGGAAGAAATTTCTTAACACACAAGTTTGCTGTGGAAATATCCTCCCCTAAACACATCTAGGGGATACAATTTATATGCATTAAAATGTGTCTCTTTGGTTCCTTGGCAAGGACCGTCTATCTTATAACAAAACTTAATTACATTATTCGAATAACTGAACATGATAGATGGACTGAACTAAACTATTCGACTTCTATTGCCTCTAACTAATCTAAATGCAACAGGCAACTAAGGTATTAACACCTTTCTATTACAAATTCAAATGATTTCGATCCCTCCTAGCCACAACATGTGGAAAAAACCTCCTACATTGCTGGCTAGTGTCTAATGCCGCTTCATTAGACTCCCGAGGGAAATTTTCTTCATGGACTCCTATCCATGAGCTCTTCCACTAATCTGCCTATCTTCTACAACATTCCTTCTGTCATCCAGGTGGCGTCTTCTTCTGGCTTGTCCTTCTATTTGATTAAGTACTGAAATTACTCTTGTCTTTGGTCTTCCTGAACACTATTTTGTACAATATCTTCTCTGTCTGTATTTGTTGTGCTAGAGGTAGCTGATTTTCCCACTCAATCCGTTCCTTGTCTACTGGTCCCTCTTCTACACCATCATCTTCATACTTGTACAAATCTGCAACATTAAAAATGGGAGGTATTCCAACATTAGGAGGTAATTCAATATCATAAGCATTTGCAGAAAAATTTCTAAGTATCTTGCATGGCCCAATATTTTTGAACTTCAGTTTGTTATACTGCTTCTTTGGGAATCTCTCCTTTCTCAAGTGTGCCAAAACCAGATCCCCTACTTCAAAGTGGACTTATTTTCTACTCATGTCTACTCTACCTTTATATTTGATGTTGCTGCCTTGTAGCTGCTATTTCACTTATTCATCTATGGCTTGGATTTCTGAAGAAAATTCCTCACCATCAACGCTCCTTAGCTCTACCTTTCCCAGATTTTTTAACTCTGATATTCCTCTGGGGTGCATTCTATAAAAAATATGGAATAGAATATTCCCTGTGCTTTTGTTTGGTGAGTCATTATATGCATATTCTGCCTAGGGAAAAATATGATCCCACTGCTTGGGATGCTCTCCTGCAAGACTTCTCAACAAATTTCCCAGACTTCTATTCACTACCTCAGTTTGTCCATCATTCTAAGGATGATAAGCTGGGCTGAAACTCAATTTGGTACCAATTTTCTTCCACAGTGTCCTCTAAAAATGGCCCACAAATCTGGTGTGTTTGTCTGAAACAGTACTCTTGGGAAACCCATGTAACCTAATAACTTCCTTGAAAAACAAGTTCGCAACATGGGTGGCATCACTAGTTTTATAACATGGAATAAAATGTGCCATTTTGGAGAATCTGTCCACTACAACAAAAACTACATCATTCCCTCTCCGAGTCTTGGGAAATCCTAGAACAAAATCCATACTCACCATGTCCCAAGGCCTGTCTAGAATAGGCAAGGGAGTGTAAAATCCTGCATTCTGGCTCCTTCCTTTGGCATATTGACAGATTTTGCAATTTTTCATAAAATTTTCCACTTCTTCTCTCATCTTGGGCCAATAATAGAAGTGTATCAGCTACTCATAGGTTTTTTCAGTACCAAAGTGTCTAGCAAGTCCACCACTATGCTTCTCCTTGATCATTTTTTCTCTCATGGAACATTTTGGTACACACAGTTGGTTTCTCCTAACTAGTAAGTCCTCCTGCAAGAAATAATATAGCCACTGGCTTCTATCTGTTAGAATAGGGTTACAACATGCCTCAAATGCTTCCTTAAAATCTCAATTTGTTCTATACAATTCTTTGAGAAATTCAAATCCTACAACTTCAAAATTGGTTTCTTAAACAAGCATGTGCCTCCTACTCAAAGCATCAACTACTTTGTTTTCTTGGCCACTTATGTGTTTCAAAACAAAGTTAAAACCTTGGAGATACTCCACCCATTTGCATGCTTCTGATTCAACTTGGGCTGGTGTACAATGTACTGCAAAGCATGATTGTCAGAGTATAATAGAAATTCTTTGGACATCAAATAATGCCTCCATTTTTTCAGTGCCTGAACAACTGCATAGAATTCCTTCTCATAAGAGGAATACTTCCTTCTGGTTTCATTCATATTTTCACTAAAATAGGCTACAGGCCTATCATCCTGACTCAACACAGCTCCAATGGCTTCTCCACAGGCATCACACTTCACTTGAAATGGTTTAGTAAAATCAGGTAGAACCAAAACAGGCTTATATAAAAGGAACCACAGATAAAATTTCCAGAATCCTAAACAAACATAACATTACAACTGCCTTCATCCCCCCTAACACCATCAGAAACTTGGTTGACTCTGCTAAAGACCCCATAAACCCTAGACTACAAAAAGGAGTATATGTCATACCATGCTCTTGTGGAAAAGAATACATTGGAGAAACTGGTAGATCCCTCAATATAAGACTTAAAGAGCACGCTGCTGACATATCTAGGAATAGAACTGAAAAATCAGCTTTGGCAGAACATGCTTTTTCTTCCTCACATTACATATGTATGGAGGACGCTAAGCTCATCTCCAAAGAAGATCATTATCTAAAAAGGAAAATCGAAGAAGCTATAGAAATAGAAAGAAGGAAAAATAACATGAATCGCGATGATGGCCTTAACATTAGCAATACCTGGAAACCCCTAATACACTACACCTCATAAGACATTAAAAATAATAATAATAATAATAATAATAATAATAAATAAATATAAATAAAATATAAATAAAAAATAAATATAAATTTAAAAAATAAAATATAAATAAATAAATAAATAAAATAAAATAAATAATAAATAAAAATAAATAAATAAATAAATAATTTATAATAATAATAATTATAATAATAAAATTACTATATCTTCTAGGCTTAAATTTAATCTCAATCCTCCTCTTACCTTTTTCATATTATAACATCTTCTTTTATTAATTCTCAATCATTTAAAAATAAAATTAATTAATTAATTAAATTAAATTAAATTAATAATAATAATAATAATAATAATAATAAATAAAAATATATAATAAAAAAATAATGTTAATAATAATAATAATATTCAAAACAATATTAATCAATAAAATAGTACAATAAATAAATTATAATGAAATAAAATAAAATATTTTTAATAAACAAATTTCAATACTTCCAAACTGACCTCAAAAAAAAAAAAAAATCCTAAAATTACTCTATTTATACCATTTTCTTTTTGCCCTAGATAATCATAATTCTTTCAAATTCATTGCATTTCCCCTGATGATGGACTCACGTAAGAAGTCCGAAACGTTGGGTTACTAATACACTTGAACAGGTTATTCCACTATTCTGTTAAACTTATGCACCTGTATGGACTCTCTTTTTAAAAAGGCTTTTTAATTATCTTTTGCTTCAAAAGTTTAAAGCTTCTTTCTGCTTCAACAGTCCATTTAAATGGTTGTTTGATCGTCTTTATTGTCTCAATCATGGACACATTAATCTTTCAAAGTTTCTTATAAACCCTACGTAAAAACTAGCAAGTCCATGGAAACTTCTTACCTCAAAAACATTTCTGGGTGAAGACCACTGCACAATTCCCTTAACCTTTTCTGGGTCCATCTTCAATCCTTCTGCAGAAACAAAAAAGCCCAAGTACACCAACTCTTCTTTCATGAATGAGCATTTCTTTAAGTTTATCAGCAGTTTCTCTTGGTGCAGCTTCTTCAAGACATAATTAAGATGCCTTAAATGGTCTTCTTTAGTTTCGCTGAAAACTAATATATCATCCAGATATACTATCACAAATTTACCAATGAATTCTTTCAATACTTCATTCATAAGTCTCATGAGAGTGCTAGGTGCATTCGACAACCCAAAAGGCATTAACATCCATTCATATAGTCCTTCATTCATTTTAAAGGCAGTTTTCCACTCATCACCCTCTCTTATTCTAATCTGATGATATCCACTTTTTAAATCTATCATTGAAAAATATTTAGCACCACTCAAACAATCCATTAAGTCCTCAACTCTGGGCAAAGGGAATCTATACCTAATTGTTATCTTATTGATTGCTCTGGAATTAGTACACATCCTCTAGCCTCCATATTTCTTTGGGCTCAATACTGCTGGTATTGCAGATGGACTCAAAATTTCTCTGATCAGTCCCTTGTCCACCAATTCCCGTACTTGTCTCTTGATTTCCTCATTTTCTGTGGGAGTCATTCTGTAGGCTGCCTTATTTGGTAGATTTGAACCAGGAAAAAAATCTATCTGATGGTTAATCTTCCTCATAGGTGGCAGCTCATCAGGTAAATCATCCACAAAAATGTCACAATAACTATCTGGCATCTCTTGGATTTCTATTGGAAAATCAAAAATACTTGTAGAAGTAATAACTACTTTAGTCTTGTAAAATAAAGCAAAGCTTACCTCTTCTTCTTCAATCTGCTATAGAAATTCCTTCTCGCTCAGAAACAAGGTCTTTGGATCAATCACTTTGCTTGATGGCTCCCCTTCTTCCATGGGTACCAATGTATGGTGTACCCCATCCTTGAAGAACTTTTAAGTGTTCTTCTTGCCATCATGCACTGCTACTATGTCAAACTGCCAAGGTCTACCCAGCGATATGTGACGCACATCCATGGGCATCACATCACATAGTACTTTTTCTTTGTATTTGCCCATTTGTAGCTCTATCTCACACTATTCTTTTACAATCAACTAGTGCCATTTATGCAGCCAAGACACTCTGTAGGGAGTTGGATTCTCCCTTGTCTTTAGCTTCAACTTCTCTATCACCTCAGTGGAAACTAGATTGTCTGTGTTGCCACTATCAGTGACTAGCTGGCAACATTTCCCTTGGACTTTGCATATGCTCCTAAATAAAGTCTTCCTTTGTGTAGGCTCAGTGACCTCTTTGGTTTTCTTCAACATGACCTTATTTACTGCCAGGGACTCTCCCCTCTCTGGTAGAATTTCTTCTTCAATTTATGCCTCTTCTTCAGCTTGGGCAACAAAATCATTTCTTGGACCAGCACCCACATTCTCTGGGCACTCATAGTGCTTGTGTCCCACTTGCTGACATCTATAGCAACTTAATTCTCTGCCTCTACCTCTGCCTCCTCTTCCTCTTTAAGAACCCCTTCTGCCTCTTGCATCATCCTCTGTAGATGCTTTTTGAGGTGAGCTACTCTTAGCTTCATCTCTGGGTGTAGCAGGCTTTCCTCTACCACCTTGACTTCCCTTTCCATGGAAATTACCTCTCCCTTTGGCAGAGTGCTTCCTCAAGAGTTTCTCCTCTGCTTTCAAGGCCATTTGATAGGCCTCTTCAACTGTCTTAGGAGACAGAAGACCAATCTCATCTTGGATATCTAGCTTGAGACCATTCACATATCTGGTAGTCTTCTCTGGTGTGTCTTGAAATTGCCCAGCTCTTATGCTTACTCTATAGAATTCTTCTATGTATTTCTTTACTGTCAGCAACCTCTGTCTCAGGTTCTGCATTTGCCTAAACAATTTTAGCTGCTAATCACTAGGAAAGAATTTACCTTTTAACTTAGCCATAATTCTGGTCTAGCTCTTGATAGGTTGCTTGCCAACTCTCCTCCTTTCTGCCTGCACTCCATCCCACTAAAGTGAAGCATGTCCCTTCAGCTTTGTTACTACAAACTTGACCTTCTTATCCTTGCTCATTTCCTCATAGTCGAAGCACTTGGTCATTTGATTAATCCTGTCCACCAGCTCCTCTAGATTTATTCCTCCTACAAAACTCGAAACTTAAATATTGGGCTTAAATGCAGACACCAGAACAGTTCTGAGGAGCCTCATGTCAGGAGGAATCTCAGCAAATTCTCCAGCTTCTTCTATCTCAAGTTCACTGATGTCTTCAGGATCTCTGTGTTGTCTTCGCTCTATGGCATCCATTCTGGCTTGGACCCTCTGCAAGGTCTGAAATACTTCTGCATTGGAAATGGGTCTCCTCCTGCCAGCACCCCTACCAACTCGGATAGCCATGTTAATTCTATGCAAAAACAACTCAAAAACACTCTAATACCACAAATGATAGCAACAAAATTGAATTCGGGCCTCTAAGGAGAGCTGGTCTCTAATGTAGTTCTTTCAACATTTTCCTTTGAATTAATTCAGTTATTTCCACGTAGTCTTCCTCAATTCCTTAACAATTGTATTTATAAAATTCGGAGAAATTGATAAATAAATACATTCAGCAAACTTTGGAAAATTAAATGTATTCCTGAACCTTAATTCTCATCATCCTTCGGAATCTTGATTTTATAAACCGACGCTTTATAACTAACCAACTTTAGGTCTCAAGCCCACCATACAATTAATGGAATTCAAATGACTCGACGTCCATACCTTAAGTTATCTCTCGTGCACCTTTACGTGCGACCACCGTTCGATGGCCACCCTCCAGATCGGACGGTGTGTATCAATATCATGTTGAGTTCTTGGTCGAAGGTTAATGCGCGATGAGGGTAGTTTTTGGAACCCCTCCTTATGCAATGTGTCAGCTAGTCAATAGAATCACTCCAAATTCTAGAATATCGCTCATCCCACAAAAGCTGTGCGATCAAAACTGCTTCTAGCTTTTGAACAGTGATCGACCATGGGTTAATGCCTTCCTTCCTATGCTCTCCCATTCACTAAATCAGGGTCTGAATCTGATTCGAGATTTCAATTAATCAACAAGACAGTCTATTTCTCTTATAAGAAGAGTCTTCCTTGTTATGGGACAGATCTCAATGACCCCAATGATACGCAGACCTCTTCCATGAGTGGGGATTAATTCAAGATATTTTTTTCGTATAATTCAAGAGAAACAATGGACAGAGAGATGCGAAGATAATACAACAACTCCATTCAAAAACTATACACAGAACAACGTTCAATCGCCTCACAATTAAACAAATTCCCTCACAATATCGATTCAAGACCATTTGATAATCAATGAGAACTGAAATTTATTCAACCAGAAGCAATTTCTTAACACACAAGTTTGTTGTGGAAATATCCTCCCCTCAACAAATCCAAGGGATACAATTTATATGCATTACAATGTGTCTCTTTGGTTCCTCAGTGAGGACCGTCTATCTTCTAACAAAACTTAATTACATTATTTGGATAAATGAACATGATAGATGGACTGAACTAAACTATTCGACTTCTATTGCCTCTAACTAATATAAATGCAACAGGAAACTAAGGTATTGACACCTTGCTATTACAAATTCAAATGATTTCGATCCCTCCTAGCCACAACATGTGGAAAAAACCTCCTACATTGCTGGCTAGTGTCTAATGCCCCTTCATCAGACTCCCGAGGGAAATTTTCTTCATGGACTCCTGTCCATGAGCTCTTCCACTAATCTTGCTATCTTTCGCAACATTCCTTCAGTCATCCAGGTGGCATCTTCTTCTGGCTTATCCTTCCATTTGATTAAGTAGTGAAGGTACTCTTGTCCTCTGGTCTTTCCGAACACTCTCTTGTCTAATATCTTCTCTAGTTGCAATGGTTGTGCTAGAGGTAGCTGCTTTTCCCACTCAATCCGTTCCTTGTCTATTGGTCCCTCTTTTGCACCATCATCCTCATACTTGTACAAATCTGCAACATTAAAAATCGGAGATATTCCAAAATTAGGAGGTAATTCAATCTCATAATAATTTGCAGAAAACTTTCTAAGTATCTTGCGTGGCCCAATCTTTTTGAAATTCAGTTTGTTATACTGCTTCTTTGGGAATCTCTCCTTTCTCAAGTGTGGCAAAACCAGATCCCCTACTTCAAAATGGACTTATTTTCTGCTCAATTCTACTCTACCTTTATATTTGATGCTACTGCCTTGTAGCTGTTGTTTCACTTGTTCATGTATGGCTTGGATTTATGAAGCAAATTCCTCATGATCAGCGCTCCTTAGCTCTGCCTTTCCCAGATTTCTTAACTTTGATATTCCTCTGGGGTGCATTCCATAAACAATATGGAATGGAATCTTCCCTGTGCTTCTACTTGGTGATTCATTATATGCATATTCTTCCTGGGGAAAAATATGATCCCACTGCTTGGGATGCTCTCCTACAAGGCTTCTCAAAAAATTTCCCAGACTTCTATTCACTACCTCAGTTTGTCCATTAGTCTGAGGATGATAAGCTGAGCTGAAACGCAATTTGGTACCAAGTTTCTTCCACAGTGTCCTCCAAAAATGGCCCACAAATCTGGTGTCTCTGTCTGAAACAATACTCTTGGGCAACCCATGTAACCTAACAACTTCCTTGAAAAACAAGTTGGCAACATGGGTGGCATCACTAGTTTTATAACATGGAATAAAATGTGCCATTTTGGAGAACCTGTCCACTACAACAAAAACTGCATCATTCCCTCTCTGAGTCTTGGGAAATCCTAGAACAAAATCCATACTCACCATGTCCCAAGGCCTGTTTGGAATAGGCAAGGGAGTGTACAATCTTGCATTCAGGTTCCTTCCTTTGGCATATTGACAGATTTTGCAATTTTTCACAAACTTGTCCACTTCTGCTCTCATATTGGGCCAATAATAGAAGTGACTCAGCTGCTCATAGGTTTTTTCAGTAGCACATGGACTCAAAATCCTTGTAGAAGTAAGAAATACTTCAGGCTTGCAAACTAGAGCAAACCTTACCTCTTCTTCTTCAATCTACTGTAGAAATTCCTTCCCGCTCAGCAAAAAAGTCTTTGGATCAATCACTATACTTGATGGCTCCCCTTCTCCCATGGGTATCAATGTATGGTGTACATCGTCCTTGAAGAACTTGTAAATGTTGTTCTTGCCATCATGCACTACTGCTCTGTCAAACTGCCAAGGTCTACCTAGTAGTATGTGACACACATCCATGGGCATCACATCAGACAGTACTTTGTCTTTGTATTTTCCCATTTGTAGCTCTATCTCATATTGTTCTATTACAATCAACTGGTTCCCTTTATGCAGCCACAACACTGGGATTTGGATGCTCCCTTGTCTTCGGCTTCAACTTCTCTATCACCTCAGTGGAAACCATATTTTCTTTGATGCCACTATCAATGACTAGCTGGCAGAATTTCCCTTGGACTTTGCATATGCTCCTAAACAAAGTCTTCCTTTGTGCAGGCTCAGTGACCTCTTTGGTTTGCTTCAATAGGACCTTATTTACTACCAAGGACTCTCCCCTCTCTGGTAGAATTTCTTCTTCAATTTTTTCCTCTTCTCTAGCCTGGGCAACATCATCATTACTTGGACCAGCACCCACATTCTCTGGGCATTCATAGTGCTTGTGTCCCATTGGCTGACATCTATAGCACCTCAATTCTCTGCCTCTACCTCTGCCTCCTCTTCCTCTGTAAGAACCCTTTTTTCCTCTTGCATCACCCTCTATATATGCATTCTGAGGTGAGCTACTCTTATCTCCATCTCTGGGTGTAGTAGGCTTTCCTCTACCACCCTGACTCCCCTTTCCACGGAAATTATCTCTCCCTTTGGCAGACTGGTTCCTCAGGAGTTTCTCCTCTGCTTTCAAGGCCATATGATAGGCCTCTTCAACTGTCTTAGGAGATAGAATACCAATCTCATCTTGGATCTCCAGCTTTAGACGATTCACATATATGGCAGTCTTCTCTGGTGTATCTTGAAATTTCCCAGCTCTTATGCTTACTCTATAGAATTATTTTGTGCATTCCTTTACTGTCAAAAAACTCTGTCTCAGGTTCTACATTTCCTTAAACAATTTTAGCTGATAATCACTAGGCAAGAATTTACCTTTTAACTTAGCCATCATTCTGGTCTAGCTCTTGATAGTTTGCTTGCCAACTCTCCTCCTTTTTGCATGCACTCTATCCCACCAAAGTGAAACATGTCCCTTCAGATTTGTTACTGCAAACTTTACCTTCTTATCCTCGCTCATTTCCTCATAGTAGAAGCACTTGTTCATTTCATTAATCCAGTCCACCAGCTCCTCTGGATTCAGTCCTCCTGCAAAACTCGACACTTCGATCTTGGGCTTAACTGTAGACCCCAGAACAGTTCTGAGGAGCCTCATGTCAGGAGGAATCTCAGTAAATTCTCCAGCTTCTTCTATCTCAGGTTTAGTGATATATTCAGGATCTCTAGGCTATCTTCGCTCTATGGCATCCATTCTGGCTTGGACCCTCTACAAGGTCTCCAATACTTCTACATTGGCAATGGGTCTCCTCCTGCCAGCACCCCTACCAACTCAGATAGCCATGTTAATTATATGAAAAAACAACTCAAAAACACTCTGATACCACAAATTATAGCAAAAAATTTTAATATGGGCCTCTAACTAATCTAAATGAAATAGGCAGCTAAGGTATTGACACTTTGCTGTTACAAATTCAAATGATTTCGATCCCTCCTAGCCACAACATGTGGACAAAACCTCCTACATTGCTGGCTAGTGTCTAATGCCCCTACATCACATTATCTCCAAGCACCACCTTCATCCTGTGCTTCTAGGCTATGTAGTTAGAGTTTCTCTCAAGTGTATACTCCAACCGCAACCCACTGAAAGACATTTCATTGAATACTCAACTGTCGCATCAAGAAAATCCTGTAGCAAATTCGAATTTTCGACCAGCACAAACTCACTTCATAATTACAATCTTCAATAAAAAATGATCTATTACCAAATAGAAATTATATGCACTAAGCATGCATATGTCCAAGATCCACCTGATCTCACACTATTTAAGTTTATGCAAGATACTGAATCTATTCCACTTGTTAATCTTTTTGGGAAACAATTAATTGCACACACATGTGAAGCATAAATAAAAACAATCGCACATAATACAATTGTTTAATGATAAAAAGCCTGAAGCTGAAAGCCCCAACTATATATTATGTAACATGGAGATCATATGACAATATCATACAAGCATACAAGCTTATCACAAGCTCCTAGTATAGTACAATCGTCATACACTAATCAGGCCCAATCTTGCAAATCCATGCACCAATCTTTGCCTCCTGCTAGCCTGCCTCCATTGTGTAATCCAAGCTGATTACAAAGACCAATTCAATGTAATCCCACTCTCATTTACTGCATGATTATCATTGGAAACTCTAATGTATATGTAGATGCAATTCATGCATCACTAGTAGTCACAAAATATAGTCTATCTTGCCCTTTCAGCTATCTCTCCACTATTGTCCATTGAAACTGACATGCACTATAGTTAACTGATGTATTGTTCAGTTGATTAATGAGTTATTATTTGTGAATTAATTAACTAATTAATTCACTCCACTCTCACTAGTGTATCAATAAGTTAGACTAGATACAACTAGCTCAACTGAGTCTAGCTGAGTTAAACTGAATACAACTCCATAACTACTTCTTCCAACTGTGTCATAACTCTGCCACTTGAGTTCTAACTGAGTCCTCCATGCATTAGCTCCAGTAAACCCTTAGGAATTGCTTAATTCCTTCTGACAGCTGATGTGTCACATCTGTGCACCGAACTAAAGTGCTCCAAGAGAATAAGTTGTTGTTTAGAGTCTGATTATTATTAAGAGCTAATAATAATCGATATGAATCTATTTTTAGATTGACGATCTATAAATAGACTTTGCCCAATATTCTAAAAACATAATTTCATGTATTTTTCACATTTGACCAACCATCTACAAATAGCATCCTGCTACTTACAGAATATGCTCACCATGTCTAAAAATAGACATACACCTAAAAAGAGCCTATGTGGGCCGCACCTAGTTTAGGTGATTATTTTCCAACTAGGATTAAGGATGATTTTTTAGGATGCCTCCTTCACTTTTTATTGTTGCAAACTTCAACATTAAACATGGCAAGGATGAAATTGAGAAAAAGAAGCACTTCCTAATTGATAATCTATTTTATTTTTAGAATAGAAATAAATTCTAAATTAACACCAGCATGAAATTTATCTACCTTATGCAATTAAATGTAAAGGAGATTATAAAGTGGAATTCCAGTGTTAAAATTAATTTATTGATTGGATATATTATCAAGTAATCTTTGTTGAAAGTATCCTCATGCTATTTTTTGCAATTATAATTAAAATTTTAGAGAATGCCCAAATAACATTGGATCAATTAAAACCGAGTTTCAAATCATCATATCATCTCCATTATAAATATTTGCAACCAAAAATATATTTCGTTAGATAATAGATGAACACAGCAAATAGTGAGGATGGAAAACAAAAATAAAAGAAGTGCCGACTAACTAAGTAAACTCATAAATAAATTCTAGAATAATCAAATCACTAAATTCATGAATCAAATCTACAGTAATTAAATGGCAAAACACAAAGAATGAAATTGCAGAAAATTGTTTAAATCACTCAAGCATGAAATCAAATGCAGATAATGAATCATTCTTAATAATAAATGAAATTAAATGAACTAAACAATCCAAGCAATGAGCTAACTGATGGGCCCGATCACCCAACTCCTGTAAAATAAAATCAACACACCATCTTCAGTAGTTAAAGAATCTAGAAATGCAAATTGAATATTAAATCACATTACAAATGAAAACACATTGCAAGAATCAAGTTATAAAAAGATTATATCAAACGATACAAATGTTGAGCTACTTCGATCCATAATACAATGTTTTTGTAGCTGCCCAGCATCTCCCATTCAATCCACTGCCTTAATGCATTGCTCTCCTATCTGCACACATCGCTCTCCTATTCAATCCACTGCCTTAATGCATTTCTCTCCTATCTGCACACATATGCTACCTATCTCCTACGCAGAGTTATCTATCCCTCTATCGACTACAACAACTTTATATATACATTGTTAATTACCAAATTGGACCTTCAACCTAGAAATAGAGAAAATTATTGGTTTTACAAATTGCCAGAATGAGAATTAGTTTGAAACAGATTGTCAAATTCGGAAATTTCTCCTCTTTTCATGGGATTTTATTGTTGGGAGATGCGTTTTGTTTCTAGAGGAATTTTAGTTCATTTGCCTTGCTGGTAGAGGAATCACACAACTCGAAATGCTTCAATCTGGCATCATAATATTTTTTTCCCAAGCCCGACATATGCTGCCCCAAGCCTGGCATAACCCTTGGATTCTAAGGCTCAATTACAACATCCAATTGAGTTGGCATCGGTTCTCTAATTATGTTATCATTAAATGCAACACCACCTAGAACTTCACCATCCCTACATGACTTCGTGAGATGATAAGAAATGCCAGCATCATCAAAGCTTCCAGATGGTGGTGTTATAAGGAATTCATACCATCCAAAATGATAGACAACAACCTTGTCTCTTTTGAGGAGATAACCAAGAAATGTCTCAAATTCTAATGATTTTTGTCGATTATGGCTAGTTACATGAAAATAAGCCCGCAGAAACTTTGAAAATGGAAGAATTGTTGATGGAGTAATCTCCTCTCCACTTTCATATGCCATAAAATTGTGTGCATCCTCTGCTAAAACCAACGCGTGCTGACCATGAGGCCTATCAATGAGGGTGACAATGTTCTTCAAACCTGCTAATAGCCTGGTGAGATGATAACCAGCTTTACCATGTCTCTGGCTCTCAGTCAAATAACCTTTGACCTATAGTATCTTGCCATGCTTTTCATAATAGAGTTGAGGCAGTGAAGCAATAGAAATAGGGGCTTTCTTGCCTCTCAAAAGCTCTTGCAACTCAAGCTCCAATCTTTCCAATGACCACAAATCCTTGAGAAACATGACTATATATAATTTCTTATTAGATTTGAAGGCAAATACATCAAATCATAAACAAATCACGAAGATGATCGACGAGTGTGAAAAAATTCTACGATCAATGTGGAAGGATAGTAACCAATGTGCTGGATGATACAATCGACATCCCAAGATTGTGTTTTCTATGATGACGATAAAATTGACGTCCCACTTGTCTACGCAGCCTCTAGTAGCAATGGTATTCTTTTCAATTATTTTCGAGGTATGTCGTATGCCAAATAAGCATGCATCATTAAAGCATTATAAATGTTGATCTAAAAAGAAATCTTTTCTTCATGCTTGAACTTTCTAGGTTCAACTTTTTTCCTAATCGATGAACAAGGGACTTGAAATTATGTAGCATCCGAGCAGCATAACTTAACCTATCATTATCCACACAAATCCATGGTACCTCTATCATTGAATTATATGCTCCAATGCTTTCTCCTGGACCCTTAACTTGTAAGGGATCAGTCAACCTTATTTCACATGCTTCTTTGTTACTGCAGAGAGGACTCCATGAATCAGGGAAAATATACTTGATGAAGACAAAGATGAGGTTGGAGAGTTTGTGAAACCCATAGGACGCAAAGGCGGTTCAGCGAGTTTACAATAAATTTCAGCCATAGAATGTACCAAATCTTCAGATAGCCTATTATGTGACTCAAGGACGTGATTTGAAATGGAAGTACCCAATACGTTCATGTTCAGAAACGATTTTTAGTGGAATAATCCTCTGACGATAACTCTTTTACGAAGCCGAATTTCGCCAAACAGTTTCTGGGTTATAGGAAACATGGTGCTCTAAACACAACCCATGTCTCAAATTTTAGAGATTCTTCTACATTTTTTCGCAAATTGATATTTTCACCTATGAAAATCTTAGACTCAACTACCCAGCTGTTGCTTTTATACATGGATCCGTATTTGAACGTAGCATCATACTAGAATTATTCACCTACCATCAAGGATACATTTATTAATGAAATTTACACATGAAACTGTCATCAATTTAACTAATAATAAGAATTCATAAATTAATGTATATCGTCCCTAAATGCCTCTAATCATAAACTTAAAAGGACAAAAACACCAGGTACAAGCATCTAATTATGCGATAAATAACATGAAAATTTGGGCAAAAGTGCGGCTCAAAAATACCTGTCACAACAACGCTTTTAGTGGTGACCTCTTCAGAATGTCCACAACCTATAACATCATGTGCGCCAGATACCTTTGGACTTCTCTCTTTAGCAGTTGCATTGAGGCAATAAAACATTGTCCCAATTTTCAATTATACACCCCTAAGGCTCGAGCTCCACCTTCTCCCCTCCATCCTGCCATTGTAGTTGGTCCTTTCTGTAAATGGGATATTGAATTTATGGAGTGTCAACCCCCATATGCTAATAACCATAAGTATATTATCATGATTTTTTACTATTTCACCAAATGGGTTTAAGCCATTCCAACATTCAATCAAACTGCAACTACTATAGCCCTATTCTTCTTTAAACGTGTTATCACTTGATTTGGGGTTCTAAAGAAATTGATTTTTGAACATGGCCAACACTTTGAAGATGATATATAGCATGAGATATCCTCACTGTTGGGCTTAAAACCTCAATATTCATCATCTTATTATCCACAAGGAAATGGCCAAGTTGAAGCTTTAAATAAAATCCTTAAAATCATGCTTCAACATACAGTGAACAAACACAAGGCTAACTGGAATCTTATTCTCTTCATTTCTTTGTGGGCCTATAGAACCTCTCTCAATATTGCCACTGAGTTCACTCCTTTCCATATTTTTTTTGTATAGGAGGTAGTCTTTCCGATCGATTGTGAAATCCCCTCCCTCCACCTTTTTTTCAAACTCCTCCCAGGAACACAACCTTTATAAAAAAAAACTTATCATGCTTAAGCATGCCAATGAATACCATTGTACTACATCGTGAACCATTGAAGTGCCTAAAAATTTCACCAAATCTTAGCATGACCATAGAGTGCACCCTCGTACCTTTCATGAAGGTGACCTTGTTCTTGTGTATGACCAAGCTCACAATGTCCTGGGGCATGGGAAGTTTGAACCTTTAGGGCTTGGTCCTTACATCATTCTTAAGGGTTTGGGAAATGGGCATACCTTTTATAGGTTCTCTAAGGAGAAATTCTTCATAATCCTCATAATGCACTCTACCTGAAGAAACTTTACCCATAGAGTTTCCCATTGAAATTAATGTCATTTCCTTTTTTTCATTTAGGTAGGTTGCATGCCCCATCATCCCATTTGTTTTCTTCTTGCGCATTTTAGATGGATCCATCATCCACACCACATTTCATTTTTGTCGATGGTGCAAGTCACTTTGCTAAAAATCTAGCCTCAACAAATTGGGTCATTTTCACCCCTTTTCATACATTAATCCACTCCAATGATGTTTTCATAATTTGTATATTCCATCAATAAAAAAGCCACATATGATGCATTGTTAGATTTGTTAGTCGATTCCCTTTATCATCGCATCCTTCACCTTCGTGTTTTTCTTTATTCCTTGCCACTTCTCATGCAATTGAATGGTGTTTATCATGTGTGTAATCCTTTCCTCTTTAGAAAATATCTATGAGTTAAGATTTTGACACGTGAGTCAAAATCCATTACAGACATTCACATTACTAGAGTACAAAATAAATATGTATATACAATTGCAAAGAAAATTCTAGATTGGAATTTATCACATGCATACACAAGATGACATCCATAGCATAAACAAATGGTGAACCACAATCATCATAAAAATATGAATAACCATATTATGTATCATAATATCCAACATATATTGCTTTCATTCCACTACTGTAAATAAATATGACATTCCCATAGCATGTTACATACAAAAATAGGGTCCCACATGTCCCTAGAATTAATCATTGTCATTTGGTGGATCTTGTGCCAGTGGTTCCATGCCAACCACCTGTAGGTCTAGAACTTCCTAACTAACCATCATTATGCGCCTTGTGATACCTCACCACTCATAGGGAAGCCTGATGCATGCATTTTTCTACTTATCTTCTAGTTCATGCCATCCACGCTCGGTCGCCCTAGTCAGTAGTAAGTTGCACCTACGACAAAGATCCTCTAGTAGCACACCACTATGTGGTCTCTACTATGATGTCGAACCTCTTTTATATATAGCCCTAGATGTGGCATCTCGTCCTCCATATATTTCTAACATCACTAGTGTTATATATGCATTCCATCTATTTGAAAATCATAACCACATACATATGTTTTCTAAACAATACATGCAATATGTTAGCCTTTACAATGTCCCAAGACTAAGAAATGATATTGAGGGAGGTAACCTCAAACCAAGCTTTTAGTTTGGTAGGTAGCCCTACCAAACCAGAGAGGGCTCTCTCTATGGAAATCACAACCAAGGGTTTGATTGGATGAAGAGTGGATTTTAAGCTAGTTATGTCACCTCTAGGGTTTTGAAAGTTTGATGTTTTTGCTATTGGATCAGGAATCAAAACTAGTTAGCTAGATCAAATCTATCAAAGGGTTAGAATTGCAAAGGTATGGAGGAGCAAGATAGAAATAATTTTGTGATGGGATTAGGATTATGTAAATGTATTGTAGGGTTTGAAAATTAAATAGGATCTTAATGACCATGTATCATGAATCCATTAAAACATAAGGAAGAAAACATAAAATGATATTCTTAAACAAAACAGATCTTTATGAAGAATTCTACTTATAAAACTTTTAGGAAAATAGCTGAAGAAAGAAGATATGGAAAGAAAACATCTATATCATTTATATAAAACTATAACAGAGAAAATACAATATCACAAACTCACTGCACATGAATTTCTAGATAATGGCTTCAACCGGTCCTTTGATTTTTTGAATAAAAGTTGAAGTACAAGCTACAATAGTCTCACCCTCTGATGTCCAACCATCAAAATGACTAAGAAATGCATACATATAGACAAAAAACCATTTCCCCTCTCTTAGGGGTTGAATCCTAGATAGGAGGAGCAGTTCACATGATTCCCTCATATAAAACCTAAAGACTATGGAGGTTAACACAAATCTCCTCAAGAGAGAGGAACTGATACATTTGACCATAAAAGACATTTGCAAGCATGTATCCACCTCATTTTTAGTCTAACCAACATAATTACACCTGATTACATCGCCAAAAATAAAAAAATGACAAATCACATTAGTCAGGGTTGAGTTTTACTAATTAACTAGAGAAAAGTAGCTTCCAGGAAAAAATGTAGCGAAATATCAGCAAAACGCAGCGTGCAAGGATAAAACATAGCGAATTTGGTGCAAGAGGCTTTTAGAGGCCTTCCTGAGGTCGAAATCCTGATCTCAAATATGCTAGAGAAATCTCTTCCTTTCTAATATATGATAGAATCCTCAAGCACTTAAAAATACTTCTCCTAGCCCTCCAAAAATCCATCCTTGCACAAGTACTAAAAAAACACAGCGAACCTTTGAAAAACAGGGCAAAAAGGTGTTTTTTGGGTGGTTTTTTGACATTTTGACCCACCAGAAAGTGAAAACTTGGTTGTACTAGGTGTTAAATTTGATGTAGAAGCCATTATAAAGAAAAATATGCAAACCATTTAGCATTTGGAGGGCCCCAGAAAAAGCACAACGTGAGGCATGTTGCGTTTTTTGCCTAGGAACTATGCAGAAATTTCCAAAAAGTCAAGAATGTTCAATTTTTTTTCATAATTTCTTGAAATTTGCTTGAAATTTCTCTAGAATTGATCCATGAAGCCATGATATGGAATTATATGCTATGAGGGAAGCATCATCAAGAAAATTCAACTTACCCTTATCTTCCTCCTTCATTAGCGTTTCTTTGAGTTTTGCCTCCAATTGCTTGATTTTTGTGTGAGCGACCTGATTTCTCATGTATTAGTGCATGGAAATGTGTCTCTGAATGTTATTGTTCTTATTTTCCCTCTTAAAGATTTTTTCCAAATGATCATTGTCTCTATCAAACCATTATTCCGTATCCTACTCAATTTTTGCCAATATGAGCTCATTCACTGTCATTTGGGTCCTTGGTGGAGATGCATCTCTTGGTTACTGAAGTGCCCTTTCTAGGCCTCTAGTTCCTGGACTCTTCCTTCTATCCTAATCTTCATGCTCATATGACTCATCTATGTCAACTACTTCTTTTCTCTTTACATCTTCCTTTCTAATGTAATATTCCTAATTAGCTTTCAGCTAGTTGGAATATTATTTTTTGCTTTTGTCAATAAGATAGATGAATATGAGGTAGAGAGACCTATAAATCTCTATAGTAGGAATAAAACCACTTATAATGTGAATTTGGATCATTGTAACAATTGAATAAATCAATATTGGGTGTGAATAGGGGCTAAACCATGTGGATGGGGTCAAGGTTGACCAAATCAACAATGTTGTCATGGAGGTAGTGGAGAGTTATTGGAGGACAACGTAGTTATGGTGGAGGATTGTATGAATGAGATTAGTATCTTTAATGAGTGGTACCAAGGGTTAGGAAGCTCAAAAATCATATAAGGAATGGTATGGCATCCATAGAAGGCATTCTGAATATTATTTATATCTTGCTCTTTTATGACTTTCTGCATGCTTCAGCTGTTTAGTGGAGTCTATTGTGCTGTTTAGCACAAGGGTGTTTCCGAGTGGAAATCACACCCTAATCCTTCTGGGAATTGGAGTGCCCACTCAAGAGAGGTTAATTTGAGCTTTATTACACCATATAGAATTAGGCGAAGATTCATCCATCTTTAGCAGCGCAATCTCCTTTAGGAACTATGTTATTTTGTAGGGAAGTTACAATGGAGGGCTAAGTGCCCAAGTTTTTGAGTTTGTTTTCCAGTGAGGGGAGAAGCCCTTTCTCTAGAGGATCAGTAGGGAGGAGTATCAACCATTTTTACATCATATCATCCACCTCCTTTCAGTTATCCAGTTTCATTGTGTTATTCATCCCTAGGGCTACAACTTTGATATTGTGTATTTCTGGTAACTCCTTCTGGGTGGTCTTGGATTGGTGATAGAAAGCCTAGATCTCCGATCCTAGCATTTTATAAGCACTGTTTCAGTAGTTCTATTTATTTTTTATTTTTATCCTGCAATTATTCCCCATAGGACTATGCATTCATGGCCTTCCAACATTTTATGTAGCAACAACATTTCATATTTTATGTACTGGGTCATTTGAGGCTTGTTTTGCCTAGCTTAAGCATCTTTTTCTTCAAGATATTGTACTCATTTTTCTGCTATAATATGTAATAAAATGGCTCTATTATCTACTTATCTTTATGTATTAATATTTTACAGCAATTTCATATTTTATGTTCTATATTCTTGTTTTTCCTAATTTGGAATATTACAGTGGTATCATAGCATAATCTTGGCTCAACCTATATAGCTCAACATCTATGTCATCGGAAGAAGGAGAGCCTCTCACAAAATGAGATAAGCGGTATCTTAATAGAAACTAAAGGTTTGATTATAAAAACAACGAAGAAGACAAAGGAAACACTTGAATATTAGGAGAAATGGATGAAAAGGAGTTTACAAAGCTTCTTCTCCAAACCATGCAGGATATTGCCAGAGAAATCAAGGTGATGAGGATGGAAAGACATAAAGAGACCCCAGGGAGGTCTCTACATGGAGAAATATCTAGCACTTAACATCACTGGTGTGAGCAACCAGTAATGCAAAAAGTTTCCCAACACTCCATTATGTCTACATTCCTAGCAGTAGGAAATGGAGGTGGAGGACCCCAAGAACAAGATACTCTTGAAGATTGTTTTCTAGAGTATGAGTCTAAATCTTAGAGATTCAAAGATAATCTAAAATTTCAAGAGTTCTGTCAAATCAAGGACAATAGGAGACCCCAGAATAAAAATAGGAGTGGAGGGTACATGCAAAACAATGAGTTGCAATGTACTATGGGTACACTTTTTCTACCTGCTTTTGATGGGTCATCCAAGTGCACAGCCAAGCCTTGGGTGGAGAAACTAGACATATATTTTTAGTTGAACCAAGTATCAGAGATTGGAACCATTAATATAGAAGTGCTTCACCTTGAGGGTGAGGCACATGATTGGTGGTTTCACTTTCATGATATTTCTACATTGAGGCATGAAAATGTGACTACATATGCAGAATTCACCCAGAGGCTGGTGGAGAGATTTGATCGAAGAGATCTAGAGGAAAATTTTGTTAAGATAGTGAAGCTCAAGTAGTCAGGTAATCCAGAGACCTATATCTCTAAATTTCTAAAGCTTTCCGTCATGGTACCACATTTATCTACACCTAGGAGAGTTTATATGTTCATTGATGGGCTAGTAGAGTCTCTGCATGGGATGGTAAAGCCCACTAGACCAACTACGCTCCAAGATGCCATTGAGAGGGCTAGGGACTTACAGGATGCTTTGCCAAGGGAAATATATCCATTTCATCAAAATCCCACTTTCTATTAAAAGAGGAAATATGCAAAGGCTCCTCCCCTAAAGGAGAACTAGAACAAAGTACCTCTTAGTGATGATTCCCGAAGATACTTGAGGAGAAGGAAGCTTTGCTTCACATGCCAAGAACAATGGGCACGAGGGAATTAGTGTGCTACAGGGAAGGCACACTATATTGAGGTTGTTGTGAAACTAGCTCCAAAAAGAGAAGAAAAGAGATATCAATGCCTTAGAAATAAGCCACTTCGAGGGGGAAACCTCCAATACATTACATGAATGAACAATTCTTGGATGATTCAAATTACAAAACCTCCTTTATATATATAGGAGTCCATGGGGCCAATGTAATCCTAGTAGGCCACAATGTAATTAAAGCACCCACAATAATAATTGCAGGGCACAATAATAACAATATGGGGGTTACACTAACAACAATAAGGGACTATACTAGTAATATAGGGACCTAACATGCCCCTCTTCTTCAAAAAATTATTTTCCTCAACTCTTGAGTAGCTCTGGGTGCTTCTGTATAAAATTCTCATCCTCCCATGTAGAATCTTCAGTGGGTAAGTTCTTCCACTTGATGAGATACTCTGAAATTGATCGATTCCGTAGTTGTCGAGTTCTTGTTTCCATGACCGCTTCTGGTTCCAATATGATTTTTCCTTCCTCATCGAGTTCTGGCAATATTGTTTGAACTGGAAGATTTTCTCCCATAACCTTCTTTAAGCATGAAACATGGAAAACTGGATGTACTCGCGAAGAAGCAGGAAGCTCCAATTTGTATGCCATAGTACCAATCTTTTGCAACACCTTGTAAGGACCATAGTACTTTGGTGATAATTTATTATCCTTCTTAGCTTGCTTGAGGGACATTTGTTTGTATGTTTGTAGCCGTAAAAATACCCAATCTCCTACATCAAAACTTCTCTCGTTGCGATGTTGATCTGCCTGTTGTTTCATTCGATTTTGTGCCAAATTTAGGTTGTCCTTTAAGAGTTGGAGAACTTCTTGTTGATGCTAGATGTGATCTTCCACTGCTTGAACCTTCGAATTTTCTCATAAATATGGTGTGATGGATGGTGGATGATATCGATAAAGTGCCATAAATGGCGTCATTTTTTTTGTAGTATGGAAGGAAGTGTTATACCACCATTCAGCTAGAGGTAACCCCTTGACCCATTATGTTTGTTTATCAGATACAAAACAACGAAGATATCCTTCCAAACCTTTATTTAATATCTCAGTTTGACCATCAGATTGAGGATGATAAGATGAGATATGAGCTAATTGAGTACCCAAACATGAAAATAAATCCGTCCAAAAATTTCCAGTAAAAATGGGTTCTTTGTCGCTCACAATAACCCTTGGGTTTCCATGTAGCTTTTGAATTGTGTCCATAAATGTAGTAGCAACTGTACTTGCTTTAAATGGATGAGATACTGCACAAAAGTGTGCATACTTGGTAAGTCTATCAACTACCACCATGATGACACTCTTTCCTTTGGAATTAGGTAAACCAATGATAAAATCCATTGAAATCTCCTCCCAACGTTGACTTGTAATGGATAAAGGTTGTAGAAGACTCGGGGTCTTAATTGTCTCAACATTATTCTTCTGGCAAACCAAACATTCTGCCACAAACTTTTGAATATCAGATTTAAGGCCATCCCAAAAAAATTCTTTCTTCACCCTGTGGTAATTTTAAAAAAATCTTGAGTGTCCTCCTAAAGGAGAAGTGTGCAATTCCAAAATAATATTTTGTTTTAGTTGGGAATTCTTACAAAGATATAAGCGATCTTTGTACCATAAGGAATCATTTTTCAAACTAAACGTATCATATGTACTAGGATCTTGCTGCAACTTTTGAATGAGTGTCCACACTTCTTCATCCTTCTTCCATTCATCTCTTGCTTCGGTTATCTAATCTGGTTGGATAATAGAAATGGCACAAAGAAATGCTTCCACCTCTTCATTCTTTCTTGAGAGTGCATCCGCAACAACATTTAGCTCCCCTTTTTTGTATATTATTTCAAAGTCATAACCCAACATCTTTGTGACCCATTTTTGTTGTTCTTCTGAAGATAGTATTTGTTCCAAAAAGTGTTTACGTCTATCATGATCAATTTTTACCTTGAAGTGTCTTCCCATTAGGTAAGTTCTCCATTTCTTTAGTGCATGCAGTATTGCTAACATTTCCTTCTCATAAATAGGTTTCTGTAAATACTTTCCTTTGATTGGATGACTTTCAAAAGTAATGGGTCTTCCTTCTTGCATTAAAACAACACCAATTCCATTTCCTGAGGCATCACATTCCACAATAAAGGTTTTTGTGAAGTCCGGCGTAGCTAAGACTGGTGCTAGGCACATTGCCTCTTTAAGATGTTCAAAGGCCTTAGTTGCTTCAGGAGTCCATGAAAATGCATCTTTCTTCAATAATGTTGTTAGAGGTGCTGCTATTCTCCCATAATTCTTAACAAAATTTTGATAATACCCTGTTAACCCGAGAAATCCTCGCAACTGCTTTATGGTTGTGGGGACTTTCCATTCCTTAATGGCTTTAATTTTGTTAGGGTCTACTTTAACACCTTCGTGAGATACAATATGACCCAGATATTCCACCTCTTGTACTCCAAAGAAACATTTGGATGTTTTTGCATATAATTTTTTCTCCTGCAATAGTTTGAGCACCCTGTCAACATGTTCAACATGATCCTTCCAAGACATGCTATAGATTAGTATATCATCAAAAAATACTAGCACAAATTTTCTAAGGAAGGGTTTGAAAATGGAATTCATCAACCCTTGAAATGTAGAAGGTGCATTGGTAAGGCCAAAAAGCATGAAAAAAAATTCATAATGACCCTCATGAGTTCGAAATGTTGTTTTTGGAATATCTTAATTTTCATTCTAATTTGAGGATACCCTAAACGAAGATCCAATTTGGTAAAATAAAATACTCCATATAATTCATCCAATAATTCATAAATCATAGGAATGGGAAATTTATCTTTAATGGTGAGCTTATTGAGCTCCCTATAATCTGGACACATGCACCATGATCCATCCTTCTTGTGTACGAATACTACAAGAGCAGAGAAAGAACTTTGACTAGGTTGAATTATACCCACCTCTAACATTTCTGCAATCATATATTCAATTTCGCTCTTTTGGACATAAGGATATCTATAAGGCCTGATGTTTGGAGGAACACTTCCTGGAATCAAATGAATAGCATGATCATGATCACGAATAGGTGGGAGTCCTTTTGGAGTTTCAAAAACCTTGGAATGATTGTCGAAGACTTGTTGGGTGTGGAGCCTGATTATCTTATTTGCTTTGTATCATAACATTGGACCCCTGTACCTTAAATGGGGCGGAAACGCTGCTTGTAATTAATCATTGTTGTGTATGGTCTAGGGCGGGCGGCAGCGAGTTTATTGAGCCCCCCCCTAGCGGGGGGTTTTGGGGGCAAGGTCCCCGAAGCTAAAAAAAGATGTAAAATTGCCTTGTAAAAGTATAGTAATTTCTAGTCAATCTAGGTCGTTCATTAGGCAGATGATCTAATGGTAGAAGTTATGTTTAGTTTAGGTTTTTTTTCCCTAGAAGGAAACCCCTCTCTTTGTATGAGGGTATTGTATTGTAGCTGTGTATTACATGTATATTCTCTGAGTGTGAAATAGATAGGGAGACTATAAGAGAGAACAGAGGATATTACAACAGATCTACTGTAGGTTTTGTCTCTTCATTTTGCTGGATAATAGAAAGGAAGGACTGGCTATTCAGGGTGGACGTAGCCCAAACTAGGTGAACCACGTATATCTATGTCTCTCTGGTTTTATTTGTTTTGTGTGCTTGTATTTTCTACAGATTTTATGTGTTGCTTTGCTCCATAATATGTAATTTTCTAACAACTAGTATCAGATCCGAAGGTCTATTTGGCTGATAAACTCGTAGGAAAGAAGGGTTCCTGGTTCGAGTGGGAGCAATGGAAGAAGATGGTAAGTTTAGGGTCAAGAAATTTAACAACCAAAACATCCTGCTATGGAAGATGCAGATGGAAGATTATCTATATCAGAAATATATGTACCTACCATTGAGTGGAAAAACAAAGAATTCGGCAGCCATGACAGACGTGGAATGGAACATTCTCGATGGAAAGGCACTCAAAATAGTACGGTTGTGCCTTGCGGTGTCAGTCGCCTTCAATATTTCGAAGGAAAAAACAAAAGAGGGTTTGATGCAGACATTGGCAAAGCTATATGAAAAACCCTCGGCCTCAAAAAAGGTATTTCTTATGAAACGATTATTTAATATGAAGATTTCGGAAAGTGGATCTATTGCAGACCATTTAAATGATTTTAATACAGTTACCAGTCAGTTAAGTTCTGTAGGGGTAAAATTTGATGATAAAGTTAGAGCTCTGTTATTCTTGTTCTCATTTCCAGAAAGCTGGAATGGTTTAGTTATGGCCATTAGTAACTATGTCTCTGGATCTAGTACTTTAAAGTTTGATGATGTTGTCGGTGCTATCCTTAGCAAGGAAATGCAACGGAAAAGCTCCGGTGAGACATCGGGTAATGCTTTGAGTGCAAAGTCTAGGGGAAGGAGAATGGAAAGAGGAAAGAGCTCGGGATATCACATTAAATCAAGGAAAGGCAGATCCAATTCCATATCGGGGATAGTGTGCTAGAAATGCGGAAATAAAGGACACCTAAAGAAAGACTGTAGATCTCGGAAGGGAAAAGAAGGAGACACATAGCAAGAAAACAATCATGAAGCAAATGTGACAGGTGATGTGTTACAAGATGCTTTGATTCTTTCTTTTGAAAATGTTACTAATTCTTGTGTTGTAGATTCAAAGGCTTCATTCCATGCCACACCTGATAAGAAATATTTTCATGACTATGTTCAAGGAGATTTTGGACAAGTTCGTTTGGGTGATGATAAACCCTGTAAAATTGCTGGAATGGGTAAAGTTCTTGTAAAACAACAAAATGGAAACCAATGGCTACTAAAGGAGGTAAGACATGTCCGTATCTAGCAAACATCCGATTTCATTGGGGAGACCAGGTGGTGAAGGTTGTGTGACAATTTTCACGGATAAAACTTGGAAGGTCACCAAAGGAGCCCTGGTAATAGAAAAAGGTGAAAAGGTTGGTACATTGTATTTATGCAATGGTATTTCTAATTCTGTTAATTCTTTAAATTGCAAAGGAGCAGATGCAACATTATGGCATCATAGGCTCAAACACATGAGTGAGAAGGGGATGAATATTCTTCACTCAAGAAATTTGTTGCCAAGTTTGAAGAATGTTGATTTGGATTTCTATGAAAATTGCATTTATGGAAAACAGAAGAGAGTCAGATTTCTCATAGTTGGGAAAGAAAAGAGGAGCGAAAAATTAGAGCTTGTGCATATAAATGTATGGGGACCTGCACAGGTATCATCTCTTGGTGGCTCTCATTATTATGTTACTTTTATTGATGATGCAACTAGAAAAACTTGGATTTATTATATTCAAAATAAATATGATGTATTTGATACTTTCAAGAAAAGGAAAGCTTTGGTTAAGATTGAGAGAGGAAAGAAGTTGAAGTGTCTCAGATCAAAAAATGGAGGTGAATATTGCAGTAAATAGTTTGATAAGTACTATTCAGAGCATGTAATTCATAGAGAGAAGACAGTTCCAAGAACACCACAAGAAAATGGTGTGTCAGAAAGGATGAACAGATCAATCATGGAGCGTGCAAGGTGCATGAGATTGCATGCAGGATTGACTTTACAAATTTGGGCAGATGCTGTAGATACTGCTGTTTATCTAATAAACAGAAGGCCTTCAAGTTCCTTGGATGGTGGTATTCCAGAGGAAGCATGGACAAGTAAAAAGGTAAAATACTCTTTTTTAAAGCCTTTTGGTTGTGAGGCCTTTGTCCATATCAATAAAGAAAATAGAAAAAAGCTTCAGGAAAAATCAAAGAGATGTAACTTTACTGGATATGGTGTTAATTATTTTGGTTATCGCTTATACGATTATGAAAATCACAAAATCATTAGGAGCAGAGATGTAATATTCAATGAAAAGGTATTGTATAAGAATTAGTTGCATGAAAATAAACAGGAAAAAGAAAGTAAGGAATACACAGTTCTTGATGAGATAACTGAAAAAGTAAAGGTGCCTAAAAATAATAATAATCAACAAACACAGTAGCAGCAACCACCAAAACAACAACAGGCACCTCAAACACCTGAAAGTGGTGTTAGAATATCTACCAAGATAAGTAGACCCCGTGAACGATACTCTCCTTCATTATATTATTTATTGTTGACTGATTCTGGTGAACCCGAATGTTATGAAGAAGCAATGTAGGTTGAAAGCAGGAAGAAGTGGGAGCTAGCCATGGAAGAAGAGATGGACTCCTTAATGCATAACCAGACTTGGGACTTAGTTAGGTTTCCTGCAGGTAAAAATATATTGTTCAATAAATGGGTTTATAGGCTGAAGGAAGAAGATGGAGGAAAACAGAGGTACAAAGCTAGACTTGTGGTGAAGGGGTTTGCACAGAATAAAGGTATTGATTTTGATGAAATATTTTCTCCTATTGTTAAAATGACTTCAATCAGAGCTATTTTAAGTCTTGTAGTAGCAGAAGATTTACATCTTGAACAGTTAGATGTAGAGACAACATTTCTCCATGGAGATTTGGAGGAAGAGATATACATGCAGCAACTAGAAGGATATAATGTCAAAGGGAAAGAAAAATTGGTGTGCAGGTTAAAGAAAAGCTTGTATGGATTAAACAGGCTCCAAGGCAGTGGTATCTAAAATTTGACAAGTTTATGTCTGAACAAGGTTATACTAGATGTCACTCTGATCATTGTGTTAATCTGAAAAAGAAAAATGATGGCAGCTATATTATATTGTTATTGTATGTAGATGACATGCTTGTTGCAGGGTCTAACATGCAGGAAATAAATGTGCTCAAACAAAAAATGGAAAACTCATTTGCAATGAAGGATTTGGGAGTTGCAAAATAGATCCTTGGTATGAGAATAACCAGAGATAGGAAAAATAAAAAATTAACATTGTCTCAGAATGAGTACATACAAAAGGTGTTGAAAAGATTTAATATGCAGAATGAAAAAATAGTTAGTACACCTTTTTCTAGCCATTTCAAGCTTAGTAAGGAGATGTGCCCAAAGACCCAAATAGACATGGATTATATGTCTAAATTTCCATATGCATCAGCAGTTGGAAGCTTAATGTATGCAATGGTCTGTACAAGGCCCGATATTGCACATGCAATGGGAGTTGTAAGCAGGTACATGAATAATCTAGGAAAAGAACATTGGATGGTAGTAAAATGGATTCTCATATATTTGAGAGGTACCAAAAATCAAGCATTATGATTTGGTGGTTCAAACATTGCTCTACAGGGATATGTTGATGCAGATATGGCAGGTGATAGAGATAACAGGAGGAGCACCACAGGATATGTATTTACTATAGGTGGAACAGCTGTCAGTTGGGTTTCAAAAATCCAGAGTGTTGTTGCACTTTCAACAATAGAAGCAGAGTATGTTGCTGCTACAAAGGCTAGTAAAGAAATGATTTGGTTACAAAGGTTTATGGATGAATTGGGTAAGAAGCATGATATGGGCATGTTATACAGTGATAGCCAAAGTGCCATTAATCTTGCAAAGAACTCAAAATTTCATTCTAGGACTAAACACATACATCTCAAGTACCATTTCCTATGGTCAATATTGGAAGATGGAGAGTTGACGCTGGAAAAGATACACACTAGCCAGAATCCTGCAAATATGCTAACAAAAATTGTAACCAGGAAGAAACTGAGAATGTGCTCAGTTTCAATTGGTCTTCAAGGATGACGATGAAGATGAGAAACAGCCAGGTCCAAAGAGGAATCACTGTCCAAAAAATGAAGTAGTGGTGGAGTTGCTACAATCAGTCTCCAAGTGGGAGATTGTTGGGTGTGGAGCCTGATTATCTTGTTTAATTTGTATCACAGCATTGGACCCCTATACCTTAAATGGGGCAGAAACGCCACTCGTAATTAATCGCTGCCGTGGGGGGTCCAGGGGGGGTGGTAGAGAATTTATGGAGCCCCCACCCCCTAGTGGGGGGTTTCTGGGGCAATGCCCCTGAAGCTAAAAACAGATGTAAAATTTCCTTGTAAAATTATATTAATTTCTAGTCAATCTGGGTCGTTCATTAGGCGGATGATATGATGGTAGAAGTTATGTTTAGTTTAGGGTTTTTTTTTCCTAGAAGACAACACCTCTCTTTGTATGAGGGTATTTTATTGCAGCCGTGTATTACATGTGTATTCTCTGAGCGGGAAATAGATAGGGAGACTGTGAGAGAGAACAGAGGATATTACAGCGGATCTGCTATAGGTTTTGTCTCTTCATTTTGCTGGATAATAGAAAGGAAGGACTGGATGTTCGGGGTGGATGTAGCCCAAACTGGGTGAACCAAGTATATCTGTGTCTCTCTGGTTTTATGTGTTTTTTGTGCTTGTATTTTCCGCATATTTTATGTGTTGCATTGCTCCATAATATATAATTTTCTAACAAGACATTTTGGAGCTCTACAAAAATAAATGATTTTGATGTTGGAACTTCTAGTGAGCATAATTGTGCAATTATGCCCTGTTGTTCTTTCTTTAGAAGCTTTGTCATGACATTAAAGCTTATTATCTTTCCTGGCTTCCCTGCAATACCCCATAATTCAACTTCCTTTCCTTCTGAAAAAATTTCAAGAAAATTTCTTGAAAATTAAAAGCTATCGTCCCCAAAGATTGTAACCATTGTACTCCTAGTACAACATCAGCACCTCCCATAGGAATGGAAAGCATTGGAATATTCAATACATATTCCCCCATGGTTAGCTTGATATTATGGCATTTTCCAGAGCAATTTATAGTTCCTCCATTCGCAACCATCACTTGACATTCTGGTGCTGGGTATAGGAAACAATTCAATTCCTTGGCTACCTTACAATGAATAAAATTATGGGTACTACCTGAATCAATCAACACTATTACCTTTTTTTTCTTGATATGTCCTTCTATCTTGAGAGTTTGAGGAGTGGTAATTCCTGCCAATGCATTACACGATATGGTCGAACTCATTTCTTCCTCTTCTTGGGTTGGTTCCTAGTGTATATCCTCTTCTTGTTCATTTTCTTCTTCCTCTTCACAATCTATGTAAAGTTATTTCTTCTCAACACACTTATGACCTTTAGTGTATTTTCTATCACAACTATAGAAAATCCCTTTTTATCTTTTTTCTTCCAATTTTTGTGGTGTCAACCTTATAGGTTATGGAAATCTAGGAGTAGCAACACGTCCCTCTTTATAGAAGTGAGTGGTAGTCTTTCTTGTCACCATAATTTTACATTCAATTTTTCTTGCCAATCTAAATGCTTTCTTCAATGAATCAGGTTCCAAAACATGAACTTCATGTTGGATGTTATCCTTTAAAGTACCTGTGAAGAGATCAATCCTTTGTTCCTTTGGAATATCAGCTACCCTTATATTCAATTTTTGGAAGTCCTCAATGTGCTCCCCCATTAAACCCTTTTGTTTGAGATTTATCAATTGGATAAAGAAGGTGTTTCTCTTTGTATCCTCATAATGTTCTATCATTTCCTCCGTAAAAATTGACGAAGTGAAATTTTTTTTATGGGAACAAAGCCATCGATATCATACAAATGTATTTTGTTCTAAATGTAAAGTTACAATGTGTACGTTTTGTGTGTTTTGCACATTGTGGAGATCAAAATATTGCTCCATTTGTAGTATCCATGTTAAAGGATCCTTTCCACCAAACTTCCTCATATCCATTTTTGGAATATGGTGGTTCTTCCTGCCAACATTATATTTTATGAAATCATGATTAACATTTATTTTGTTCTCATCATGAGTTTCCTCTACTATCTTTTCACAATTAGGAAATATTTCTTGTATCAACTTTGTCAAACATTCCATGTCTACTTTTAGATCATTCTTCATGTTTTCCATTTTAGATTCCATGCCAGCTTCCATGCCATCTATCTTAGATTACATGCCATTCTTCAAACCATCCATCTTAGATTCCACGCCTTTCTTTAAACCATCCATCTTAGTTTCCATGCCTTTCTTCAAAACTTCCATGTCATTTTTTGTTGCTCTTTCCGAGAGAAAAATTTGTTGCACTTGCTCTTCTAATTTTGATATGTCATGTTGCCATTCTTCGTCTTCATGAGTCATAGTAGAGCTTTCGAAAGGCTTAATGGGTGTTGAATTATTTTTAGGGGCCATTTTACAATCCAATACTGATATTTATTCTACAATATGCCCTTGTAATCAATTCAACTTGATTCTTCAAACAAGACTTATGCAATTCGAAAAACAAAATACACACCTTTTACTTGCTTTTGAGGAGCTCGATATCGAAATTGAATTATCTCTATAATTGCAAATCATAAATATATAAAATTCAGTCCTATAGTAGCCCTCTAAAGCTTCTTTCAAATTCCATAGGTCTGATCTGATTTGGATTCTTCAAGGCAAAGTTATGTCCAATCTCCCACAATGACCCAATTTTGGACTGGTTCAGTAGAGTGAACTTATACAACTTGCCATGTGTCACTGTTTCCTCCTCTGGCTCTAAAATTTATAGACCACAAACTATTGTCCGTGCACTTGTGGCCACTTTTTACAGAATTCCAATCCAATGCTCAGAGAGAGAGCTATGAATATTTTTCCATGATCACCTTTTTGAGATGAAGTTCAGAAGCCTCAAAAAGTCCTAACTTACACAATTCATATCTCCGAATGTATTGCGAACCAATATCTAAAATTTTTCAACGATGTTCCTAGGGATTGTGGCTTCACATTATAAAAAATTTAGCTTCTGAAACTTCGTAGAAAAAAATTTATTACGAAAATACCAAGATGACCTATTTAGGTTAAATTTAGGAGCC
This sequence comes from Pinus albicaulis, assembly GCA_034641835.2. Taxonomy (NCBI): domain Eukaryota; kingdom Viridiplantae; phylum Streptophyta; class Pinopsida; order Pinales; family Pinaceae; genus Pinus; species Pinus albicaulis. The sequence continues at coordinate 1,289,579,748 of CM076582.1, forward strand.
TGCAAAATGATCTAACTTGCACAAATCATATCTCTAAAAATGTTGTGAACCAAGCTCTAAAATTGTTTGAAGATGTTCCTCAGGATTTTTTCTTCCCACTCTAAAAATTTTAGATTCTGAACCTTCGTAAAAAAAAAAATTATAGTGAAAATGCCACACTGACCTGTTTCGAGCAGTGAAACCCTAGAATCTCAAAGCTCTGATACCAAATGTTGTGAAACCAGCTCCAAAAAGAGAAGAAAAGAGATATCAACACCTTAGAAATAAGAAAATTCAATGGGGAAACCCCCAATACATTACATGAATGAACAATTCTTGGATGATTAAAATTACAAAACCTCCTTTCTATATATAGGAGTCCATGGGGCCATAATGTAATCCTAGTAGGGACGCAATGTAATCCTAGCCGACCTAACAATAATAATTTAAGGGCACAATAATAACAATAAGGGGGTTACACTAACAACAATAAGGGACTATACTAGTAACATAGGGACCTAACAGAGGTATTCTCTGATAGTGAAGAGGAGGAAGAAGAGGAGCCAGAAGGAGACAACATCATTGTGGCACCAGGAGAGGATCACCAGCACTAGGAGGTGGAAATGGGACATTTTCTCCAATTGAAGGGGCCATTTAATCTTTTAGGGGTAGTGGGTATCAGTATTGATTGACAGTGGGGCTACCCACTATTTTATTGATGCTCAGCTAGTGCATAAGAGAACAATACCCATTGATGATTTTGAGGGATTCTCAGTTTTGGTTCTAGGAGCTAGAACCATGCAGTGTATGAAGTATGTCCTAAAATTTTCTGTAACATTGGGGAAATACACTTTGACTGATCACTTATTTTTGCTTGACATTCCCGACACCAATGTGATATTGGGTGTGAATTGGTTGATTACATTGGGGAAGGTAACCATATATTGGGAGACCTTGCAGATGGAATGGATAGATAAGAAGAGTGGTAGGCATCACATGATCAGGGGCATGCACACCTATCCACCTCAAGAAGCCTCTGCACATAAAATGGAGCCTGATTTGTGTTGTGAAAAATATTGAGAGGGGGGGTGAATCAGTATTTAGAGCTTACTGAAAACTTTTAACTTTTCTTTACTAAATTCCACACATGAATTTAATGAGCCCAACTTGTGTATATACCCGGATATCCTTAAGAAAACATGCATATGACCAGGGATCTTATTATGCATATAATTATTTACTTATATCAGTGTATCATTCATTCATCATATTTTTTAGTAAGAAATTAGAATTTGCATAAGAACATAATAAATCATCAAACATAAGCAACACACATGAACACCAAGATTTAAGGTGGAAACCCAATTTAGGAGAAAACCACCACTTTTGTCGTCTCTGTCTCCAATATTTATTATATGGAAAACTATTTACAATTTTGTACTAATGCAAACTCATATCAGTATGAAGGCAGCTTCAACCCCTTGATCAAAACACTAGCTTTTACTGGCAGGAAGCTTCTACTTCCACACTGAAGGCTTCAACCCTCAGAAACACTACAGATCAGGTTTCATAAATTTTCACACTGGATCACATAGCTTCAACACAACCCTTCACAAAGATGAACAATAATAAACTTCACCCAAGACATCAAACCAGACAGTGAGATCACTATAACTAGATCTCAAAAATAACCTAGACTTCAGAGTCAATATGCAAAATCAAAATTAAACCTAAACATTTATCATCTTAAAATGCATACACTACTTTTCTTCATTGAACTCGCGTGTATACGCGCTTTCCTTAACACCAACCTGCGTATAGATCTAAGAATACTATTTTTCAGAATATGATCTATCTCAGATCCAGATCTGAGGCTTTTAGCTAGACATTTTTCTAGAATTGTAGAAATTTTAAACAATCAGTCATCATTAACCATGTTTACTCACTTATTGATCAGATTTGGACATATTCAACTTAGCAGCATGTACAATATTCAAGCAACTCATATCTTCATGAAGAATTGATAGACAACATAAATAATAGAAGCAATAATGGAAAACATCTTCAATAAGCTTCAGAAAGCCCTAACTTCCATATGCGCCTTTTCTGAAGAAAACCCATGTATATACGCACTTTTACTGAGACAAACTAGCGTATAGATCTGTAAATATTAATTCAGCAAAATGTTTTCAGATCTATAGAACTTACCTAAATTTCTTCACTCCACTTCAGCAAACATGTGCCAAGTCTCAGATCTAATCATCTCTACAATGAATCATGCAATAATATAGTCATTTCAAGTCTAGAGATCTTGATCCATCAATCTATCTAAGGGTGCATCATAGATTTAGATCTATCAATAAAACAAAGTTCATCCTATGCAGATATACTTTAGAGAGAAGTATCTAGTAACAACCCTTACACATGCCCACATTGCACTATGATTTTCTTCTCCTTATATAGATTTAGCCTTTATAAATACCATGAGTCAAAACCACTCAAATTCTGATGGTATTCTTTGGACAGAATCAAATAGATGACAGAGTGCTCAAAAATGTGGGCTAATACCATGGTATCATAATTTTAGAGCACGAAAGGCATGCATGACTTGGATCGTTCTTATCTGTGTGTATACACAACTTCTCTTCATAAAAACTGCATATATATACTAATTCTAAATTTATACGTGGGTTGCCTTAATAAAAGTAGTGTATACATTACCTCCATATGAGGGTTTCCTTCATCAAACCTGCGTATACATTGAGAAGTATTTCCTGTTTCATTTTTCTGGTACTTTCTGGAATTCCTTTCTCTGTCACATGTGAATTTACCTATAGAAACATCATTTTTACATCTTTAACAAATAGGTTGCTATCAAAAGGAAACTCATCAAGTAGGTTTCCATCAAGTAGGTTTCCATTAAGGACAACATATTGCATCATATTTCCAGAAATCTCCCCCTTCGGATTTGATGGAAACCATGATGGTGTTTGATCATCACAATAGTTAGATACATTAAACATAACCATTATTGAAATCTAGCATGACCTCAGGGGGAGCATGGTAATTTTAGTACACATCAGACATACAGAGCTCATCTTTATACAAGGGAAGAGAACCCTTTTCCCTTGATGTCAAAGGGGGAGAGTACTTTAGGTGTTTGAATAATGGTTATGTTTAATGTATCTAACTGTTGTGATGACAAAACACCATCATATTGCCAAAAATCTCCCCCTTTAGACTTGATGGCAACCCTGATGGTGTTTGATCATCACAACTGTTAGATACATTAAAGATAACCATTATTCAAACACCCAAAGTATTCTCCCCCTTTGACATCAAGGGCAAAGGGTTTCTCTTCCCTTGTATAAAGATGAGCTCTATAGATATTATGTGTACTAAAATTGCCATGCTCCCCCTGAGGTCATGCTGGATATTTAGATAGATTTTTCAATGAAGTACATGACTCTATTACTCAACTGAGTATGAATTTTCTTATAACCAAGGATTCATACTTACATCAATGATCCGACCAAGTGGAATTACATATTTTGACTCAACTACCCAACCAAATGGGTTGAAAAACTTGAACAAGTCCTTACATGATTGAATATAACAATTTTACATCATAGGTCTCAACATGACCTTTTCATCAAATTACATATATGAAGTTTTATAGCCAAGACCAAAAGACCTCAAGGGAGAGATCATATTTTAGAACCATCATAATGCCAACAATGCATTATTCACACCAAGGCTAATGCTCCCCATAGGCTTGTGCATCCTAAACACTTTCAACAACCAATTCATCAAATTATTTTCATCAAGGAGATAAATATCAGAGAATGATATAGAAAGATGAAAACTGGATGAAAGCAGAGATTACCCAATAGCACCACATCTATTCTGAATGCTGACCCAAATAATTTCTGTCAGAAAAACCCGTACGTGGTTTTTTACATAGAAACTCACGTATATACGTGGTTCACCTTCATGAAACCAGCGTATCGAATTTAATCTTCTGAAATTAAGCAGATTTGATCAGAGAGGCAAAGAAAACTCCCAACTTCTGTCTGAGATATTCAAATGCTTCCTTGGGAAGAGGTTTAGTAAATATATCAACAACTTTTTCTTTGGAGGGAACATACTCCAATTTAACCATTTGTTCAAGCACTTGTTCACATAGGAAGTGATACTTGATAAGAATGTTCCTGGTCTTGGAATGCATATGTTGTGTAACCAGCTCCAAAAATAGAAGAAGAGAGATATCCACACCTTAGAAATAAGCCACTTCGAGGGGGCAACCTCCAATACATTACATAAATGAACAATTCTTGGATGATACAATTCACAAAACCTCCTTTCTATATATAGGAGTCCATGGGGCCATAATGTAATCCTAGTGGGCCACAATGTAATCCTAGCCGACCTAACAACAATAATTTAAGGGCACAATAATAACAAAATGGGGGTTACAAGGGTACACTAATAACAATAAGGGGTTTACACTAACAATAATAAGGGGCTATACTAGTGATATAGGGACCTAACATGCCCCTCTCCTTCAAAAAAAAAGTGTTGTCCTCAACACTTGAGTAGCTCCGGGTGCTTCTGTATAAAATTCTCATCCTCCCATGTAGAATCTTCAGTGGGTAAGTTCTTCCACTTGATGAGATACTCTGAAATTGATCGATTCCGTAGTTGTCGAGTTCTTTTTTTCCATGACTGCTTCAGGTTCCAATATGATTTTCCCTTCCCCATCAAGTTCTAGCAATACTGTTTGAACTGGAAGATTTTCACCTATAACCTTCTTTAAGCATGAAACATGGAAAACTGGATGTACTCGCGAAGAAGCAGGAAGCTCCAATTTGTATGCCATAGTACAAATCTTTTGCAACACCTTGTAAGGACCATAGTACTTTGGCGATAATTTATTATCCTTCTTCGCTTGCTTGAGGGACATTTGTTTGTATGGTTGTAGCCGTAAAAATACCCAATCTCCTACATCAAAACTTCTCTCGCTAGGATGTTGATCTGCCTGTTGTTTCATTCGATTTTGTGCCAAATTCAGGTTATCCTTTAAGAGTTGGAGAACTTCTTGCTGATGCTCGATGTGATCTTCCACTGCTTGAACCTTTGAATTTTCCCTTAAAGATGATGTGATGGATGCAGGTGGATGATATCCATAAAGTGCCATAAATGGGGTCATTTTTGCTGCAGTATGGAAGGAAGTGTTATACCACCATTTAGCAAGAGGTAACCACTTGACCCATTGTGTTTGTTTATCAGATACAAAAAAACGAAGATATCCTTCCAAACATTTATTTACTATCTCAGTTTGACCATCATATTGAATATGATAAGATGAGCTATGAGCTAATTGAGTACCCAAACAAGAAAATAACTCCGTCCAAAAATTTCCAGTAAAAATGGGATCTCTGTCGCTCACAATAACCCTTGGGCTTCCATGTAGCTTTTGAATTCTGTCCATAAATGTAGTAGCAACTGTACTTTCTTTAAATGGATCAGATAAAGCACAAAAGTGTACATACTTGGTAAGTCTATCAACTACCACCATGATGACACTCTTTCCTTCGGACTTAGGTAAACCTGTGATAAAATCCATTGAAATCTCCTCCCAACGTTGACTTGGAATGGATAAAGGTTGTAGAAGTCCTGGGGTCTTAATTGTTTCCACTTTATTCTGCTGGCAAACCAAACATTCCGCCACAAACTTTCGAATATCTGATTTAAGGCCATCCCAAAAAAATTCTTTCTTCACCCTGTGGTAAGTTTTTAAAAATCCTGAGTGTCCTCCTAAAGGAGAAGTGTGCAATTCCAGAAGAATCTTTTGTTTTAGTTGGGAATTCTTACAAATATATAAGCGATCTTTGTACCATAAGGAATCATTTTTTCAACTAAATGTATCAGATGTACTAGGATCTTGCTGCAACTTTTGAATGAGTGTCCACACTTCTTCGTCCTTCTTCCATTCATCTCTTGCTTCGGTTATCCAATCTGGTTGGATAATAGAAATGGCACAAAGCAATACTTCCACCTCTTCATTCTTTCTTGAGAGTGCATCTGCAACAACATTAAGCTTTCCTTTTTTGTAGATTATTTCAAAGTCATAACCCAACATCTTTGTGACCCATTTTTGCTGCTCTTCTGACGATAGTCTTTGTTCCAAAAAGTGTTTAAGACTATCATGATCGATTTTTACCTTGAAGTGTCTTCCCATTAGGTAAGTTCTCCATTTCTTTAGTGCATGCAGTATTGCTAACATTTCCTTCTCATAAATAGGTTTCTGTAAATACTTTCATTTGATTGGACGACTTTCAAAAGCAATGGGTCTTCCTTCCTGCATTAAAACTGCACCAATTCCATTTCCTGAGGCATCACATTCCACAATAAAGGTTTTGTGAAGTCTGGCGTAGCTAAGACCGGTGCTAGGCACATTGCCTCTTTAAGATGTTCAAAGGCCTTAGTTGCTTCAGGAGTCCATGAAAATGTATCTTTCTTCAATAATGTTGTTAGAGGTGCTGCTATTCTCCCATAATTCTTAACAAACTTGCGATAATACCCTGTTAACCCGAGAAATCCTCGCAACTTCTTTATGGTTGTGGGGACTTTCCATTCCTTAATGGTTTTAATTTTGTTAGGGTCTACTTTAACATAAAGGTTGTAGAAGTCCTGGGGTCTTAATTGTCTCCACTTTATTCTGCTGGCAAACCAAACATTCCGCCACAAACTTTTGAATATGAGATTTAAGGCCATCCCAAAAAAATTCTTTCTTCACCCTGTGGTAAGTTTTTAAAAATCCTGAGTGTCCTCCTAAAGGAGAAGTGTGCAATTCCAGAAGAATCTTTTGTTTTAGTTGGGAATTCTTACAAAGATATAAGCGATCTTTGTACCATAAGGAATCATTTTTCCAACTAAATGTATCAGATGTACTAGGATCTTGCTGCAACTTTTGAATGAGTGTCCATACATCTTTGTCCTTCTTCCATTCATCTCTTGCTTCGGTTATCCAATCTGGTTGAATAATAGAAATGCCACAAATCAATGCTTCCACCTCTTCATTCTTTCTTGAGAGTGCATCTGCAACAACATTAAGCTTTCATTTTTTGTAGATTATTTCAAAGTCATAACCCAACATCTTTGTGACCCATTTTTGCTGCTCTTTTGAAGATAGTCTTTGTTCCAAAAAGTGTTTAAGACTATCATGATCAGTTTTTACCTTGAAGTGTCTTCCCGTTAGGTAAATTCGCCATTTCTTTAGTGCATGTAGTATTGCTAACATTTCCTTGTCATAAATAGGTTTTTGTAAATACTTTCCTTTGATTTGACGACTCTCAAAAGAAATGGGTCTTCCTTCCTGCATTAAAACTGCACCAATTCCATTTCCTGAGGCATCACATTCCACAATAAAGGTTTTTGTGAAGTCTGGCGTAGCTAAGACCGGTGCTAGGCACATTGCCTCTTTAAGACGTTCAAAGGCATTAGTTGCTTCAGGAGTCCATGAAAATGCATCTTTCTTCAATAATGTTGTTAGAAGTGCTGCTATTCTCCCATAATTCTTAACAAACTTGCGATAATAGCCTGTTAACCCGAGAAATCCTCGCAACTGCTTTATTGTCTTGGGGACTTTCCATTCCTTAATGGCTTTAATTTTGTTAGGGTCTACTTTAACACCCTCGTGAGATATAATATGACCCGGATATTCCACCTCTTGTACTCCAAAGAAACATTTGGATGTTTTTGCATATAATTGTTTCTCCTGCAATAGTTTGAGCACCCTGTCAATATGTTCAACATGATCCTTCCAAGACCTGCTGTAGATTAGTATATCATCAAAAAATACTAGCACAAATTTTCTAAGGAAGGGTTTGAAAATGGAATTCATCAACCCTTGAAATGTAGAAGGTGCATTGGTAAGGCCAAAAGGCATGACCAAAATTCATAATGACCCTCATGAGTTCGAAATGCTGTTTTTGGAATATCTTCAGTCTTCATTCTAATTTGATGATATCCTGAACGAAGATCCAACTTGGTAAAATAAATTGCTCCATGTAATTCATCCAATAATTCATCAATCACAGGAATGGGAAATTTGTCTTCAATGGTGAGCTTATTGAGCTCCCTATAATCCGGACACATTCGCCATGATCCATCCTTCTTGTGTACCAATACTACAGGAGCAGAGAAAGAACTTTGACTAGGTTGAATTATACACGCCTCTAACATTTCTGCAATCATATGTTCAATTTCGCTCTTTTGGAAGTAAGGATATCTATAAGGCCTGATGTTTGGAGGAACACTTCCTGGAATCAAATGAATAGCATGATCATGATCACGAATAGGTGGGAGTCCTTTGGGAGTTTCAAAAACCTTGGAATGATTGTCCAAGACTTGTTGGAGATCTGCCGAAATAGATGATTTTGATGTCGGAACGTCTAGTGAGCATAATTGTGCAATTACGCCTCGTTGTTATTTCTTTAGAAGCTTTGTCATGACATTAGAGCTTATTATCCTTCCCGGCTTCCCTTCAGTACACCGTAATTCGACTTCCTTTCCTTCTGAAAAAAATTTCAAGAAAAGTTCTTGAAAATTAAAAGCTACTGTCCCCAAAGATTGTAACCATTGCACTCCTAGTACAACATCAGAACCTCCCATAGGAATGGAAAGCATTGGAATAGTCAACACATATTGCCCCATGGTTAGCTTGATATTATGGAATTTTCCAGAGCAATTTATAGTTTCTCCATTTGCAACCATCACTTGACATTCCGGTGCTGGGTATAGGAAACAATTTAATTCGTTGGCTACCTTACAATGAATAAAATTATGGATGCTACCTGAATCAATCAACACTATTACCCTTTTCTTCTTGATCTGTCCTGCTATCTTGAGAGTTTGAGGAGTGGTAATTCCTGCCAGTGCATTACATGATATGGTCGGATTCATTTCTTCCTCTTCTATGGCTAGTTCCTGGTGTATATCCTCTTCTTTTTCAATTTCTTCTTCTTCTTCACAATCTATGTAAAATAATTTCTTTTCAGCACACTTATGACCTTTAGTGTATTTGCTATCACAACTGTAGCAAAGCCCTTTTTCTCTTTTTTCTTCCAATTGTTGTGGTGTCAACCTTGTAGGTTGTGGAAATCTAGGCGTAGTAACACTTCCTTCTTTATAGAATTGAGTGGTAGGCTTCCTTGTTGCCATAATTTTACATTCAACTTTTCTTGCCAACCTGAATGCCTTCTCCAATGAATCGGGTTCCAAAACATGAACTTCATGTTGGATGTTATCCTTTAGAGTGCCTATGAAGAGATCAATCATGTGTTCCTCTGGAATATCAGTTACCCTTATATTCAATTTTTGGAAGTCCTCAATGTGCTGCCCCACTAAACCCTTTTGTTTGAGATTTATCAGTTGGCTAAAGAAGGTGTTGCTCTTTGTATCCTCATAATGTGCTATCATTTCCTCCGTAAAAATTGACCAAGTGACAATTTTTTTACGGGAGCAAAGCCATCGATACCATACAAATGTATTTTGTTCTAAATGTAAAGTTGCAATGCGTACCTTTTGTGTGTTTGCACGTTATGGAGATCAAAATATTGCTCCATCTGTAGTATCCATGTTACAGGATCCTTTCCATCAAACTTCCTCATATCCATCTTTGGAATATGGTGGTTCTTCCCGCCAACATTAGAGTTTATGAAATCACAATGAACATTTATTTTGTTCTCATCATGAGGTTCTTCTACTGTCTTTTCACCATTAGGAAACCTTTCTTGTATCAACTTTGTCAAACCTTCCACGTCTGCTTTTAGAAAATTCTTCATGTTTTCCATTTTCTCATCGATCTTAGCTTCCATGTCATCCATCTTAGATTCCATGCCAGCCTCCATGCCATCCATCTTAGCTTCCACACCTTTCTTCAAACCATCCATCTTCACTTCCACGCCATCCATCTTAGTTTCCATGCCTTTCTTGAAACCGTCCATCTTCACTTCCACACCTTTCTTCAAAACTTCCATTTCATTTTTTGTTGCTCTTTGCGAGAGTGAAATTTGTTGCACTTGCTCTTGTAATTTTGATAGATCATGTTGCAATTCTTCATCTTCATGAGTCATGGTAAAGCCTTCTGAAGGCTTAATGGGTGTTGAATTCTTTTTAGGGGCCATTTTAGAATCCAATATTGATACCTATTCTACAATATGCCCTTGGAATCAATTCAACTTGATTCTTCAAACAAGACTTATGCAATTCAGAAAAAGAATACACACCTTTTACTTGCTTTGAGGAGCTCGATATTGAAATTGAATTATCTCTGTAATTGAAAATCTTCAATATCTGAAATTCAGCCCTGTAGTAGCCCTCTGAAGCTTCTTTCAAATGCCACAGGTCTGATCTAATTTGGATTCCCAAAGACAAAGTTGTGTCCAATCTCCCACAATGACCTAATTCTGGACTGGTTCAGTAGAGCAAACTTGTAGGACTTGCCACGTGTCACTGTTTCATCCTTTGTCTCTGAAATTGATAGCCAAGAAACTACAGTCCGTGTACTTGCGACCACTTTTTACGGAACTCAAATCCACTTCCCAGAGAGAGAGTTATTGAACTTTTCCCACGATCACCTCTTTGAGATGAAATTCAGGAGCCTGAAAAAGCACTACCTTCCACAGATCATATCTCCAAAAATATTGCGAACCAAGCTCTGAAATGTTTTGAAAAATTTCCTCAGGATTTCAGCTTCGCACCATATGAATTTCAGATTCTGAACCTTCGTAGAAATTTTTTTATAGCGCAAATGCCACGATAGGCTATCTGGAGGAGCTTGAAAAAAGACCTAACTTTCTAGGTCATATCTCCCAGAAAATATTGCAGACAGCTCACAAGTTTTAGAAAATCGTCTCGAGGATTTCCAACCGCACCCCTATAATTTTCAGCTTCCTTCAAGCTTCGTGAAAAAAAGTTATAAGCGAAAAAGCCACGATGACCTGTTGATGGCGAACCTAGAATCCCAAAGCCTCGATGCAAATATTGTGTAACCAGCTCCAAAAAGAGAAGAAAAGAGATATCAACGCCTTAGAAATGAGCCACTTCGAGGGGGCAACCTCCAATACATTGCATAAATGAACAATTTTGGATGATACAATTTACAAAACCTCCTTTCTATATATAGGAGTGTAATCCTAGTGGGCCACAATGTAATCCTAGCCGACCTAACAATAATAATTTAAGGGCACAATAATAACAAAATGGGGGTTACAAGGGTACAATAATAACAATAAGGGGGTTACACTAATAACAATAAGGGACTATACTAGTAATATAGGACCTAATAAATTATCGCAAAAGTACTATGGTCCTTACAAGGTGTTGCAAAAGATTGGTACTATGGCATGCAAATTGGAGCTTCCTGCTTCTTTGCGAGTACATCCAGTTTTCCATGTTTCATGCTTAAAGAAGGTTATAGGTGAAAATCTTCCAGTTCAAACAATATTGCCAGAACTTGATGAGGAAGGAAAAATTATATTGGAACCTGAAGCGGTCATGGAAACAAGAACTCGACAGCTACGGAATCGATCAATTTCAGAGTATCTCATCAAGTGGAAGAACTTACCCACTGAAGATTCTACATGGGAGGATGAGAATTTTATACAGAAGCACCCAGAGCTACTCAAGTGTTGAGGACAACACTTATGTGAAGGAGAGGGGCATGTTGGGTTCCTATATTACTAGTATAGCCCCTTATTGTTGTTAGTGTAACCCCCTTATTGTTATTATTGTACCCTTGTAACCCCCATTTTGTTATTATTGTGCCCTTAAATTATTATTGTTAGGTCGGCTAGGATTACATTGTGGCCCACTAGGATTACATTATGGCCCCATGGGAGGTTTTGTGAATTGTATCATCCAAGAATTGTTCATTTATGTAATGTATTGGGTTGCCCCCTCGAAACTAAATGATTAATCTCTCTTTTCTTCTATTTTTGGAGCTGTTACAACACTGCTTTT